>JASAUF010000065.1:0-1260356 GCA_030180095.1 Magnolia changhungtana | reverse complement strand
TTCGCTTCACATGAATCTGCCTGGGATTTTCGAGATTCATCACGCATTTACTTGCTTCAAAAAAGTCAGATGCTAGGCACGTGACGAACTGCCCGGCATGCAGCCTCTCTCTCTCTCTCTCTGTGCAAGAGCGTAAAGCGGTCGTCCATGAGGTCAAGCTGGGGTAACCTGAACACGATCGTCAAGATCCACACTGGCCCACTGATGTGACACCGTCCCATTTTGGGTTCTGGATCAAAATAGTCCGCCACCGTGATTATAGGTGGGAACATACCATTTGAAAACATATGTATACAAGCAAAAGCATGTAAAAGCACTTGGTGGGCCCCATCTGAGATGTAGATACCACCTAAAAAGTAGTTTAAAATTACTTTCAAGTGGGACACACATGATGGACGGTTTTGATCATGAATAAACCTCTCGAAAGGCCCCCACAACTGGTTTTGAATGTTTCAATGGTGTACGGCCCCTCTCCACTTCTGTACATGGTGTGGCCCACAAAGTCACGGATTGAGGTGATTTTCAGCCGTGTGGCCCCACCTGGATGATGGTATCTGACTGAGGGGTAGATGTTCGAACGGCATCACGGTGGGCCCCACACCAACTCGACCTCATGGACGACGGTGTGCGCTCGAGTACCTTTTCCATATATATATATATATATATATATATATATATATATATATATATATATATATATATATATATATATATTCACTTCATCCAGATTTATATGACCATATCAATAAGTTGGATGGAAAATAAACAAAACGGTGGACCTTAAAAAGTTTTCAATGGTGGGCATCTTTATATCCGATGCTTCCTGTGGTGTGGTCCACTTGAGAATTGGATATGCCTTATTTTTGGTGCATTACTCTAAAGTGAAATGGAAAAATGGATGGATGGTGTGGATAAAATTCACACGTAACGCTAGCCAGGAAACCCTCGTCCCCTGTTTTCGCTGCATACCTGATGTACTCGTACACAGGTCCAGTTCCTGTCGGGTCGTATAGCATCCAAGCGGGACATACGAAATACTCACCTGGGCATTCCATTTTTACCAGTGGACCCTGAGTCGGTGTTTATTACTATTTGTCTATTGCTTCCTAAAAAAAATCTAGCCTGAATGACGGTTGGAATATTCCAACCCTTAGTCTTGACTTATTCTACTGTCAATGTGGACATGTCTCTTTATAAGCCATTGATTGAACGGTGACCATTTTCGTATCTAAAATATTTTTACTGCAACCTTCGCAACGGAGATGACCAGATCAACGGTCTGGATCGCCAAACCATGGACCACAAAGTCTTATGCAATGCGGTTGCATGGAAAAAGTACATGGAATCTCTCTACAAATTCGGACCCGAAGGAAAATGACTAGGCGGAGAATCTTTAGACTGGGTCCACTTATGCATTATGCTTTATACGTTGGTTTTTCCACCGTGTGAAAATCAGTGATCACTCTTCAACCGTACACATGGCAATCCAGGCCATCCTAATTAATGACCAAACTGTTGTGGAGCATCACAGAAAAATTGCACTGATAGGATATTATTAACCTCTGATTCTTTCGTTTGAATTTGGACCACTACCCAAGTTTTACTTTAACCATTCATTTATTAGTCACTATTGTTAAGATCGCTTCATCATTGTAATTTTAGATATATCCTCCACCAGCAATGAGACACATAAATTTAACAGTATACCTGCAATGAGACATGCACATAAATTTAACAGTATGGATAACTCTCTACTGAAGCCCCAGGTGATCCTCCTCTTCCTTTTAAACGGTTGTAAACTTTCATAGTAGACTACCGAAAGTTTTTCTATGTGAACGAATAAAACTGGTGCGATCCAACCATGAAGGTAAGGAATCCTTCATTTTCTTTTCCACGAAAGTGGACTATTGATGTCAAAATCTGGGCGGTTCTCCACTACCTTCCGAACTCTGAACCACTTTAACATCTCGAACTTGTACACTTGGAACAAGCAAAGGCAACCCTGGCTAAGCTAGGGGACCCTCCGATGCCTAAGTCAGGTCAAGGGAATCTGAGTCTAATTGAGAGAGTAGTGTGACATCACAAGATGTTGCGTACCTATAGCAATGAAGTCTCATTATATTTATACCTGAACATCAGACAGTCTGGGTCTGTTATTCTCAGCACGATTTACTTAATCAACGGGATACTAAGATCATGGAGATATTATCAACAATCCTAGGATCATGTAGCGTATCACGGCCGAAGTAACCGGTCACGTTCACTTATGGTAGTTTTCAATTTCAGCGTGAGGAGCCCATACCTCGCTTCGGGCTCGGGTCGGGTCGGGCAGTCGGATGGCTGGAATATATGTTCTGAGCGTTACACCTATTATGGGCCCAATCCGAGCCGACTACTGGCCTCAGAGTAGGAGCGCCAATATGACTTAACTGGGATTCTTCTTTAGTTGTACTTATCACTTTAGATTCCTGTATGTCCGACTTGATCAGGAAGACACCAGTCCTTGGAATCGTAAGGGGCCCGGATCTTCCCACAACAGAAGCCCCTTACTCTTCGAGGTCAGCTATGGACTCATAGAGTAATCACATGGAAGAGCAACCGCCTTAAGTGTTGAACCTTCCACGTATGCCGATGTCATTACTATTCCAGCATTTGAAGCGCTGCCTCCTCAGGATTTCACGCCTGCAGGCCGTCCCTTGGTGGACGTGTGGCAATGGTTACGATTCCAAATAATTGCTGAGCCTATGATAGTTTGTCATGTACGCCTGGGGAAGCATCCAAGCGATGCTTCTCTTGCTCGGGCGCCGTTTCGTATACCGGAGCGTGCTGTACGATGTCAGAACCATACTGTCTGGGAGGGGCCAAGCCAGTAACGAACGACCACGTGTGCTCTAGAGTCAGCTCGCAACGATTCGACTGCGGCCATCATTTCTTGCCATCAATGCAAAGATTCTATACAACCTATATAAACTTCCTTCGGAATCGCTCTTCTCACTTGTATTCTTAATTCAAGTGTGTGCCGGAGGAGGCGATTTTCGGTGAAAGCGATTCCGACCGATTTCAAGTTTTCGACAAGCGATTTCGGCCGATCAAACATTCCCAGCAGGAGCGATTTCCGGTGATCGTCCGGTGAGTATTTTTCTTTCCTTGCGCTTCTCTATATTCCTTCCAAGATGTCGTCCGATCTAGAGATAGTCCGGGATTTGAATGATGGCTCTAAGCCGAGGAGCACTAATGATGAAAGAGGGGCATCTAAAGGCCTCTTTGAAGCTGTGCCTCTCTTCCCTCCACCCCGGAGACAGAAGGAGGAAGGGACTTGGACTCACCGAGCTGGAAAGAAGAAAGAAGCCAGAGCCCCCCGAGCCTCGGTCACAGAGGCCGCTGAGATGCCTGCCAGTGGGCGGGCCTCGGAGGCTGTCCCGGGAGGCTCCGTGCTGACGGAGTCTCAGATGGAGTGGATCTGCTCGGAGTTCGATATCCCGGACACTGTTCTGATAAGGGCACCCAAGGCCCTGGACATTGCTAACGCGCATGCTGAAGGGAAGGTCACCATTTTTCTCTGTGCGCTGCAATGTGGGCTCTGACTCCCTTTGCATCCTTTCGTCCGAGCTCTAACAGCCTACCTCGGACTAGCTCCCGGGCAATTCACCCCTAATGCCTGGAGGGTGTTGATTTCTTCCTTCATCATCTGGTGTCAAATCGGGAATCCGGAGCTAACCCCAGAGGAGTTGATAAGCTTGTACCTGGTTAAGCACGACAGCCAAGAACCATGGTACTACTTCGCGACCCGAGGCAGCAAGGGGTCGGGGCTGGTAATGAATCTCCCGTCCTCTAACAAGGACTGGAAGAATAAGTGGTTCTGAGCTGCGGGCAAATGGGAGGCTCGGGTGGCTGAGCTCGGGACTCTGACGACTCGAGTCCCCACCCAATTTTCCAAACCAGGTCGGACCCTAAACATTCCATCTTTTTTGTGCCCTTCTCTTTTGCTCCAGTCGGACTGAAGCTTTCTTTATCCTTGTAGATTTCCCTAGGGACACACCGCTCCTCAACTCGGTCCAGAAGAAACGCATTGTCAAGGCTAGGGCGCGATTGGGAGAGCTTCACTCCTGGTCAGACTTAATCACAGCTGCCAACCTTCACTAGTCCAGGCTTTGTAAGTCTCATCCTCTCCCAACGTCTTTCAGTTAGTTATTCTCTTCCATTCCCTTTGGAGAGGTCAAACTTATTTGCCTGGTTGCTGATTTATTATTCTTTGAGCAGGCATGGCCGAGGCTTCTGGTTCTCGGAGGAGGAAAGCCGCCCCAACGGCAGAGGAGATGTTGAGGGCTGAGTCCCGGCAGACCACCACCTGGATTCGGAAGGAAGCCGAGCCGCTCCTCGCGCAGGAGGGCCCTCGGGTCCAGTTTCTTTTACTGCAGCTCCGGCTACAATCCTAATTTCTGTTGCCACAACTCCGGTTGTGGTGCTCGCCGAGGCCCGAGTCCCAGCAATAATTATTCCAATTCCGGCAATCATTATTTCGACTCCTTCCCTCCCGATTATCGTCGCTCCCCCTACTGTGGAGGCTCCTCTTGTAGCCCCCGAGCCTTGTATCGCCGTGCCCTCTTCTTCCGAACGGGAGGAGGCCGTTCGGATGGCTGACCACATGCTATCTCCTCCCGACGTCGAGAATGATCTCAAGGCCGAGGCTCAAGTCTCGACAGGCAGCCGAACTGAGGCTGGGGAAGCAGTGGACTCGGCCTAGGTGAGGACGAGCGACGGGAGGTTTGAGCCAGGCTACCATATGTCTTGCTTGGTTCCCTGGGCTACTAAGCATGCTCTGGAGGAGGAGATAGCCAGCCTCCTCACCCAATCGGACGACTCTTTTGTAAATGACATGGCTTCCGTATTCTGCAGGGTATCTTATTCTACTGTTTCTCAGCTTCCATTTCCATTTTTCTGTTCATGTGCTCATTCTTTCGTTTTTCATTTAGTCCGTCCCGAGGATTCTTTTAACTCGGGAGAGGGTGCGGGACCTGAAAAAGAGGGATGCCTAGGTAGAGGTCCTCAAAACCAAAGCAGGGATCTTGCGGGATGAAGCCACTTTCCTCCGACTTGAGCAGGGCGAGCTGTGCCAGTAGCTTGAGGATGGGAAGGCTAGAGAGCTTCAGCTGCAAGGGGTCACGAATGACCTTAAGGCCAGAGAGCTTCAGCTGCAGGGAGTCGTGAATGATCTCGAGGCCTGGTGTGGTGTGGTGGCGGCTTAGCTGACACGAGCCAGGGCCCATGCAAATTTGTTAGCCAAGGAGAATGCTCGAATGGGTGAAGTCCTGGAGCGGACTAAGGCCGAGGCGGCAAAAGAACAGAGCCGAGCCATCTCCCAAGCAATGGAAGCTCAGCGGGCCGAAGATGAGGCCTCCATGGCTGTGGTGGTGGCCGTCGCGGTAAACGCCTTCAAGGCTTCAAAGGAAAGGGACGCCGAAGCCACCAAGTTTTACAACTGTGGCTTCGATGCTTGTATTGATGCGGTCCAGGATTTATATCCAGACTTCAACCTCGAACCTTTGTTGTCCGAAGACACCGGAGAGAGGCCCGTCGAAGATGTCCGCCCGGATCAAGCCCCCGACTCCCAAGCTCCTCCGACCGCATCGTTTTTAGTATTACTTGACAAAAATTTGGTTTTTTTTGTGAAGGATTTTATTTTTGTGTCGGGATGATGATGATTTCTGTGTTAATTAGTAGTTGATTTTTGGATGTTGCCTACTAGTTGTTGATTGCTGAACCGATTTGCTGATAAGTAGGTTTGTCATTGCTGAGCCAATTTCCCGATGGGTCGGCCCTTTAACAATGTTGTCGCGTAGGGCTTTTAATCCTTCCATGGCCTTATCGTTGTTGAGTCCGAGTCCTTAGGGGATCGGCTCGTCCCACAATTAGTGAGGACCCTCCGTTCGTTAGTCGGGTGGTAAGCCGACTCCTCTGTTCGGGAGTAGGGTCACTTGTTGGCTTTTTCCCCCCAATTCAGAGGGGATGCCTTGTAGATTTTTGTGGGGTATGCTCTGACCCCTTCTTTAAGGGATCAGCTCGTATAGTTCGCCCCTGCTTACGAGAGGCAACTTTTTCTCAGTAAATAGTTTGTTTGTGTAGCAAAGAAGAGGCATGAATTTTATTAAGAGCCTTAAAGGCTGGTCGCTCGGAGGTGTACACTTATTGAGAGCCTTAAAGGTCATCACATCAGGGATGGTAGGCTTTTAGGTGCTCGCCGTTCCATGGGTGGGGGACCTGGTCCTTCAGCATGTATTCTAGAATACCACTGAGCTGGGAGCCCAAAATGTTGATAACAAGCGCTTGCTTCACGAACCCCTTTTTGACTGCTATTGCGTAACATCTCCGAGCCTCGCGCTGGTTGCCTGGGAGGTAACCTATTCCACCCTCGGCTGGAAACTTCATCATTAGGTAATAGGTGGAGATGACCGCCCTCATTGCATTGAGAGAGGGTCTACCCAGAATGACATTGTGTACGGATAGTACATTGACAATAAGGAAGTTTACCATAAGGGTGACTTGATGTTGCCCTTCTCTCGCAATTACTGGGAGGGAGATGGCTCCCTCGGAGATTACTCTTTCTCCAACAAAGCCATACAGGGGGGTCTTCACAGGTCAGAGGCGTGACCGTGGAATCCCCATTCTTTCGAAAGCCTTAGAGTAGACCACATCAGCTGAGCTTCCGGTGTCGATTAAGATACGGTACACCTTTTGGTTAGCTATGGTCATAGTAACCACCAGAGTATCATCGTGTGAATGATGGATTCCACGTGCATCGTCCTCTGTGAAGGTCAGATTGCATGAGCTGACCTAAAGTTCCTTGCTAGGTCGCTCGGTCAAATGGATGTAGTGTTCGGGACTCTTTCGAGAGTGGGCTTTCCGAGCGCTGTTTAAATCTCCCCTACCGGAGGTGCCCCCAAAGATGGTGCAAATTTCGGCTGGTTCTTCCGTGAGGTTGTTCGGTCATTCTTGCATTCGTTCTTCCTTCCGAGTGGTTTTTTCTCCTTTAGTGTATCGTCGCAGATGCCCTTTTCGAATAAGGGACTCGATCTCGTCCTTGAGATCCACACGATCATTCGTATTGTGACTGTGGTCCCGATGGAAGCGACAGTATTTGCATTTATCTGGATGTTCCGTGTCGGCCCTCATGCATACAGGACAATTCAGAAGTTTTTCTCATCGGATATCCAGTAGGATCTGCTCGGTGAATGTGTTAAGGGGAGTGTAGGAACGGAACATTCCCTTCAATTTTCTGCTCGGACAGTGATCGCAGGGTGCACGGTCATCTGTCCCCTTGTTGGGTGCCTGAGGTTCCTCGTTCCTTGGCCTCTTCCCTTTTCTAGTCGGCTTGGCCACCTGGATATTCTTGCGGGTATTGGAAAACTCCTCAGCATGGGCATACTTTTGAGCTCTGGTGACAAGCTTGGCTAGCGTCTTTGAAGGATTCTTCCCAATGGAAAAGACAAACTTCCCTTCTTTTAGACCACTGAATACTACAGAAAGTGTCATCTTGTCGTCATAGTCCTCCACTTGTAACGCTTCCTCGTTGAAATGAGCAATGTAGTCCTTCAATGATTCCTTTAGCTCTTGTTTGATAATGAACGGGTGGGTATTAGGCTTCCGACTCTTTTTACTGCTTATAAATTGGGTAAGGAATGATCGACTAAGCTCGGCGAAGGAACTGATGGAACCGGGTTTGAGCTGACGATACCAGTTCCGAGCAGATCCTGTGAGCGTGATCGAAATTCCCTTGTACATCATTGCATCCGTCGCTATCTGAATCTGCATCCATGAGTGATAAGCTTCCACGTGCTCGGATGGGTCTCCGGTCCCGGAGTATTGGATGACGGGAGGTATCCGGAACCTCTGAGGCATTACCTCATCCATGATTTCTGAGGTGAAAGGAGGCTCAGTCTCTTCCATCATCGCCTGGACAACGGCGGGGATTAATGACGGCTGTTGTTTCTTTTCCAGCGTCAGAATCTTATTGTCCGTGTTTCCCACGGATCTTTATTTTCTGCCACCATCTCCTAGACGTCTTCTGCTTTGGGAGTTTTCCTTCCCCTTCTCCTTTCTAACTCATGACGAACGTCTGTCGGTGCCAGAGCTGAGGTGACCGAGGTGTTCATCAAAGCACGAGTTGCTGTGTTCCTGGCTGGAACTCACGTTTGTGCCTGGGGAGAGTTCGAAGCTAAAGCTGGTGCCCGAGCAAATCGATGTTGAGACCCTTCGGGCCTTATACTCCTTGGCGCAGAGCGGGTTTGTAATACCGGCCGACGCTTTCGAGAATGTGGGTCTCCCCGCCGGGCGTGGTCAGCCCCATTACTACTTCATCTGGTTTATCTCATTACGCAGGGCTTGTATCTTACTCTGCATAGCTCGATACTTGCTAGCTCGATTGCAAGAGCTTTAAGAAGGTCCTAGAGCTGACTCGGGGTGAAGTAGCGAAGAAGAACGGGTCTGTTTTGGTTCTATAACCACCGCTTTCTTTTTTCCTCTTACCATAATGCTTAAGAATAAGAACCTGACTTTTCGTATCAGTTTTCCACAGACGGCGCCAAAAATGTTGATGTCAAAATCTGGGCGGCTCTCCACTGCCTTTCGAACTCTGAACCACTTCAACGTCTCGAACCTGCACACTTGGAACAAGCAAAGGCGACCTTGGCTAAGCCAAGGGACCCTCCGATGCCTAAGTCAGGTCAAGGGAATCTGGGTCTAAGTGGGAGAGTAGTGTAAGAGCATAAGATGTTGGGTACATGTAGCAATGGAGTCTCATTGTATTTATATCTCAACATCAGATGGTTTAGGTCCGTTATTTTCGGCACGATTTACTCAATCAGCCGAATACTAAGATTGTGGAGATATTATCCGCAATCCTAGGATCATGTAGCATATCGCGGCTGAAGTAACCGGTCACGTTCACTTATGGTAGTTTCTGATTTCGGCGTGAGGAGCCCATATCTCGCTTCGGGCTCGGGTTGGGTTGGTCAGTCAGATGGCTGGAATATATGTTCTAAGCGTTACACCTACTATGGGCCCAATCTGAGCCGACTACCGGCCTCGGAGTAGGAGCACCAATATAACTTAATTGGGATTCTTCTTCAATCGTACTTATCACTTCAGATTCCTGTATGTCCGACTTGATCAGGAAGACACCAGTCCTTGGAATCGTAAGGGGCTCAGATCTTCCCATAACATGGACCGTTTACATCATTCAGTGAAGTCATACGGAGAGTTTTCATGTATGGACACGTCTAAATGGCAAAGGAAGCTGATTGCATGGTGTGCCACACTACTGACCTCGGTGGTGTGTTAACATCACCAAGAACTGTGGGCCCACCATGATGCATGTGTTATATCCACACCGTCCATCCATTTTTTGAGATAATTTTAGGGCATAAGACCAAAAATCAGTTAGATGCAAAGCTCAAGTGGACCACACTACATAAAGCAGTGGAGATAATGACATCCACCCTTAAAATCTTCCTGGGACCACAAGTTTCGGATCAAGCTGGCATTTGTGTTTTCCCTGCGTACAAGTCTTTGTGACCTTATGAATAGGTTGGATGTGAAATCAACATTATGGTAGACCCTAGGAATGTTTCAACGTTGTGTCTTTGTGTACACTGCTTTTTCTGGTGTGGTCCACTTGAGCTTTGGATCTGCCACATTATTTAGCTCATGCCTTTAAATGATCTCGTGAAATGGATAGACAGTGTAGATAGATCACATATACATTATGGTGGGGTTAACAGAACGTGGTGACATCAATACACCACCGAGATCATGCAATGGGTTCATGGTGTAGACAACAGTAACTTGGTAACTTGGGGAAGTCACTACACCATCGTGGTCATGCAATCGGATACCAATGGCAAATGGGTTGGATGAGGCCGGGAGGACTGATCTTCCTAATAGACTTTGTGCTGTCGGCTGTTCTAATATGAATACGCACGCATGTTTCTCATTGGGCTATATTGATATTTTACTTCTACTGTTTTTGCATGTGGATGTGTTTATTTGGCCATGATTGGTTATCATAGTATGCTGTGGCCAATACGCAATCGATAAAGAGTTTGGTCCTCTCCATGCCATGCATGGACTATTGTGTCAGAACAAAGGAGTAATGAACATTGAGATTCATATTTTTGTAGCTTCAGTTGAATCTTACATTTGATGAGATGTTTTGATGAAGGATACACATCATATTGGCCCAAAAATAAAATAAAAAAAAACTTATATTTGGCATTCCGTCTCGTTGTTCCTATGATGTCGCCCACTTGAGTTTGGATCTACCTGATTTTTTAGTCACAAGGTTTAAAATGGAGCATCAAACCTCTTTTATTTGTTTATTTATTTATTTATTTATTATAACACACACACACCATCACACACTCACGCCATGGTGGGATTTCACCACCTATGGGTACTCGAACCCTCAACCAGGTGTTGAAACTCCTAAGAGTACTCTACCACCGAAGTAAGAGTAAGGACCCAATGGAGCATCAAACCTGATGGATGGAACTGATCTCACATATACAATATGGTGGGGCACAAAAAAAAATTGGTTGTTTTACCCACTATGTAAAAAAAATGTTAACATGATTCATGTCCTCCCAAACCCTAAACTTCACTTGCCATGGTTTTTCTCTCTATTTTTTGGCCATTTTTTTACTCATAATGACAATTCTCTTTCTTAGTTATTTCTTAGAATATATATATATATATATATATATATATATATATATATATATATATATATATATATATAGCCCCTTTTTGTCTCTATTTCTCATCCATCTTGTCTCGTAATGACAAATCTCTTTCTTAGCTATTTCTTGGAAAATGATATGGCACGTTTTTTTTTTCTCTATTTCCCACCCATCTTCATCTCATGATGACAGATCTCTTTGTCAGCTATTTTCTCATAATAGGATATGGCCCATAAGTAGTTACGGATGAATTGACAATTTCAATTATAACTGATTTGATATATTCCACATTCATAAGAGGGCACTTATGTTTCTAATCCACCCCACGAATATGATATTTACCGTCATTTCTAATACAAATATAGATTCTATCATTAAGAGTAGAAATAATATATATCAATCATTAATTTAGATGGTTGATACCCTTGACTTTTGATCAAAATGGTTTTACCAATTTTGAAAATTTTTACTTTCTTTTTTCTTTTTTCTTTTTGATGAGGAAGAAGGATGTGAGGTAGTAGAGCAATCCACTTAATTCTTCCTCAGGGGAGGAAAGAAAAGAAATAATTCTAAGAAATTCGAAATAATTTGATTGATGATGAAAAATGAGATTACAACACTTAATTTAAATAAGGCTACAAACCCTAGGGAGAAGTTTCTGAATCAAACTATAACTAAAACTCCTAGAAATCATGACTTACTATAAATAGGAAACTTACTATTTATAGACGATGGTGATTTCCATTAGACCTCATGGTTTTCAGCCAAAAATAGTACATGTCCTATTTGGCTCAACCATGCTATTCTCCTAATTATTCTAAGCACTTTTCATGTTTGGCGCAACTCCTACATCCCAACGGATGAATAGTTATACTAAAACTAAAACTTACTATAAATAGTAAAAAAGAAATTAAAATAGGAATTCGACCGTCGATCTGATGGTATTTCGAAAATTCGTCATAGGCAACCCGACATAGCAGGTTGGGTAGCTAAACTAGCTCTTCCTACCCCAAAATCATACATGGTATGTCCGGTAGCTCATTCCGGTTTGCGAGATACATTCGTTTTAAGTTCTGAAGGTCCAGATCACTTCTATCGTTAATCAGTCCTTTTTTGATCCATCTTGGCCATGAAAATGTCTGTGACCTGCTCTACATCACTTTTTTATTTGAAAATGGTTAGAATTTGCAGTATCTATATGGAAGATATACTTTCAAAGTTATGAGTTTTAAAGTGGCTTTTGAGGTTTGAAAAGTCACACCTTTTACGTTGTCAAGAATTGGACATCGTGTGTGGCCTGTGTTCGAGACAATGAATGGAGAAGAAAATGGTTTCCGATCGAGATAAGTTTGGTCCATTGGAAATTTCATCGAGTTTAGTTTCACCCAAGATTTGTTTCACCGCAATCCAAGTTATAACGAGGGAACTTTATTCCCAAAAATAAAATTATATGTTGCTTATGATTAAGGATAGCTCAACTGTGTTGTGGACCCTATTGATAGACCAAGTGATGTCAGATTGTCTTGATTCCAAGCTTGGATCGTAGGTTTTCGAGTTAGCTTTTCAATGAGTATAAGTTCTCCTTGATCTGACCGTTGACAAGTAAGATACAACCATTTTACCAAGATTGCTTCATGCAGAGTATGAAGTGTTGGAGTTGAGTGAAGTGTGTGATGTGAGATAATGGCATGGCATAACGACCTTGTTTAGTGGATGTTAGCTATTATTTAATTGTCAAATAATGCATATATGGACCTATCAAAGAGTGTCACTGTAGACACACCATCTAGGGCTGACAAGTTGATCAGAGTGCTATATGAACCCCACAGAACCCTGAAAATCTAGGCAAACCCAAGCCCAAGCCTAGACATAGTAGCCTTTAGGACCACAATAAAGCATAATCAAGTGAACCAGATGGGAAATGCCACCCCATATGGGGCCCCTGTAAAAAATAGGGCTCATCCGCGTGTCAGGCGAAGCATAATATGTTATCCGCAACGTGGATTCTTGTAATTTTTTATTACGGGTTAGATGGGGGTGACAAATCAAACCCGCCTTGAAAACATCACTTAGGCTAAAATGACCCATCTCCCTTGCTTTTGCCCAAAATTATACCCCTTGTCATCCGATCCAACCATCCGCATTGCACCACGTGGCAGATCAATTCGAACACCCAATCTCAAACCTTAAAGCCTTCATTAACCCCAAAACTTTTCATAAATCACTAAAATGCCACTCCAAAATCCTGTAAATACCTCCATTTCACTTCATTTCCAAACCATCTTCCATCTTCTATCACTCACTGTTATTAATAGAAGCTTAAGGAAGAAAAGAGTGAAAGAAGAAGAGTGGGATCTAGCTCATCCATCCACCAAGGAAAGAAAATGGGTATAAAGAGAGGACTCTAGCCCATGTAAGCCGAACCGAGCCTAGCCCTTAGCCGTTTGAGCCCCCCGAAAGATCGATCCAATCCACTCCAATCAACCCTTACAATAACCTGTCCACCCACTTGCTCGACTCTTACAAACTCCATTCTTGCATTTGCATTGTGCATCATCATCTTCACTCTGTCTGAGCCATTAGAAGGTCGATCAAAATTCCTTGAATTGATCCTTGTGACAAATGCGTCCACCCCTTACCCTCTCGGCCTAGGCAAGCAACTGGTCAACTACATTCTTTCATGTATTGGCATTTGCATCATCGTCTCTCTCCTTAGCCACCTTTCTTCTCTAGTATATTTGAGTGTGAAAAGACGAGCTATAGATGTGCTAAGGGGGGGGGGGGGGATGAATAGGACAACACCAAATAATTTGCTATAATGAGGAATAATGAATCAATTAAATATAAAATTGCAAAGTATTGACTCCTTGATATCAAATAGTTCATGGGACAACCTTTCACCTAAAAGATTTAGGTAGGACAATCTTATGTCACGACGTCTTTAAAATAAAAAACTCAAACTAATTGCAATAAATAAATAAAGCACAAAACTCAAATAATAATATCCAATCACCACAATGCACAAAAGAGTTATAGTGGTTCGGTGCCTCAATGCAACCTACTTCACTCCCAAATTTACTACCCTTGCAATTTTAGCTTTCCACTATTTCAAGGTTTTCAAGGTTCACCTTAACAACCTTATACAGTTACTGTGATTTTCAACGGTTATCATAATCAAACCCACTTTGTGATTTTACGAGGTCACCACAAACAAACCCGCTTTATGATTTTACGGGATTACCATAAACAAACCCGTTTATAATTTTATGGGCTCACCACAAACAAACCCTCAGAGATTTCCAGGCTATCTCAGAAAAATCCAAAACTGAAGTAATTAAAAACAAACAGTACTTATCTTAGATTTGGCGAGTCGAAGTCGTAGCTGTAGCTTTGAGTACAGCGATCTCCTTCTTGGGATATTGATAAAACCGATGTATGAGTTCAACCTAAAGAGATACAAAGGGATTTAATAGTTTTCAATTGAATGAATGAAACCCTATTGGTGTAGATTCAATTCTCTTTCTTCTCAAAGTAGAGTATAGATTACTCTTATCAAAACAATTAAAACTAACTTTGAAAATGAGAATAGAGTAAGCTAATAATAAAATATGAATTACAACACAAATAGCTTAAAGAGGCTTGAGAGATCTTTCTTTACAACACAGTAAAAGTAAATGAATTTTCATGATTTAGAATATAAGAGAAAGTCTCTATGTATAGTTAAGAATCCGTGTAGTTCGGCTGGCCTAAGATTCGGTTCGGCTGGCCTAACTCCAAAGATCACGTTCCAATCAGAATATAAAAATCGCGGGATAAAATCTTTCAAACTTCGGCTAGCCTAAGCCCAGGTTTGGCTGGCTGAACACCCAGTTCGGCTGTCCTAATCTCAAGTTCGGCTAGCCTAAGTAACCTGGATTCTGAAATCATTCCATTGCTGGAAATTTGACTGAACTTCCTTGGGCTAGCCGAAGTCAGGTTCGGCTAGCTGAGACCCATCTTGGGCTGGCCGAACCTACCACAAATTTTGATCTTATGAGATCTGATTTTATTCGAATGTTACATGGTTAGTCCAAGTAGTTAGGCTGGCCGAACTAGACTTTGGGCTGGCGTAACTAGAGTGTGTTTAACATAAAATATGTTTCAAGATATGCATGAGTGAAATACACTTATCTTATGGTCCAACTAGGTTTATACTACCTGTAGGTTGACTCATACAAAGTGTTCTAAACTTCGAACCATTGCTTTGATCTTACATTGAGATGTTGAATCTTCTTTCTAGGTACTTAATCGAGTTGATAGCTTGTCTTCAGTAGAGCTTGCGATCGTAATCAGACTACGAAATTTGACAAACAAATATGTGCTTTAATTATAAGAACTTACAATCTCCCCCTTTGTCAATTTCATGACAAAACAACAATACAACTTAACACAATATATTACAACATCTCAAACAACACAAATCTTTTGAGTCAACACTAATAATCTTGTTACTCCCCCTGAGATCATGCATCTGTATCACTCCCCCTGAGTATGTAGTCATATTTGCACAAATATAAGTCATAGAGTGCATGCAAATATGTGTGTGCTCATAAGAGAAATGATGATCTCATATCCATCTCACATTACAAAAATATAATATTTCTCCCCCTTTTTCTCAGACGTTGACAAATGAAGAAGCAATCAATGAAGCACAATAGATATAAGGAGCAAAAAACATAAGGATTGAATAACATAAAATAAGCATAGCATAGTGTCATATCCATATGTATGTTAGTAAGAGTAAAAATATAGCAAGTTATTACAGACCAAGAGTTTAAGAAAATTAATCAGAACTGAAGGAGGATGGTGTCGGCATGTCAGGATCATTAATCCTTAAACTCCTGTTGAAACGATGAAAGTACTTTTTCATGTACTTCATCTGTTGTTTCTGAGAGACATACAGGTCATCCACCTTCTTTTCTAAATTATCCAACCTCTCTGAGAACTTTGAGGGCTGGAAATCAAAGTCATCGGTATCATCAGTTCCTTCCAGATCTACAAATATATCATCCATGTTCACATCTTCCTGATGTCCTCGCTGCTCAGGTCTTAGCTCAAGTTTCATCATGTTGATATTAGCAGTACCAAATGGGAGCTGAAACTCCAGTGCTTCAATTGCAGGGAGTTGAACATTGATTTGGGTTTGTGTAATCCACTCAATCCATCATTTGTGTCATATCTTATTAACATTTAATCCCAAAAAATCAGGCCCATTCATAACGAAGCGGATGAGCTATTGACAAGTTGAGTAGCGAGGCTGGCTATTGAAGTGACGCACCAAATTTTGTGGGCCTACCATGATGTATGTTTTGTATCCGTACCATCCATCCATATGGAGAGACCATCTTAGTGCATGATTCCAAGAATGAATTAGATCTAAAACTCAAGTGGACCCACCAGAAAAAATAGTTAGGAGAGCAATGCTGACCATTAAAAACTTCTATGGGCCACAAAAGTTTTCGATCATGTTGATATTTGTGTTTTCCCTACTTTCATGTCTGCTTTAACTTATGAACAGGTTGGATCTTAAATAAAAATCATGGTGGACCTTAGGAAGGCTCCAACGGTGGGCGTCACTCTCCCCACTGTTTTCTATGGTGGGGTCCACTCCAACTTTTGATCTACCTTATTCTTTGGATCATGCCCTAAAATGATCTCTCCAAATGGATGAACAATGTGGATACAACACATACATCAGAATGGGCCACAACACTTGTGACATTACTTCAATAGCGGCAAGTCTCGCTACTCAACCTGTCAGTAGCTAATCCGTGTCCTTGATGTTACATCAGAATTTATGGTGGGCCTCACAGACCATTCAATTTAAATTTAGATTGGCCTTTATAGAAGTGACTTTCGCCGTGGAAATTCGAGCAGAATAATCTACAATGGAGGTGGATTTGGTGATGACAGGAAACACTGGCTTCTGTGAAGCCCTAACCATAATCAAGTCTCAGGTGGACCACACTACTTCGAAAAAGTGATGATTGAATACTCACCATTAAAAAAGTCATAGATCAAGTTGATGTTTGTGTTTTCCTTTTGTCGACGTCCATCTAACTTTACCAATAGGTTGGATCGAAAACAAACATTATAGTGGCTCCGGGAAGTTTTTAATAGCGAGCATTCAATCACCATTGTTTCCTGTGAGAATTGACCACTGTAGACCCCACCGTCTTTTCCAAAAGCTACCAAAATTTTACATTCTCAAACTAAACCATTCTGTACGGACATACTATCTGCAGACGACAATACCCTTGACCTATAGCTATGGATTATAACTGTAGCCATAGGATAACATGCAAATCAACGGATTCACCTCGCTGGATTTCATGATTGGATCGTTGAGTTTCATGTTTTCCAATGGCTACGGTTATAATTCGTAGCTATAGGTTTCACAGTGCCACCCTACTACAAGGGTATTTTCGTCTGCAAATAGTCAGCATAGAATGGTTTAGTGTGAGAAAGTAAAGTTTGGGAGCGTTCAAAAAAGATGGTGGGTAAAATGTGGAGTAAACAGTGGTCAATTTCTCCTATTTCCTGTGGAGTGGCCCACCTGAGATTTGGATCTGCCTCATTTCTGGGTTTCCGTCCTAATATACGGGAGAAACTGATAGATGAAATGGATGTCACACGGAAGGAGAGTACCCCGCAGAGACGGATTCGGGTTACATGGGCTACAGGATATCCGCCTTTTATTTCCGCCTTAGACCCGATCAAATAGTAAAGAGAAATTGACGAGAAATTTCCAACTGTACAACCCATTTATGGCCCACCAACCTTTTTAAGCCCACTTGCTTTTTACCTCCGAAGAATACTCCCCGATGTACGGACAACTTTTCACATTACAAAAATGCCCCTGCTTTTCAAAAAAGCAAGTTTTGAAAGCTGGGTTTCCTATGCCCACGGATTATAACCGTAGATATAACCGTAGCCATTGAAAAAGAAGTAGGTAGTGAGACAACGAGTTGGGGTCGATCGGGTCAGGCTGTTTTATGGATGCACTTTTTTTTTTCCACATGAAGAACTTTATTCTACCTACATTCTTCTCTAATACATATTTATATAAATATGTATATATAAGCATATAACAAAAAAATTCTCTTTTTTTCATTTCTTTCTTTATTCATTTAGCAAGAATATCTTCTAAACCAAAATTAGTTACTTGATGTACCCGATATGATTTTGGGGTAGGAGAAGCTACTTTAGCCAACTAACCTAGTTATTTTCCAAGATTCCATCAGGTCGATGGTCAAAAATTCATTTCATTCACTTCACGATCAATTTCATTCATTTCATTTACGTCGCGATCAATTCCATGCATTTCACGGTCAATCCCGGCAATTCCCTTTCACTTCACGGTCAATTCCATGCATTTCACGGTCAATTCCCTTCACTTTACTGTCATTTCCGTTCATTTCACGGTCAATTCTGGTGATTCCGTTTGGATTCACGGTCATTTCCATGCATTTCACGGTCAATTCCGGTGATTTCATTTGGATTCACGGTCATTTCCATGTATTTCACGGTCAATTCCCTTCACTTCACGGTCATTTCCACGCATTTCACGGTCAATTCACTTCACTTCACGGTCATTTCCATGCATTTCACGGTCATTTTCGGCAATTTCGTTTGCATTCACGGTCATTTCCAAGCATTTCACGATCAATTCCCTTCACATCACGGTCGTTTCCACACATTTCACGGTCAAATCGCTCCACTTCACGGTCATTTCCATGCATTTTACGGTCAATTTCGGCAATTTCGTTTGGATTCACGATCATTTCCATGCCTTTCACGGTCAATTCCCTTCACTTCACGGTCATTTTCACGCATTTCATGGTCATTTCCATGCATTTCACGGTCATTTCCGGCAATTCCATTTGGATTCACGGTCATTTCCATGCATAACACGATCAATTCCCTTCATTTCATGGTCATTTCCATTCATTTCACGGTCAATTCCGATGATTCCCCATCACTTCACGGTCAATCCCTTCACTTCACAGTCATTTCCATTCATTTCAGAGTCAATTCCGGCAATTCCCCATCACTTCGCGGTCAATTCCATGCATTTCATGGTCAATCCCAGCAATTCCCCTTCACTTCACGATGATTTTCATGCATTTCACGGTCAATTCCCTTCATTTCACGGTCACCATAACATTTATTTTCCATCCAATCTATTCATAAGGTTACAAAGACCTGGATGAAGAGGAAAAACAAATTTCATGATGATCCAAAACTTTTGTGACCCCTACAAGTGTTTCAATGGTAGACGTTCGATCATGCACTGCCTTTTACAATGTGGTCCACTTGATAGACGTACGAGTTCACCAAATAGATGGACGGTTTGGATATAACACATACCTCATAATGGGACCCACAAAAAGCAGTGGGGATTATAACAAGGAAAAAAAAAACAGCCAGCGAGTCAGGGTTGACTGGGTTGGGACCCGGTTGACCGGGTTAATGGCTACAGATTATAACCATAGCCATAACCGTAGTAATTCCCACCGCTACGGTTATAATCCGTAGCCACTGACCCAGTCGACCGGGTCCCAACTCAATCGACCCTGACTCGCTGGCTGAAATGCGCAGATTGCTACACTGTCGCAGCACTACAGTTATGGCTACGGTTATAATCCGTAGCCATTGACCCGGTTGACCCCGACTCGCTGGCTGAAATGCGTAGACTGCTGCACTGCCGCAGCACTACGGTTATAATCCGTAGCCACTGACCCGGTCGACCAGGTTCCCACTTGGTCGACCCCGACTCGCTGGCTGTTTTTTTTTTTTTTTTTTTTCGTTGTAATCCCCACCGCTTTTTGTGGGTCCCATTATGAGGTATGTGTTATATTCAAACGGTCCATCTATTTGGTGAACTTGAATTAAGGCTTGAGACCGAAAATAAGATAGATCTAGCTATCAAGTGGACCACACGGTAAAAAAGCAGTTGAGGATTGAACGTATACTATGAAACCCTTTTAGAGGTCACAGTAGTATTGGATCATTATGAAATTTGTTTTTCCTTTTCATCCAGGTCACAATGACCTTATGAATAGATTGGATGGAAAATAAATGTTATGGTAGGCCCTACAAAATTTTTAACAGTGAAAATCAATTTTCCCGCGGCTATGTGGTGTGGTCCAGTTGATCTTTGGATATGATTTTTATTTTTTGATAATGGTCCGAAATGATCTCGAAATATGGATGAACGTTGCGGATATAATAAATATATAACTGTGGGGCCCATGCGACTTTGATATCTTTTGAACCGTTCGTACAACTCGGAGTTCGAGGAGCATCAGCGCTCGTCTTCGAGCACCAGGCGATCCGCTTCCGGAAGGAAAAGCAGGGGCATTTTCGACCTGAGAAATGAGGCTGTACAGCTGGGGAGGTAAAAAGCAAGTGGGCTTATAAAGGTTGGTGGGCCATATATGGGTCGTACAGTTGGAAATTACCCGAAATTGACCCCTGTAAACTCACAAAATACTTACAAGAGCTTCCAATTTTTACAAAGCGGTCCCTAGGCCGGTGATCAAGACCATTGATCAGTTGCTCCCAACTGTGGATGGACCGTCCCGCAAAAAATCTAGACCGTATGATGATCCATCACATGGATAATGGATGGCAAACTTCCAAGGTTGGAATATCCCAACCCTTCCATATTGACCTGTTCTACTACACTGTGGACATGTCTCTTTCTAGGCGATGAATGAACGGTGAGTATCTTCCAATGGTTCGGGTCGACAACCCACATGTCACCAGTCTTATGCATGTGCAGACTCTACAGTTACATGGAAAAGTACCGATGAGTTTCCGACAGGAACGAAAATGACCTTAGCAAAAACGGATCTTTACACTAGATCTACTTATGAACTAGGATTTATGTTGGTTTTCTACCGTGTGAAAATTGGTGGTTACTCTTTGATCGTGCACATGGCATGCTCGTATGGTAATCCAGACCATCCTAATTACTGACCCAACTGTGTATGGAGTATCATGGAAAAATTACACTGATAGGATATTATTAACCATCTATTTCTTTCCTTTGAACTAATAACATTCTTGTTTTACTTTAACCAACCATTGTTTAATCACTATTGTTAGGAGCACTTGATATATGCTCCACCTGCAACGGGACACATAAGTTTAACGGTATGGATAGCCATCCACTAAGACCACACGTGAGGATGACGAGTCTTCACCTCATTTTAAATGGTGCTAAACTTGCATAGGACTCCACGGAAATTTCTTCTTCCAAGAAAACGAAAATAAACTAAGAAAGCTAATGGAGGTCAGTGATCCTTCATTTTCTCATTTACGAACGTGACCATCTGCATCATTCAATAATGTCTTCCTTTTCCAGAGAAATGAAAAGAAACTAAGAAAGCTAGTGGAATCCAATCATTAAAGTTTAGTGACCCCTCATTTTCTTGTCTATGAAGGTGACCATCTGCATCATGCAGTATTGAAGTCTTCCTTTTCCAGAGAAATGAAAATAAACTAAGAAAGCTAATGGAATCCAATCATTAAAGGTTAGTGATCCTTCATTTTCTTGTTCATGAATGTGACCATCTGCATCATCCAGTGAAGACTTCCTCTTTAGAGAAACGAAAATAAACTAAGAAAGCTAATGGAATCCAATCAGTAAAGGTTAGTGATCCTTCATTTTCTTGTTTATGAACGTTGTTATATTTTGTTTTAAAATATTATTAAATTTGAATTTTCAAAATTTCGGTGATTTTCCTCCACATTTGAAAAGTTGTGGTACTTTTGTGTTGTGGGTTTTGTTCCACATCGGATTTGACAAAGTAAACTATCTTGTATATAAAATAGTCTTTTTGCCTAGGGCTTGTGCCCCTCTTAGAGGGCATGTGAATTTGGTCCTTGGGGGGGGGGGGGGGGGGGGGGGGGGGGGAAGTGATCAACTCAAGTATTTTCGGATTAAACCGCAAGTGGTTTGAGCCCGTCGTCTGATGAGTCACATTGGGGCCGGGTCATAGTCGTTGTATCCTGAGGTCGATTACTCTGAAACACAGCACTTGGATCTTTGTCGAGGGAGTAAATTCGATTTCAAGTCGAGTGACTCAATCGCGTCGACTCAATACAATAAGTTCTTTTTTCTCAAAACTTTTATTTTCTTTTTTGGTTCTCGATTTTAAAGTCTATTTAATTCAACCAAATATTCCAACAATCTTGAAATCGAATTGTTGAATTATATAGATTATGGCTACAGTAACTGTAAATGTTCTGCTGAGTTAGCCAAAATCGAACCGTTCAACTCGGACAATGTTTTAAACGGTGGAAAGCAAACTGATGTTATTCTCGACCACCCGAAAGTTTCATATATTTTATCTGAATCATTTACTATAGATCCAGCAAATCAAACTGAAGTAATAGATGAAAATAATTATAAAAACTATATTCTAAACTCTTTATCTAACGATCTGTATGATGTGTATGCTTCTTACGCGTCCGCTAGAGACATATAGACTGCTTTGGAAAAGAAATACATATTGGAAGATGCAGGCGCTAAGAAACATGCAATTGTTAATTTCCTTCATTATGAAATGACAGACGATAAACCTGTCACAAATCAGATTCACGATTTTTAAAGTCTAGTTCACGAACTATTGACAGAAGGAATTAAGTTGGATGAAGGGTTTCTTTCAGGAGCACTAATAGAAAAGTTACCGCCCTCATGGAAAGAATATAAGAATAGAATGAAATATAAAAAGAACGGTGTTTCTTTCTAAACCACTATCGTACATATACGAATAGAGGAGGCCAATAGAATCAGGGACCAAAAAGAAAATAGAAATGAGATAGATTCAAAGGCGAATCTTGTGGAATCAAGTCGGGTAAATAATAAGAAAAATGGCAACTGTCATAACTGTGGCAAACTTGGACATTACGCAAATGAATGCAGGCTCAAAAAGAAGAATGCAAACAATCAATTCAAGAAAAAGGGAAACTACTACAACTGTGGAAAGCCTGGGCATCATATTAAAACCTGCGGGCTTAAGAAAAACAAAGATAAGCCGCAGGCTAATCTTACAAAAACAGGCAATGAGTCTGACATGGTAGTAGCTGTGGTGTCAGAAGTTTTCCTGATAAACAACTTGGAGTGGGTACTAGACACTGGTGCAACTAGGCACGTGTGCAAGGATCTAGCATGTTTACCTCCTACGAAGTATCAGGAGATGATGAACAGGTGTTCATGGATAATCTTTAGAACGTCTCCGGTTGTAGGGAAAGGAAAGTACTTCTGAAACTCACTTCTGGAAAGACTCTGATGTCGAATGATGTCCTACATGTGCCCGACATTAGACGAAACTTGGTCTCTGATTCGCTCCTCAATAAGGCTGGTGTTAAGTTAGTATTTAATTCAGATAAACTTGTAATGACCAAGAATGAAACTTTTGTTGGTAAAGGATACTGTTGTGATGGTTTATTCATTATAAATGTATCCAATGATAATAATAAGAAGGCATCTAGTTCTGTTTATATCGTTGAACATTTTTATCTATGGCATAGTAGATTAGGTCATGTGAATAAAGTATCTTTAAAGAAAATGAAAAGATTAGGTTTATTACCTAATATATCTAATGAAGAATTCGAAAAATGTGAAACATGTATAGAATCAAAATTCATTAGAAAACCTTTTAAATGAATAGAAAGATCATCTGTTCTATTAGAGTTAATACACAGTGACTTAGGTGATTTTAGAAATCACATGTTTAGAGGTGAAAAAAGATATTACATAACTTTTGTAGATGATTACTCTAGGTTCATTAGAGTCTATCTGTTAAGAAACAAAGATGAAGCTTTAGATGCTTTTTCTAAATACAAAATTGAAGTTGAAAATCAATTAAATATAAAAATTAAAAGACTCAGAACAGATAGAGGAGGAGAATATAAATCTTCTCAATTTAGAGAATTATGTGAAAAGAATGGAATAGTTCATGAAACTACAACTCCTTATACACCATAACAGAATGGAATAGCAGAATGTAAGAATAAAACCCTAAAAGAGATGATGAATGCCATTTTAAATAGTTCGGGCTTACCCTCAAATATGTGGGGAGAAGCAATTCTATCTGTTTGTTATATACTAAATAGGATTCCTTCTAAATCTTCTGAACAAACACCTTATGAACTTTGGAAGAATCATTGTTGAGGGTCAAATATTGCATATCAGACCCCAGTTATTGTCTGGATTTATGAACTTATACTGTTTAATGGACCTATTTAATCGTGTTTGTGATGTAGGACGTATTTAGGAGCTTGAACTGAAAATGGGTATTAGAAGCATAGTTTTAGCGCTCAAGATTCACCAAGGCAAGGAACGGACTCCATGGGATCAAAATCAATAGATTTACAAGCCAGGGATCGGAGAAAATCAAGCCGTTCATGTTAAAGAGGCCTGAAATTGGTCCAGAATGCAAGATCACGGGGTTCCCGCTATCGGATTGACACGAAACTTCATATATGGCTTGGGGACCATAAATAAACCGTACATATAAAATTCCAAGTATTGGATATCTCTGAAAGTGGGTTAAAGGATGGATCAGCCCAGTAATTCATTGAGTGGGGTCCACCTGACAACAGGATATGCTTCAACTTTGGTCTCAACCCCTTAATCGGGGAGACAAAACATTTGGACGGTTCAGATTTCTCATAAACATCACGTTGGGACCCATGTATGTATGGTGTGCGTGCACCGTGTACGTGCACCGGAAGTGCACTGTACTACAGCGACCCGTCAAAGTCGATTTGACCGACCGATTTCAGCCAAAACATCCGTTTTCTCCACAGCGTGAACGCCGTCCGAGGATCGGATGCAGATGTGGACCCCACCTATTGTCCAAAGGTGTAATCCAGACCGTCCATTGGTTCCCCATGAAGTTTCTTATCACTGCCTAGGTGGCAGAATTTCAAAAGGCTGTGAGGAGCGAAATCCATCCATTCAAGCGCAGAACTAACGGTATTGTGAAAGATCTTGTGGGCCACACCAAATCTAATCTGAAACTAGCCCTTACCGAATGGTTTTTCGAGGGAAAGATAGTGGACGGAGTGGATTTCTAGAACATCATCGGTCATGGGCCCCGCTGATGTCATAGAAATCACCTGCGCGAGCTCTGTTACGTAGCAGAAGCTGCGGTCGATCAGGTGGGCTATTTTCACTGTCCGTCCGATAAATCTAATCCGTCCATCTTGTAGGCTGTTAAAAATCGTCCCAGGAGACGTTTGTTTTTTGGAAGAAAAGCAAGGAGAAAAGGGTAGTCTGCATGGCGTTTTGCAGGCAGTCTGCGTAAATGGGTGATTGCGTTTTTCCTCTGCTGCGAAAATCAGAGGCGGGCGGCCGTTTCCGTTCGGGATTGGAGTTGCACAAGGAGAGTCGGTTCTCCAACTCCAGCATTGACTCCACTCTGCCTGGCTGCCTATAAAAAGAGAAGAGGAGAAAGAGAGAAAAACATCTTGAAGGTGGAACGTGGACGAGAGAGACAGAGCAGTTTTGGAAGTTTTAGTTTTTCTTTTCTTTATTTTTTATATATATTTTTTTTCTGTTTTTCCTGTGAACAATGTTGGGCTAAACCCCTTAGCTAGGGCTAAGGGGTGAAGCTTGTGGGGGTGATGGGAAATTCTACATGCTGATTTATTCTTGAATTGATGTGATCTTAGTTTTTTTATTTAAGAAATTATTTTAGTTATTAATGGTTTATTGTGGACTGAATTACAGTAAATCTGTGATGGCTCGAGTATTTTCTCCATTTTGATGTTTATGATGTCAGGAAGCCCTGTTGTTCACCATCGTCTCCTGGACATGATTGGATGTCGGTACTCTTCCTAACCTTCATGACATGTTGATTGGTTGGTAATTAGTTTAATTCTTTGTTTGCTTTGTCTCACAGGCATGGTTTGGTGATGGAATCCATTCTAATTCATATACCTTTCATCTCTTGAAAACTATATCAACGTCAGTTCATTTAATTTCCATGATTTGTGATACTGGCATAAGATCTCCCTGATCTCTACAAGTGGATCCTCTGAATCCCTAGTCTCCCTTCCTCTGAATTTCTTAAGTTTTACATTACTATTTCACCATTATTCCTCAAATCATACTTGGTTTAGAATTCATCTTATTCTAATTCTAGTTCTATTTAGTTTCAGATTACGTACAGGTTTCAGTCCCTGTGGATTCGACCTCGGTCTTACCGAGTTTATTACTACATCACAACCCTATACTTGGGGAGTGAACAAGTTTTTGGCGCCGTTGCCGGGGACTGACGGCTACGTATTTCTGAAATTAATTGGTTTTAGAATTAGATTAAGATTAGGATTTTACTAACTTTAGGTTTAGGTTTTTCTGATTTATAGAAACTAACCTGTTTTCTTGTTTTGTAGGATCCTAACATACACTTCCAACTTGGTAACTTCTTTCTAATTCTTTCTCTTTCTATTTCTAAGTTCTCTTATTGCTGTAGGATTTTTTTTCTTTTCTTCTAGGATTAGACTAAGAGTTAGGGTTCTACCATGGAAGCGTGGGTACGTGCATACGCTGAGATGGATAGGAGATATTGGGGAATGCCTGAAGGTTGTGGAATTCAACGTATACCTCAAGATTTCTCTCCATCAAGAACCGACATTGAGAACCGACTAGAACGTTATGTTCCATCGGTTAATAGGGCCGTATACGATCGTAATTATAGGAATGAGGATTATTATCAACCATCATATTCTCCCATGTATGATCAGTATGACTATAACCAGTGGAACCATCAAAACTGGGAAGATGAACCAACAACATGTTGTAATAATTATTCTCTTGGATACCCTACCTTTGAGAACCAACCAAAAACGATCCAAGAGAACTCATTACAGCATAACATGGAGTGTCTTGTGGAAATTAGAAAAGCAATGGAAGCACTCAATTTGCGCCTCGAGAGGATAGAGGAAGCTCGCTCATCCCAACTACAATCCAATCCAGAAATACAATGCGAGGAAAGTGATCCTCACTCGCTTTTGATGAAATCTGGAATTTGGAATGAGGAGTTGGATTCCATTAATGAGCATATGGTTCAATTCCCCGATGAGTCGATCTCAATAACTATTCAAAAGAATGATGGAGATACATGGGTGTCTTTCAAATACAGTGATGATGACACACTTTCCTTACATGATACACAAGATCTCAATGATGAGGTAGAGGTTAGTTTATTCAAACCTCAACCAAATTTAGAATGTGAGGAAAGCGATTCCATCCCAAGTGTGCACTGCATAGAATTAGACGATGATGCGTATTGGGATGATGATCATGAATGTGCAACCCAAATTCTCCTAAAATCAATCTCAAGTTTGGTCCAAGTCAATGATCAAGACGTACACAAAGTGGTCGGTCATAATGAGCCACTCCCCTCACCTGACATGTCTGATTTAAAGGTAGAGGATGGGCCCCTTACAACCGACCCTTCTAACTCTTGTGAAACATGTTTGGACCACTCCCCTAAATTGAATGATGATATAATTCGGGAGATGAACGAGTTACTTGATACGACTCTGGAATTTGAAACCACCCAGTTAAGGCCACCATCTGAACTGTTGAATTTTGACGAGTCCAGGCCTCTTCTGAGTAGTATCAATGAACAGAGTTCGCACATTAATACTTCGTCTACTGACCCTCAATCTATCTATGCAGGGCTAGAGCAAGAGAGCACACTTTTGTCTACTTTTAAAGACGATAAAATTCTTGAACAAATCATCACACACTTCAATGTGGAGAATGAGTCACTCTCAACTGAATGTCCCAACGCTTTGGATGATTGCTTGGCACACTTTGCGGACTCAAATGATCCCATGATAAGAGACATAGTGAATGCCTTGTAAGACGATATTTCGGTAGTCATTACTGACCGAGAGAACCCTTACTCTGAAGCCCCTCCCTCCCCAGATCCTCACTATTTACCATTAAGGGAGGAGGAGCTAAAAATTGAACCGAAGTCTGATACTTTGGAATGTGTTGAGACTACACCACTTCTTGAAAATTTTTCTCAATTTGATCTACTTGTAGTCTCTGATTCACCATGGGATACTAACTTCGAAACTTCTTCTGTCGCAGGTGAATCGTATATACTCTGGATACCTCAGGCGAATCAACGACAAATTTTTGATGAGGTACATAAGTTTCTTTGGAATGTCATGCTCCAGGGCATCCAAGCCTATTGCAAAAAGGGCTTTTGGATGATCCTGTTAAGAAACCTACTGAGAAATTTATCACGATACTGGCCAGAAGAGGAACCTTGCGGCATGACTGAGTAGTTTTTCCCTGCTTTCTTAGGACTAGGGTAGTTTCCTTTATGCTGTTTTAGGATAGATAGTAAACTTAGCGCTCTTGGGAGGCAACCCAGCTTTTGATTCCATGATTAGTTAATTCAATGCTTGTGGGTAACATTGCTGCAAACCCTCACGAGACTACAACTCGTCCACTAGGGGCAACCTAGGGGTTTAAAGGTTTGTTGCATACGCTAAATGCAATCGAGAGCACCTGCGAAAGTGGTATAGGTAGGATCTGTTTTGTAATTTTATTTTTGTTATTTTGCTTTTGTTGATTTCTCTCTTGTGCTGACTCGCTTTTACGTTGATATTTTTGAGAAAGCCTCTTGATTCTCCATCCAGGTACTATCTTTCCATCACTCCTCTTTTATTTTCGTTGTCCCATATGCATTGTATGCTTATTTCTTTTACATTGAGGACAATGTAGATTTTAGGTTGGGGGTGGGAGATTAGGTAACCTAATCAGTGTTTTCTTGGTCTTGAGCAAAATTTGTGAAAATTTTTAAAATTTTTTCTAGACTTTCTTGTACATTTGAAGTGATTTTGATAGCCATCTAGGGTACTTAAAATTTCAAGACTCGTGATGTTGGTAATATATGACTCTTGGATTCAGTATTTGTTAAATTTCACAGTTAAGTTTGAATTGTTAAACCATAATTAGAAGTTGTAAACATTGATTGAGTCATGATCTCACATGTCACATGTCGCTTTCACATTAAGGTTTCAATTTAATATTGAAGGGTTGACTTGGTAATCACTAAGCATGGAAGGAACTAACTTGAAAATTTTGCCAGTCATGATTAATTTTAAAAAAAGAAAAAAAGAAAAAAAAAAGGATACCTTTGAAAAAGGATGGGCGAATAATCTTCACCATAGGTTTGCTCCCTGTAGGTGTAGATTTAATTCCCCATAGATAATATGTGAAAAAGGTTTGGGTATACGGTCTTCACCATAGGTTTGCTCCCTACAGGTGCGGATTCGATCCCCTTCCCCTTTAATAGAAAAATCAAAAGACTGGAAGAATAAAAAAAAATGATGATCTATGAGGCAAGTTGGGTTTAAGTCTTGCTTATCACGAATTCTCTTGTTGATTACCAATGATATCCTGAAATAAAGAAGTGAATTTTAATGATGGTAAGCCGGGTTTACACTATACATCCATGGAACTCAATGTTTATAATTTTTCTAATTGATGGATTAATATTTGAACTTGATTATGAAGTTACCGTGAGCTTGATTCCAAGGAAAATTAATAATCAACACTCATGAATTTTAGAAATCTGGTATCTGAATTGGTTTTTCAAATATCATTCGAATTTATAGAAATTGTCCTGTAGTTCTTAATTTATTTTTCGCATACTTTGCTCAGGACTAGCAAAATGCTGGTTGGGGGTTGTGTTGAGGGTCAAATATTGCATATCAGACCCCAATTATTGTCTGGATTTATGAACTTATACTGTTTAATGGACCTATTTAATCGTGTTTGTGATGCAGGATGTATTTAGGAGCTTGAACTGAAAATGGGTATTAGAAGCATGGTTTTAGCGCTCAAGATTCACCAAGGCAAGGAATGAACTCCATGGGATCAAAATCAATAGAGGCCTGAAATTGGTCCAGAATGGAAGATCACGGGGTTCCCGCCATCGGATTGACACGAAACTTCATATATGGCTTGGGGACCATAAATAAACCGTACATATAAAATTCCAAGCATTGGATATCTCTGGAAGTGGGTTAAAGGATGGATCAGCCCAGTAATTCATTGAGTGGGGTCCACCTGACAACAGGATATGCTTCAACTTTGGTCTCAACCCCTTAATCGGGGAGACAAAACATTTGAACGGTTCAGATTTCTCATAAACATCACGTTGGGACCCATGTATGTATGGTGTGCGTGCACCGTGTACATGCACCGGAAGTGCACTGTACTACAGCGACCCGTCAAAGTCGGTTTGACCAACCGATTTCAGCCAAAACATCCGTTTTCTCCACAGCGTGAACGCCGTCCGAGGATCGGATGCAGATGTGGACCCCACCTATTGTCCAAAGGTGTAATCCAGACCATCCATTAGTTCCCCATGAAGCTTCTTATCACTGCCTAGGTGGCAGAATTTCAAAAGGCTGTGAGGAGCAAAATTCATCCATTCAAGTGCAGAACTAACGGTAAAGTGAAAGATCTGGTGGACCACACCAAATCTAATCTGAAACTAGCCCTTACTGAATGGTTTTTCGAGGGAAAGATAGTGGACGGAGTGGATTTCTAGAACATCATCGGTCATGGGCCCCGCTGATGTCATAGAAATCACCTGCGCGAGCTCTGTTACGCAGCAGAAGCTGCGGTCGATCAAGTGGGCCATTTTCACTGTCCGTCTGATAAATCTAATCTGTCCATCTTATAGGCTGTTAAAAACCGTCCCAGGGGACGTTTGTTTTTTGGAAGAAAAGCAAGGAGAAAAGGGTAGTCTGCATGGCATTTTGCAGGCAGTCTGCGTAAATGGGTGATTGCGTTTTTCCTCTACTGCGAAAATCAAAGGCGGGCGGCCGTTTCCGTTCGGGATTGGAGTTGCACAAGGAGAGTCGGTTCTCCAACTCCAGCACTGACTCCACTCTGCTCGGCTGCCTATAAAAAGAGAAGAGGAGAAAGAGAGAAAAAGATCTTGAGGGTGGAACGTGGACGAGAGAGACAGAGCAGTTTTGGAAGTTTTAGTTTTTCTTTTCTTTATTTTTTTTAAATTTTTTTTTCTGTTTTTCCTGTGAACAATGTTGGGCTAAACCCCTTAGCTAGGGCTAAGGGGTGAAGCTTGTGGGGGTGATGGGAAATTCTACATGCTGATTTATTCTTGAATTGATGTGATCTTAGTTTTTTTATTTAAGAAATTATTTTAGTTATTAATGGTTTATTGTGACTGAATTACAGTAAATCTGTGATGGCTCGAGTATTTTCTCCCTTTTGATGTTTATGATGTCAAGAAGCCCTGTTGTTCACCATCGTCTCCTGGACATGGTTGGATGTCGGTACTCTTCCTAACCTTCATGACATGTTGATTGGTTGGTAATTAGTTTAATTCTGTTGTTTGCTTTGTCTCCTGGGCATGGTTTGGTGATGGAATCCATTCTAATTCATATACCTTTCATTTCTTGAAAACTATATCAACGTCAGTTCATTTAATTTCCATGATTTGTGATACAGGCATAAGATCTCCCTGATCTCTACAAGTGGATCCTCTGAATCCCTGTTGAGGGTCAAATATTGCATATTAGACCCCAGTTATTACCGGATTTATGAACATGCCACCGTTTAAAATCCTAATTTAATCGTGTTTGTGATGCAAGGTACATTTGCAAGTGTGGACTACAAAAAGGTGCTAAAAGTGTGTATTTGATGCTCTGAAATCACCACAGCAAGGGACGGACTCCAGAGGACCAAAATTGATGGATTTGATCGCCAGAGATCAGAGGAAATCAAGTCATTCGCATTTAACGGGCCTGAAAACCAACCAGAATGCAAGATCACAGGGTTCCCACCATCTGATAGACTCGAAACTTCATACATGACCTGAGGACCATGAATTAACCGTACATATCAAATTTCAGCTACTGCAACCCTGTAGAAGTGGCCCAACGAACAGATCAGCCCATGAATATGTGATTTGGGGCCCACCTGAGATCTGGAAATGCTTCAAACTTGGGCTTGACCCATCAAATGAGGTGATAAAACGTATGGATAGAGTGGATCTTTCAGAAACATCACCGTGGACCCCACCTGAGTCAGGGTGTGCATGGTGCACAAGTGCACTCGATGTGCACGGCAACTGTGTTGCCTTCCAAATCGGGCTAGTCCGTGACCAAGTCAAAAACGGCAACTGCCGTTTTGGTTTTTTTTGGGCAACAGTGGAGCGGAGACCGTTTGCGGAAGTCGGTGGGCCACTATCATGGACCATCTGTCCGATCCACACCGACCATCAGGTAGCCCGGACGGAACCGTCCAACATTCGATGGATTTCAGGCAAAGACGCACGCTGGTGCGGACAGGAAATTGAACGAAAGAGGCCTGATTTGCTGCAATACAGACAATGTCCATTTGTGACGGTGGATCTAGATCTTCTTCCGGGATTTCATCTCGGAATTGTTCGATGATCTGGACCGTTCGAAATAGAGCAAGTGAACGGCCAATCTTACCCAAGCAAACCGGAAGCAAAACAGTAAAACAGAGTTCCGGTTCTGTCGTGTTGAACACACTGTAACCAGCGTTCGCGAAACATGCGTAAGCAGTATTTTTAGCTTTCAATTTAGTGGGCCAGGGGTCATCAGAACGGTGATCAGAGACGTCCAAGAGATGGACCCAATGTATCCAGGGGTTGGGACCAATTTTCTTCTAAAAACAGGGGATTAATGAGCTGCACTCTCAGCATCTTTTCACTGTGTTAAACAGGATAACACAAGCTGTTTCTGTGTAAGGTCTTACGCACACGACCTCCGTTGCGGCGTACGCTGTTACTACCTTCTAAAAACGCACCACCTCACCGCATGTGGTGCGAAAAAAAAAAACTCCCTCTCCACGTCTTTCCTGCTGCTATAAGAAAGAGAGAGAGAACGTAAGAGAGGAGGGGAGGTGGGGACGTGAAGCACTGGAGGGTTTGCTTTCCTGTTGTTGGGTTTTTCTTTTCTTTTCTTTTCTTTAGAGATTAGCCTAACCATGTTTAGGTCAGGCTAAACCTCTTAGCTAGGGCTAAGAGGTGAAGCTTGTAGCGTGATGGGATTGATTTTAGGGCTCTGATTCATGTTGAAGAACTAAAGTTTGATTCTAGTTTGAATATATGGAATATTTGTAGTTTTTAATGGTTTATTGTGACTCAAATTACAATGGATCTGCGATGGCTTCAGGTATGTTCATTACATTACAGGAATTGTGAATTGAGGAGGCCTTGTTGTTCACCATCGTCCCTTAGACATGGTTGGATGACGGAATTCTTCCTAACATTCATACATCTTCTGATTGGTTGCAGATTGGTTTAAGTTCTGTTGTTTACCTTGTCTCATGGGCATGGATTTGTGATGGAATCATATCTAATTCTTATACCTTTCATCTATTTGAAAACTAGATCAAAAGGAAGTTCACATTGATTTTTCAGGTTATATCTTCCAACTGGATGAAGATGGGAGTCGAAGTCCAGTTGAGTTCATGAATCGACTATAGATCTCCCTGATCTCTACAAGTGGATCCTCTGAATCCCTAGTGTTCTACCTCTGAATTTTCTTAAGTTTTAGTTAGTTATTTCACCATTATTCATCAAAACTCATTCGATTTAGATTACGTCTTATTCTATTTCTAGTTCTGGTTAACTTCAGATTACGTACAGGTTTCAGTCCCTGTGGATTCGACCTCGGTCTTACCGAGTTTATTACTACATCACAACCCTATACTTGGGGAGTGAACAATCCCTAGTCTCCCTTCCTCTGAATTTCTTAAGTTTTACATTACTATTTCACCATTATTCCTCAAATCATACTTGGTTTAGAATTCATCTTATTCTAATTCTAGTTCTATTTAGTTTCAGATTACGTACAGGTTTCAGTCCCTGTGGATTCGACCTCGGTCTTACCGAGATTATTACTACATCACAACCCTATACTTGGGGCGTGAACAATCATGTTCCTAGTTACAAATATATTAAAGTGTGGGGGTGTCTTGCTAAAGTAGGATTGCCTGAAACTAAGAAAAGAAAATTAGGTCCTAAAACGACTGACTGTGTATTTATAGGTTATGCACAAAACAGTGCAGCCTACAGGTTTCTAGTTTTAAAAACTAAGGACAATATTCTGGATCCTAATACAATTATAGAAGCTAGGGATGCAGAGTTCTTTGAGAACGTATTCCCTATGAAATCTAAATCTATAGGAATAGAGGAAGTCAATGAATCAGATATTGCGTCTACTAGTAAAAATGTTTACGAGAAAGTAGTAGAAGAGATACAACCAAGAAAAAGTACTAAGGTTAGAAGAGAAACTAACTTAGGAGATAGTTTTTTCACATTCTTAGTAGAAGATGATCCTACAACCTATACAGAAGCTATTAATTCTCCAGATGCAACCTTTTGGAAGGAAACAATAAATGATGAGTTGGAATCTATAATATCTAATAATACTTGGGAACTTGTAGACCTACTACCTGGAAACAAACCGATAGGCTGTAAATGGGTGTTTAGAAAGAAACTAAAACTAGATGGAACTATTGATAAGTTTAAGGCTAGGTTGGTAGCAAAAGGCTTTAAACAAAAGGAAGGAATAGATTACTTTGATACATATTCCCCTGTAACTAAAATTACATCAATCAGGGTTTTAATAGCGATAGCCTCCATATATAAACTGGTGGTACACCAGATGGACGTTAAAACAGCTTTCCTAAACGGAGACTTAGAAGAAGAAATATATATGGAGTAACCTGAGGGTTATAAGATATCAGGTAAAGAAAATAAAGTATGTAGACTAGTTAAATCACTATATGGTTTAAAACAAGCTCCTAAACAATGGCATGAAAAGTTTGATGGTGTTTTAAAATCAAATGGTTATTATATTAATAATGCAGATAGATGTGTATATAGTAAAAGTTCTGGAAATGATTATGTTATTATATGCCTTTATGTTGATGACATGCTTATTTTTAGAACTAATATTAAATTAGTTAATGCAACTAAGAAATTTCTTCACTACCAAAAAACAGGGCAACGCCGACGGCTAAAAACCGTCGGCAATGACCTTCTCCGACGGCTTTTAGCCGTCGCAAGGTCCGTCGATAAAGGGTGCGTCGGCGTTGCTCGCCGACGGCTAAAATCCGTCGGCGCCGTCGGCGGCTAAAATCCGTCAGCCTCGTCGGCGGCTAATATCCTTCGGCCTCGTCGGCGGCTAGAATCCGTCGGCCTTGTCGGCGGCTAATATCCGTCGGCCTTTTCGGCGGCTAAAATCCGTCGGCGATTCTCATGAATTAAAAAAAAAATATATAAGCATTTGGATGATATATGATTTTGATTTCATCCTTCTCGTGTAGACTTTTCCTTCTCAAATAAATTGGTTCGTGGGCTTCGGAGCAATTGGTATATCTAGTTATGGATGTGTATTAATCAACGCACACATCCAAAACTAGATATATACCCATTTCTCCAAAGCTCTGAATGGACCAACCTATTTGAGAAGGTAAGTCTACACAATAGATTTTGGAAGAAATCTAAATCAAATATATCATCCAAATATTTGAATTGGATGCTTTAAAATAAAGAGAACACATCAACTAGAAATGCAGTCTTTGTTTTTTTTTGCTGCTTGACTTGTGGGGGTTTCCTTCAAGTCTTTGGCATTAGATCTAGAAATGCAGTCCACATTCAACTATTCAGATATGGGTTGCATTTGCACGTGATTATGTTGAAGACAAATAATCACATGATTAAACACATTAGAACAGAGATAATGCAAAAAGATAAAAGACAAATATGGTAATGAAATTGATGAAATGAAAAGGAAAAAGATCCCCTAGCAAGATGAAATGCGAAAACAACCCAACCTGCAGAAATTGACGACTATATCCATAATATGCAAGCCTTTATATGTGAATGACAAATTGTGAGACCTAATAACCAACACAAAATTTATAAGGATACGAAGATTTGCTGACAAGAAAACCAACATTGTTTTATTGTGTAAAAGAGCACTAAAACTGTAAAAAGAAAAACAAGAACCAGCCAAAAATCTTCAATGCATTATGAAATCCAGCTCATAGATAAGAAATTGCATATGTAAGTAATAAAGAAGTTACAAATGGTTCTAACTCTTGGTCACAAAGCATCTAATGGCCATGCTCGATCCACATTGGGGTCCATAATTTGGACGATCTTGACTGACATGCATGTATGTAAATGTATAGTGGATGAGTTGTTGCACCTGAGTTAAGGTGCATTTTGCCTGAATTATACCTTTACCTTTACCTTATTGCTAAATCCATGGAAGCCATTTCACATAGGGTCATTGGGCTAGGCACAGGTTAGCTTAGGCCCGATTTTGAATTGCTTGGGCGGAACTGTTAGAATTTTATATTTTGCTTGGCATGGGCCTGGCCTATTGACATCATTAACTTCACAAACATTTTCTGACTTTAAATGTCCAATGCATCAACTGATACAAAATCCTTACAAAAGCATGTAAGAGGAACAACTCGCATGAGAAACATTCCCTTCTGACGAAAAACAATAGCTTACAATTCCCAAGTCGAATAAGAGAGGTACTTGTACGAGGCCTTCAATTGTTGGTACAAATCCTCAATTGTCACTCCTGAAGCCATTTCTACATAAATGGTACTAGATTGCATTCCATGCATGGCTCTATAAAATTCAGATGTACAGAAGCTAAGAGCCAATAAAGGAATTGCAGCTTTAGGCCCTGTTTGGGCAACGGGATTAGAAGGGATTAGGTGGGATTGTATTCAAAAAAACATCATTATTACCCATGGCAGGGATTGTCCCCTGATTCCATGGGATTAGATTAATGCTCTGCTTTGTTGGTATTACGGTGGTACATTGAATGGATATACCCACCACCATTTGAAATTACCAGAATAACACATGTGTATTATATCTAAACCGTTCATTTGTTTTGTAACCTCATTTTATGGTATGGGTCGAAAAATGAGGTAGATCCAAAACTTATGTGGCCCCAAAGAAGTTTTCAATGGTAAGTATTCAATCCCCGTTGCTTTTAGTGGTGGGTCCACTTGAGCTTTAGAATTACCTGATTTTTGGCCCATGCTCTAAAATAATCTCAAAAAATGGGTGGACGGTGTGGATATAGCCCACACATCAGGGTGGGACCTACACAACTTGCTAGCATTGAGTGAAATTGGCATGGGACCCAATGCAATTCCACCTGATCTAATTCCAAGCTTTTCCAAACATGGAGTGGAATTGGCACGGAACCAGATGAATCCAATCCCACCTAATCCCTTCTAATCCCGTTGCCCAAACAGGGCCTTAGCATTTTAAATGTTGCTTAACAGAATCCAACTAACAATTGGTTTTGATGAGTTTCAGATAATTCAATTAAAAGGTTTACCATTGGCATCAAATGAGGAGTGAAGATGACTGTCACTTTTGAATGTGAAGCATCAGAGAGTCCTTGCTCAATTTCTGGAACTACAAATGAAGGATAAAAATTAGCAACTCCCAAGTCATTTCGGATGTTTGAAACACAAATAAAGATATTGATGCTAGTACAGTGCCAAGAGACTGTATGGATACATATGGGGACAGGCATGCAAGGAATGTTGAGAGAAACCATGATGGGCACATTGTAACTTCTATATTCCAGGACAGGTATTGTATCCCACACCCATTGATACCAAGATATTGACTGATATCGTTGATACATTCGACAAGGCATACATGCACATTCTCAAAAAAAAAAAATTAAAAAAAATTAAAAAAAAAAAAAATCAACCTAGAAATCTTAGTTTTCCTTCAGATTCTCAGTTTTGGACTTAAGGAGTTGTAAGATACTCAGGCTATGCATGACACTTGATACTCAGGCACTCAGAAATTGTACACGTGCCATATATTAACTCAAATAAAATCTAGACTAGATGCATGCAACTTGTCCCCAAGTCACAATCCCAAGGTCAGATTGATTGAACAATCCTAACCTCTGATTTGTTTGTGGAAATAGGACTGTTGGATATTTTTCATTTTAACCGTCCAATAAATGTATACCAATCTGATAGTCTGATAAATAAGCTTAATTTTTGGTTCATGGTACATCTAAAATGAGCACTATAATTTGGACATTTTCTCTTACTACTTATATGCCACGTGTTTCTAAGTAGTTTCTAAGTGCCTACATATCATTCATCGCACTCACCCAAAGTTTTCCTCTTCGACTCTAAAACCAAAATAATTTGGAAGCAATCGTTCAGGAAAAAAGAAAGCAGCACAAATGAACACTAAACACTGTTACAGAATGCCATGGCTTAAAAATAATAAAATAAAAACAATGCGCAAAAGGAATTAGGCATGCCGATATGATTTGCTTTTTATCTAACCTGAAGGCATTGATAAGTGCATTCGCTATTTGCAAGAGTATCAAAGTCTTTCTAATATGATCATATACTTTGTATGTGTTGTATATCCATGTTGTCCACCCGTTTTTCCAACTCATTCCAGGGCATGGACCCAAAACTGAAGTAGATCCAAATCTCAGGTGGACCATACCACAAAAAACAGAGTTTTGGATGAAGATGATATTTGTATTTTTCCTTTATTCATTCAGGTCTGTTTGACCTTATTAACAAGTTGGTTGGCAAATAAAAACTCCAATGAGGCTTTGGAAGTTTTTAATGGTTTGCATTCAATCACCACTGTTTTCTCATGTCGTCCATCTGAGATTTGGATCACATGGAAGAAACAGTGAGCTAAGAATCACTTACCAAATTCTCAACCCTGGAAGGTTTCCTCTTTGGCAAGATTAATAGCAAGCTCCAGATTGTTTAACTGAAAGAGCCAACGGTATTTTTTAATACAAGCATTCAATTTGTTGCATTAGGAATAAAACTAAAACAAGACTAAAGACATACTTGGCCACTAACGAAAGGCACAAGTGTCACTTCATTGACAAGATTGCAAGTAACACTTGCCCTTCGCTATTGACAAAGAAAAGAAGCCTCCTACGGATGAAGCTTCTGCTGTCAAAAATATAACATCTGGGTGATTCAATTTACGTAAACCGCTCATTGTAGTGGTCTCCAAGTCATACACAAATAGAAGCCCAAGCTTTGTGATCACATATATCAGGCTGTCCTTATTGGATATCTGCAGAATAACAAGTAAGAGCTTCACCTAAATGACCCAAGTTGTGTTGTTGTGTATGTAGCTTGCCTAAGCAATCCAACCGACAACCCCTGAAAAAAAAAAAAAAAAAAAAAAAAACCACAACATCTTAGACACCTTAAAACAAGAGGCCTCAAACAAAAATAGGATGTAATACTCTTAGGGAAGGGTTCTCTCCCTTAGCATGAATTTCTTGAATGAACATGTTTTTCGGCAATATAAATGTACATGATTGAAATAAGATTTGATGCCAAAAAGTCCCTCTATGATTCAAGAACCATGCATTTAAATGAGGTCCATTGATATTTTTCCCTTTGGGTCTTTTCCATAGTAGAGGTTTTCAAATCATTGTACCAACAACATGTGATCTTAGAAAAGGCTAGTCTGCCTTTTCCATTTTCCTTCATTAAAGTCCATGTGCATTGGTTGAAACTAAAAGAGAAATGCTTTGCTAAGTCAGCCTTCCAAAAGGAAGTAAAATTTTAAATACCATCTGGGGAAAACTGGTTTATCCAAACCTGTTTGGGTAGAAGAATTCAAAATATGGATGTTGAAAACCCCTATGAAATCTTCAAGAAATAGAAAATTGCAAAATCTATCAATAATTTCATTGTTTGGTTGTTTTCTATGAGAATGTCAAAAGGTCAACTCCAATTACATAACATACGAAAATTTACATTTAACAGTTTCCAATACTAATTCCATTGTTTGGTTGTTTTGTATGGAAATGTTAAAAGATCAACTCAAATTGTCCACTAACCAAATCATCCAAGTCTTATTATTGACGAATGTTAAATGGAAGTAATCAAATAAATGTGTACCATATACCCAAAAAAGGAGAGCTGTCTGCGTTAACATGTGAACAGATATTAGGAAAACCTTGTAACAATTTCCAAGTATCAAACAAAACCATGATGTCGAAGAATAATTATCACCCCTAAAGGTTTTTGGGTACCATATTTGCATTTTCCTTTCTTGATTTACCTTTTTTCCTTTTTGTAACTCAATATGGGTTCTTATCTGAACACAGAAAAAAGTGGCTTGGCCGTCCAACTTGCCCTTTCTTTAACACTGGAAAATTATATTTCTAGAAGTTTTGTTAGAAGAAATTTTTTTACCAAGAAAAGAGTCAAAACCTCTACTAATATGTTGAAGAGAAAGGATAATTCGTTAAACACATCAGGAGAATGATTGAGAACCATCAACTGATTGTAGAAGGTGATTCAAGGAGTGCAATTTCCTTAGCATGAAAGAAAAAAGAAGAATAACCAAAGCAGATTAGAGAATTGTTATCTTAGGTAAGCACCAAGTTTAACCTCACTCCTTGGGAGGCTAATGATCAGGCAAATAGGGTAGCGAAATAAGGTGCATCTCAACTTTGTTCATCTAGGCATTCTTCTCCATTTACTTGATGGATGTTGTATGATATTTTTCTTCTTTTTCTTTAAATAAAATTCATGCTAACCATAGAAAAGAATGGATCATGCATGTGTATATATGTGCGTATGTGTGTATGCATGGATGAATGGATCATGCATGTGTATATAGATGTATGTGTCATTGTATGTATGTATGCATGCATGGATGATTGGATGGACGGATGGATTGATTGTGAATGTGTGTTTGTATCTATGCATGTGCATGCATGGTTGCATGTATGGATGGATCCACCAATTTTCCCATGTTTCCCCAATGTTTCCTCGAATCAAAGACGCATGCTTTTACGCCCCCCATTAAAGGGAAATTTATCATTTGATCCATAAATATACAAATTTACATCTTTTTTGCTATTATTCGACTCTTAAATATGCAAATGTGTATGTTAGCATCTCCTAAACTATCATTGAAATTTTCCACCATTTTTTCCATGTTTCCTTGATGTTTCTCTAAGTCAATATGACATTTGAAAATCTACATTTAACGGTTTCTTTTTTTCTTTTTTCGCTTGTGTGTGGAAATGATTTTACTCTTTTTTTTTTATATATAGAAAATCTAGGAAACAAAATTGATTACCCCCTTTTTTTGGTTTCCCAAACAGGGAAACTGTCATATCAGGGGAAATCATTTTCTTTTCCATGGTTGTCCACCTTCCTACACAGATGCCATGCTCTGGCTAATGGCTATGTTGTTGCCTGCTCCAAAAAAATAAAAATAAAAATAAAAATAAAATTACACATATTCTAAAAAAGATGAACAGTCAAGATTCAGAATCTTTTATATGCCTACCATGTGTGTGGTGATTAAAGGTTGAATAACTAATTCCGTATTCGGCGTTTAACATCTAATACATCCTCATACTGTAGCAATATAATCCCAAAGGAAAAGGCACATGGTTGAAACAAACATTAAGATTACTGACATTTACAAGTGGCGGTGAGTGTTGCAAAACTGTTTCAGGTTTTCAGATTGTGGGAGTGCTGAAATGTGGTCTCTAGTTCATTGATCCCAACAGTCGAAATCAGGGGCTGCACTATGGATGCCAAATTCAGCAAATCTCCCAGATTGGAGAAATCCCAACCCTGCACAAATTCTTTGAAGGATCCAATGCCAACAAAATACTGACTTCACTAGTTGCAACCACATCTACAGAGAGACCCAATTTCTCAAAGATGGAAAAGCCCATGTTCCATCAAATCAAAAGTAAAGTAAACAATGGTGCAAAAAGGTGAGGTCACGGAGTTTTGGTTATTCACATAAAAGCTCTGGCCTCTGGGTAAACAAGTTGAGAGAGATTCTAAAGGTTTTAGCAATTTAAATTGCTTTGTACATGGAACCAAAAGGCTAGCAACACTATCCAGGAGCACAAGTGAAGTCACTTACTCTTTCAAATCCAAATCAAGCAACTCAGCAACTAGTTCTGACCACGCCACAAGTTCAGGGTTCTCCAGTTTAGCAGAAGGCAAGACTCACCTGCAAACCAAAATAAAATAACACCAACACATCAGTCAGGTTTCTCAAGTCAAGTCATTGAGGATAAATATTCCTAGCCGCAGATCGGCATATGCACAACTATCCCACCCATGCCTACAACAGCACCTGCATGCAGTTCCACGCTATTCATCATGTCGACCCCATGATGAATGTTTAGTAGCTCATATTTTTGCCTGCCGATCATCAAGCAGCATGTGTGTACAAGACAGTGGGCGGTTAAAAGGGGCCAACCAACGTACTTGTTTTCGATGTATATGTGCACCACCCAAATTCAAGCCGATCATCAGGTGGATCCCACAAGGTATGATGCCCTCACCCAAATTCAAGGCTACTAGATTGATCATGTGGGCCACAGTTTATGAAACAAATGGAAAGTCACAGGGTAAAAAATAATAAAAATAAAAAACTTGTGGCCAACGACTATGAGGTCAAACTTGCTAAAAGGTAAGTTGTTAGATCTTTGCTTTTTATTGGGAACTCCTGGCTCCCATCAAGGTTTTGGGATTCTCTATTGTTCTTGGGATAGCCTTGCACTTATCAGTTGTAATTTCCCTATTGAAATACTAACTTCTGTTATTCATAAAAAATAAAAACTAGGGGCAGAATTTAAAACTTCAGTGATTTCCTTTTCTATGTGGAAACAAAGTCAGATTTTCTTTCTCAGAAACATTGAAAATGAATTCCCCTCCATTGGGAAAAAGCACCTAATTAATGTCTAATTTTGTTGTAAGCTCGTATCATCAAAAACCCAACCCTGCAAAGCTTCTAATAGAAACAGAAAGAGATCCCATTATTAAGGGTGGGCTTGGTTACACAAAATATCATGAAATTGAGCTTTGCTAAGCCCACAGATGTTTTGGTAATGCATGGATCGTCCAACAGATGTTTTGGTAATGCATAACATAATCTCACCCACCTCATTTTGAAGCTTGAATAGACAATAAGCCAGGATATTGTCCGTTGAAAGATGCAAAACGAGTCCATTGAAGCTATTGTCAATATCTTCTAGGTCAATAACAAAGGCACACTGATGATACCCCCAAAACAATCTAATTACCTGCTGCAACACTAAAATCACATAAATAGAATATCCAAAACTATCCAAATCTAATTTCCTGCTGCAACACTAAAATCACATAAATAGAATATCCAAAACTGCCCAAATCTAATTACCTTCTGCAACACTAAAATCACATAAATAGAATATCCAAACGCCCAAATCTAATTACCTTACGCAACACTAAAATCACATAAATAGAATATCCAAAGCGCCCAAATCTAACCCAAAACATCGATGTGCAGCTATACGAGATCATCGAAATTGTGGGTCTCATAACTCATTATGGGTGGAGCATCTCAAAAATCACACTGCTGATCAAGCAATCCTTACTATCCGATTGATGGCTATCAAGTAGATGGTCAAAATTAAATAGTGAGTAGTCCAAATTTGAAGGTGTTAGAAATGGGAAAGAAAAAAGGGAAAAAAAAAAAATCAGAATCAAGTAAAAACCATAGATTCAAAACAGGGAGACCGTAGATTGAACTCCCCAGAAGTGGAACCTAACTCCACTTTATGAGAATCAGATCTAAGGTTGATGTGGAGATGCATCATAAATCGCCTGTAAGTGGGACATGAGAACATCTCCAATGTACCCATGGCACTCATGTAGTTGGTAAGACCATCCATTCTGTAAGCCCATTCACCTGTGCCCCCAGATTATCATCATCATCACAGCTGAATATCGAGTTCGAATTCTAAAATGTTTCAAGATCTAAGCAAAATTACAAGTGAATTTTCCTCTAGTTTCATCAATTATGAGAAATATATTCAAATCATTGAATGAAGAAATCCAATAAAAAAGCTAATCAAATAATAATAAATCATTTACTCAAGAAATAACAGAAACTGGGCCATTCCATCCAGATCGTGGGCTTAACTGTTTGAAAGAGATAATGGTCTGCAGCCCATATTCAATTATTGAAACCAGATAGTGAGGATCATCTGATCAGTATGATTTATGGGAAATGGTCTATGGATATTTTATCGCATCATTTCCTAGGTAAAATGATCTTATAAAACAGTAACAAGCATGTTATATTTTTATTCTAATTAACTTTTTTAAAAAAAAATTGATCAGCCAGTAGCGGGTTTCCATATGCTCATTCAAGATTGTGTCACCAGTTCTGTTCATAAATTTTACTCCACAAATTGTCCAATGATCTCAACAAAATCAACACAAAGTCGTGTGATGAGACGACATGTAAAATAGAAATCAAACAAGGATGTCCATATAGCTTCATCACAGTGACAAATTTAGTTCTTGGCAATTTCTCGGCCATGAATTTCTTAAGTTATTTTCAATATTTCACATTTTTTCTTGTAGTGTTATTGAAAAGATCTCCCTTAAAATAAAATATTTAAAAATTATCGATTATAAATTAATAAATTTTAGTTTAAAATATAGGAAGATATGAAATGATTTATTTTAGTGGTTTTTACCCAAAAATTTCTAGGAACAGATGATCTTGCTGTAATGTGTTTTAACTCTTCAATTTACCAAAATGTTCCATTTACTGTATGGATGTAGGATGAAAGTCTATTCCAATGTTACCTAAATGGACTGTCAGGATTATAGTCAGGTTGTCTGAGATATACTCCCTATTAACCAGTAATGTGTTACCATGTTCATGGCACATGCATTTGAGATGTGGGCCATTCCTCAAGTGGTCCCCACCATTGACATGCCATTGCCCAAAAATAAACAAGCCCATTCATCAAACAAGCCACACTTGTGTAAGAAGATGGACGATCAGGAGTGGATTAGGCCATCGTTTTTGGGCCTTGGATTGTTCACAGTGGGAAATGACTGCTGAATGGCTAGGATCCCGTATATGTTTCGCACATTTCCACGTGTTCTAGCAATCTCACCATCCAACTCATGCGACTATGCAAGCGATTATACTTGGGAGTGCAATCTCATAAGGTGATCTGCTCATGCATCCGAATGGATTGAAACACATTGATTTCAGATACCAAAATAGCCCATTCTAAAGACCCCAAAATCAGTCAGGCCTTAGAAACCAAAGAACCCAAATAAAAGTAGAAGGAAAAAGAGAGATACCCACATCATATTCCTTCCTCTTTTATGCATCTCTGCTGCCTTCGTTCCATTTTGAATTGCTTTTCTCCGCAACGGCAGCACCACAGCATCACAGTAGCAGAGACGGAGACTGCTACTTTCTGCAATGTTTCTTGATCTAATAAAAGAAGAGAAGAGACTCATGAAAGAAAAGGGAAAAAAGAGGAGAGAAATCTAAGGGGCCGTTTGAATGACCGTAAATCGGATTACAAGCGTTTGGACGAGTAGATCTACCTCTAATCAGACTGCAGGATGGAGGATGATGCTCGATGGAGGATTTCTCGATGGAAGATGACACTCGATGGGGGATCTCTCGATGGAAGATGAAAGAGGGAAAAAAGAGGAAAAGAGGGAAAGAGGAAAGGCGCTCGATGGATTTGGAAATCCTCTTTCAAATAACATAGCATTTTCAAATCCGTAACTTGTGAGTTTTCCACTACACAACAACACAAACTCTATTAACAGCCGTACATGAATGGGACCAGTTTCTGGATAGTTAAGATTGTATTATATAATAAAAATGTACAAATATTTAACATTTCCGACTAGACCGATTATTTGGATGGTCTGGATAACTCTATATCTTAGCCACTATTGTTATTAACAAGTCACCACTATTTTACATCAAACGTAAAACTCACAGTGAAAAGCGGAACAATGAAAACGAAAAACTTAGCTTTGGACCTTGTATGGCTCTATGGGCCCCACCATGATTCATCTGATTCATCCACGCCGTCCATACATTTCTCCACATCATTTTTGGATAGATCCCAAAAATTGAGCCCTAATTAAGTCTCAAGTCGTCCACAAAATGAGAACATGCTGGACGGTTGAACGTCCACTATTCAAAACCAGAGAGAAGCCGACGGATTTATTGGGTTTCTCCGATGGCTTTTAGTCGCCGGCGATTCCGACGGATTTTAGCCGTAGCCAAAGCTACCCCAAGTCCGTCGGCTTTGCCCGATTTTTTGGTAGTGCTTAGTCATCTAAGTTTGACATGAAAGACTTAGGAGAGGCTAGTGTAATCTTAGGTATTGAAGTAACCAGGAAAAATGGTATTATTATATTATCACAATCTCATTATATTGAGAAGATATTGAAAAAGTTTAACCATTTTGACTGTTTACCTGTCAGTACTCCTTATGATTATAGTGTGACTCTCATGAAGAATAAAGAAAATAGTGTGTCTCAATTGGAGTATTCTAGAATAATTGGTAGCCTCATGTATTTAACAAACTGTACTAGACCAGACATAGCTTTTGCAGTAGGAAGGCTAAGTAGATATACACAACCTTGGAAAAGATCATTGGAATGCCTTGTCTAGGATTTTGATATACCTAAAAGGCAGTATAGCCTATGGTTTACATTATAATGGTTATCCTGCTATATTAGAAGGATATAGTGATGCTAACTGGATCAGTGATTCAGATGAGACAAAATCTACAAGTGGATATGTCTTCACTTTGGGTGGAGGAACGGTCTCTTGGAAGTCTTCCAAGCAGACATGTATCGCTCGGTCTACTATGGAATCTGAGTTTATTGCCTTAGAAAAGGCTGGATCAAAAGCCGAGTAACTTAGAAATCTCTTAGCTGATATACCATTGTGGCCAAAGCCTGTATCGGCCGTGTCTATTCATTGTGAATGTCAAGCAGCTATAGCGAAAGCAAAGAGTAAAATATATAATGGAAAGAGCAGGCATATTAGACTCAGACACAACATGGTGAAACACATGTTGCGTGATGGAGTCATATATATTGACTTTGTGAGGTCAGAAAAGAATCTAGCAAATCCTCTGACTAAAGGACTATCTAAAAGGTTAGTCAATGATACATCGAAGGGAATGTGGTTGAGCCTAATATATGAGCTGCCAGTGTTGGCAACCCAACCTATACAAGTGGAGATCCCATGAGATAGGTTCAATGGGTAAACAACAAGACACAAGGTAGACAATTGCACTGAGTTGTATGAGCCCCTTTTATGGTATATAGTGCGAGCAGCAACGAAGAAGGATGAGTTGTTAGAACTCTTAATGAATCCATAACCATATATTTGGTGATGTATACAGTTGCTGCATACACTTGATGGAATTCACCTATATGGGTGTGGAGGTAGAGGCCGCTTCCTATGAGAATCTAGGCGAATTCTCTAGAGCACTCATGAAATCCAGGTAATGGTGTATGGCCAAAAGGCACCGAACCGCAGAATCACTTGTAGAGGAAGAGTTGTGTGAGTAGCATATACTTGCGATCTACATTAAAAGGATTCAGGTTCAAGACTATGGTGTCACCTGATTCCTGTAGACCTGTCTTGCTTACTCTAATGTTGGTTCAAGTCTATGGTGACACCAGCACCATTGCACAACTATTACGCTTTAATCCGAAAGTGTTTTATTTTAAAACATGTGGGGGATTGTTATATTTTGTTTTAAAATATTATTAAATTTGAATTTTCAAATTTTCGGTGATTTCCCTCCACATTTAAAAAGTTGTGGTACTTTTGTGTTGTGGATTTTGTCCCACATCGGATTTGACAAAGTAAACTATCTTATATATAAGATAGTCTTTTTGCCTAGGGCTTGTGCCCCTCTCAGGGGGCATGTGAATTTGGTCCTGTGGGGGACTATGTCAATAGCTCTAATCTATGCCATTGACCACACACGCGCGCGCGCGCCGAGCCGAGCCGAGCAGTGCCGAGCCGAGTCCGAGTCCGTGTGTGCGTGCGCGTGCGCGACGCGACGGGACGGGACGGGGTGGGCTGGGCGTGGGCGCGGGTGCGGGTGCGGGTGCGGTGTGATGTACTTGCGTGGGTGTGTGTGTGTATGGGTACTCGCGGGACTTGATTTGCGAAAGTGTACTCGCACTTGCGCCTTTTCGTTTTAAACCAGAGAGATGCATCCCTTCCGGTTGGTCGCATCTGTTGGGTTTAAACCCAACGAACTTAACCTTTTGTAAAGGGTGTTTATACATCACTTCGGAGTCTATATAAAGACTTCCGATTCTAGTTTCTAAATACGAAAATACTCTATCTTATAAAACTCTCTCTGATACGATTTTCATTTTCATTACTGAGTTAATCGCTGAGTCAACTCAGTACTTTCGGATTAAACTGCAAGTGGTTCGAGCCCGCATACAGTGAGTGCACCGCTAGGACCGGGTCATAGGAAATTGGATTGCGTACTGAGTTACTCAGTACGCTCTTATCGTACTGAGTAAACTCATTGGGCCCACCTTGAAAGTATGTGATCTATCCACACCGTCTATTCATTTTTCCATCTAATTTAAGGGGTTGACCGAAAAATTGAATCATATCCAAAGATCAAGTGGACCATACCACAGGAAGCAGCGGGGATAATGATATCCACCGTTGAAACCTTGCTAGGCCCAACAATGATATTTATTTGTCATCCAACCTGTTCATAAGATCATACAGACATGGATGAAGGGAAGAAATAAATATAAACTTGATCCAAAATTTCTGTGGCCCCCAAGAAATTTTCAACGGTAGAAGTTCAATTCAACTGTTTCCTATGGTGTGGTCCATTTGAACATTGTATATGTTTCATTTTTGGGTTGAATCCCTAAAATTATTTGGTAAAATGGATGGGCGGAGTGAATAAAATGCATAAATCATGGTGGATCACACAGAGTTTACTCAGTACGCTAAGCGTAGTGAGTTACTCAGTACGCAATCCGCTTCCGGGTCATAGTCGTTGTATCCTGGAGGTCGATTGCTCTGGAAACCTGTTGCACTTGGGATGCTGTCCAAGGGGAGCAAATTCGATTTCAAGCCGAGTGACTCAGTCACGCCTCGACTCAATACAATAAGTTCTTTTTTCTCAAAACTTTTATTTTCTTTTTTGGTTCTCGATTTTAAAGTCTATTTAATTCAACCAAATATTCCAACAAACGTGACCATCTGCATCATTCAGTGAAGTCTTCCTTTTCCAGCTGAGAAATGAAAATAAACTAAGAAAGCTAATGGAATCCAATCAGTAAAGGTTAGTGATCCTTCATTTTCTTGTTCATGAACGTGACTATCTGCATCATTCAGTGAAGTCTTCCTTTCCCAGCTGAGAAATGAAAATAAACTAAGAAAGCTAATGGAATCCAATCAGTAAAGGTTAGTGATCCTTCATTTTCTTGTTCATGAACGTGACCATCTACATCATTCAGTGAAGTCTTCCTTTTCTAGAGAAACGAAAATAAACTAAGAAAGCTAATGGAATCCAATCAGTAAAGGTTAGTGATCCTTCATTTTCTTGTTCATGAACGTGACCATCTGCATCATTCAGTGAAGTTTTCCATTTCATACATGGACATCACTAGATGATAAATGGGTGGGATGGGATAAGATGGGACGGATGAGGAAATGGATTGGCTACTCCCCCTGCCACCAGCCCGGTGGCTGGTGGTCGGTGCTCTGTGGGCCCCATCATGATGTACGTGTTTCATCCATTCCGTTTATCCATTTTTATAGGTCATTTAAGTGCTTGATCCAAAAAACGAGAAGGATATAAATCTCAGGTCGACCACACCACAGGAAAACAATAGTGATTGGATATCCACTATTAAAATCCTCCTAAGGCCCACTGTACTGTTTATTTGACATTCAATCTATTTATTGGGTCATAAAGGCCCAGATGAAGGGAAAAAACAAAAATCAGCTTGATCCAAAACTTTTATGGCCCCCAAAAGGTTTTTAATTGACGCTCATTTAACACTATTTCTGTAATGTGGCCCACTTGAGATTTTTATATACCTCATTTTTTGTCTCATACCATAAAATGATCTGGAAAAATAGATGAACGGCATGGATAAAACACATACATCATGGTGGGGCCCATAGATCACTGACCACCAGCCATTGGCTGGTGGCAGGGGGAGTAGCCAATCCGTTTCTGGATGAATGGCTGGTGGTAGGGGGAGTAGCCAATCCGTTTTCGGATGGGATGGGATGGGGTGGGGTGCGTCGTGAACGCTTCTTTTTAGGTTATTTTACTGGCTGTTCTAATATTGATTTAATATGCACGGTATTTCTTGTTACATGAGGATGTGATTATTCCGTAATAATATTAATACATAGAGATTTTGTTTGGCCATCATGTTTTCATGTTAAGATGTGGTCAATACTCAATTGATTAAAAGCTTGGTCTGCTTTCCACGTGTGGACTATTGTATCAGTAAAATAGAATATTAAGATGCATATACACATGTACCTCCAAACTAATTTATAAAATGAATTGAATGTGATCTCACAATGATCACAATGGATTTAATACCATCATGTAAGCTTATGTGTTGCCACGGGAATAGATCATTGGTTATTTAGATGAATCTTGTGTGATGAACATGTAAATGACGAATACATACTCATAAGAATGATTTAAGCCACACGTGTTGCAAAACTAATTACCTACAAATGATGAATTGATTCCATTCTACTTGTCGTGTGAGTATGCTGGTGTTGTAAGTGACTAACGCCCATATTAATCAATTATTCAAAGCCAGGTGACAAAGTCATATCATAATGAAGTGATGCAATTTAAGTGTACATTAATTCAATTGGATTAAAAATAAGTTTAAAAATAGGTAAATTTAGATCAAATCATGTAAATGAGATAAAAATCGATCATAGATGATCACACAGTATTGATGATGCATAAGAGATTTTCTTAAGATGTAGGATCAAAACTTCATTCAAATTTTATTATATATAACTCATGTGGTGCAATGTAATGGGCTCTTACACAGGTTGGTTAAAAGAAAATGATATTTAATTGTCCATTATATAGGTTGATTACACTCAACAGCTGGATTGTATTATAGGGGAGCTGATGGATCAAAGATCCAAGCCATCTATTTGATGACACACACTTTGATGGACATTTGGGGCTTGTTCCAGAGTTTATGCACTTATAGTATTAATGGACTAGATTGTCAATCATAGGCTTTATATTAGCTGGAGGTCTAAATAAATACACTACTTGGGTACCACGTAATTCCTTCATCCCCTATCAGATGTCCCCATCCATCCCAACTTTGGCTTCCAACTTATATAAAATGGTCAACGTCTGACAAAATGGAAAGTTAGGCCCAATGAGGTGAACAAGACCATTTTATAGATCAGATCTTTTAACAACATGCCATCGACAATGAAACCTACTAGATGTTGTTGATGTCTTAAATCTCGAGTTGGAATAGATGAATGTGAAGACTACTTTCTTACATAAGAAATTGAAAGAGCAAATTTACACAAAACAATCTGAAGGTTTTGAAAAACAAAGGGTAAAGAACAAGATTTGCATGGAAAGTTAGGCCCCAATGAGGTGAACAAACGCATACGAATCGCTCACTCACCTGTTTATAGAGAGTAAATTTGCTCGTCATGTCTGGGGTGTGATAGGCATGGCGGTAGGCATTAATATAATGGCTGCGGCATCGGTTGAAGGCAGACTTGCTCAGTGGTGGGCAGCGGCAGGGGCGATTAGAAAGAGGCTAGAAGGGATTATGCTTTTGCCATGCATCATCATGTGGGAGATCTGGAAGGCCCGAAATGTTGTGGTTTATGATGACAAGTTGGTATCTCCAGGTAAGATAATTTTCAATATCCGTCGGTGGGTTGCCCGTATAAGGGGTTTGGAGTTACATTCTGGTGCTTGGGGAGGGCAGGGGTCCAGCGCTTCTTCCACCAGCTTTGACGGGGTCCCGAGGGTGATTAAATGGGGAAAACCTCCTTCGGGCTAGGTAAAGATTAATGTCAACAGTTCGGCTAGAGGTAACCCCGGAATTGCAGGAGGTGGGGGTATATGTAGAGGGGAGACGGGCGATTTTCTCTTTGCGTTTTCGGCTAATTACGGAATCGGTTCGAACACCCTCGCTGAACTAAGAGTGGTCCATGATGGGATTCAGTTTGGTTTACAAAGGGGCTTCCTTCATATCATTTTGGAATCGGATTCTTGGCCGGTAGTAGATATGGTAAATGGGGCTTGGCGAATCCAGGCTAGAAGTGGAAGGCGTGGCTGCATAGAATCCAGAATTTGAAGCAATGGGGCCGAATCATGGTCACGCACATCCTGAGGGAAGGGAACTTGGCGGCGGATTTTATGGCGCGGTTGGGGAGCGGTTCGTCCACAGCTTCGTGGAAGAGCGAAAGCTCTGATTTGCCCCATCAGGTTAAAGGTTTCATTTTTCTGGACAAGGTGGGGCTGGGGGCATTGAAATTGGGGTGACAGCGTTTTGTGCAATCTTGTTTTTCTCTCTACGATAGGCCTTGTATTTTTATTTTATTTTATTTTTTTTTTTTTTTTTTGGGGGGGGGGGGGGGCGAATGTACATGTCTCATATATGAATGAAGAAATTTTTGCCAAAAAAAAAGTTGGCCACAATTTTATTATTATTATTTTTTAAAGGTTGAAGAGGTTGTTAAATGGCTTGAAACAATCGCTTAGGTAATGGTAAAAGGAATTTGATTCTTTCATAGTGAGTTAAAAATTTATCAGGAGTGAGCGTGATCAGTGTATCTGTTACAAGACACAGAGTAATGAGAAGTTCATCATCTTAGTATTGTATGTTGATGACGTACTTATCGCCACTCATAGTATGTCTGAGATCGACATACTAAGGACTCGCTCATCAAGGACATTCGAGATGAAAGATCTAGTGGCTGTAAAGAGGGCTCTCAACATTGACATACACAGAGACAAGAAAAGAAGTAAGCTATGTTTATCTCCGGTAGAATACCTATAGAAGGTATTGATGAAGTATGGGATGGATAAGGCAAAGTTAATCAACGTTTCCCACGCAGCTCATTTTAAGTTATCTTCTGAACAGTGGCCTAAAACAGATGAAGAAAGGTAGGATATGTTTCGTGTGTTTTATTCGAGTGCAGTTGACAGATTGATGTAGTCTGTATAAGACTGGATATTTCACATGCAATGGGTGTTGTTAGCAGATACATATCTAACCTTGACAAGCAACACTGAGAGACAGTGAAACGACTGCTTTAATAAATTCGAGATACGCAGGACTATGTCTTATTATTTGAGAAATCAAAGGACAAGTTGGTAGTATGGATGTCAAAGCTTTAGTCCATGGTAGCTCTTTCCATAACCGAAGCTGAGTATATGACAGTGACAAAAGCATTCAAGGAAGGTGTTTAGTTGAGGGGGAAGATAAATCAGTTGGGACTTCAACAGTAGTCTATGCTGATTAATTGTGACAATGAAAGGGCAATCAATTTAGCTAAAAATTTTGTTTATCATTTGAGAGGTATGCGGTGGGTGGCAGTGAAATGACTACTTTGATACATTCGAGGTACACAGGAGTACATCTTATCATTTGAGAAATCAAATGACAAGTTGGTAGGTTATGTGGATTCTGATTATGCGACCAGTGCGGATAATAGAATGTCAACTTCCAGTCATTAGTTTGTGCTAGCGGGTGGAGCAATCGGCTGGATGTCAAAGCTTAAGTCTGTGATATCTCTTTCCACAAATGAAGCTGAATATATGCATGACAATGATAAAAGCACTCAAAGAAGATGTTTGGTTGAGGGGATGATAAATCAATTGGGACTTCAACAAGAGGCTATGCCGGTTAATTGTGACAGTGAAAGCGCAATCAATGTAGCTAAAAATTATGTTTATCACTCACGTGCTAAACATATTGATGGTGACGTATATATTGATATGCGTCACCATTTAATCCGACGAGTACTTGAGGAAGGAAGTGTGAGTCTAGAGAATATTCACACCAGCGTGAATCTGGTTGACAAGTTTACGAAGGTGGTTCCCCTAAAGAATTTCAAGTTCTTTGCAACATCTATAGGCTTGGCGAATGCATAAATGGAAGACAGAGTGTGAACAAGAAGTGATGGTAGAACTATGATGCAAGGCATAATTAAATATGAGTATAAGGAGATATAAAGAATGAAGATTGAAGACATTGTTGAGATTGTTGTTGATGTCTTAGAACTGTAAACAACAGGTTATGCTTTGCCATTAAAGTGCCATCGAGTAGGTGCCGATGCCATCGAATTTCTATCGAGAAAATCCATGTTGGTTGCTAGAACTTTTTAGTGTTGCTACTCGATGTCATCGAAATAAGTTCAATGTTATCAAAGTCCCATCGAGCACGCACACAGAATTACGTAAATGCGGGATTTGTTTCCTATTTCGATTGTGATACTATATGATTTTATATATCAATATATATATAGAGAGAGAGAGAGATGCTCAGCTACGCACTGGTTTGCACGTCATTATGTGTGAACCTTCCTATCAACCGTCTGTTAAGGCAGATGGTCTGTATGAAAGCGCTCTTATGCGCGAGTTTGAAAGAGCGAGTTTCCTTATCTGGCACGTCTCTTCACCCTATTCTCTAAATCTCCGAAGCATGCGGCGAAAGCTTTTCATATGAAGTTCTTTTGCTAGGATGCTTGGTGGTTCCCACCAAGATGTTAGTGATAAATCCACGCCGTCCATACATTTTTAAAAATATTTTTATGGTATGAACCCAAAACTGAGGTAGATCAAAATCTCAAGTGGGCCACACAATGTTGATTGAAATCTCACCATTAAAAACTCCCTGGGGCTTCCAAATTTTTGGATCAAGCTGATAGTTATTTTTTGTCATCATCCAGGTTTGTATGACCTAATCTACAGGTTGGATTTTAAATAAACATCACGGTGGGGTCAGCATTTGGAACAACTTGGATGTTGTGCAAACTTGACACGTGGACACTTTGGATGTGATAACTATTATAATAAAGTTAAAGAGCATGGATCCTAGTAGGAATAATGTTATGGATCCTATTAACGGTGTGGATGGCATGTAAACATCACTGTCGATGCCAGAAAGGTTTCAATAGTAGGAATTTTCCTACCCAAATTTTCCTTTAGTGCGGCCCACTTGAGTATTGTATACTGCTTATTTTTGGTCTTTAAGTCCTAAAATGTTCTCAAAAAATGGATGAACGGGTAGATTTTTTACAAACATCATGGTGGGCAACCTATGTTTACAAGGCCGCAACTTGCTACGAAAGAGAGGGAGCGGATTGCGTCCTACCCCTGCCCGTCTCCTACTTGGAACGGTCAGGAGCTTTGAGTGGCCACCGTGATGTATGGATCTTATCCACACCGTCCGTCCATTTTTTTAAAAATCATTTTAGGATATAAGGCCAAAAATGAGGCAGATCAAAGACATATGAGGACTACACAGTGGGGATTAAACTCTTACCGTTGAAAACTTCACGGGGCGACAAAAGTTTAAGATGGAGCAGATATTTGTGTTTTTTCCTTATCCAGGTCTTATGTAACTTTATGAATAGATTGGATTGCACATAAACATAATGGTGTGCCCTAGAAAAGTTTCAACGATGAGAATCATTACCACCGCTGCTTCTTGTGGTGTGGTCCACTTGAGCCTTGCATATGCCAAAGGTTTCGTTTTGTCTCTAAAATGATACGAAAAAATGGATGGACGGTGTGGATAAGACCCATACATGATGGTGGCCACTCAAAGCTCTTGCCCATTCCTAGATAGAGATGGGAGAGGGTAGGACGCAATCCAAGTCCATTCAAAGAGGATGAAGATTGGTCCTAACTCTGGACACCGAAGTTCCTACGCAAGGATGTTGGGTGAGGCCACAATCATGTTTGTGAGAAATCTACTTTGTTCATTAGTTTTTTGAGCTCATTTTAAGATGTTATACCAAAAATGTGGTGGATCTAAATTTCAAGTGGACCACATGAGAGGAAACATTGGGGATTTAGTGAGAACCGTTGAAATATTCTTGTAGCCATAAAAGCTCTCCATCAAGCTAAAGTTTTGTATTTTCAGTTGATGGCATATAAACATCAAGGTGGAGCCAGAAAGGTTTCAACTGTAACTATTTCTTTCCCCAATTTTCCCTTTTGTGTGGCCCACTTGAGTTTTGGATTTAACTCATTTTTTCTATCTTATCCTAAAATGACCTGGAAAAATGGATGAACGAGGTAGATTTCCCACAAACATGGAGGTGGGTCCCATCCAGCATCCTTGCGCGGGAACTTCCTGCTGAAGGCTTTCCCAAGAAATCCACGTCCCCTACCCCCAGCCCCAGCTAGGAATGGGCAGGAGCTTTGAGTGGCCAGCGTGATTTATGGGTTTAATCCACACCGTCCATCCATTTTACTTATCAATTGAGGGCATTATCACATAACTGAGGCAGATCCAAAGCTCAAGTGGACCACCACATGAAGCAGTTGTGATAATGATTCTCACCGTTGAAAGTTTTTTAGGTCCCACTGTGATGTTTATTTTCCATTCAACCCATTCATAAAGTTACATGACCTGGATTAAGAGAAAGCAAAAATATCAGCTTGATCCAAAACATTTGTTGCCAGAAAGAAGTTTTCAATGGTAAGAGTTTAATACCCATCGTGTGGTCCACCTGTATCTTGTATTTGACTAATTTTTTGGATTATATCGTGAAATGATATGGAAAAATGTATGAATGGTGTGGATATAACCCATATATCACAGTTACGAGTACTCAAAGCTCATAGGCAGGGTAGGACGCAACCCGCTTTCATCCAAAGAATCAGGGTGGATTGCGTGGATTGCGTATTAATAATGCATGTAGCAAGTGGCTATTGGGATGCTATTTGGGGTCTACCATGATGTTTGTGAGAAATCTATCTGGTACATTTGTTTTGCGATATCATTTTAGAGCATACAATAAAAAATGAGACGGATTCAGAACTCGAGTGGGCCATACAAGATAGAAAACTGGGAAAAGACTTTCTTACCATTGAAACTTTCCTGATTTCTACCTTAATGTTTATTTGTTATCTAAACCGTCTATAAGGTTATTCATAATGAGATTAAGTAACAAAAAATTATCCTGATAAGAAGCTTTTGTGACCGAATGAATGTTTCAACGGTAGTTACTGAATCACAATTGTTTGTAGAACACTCGAGTTTTGGATCCACTCTAGTTTAGGTCTACTGTACTAAAATGATATCACAAATTGAATGGACGGAGTGGATATAATACACGACTACTCAATCACCATTCACATTACCACAATCAATTTCATTTTTATAGTGGAGGCAAGGAGGGAAAGCCATAGAGATACATGTAAATCTGACAATGAAATTGGGAGAGAACACTACTTTTCCTGTGTGTTTTTGAGGGATGCCCCACAAAAGTGTTTTAATCTCAACCGTTTGGCAAATCCAACGAATGATGTTGAGGTTCGCACTTAAAGTTGTGTAAACCGGTGCGCAGGTGAGCATATGCTTTCTAAATCGTTTCTAAAGGTTTTAAAAGCATCACTTGTCACTTTGTAATATGGTTTTTTTTTTTTTTCAAAAACGATTTTTCATATAAAATTCAGATTATTTGTGTTTGGACTTGGTTGACTGATTAATAGTTGTTTTCTTGATTGGTATCCGTGTGCTCCCGTAGTTTCCCGAATGAATATCCTGTATCACAAAGTGATATGTTCCGTCCATGTGTGCTCTTTGGCATTTTGTCCATCTTGTCACCGGATATTTTAATCTTTTTTTTTTTTTTTTTTTTTTTTTTTTTTTTAATAATAGATCACCTTGGAAACTCTGCTCTTACGATTGTATAGTTGAGAATTCAGACGCAAGGTCGAGCATAACGGCGTGGAAAACGCTACTGTTGCAGATTTCAGACAAGCGGGTACGGAACCGCTGCCGAGGAAGGGAGGGGATGTGTGGGGCCCACCCAACGAGATTGAGAATAATCTGAGTCCATGGAAAATGGATGCGGACTGCATCCTGCCCCTGACAGGAAGAAGTGACTATGTGGGGCCTACTTACGAGACTTTGAATAATCGGGTCGGCTTGAATGGATCCCTGAATTCACTGAGGTAAGTTTATCCCTGAATGTGGGGCCTACCATGATATATTTACCTTATATCCACTCCGTCCATCTGTTTCAAAACCTAAATTTAGGACATTTTGACTAATTATGAAGCAGATCCAAATCATAGGTTGACCACACCACATGAAACACATGAAACAATAGTGATTGAATACCCACCTTTAAAAACGTCTGAGGGTCCACCGGAACGTTTATTTGCAATTCACCCTGTTGACGAGATCACAAATTCCCAGATGAAGGGAACATGCAAATATCAGCTTGATACAAAACTTATGGCGCATAAGAAGTTTTTAAAGGTCAATCACCACTGTTTCTTGTGGTGTGATCCACCTGAGATTTGAATCTTCTTCATTTTTCGGGTCAGGTCCCAAAATGATCTTTCAAAACGGATAGACAGCGTGGATGTAAGGAAAATATATCAAGGTGGGCCCCACAGTCAGGGATCCACCGACCAGGGTGGATCTCAGGATTCACCGAAGCCACGCCCAGTGGAAAATGGGACGCAGTTTGGCAAGTGATGCCTGGCACCTGGTGGGCGCTCTGTGGGCCCCACCATGATGTATGAGTTTATCCAGCCCAAAAATGATACGGAAAAATGGATGGACAGCCCCGATAAAACACAAACATAGTGGTGGGCCCACATTGCACCGACATCGTTACTGGCCAATCCGCGTCCTTGGAAAATGGCCTTTGCATCCAACCGTACGACATTTCGAATAAATTCTGCACCGATTGCCTATGACTGGATTCCTGCAGGTCCGAAGCTAAGCGGGGCTCACTGTAATGTTTGTTAGTAATCCACTCCGTCCATCTATTTTGCAGCTCATCTTAAAACATGAGCCCAAAACTGAGGCAGATCAAAACCCCAAGTAGGCCACGCTATAGGACAAAAAATGGCGATTGAATGTCTACTGTTGAAACATTTACAGGGCTACAGAAGTTTCAGATCAGTGTGGGTAATATTTTAGGTTTTGAGCTGGATGACCTAATGAACGGTGTGGATGGCATGTAAACATCAATGTGGAATGGGTAATATTTTAGGTTTTGAGCTGGATGACCTAATGAACGGTTTGGATAGCATGTAAACATCAATGTGGAATGAAGAAGGTTTCAATGGTAGACATTTCCTACTTGTTCTTGTTGTGTCGCCCACTTGAGTCTTGGATCTGCCTCATTTTTTACTGGTATTCTAACATGAGCTGGCAAAACGGATGGACAAGATGGATTTCTAACAAACATCACAGTGGGCCCCAACTAGCACGGCATCAGCATCAGCTTCTAAATTCTTGTGAATTTATATCATATTATCTTATATTTCTAAGGGATTTAAATTTTTGTACAGAATGGCTGTAAAAGGCCATTTTAATCGTTCACCTACCTTGTTGTTGCTGTCACTGGGCTGGGCTCGGGCCTGCTAAAATAAAAAATTTATAAAATACCTAACCTGAAACAGTACAAAATTGGTGCTGAGGCCAACCCTGAGCCCGGCCCGTTGAGAACCCTACTTGAAGGTTTGATTTATTTACCATTTTATACATCAAACTTGTGATAGTTTACTACAGCTAACCCAACTATTGAAATTCACACTGATTGAGCAATCCCAACCATCCAATGTAAAACTACTCCTAAAACCTCAGTTCATGTGTAGCCAATGCAGCAGATTTTTCCATTTTCTGAGCATCAAGGTGAGTTACAGCAATTAACGGATTTGATCAAAGATAAACACCATGGCAGCCCAACACACAAACTTATGGTTGAGATCCCATCAGCATTGTTTCCTGTGGAGTGGCACATCTTATAAGTTGTGTATCTTCCTATCTTTTTGCCTCAGGTACTAGCATAAGAGTTAAACCTGTTGTACAGAGTTGATTGTACATATACAACATGGTGGACCCTACAAGTCTGGGCATTCTATGATCTGAATAAACCAGGTGGTAGATGCTATAGATGATCCGAGTCTGCCCCAAGCTCCTTTTCTTGCAAAGGATGCGACCCACTTAGTCAGATATGAGACTTGACTAGTGGTAGGCCCTTGAGAGCGTGGATTCCAAGTTTCCAATAAATAAGATCACCGGCAAGACCACCATCATGGTGCGACCAATGAGAAGCAGAGCCATGACTCATGAAATCCAGAAAATGGCCTTGCACCTTTTTGTCCAAACTTGGTGTCCACCGTAGTCGGTACATTTGAAAAATGAGTATTCAATGGGAAAAGAGCCATAGTTCATTAAGTCAAAGATGGCATTGTCTTTTTGTATCGGATTAGTTTACACCTTAGACAACTTTTAAAAAATGAGCCTGGCTAATGTAGAGTGGTACTATCTTGTAATTACTTACGTTGGTTGATAAAGGCATGATATGGATTTGATTAGATGGTATGCTGGTGTTAGATATGAAGCCCGAGATAGCCACTTTGTACATGTATTGCCTTGGGTAAAGGGAGGTGTTGTACCCAATCCACCTCTTTAATTATTAACCATATCAATGCAGGAAGCGAATTGGCTGGTGTACCTCACAATATACCTAGTGTATTTAGGTCAGCAAGTTCTATGAGTTTGATCACGAGGTATGTGTTATATCCAAATTGTCCATCTATTTGGCGAGCTCTTCTTATGGCTTGAGACGAAAAATAAGACAGATCTAATTATCAAGTGGACCACACTGTAAAAATCAGTGGGGGAGTGAACGTCTACTATTGAAACCCTTTTTGGGGTACCGGAAGTTTTGGATTAATATGAAATTTGTTTTTACTCTTCATTCAGGTCTTTGTAACCTTCTGAACAGATTGGAGGGAAAATAAACATTATGGTGGACCCTACAAATTTTTTAATTGTGAAAATCATTATCTTCGATGCTATTTATGGTGCGGTTCAGATGATCTTTGGACTTGATTTGTTTTTTGGATAATACTCTAAAGTGATCTCTAAAAATAGATGAACGGTGTAGATATAATAAATACATTACTGTGGGGCCATAAAACTTTAATCTCCTTTGAACTGTTTGTACGACTCAGGTCGAGGTGACTCAGGTCGAGGTGCGTCAGTGCTCGTCTTCGCACGAACACGTACCTACAGCAGCTATATAGCTGGTGTGTGGTGCACCAGCCAATCCGCTTACGGAACGTACCCAGAAGCCTCTGGATTGGAAGATGGCTAAACGTGGAAAGTTGGCAGCTGTAGCCCCAACTCACACCAAAATTTTGAAATCGGATTGCCTACTGAGTAACTCAGTATGCTTTTATCGTACTGAGTAAGCTTTGTCGGGCCCACCGTGAATGTATGTGGTTTACCCATGCATTTCATCCATTTTTACAGCTCATTTAATGGGTTGATCACAAAATCGAATTATATTCCAAGTTCAAGTGGACTGCACTACAGGAAACCGTTGGAATAATGATTTCCATGGTTGAAATCTTTCTGGGGCTTATAGTGATGTTTATTTGTCATCCAATCTTTTCATAAGATCACAAAGATATGGATGAAAGGAAAACACAAGTATCAGCTTGATCCAGAACTTCTGTAGTCCCAAGAATTTTTCAATGGTATATGTCCAATTCATACTGTTTCCGGTTGCGTGATCCTCATGAACTTTGTATATGGTTTTATTTTTGAATCAAGACTAAAAATTATATGAAATGGATGGTCCGAGGTGATAGAATGCATATATCAAGGTGGGCCCATAGAGTTTGGTGTACTGAGTTACTCAGTATGCAATACGCTTCCAAAATTTTAGGAAAGGAGTCCGTCAAAGAAGGCAGCGGACTGCGTACTGCGTAACTCAAAAAGCGTAATGAGTAAAACTTGTGGGGCCCACCGTAATTTATTTATTTTATTCACTCCATCCAGATATTTTAACAGATAATTTTATAAAATAAAATAAAAAATGAAGCATTTAAAAGACTCAAGTGGACCACACCATAGGAAACAGTATGAATTGAATGTATACCATTGAAAAATTCCTGGAGGCCAGGAAAGTCTTATATCAAGCTGATATTTGTGTTTTCCCTTCATCCAGGACCATGTGACCTTATCAACCGGTTAGATGTCAACTAAACATTTTAGTGGCCCCTAGGAAGTTTTTAGTGGTGGGAATTCCATCACCACTGGTTCCTGTGGTCTGGTCCATTTGAAATTTAGATCTGCCCCATTTCTTGTCTCATGTTATGATATGTGTGGACAAAACTTATAGATCGAGTGGATGTCACAGGATATCGCAGTGGGCCCACAGAGATTCAGGTTACATGGGCTACAAGAAATCCGCCTCTTGTTTGTACGCTAGATCCGATCTAATAGTAAATAGCTCCAGTTCCGGTGGGGTCCTATAGCATCCGAGCGTGACACACAAAATACTTACAAGGGCTTTCAATTTTTACAAGTGGGCCATAGCTTGGTGATCAAGACCATTGGTCTTTTGGTTCCTCAACTGTTGATGGACTGCCCCTCAAAAATCTAGCCCGAAATGACGTTCCATCACGTGAATGGACAATGGATGGAAAACTTCCAAGGTTGGAATAACCCTGCCCTCCAGTCCTGACCTATTCTAGTTTCAGTGTGGATATATGTCTCTTTGTAACAATTGATTGTACGGTGAGCATCTTCCATTTAGAAGATTTTTGTTGCAAGCTCGATCCACAATGATGATGATCAGATCAACGTCTGGATCGTGCAACCATGGACTTTTCATGTCACAAGTCTTATGAAAGTTTAGACTCTACGGTATCGTGGAAATGGACAACGAATCTCTCTTGAAGCTCGGAATGGAGTGAAAATGACACAAGCAGACCCAATCTATAGACTGGGCCCACTTATGGGCTAGGCTTTATATTAGTTTTTCACCGTATAAAGTTTGGTGGTGACACTACCCATTTATAGTCAGAGCCGATCGACTACCCATTTAGCATGGCCCAAACCCAACTAGGAAGCAGGTCCTGCCATTTGATCGACATGCCAACCCGACCCATTGCCAGCCCACTTGTAGTTCACAATCTCCTGTTGGGATTTTTGGCCGGCGGAATCACACAGATCTAGATCTAGGATAGTAATCCAATGGCACCAAGCATGTAAGAGAACATACAGATTTAACGTGGAAAACCCTTGCGGGAAAAAACCACGGCACAAAGCGATGGATCTCCGCTATGAAAGCATCAATTACAAAGAGAAAGGACTTACCCGATTCAAACAACCTCGAATCTCACCCTTGCTACACCCTTTGGTAACCCTAAACCCTTTTAAGAACCCTTGGAACTACTTTAGAAAGCCTTCTCATATCTTAGAATAACCCTAGAGACTCCTATTTATACTTTAGGAAACTTCCCTTCCGCATCCCAGTTGCGAAAGGACTCAAATCCGCAGTTTTGCGCAAAATCGCGGAACAAACTGCGTAACCTACGACTAGTCCTAGAAATTTCAGGACTGGACTTAGCCTCCTTCGATTGGTCGAAGCTCACCTACGACTGGTCGAAGCCCACCTTCGACTGGTCGAAGACTGCGGAGAAAAATAGCAAAAACTCGCTGGACTTTGAGTCGTGCTAGGGCTCGAACCTACGACCGGTCGAGCGCCTCCCACGGCCAGTCGAAGTTGTCCCACGACCAGTCGAACGACCTCAAAAACTTCAGATTTAAGACTTTTCTCAACAATCTCCACCAAGTCTTCAATCTTCAACCGTGTAGCTCCTTGACCTCTTCTCTTATCTCTGCATCACATCATAGCTTCTCGTGCACACTTCATCCTTCTTTTCTGCCATCGCCAAGTCCAGAGAAGTTACACATAACTTAAACTTCTCTGCAGGAATGACCTAGGTGAGCATGTCTGCTGGATCAAAATCCACGTGTTCAACCACCTTTGCTCATGTCTTCTAAAAAAAAATGTAGTCTTCTTACCATCTCACCGCTACCCAATATTGCTTGCCAGGGTACTTGCTCACAATACTGGTAGCCTGTGAAATAACCAGTCTAAACCAGACCATAGCATACACTGCCCAGCGCATTCGAATAAGGCTCATGAAATATCCTGCTTTTCCTCATCTGTTTTGGGACATGTCCTGAGGAAAACTTGAGGAGGGACACGTAGGGAACGCTCTTCGGCTTTACCTGGCCCATCACATCCTGGATCAATACCTACACACGAGGTATTCCTCCTGTGATTACCAAAGCCTACTCCTCCTTCAGTCTCAATGCCGAGAACCATCTTTGCAACCCCCTGATCCTTCATCGTGAATGTCCCAATTGACCGAGTCTTCAGTACATTGATTTCAGACATGTCACAATTGGCGATCCCCACGTCATTAATATACAATACCTGACCCACCATGAAGGAATCAAACCTCTGCCTAGTCGACAGGCCAAACAACGACCTCCTGCGAAGTCTTTTCTCGGCCCCTTTCACTTCGAACCGTCCTGGTTGCTTCATGTAGATCTAGGCTTCACTTTCCTTTGCAGAAGTGCAGACTCCACATCCTTCCTTCCAGCTCAAGATCACATTGGCCAACCAGCGCCAATCACTGATCTAATAGACACCTGCTATACCATCGGCGCGAATATCTCTGAGAAGCCGATCCCTTCTCCCTGAGCATAACCCATCGCCACCAACCTCACTCTGTATCTATGTTGTATCCTCCTGAAGATCCACCTGTATCCAACCGCTTTCTGGCCCACTGGAAGCTCCACCTGCTCCCATATGTCAGTCTAGTACAACGAATCCATCACATCGCCCATAGTCATCTTTCACTTCTCAGCATCAGGCTCACCTAGAGCCATCTGAATAGAAGATGAATACTCCTGCGATATTGGAGTCGTCCATGTACCTCGCCGATATCCCGCGATCATGCCGTGTGTTTCTTCTCACAGGTGATTGTTCCACCTGCTCTGTATCCTTATCCGCACGTCTCAGCCTTCCTGCCCTGCCCGCTCATGTGGCCATGCCCAACATGCCACACACGTGCAGAGGTGGAATCCGCTACATTTACTGTAGCTCTACCATTTGAAGTGCTCCCAATCAACCTGTAAACATGATCGAGTCGTTGCACTTTCATGACTACCCGTGCCCCCTTGGATACCTTAAGAGCACCATTAATACCTGTGTACTTGCATCCTTTTGCCTCAAGCAAACCAAGAGAAATTGGATTCAGCTTCAAATTAGGAACGTGCCTAACATCAGTCAAGGTACGCTCCACCCTATCAAACATCTTGATGCGCAACAACCACAACATTACAGGCAATATCATTGCCCATAAATACCTGTCCACCATCGCACTCCTTGTAGATGGTGAACCAACTCCGATGAGGAGTCATGTGAAAAGATGCCCCTGTGTCTAGCATCCACTCGTCCTTACGATCATCGTATGACCGTCTGAGCGAAGACACAAACAAAACATCACCATCACATCCATCTGACGTGGCAGCGTTGGCCTCCCTGCATGAAGCATCAGAATCTTCCCTTTTCGATTTAGAATTTTCACAATCCCTCTTCACATGTCTTTCCTTCCCACAATTTCAGCACTTTACCTTTCCTTTGCTCTTGTCCCTGGATTTGGATCTAGAACCAAAAGAACCTGTACCTTGTCTAAAATTCCTACCCACTGTAAACAGTGCATCAGAAGACGTCCCCATGTCACTGTTTAGCTGTCTCATAGCCTTCCCTTGAAGGGCTGAGATAACTGTGTCGACACTCAGGGTTTTATTCATACTGCACATAGTCTCCTTGAATGACTCATATGACGCCGGAAGAGAATTCAGCAACATACATGCTTGTTCTTTATCTTTCATCACTTCCTCCATATCCAGCAATTTGTAAACCAATTTATTAAAGTTGCTGATGTGAGCCTCCAGGTCTCCACCCTTTGCCATCTTGAAGTTATACCACTGCTGCTTCAAGTACAAGTGATTTTCAGAGGATTTCTTCGCATAGACATCCTCTAACTTCACCCATAACTTAGCCGCAGTTTTCTCCCTCATGACATTGTAAAGAACCTCATCCGTGAGACATAAACGGATCGATTGTAAAGCCTTCCTATCAAGAGTATTCTAATCACCATCAGTCATAGTAGACTTCCGCTCCTCAAGAGCACCATCCTCGTCTTGCTTGGTTAACAGGCTAATCATCTTAACCTTCTATAACTCAAAATTATTTTTCCCTGAGTACTTCTCAAACTAATACCTGGTGCTCGATATTATTACTAATCCCTCAGATTCAGATTTATGCCTAACGATAGCTCTGATACCACTTGTTGAGATTTTTGGCCTGCGAAATCACACAGATCTAGATCTAGGATAGTAATCCAATGGCACCAAGCATACAAGAGAACATACAGATTTAACATGAAAAACTCTTGCAGGAAAAAACCACGGCACAAAGCGACAGATCTCCACTATGAAAGCATCAATTACAAAGAGAAAAGACTTACCCGATTCGAACAACCTCGAATCCCACCCTTGCTACACCCTTTGATAACCTTAAACCCTTTTAGGAACCCTTGGAACTACTTTAGAAAGCCTTCTCATATCTTAGAATAACCCTAGGGACCCCTATTTATAGTTTAGGAAACTTCCCTTCCGCATCCCAGTTGCGAAAGGACTCAAATCCGCAGTTTCGCGCAAAATCACGGAACAAACTGCGTAACCTAGGATTAGTCCTGAAAATTTCAGGACTAGTCTTAGCCTCCTTCGACTAGTCGAAGCTCACCTACGACTGGTCAAAGACCGCGGAGAAAAACAGCAAAAACTCGCTGGACTTTGAGTCGTGCCAGGGCTCGAACCTACGACCGGTCGAGCGCCTCCCACAACCAGTCGAAGCTGTCCCACGACCGGTCGAAGGACCTCAAAAACTTCAAATTTAAGACTTTTCTCAACATCTCCTACCGCCAAAACCTCTGAAAACCCTCACTCTCTCACACCCTCTCTGTATTTCAAAGATGTAGAATCTCTTCCGCTCACTCCGAACAACATCATAATCACCACCATTGGCATGAATCACAAGCCCTCAAATTCTCGAATCCCGACACAGCCAATCCCAATCCCATCAAAATCTCTCTCTTTTTTTTTTTCCTCCTTCCCCATTGTTCTGCTTTTGTTCCTCCAAATCCTCATCCTCAGCTTCCAAATCCAAATCTACCAAAGAATCTCCAAGCTCTGGAAGGACGCGGATTTCCTGCCAAAGTCTCTTGCATGAAGTTCCTGTGCGGGGATGCAAGTTGGGGTCCACCATGATGTTTATGAGAAATTGATGTAGGGAAGGATCTGAGGTCGAGCTCGTCTTCCTCAAGGGAATAACTGTTCCGTATCCACGGAACTTCTCTAAACTCCTAACAGCGACTTTTTAAATCCACGAGAAAGAAAGCAAGCAAAATAGAAAATAAATTATATAAAATTCAAAAATGATTGATGAATAAAATAAACGAGTTCACAACCCTTTAAATAGGGGTACCAAGCAATGGGAGAGAAATCAGAAACAAACTACAACTGAAACTCCTAGAAATCGCAACTTATTATAAATAGTAAACTTACTATTTATAGACGGTCATGATGTCTACTAGTACGCAAGGTTTTCGGCCAAAAATAGTAAGTGTCCTATTTGACTTCACCAAGCTATTCTCCTAATTATTCTAAGCTCTTTTCACGTTGGGCGCTACTCCTAAAGCCCAACGAATAAAGAGTTATAATCAAACTAAAACTTACTATTTATAGTAAAAATGTAATTAAAATAGGGAACAACCGTTGATATAAGGGTATTTCACAAATCCAGCCTACACAACCTGGCGTAGTAGGATTGGGTGGCTAAAGTAGCTCGTTCTACCCTAAAATCATATATTTTACGCCCGATGACTCATTTCGGATTACGAGATACGCCCGATCTAAGGTCTGGCAGTTTGGATCACTTATGTCATCGATCGGGCCTTTTCTGATCCATCTTGGCCATGAAACTGTCCACGACCCGCTCTACATCAGTCCCCTCTACTTCAAAAGAACTCATCCTCGAGTTCTCATCCTGCCCTTGTCCATGATACTAAGTCCGGTCTGCAACGTTGAAAGTCCATTGATTGCCATGTCATCTGGAAGATCAACAACGTAAGTGTTGTCATTAATATTTCGGATGATTGGTACCAGTCCAATCTTCTTATTCTTCAACTTGTTGTACGTCCCGGTCGAAAATCTTTCTTTGTGCAGATGAACCATAACGTGATCGCCCACCTCGAACATTTTTTGTCATCAATACTTATTAGTTTGCTCCTTGTACTTCTCGTTCGAGGTTTGTAACTTCGTCTACACCTCCGCATGAATGCCCATGATCCTGTCTACCGTATGTTTTGCTGCAATGCTCATGCCTGTGAGCTTGAGCAAAGGGATCGAGTCAAGTGTGTGGTAAGACACTCGTTTGTAAATAATCTGAAACAGGAATTTTCCTGTCGAGCGGTTCACCATATTGTTGAATGCAAACTCCACTTGAGACAAGACCAAATCCCACTGTTTCGATTTTTCTCCTGAAATACATTGAAGGAGGTTTTCCAATATGCAATTTAAGACCTCGGTCTGCCTGTCAGTCTGTGGGTGGTAGGTGCTGGTGAATTGAAGTCGTGTATCGAATCGAGTCCATAAAGTCCGCCAAAAGTGGCTAATGAACTTTGTGTCTCGGTTAGAAGTAATAGTCTTAGGAACCTTGTGTAGTTGCACAACCTCTCTGAAAAATAGATTTGCCACGTGTGTTGCATCGAGAGTCTTCTTGCATGGGATTAAGTGCATCATCTTGGAGAAACAATCTACTACCACGAACACTGAATCCATGCCACGATGTGTTCATGGGAGACCAAGCACAAAGTCCGTAGATAAATCCTCCCAAGGACCGTCAGGCATAGGTAATGGGGGTATAAAGGCACGTATTCTAAGATTTCCTCTTAGAGGTATGACAAACATGACAACGTTGAACTGATTTTCCCACATCATGTACCAATTGCTGCCAGTAATACCACTCCTCCACAAGAGCTCATGTCTTGTCTCGCCCGAGATGTCCACTAAGGCCACCTCCATGTAACTCTTGGATGATTTGTTTCCTTAGCAAACTTTTGGGGATGCACAGTCGATTCCCCTTAAACAAGAACCCGTCTTGCATATGTAGGTCACTGGGGTGACCTTCTTAACATCTAACTCATGCATCCTTGCAGTCATCGTTGTCGACATATATGTCCTTGAAGCGATCGAACTCGACGACCTCATTACTCATAGTGACTAACAAAGTTGCATGGCGACTCAGTGCATTGGTTACTTTATTTTGTTGCCCAGATTTATGTTTCAGTACGAACGTGAATTCTTGTAAAAATGAAATCCACCTAGTATGCACACGGTTAATGTTAGCTTAGCTATTAATGAATTTGAGGTATTGATGGTCTGTGTAAAGTATGAATTCCCTTTGAATCAAATAATGTTACCAGTGTTGCAATGCCTGAACCACCGCATACAATTCGATCTCATATGTAGACCACTTCTTTCGTGCATCACTAAGTTTCTCACTGTAGAAGGCTACCGGCCTACCTTCTTGAGACAAAACTCCTCCAATTCCGACATATGAGGCATCACATTCGACTTCAAACAGTTTGTCGAAGTTGGGAAGTATAAGAATCGGGGTTGTGAACAACTTGTGCTTAATTTCAGCAAGCTCCTGTCGGCTTCGTCACTCCACTGAAACTTTTCCTTCTTCATTCAATCTGTGATTGGTGACATGATGGTACTAAAATTCTTCACGAACCAACGATAAAATGTTGCTAGTCCATGAAAGCTTTGTACTTCATGAATATTTGTGGGAACTAGCCATTCCTTAATTGCTTTCACCTTTTCTTCATCCACTCAAATGCCCATGGATGTCACGACAAAGCTCAAAAATAATAAACTATCAGTCATGAAGCTGCACTTTTTTAAATTGAGATATAGTTTATTTTCAGTGAGCACTTGAAGGACCTTCTTGAGGTGTTCCATATAGGTGGTTTCGTCTTGACTGTATATCAAAATATCAATGAAATAAACCACAGCGAACCGCCCAATGAAAGGTTTCAGAACTTGGTTCATCAACCTCATGAATGTGCTAAGCGCGTTTGAAAGACCGAAGGGTATGACCATCAATTCGTATAATCCTTCCTTGGTCTTAAAGAAAGTTTTTCACTCATCACCTGGCTGTATGCGAATCTGATGGTAGTCACTTCTCAAATCCAATTTAGAGAATAATTTCGCTCCTTCGAGCATGTCCAACATATCGTCCAGCTGTGGTATGGGAAACCTGTACTTTATGGTGATCATGTTGATGGCTCGACTGTTGACAAAATATGTGCTAACTCCCATCTTTCTTAGGAGTTAATAGAGCCAGTATGGGGCTCATGCTTTCTCTGATGAGACCCTTATAGGTCAATTCCTCCACTTGTCCTTGTAGAATTTCGCACTCCTTCGGACTCATCTAATAGTGAGGATGATTAGGTAAGCTAGACCCAGGGACTAGATCGATATGGTGTTGGATATCTCGCATGAGAAGTAATCCATAGGGAAGGTCATCAGGCTAGATTTCTTTAAACTCATACGTAAGGGTTTTAGTTCATCAGGGATGTTGGTAGGATCAAGTTCTTTCCCTTTTACAATTAGTGCATAGGCCTGTCTTGTTTCTTTTGATTCCTCCACGAAGTCTCGTATGGTTAAGAGGAAATGACCCTCAATTTTAAAAGTTTCAGGTGGTTCCTCTGGATCCATAGGGGTCAATATGGCTTCTGGCCATCCTCGATGAAAATATACATATTATCTCGCCCTTTATGAGTGACGTCACAATCAGATTGTCAAGGTCAATCGAGCAGTATGTGACATGTTTCCATGTCAACCACATCGCATACTACTTCATCCTTATAATGTTTGCCAATTGAAAAGGATATGGTGCACTATTTAGTTACCTTTGTTTCGCTGACCTTCTTGATCCAACCAATCGTATATGAGGATGAATGACGCTCCATTTTCAATTGTAATTTTTCTACTATTATCCTAGAGATGATATTCTCGCTGATTCCGCTATCGATGATCATATCACAGACTTTTCGATTCACCGTACACCTAGTTCGGAAGATATTATGTCGTTGTGGGTGTACTTCTTTCCTTGGTGCGTACAATAGTCGCCTTATGACGAGTGATTTGCCATGATCTTATTGAACTCAACTTGACTCATCCGCCTCGTCTTCTGTCGTGTGGTCTGGTTCCTCAATACCTAGATCTTCGTTGGCGTTTTCAGCACTACCATTATTGATGGCGAGGTTCTCCACTTGTCGCTAGGGACAAGTATTTGACAGGTGAACCGGCTGGCCATAATGAAAGCAATGGTCTCCCCTTGGCCGAGCATAGGGGTTCGAAATCCTGCTTGGGCCAGCAGTAGTCAATACACACCCCTTTGGGGCATAGTTTTCCCACTTCTTTGATCTCGGTTTACGGGTGTAGAAGGTTGAGTGCGCACTCTTATGGGCTCCTTCCCATTGGACGGTGGAGCTCCCTGAGGCGGACCTGCCATAACTTCTCTTGCGGTAGGATAGGTCCGTGTGTTAGAACATTCAAACTGCATTTCTGCCTGGGTAAACAACTTGATTGCATCATTCATTGTCCAAATGGACTACATCTGGACCCGATCCTGGACACTATATGCAATCCACCGTTGAACCGGACAACTTGCTACGATTCAGTATCGATCAAATCGTTACATGCTGCCAGGCAGTAGAATTCTTCTCTATATTCTCTCACTAGCCGACTACCCTGTCGATAATTCTAGTATTGTTGGAATAATACCTGATTGTAGTCGCTATGGAGGAATCAGGCGCATAGTAGTTGCTTCATCCGCTGTCATGTGCGGATTGGTGCTTTCGTCTGTCTGGCCCGTGCAAGTTGCAGTTGTTTCCACCAAACTGAAGCTCCGCTCTTCAACTTGTAGGCCACAAGTTTGACCTTTTTAGCTTTAGAGATGTCCATATAGTTGAAGAATCGCTCAACTTCAGAAAGCTAATCGAGAAAATCCTCAATGTTTAGTTGGTTATTGAAGCTAGGAATATCAACCCTCATCTTGAATTCTCAATTTGTTTGATATACTCGATCGCCGCCTTTTCTGGGGTGTTGGAAGATTATGTCATCGATCTCCTTCTCGTTGGATCCTCCTTCCTCTAGAATGACCCTTGGATGCACTGTCGGTACTATCCTGCGATCAAGGCAATTACGGTCTCAACAATTGGTGGTGGAGGATTACCATCAGGAACACAGAGCTGCCCTAGGGCCTTCGCTATAAGATCCGCCAAGCGATCTGCCATGTGATCAATGGAAGCCTGTAATACTTGCATGGCTTGCTGATTCTCTCACTGCGCTGCTTCAAAAGCCGTTAAAAAATGATTCCATGGAGCACTGTCCATGGAATTGTTGCTCGACCCGTCATTAGAAGTCATTGATCCGAAGAAAAACCTCGCTTTAATACCAATTGATGCAGGGAAGGATGTGAGGTCGAGCACCATCTTCCTCAAGGGAATAACTGTTCTAAATCCACGGAACTTCTCTGGACTCATCACGGAGACTTCTCAAATCCGCGAGAAAGAAAGCAAACAAAATAGAAAACAAATTCTATAAAATTCAGAATTGATTGATGAATGAAATAAATGAGTTCACAACCCTTTAAATAGGGGTACCAAACAATGGTAGAGAAATCAGAAGAAAACTACAACTAAAACTCCTAGAAATCGTAACTTACTATGAATAGTAAACTCACTATTTATAGACGTCATAATGTCTACTAGTACACAAGTTTTTCGGCCAAAAATAGTGAGTGTCCTATTTGACTTCACCAAGCTGTTCTCCTAATTATTCTAAGCTCTTTTCACGTTGGGTGCAACTCCTAAAGCCCAACAGATAAAGAGTTATAATCAAACTAAAACTTACTATTTATAGTAAAAATGTAATTAAAATAAGGAAACGGCCGTCGATCCGGGGGTATTTTGCAAATCCAGCCTACGTAACCTGACGTAGCAAGGTTGGGTGGCTAAAGTAGCTCGTTCTACCCCAAAATTATATACTTTACACCCGATGACTCATTCCGGATTGCGAGATACACCCGATCTAACGTCTGACGGTTTGGATCACTTCTGTCGTCGACCAGGCCTTTTTTGATCTATCTTGGCCATGAAACCGTCCGCGACCCGCTCTACATCAGAAATCCAACCTGTCCATCCATTTTTCGAGCTCATTTTATGACTAGCAATCAAAAATTAGGAAGATCCAAAACTCAACTGGGCCATACAAGATGAAACCGTGGGAATGGAATTCGTACCGTTGAAACCTTCCTAGGCTCCGCCTTGATGTTTATATGCCATCCAAACCGTTTATAAGGTCATTTTTATTGGGATGAAGTGAAAACACCAAAAAATTAGATCGATACAAAACTTTTGTCGCCATAGAAATATTTCAACGGTGGTCACTAAATTCGCACTGTTTCCTCTCGTTTGGCCCATTTGGGTTTTGGATCCACCTTATTTTTGGTCTCATATCCTAAAATGATATTGAAAAATGGCTGGACGAGTTGGATTTCTCAAAAACATCGCAGTGGGCCCCACCCAAAATCCTTGCACAGGATTCCTTTGAAAGTATTCATGTGATTTGAAAGTAAATTGAATATTGGAATGATAAGGCACTTGGTGATATGAAATTTGAAGCTTAGAAATTAGTAGACTTGTAAAGTTTAAAGATGAGTTTTTTTTATTAAATTTTTTTTTTTTATGGAACTTTATAAACATTGATGCCAGTAGTGAAATATAAAATTCAGGCTTACACTACTAAGGGCTAAATTTGATACAGGAATTGATAACTTGATGATTACTTAGAGTGCTAGGAACCAAGCCCGTTGACCTTATTTATCTTGTTCATTGGTTTTCCTGAAAACAATTGAGAGTATATCGAAAAAAGGCTACTACTTATCGTTTGGTTGAATGAAAAAAAAAAAAATCAAATACAAAAAGAAGAATATATGAAAAAAAAAAAAAAAAAAAGAAGAAGAAGAACTTTAAAAAAAGATTGAAGAATGATCGACTCTGAAAAAATAAAAAGAATAATGAATAATATGAAAGCCGTCATTGTGAAAAAAAAGGGAGTAGGTTAGAATTTTTACTAGATAGGTAGCAAGGTTTGGACTTAGTGTGTTTGGTTGATCAAATCATTTTTGGTAACTATTGGAATATCGTTAATTGCTTTTTTTTTTTTTTTCTTGCGACGGTTTTCAACTGCTGTTAATTTTTTGCGATGCTCATGAACGGTTTTCAACCATTCCTAAATAGGGATTTTGATGTAGAGCGGGTCACAGACACTTCCATGATCAAGATGGATCAGAAAAGGCCCAATTGGAGATGGAGATGATTCAGACCGTCAAAACTTAAAACAGATGTATCTCTCGCAAACTAGAATGAGCTATCGAACGTACCATATATGATTTCAGGGTAGGACGATCTAGTTTAGCCACCCTTGCGCATGCCGAATTTGCGAAATACCATCAAATCAACGATCGAATCCCTGTTTTAATTTCATTTTTATTATTTATAGTAAGTTTTAGTTTGATTATAACTCTTCATCCGTTAGACTTTAGGAGTTGTGCCCAACATGAAAAGTGCCTAGGATAATTAGGAGAATAGTGTGGTGAAGCCAAATAGGACACTTACTACTTTTAGCTTGAAACCATGCGCACTAGTAGGAATCACGATGGTCTATAAATAATAAGTTTACTATTCATATATAGTAAGTCGTGAATTCTAAGAGTTTTAGTTGTAGTTTAATTTCGAAACTTCTTCCATAGCTCAGTATCCCTGTTTAAAGGGGTTTAAATTCGTTTATTTAGATATCCATTAACTTATGAATTTTATAGAATTTATTTATATTTTTCTTGTTTTTTTCCTTATGGATTCAAGGTTTCTCTGTGAGGAGTCCAGAGAAGTTCTATGGATTCGGAACAGTTATCCCCCCGAGGAAGACGGTGCTTAACCTCACGTCATTCCCTACGTCAGATTTCGGTGTAGTGCTAGTGCATGAACAACATCTCCCTTTATAGAATACAACACTATTCTACCCGAAATGTTAAGTCGGACACCTTATTAAGACAGGGAGCCACTATTTACAAACACTTTGGTGATTTGCATACACTAGTTTTTCATTTTGGGAATTGAATACGAGTACCACCCATAGAACATATGGCTAGCTAATGCACCGATCAGGTCCACCCATGCATTAGCACCAAGACGGTTAGCAACATTTAAATATATAACCACTGGAATGAATTTCTAGTGGGTTTTTTTTTTTTTTTTTTTTTTTTTTTTTTTTTTTTTGTTTTTAAAGGCAATCCTATCCATTAATTTTTATTTTTATTTTTACTGTTCATCCCACTTACATTTGATAATGTAAGTATTTTACTTCTCAACCGTCACTATAATAGCCGAAGATGAGATCTAAGTGATATTTTTTAGATAAACCATCCATGTTGGCCCTTGTATATAGGTGGACCCAATTTGCACATCGTCCTATTTATTTTAATTGCAAAAATGAGATTAGATGCTAGGGGATCACCTTTGAAACAAATAAGAGTTTCCAATTTTTTATATATACATATAAAGAATGGTTTGTTTTACCAGTTATCCTATTAATATAAAGTAAATATGTTATCATTGTGATTTTATAATTGCCAAATCAAACACTGAAATTATTGGTCAATTTCATATTTATTTAAGAGACCGTTAAAATCATTGCACTTTTTCTTAGTATTACTTTGGAAATCTTACATCCAACTAGCAACATCAATTTATTTTAGCTATGATTTAACATTAAAATAATGTAAAAATGTTACCATTACAATTTCACCATGTATAAATCAAACACAAGAAGCAACAAATAAATGCAGCATTGGTCAGAAAATAGGTAAAGTAATTTGTAATCATTCCTCATCTCCTTTATATTTTTGTGGTAATTATTGGTGAAACAAACTTGCCCTTAATGGAAATGAAATGTAAGCTAATCAACGCCCTGTCTCAAGTGTTGATAGGACATGGCCATCAACACTATATTCGCTTATTACATTGCTACTGAAGCCCCGTGAAGATCCAGGTTCGCCTAATAAATTCTCAGCCTCTTTATTCCTCTTTGAATCCCAAGGATGTTCGTGAAACCTTCTTAAACCCTCTAGCTCTGCCACCACTTCTTTCATCGTAGGTTGTTCTTCCCCCTTAAGTTTCAAGCATCTCTTAGCAAGCTGAGCAACTGCGATAAGCTGTTCTTCACTCCCTTCATTTCGAACTCGTTCCTCCAAAATTTCAAAGAGCCGATTCTCTTTCATCGATGAGAGGAAGTAATTGGAAAGGCTTCTATTATCTTGGGATCTAGTGGAAGAAACGGTCCCCTCACCTGTCAAGAGTTCCACAAGAACTATGCCAAAGCTATAAACATCACTCTTTCCTGTTAATTGGCCGGTTTGATGGTATTCTGGGTCTAAGTATCCCCATGTTCCCATCACTAATGTTGTTACCCGAGTGTGGTCTAATGGAACCAATCTTGAAGCTCCAAAATCAGACACTTTCGCTGTGAAATTACCGTCCAAGAGTATGTTGGCAGATTTGACATCTCTATGAAAGATGGGTGTGGAAGCTGCTGAGTGTAAATAGTTAAGTGCCCCTGCAGTTTCTGCAGCAATCCTTAGACGATTTTCCAATGAAATTGATGAATTATAGCCCTCATAGCCCTCACCATGGATATGCTGGGAGAGGGTTCCATTGGAAATAAATTCGTACACTAGGATGGGAACTTCTGCTTCTAAACAGCAACCCAAGAGCCTCACAACATTCCTATGGTTGATCTGAGATAAGACATGGACCTCATTTATAAATTGCTCAATTTGGGTCTCATCCACTATTTTGGACTTTTTAACAGCGATGATTCTGTTGTCTGGTAAAATTCCTTTATAAACTGTACCATAACCTCCCTCACCAACAATTTGGCTCTTGTCATAGTTTTTTGTTGCCTTTTCCAGCTCCTGTAGTAAAGATTTTGCACGGCTCAGAGAATGATTGACGAGATGATATCTTTTCTTGTAATAGCAAACCTCCATTTTGTTGAAAGAATTTCTCTTTGAGTTTGATGAGCTTTCTTTTCCTCCATACCCAATACAAGGTAGGACCACCAATGAGTATGAGTGAGAGACTTAAGCCGATGCCTGCATAGACATTCAAAGGTAAGTGAATTAGATGAGAACTATATGTTAGGCATGTTCTAATAAAATGATCTTTTTAGACCACTATAAATTTATTGTTTGAGAACATGCCTATTGTACATGTCTCACTTGCCTAAGCTTGTCATTACCATCCAAATGATATATAAATAAAATTAAGAAGTCAGCACCATGTTTTCAGTTTGACCTTATCTTACTACCTTTTCTTTGTTTAAATGAAAAAAACTAGCCGTTAAATGCAAACTAAGGGAATACCCTCTCTACTACCAAATTGGCATAAATGCCCACCTAATACATTGGATATTTTAGTTGTTCAGGTGAAAGGCACCCGACGTCGCTTCCTCATCTGGGCCGTCCAATCAAAATGAACGACAATCTAGAAAGTTCAGTGGAAGCGGATTGCGTATTGAGTAACTCAATAACCTTAGCTTACTGAGTAAACTCCGTGGGGTCCACCATTATTTATTTATTTTATCCATTCTGTTCATCCAATTTAACAGATAATTTTAGGGCTTGATCCCAAAAAAGAAGCATATCCAAAACTCAAATGGACCACACTACAGAAAACAGTGTAATTGAACCTCTACCATTGAAAATTTCTTGGAGGCCACAGAAGTTTTGGATAAAGCTGATGTTTGTATTTTCTCTTCATCCATGACTTTGTGATCTTATGAACAGATTGGATGACAAATAAACATTACCGTGAACCCTAGGAAGGTTTCAACGGTGGAAATCATTATTCCACACTATTTCCTGTGGTATGGTCCACTTGAGCTTTGGATATACTTCAAATGTGGGCTTAACCCTTAAAATTATCAGGAAAAAAGGATGGACGGTGTGGATAAACAACGTACATTCACAGTGGGCTCAAGTTAGTTTACTGGTGTGGTTAAACAACATACATTCACAGTGGGCTCAACTTAGTTTACTCAGTGCCGTAAAAGCGTACTGAGTAACTCAGTGCGCAATCCGATTTCGCCTCGAATTATATTAGGAAGTAATCATCCGACCAAAAGGGGATGTAGAAAAGGATGTGGACCATCCAATGATGCTGGACAAGAACCTACACCATTCAAAAGTCCGCGGACAGCTATCTGGACTGTTCAATGATGGTGTAGAACAATTTGGACTGTTTAAAACCCATGGTCAATTATGTAGACCATCCAAGGATATGGTGGACAACAATCTGGACCATTTAAAAGTCAGTGGATAGCAATCTGGACCTGTCCATGATGGCGAAAAGTGATCTAGGCCATTCGAAAGTCCATGGTTAGTGGTCTAGATTGTCTATTGATGTGGGATGTGGACGCGATTTGGACCGTCCAGTGATGGTGTGAAGCAATATGGGCCATACAAAAATCTATAAACAGTAATATGAACCATCTAACTATGGTCAACAATCTAGAACATTTAAAAGTCAATGGACAACGATCTAGACCATCCAATGATTGTGAAAAATGATTTGGACTGTTGAAAAGACAATGGACAGTGGAGTTGTAAGGGAGAGAGCTGTGAGAGGAGTGTCGTGAGAAAGAAAGAGAGGGAGGGAGGGAGGGATGATTCACAAACACTGAGAAATTACATAGAAATTGCACACGATGCATGCTTGTAGTAAGATTATTTGAAAATTGGATTGATGGACATACATTGAATGGTTAAAAATGAAAAATTCCAACAGTCCACAAATCACAGGTTACAATGATTGTTCAACGAATCTGATCTTAGGACTATGACTTGGAGACAGTGGGATATAAAATACATATAGTCCGTTCTATTTTGAGTTAAAATATGCCACATATCCATTTTCTGTGTGCCTGACATCATATGCAGCCTCCTATAACCCTTCTGATCATGATACCATTTTACGCAAGAAGACACTTTGGTAACTGGCCTATGTACTACCAGGGTTACTTTCTCTAACATTGGTGAATGTTTTGATGCGCATAAAACCCATGCCATTCATCAGGTACACTACCCCTAGTTTGGACTAACCCATAAAAAACCACTAAATTCACATTTTATGGCTCACCTGCGTTTTGAAATACCGTGATTTTTTTTTTCAGTGGTTCTTTCTAATTAGTAGTAGTAGTAGTAGTAGTAGTAGTAGTAGTATATATATATATTCTGAAAAATCATGAAATAATACTTGCCTTCTTTCTTTCTATTTCAAGCGGAGTTGACTTGATCAAGTTTCTAATCGACCATCAAGTTCTAGAACTACTATGTGAATTGGAATTGAATGATTACCTAGAACAACATGGAGAACTGGAAATTCGGTGTCTTTAATGCAGTATTTGTTATCTTCGTCGAATCTGTAGCCCTTTAGACAGGAACAAGTATAACTTCCTACAAGATTTTTGCAATCATGTTGACAAAGTTTCTTCTCGTGAACCTCATCACACTCGTCGATATCTACAAATCAGCCATCACAAGCAACGGTTATAAATCAGTAATTTACATCACATTGATGGAACGGTTAGGATAATTAATTGGATCAAACTGACTCTAAAGATCCACTATTTGAACTGTCTAGTTTATATCTAAATTAAGACCGAAAGAGTGGGCAGCACCCAAGTAACAGTTAATTAAGATCGATGATGGAACTTTGTACGTGTCCAATACACATCATTTTCACGACCACACGGTGTGCCTAAGCATTTTCATGGGATAATTAAATAGACTTGGAATGGATCATCATACCTTGGCACCCTTCAGGGAGATAAGGATTCCCCTCATAACCTTTAGAGCAATTGCACAGGTAACCCAGGCCGTTAGTCGAGTTGTAGCAGTCGCTATTCTCACTCACACAAGCGAAGGTAGCTGAGTTATTCCGTGCGATCTCGCATGTTTCATTTCCGATGGCCCAGTCAACCACCACCGGAATGGCTTTGTTTCTTTTCAAAAAGTTGGTATCGTTCAGATCCGAACGTTTGAAGCTGAACGCATCTTTTTCCCCCAGAAAGGCAAAGCTGCACGGATTGAAACTTGAGCCATTTCTCCTTAACAATCTTCTAACGTCCACCTCGTAACTCTTTAAAACCTTTGGGATGTCGGTTTGGCAACATCCTTCCCCAGAGCAAGTATGGTCTTTAGCGCTATCATTTGTTATGCACAATGATGGACAACTACTCAACAAGTAAGTACCTTTCCATGAGTAGTCAAAGATCAAGCCAACGGTATTGCAACCGATGGCTGTGAATCTGTTAAGGTTTTTTGAGAATGTGAATGAGTAATTTTCATTCAAGCTGAGCCCATTGACGGAGTAGTTGCCCATTTCTCCCGCCTTGTTGTAGCACTCGTAGCTTATATCGTTTGAAAGTTTCATTATGCCGGATGCTAATGATATGTTGACTACCTCATGCTTTCCCCAAAATGGTTTCGGAGGTTTAAATTTGTCATTGCAGGAGATATTGAAGCCTCCCATGCCAATGTGGCAGCCTTCGCGGATGCCAAACGGGTAGGGAATGTGAACGTTCCCACATTTGTTAGAGCAGGCCCGCTTCGATGTTACGAGAGGTTGTGATGATAATTCTTTTATTGTTGCTGCTAGACAGAAGAGCTGAAGCAACAGATACAAACCCATCTCTCTCTCTCCCCCCCTCTCTCTCTCTCTCAAAATATATCTGTGGACAGTAGGTGAGAGATGGTCCCTATAAATAGACCAAACATCAGTGAACCTCGGGCCACACTTGATCCGAGTTTCTAAAAGTGGGGCCCACGATTGACTGATACTGGGAAGCGGATTGCGTCCTACCCCGCCTGGAAGGAATTGGTCCAGGGAGGGATCTGTGGGACCCACCGTAATGTACGGGTTTTATCCATGCCGTTCATCCAATTTTCCATATCATTTTAGTGTTTGAACCTAAAAATAAGGCAGATCAAAGGCTCAAGTGGTCCATACTTTAAAAAAAAAAAAATAAATAAATAAAAATAATAATAATAATAATAATAATAATAATTAAAGAAAAGTGGGACGGGGCTTCCTGAATCTCATTCAACTGAAACATGTACATGATTTGGGAGGGTCCAAACAAAAATAAAATGGACCACTCCTATCGTGTCAACCTACAAGGCAGTATACACAAGGAGAAAAGTGACGGCCAGCGATCTGCTGAAAACAGCCCATCTACATTAAGAATTGTGTCTTGGAAGAGAGCCTAGACCTGAATTATCCAAAGACTAAGCACCCTCTGATAAGCCTAGGTAGGTCAGATGGGCATGAAAATGATCTATCGGGACAGCCTTCGCTAGCCGACCTGGTTAGAGCATTCACCACTGCATTACCTTCGTGAAAAATGTGAGAGAAAGAGAGATTAAGGGGTTGCCTCTTGGCATGAATTTCGCCCGTGGTGTACCAGATGCTCCACGGGCAACCAGCAGACGGGTCTTTTGCCGCATTTACTACAATAGCATAATCAGATTCGACTATGATGTTGGATAGGCCCAGGTTTGAACAAATGGTTAGACCCTCAAGCATTGCTTTTGCTTCCGCCACCGTGTTGGATATCACCCCAAATTGCCGTCTGAAAGCAAAGATTAATCTGCCAGAGTGGTCTCTGCAAACAGCGCCACCGCCACTAATACCCAGGTTGTTTCTGATGAGCCGTCAGTATTTAACTTTAACCACCCGTAGGAGTCTTGGACCATTTGACGAGGATGGGGCTTGCAGTTGCTGGATCAATCTGACATTTGTGTGACCTTGGATTTTTCGTAAACATCATGAGGGGTCCTCGGAAGGTTTCAACAGTGGGAATCATCATCGCCTCTGTATCCTGTGGTGTGGTCCACTTGAGCCTTGGATCTACCTCATTTGTTTTCTCATGCTATAGAATGATCTTTAAACTTTGGATGACCGGCATGGATGAAGCCCATGTATCATGGTGGCCACATAGGGGCAGGATGCGATCCGCCTCCCTGATACTGACTATTGGCTTGATGTAACCTGTAGTGAGCTTTTGGAACATGCCTAGAAACCTCCGGGTTGGAAGTGGAACGTTGGCAAGTGTAGCCCGAACTCGTACCAAAATTTTAGGAAAGGAGTCCGTCAAAGAAGGAAGCGGATTTTGTACGGCTTAACTAGTAGGCTTAGTACTGATTTGATTATTTTATCCACTCCGTTCATATATTTTAACAGATAATTTTATGGAATAAAATAAAAGAATGAAGCATTTAAAAGGCTCAAGTGTACCACACCATAGGAAACAATATGAATTGAATGTCCACCATTGAAAAATTCTTAGAGGCCACCGAAGTTTTGAATCAAGCTGATATTTGTGTTTTCACTTCATTCAGGACCATGTGACCCTATCAACCAGTTAGATGTCAAATAAACATTTTAGTGGCCCCTAGGAAGTTTTTAGTGGTGGGCATTCCATCACCACTGGTTCCGTGGTCTGGTCTATTTGAAATTTAGATCTGCCCCATCTCTGGTCTCATGTTATAATATGTGTGGACGAAACTGATAGATTGACTGGATGTCACACAATACCGCAGTGGGCCCACGAAGATTCAGGTTACATGGGCTACACGAAGTCGGCCTCTTGTTTGCACGCTAGATCCGATCTAATAGTAAATAGCTCCAGTTCCGGTGGGGTCCTATAGCATCCGAGCGTGACACACAAAATACTCAAAGGGCTTTCAATTTTTACATGTGGGCCATAGCTTGGTGATCAAGACCATTGGTCTGTCGGTTCCTTAACTGTTGATGGACTGTCCCTCAAAAATCTAGCCCGGAATGACGTTCCATCGTGAATAGACAATGGCTAGAAAACTGGAATAACCCTGCCCCTTCAGTCCTGACCTATTCTAGTATCAGTGTGGATATATGTCTCTGTGTAACAATTGATTGAACGGTGAGCATCTTCCATCTAGAAGATTTTCGTTGCAACCTCGATCCACAATGAGGATGATCAGATCAACAGTCTGGATCGTGCAACCATGGACCTTTCATGTCACTAGTCTTATGAAAGTTTAGACTCTACGGTTTCGTGGAAATGTACAACGAATCTCTCTTCAAGCTCAGACTGGAGTGAAAATGACACAAGCAGACCGAATCTTTAGACTGGGCCCACTTATGGGCTAGGCCTTATATTAGTTTTTCACCATATAAAGTTTGGTGGTGACACTACAACCGTACACATGGCATAGTTGTATGGCAATCCAGACCATCCTAATTACTAACCAACTTTGGATGGAGCATTAATTACAGAATAATTTCACTGATAGGATATTGTTAACCATCTTATTCTTCCCTATGAATTTGGACCACTCTTGTTTTACTTAAACCATCCATTTGTTAGCCACTATTGCTAGGATCGCTTGATCTTTGTAATTTTAAATATATGCTCCACCTGCAATGGGACACACATCCTTAATGCTATGGATAGCTCTTCACTGGGGCCATAGGTGATGATGATGAATCTCCGCCTCTTTTTAAACTGCCCTAAACTTGCATGGGAGTCTAGGAAAGTTCTTCTCACAGTGAAACCATGAAAACTGATGCGATCAAGGTGAGAGATCCTTCACTTTCTTGTCCATGAATGTGGACCGCCCAATTCATTCGATAGAGTCTTTTCCGGAGCTTTTATGTATGTGTATTACTCTTATTTTTAGCCGTCCTTATAAAAACCAATAGGAGAATGACATGCGGCACTGCACAAGATAGACACGGGAGGTGAATGAAAAGATTTTCTAAGAAACTTGCATTTTTTGTGGAATCATAATTGGTATAGATTTAATACTACACGTATGATGATAATCGACAGAAGTGATGTGGCTAATGTGCAGTTAAAAAATGAGCAGTGATCGAAAAAAAATATGGCTTGGCCGAAAAAAAAAAAAAAAAAAAAAAGTAAGAAAGAAAAACTTTACAAGAGAAGGATCTAGACAAAGACTCTTCGACTACCGTAACTACCAAATTAAATAAAATATGTGAAGGAAAGCAGTAGGAAAAATCCATAAATAGCAAACAAAATCAACAGAGAAAAAAGTGTCACACTAATCCAACCAAATTAATATATCAATTTACTTTATCTCCAGTTATTATAGGAGTAGCAATAATATTATAGGTCTATGGTTATACTTTGGACTTGATCCTTATCAAATATTAAATAGTTCTTTTAAGAGACACATTCTTGCAGTCGCTCTTAGCAACTAATTGTAAGTTTCATTTGTTTAATTGCATTGGTATACTGAAAAGTCTTTTATTGTGAAATGCAAAGTGCAACCTATCTTCGGAGTAAGAACTCTACCTTTAGATTATTGCCTGGTCATTACAAAACTTTCGCAAGTGGCTGAGTTGGTGACCAATTTTCTCATATTCTAATCATATACATTTATATTGGATGTATCTACTTATTTCAGTGCTCGGAATCAAAGTTGATCGATTTGAATTGAGCCGATATATCGATTCTAGTATGCCCGTACACACCACATGTGATGAAAACACATGGAGTGCCAACAGAATGGACATGACTAGATATGACAAATGGGTTGGGTGGTGCTGGGTGTAAGACACTTCATATTAGACTTTGTACCTCTCGCTGTCCTAATATTAATACACATTTTTTATTTTTTATTTGTACATGTGGATGTGATTATTCCATACTGATTTATATACATAAACATTGTTTTTCACTGTCACGCTAAGATGTGCCCAATACTCAATCGACTAAAAGTTTGGTCCGCTAGCTTCTAGTGTCACATGAACTATTGTTACAGTACAACAAGAATAATTATATTGAGATGCATATGCATATAATATGTATCTCCTAATTTATAAGATAATCGAGATGAGATCTCACGGTGATAGACACAATCACCTAGTATCCAGTCAGATCATACAAGCCTATGTGTTGTAGCAGGGATAGATCATTCGTTGAATAGATAAAACCCTTGTGATAACAACATTAACAACGAAAGCTTTATAATTCACAGGTGTCAATTAAGCTGCATGCAATGCAAGACTAATTATTATCTGCAAGTGATGAATCTGTTCCATTCCAATTGTCGTACGTGTGAGTATATTATTATTGTATATGATTCTAATATTCATATTACTTTATTATTGTACACTAAAAAAGAAATGACATTACTTAGGTGTAAATTCATTCAATTGGGCCAAAAGCATGCTAGAAAAGCAGCCTAATAGCATCTAACATCAGATCATGTATATGATATATAGAAGATTGTAGATGATCATTTCACGGTGATGACGCACGGGAAATTTTTCTAAGACATTATTGAATGGTCATTCAAACTTTATTGCGAAGAGTTTTGCAAAAAAATTAAAGAAAAACATGTATATCTCATATATTAATATTTTTATAATCATGACGCTACCCCTCCTTTATTAGCATTCGGATCAACAATAAGACTATAAAACTCCTAAGGTTGAACTGTAATATACTCCTACATCTGATTAAAATGAAACGTCTTCCAATTGTCTATTATATAAGTTGACTACAATCATTGAGTGGATTCTATTCAAAGGCAAAGTGGTATAAAAAAAGAAACCACTTTTAAAAAGATAGCTTGGATTTAAAATAAAAAATATTTTTTAAAAAAAATAAAATAAAAGTAGGTCGTAGGCCCTTGAAAGCGTAGATTCGAAAAAAAAAAAAAAAAAAGTCGCTCGCCCGTCAGACCGTTATCGGGCCGGGCCAATGAGAGGAAGAGTCATGATTTTTAAAATCCAAAAAGATGGCTCTTAACCTTTTTATCCAAACATGTGTCCATCATGGTCAGTATATTTTTAAAATGAGCAATCAATGGGAAGAAACGAATGACTAGTAAAATTTTGACTCATGAAAAATAAGTAATCAATAAGATGGCGCTGTTTTTTGTGGGGAACTAGTTTCCATTATTGACAACTAATGTGGATTGGTATTACTTGGCCTCTACTGACAGCTGCATTAGAATAACTTGGTGTGATTTAATTGGATGGCATATGCTGTGGGGCCTGCCCTATTGGGCCTTTTGGGCACCACTACAGTGGATCCTACATCGGCCAAAATGCATGGAACCTAACTACGGGGTTCACCTTGATGCATATGACTACAACCAAGCCCTCATTTGTATTGAAAACTCATTTTAGGACATGAGGTAAAAAATGAAGTAGATCCAAATCTTAGATGGACCATAGTACAGAAAATAGTAGTAATTGACCATTAAAAACTTATTGTGAGCAACAAAAGCTTTTGGATCAAGATGATATTCGTTTGGTATCTTTATATAGGTCTTTGTGACCTTATCAACAGGTTCGATGGCAAATAAACATTCAGGTGGACTTCGTGAAGTTTTTATTGGTTGGGATTCAATCATGATTGTTTCCTATGGTGTGGTCCACCTAACATTTGGGCATGCTTCATTTTTTGGATCATGCCCTAAAATGAGCTTTGAAAATGGTGATGGTGGACTCGGTGATTTGTGTGGATTTAAGGCACACACATCATTGTGAGCCCCACAGTTAGGGGTCTAAACCACCTCGGTGATTTGGGGTCTCACCTAATCCACTATGGACCCTTTCTCTGACAATATTTTGCGGTCCAATAAAATCCAGCCACTTTGTGGATATGCTAACTTGAGTAAATGGAGGGGTTGCACCCAATCAACTTCTCTATTAACCACAACATTACATTTTAAATATAAGTATGTCCATTCTAAGGTGACCCTACTACCACTGACGACCATGACTACTTGACATGACAATATTTCATTAGGCCACATGCCACACTGTCAAAGATGGGCCCATGCAAACAAAGAATGTTTGAAAGTTATTAGGTCGATGGTGGACTCGGCTGAGCCCATCTTTGATAGCAACATGCAACCCAATCAAATACTGCCAAATTGGGTCACCATATATGTCTGTGGAGGTAAGGTTATCATGTAATTAGTCAAATTGGGCTGTACATTTTGAAAAGTAGATTGCATCCGACCTCCGCTCGGACAATAAGTCGTCCGACCAGTGCTCCTGTGGGACCCACCATGATATATCTATTTATCCACGTCGTCCATCCATTTTCACCGATCAGTGCAAGACATGATCCAAAAAATGAGGCAAATCCAACGCTTAAGTCGACCACACCTGTCACGCCGGAAACTCGGAAACCGAGCTCATAAAATTCCTGATCGTCGAATCCGGTACTGACAGCCTCCGTAGTACCCCATTCTTGGTTCCCAGCATACGTACGCCAGATTCCGATCCTGGGATCCTACAAGGAGGATTTCTTTCAACGTACATTTATCTCGTAATAAGCATAACCACAAGATTACCCGAATCACAAAGTTAACAACAACATTATCACATATCCACTAATATAAACATTTGAATACAGTACTGAAAGGGAAATACATATGCTAAAATCAAGGCTCCAGAAGTCAGCTACATGCTCCAAGCTCTACGCTGCTGCAACCTAAGATCTCCTGCACGCATCTATCGTGCATAAGCTTATAGAAAGCTTAGAGGGTGGTGTAAATGTGTGAACAAGGTAAGTGTTAAGTATTCAACGTAATGCCATAATCATACAATGTCGAAATAGGCACAAGATCATGAATCATACGTTATCAGAGTAAGCAAGAATATTGACAAGTCCATGAGTCAAACAATATTAGAATACGCAATACAGATCAACTATACAAATGAAGAACAATATCAGATGTCGTATCTAAATCATATAAATGCAGAAACACAAGTAAACAAAAATGCCATGTGCTGCAGATGTAATGCAATATGTGGTGTGAATGGAATGACCATACTGGAGTGTGAAGTCGGGATGATAGTACGTAGTATCGCAGGCTATGGGGTCCATGACAAGGGACTTCTATCCAAACCAGTCCCATACCTAAATTTGGATAGTCAGACTCAATGTGGTAAACTCCTGATCTCAGGTTAGTCGCGCGCCCCAACCGAAATCTTGGCCATTGCGAAGATACACGTAACAAATAGTTGCGCACCACCAGCCCGAGTGGATAGTGAATAAATGAATAAATATGCAACTCTTACTCAATAAGTCCGCATATCAGTACGGTTCCTCTCTGAGATCATCATCGGGGTCTATTACACTCCACGTCAGCTTGCCGCCCCTATTCGAGCGCACAACTGGGTAAGTGGAAGAGATCTCACTATCTGCCTGCCAATATCGGGCCCGGCTCGTCGATAGCGGACCCATTCCTCAAGCTGGTAAAACTCAACCTAGACATTGCCCTATCACTCAGGCGGGTAAGGTCACATCCTCTCCCAACTGAACACGACATAGTGGGAGACGCGACCTACTGGTATACGGCCCTCGTGCGCTCATATATATCCACTCGGTCTCGATGTTGGGGCGTCTCTTAGCCACGGAGGTTTAGGAATTTTCACCTAAGGACATTTATGGCGCCCGTATGCTAGAACCAAACATTTTCGGTGTCCCATATGGTCATCCACGATATGCCTGTGGAGGCTACGGCCCTGATGTCACTAAGACATACAGTAACCATAATACACAATGAAAGATGCATGAGTCATACAATCCAGTCATGCATCAATCCTGCGCATACCGCGCTCATGTGAGATAACCTCCGCCGGGAGTCTCATAACCTGTCCAATGACATATGCAATGGTCAACCACATCTCATAACGAACATGCAGATGATGCGTATGGGCATGTATCATGATGTTATGTTGTCACATACTCATAATCGATATTAATAACCGGCATCAACAATCGGCCTCGACAATGTGGACATTTAACCAAATTGCCCCTAAGAAATGGCCCACATAGAGCCTAACATATAGTGGACTTATGGCCTCATGAAAGGGCCTAATATACAACATCATGGGCCTCACTTCAAGAGCTTAATACACATCACAATAGGCCTTTCACACGGGCCTAACATACATCACAATGGCCGAATACACATCACAATGGGCCTCAACTACGGGTCGCAATGCATCATATAGGTATCGACAATCAGCCTCGGCAATCGAAATCGGCCTCGGCAATCGAAATCGGCTTCGACAATCGGAATCGGCCTCGACAAATCAGAATCGGCCTCGATACTTGGCCTTGACAATTGGAATTGGCCCACACAATCGGCCTCGACAAATAGGAATCGATAATCGACCACGATCGATAATCGACAAATCGATCACGTCAAATCAGAATCAGTAATCGGCCACGATAACCGGCCTCAATCGATAATTGGCAAATAGATCATGTCAAATTAAAATCGATAATCGGCCACGATAATCGACAATCGGCCATGACAAATCAGAATTGGTAATCGGCCACGATAATCGTCCTCGATCGATAATCGGCAATCGGCCACGATAAATCAGAATCGGTAATCGGCCACGATAATCAGCCTCGATCGATAATCGGCAATCGGCCACTACAATCGGGATCGATCGATAGTCAGAAATTTTCCTAACAAAGGGCCAAAGGAAAGGTCACAATATGGACATTCAACCATCATCGCCCATCAATGTGATCATTTAACCATCATTGCTCCCCAGGAGTGATCCACATAGAGCCAAATGTATCATAGGCCCATGGCCTCACATAGGGCCTAATACACAACAGGTGGGCCGCATCCACGTGCCTCATACAAGGGCTACATATACATCACTATGGGCCTTACCAAATGGGCCGGAAATACATCACAATGGGCCGCAATACATAAATCTCATATACATCAAATAGGCGGCACTATATGGGCCATAAACACATTACGTCTGGCCTTGCCCATGGGCCTCGAATAACTCACAACAGGCCACAACCCATGGGCTTTAAATACACAATAGGTGGGCCTTGCACCTGGGCCACGAATACATCACAATGGGCCTCTCCATCTGGGCCGCAATTCCACCATAATGGACCCTATCCCTTGGGCCTCAAATATATATTACAGGTGGGCCTTAAGTTTACATCATAGGTTAGCCCTATCACATGGCCAGCTGTGTGGATGAATCACATCCATCAAGGTGAGGCCGGCAGAAGGATGGCGTGGCTAAAATACATACATCACAGTGGGCCATACATCCATCAGAATGGACAGAAGGTGTAAATACAACACATTCATCAAGCCCGGCCCCATACATCAAGGTGCGTCCATCTGATGTGATGGATGGTGGGAATATAAAAGACATGCAATCAAGGTGATCCACACACTGGACAACACTTGCATCAGGGTGGTCCACTGTCCTTGATGAATGGTGTGAAACAAAATAGGTGGGCGGCTTCGGTGTAAAACAGATGGACGTGAATGAGACACATGTATCACAGTGGCCCTGGGTTGCTGCTGCATGGGCAGTACATTATCAAGGTCGACCCCATGTGCTGTGCATGGACAACACATTATCAAGGTGGGCCCCACGTGTTGCGCATGGACAGCACATATAACGAATACAATAAGGTGGGTCCCACCCGTCTAGCACATGGACGGAGTGGATATGTCCCACATTCCACACGTGGGACCTACAGAACTTGCCGATCCAATGTAGCAGCTATGTAGTTGGTGCGGTACACTAGCCAGTTCGGTTCTGGACGGTGTGGATGCAAGATACACTGTGGAGCCCCACCTGATGGACGGCTGGAGTGGATGCCATGTACATCACAATGAAACCCCACTGTCTCATCCATGGACGGTGTGGATACAAACCACGTACATTGAGGTGGGCCCACCCAGCCAATGGATGGATGGTGTGGCTGTACAGGACACACATCAAGGTGCGCCCCTTTCCATAGAAAAACAAGTGGACGGTGTGTATATATCACATATTGTATGGTCCCACCGTCCATATCTGGACGATGGACGGCATGGATGGAACGCATACATTTAGTGGGCCCATGTCCACACGTGCAGCACGTGTTGAGTGGGTCACACACGAACAGCGTGGGATGTATAACACATACCTCATACAGACCCACGGAATTTGATGACGTTGCACAACAGCTGCAGTGCTACTGCTCGTCCAACAGATGGGCGATCGGATGCAACACATGCCACGTGGGCCATGTGGACGGCAAGGATACAGAATACATTCATCAGGGTGGGTCCCATCCCACACGTGTCGGTTGGGCCACGTCCCATTTCAAAACGGATGAACGGAGTGGATGGAAACAGATACATCACCGTCGGTCCCACAGCACTTGCTGTGTCAATACGCAGCTGCATGGGTGGGTTCCATCGTCCTCAGGTGGACGGTGGACAAAACACATATCAGGATGGGCCTCACGTACTGCTGGAGGGTGGAGTACAACACCTATATTCCGGTGACACCTATATCCGGGTGGGGGTCCAAAGAACCGCTGGATGAAACACATTCATCAAAGTGGGGTCCGTACAGATGGACTGTGTGGATCAAACCCACCCAGCCACTGACGCAATACAACAGCACTATGGCTGGTGCGTGAGGGATCCCAGCCAATCCACTCCTCATCAGGTGGGTCCCACATGGGGTCCACCATAATATTATATTATATCTTAATATATATATATAGAGAGAGAGAGAGAGCACTACGCCAAAACAGCGAAAAAAGGACGGTCCAAAACCGTCTCAAATGACCAAAAAGGACGGTCATGGACCGTCGCATAGGCAGTCAAATTTTGACGTGTCCTATTACTTAAAGGACGGTTGAAAACCGTCATTCTTATTGACAAAAAAAAGACGGTCATGGACCGTCCTAAAAAAGGACGGTCATAGACAGTCCTTAAAATGGACTATAATACGATCTCTATGAGCCCAACAAGGACGGTCATGGACCGTCCTTTAAAAGGACTGTCATGAACCGTCCTTTAAAAAGACTGTCATAAACCGTCTCTTATGGGCCTTCAAAGGACTGTTATCGACCGTCTTGTATTATCCTTCAAAGGACGGCTATAGACCGTCCTTTAAACGGACGGTCATGGCCCGTCCTTAAAAAGGACTGTCATGGACCGTCTCGTATGAGCCTTCAAAGGACGGTTATAGACCGTCCTTTTAAAGGACTTCAAAGGACAGTCATGGACCGTCCTTTAAAATGACTGCTATAGGCCGTCTCTTATCACCCTTAAAGGACATTTCAAATTTGACCTGTTATAATCTTCTTCCTGATATACACCTGTTATACAATATATTTCATCACATTCACATCCTGATATACACCTGTTATACAATATATTTCATTACATTCACATCCTGATATACACCTGTTATACAATATATTCATCACATTCACATTCACATCCATCTAAACCCAAACTGACACAATCTTCCTGATATACACCTGTTAAACAATATATTTCATCACATTCACATCCATCTAAACCCAAACTACGTAAATCCATCCAAACAATCCATCCAAACACAATCTTCCACGATATACACACATTCACATCCTCGATATACAATATATTTCATCACATTCACATCATTATATTCGATATACACCATCTAAACCCATACAATATATTTTATCATATTTCATTCACATCACATCCATTTAAACCCAAACTACGTAAATCCATCCAAACACACAATCTTCCGATATACACTTGTTATACATTATATTCATCACATTCACATTCACATCCATCTAAACCCAAACTACCATCCAAACTCACACAATCTTCATTCACATCCTGATATACACCGTTATATACACACATCCCGATATAACAATATATTATATTCATCACATTCACATTCATCCATTAAACCCAAACTACGTAAATCCATCCAAACACACATCTTCCCGATATACACACAATCTTCCTGATATACACCTGTTATACAATATATTTCATCACATTCACATTCACATCCATCTAAACCCAAGCTACGTAAATCCATCCAAACAAACAATCTTATCCACATTACATTCATCCACGCATAATACATATAAGCTTAACTTCATAAGTAAAAAAACAATTTTATCCACATTTCATCACATTCACATCCATCTAAACCCGAACTACATAAATCCATCCAAACATAAACAACATCCATCCAAACACAAACAATCTTATTCACATTACATTCATCCACGCATAAGCTATAGGTTTAGGGAATTGAGAATAGGTTAAGGTTTAGGTTTAGGAAATCGGGTTTGGGTTCGGGATCGGGTTTAGTTTTGGATTTTCAAGTTTAGGTTTAGGTTTAGGTTAGGGAGTTGAGATTAGGATTAGGTGTAGGTGTAGGTTTAGGGATTTGAGAATGGGTTAAGGTTTAGGTTTAAGAATTCAAGTTCGGGTTCGGGATTGGGTTTAGGTTTGGGTTTTCAAGTTTAGGTTTAGGTTTAGGTTTAGGTTAGGGAGTTTATATTAGGATTAGGTTTAGGTTTAGGGATTTGAGAATGAGTTTAGGTTTAGGAAATCGGGTTCGGGTTCGGGTTCGGGATCGGGTTTAGGTTGGGGTTTTCAAGTTTAGGTTAGGGAGTTTATATTAGGATTAGGTGTAGGTGTAGGTTTAGGAATTTGAGAATAGGTTAAGGTTTAGGCTATAAGCTATAGGTTTAGGAAATCGGGTTCGAGTTCGGGATCGGGTTTAGGTTTGGGTTTTCAAGTTTAGGTTTAGGTTTAGGTTAGGGAGTTGAGATTAGGATTAGGTGTAGGTGTAGGTTTAGGGATTTGAGAATATATGTAAGTTATATAGGTTATAGGTTCAGGTTTAGGTTTAAGTTAAGGTTAAGGTTTAGGTTTAGGTTATAAGTTATAGGTTTAGGGAATTGAGAATAGGTTAAGGTTCAGGTTTAAGAAATCGGGTTCAGGATCAAGTTTAGGTTTGGGTTTTCAAGTTTAGGTTAGGGAGTTGAGATTAGGATTAGGTGTAGGTTTAGGGATTTGAAAATAAGTTAACGTTTAGGTTTAGGAATTCGGGTTCGGGATTGGGTTTAGGTTTGGGTTTTCAAGTTTAGGTTTAGGTTTAGGTTAGGGAGTTTAGATTAGGATTAGGTGTAGGTTTAGGTTTAGGAAATCGGGTTCGGGATCGGGTTTAGCTTTGGGTTTTCAAGTTTAGGTTTAGGTTTAGGTTAGGGAGTTTAGATTAGGATTATGTGTAGGTGTAGGTTTAGGAATTTGAGAATAGGTTAAGGTTTAGGTTATAAACTATAGGTTTAGGGAATTGAGAATAGGTTAAGGTTTAGGTTTAGGAAATCGGGTTTGGGTTCGGGATCGGGTTTAGGTTTGGGTTTTCAAGTTTAGGTTTAGGTTTAGGTTAGAGAGTTGAGATTAGGATTAGGTGTAGGTGTACGTGTAGGTGTAGGTTAAGGGATTTGAGAATATATTTAGGTTTTAGGTTTAGGTTATAGGTTCAGGTTTAAGTTTAGGTTAAGGTTAAGGTTTAGGTTTAGGTTATAAGCTATAGGTTTAGGGAATTGAGAATAGGTTAAGGTTTAGGTTTAGAAATCGAGATCGGGTTTAGTTTGGGTTTTCAAGTTTAGGTTTAGGTTTAGGTTAGGGAGTTGAGATTATGATTAGGTGTAGGTTTAGGTTTAGGGATTTGAGAATAGGTTAAGGTTTAGGAAACCGGGTTCGGGTTCGGGTTTAGGTTTGGGTTTTCAAGTTTAGGTTAGGGAGTTTAGATTAGGATTAGGTGTAGGTTTAGGTTTAGGGATTTGAGAATAGGTTAAGGTTTAGGTTTAGGAAATCGGGTTCGGGTTCGGGATCGGGTTTTAAGTTTGGGTTTTCAAGTTTAGGTTTAGGTTTAGGGAGGGAGTTGAGATTAGGATTAGGTGTAGGTTTAGGTTTAGAGATTTGAGAATACATTTAGGTTTTAGGTCATAGGTTTTAGTTTAGGTTAAGGTTATAGGTTTAGGTTTAGGTTTAGGTTATAAGCTATAGGTTTAGAGAATTGAGAATAGGTTAAGGTTTAGGTTTAGGGAATTGGGTTCGGGTTTAGGTTTGGGTTTTCAAGTTTAGGTTTAGGTTTAGGTTTAGGAAACCGGGTTCGGGTTCGGGATCGGGTTTAGGTTTGGGTTTTCAAGTTTAGGTTTAGGTTTAGGTTAGGGAGTTTAGATTAGGATTAGGTGTAGGTTTAGGTTTAGGGATTTGAGAATAGGTTAAGGTTTAGGTTTAAGAAATCGGGTTCGGGTTCGGGATCGGGTTTAGTGTTGGGTTTTCAAGTTTAGGTTTAGGTTTAGGTTAGGGAATTTAGATTAGGATTAGGTGTAGGTGTAGGTTTAGGAATTTGAGAATAGGTTAAGGTTTAGGTTTAGGTTATAAGCTATAGGTTTAGGGAATTGAGAATAGGTCAAGGTTTAGGTTTAGGAAATCAGGTTTGGGTTCGGGATCGGGTTTAGGTTTGGGTTTTCAAGTTTAGGTTTAGGTTTAGGTTAGAGAGTTGAGATTAAGATTAGGTGTAGGTGTAGGTTAAGGGATTTGAGAATATATTTAAGTTTTAGGTTTAGGTTATAGGTTCAGGAGTTTAGGTTTAGGTTAAGGTTAAGGTTTAGGTTTAGGTTATAAGCTATAGGTTTAGGAAATTGAGAATAGGTTAAGGTTTAGGTTTAGGAAATCGGGTTCGGGTTCGGGATCGGGTTTAGGTTTGGGTTTTCAAGTTTAGGTTTAGGTTTAGGTTAGGGAGTTGAGATTAGGATTAGGTATAGGTTTAGGTTTAGGGATTTGAAAATAGGTTAAGGTTTAGGTTTAAGAATCGGGTTCGGGATTGGGTTTAGGTTTGGGTTTTCAAGTTTAGGTTTAGGTTTAGGTTTAGGTTCGGAAGTTTAGATTAGGATTAGGTGTAGGTTTAGGTTCGGGATTTGAGAATAGGTTAAGGTTTAGGTTTAGAAACCGGGTTCGGGTCCGGGATCGGGTTTAGGTTAGGGAGTTTAGATTAGGATTAGGTGTAGGTTTAGGTTTAGGGATTTGAGAATAGGTTAAGGTTTAGGTTTAGGAAATCGGGTTCGGGTTCGGGATCGGGTTTTAGATTTGGGTTTTCAAATTTAGGTTTAAGTTTAGGGAGGAGTTGAGATTAGGATTAGGTGTAGGTTTAGGTTTAGAGATTTGAGAATACATTTAGGTTTTAGGTCATAGGTTTTGGTTTAGGTTAAGGTTATAGGTTTAGGTTTAGGTTTAGGTTATAAGCTATAGGTTTAGGGAATTGAGAATAGGTTAAGGTTTAGGTTTAGGGAATTGGGTTCGGGTTCAGGATTGGGTTTAGGTTTGGGTTTTCAAGTTTAGGTTTAGGTTTAGGTTAGGGAGTTTAGATTAGGATTAGGTGTAGGTTTAGGTTTAGGGATTTGAGAATAGGTTAAGGTTTAGGTTTAGGAAATCGGGTTCGGGTTCGGGATCGGGTTTTAGGTTTGGGTTTTCAAGTTTAGGTTTAGGTTTAGGGAGGAGTTGAGATTAGGATTAGGTGTAGGTTTAGTTTTAGAGATTTGAGAATACATTTAGGTTTTAGGTCATAGGTTTTGGTTTTGGTTTAGGTTAGGTTAAGGTTTAGGTTTAGGTTTAGGTTTAGGTTTAGGTTTAGGTTTTGAGAAATAGGTTAAGGTTTAGGTTTAGGTTTAGGTTATAAGCTATAGGTTTAGGTAATTGAGAATAGGTTAAGGTTTAGGTTTAGGAAATCGGGTTCGGATTCGGGTTTGGGTTTTCAAGTTTAGGTTATATGTTTTGGGATTTGGGAATAGTTTTAGGTTAAAAGTATAGGTTTAGGTTAGGTTATAGGTTAAGGTTTAAGGATTTGAGAATAGTTTTAGGTTATAAGTAAGGTTTTAGGTTTGGGTATAGGCTTAAGTTATAAGTTATAGGTTATATGTTTAGGTTAAGGTTTAGGAATTCAGGTTCGGGTTCGAGTTTGGGTTATAGGTTTTGGTTTTGGTTTAGGTTATAGGTTTTGGGATTTGAGAATGGGTTCGGGTTTAGGTTATAGGTTTTGGTTTAGGTTATAGGTTATAGGTTTTGGTTTAGGTTTAGGTTTAGGTTTAGGTTATAAGCTATAGGTTTAGGGAATTGAGAATAGGTTAAGGTTTAGGTTTAGGGAATTGGGTTCGGGTTCAGGATTGGGTTTAGGTTTGGGTTTTCAAGTTTAGGTTTAGGTTTAGGTTAGGGAGTTTAGATTAGGATTAGGTGTAGGTTTAGGTTTAGGGATTTGAGAATAGGTTAAGGTTTAGGTTTAGGAAATCGGGTTCGGGTTCGGGATCGGGTTTTAGGTTTGGGTTTTCAAGTTTAGGTTTAGGTTTAGGGAGGAGTTGAGATTAGGATTAGGTGTAGGTTTAGTTTTAGAGATTTGAGAATACATTTAGGTTTTAGGTCATAGGTTTTGGTTTTGGTTTAGGTTAGGTTTAGGTTTAGGTTTAGGTTTAGGTTTAGGTTTAGGTTATAAGCTATAGGTTTAGGTAATTGAGAATAGGTTAAGGTTTAGGTTTAGGTTTAGGTTATAAGCTATAGGTTTAGGAAATCGGGTTCGGATTCGGGTTTGGGTTTTCAAGTTAGGTTATATGTTTTGGGATTTGGGAATAGTTTTAGGTTAAAAGTATAGGTTTAGGTTAGGTTATAGGTTAAAGTTTAAGGATTTGAGAATAGTTTTAGGTTATAAGTAAGGTTTTAGGTTTGGGTATAGGCTTAAGTTATAAGTTATAGGTTATATGTTTAGGTTAAGGTTTAGGAATTCAGGTTCGGGTTCGAGTTTGGGTTATAGGTTTTGGTTTTAGTTTAGGTTATAGGTTTTGGGATTTGAGAATGGGTTCGGGTTTAGGTTATAGGTTTTGGTTTAGGTTATAGGTTATAGGTTTTGGTTTAGGTTATAGGTTATAGGTTTTGGGATTTGATAATAGGTTTAAGTTATAACAATAGGTTTAGGTTTAGGTTTTATGTTTAGGTTAAGGTTATAGGTTTAGGGATTTGAGAATGGGTTCGGTTTAGGTTTAGGTTTTATGTTTAGGTTATAGGTTATAGGTTTTGTTTTAGGTTTAGGTTTGGGTTATAGGTTTTGGGATTTGAGAATAGGTTTAGGTTATAAATATAGGTTTAGGTTTAGGTTTTATGTTTAGGTTAAGGTTATAGGTTTAGGTTTAGGTTTAGGTTAAGTTATAGGTTTAGGTTAAGGTTTAGGTTAGAGATTAAGGTTTAGATTTAGGTTAAGGTTTAGGTTTAGGTTTAGGTTTAGGTTATAGGTTTTGGGATTTGAGAATAGGTTTAGGTTAAGGTTATAACTTATAAGTTTAGGTTAAGGTTTGGGGATTTAAGTTTAGGTTTATGTTATAGGATTAGGTTTAGCTTTAGGTTTAGGGTTTAGGTATAGGCTTAGGTTATAGGTTATAGGTTATATGTTTAGGTTAAGGTTTAGGAATTCGGGCTCGGGTTCGGGTTTGGATTTGGGTTTAGGTTTAGGTTATAAGTATAGGTTTAGGTTTAGGGAATTGAGTTTAGGTTATAGGTTTAGGGATAGGTTAGGTTAAGTTATGGTTATAGGTTTTGGGATTTGGGAATAGTTTTAGGTTATAAGTATAGGTTTAAGTTAGGTTGTAGGTTAAGGTTTAAGGATTTGAGAATAGTTTTAGGTTATAAGTAAGGTTTTAGGTTTAGGTATAGGCTTAAGTTATAGGTTATAAGTTATATGTTTAGGTTAAGGTTTAGGAATTCGGGTTCGGGTTTAGGTTATAGGTTTTGGTTTTGGTTTAGGTTATAGGTTTTGGTTTTGGTTATAGGTTAAGGTTTAGGTTTAGGTTATAGGTTTTGGGATTTGAGAATGGGTTCGGGTTTGGGTTATAGGTTTTGATTTTGGTTTAGGTTATAGGTTTTGGTTTAGGTTATAAGTTAATGTTAAGGTTATAGGTTATAGGTTTAGGTTAAGGTTTAGGTTTAGGTTATAGATTTTGGGATTTGAGAATAAGTTCGGTTATAAGTTTAGGTTTAGGTTGGGTTTAGGTTATAGATTTAGGTTTAGGATATAAGTGTAAGTTATAGGTCTAGGGAAAGGTTAGGTTTAGGTTATAGGTTTCGGGATTTGAGAATAATTTTAGGTTGTAAGTATAGGTTTGGGTTAGGTTATAGATTAAGGTTTAGGGATTTGAGTTTAGGGATTTGAGTTTAGGTTTAGGTTTAAGTATAGGTTGTAAGTGTAGGTTATAGGTGGTTTAAGTTATAGGTTACAAGTTTATGTTTAGGTTTAGGTTTAGGTTTAGGGTGTGGTTTAGGTTAAGGGTGTGGTCCCTGCAAATACAGATATAAAACAAATACGGCTTGTCCAAATGGTCAGGCTCCTCCAATGCCGTCCATAGGAAATGGATAGCTTCATCATGGTCATAACAGCGGTTCCCACCTTCCAGGGACCCCCGCTCATCCGGATAGCTCCGACGCATATCCGGGATTCTCTAGTATTATCTACTATTGAACCTAGCATTATCTACTACATACTAGTAACATACAACCAACATTGGGGCACCATACCATAAGCTACAAGAATTTCATGTCCCCTAAACAAGGTATCCTCCATTGATAAGATATATATATATATATATATATATAGTTTTTATTTTCATTTACATTCCCAAATACATTCATCATTCATCCAAGAAAATTGAAATAAGTACTGTCAATCTATGACTAACAGTTGAAAAGGAAAATCATGCATCTTATTTTACCGACCGCCTTATGTTTCTTTTCACCTTTGTAACTCTCATATTTGTTGCAGCTGCTAGTTCACCATCGTAGTCTCCCTAACCAAATCTTTGATAGCCACAACCTGTATGACAGAGAGAAAAATGCAACCAATACAATCATTACAATTTAAAAGAGAAAAGATTTGTGGTTGTCCACGCCGAGAACGCATGTGGTTTATCCACGCCGTCCATTCGTTTTTCTAGATCATTTTAGGGGTTAAACCCAAAATTGATGCATATACAAAGCTCAAGTGGATCATACCACAAGAAAAAGTGGAAGTATTGATTTCCACCGTTGAAAACTTTTAAGGCCCTAAGTGATGTTTATTTGTCATCCAACCTGTCGTGAGATCGAGACAGACATGGATGAACAGAAAAAAACAAATATCAACTTGATCTAAAACGTCGGTTGCCCCAAGAATTTTTCAATGGTAGATGTTCAATTCACACTTGTTTCCTGGTGTGGTTCAATTGAGATTTGTATATATTCCATTTTTTGTATAAAGCCCTAAAATCATGTGATAAAACAGATGGACGTAGTGGATACAATGCATAAATGACAGTGGGGCCCACAGAGTTTACTCAATCCGCTAAGCTACACCTTGATGTTTATATTCCATCCAAATAGTGGGGAAAGGAATACCTACTATCAAAACCTTCCTAGGCTACACCTTGATGTTTATATTCCATCCAAACGGTTTATAAGGAATACCTAATCATATATTGGGTCTGCCTAAATGTGATTCACATATCCAACCCACTCATTACGTGTGTCCCACTTGGATGAGGGGTCAGACCAATTTTCAATTGCATCCATGTCTATATTAACTTATAAATAGGTTGGATCTCAAATAAACATCGCGGTGGGCCCTAAGAAGGTTTCAATAGTGGGTGTCACTATCCCACTCTTTTCTATGGTAGGTCCACTTGACCCAACTTTTTAAGCCTCTGGACCCAACTTTTTAAGCCTAAAACACTCACTCAATTTACCATCATATGAGGACTTTAAAACCCTATTACACTTATGAAACAAATGGGCACCGCCCACTCGAAGATATAAGGTGCAATAAAAAGAAGAAAAACAAAAAACAAAAGGAATCGCCACTAGCCTGATTTTTTACATTTAAAATCCCGTGGATGGCTAGAGAATCATTAAGGGTCTGTTTGAATTTGTAGATTTTTTTTAAATAGGAAAATGATGTTTATCAAGAAACACCATTTCTAGAAAATAAAGAGAAACCAAAATGTGTTCCCTTTATTGTCTTCAACATGATTTTGTTGAAAAAAAAAAAAAAATCATTGCTCCAAAATCTGTTATTAAAAAAAAAAAAAAAAAAAAACACATTATAGGACAGAAATCTGGATGAGAGACTTCCAAGGTTTTTAGAATAGCCAGATTTTTCTCTATTTTTATTTTAAGGAAACATAGCCCCTAAGAAAATATAATTGATGACTTATCTTTAAAATTATCAAAATGCTGCACTTTTTTTCCAGCACTTCTACTCCACACACAATTGTTTCTTCTTTTTCTTTCAATGGCTAATTCTTCCAATGGTTATAATTTTGAAATCAACAGCTCTAGATCCATTTCCATCAAATGATTTGGCATCATCATTTGATGCAATTACATCAGATTTTATAAGGAAATGGAAATGCTCCCAACCATCCGTTTCCATTTCCAAGTACAATGGCCAACCAATCATGGAAGAGAAAGGAGGGTGAGCAATGCCACCAATCATTACTTACAAATCGCTTTTTCATTTCTTCCCATCTTTGTAGTAACCAGACTTAGAAATCCATCTTGCAAAGTGAAAAAGAGATATAGCATCAAAATATATAAACTGCAAAAAAGAAAATGTAGAAGTAGATAACGGATTTCCAAAATCAGCAGAGAAATAAAACAATGAAAAGACCAAACATGAACAAAAAATGGAGATGATGTAAATAGTGAGATGCAGAGTCCGATAAAAAATTGCAATTGTGAACTGGCCAAGTCAGGAAGACAACAAGACAAAGAAATACAGATTACTAAGAAAAAGAACATAATAATAAGAAGAAACATACTTCTATGCCATGAACTCCGAGGAAAAATACCGATAAACTGTTCCAACAAGTAGATACCCGCCTAAGAGGCATAAAAGTCTAAAACAGGAGAAAAATCTGTCAATTAGTTTTTTTTTTTTTTTTTTGTGGGCTTTCATACATTTTCTTCTCTCTTTTGTGGGCTTTCATACATTTTCTTTTCTCATGAAAGGGATGACATTTTTTTCCTCGTTCAAGCAAAAGACAATGCTTAGCCCAAACATCATTCTTTCTTGAAAATTTCTCAAACCTCAGGACCCTTCGATGACAATTCACAAAATGCAATATAAATGTAATCCTCCACCAGTTCCACCAGTTTTGCAAAATGGATAAATGACGAAGATGACACACATACATCATAGTATCGTAGGAAGACTGCAATGGTAGGTCGCTCATCTACATGCTTATTCATGTGTCCGTGACCCAGGCCATTCTCATGAGTATAGAAGGGTTCTCAACTACATGCATATTCGTATGCCAATGTGGTAGTATGTGTGAGAGATTCAAGCCTTACATGGAACCTTAGCTACAATTTTCTGATTGCAGTTACATTTGACTAGAATCGCAATCTGGAATCCGGGATTTTTTATTTTATTTTTGATGATTTGGAATTGTTTTTTGATGATTTGGAATCCTGGATTCTAGAATCATATAAATGATAAAATGGGTGGGGGAAAAAAGAAATTTATCAAACTGCTTTAGTTTTTTACTGATAACTTTTTTTTGCTAAAACAGTTCGAGAAAGAAGCCGGTAACAAAGCGAATTAGATCAGACTCATGATGCAGAAAGAAGACAGAGAAGAAAGAAAATTGTGGATTTCCTATCTGATCTTAGGGGTAACATTTGGCCAACAACCACCATAATTCTAGTCACCCCTGCTTGGATGCAGAATCTGCTTTGGAACCAACTTCCCAATGAACATCTACTGGTGCAGGGACCAAATCAGTAATCAAGAATCCTCTTAGTCAACAAGAGGATGTGCATTCAAAAATGGAGTTTAAGGAGTCCCTCGAAACAACATAATTTTTCCAAAGATGAATTATAAGGCAAGACACCTAGCAAATCCAAACTTTCGCTTTCCCACAAAGATGGGTCAGGCAATATAGTCTTGCACCAATCCACTGACGCAGCCTAGCATTACCTTCAAATCCATGCAATCCACTCTAATACCATCCAATCTGCCCATTTACAAACAGGCCCTTATTGTACTGAGTAAACTCAGTAGGGCCCTTTCAGTTTTGAATCCTCAAATTGAGAAAATTAGGGATTTTAATCCCAAATACAACAATTAGGGATTTCGAATCCCAAATCCCAAATTGGGAATTTCAGATCCCCATCCCCAATTCCAGATTACGATTAGGGATTTCAGAACCCAGATCCCTAATTCGGTTACAATTAGGATTTCATATCCTTAATCCCCTATATTCGTTCATGGATTAGGGATTTAAATCACATGATTAGGGATTACAAGATCCAGTTTCCAGAGCTCGGATTGGAATCTGATAATTGGGGGTTTTATATACCCTTACCAGTATTTCTGGGAGATAGCCATGGAGGCCATAGCCGGCATCTCTCGTTGGTCTTCTATATCTCTTCATCTCCAAGATCCCGGCCTTGCACTTCGTCTCCATCACAACCAAGACCTCCACCTCTCTCTCGGCGGCCATTATCGTCGCAAGGAGAGAGTCTCTGGCAGATGCTAGCGGCATACGTGGTTTTCGGACCACCACCGATGTCCTTCGCCTTCAAAGAACGCGCGGTCGGCCATCTTGATCGGCATCATGTTTGATGGAGACGGTCGGTCAATGACTGACCGCTCATTCATCAGCGGCGGTGGAGGCTTGTTGGGCGTGAGAGAGAGAGAGAGAGAGAGAGAGAGAGAGAGAGGGTTTGGGTTTTTGGGGAGGGGCGGGCGAGAGAGAGAGAGAAAGGGTTTGGGTTATGGGAGGGGCGGGTGCGCGAGATAGAGACTGGAAGGATTTGGGGTTTTGGGAGGGGCGGGCGCGCGGGACTTTTAGGCGGAAAGAGATTTGGGTGATGGTGTTCGGTACTCTGTGGGCCCACCATGATGTTTGTATTTCATCCATGCCGTCCATCTTGTTTTCTAGATCATTTTATGGCATTAGACCAAAAATGAGTTATATTCCAATCTCAAGTGGACCACATTACAGGAAAGAGTGTTTAATGAATTTTGACCATTAAAACTTTTTTGAGGGCATAAAAGTTTTGGATCAAGCTGATATTTGTTTTTACCCTTCATCTGGGTCTTTGTGACCTAATCAACAGATTGGATGTCAAATAAATAGTACGGTGGGCCTTAGGAGGATTTTAATTATGGATATCCAATCAATATTGTTTTCCTGTGGTGTGGTCCACCGAGATTTATATTCCTCTCATTTTTGTGGTCAAGCCCTAAAATGATCTTTAAAAATGGATGAATGAAATGGAGAAAGAACATACATCATGGTGGGGCCCACAGAGCACCGACCACCAGCCACGGGTGGTGGCAGGGGGAGTAGCCAATCTGTTCCCCTTTTAAGCTTAGTTTTTAAGTCTCGTGGAACGCCCCACCGTGATGTATATTATTTATCAACTCCGTCCATTCATTTTTATGGAATATTTTAACAATTGATCCAAAAAAGGAATTAGATCGAAGCTGTAAGTGGACTACATAACATATTAACGATAAAAAATTATTTTTTATTATTTCTTATCCACTCTGCCCACTGTAATGGTCCACTTAAGATTTGGATATATCTCATTTTTTGTCTCATACTGTAAGATGATCTTTAAAAATAAATAGACGACATGGATTAAACATAAACATCATGATAGGGCTCACAAAAGTTTTGGATCAAGCTGATATATATTTTTTCACTTCATCCAATTTTTTATACCTAATCAATAAGTTAGATGTCAAATAACCATTACAGTGGGCCCTAGGAGGTTTTTAACTAGTGGACATTTAATCAAAAAAAATTCCATGGTGTGGTCCACCTGAGATTTAGATCTATCTCATTTTCGGGATTAAGACATAAAATTATCTTTTAAAATGGATGGACAGCGTGAATAAAACACATACATTATGGTGGGGTCTACATTGCACTGAATACTAGCAACTTGGCTAGTGGCAGCGTAACTAGCCAAATCACGTACACTTCTGGACGGAAGCGGATTGCGTATAGAGTAACTCGGTACCCTAAGCGTACTGAGTAAATCCTATAGGGCCCACCATGATTTATTCATTTATTCACTATCCCACTCTTTTCTATGGTGGGTCCACTTGAACTTTGGATCTGCCCCGTCAGTCAGATGCACCATTCCATGGTAGGCCACGAGCTTAAAAATAAAGTCAATCCATGACTTGGGTGGGCCACGCCACATACTATAGTTGAGAGGGTTACCCTCCCATTAAAACATTCATAATCATTTATTAGACCCACCTAGATGTGCTTCATAGATCCAGCCCATTCATTATGTGTGTCCCACTTGGATGAGGAGTCAGACCAAGTTTCATACACATCCAAAACTCATGTGGGCCCCGCCAAATGCTTTTATATGTTTTAGGGATGTCTTCACATAATTTTAGATGCTATGGCCCACTTGAGTTTCGTATATGACTGATTTTTGGACTTAAAGGGAACACATCAAATGCATGGTGTTGATGTTCTCAGGCCATATATACAATTTTGAGCCAAATGGATGGTGGGAACCTTATGATCTTATGTACTGGATGACTTTCAGGCCTCTTTAACGTGAACGACTTGATTTTCTAGGATAACTAACGTGTAAATCCTTCGATCTTGGTCCCCTGGGGTCTGTCCCTTACCTTTGGTGTCATCAGTGTGTTAAATCCATGCTTTAAGCATCCTTTTCAGTCCTACGCTTGTGAATACACCTTGCATCACAAACACGATTAAATAGAGCATTAAACAGTATCATGTTCGTAAAAACAAGTAATAACTGGGGTTTAATATGCAATATTCGACCCTCAACGGGGGGCCATATAAAGTTTTGGATCAATCTGATATTTTTTTTTCCCTTCATCTGGGCCTATTGACCTAATCAACAAATTGGATGTCAAATAAAAAGTACAGTGGGCCTTAGGAGGGTTTTAATGGTGGATATCCAATCACTATTGTTTTCATGTGGTGTGGTCCTCTTGGGCCTTCAATAAAAAGTACAGTTGAGAAAGGTTTCCTTAAAACATTCGTAATCATATACTGGGCTGCTAAATGTGATTCACATATCCAACCCACTCATTATGTGTGTCCCACTTGGATGAGGGTCAGACCAAGTTTCAACTGCATCCAAAACTCATGTGGGCCCCACCAAGTGCTTTTATATTTTTTAGGATGTCTTCACATAGTTTTAAATGGTATGGCCCACTTGAGTTTCGTTTACTGATGATTTTTGAGATATCTCATAACCTAAAGGGGACACATCAAATCCACGGTGTTGATGTTCGACACACATCATGATGGGGCCCACAAAACTTACTAACATCAATTCTTAGGTTCTCACGAGGTTAATAAGTTTGGGTCACAATTTTAACCAGAATATTTTGCCCATTTTACATGTCTGTCCATTCACTCTATTTTACTGATCAATACTCTCAATTTGACTAATTACTCGCCTCAATTAGGCTACATATGAGAAAGATATTGGGCACACAAGATTGATCAACAATTTCAGTGAAATTTGATTTAAACATCTAAAGTTATTTACTCTTCAATTTGAACTGATTAGATTGTCCAAAAACGATTAAAAGTTCAATTAGTGGATGTGCCTAATAATTTAGTAATTTTATTTTTCACAAGTAAATTTAACATTTTTTTTTTCAAAATGTATATATTTTTTACTCTTTTAACTAAATATCATTTTTATTATAAAATATTTCAAAAAATATTTAAAATACAAATTTTGAATTTTTATTTTCAAAATCTAAAAAATTTTCTCATATTTTAATTTTTTCTCAAAAATTTCAAAATGCCGATTTTTTTCTTCAAAAGCATTATTTTGTTCTCAAAATTTTTCTTAAACACAGTTAAAATTTCCAAACTTTTCAATATTCCTTTTCATGTGATATTACAAATCATTTAAATATTACCTTTTAATTATATATATAAAAAATTTCCATTCATACGATATAAAAACTATACACACACACACACACACACACACATTTTTCCCGACAAATTTTTTTAAAAATTAAAACATTTTTACATTATTACCCAGTCCAAAAAATGGGTTGGAGAAACATAGGAGCGGCAAGGATATACAACACATCATCAAAATCTCACTTTTGTTATCTAACTTTTCAATTTTTCTTGTCAAAATACAAAATTTAGTTTTCTTTTTTAAAAATTATTTTTTTTTTTACAATTTGTCAATTTTTTCACAATTTTGTTTAATTTTTTAAATTTTCTTTTTCAAAATATCATTTTTTAAATCTCACTTTTGTTAGAAAACTTTTTAATTTTTCTTGTCAAAATACAAAATTTAGTTTTCTTTTTTAAAATATATATTTTTTTACATGTTGTCAATTTTTTCACAAATTTGTTTAATTTTTTAAATTTTCTTTTTCAAAATATCATTTTTTAAATCTCACTTTTGTTATATAACTTTTTAATCTTTCTTGTCAAAATACAAAATCTAGTTTTATTTTTTTAAAAATATATTTTTTTACAATTTGTCAATTTTTTCACAATTTTGTTTAATTTTTTTAATTTTCTTTTTTAAAATATCATTTTTTAATCTCACTTTTGTTATATATAACTTTTCAATTTTTCTTGTCAAAATACAAAGTCTAGTTTTCTTTTTTTTTTTTTTAAATATATTTTTTTTTACAATTTGTCAATTTTTTCACAATTTTGTTTAATTTTTAAATTTTCTTTTTTAAAATATCATTTTTTAATCTCACTTTTGTTTTATATAACTTTTCAATTTTTCTTGTCAAAATACAAAATCTAGTTTTCTTTTTTAAAAATATATATTTTTTTTCAATTTGTCAAAATTTTCACAATTTCGTTTAATTTTTAAAATTTTCTTTTTCAAAATATCATTTTTTATCGATTTTTTTTTTTCAAAATTTAAAATTTTCTTAAACATTGTTAATTATTTTTCTAAGCTTTTCTCTTTTTTTTTTTCTTCTTTTCGAAATTCATATTTTTTTCGGGCGACTTAATTGAGCATTAGAGACGGTTTAGGACCGTCTCTAATAGAGACGGTCTTTGACAGTCTCTATTAAAGATGGTCCTTGACAGTCTCTAACAGAGACGGTTTTTTATAGGGCTATAAGACGGTTTAGGACCATCTCCAATAGAGACGGTCCTTAACAGTCTCTAGTAGAGACGGTCTAGGGCCGTCTCTAATAGAAACGATCCTTAACTGTCTCTAATAGAAACGGTCTTTGTGATCTCTTCTAGAGACGGTGTTTTACAGGTATCGTAAGAAGGCTAAGGACCGTCTCTAATAGAGACGGTCTTTGACAGTCTCAGTTGCAAGTAAAAGACGGCCAATGACCGTCTCTAATACAGACGGCCAATGACAGTCTCTAATGACCGCATATAAGACGGTCAAGGACCGTCTCTAATGCGGACGGCCAATGACCGTCTCAGATGACCCATATAAGACGGTCAACGACCGTCTTAAATGATTTGTGGACGTTCAAATTTTTAAGACAATATTAAGGACGGTCAGGGGCCGTCTAAAATTTTAGAGACGGTTTACGGCCGTCTCTAAAGCGTCTTTAAACCAAGCAATTTTAGAGATGGTCCAGAACCGTCTCTAAATCTGTCCTTTTTTTCCATTTTTCACGTAGTGGAGAGAGAGGGAGGGAGGCTTCAACGTCTAGCGTCCAATCTGGATGGACGGCTTGGAGGAAACACAATTATCAGTGGGGCCCACGGTTGCTAATGCAGTACAGCAGCTACAGTCGTGGGTCCCACCGTCCCACACCGTGGACGATGAGGATCAACATCAAGATGGGCCACAAAATGAAAGAGAGAGAGAGAGAGAGAGAGAGAGAGAGAGAGATCGGAAAGAAGGGGAGGGACCCCGCCACTATGGGCCCTCCCTAACTACAAAGCATACATCCAGATGGGTCCCACCCTATGTGGGCCCTCAAAGAACAAAATCGATGGATTGATCACCCACCTTAGATCTCTTCCTGGACTTCTTCTTTCACCGATGCTTCCTAGAGCTCCAAGGAAACAAGATTCAACGGTTGAGATTGATTTTGGAGGGTGGAGATGGAAGGTAGGAAGGTGGGCCACACATAGCTTCTCCATGGAAGCCATGGACGTTGGGTGCTCTCATGGTGGTGCTTGGGAGAATGAGAGAGATGAGAGAGAGAGGAGATGGGTGGATGGAGTGGGTGTTGTAAGAAATGGGAATGGGAAGTATGGGTTAGTTTAAATTTTGGTGTAAAGGTGGAATGGGTGGGGAGAGAGAGTGTTGACTTGGGGAAAAGAGGGAATGGGTGCATGTACTTGGGATAGGGTGAGGTGGCATTGGGGTATGGAGGGTGTGCTTGACTTGATTTATGTGATAAGTGGTAGAGATTCCCTCAGAATTCGCAACACGCTGCATTTCTTAGGAATGAACACGGGCTCACATCTCCTAGCCTGGGTATCGCCTCTGCGCGCAAGACATGGCGTCAGAACCGCGGCGACGGTGCGATAGCGAGGGTACAAGTCTCGGGTCGAGTGGACTCTAGAATACGGAATACGACTCGGAGTCGCGTGCAACTGCTGATAAAAGATCGCAGGTCACCAGAATTTGACCGGGAGAACCGTGAAAGTCTACGGAACGGTACGGGCTAAGATACGGGTCATATAGCTCTCTTCTCCAAATAAAAATTTCATCCTCGAAATTTAAAACATGACACAACCTATACAGAGTTCATAAGGGAGGGAAATCTTATTTCTATAGATATAATCATCAAACGCCAAAGAGATGGGGACAACGCCCATGAATATTAGCCTCATAATCTCAACGGTAGGGAGGTATATCAGAAAATCTCCAAGTTATTCGAACTCGGGGATCTAACCGTTCTAAGTTCTCAACAATTATAGAGTGAAAGGTAGCTATTAGCAGATATGTAATGTTATCCTCAGGTATTCCCAAGTTATGCTTTGATACCAACTTCTGTCACGCCCCAAACTCGGAAACCGGACTCACAAAATTTCAGATCGCCGAATCCGGTGCTGACAGCCTCCGTAGTACCCCATTCTCGGTTTCCAACGTACGTACGCCAGATTCCGATCCTGGGATCCTACAATGAGGATTTTTTTAACGTACATTTATCTCGTAATAAGCATAACCACAAGATTACCTGAATCACAAAGGCAACATCATCATCATCACATGCATATCCACTAATATAAATATTTAAATACAATGCTGAAAGGGAAATTCATATGCCAAAATCAAGGCTCCAGAAGTCAGCTACATGCTCCAAGCTCCACGCTGCTGCAACCTAAGATCTCCTGCACACATCTATCGTGCATAAGCTTATAGAAAGCTTAGAGGGTAGTGTAAGTGTGTGAGCAAGATAAGTGTCAAGTATTCAACGCAATGTCATAATCATACAATATCGAAATAGGCTCAAGATCATGAATCGTACGTTATCAGAGTAAGTGAGAATATTGACAAGTCCATGAGTCAAACAATATTAGAATACGTAATACAGATCAACTATACAAATGAGGAACAATATCATATGCCGTATCTAAATAATATAAATACAGAAATGCAGGTAAGCCAAAATGCCATGTGCCGCAGATGTAATGCAATATGTGGTGTGAATGGAATGACCATACTGGAGTGTAAAGTCGGGATGATAGTACGTAGTATCGTAGGCTATGGGGTCCATAATAAGGGACTTCTATCCAAATCAGTCCCATACCTAAATTTAGATAGTCAGATTCAATGTGGTAAACTCCTGATCTCAGGTTAGTCGCGCGCCTCAACCGAAATCCTAGCCATTGCGAAGATACACGTAATAAATAGTTGCGCACTACCAGCCCGAGTGGATAGTAAATGAATGAATGAATGAATATGGAACTCCTACTCAATAAGTCCACATATCAGTACGGTTCCTCTCTGAGATCATCATCGGGGTCTATTACACTCTACGCCAGCTTGTCGCCCCTATCCGAGCACATAACTAAATAGTGGACCCATTCCTCAAGCTGGTAAAACTCAACCTAGACATTGCCCCCTCACTCAGGCGGGTAAGGTCACACCACCTCCCAACCGACCACGACACAGTGGGAGACACGGTCTACTGGTATACGACCCTCGTGAGCCCATATATATCCACTCAGTCTCGACGTCGGGGCGTCTCCTAGCCACGGAGTTTAGGAATTTTCACCCAGGAACATTTGTGGCGCTCGTATGTTAGAACCAAACATTTTCGGTATCTCATATGGTCATCCACGATATGCCTGTGGAGGCTACGACCCTGATGTCACTAGGGCGTATAGTAGTCACAATACACTATGCAAGATGCATGAGTTATACAATCCAGTCATGCATCAATCCTGCGCATACTGCGCTCATGTGAGATAACCTCCGCCTATCAGGGAGTCTCATTACAATCTGTCCAATGGCATATGCAATGGTTAACCACATCTCATAATAAACATGCAGATGATGTGTATGGGAATGTATCATGATGTTATGCTGTCACATACTCATAATCGATATTAATAACTGGCATCAACAATCGGCCTCGACAATGTGGACATTTAACCAACATTGCCCACAAGGAATGACCCACATAGAGCTTAACATATAGTGGACTCATGGCTTCACAAAAGGGCATGATATACAACATCATGGGCCTCACTTCAAGAGCTTAATACACATCACGATAGGCCTTTCACACGAGCCTAACATACATCACAATGGCCGAATACACATAACAATGGGCCTCAACTATGGGTCGCATATACATCATATAGGTATCGACAATCGGCCTCAGTAATCGGAATCGGCCTCGGCAATCGAAATCGGCCTCAACAATCGGAATCGGCTTCGACAATCGGAATCGGCCTCGAAAAATCAGAATTGGCCTCGATACTTGGCCTCGACAATTAGAATTGGCTCACACAATCGGCCTTAACAAATCGGAATCAGTAATCGACCACGATGATAATCGGCAAATCGATCACGTCAAATCAGAATCGGTAATTGGCCACGATAATCGGCCTCGATTGATAATCGGCAATCGGCCACGATAATTCAGAATCGGTAATCGGCCATGATAATCGTCCTCGACGATAATCAGCAATCGGCCATGACAAATCAGAATCGGTAATCGGCCACGATAATCGGTAAATCGATTACGTCAAATCAGAATCGGTAATCGGCCACGATAATCAGCCTCGATCGATAATCGGCAATCGGCCACGACAAATCAGAATCTGTAATCGGCCACGATCGATAATCGACAAATCGATAACGTCAAATCAAATCGGTAATTGTCCACGATAATCGGCCTCGATCGATAGTCGACAATCGGCCACGATAATTCAGAATCGGTAATCGGTCACGATAATCAGCCTCTATTGATAATCGGCAATAGGCCACGACAAATCAGAATTGGTAACGGCCATGATAATCGGCAAATCTATCACGTCAAATCAGAATCGGTAATTGGCCACGATAATCAGCCTCGATCGATAATCGGCAATCGGCCACAACAAATCAGAATCGGTAATCGGCCATGATAATCGGCTTCGATCGATAATCAGTAAACGGCCATGATAAATTAGAATCGGTAATCGGCCACGATAATCGGCAAATTAATCACGTCAAATCAGAATCGGTAATCGGCCTTGATCGATAATCGGCAATCGACCACTACAATCGGGATTGATCGATAGTCAGAAATTGGCCTAACAAAGGGCCAAAGGAAAGGTCACAATGTGAACATTCAACCATCATCACCCATCAATGTGGTCATTTAACCATCATTACTCCCAAGGAGTGACCCACATAGAGCCAAACGTATCGTAGGCCCATGGCCTCACACATGGCCTAATACACAACAGGTGGGCCACATCCATGTGCCTCATACAAGGGTTACTATAGACACCCCACCCGGGCTAGTATCTTGAGAAAGCTAAGATAACCCGGGAACTAAAATCATAACCTAACCTTAACCCTAATTTCATCCTAGATCTAACCCTAATCCCAGTCCTAGCCTACACCGGACCCTAACCCTAGCCGTAGACCCTAGTCCAGAATCTCCAAAACTCCCTAGTCGCAACCCGAAACCGTGATCCAAGTTGTTCAGTATACACACAACCTCGCCTATACCCTATACCCTGACCAGAACCCTCTATCCATACCTAAATCCACCACTTTCAGTCCCAGAAACCCAAAACCGAGACCACCGGACGAACCAGAGCACCACACGAAGCTCACACGTGCGAATTCGGACCGAACCAGGCTCAGGCGGTAGTCAGACTACCGCCTGCGCCACTCCGACTGCCGCCACTCGCGGCCCGCATGTGGACAGCTGTCTCAGCATCCAAAAGTCAACTTTCCTTCAAAATTACCCTCCTACCTTCACTATTTAGCAATTTACCAGCCCCATAAGCCAATGAGAGTGTGTCATGTAGCATCTTTCTCTTCTCCACCAACCACCACTTGCCACCTCAGCTTTTAACCCTCTCAAATCCAGTAATTGCAGTAATGTCATTGGAGAAGGCTATAAATAGTCCTCTCCTCTTCTCATTTCAAAACACAACTAAGAGAGGAAGAGAGTGAGAGAGAGAGTGTGACGACCCGAAAATTTTCGTACATTGGGTCGAGTACCACCTCGACCAGAAATCACGTAGGATTAAATTCTTTAGAAATTTAACAAAGTTAACTAAGTACTAAACTCGATTAGTCATGAAATCCGTTAGGATCGCTTTAAATATGATCTGCAAGACACAAAAGTTGCAGAATCATTGACGCTAGGTTACCCTAAAGTTTAGAACCAAACTCATTTCCTGTCTGCTCTCGGGAATGAAACGAAACTTCGTATTAGGTCTAGATCGCACATCGGGAGTCCGATTAACCCGAAGCTAAGGAACTAGGACCGCCCCACTGGGCTTAACAATCATCTCAAAAATCAGCTCCATCCGATGTTCCACGGCCATTCGTTTCGATTCGGAGCGAGTGTGAAAAACACTATTCCCATGCCAAAATAAATATCTGGAATAGTGATCTGGCATCATTCGTTGACGCGTCAGTATTAAACAACCTGACCGTCAGAATCAGACCAAATTACACCCTCGGATTAAGAAAAATTTCAGGAACATTTACATGTACTTAGAATTTCTGATCGTGGCCCACTGACCGTCGAACTGAAAGTGGTCCGCCACGTGCGATCTGGGAATCCGATCGAGTCAAAAATGTAATCCCACGTAGATCCATAGATGGTGAGCTTAAGTCTGACGTTTGGTTCAAGGAGGGCCACCAGAACCTCCCTTTTGAGCTGGAAAAGTGGCGAAATGCCTATATAAGCAGTACCCTTTGAACCTGAGTCTAATTTCGAAATGTTTTTTACTATAAAAGGGGCTTAGAACAGCCCCTCTCACAACCATACGAATTTTGGAGAAAAACCCTAGAGGGAGAGAGAGAAAAGAGAGAGAAGAGCTTGGGTTTTGTGGGAGATCTTCCTCCTACTGCTTTGGACTATTATACGGCCTACACCGCTTCATTCCAGGTGTTTTCCCGGCGGTTTCCATCCCATTTGAAGGTAAGAAACCCTAACCCTAGGTCTGATTTGAGGTGGGATCGATGTGGGTTGTGTAACGACTAACCGATTCCGCTCTTTAGGCTAGAAAACTCCCGTATACGGAAGATTTGCTACCCTTGCTGATTCGTTGCGTTTCAAAAGGTAAAGGTGAAGACTTTAAGTGTATAAGTTACGGTTTTCAACGCTTTCAATGTCAGATAATGATAGATTCATGATCTGCGTGTAAATGCACATGTACAAAGTGCTTTCCGTTTCCTGTTTCGATTAACGTTGTAAAATATGGAATTTCACATATTCTAGGTATACGTAGAAATACCGTATATGTATTTTTTTGGATAAATGTTTGACATGTTTATTTAATGTATGATTATATAATATATGAATAAAATACTAGTTTGGCGAAAGGAATCGCCAAAATACATGTTCACTTGTAAATGCGACGTATGTTGAAATTGTGTATTTTAGAAATACCGTATACGCATTTCTTTTGGAATAATGTTTGACATATTTATTTAATATATGATTATACAATACATGAATAAAATACCAGTTTGGCGAAAGGAATCGCCGAGATCTATGTTCACTTGAAAACACTATGTATGTTGAAATTGCGTATTCTAGAAATACCGCTTATGTACAAATTTTGGAAATATAATTGTCATGATTATTTGTCGTATGAATATGGCATGCGCGGATAAAATAACTGCTTGGCGAAATAATCACCCTAATACGCATTTGCTAACATACGTCGTGTATGTTGGAATAGTGTATTCTAAGTGTTCGCGTACATGCTTTGTGTGTGTAAATGTTTGATTGTTAGTGCCTTAGAGAGGTGCTGACATGGGATTCCCGACTCCCTTAGAGACATGTAGGAACCCCCTCCACGCGGTGGTTCGCTATGACCACTCACTTGTGATGTGTATGTAATCGTATTCCTATGTGTATAGTGCTTTACAACATGCTTTACAACATGCTTTACTCCATGCTTTACTTCATGCTTTATAACATGCCTGCTAATATGCTGTATTGCTTGTTTATCATGCTTTACTCCACATGCTATTGATGAGAATTGTTTGAGTTTGGGACTATGCCTATAGTCCAAACATTCGGTACCAGACTTGTGGTTGTGGCTGAGATTCATATCGCCACAACGGACGTGTCTGGCGAACCCGAGTCGTACTTCGGTTGGCGATAGTGGTTGGCCACACGGAGTGCTTTTGCGCTCCATATCGCTCAACTTGTGGTGCGCTCGAGCTAGTCAGGCTCGTCAAGTAAACCGAAGTGTATATGTGTGTTCACCATGTTTAGTCGCTACTGCTTGAACCTAGGGTACCAAACTTACCAGTGGCGATCCCGTTAACCATGGTACCTCGATCCGCTAAGAGCATGAGCCGGGCATGGTGGTATGGGACACCGTGGTCGAGCTGTCGGCCTACGCTGGGGTCATGTGCCTCCCCGTAGTGACCATTGCGCAACCAAACTCGTGAGCCGATTATGGTGGTATGGGACACTATATTCGAGCTGTCGATACTTACGGCGAGAGCCGAGTACGGTGAGACCTGTGCTCGTGCTGACGGGCACGAGTCCTCCGTAGTATCTTCGAGTATACTCTAAGTATCTGTGATTGGCGACGAGTCTTTGACAGTAACTAGAGTATGAGTTGAGCCGAGTACGGTGAGACCTGTACTTGAGCTGACGGCTAGTGATTGAGCCAAGTACGGTGAGATATATACTTGAGCTGACGGCCAGCAATTGAGCCGCATACGGTGAGATCTGTATCCGCGTTGACGGGTGACGAGCCCTTTGCGATGCCTTCACTACGCTTCTTAAACCATAATATCGTATGAGATTAGCTAGGATTGACGACCCTAGAATGGATCATGTCTGGGAATGATACAAGGGAGGTACCTTAGTTTCCCAATACTGCTGGTTGAAATGGATTAATAAAAACTTGGTAATCATGAGCATCATCGCACCACATGTGCTTTGTAGATGTGGCGCACTGAGGGAGTAAGCATTCGCGAACGTAAGATGATGTCGCTTGAGGGTGGTTTGGCAAGGGCATACAGCATCATGTCATATTATTTTTACATTTAACAAGAGTAGTTAGAAATGTTTGAATTGTACTGTGTTATCATTACTGCTTGATTGATTTGATAACATGTTAACCTATGCTTTATTGTTCCACTGAGTTAGCTACTCACTCCCACGTTACGGGACGGTGTTTGCAACACCCACCAGACTCTGTCGCAGGTGTAGATGGCGCCTCTGTTCAGGAGCCGGAGCTCGACTTCGAGGAGGATCAGGAGGAGTTCTCCTTTATGCAGTACTCTGACGGCTATGCTTAGGCCGACTGCATCGCGGGGATTCCAGGGCTTATTTACAGAGTTGTCTTTTGATTTTTTTTTACTTAGAAATGATACATGTATATTGGTACTCAGTTAGTACTCATACTCTGAAGTTCACAAAATTTTGTTACTTTACATACTTTGAATATAAAATTTCAGTCTTCCGCTTGCCTTTATACAATTGAACTGGAGTATGATTTACTGTTTTGGTATAATCTCATTCATGTTTATTGCGTTAACTCAGACAACATTTAACCATCATTGTGTATGTTGCATAAGTGATGCGTTGGAACTCGGGAGTTGAGTTCATACTCGACCCTCGAATTTCAGGGCATTACAAGTTGGTATCAGAGAATGATTTTGATTAAACCGGACCTGAGTTATGTCCCCACTACGCACGCTGACGCATTATACTTAGGAGGGTGCGCAAAACCTAGCAACAGTCTTAGGGCCTCCCGATTTCGCCGTTCGGCGAAGTTCATTGCAAATGGATAGTTTGATCGAGTTCGTACTCGATCCCGACAGCACTTATGGACCCCAAGTCACTCCTAGACCATCTATTGACGTGTCCAGGTCACAATCCACCAAAAATTAGTCGTTAAAAATCAGGAAAAATCAGATTAGATCAGAAATTACCGGAACTAACCGTTCTGGCACTAAACTGAGTCGGGGGCCCCTCCACGTTAATCCACTAACCCCCCAGACTGAACCAGGGTGCATTTGGCACCCTGGACATGTGGCAAACAGAGCCCCACCGCGGCGGCGCGGTTCCGGCCAAGTCCGACCGCGGCGGCGCCGCGGCACCGGCGGCGGACCGCGGTCCGGTGGCTTTTCCGGTGGGATTTCAAACATGGGGTTGGTCGGCCCAGCCCCCTCTACCCCCTGGCACGTGCGGAATTCCCTTAGGTTTGGGTTTTAAGGGGCTGGAACACCCCTTTCTCTCATTTCACCCCCTTTTCAAGCACTTCCACCCCCATTTCCGATTTTCCTCAAAACCCATCCCTCCAAACCTTCAAATCTCCCAATTCCTTCCATAACTCACACACCCCTACCTTCCACAACAGCCCTAGCCTCTTCCTTTCCCCATTTTCACAAGTTGGAGCTCTCATACCCCTCCTTGGAGCTCAAAATCGGGTAATCTCCTAACCCATTCCATTTTCTTTTTGTTCCTTCTTCATTTCCTACCTCTAGTGCCCCTTCCACACCTATTGGATCCTTGTTTGTGGGGATCAAAGAGATCAGCCCCTTGTTTCCCCATTTTGGCAATTTTCCATGGCCCTCCTTGGTGTGGTGGCTACCATTTTCTCCATTTCCTCCATCCTATCTTTCATGGGAAAGAGAAAAACCGCGGCCGATGACGCCGGCCCAAGTAGGCCAGCCCATTCTCGAAGAAGATCCGATGTTGGGGCCGGCACAAGCACCGTGCGGGAGTTTAGGTCGAAGCGAGACCTGGATCCTGACCACCCCGCCAGAAATGCTTATCTGATAGGCATGGAATATGGGTGCTTCGCGGGCCGCAAGGTTGTGTTTGAAGCTCATGTTGATGAAAGGATGTTTGGCCTACACCCGATGATGGACCACTTGGTGGATATCGGATGGAATTTTATTTTTGAAGGCGAGTCCCCCGCATGTGAGAACACGGTTCGCGCTTTCTACGCTCACATCATGGACTCATCAGTAGAGCCTCTTCAGTTTACTGTCTCTGTGAGGGGCATAAGGCGCACAATCACCGTGGATGAGGTGGTTCGAATGACGAAGATCTCGCTTGGTCAAGTGCATCCTAGTGATGACTTCTCTAGAAGTGCGCGGGAAAGGGATCGTCGCACGCGATTTCTCTGTGGTCGCCGGGTTACTTGGAAGCGAGGAAATTGTATTGCGGCGACAAAGATGACCGAAGACTTCCATTTACTCCATCACATTTTCACATACAATATATACCCACGGTGGGGTAACCGCACGGAATGTACTAGGTTGATGGTGGACTTTCTGTATAAGATGGGACGCGGGGACAACATATGCCTGCCCACATTCATCCTATCCCAGATAGTTCATGTTGTTCGTTCTGCCAGGAACGACCTTTCGCTCCCATTTGGCCGCCTGATCTGCAGGATGGCTCGTGATGTAGGCTACAGATTGAATATGGAGGATCTTGCACCAGTCCGAGTCATAAGTGAAGCGACACTCAAAAATATGAAGATCGGCCCTCAACAGCGGCAAGCACGACTCGACGAGTCTAGAGATGAGTCGGATAGCGCCGGCGAGGAGAGTGTTGACCTCCAGGCTGAGAGTGATGAGGAGCGTGGTGATGACATACAGGAAGAAGAATCGAGGCTCAGGACACCGAGGGAAGTTCACCCCCTGCGGCTCAGGAGCAGGGTGTGGATCGAGATGCTTTTGATGTGCGATTGGCCCGTCTTGAGGAGGGGCAAGCTGCCCTGCAGCAAGAGGTTGGACAAGTTCGGTCTGAGATTGGTCAAGTTCGAACCAAGCTTGAAGAGAATGAAGCCTACATGAAGAAGAGTTTCAAGAAGATGTCCCGTACGTTGAAGGCCATCCTGTGCTGTGCGCAGGATAAGAATGCTCCTCCTCCACCGCCTACTTCGGATGCTTAGTCATCCATGTTGTTGTATGTTGTGTTTGCTTTGGTTACCGCGATAGGCGGTTTGTGTTTTCGTACAGATGTTGTATTAGGTAGTAGCATGTTTAGGTGTTTGATGTAGTAGATGTATTGGCTATAATGTGATTTTCTGTCGTGATTCATGTAACTCTGTAGTCCATGTATTATGACAATTTTGGGTAAATGAAAAGCATATAGCCTCTTTTGTTTGATGATGTGTGGAATGCTTAAGTGCTTTATGGAGTGTATTATGCTGTATCTCACAAATGTTGTACCCTATGTTGTATAGGGCATGCCGCGACAGTATACGCGGAGCACGGCACATCTCCGTCTGACTGGCTCTATGGACCAGACTTCTTCTGGTAGTAGTGGTCCTGCGGACCGTGGATTGGGATCTAATCAGCCTCCTGCTGGTCCTATCGGTGGACAGCCACCTTATACGCCCCCGGTCCGTGAGCAGTATCGGCCGTCTTCTTCTGCGTAAAGATGACTCTCATGTTGCTCCGTCGACTGATAGGTTTGAGCAGCTGATGATGATGATGCATCAGCAGCAGATGCAGCAGCAGCAGCAGCACCAGCAGCTTATGGCTACTATCGCTGAGGTCTTGTCCCGTGGTGGTAGTGCGACTCCACCTACGACATCTACACATCCTGATGAGCATTCTGGGTCTCCTGCTCAAGTTGAGGATGTGCCTCTGCCCCCATCCGTCGCACCTCCTACTGGAAAGGTCGGTACACGCGGTCTACTCGAGCGATTTCAGCGCTTGAGGCCTCCCTCATTTATGGGTTCTCACAGACACCGAGGAGGCGGAGTTACGTTAGACCGCATCTCCAAGATGCTACGGATGCTTCACTGTTCGGAGGCAGAGCAGGTCGAGCTGGCTTCCTTCATGTTTGAGAGGGAGGCCAGTTTATGGTGGGACAGCGTGTTGCGCACGGTCACAGTAGATTTCGTGTGGACCTGGGAGGCTTTCGAGTCTCGGTTCTACGAGAAGTACTACTCGCAGACGTATCGGCATGAGCGGGAGGAAGAGTTTCTGCGCCTCAGGCAGGGAGGCATGACGATCACGGTGTACGAGCACCGCTTCACTGAGTTGGGCCGCTTTGTCCCGACTATACTGGTGGATGAGCAGATGCGGATGCGTCGTTTCTCCTTGGGTTTGCGACCGGAGATTCGGTCAAGGATATGCTGCCACAGTATTCCAACATATACGGCGTTGGTCCACATGTCTATGACGGCCGAGCAGGATGTGGACCATTTGGCCAGATCACGTGGTACTATGGTTGCGAGACCGCGGCAGGATTTACAGAGCAGGCCTATCTTAGGCAAGAGGCCTCGGGCTGATTCTCCCCCCAGGGCCGCAGCGCCAGTTATTCCTATGAGACGCCCGTTGGTGACCTGCACGTTTTGCAGAAAACCTGGACACCCTGCTGAGAGCTGCTTCTCGCGTATGAGGGCTAGTGGATTTGCGCCACCGCAGAGATTGGGTCGCCTTATCCACAGCCATATCGCCTCCGCTTCTGCAGGCCGTTCCCGCACATCCTTCATTCGACCTCCCATGCCGTCCTTCGTGCCGCCACAACGACGACCTTGGCTCCTCGGCCGAACCGCCCAGCCAGGCTCGCGCGTTCATACGCTTGTGGCTGAGGCACCTGAGACGTCGGTTTCAGCTCCGACGGCTTTCGAGGGTACGACTTTTATTCATGGCACTCCCGTTTCTTTATTGGTAGACACTGGGTCCACCACTTCTATTGTTTCTTGTGGGGCGGTGAAATGCCTATCTTTGCATACGATTCCCACTAAGGGAATGAGACTCACTACTGCTACCGGGACCTGTTCGGATGTCACACGGTTATGCGAGGGTTGCTCGGTAGTTTTGGGTAGCAGCACAGTGCTCGTCGACCTCATTGTTGCTCCACTATGGCACTACGACGTTATCCTTGGTATGGATTGGCTCACCAGGATGAGGGCGGAGATAGATTGCAATACTCGGATCGTGACAGCCTATGGACCTGACGGCACAGCTTTCACATTCCCAGTGCAGGTCAGTTGGCCCTGTCGAGTTGATTGTTATACTGCTTTACTTGTGCCGATTGATGGTCCGACAGTAGATGGTACGCCGGTGGTTCGAGAATTTGCAGGCGTGTTTGAGACTATCCCTGGTTTACCTCCTCGACGTGAGATTGATTTTACGATTGACCTTACGCCTGGTGCGACGCCCATCTCGTTGCCGACTTATCGTATGCCTCCATGTGAGATGGAGGAGCTGCGGAAACAGATTGACGAACTTGTAGAGAAAGGTTTTATTCGACCTAGTGTCTCTCCTTGGGGAGCACCTGTGTTGTTCGTGAAGAAGGACGGGTCGCTACGGTTGTGTATTGATTACCGTAGGTTGAACCAGGTCACGGTGAAGAACAAGTATCCTTTGCCCAGGATTGATGATCTGTTCGATCAGTTGAGGGGGGCGAAGTATTTCTCGAAGATTGATCTTCAGTCAGGGTACCACCAGTTGCGCGTGAGAGAGGAGGACGTGCAGAAGACAGCCTTCAGGACGTGCTTTGGGCACTATGAGTTCTTGGTGATGTCGTTCTGTCTGATGAATGCACCAGCCGTGTTCATGGATCTGATGAACCGGGTATTTCGACCCTTCCTTTACCGATTCGTCATCGTCTTTATCGATGACATCTTGATATACTCCACGAGTCGGGAGGAGCACGAGGAGCACTTGCGAGCGGTATTGGATACATTGAAGAAGAACCAGTTGTTTGCGCAATACAAGAAGTGCGACTTCTGGCAGGAGGAAGTCAAGTTCCTAGGACATGTAGTGTCCAAGGATGGGATAGCAGTGGACCTTGCTAAGGTAGTCATGCGGTTCAGATTGGCAAGCACTGAATCGGTTCGAGGTGAGGAGTTTCCTTGGTCCGTGGGTACTACGACGTTTCATTCGGGATTTCTCGAAGATCGCCAGCCATTGTCTCGCCTGACTTGGAAGGACTGAAGTTCGCCCGGAATGAGAAGGCGAAGGCGCTTTAAGGAGCCGAAGGACAAGTTGACGTCCGCCCCTGTGCTAGTATTGCCGCAGCAAGGGGTGAAATACACGGTGTATCTTGACGTGTCTCGCGTTGGTTTGGGTTGTGTTCGATGCGTATGATAGGGTGATTTCGTATGCCTCAAGACAATTAAGGAAGCACGAGGAGAATTACCCTACACATGACCCGGAGTTGGCAAAATCATCTTTTCATTGAAGCTCGGAGACATTACCTCTACGGTGAGGAGTTCGAGCTTTTCTGCGACCACAAGAGCCTTAAATACATATTCACGCAAATGGCGGGATTTGAATATGAGACAAATACGATGGATGGAGACCTTGAAGGACTTCAAGTTCGAGGTTTCCTATCATCTTGGCAAGGCGAACCTTGTGGCAGACGCGCTGAGCCGCAAGAAGGCGATTGCATTTGCGGCACCACTGATGATAGCCGAGTGGGACATGATGGAGTTTGTGCGGGACTTCGAGCAGAGACTCACTGTCGAGGAGCCTTTTGAGTGTGTTGCGCACGTTCGGGTGCGGCCACTTATTGACGACAGGATTGTTGAGGCCCAAGAGGGCGATATACGGCTGTCTGAGCTTCGAGAGCAGGCTAGCGATGCTGTGGACTCCGAGTGGAGAGTTGGTTCTGATGGGGGTTTACGATTCCGTGGCCGCCTATGTGTTCCTGATGTGGCTGACTTGAGACGCGAGCTTCTCGAGTCCGCCCATAATTCGAAGTTTGCGATGCATCCTGGTAGCACGAAGATGTACCAGGATATGAGACGGACGTATTGGTGGGATAACATGAAGGCCCACATTGCTGAGTATGTGTCTCGATGTCTGACGTACCAGCAGGTCAAGGCAGAACATCGCAGACCTCCTGGACTACTTCAGCTCATGCCTATAGTGGAGTGGAAGTGGGACTTCATCTCCATGGACTTTATATCAGGGTTGCCGAAGATGAGGAAGGGGCACGATTCCATTTGGGTGATTGTGGACCGGTTGACCAAATCGGCCCATTTCCTCCCTATCAGAGTTACGAACTCTGCAGACGAGCTGGCTAGATTGTACATCAGGGAGATCGTCCGTCTACACGGGGTTCCTTTGGAGATCGTGTCGGACAGAGACACGCGGTTCACATCCATCTTCCAGACACGTATCCAGGAGGCGATGGGTGTGAAGTTGAAGTTCAGTATAGCGTTTCATCCTCAGACTGATGGGCAGACGGAGCGGGTGAACCAGATTCTGGAGGATATGTTGCGAGCATGTGTGTTGGACTTCAAGGACAGCTGGGATGACTGTCTTCCGTATGCAGAGTTCGCCTACAACAACAGTTTCCAGGCGACTATTGGCATGGCCCTATATGAGGCTCTATATGGTCGACCTTGTAGGGCACCGCACTGTTGGGCAGAGGTTGGAGAGCGTAGTCTGATTGGCCCAGAGTTGGTGCAGGCGACTACAGAGAAGGTAGACATTATCAGGCGTCGATTACTCACGCGCAGAGCAGGCATAAGAGTTACGCCGATACCAGCGGCGACCGCTGGAGTTCGAGGTCGGTGATAATGTGTTCCTTCGGGTTTCCCCCTATGAAGGAGTCCTTCGGTTTGGGAAGAAGGGAAGCTCACACCGAGGTTTATCGGTCCATTTCGAGATATTGGATCGAGTGGGTGATGTGGCGTATCGTCTCGCCTTGCCTACACCACTTGCTTCCGTACACAACGTATTTCATGTATCTATGCTGAAGAAGTACGTTCCTGATCCTTCACATATCATCAGATGGGAGCAGGTACAGTTGAGTGAGGATGCTACGTACGAGCTGCGCCCGACGCGTATCCTTGATAGGAAGGAGCAGGTACTACGTAGCAAGGTCATCCTACTTGTGAAGGTGTTTTGGACACATCATTCCGAAGAGGAAGCTACCTGGGAGACTGAGGCCGAGGTCAAGAAGAACTACCCTCAACTTCTCGAGGAGTACGAAAAGGTATAAATTTCGAGGATGAAATTTTTTATTTAAGGGGGGTAGATTGTAACGACTCGAAAATTTTCGTACATTGGGTCGAGTACCACCTCAACCAGAAATCACGTAGGATTAAATTCTTTAGAAATTTAACAAAGTTAACTAAGTACTAAACTCGATTAGTCATGAAATCCGTTAGGATCGCTTTAAATATGATCTGCAAGACCCAAAAGTTGCAGAATCATTGACGCTAGGTTACCCTAAAGTTTAGAACCAAACTCATTTCCCGTCTGCTCTCGGGAATTAAACGAAACTTCGTATTAGGTCTAGATCGCACATCGGGAGTCCGATTAACCCAAAGCTAAGGAACTAGGACCGCCCCACTGGGCTTAACAATCATCTCAAAAATCAGCTCCATCCGATGTTCCACGACCATTCGTTTCGATTCGGAGTGAGGGAGTGTGAAAAACACTATTCCCATGCCAAAATAAATATCTGGAATAGTGATCTGGCATCATTCGTTGACGCGTCAGTATTAAACAACCTGACCGTCAGAATCAGACCAAATTACACCCTCGGATTAAGAAAAATTTTAGGAACATTTACATGTACTTAGAATTTCTGATCGTGGCCCACTGACCGTCGAACTGAAAGTGGTCCGCCACGTGCGATCTGGGAATCCGATCGAGTCAAAAACGTAATCCCACGTAGATCCATAGATGGTGAGCTTAAGTCTGACGTTTGGTTCAAGGAGGGCCACCAGAACCTCCCTTTTGAGCTGGAAAAGTGGCGAAATGCCTATATAAGCAGTACCCCTTGAACCTGAGTCTAATTTCGAAATATTTTTGGCTATAAAAGGGGCTTAGAACAGCCCCTCTCACAGCCATACGAATTTTGGAGAAAAACCCTAGAGGGAGAGAGAGAAAAGAGAGAGAAGAGCTTGGGTTTTGTGGGAGATCTTCCTCCTACTGCTTTGGACTGTTACACGGCCTACACCGCTTCATTCCAGGTGTTTTCCCGGCGGTTTCCATCCCATTTGAAGGTAAGAAACCCTAACCCTAGGTCTGATTTGAGGTGGGATCGATGTGGGTTGTGTAACGACTAACCGATTCCGCTCTTTAGGCTAGAAAACTCCCGTATACGGAAGATTTGCTACCCTTGCTGATTCGTTGCGTTTCAAAAGGTAAAGGTGAGGACTTTAAGTGTATAAGTTACAGTTTTCAACGCTTTCAATGTTAGATAATGATAGATTCATGATCTGCGTGTAAATGCACATGTACAAAGTGCTTTCCATTTCCTGTTTCGATTAACGTTGCAAAATATGGAATTTCACATATTCTAGGTATACGTAGAAATACCGTATACGTATTTTTTTTGGATAAATGTTTAACATGTTTATTTAATGTATGATTATATAATATGTGAATAAAATACTAGTTTGGCGAAAGGAATCGCCAAAATACATGTTCACTTGTAAATGCGACGTATGTTGAAATTGTGTATTTTAGAAATACCGTATACGTATTTCTTTTGGAATAATGTTTGACATATTTATTTAATATATGATTATACAATACATGAATAAAATACCAGTTTGGCGAAAGGAATCGCCGAGATCTATGTTCACTTGAAAACACTATGTATGTTGAAATTACGTATTCTAGAAATATCGCTTATGTACAAATTTTGGAAATATAATTGTCATGATTATTTGTCGTATGAATATGGCATGTGCGGATAAAATAACCGCTTAGCGAAATAATCGCCCTAATACGCATTTGCTAACATACGTCGTGTATGTTGGAATAGTGTATTCTAAGTGTTCGCGTACATGCTTTGTGTGTGTAAATGTTTGATTGTTAGTGCCTTAGAGAGGTGCTGACGTAGGATTCCCGACTCCCTTAGAGACATGTAGGACCCCCCTCCACGCGGTGGTTCGCTATGACCACTCACTTGTGATATGTATGTAATCGTATTCCTATGTGTATAGTGCTTTACAACATGCTTTACTTCATGCTTTACTTCAAGCTTTATAACATGCCTGCTAATATGCTGTATTGCTTGTTTATCATGCTTTACTCCACATGCTATTGATGAGAATTGTTTGAGTTTGGGACTATGCCTATAGTCCAAACATTCGGTACTAGACTTGTGGTTGTGGCTGAGATTCATATCGCCACAACGGACGTGTCTGACGAACCCGAGTCGTACTTCGGTTGGCGATAGTGGTTGGCCACACGGAGTGCTTTTGCGCTCCATATCGCTCAACTTGTGGTGCGCTCGAGCTAGTCAGGCTCGTCAAGTAAACCGAAGTGTATATGTGTGTTCACCATGTTTGGTCGCTACTGCTTGAACCTAGGGTACCAAACTTACCAGTGGCGATCCCGTTAACCATGGTACCTCGATCCGCTAAGATGCATGAGCCGGGCATGGTGGTATGGGACACCGTGGTCGAGCTGTCGGCCTACGCTGGGGTCATGTGCCTCCCCGTAGTGACCATTGCGCAACCAAACTCGTGAGCCGATTATGGTGGTATGGGACACTATATTCGAGTCAAGTCGATACTTACTAGCGAGAGCCGAGTACGGTGAGACATGTGCTCGTGCTGACGGGCGACGAGTCCTCCGTAGTATCTTCGAGTATACTCCAAGTGTCTGTGATTGGCGACGAGTCTTTGACAGTAACTAGAGTATGAGTTGAGCCGAGTACAGTGAGACCTGTACTTGAGCTGACGGCTAGTGATTGAGCCAAGTACGGTGAGATATGTACTTGAGCTGACGGCCAGCAATTGAGCCGCATACGGTGAGATCTGTATCCGCGCTGACGGGTGATGAGCCCTTTGCGATGCCTTCACTACGCTTCTCAAACCATAATATCGTATGAGATTAGCTAGGATTGACGACCCTAGAATGGATCATGTTTGGGAATGATACAAGGGAGGTACCTTAGTTTCTCAATACTGCTGGTTGAAATGGATTAATAAAAACTTGGTAATCATGAGCATCATCACACCGCATGTGCTTTGTAGATGTGGCGCACTAAGGGAGTAAGCATTCGCGAACGTAAGATGATGTCGCTTGAGGGTGGTTTGGTAAGGGCATACAGCATCATGTCATATCATTTTTGTATTTAACAAGAGTAGTTAGAAATGTTTGAATTGTACTGTGTTATCATTACTGCTTGATTGATTTGATAACATGTTAACCTATGCTTTATTGTTCCACTGAGTTAGCTACTCACTCCCACGTTACGGGACGGTGTTTGCAACACCCACCAGACTCTGTCGCAGGTGTAGATGGCGCCTCTGTTTAGGAGCCGGAGCTCGACTTCGAGGAGGATCAGGAGTTCTCCTTTATGCAGTACTCTGACGGCTATGCTTAGGCCGACTGCATCGCGAGGATTCCAGGGCTTATTTACAGAGTTGTCTTTTGATTTTTTTTTACTTAGAAACGATACATGTATATTGGTACTCAGTTAGTACTCATACTCTGAAGTTCACAAAATTTTGTTACTTTACATACTTTGAATATAAAATTTCAGTCTTCCGCTTGCCTTTATACAATTGAACTGGAGTATGATTTACTGTTTTTGTATAATCTCATTCATGTTTATTGCACTAACTCAGACAACATTTAACCATCATTGTGTATGTTGCATAAGTGATGCGTTGGAACTCGGGAGTTAAGTTCATACTCGACCCCCGAATTTCAGGGCGTTACAGAGAGAGAGGGAGAGAAAAAGCGAGTGAGGAAGAGACTAAGGGAAAGGGAAAGAGCTCCCAAACCCTCAAAGTTCTAATTTTTTTTAGCCATCCCCTAACCCTCCTCTCAACCCTTCTAACCCATAAGCCTAACCCAAATTGTTCATGGTCTGGTTCATGTTTTAGCCTACTCAAGATTAAGCCAAAGATCCATTCATTTTATATATAAGCATTCATCATGACATCTATTCCCTTCTCAACCCCCCTGCTTCTCTGGATCTCTAATGAACGTATGCTCTGTGACTTGCCATACACCGGATCTTGTCACATCAGAAATTTATAGTGATCTAGTCCATTTTTCTTATCTTTATGCATAAGAATCATCACATCCACCCTCCAGACATGTTGTTGGACGTATGCTCTGTGGCTTGCCGAAATCTCGGATCTTGCCGCATCAGAAATCTGTGTGCACCTAGTCGTATCTCGACCACATCATCCATCCCTTGATATTGTTTTACCACACAAAGTAGAGACCGTACGTTCGTACAGGCAGAGAGGGTACCTAACACCTTCTCTCTTTGTAACTGAGGTCCCTTACCTAGAATCCTAGATCGCAGACCAGGAGTCAATCTAAAGTAGGAGAGTCTTCGGATTTCTCAAACCTTGCATATTCTGCAGGTTCTAGCCAACTGCGGGATTCTGAGATTAATTGGCCAGTGGCGACTCCAACATCCACAATTCAGCCTAATCACCCCCAGCACCAAAAACTTAACCTATAAATTAGCGTGGACACAAATTTTCAGTGTCTACAGAATGACGACTCCACTGGGGACATGCTAGAGCACACTAGCTGAGACCCGACTCGAAAACGTATGGTATTCCAATCTCAAGGGACATTCATCACTGCATTCATACAAAAAATAAATACATCAATCTTTGACTTACACTTGTTTAGGAATCAATCCTAGCCATGACCACTCAATACTATGCAGCTATGGCTACCCATGAAGAAGAACCGGTAGCTTTGCCAGCTCCTGAAGCATCGACACCATCACCGACACCTCCGGCATCTCCAACAGACCCACAAGCTAATGTAACCATGCAAGAGATAGCCTAAAGTTTCCGAGAAGTGCAAGAGCTATTGCTTCGCCTAGTGCCAGGCATCATACCAAACATACAGGCAACACAGCCTAGTGCTCAAAATAGTTCAACCCCACAACCTCCATTTGCTTCCTCCCTTCCTCCTCTAGCAAATCTCATTCTACCATTCCCTATAGAATCAGCACAAGATCACCAACATCCTCTTCCTAATAGGAGGTCTGGTCAATTGTAAGGGGCAAAACCCCTCTCATATGATCCTTCTGAACTCATAGAACTCCGAGAGCAATTGTACGATGTACAGAGGAAGTTACAGAAGCAGCAAGGGGTGGATCTCCCATCCACCAAGTTCAGGGATCTTTGTCCTTTCCCTGATGCAATGGTACCTCAAAACTTTGAGTACCAAAATTCAAAAGGTATGATGGTACGGGGTATCCTATGGACCACTTAAAGGCATTTTGTGGGGAGCTTACTACTCTAGCAGGTAATAATGGAGCGTTGATCCGTTTGTTTCAAAAATCCTTGAAAGGCGATGCATTAGATTGGTACACGTCATTAGACTACCATCGAATTAAGACTTAAGAACAACTTTTCCAAGCTTTCATTGATCGTTTCATGTACAATCTTAATGTAGCGCCCAAAAGGGCGGATCTTGTTGCTTAAGGTAGAGGGATGATGAGTCATTGTCATCTTATGTTGGACAGTGGCGGGCAATGGCCGCTAGAATGAAAACACCCATTGATGTCGAAGAGCAAATCTACATGATAATCCACTCAGCAAACCCGAGTATCTCTGGATACCTCGTCTCGTATCCATATGCCAACTTTACCCAACTCATCCGCGCCGGGGAACAAGTCGAAGCTGAAATAAGGGCTGAGACAATCTCCCCCTGGTGGCCTCATCAGGCCTCCCCAGTACAACAGACAGTGGAAGGAAGGCCTACTGGATACGAGAATGGAGACAGAAGTGTTCTTAACCCCCATCCAATAGAAGAAGACAATCTTGTCGCCTCTACCCAAGACGCTCGATTCACCCCTCAAGAGGGATAATGGTAGCAACAACAACAAAGGGAGAATCTTCAATATCCCAATCATGGTCAGCAAATGGGGATGGTTCGGGAGCCTAGGCAGTTTACACTGATAGCCCAAACTTACAGCGAGATACTAGCCATGCTAGTCCAAAGGCAAATACTTACTCCACTACAGCCTAGGCTTCCACCAAACCCTCTGCCACCAACCTATAATGAGAATGAATACTGTGCATACCACCAATCCCGAGGCCACACAACAGACCATTGTTTCACCCTGAAGTATGCGGTCCAAGATCTAATTGACAATTAAAGGATTGTGGTTACCTCTCTTGTTGTTGCCACCACCAGCTACATCCTCCAGAATTCTCTGCCACCATATCAAGTATGCCCCAGCTCATCAGGAACCCCTACTAACAATATCAGTTAAGGAGAGCTACCCCCGGTCAATCTAGTCCAATGCATCCATTCAATCATTGTCAGCCCAACAACAATACCCCCAAGTCTACAAGGGGCACACCCTGCCAGTCCAATCTCTTCGCTCTCAAATATGCAACGGGCATCTCCAGCCGGTCCAGTCTCCATGCCCCCAAGTCTACAAGGGGCACACCCTGCTAGTCCAATCTCTTCACTTTCAAATATGCAAGGGGCATCTCCATCCAGTCTAATCTCCATGCTCCCAAGTCTACAGGAGCCACCACCTATCAATCCAATTCATACATCATTTATCTCGCAAGGGGCACCATCTGCCTATCCGACCCTTTCTCCAATTGTCATGGTCCAAGAGAAATCTCCTTCCCTGATCAACATACCGGATGCCCTAGCAAAATCAGGGCCCAGCTTCAATCATGTGGTAACTTTCTAAGAATGACATTCTACTGCTTAAAGAGATTTGCCTAGCTCTCCTCAGTCTTTGATCCATCGAGAGAAGAGTCTAAGACGAGTGGTTCCCGCCTCTAGGAGAACGGTCGAGGAAGAGATTAATGTCGAGATCTTGATTAGCCCCAAAACATCAACCATCACTTTTCAGGTCTTTGACATCACAGCTTCATTTCATCTCCTCCCTGATCGGTCTTGGATCCATAGAGTCAAGGCTCTCTCTTCGACTCTTCATCAAAAGGCTAAATACATTTTCGGAGACAAGGCGCTGATCATTTTGGATGATCCCGAACAAATCTTTTTGATAGAAGCAGTCAACCATCAAGAGCTAGATATCCCGATCATAGACATATAATGCTCTAATGAGGATATCCCATACCATGGTCTCGAGTTCGAGACTGTGAATTACATGCCTCTTGCTTGTCCCATTGGATCAAACTATGTCTTCCCTTCAGTCGAGCACCAACATTTTTATTATCAGCTCGAATATCAAGAAAATACAGGCATGACAGGATTAGGATATCAACCAGCAAAACACAAATGTATCAGAGGAGAGCAAACTCGGCAAGAGGAAGATGATCCCTTCATCCACACATCAATCAAATCCTTCAAAGAGGGGATCATCTATTCGGTAGGCAGGCCAAGATCCACCGTGGAGGATCAAATGAGCAAAATGAGCCCAACTAGGTTGTTTGAAAATAACTCGGGCAAGGGGCAAGAATTACCCCTAATTAACTGGACCACAGTCTAGGTCCCACCTGAGCAGGAAGAATCCAAAGACTCACAATGCATCAGAGATGAGCTGAGGAAAGTGACATCCAACACCAACTCAGAGCCCAATCCCAAACTCATCATGACATTTAGGCACGACGATGAAGGCCCACCAACTGATCCGTCTGGCCCTGCCTCCTCAGGGGAGGGAGTGCAGGGCAACAGCTGGTTCGCAATCCCCAAGACGGCACAATAAAAGAAAATAATATTTAGCTCCTTAAGTCAAATCAGGCAATCCCTAATTCACATCGCCGTCTTTCTAAAAAAAAAACCAAAAAATCAGAAAATTCTCGAAAAGCCAAAAACACTGGATATTTCCGAAACACAAAAAAAAAAAAAAAATCATATACTTCTCAAAAAAAATCAGAAAATTTTCCAAAAGCCAAAAACACTAGATATTTCTGAAATACCAAAAAATTCAAATACTTGTCAAAATCTTAAAAAAAAAATCAAAAATTTCTCAAACACCAAAACAATAGAAAATCTTTCAAAACTCACAAGCAATAATGTGCCAAATGCATCAGTTACAACACCCGAGTTTAAAGTTGACTCACATGATTTCGATCTAGAGTTAAGACTTCGAACTCATGGATTTAGACGAAGCCCAAGATGGGGAAAATAATGATCCGACTCTCGAGCTAGAAAATTCCCTCCGAAAGTTCAAGGCAAAGGCCAATGTCGTCACAGATGATTTTGAAATTGTGAACTTGGGATCCCTTTAGCTCCCTAGAACAATACGCATCAAGAAATCATCGCCTCGTGAATACAAGTAGGGGATCACAGAATTCTTAACGACAGGGCTATCCAACCTTGGGTTCTCCTATGAAGCCTTACCCAGATCAAATGAAGAGCTAGTCATACACCATCTCCTATGAAGCCAGAAGTCAAGCCCATCAAGCAAAGCTATCAAGATCATGTTTAAAGTCCATGATGGAGTCCTACTGATGAACGATGAAGATAAGTTATTGCAGCATGTCAGGAAATGCTTCAAATATTCAAAGCTTGCATAACGGATCCATGTGCATGCTTCGAGTCTTTATAACCTGACAACAGTCTAATCCTTCTTCATTATAGGGTGTGGACATCATCGAAAGAATGAACCCAAAGGCATCCAATGGTCATGAGTATATTCTCGTGTCAGACAAAAGCGGGGGGCGATAACATCCTATATCATCGGTACGAATGAAAAAGAAGTCAATGAAAAAGATTGGTGGTAAGCTCGATGCAACCAACTACATCTCGCAAACATAAAGCACATGACGATCGCTAAGATCAACGACAACCAAGTCTGAAAGAAAGGTTAGCAACATGGTAATCATGCACATCTTATCATTGCACCTACTAGATCTAGGGGGGCAACTCCAGGCCATCCTGAGACGGTCCGCTGATCATCCACGAGGTTCTTCCGAGAGGTGCCCTTCGTCTCTCCATCATTAGGGGCAAAGATCTTCCAAAGCCCATCAACGCCGACAACATGGGTAATCCTACCTGACTATGTCAACAACCACAATCGTAAAGTTAAAGTCAAATGACAAAAGGTTAGCATCCTGAGGTACATTCCATCATCATTCCTTCCCTCCAATAAGTGTTCCAAAAAATAAAGGGTTCAAAAAAAAAAGATAAAGAAATAAAAAAATGGATGAATAAAGCGCGCAATCCAAAAAAAAAGAAAAAAAAAAGAGAAAAGAATAGTCGAATCCAATGAGTGAAAACACAAGTCACCAACCCATTTCCCCTCAGGATAGTTTAACCCAATGTCAATAGCTTCACGATCATGATTGAAGACAAAGTCAGGCAGCTCACCAGTCGGCCGGCAATGAATGGAGTCTAGCCTCCCGCCTCTGTACAAGAAAAAGAAAAATCAAAAGAAAAGTAACATGCCAAATGAAAACGGGCGAGGTGAAAACCCAAAAGGGCGTCTCGAGTAAAAATAGCAAGCATGTAGCGGACTTGGTGAAAACCTAAAAAGGCACCAAGGGTAAAAAGAGCACAGCTGCCAAGGGGCAGGCAAGAGAAAAAACTCGAGACATGGTGAAAATCCGAAAGAACGTCATGGGCAAAAATGACGAGAAAGCCAGTCGTGGTGAAAACCTGAAAAGGCGCTACGGGCAAAAATGGCTAGAAAAGAAAAAGAAAAAAAAAAAGAAAACAAAAAGTACAGGTACGAAGGAAGCCAAAGCAACGAGCAAAGAGAAGAAACACAAGGAAAAGATAGGTCCCGGATCAGAATTCTGTCAGACTCTACCCAAATCCAAGGGGCATGATCCTAGTATGTGCTACTCTCAGGGAATCGGGATCCCTAGTAAATAACTCAGAATACCGAATTCGACGTGGGCTAAGTTCAATATTCTGATTCCATCGTCCAGGCACAAGCTCAAACGCAAGCAAACACTGACAAATTTGGCATAAAAAATTCCTTTAAAATATCTTTTTTATAAGTACATTATTTTCCTTCCTTTACAGGAACAAAAATAAAAACATACATGCATATACAGGACAAGCAGCCAACAAAGTCGGGGGATCCACAAAATCAAAATGAAAACCCAAGAGGCCCACAAGTTCAAAGCCCCAGAGGCCCACATTTCAAAACTCATAAGTTCAAAGCCCCAAAGGGCCACATTTCAAAGCCCTAGAGGCCCACAAGTTCAAAGCCTCATAGACCCACATTTCAAAGCACCATAGACCCACATTTCAAAGCCCAAAGGCCCACATTTTAAAGCCCCAAAGGCCCACATTTCAAAGCCCACAAGGCCCATAAGTTCAAAGCCCCATAGGCCTACATTTCAAAGCCCCAAAGGCCCACATTTCAAAGCCCACAAGACCCACAAGTTCAAAGCCCCAGAGGCCTATATTTCAAAACCCACAAGTTCAAAGCCCCAAAGGCCCACATTTCAAAGCCCACAAGGCCCACAAGTTCAAAGCCCCAAAGGCCCACATTTCAAAGCTCACAGGGCCCACAAGTTCAAAGCCCCAGAGGCCCACATTTCAAAACCCACAAGGCCCATAAGTTCAAAGTCCATAAGGCCCACATGTCAAAAGCCCACCAAGCCCATTGTTCAAAGGCCCATCGTTCAAACCCATGTTTTCAAGCCCATTTCCTAGGCCCACATATCCAAAGCAAGGACCACTACACAAACCCGATTTCAAGGCCCATGGTCCTAGGTCCACATGTCCAAATCAGGCCCATGTTCCCAATTGCCCCATTAATTCATTAGTGGAGGTCATCTGGCTATTCAATCCAGATCACTGTACAATAAAACCGGACAATCACAACCATCCGTGAGATCAGACGGATCTTTCCAAAATCCAAAAATATTTCAAAAAAAAATAAGTCCCATTAATTTATTAGTGGAGGCCATCTGACTTTGCTACAATAAAACCGGACGATCACAACCATTTGTGAGATCGGACGGATATTTTAAAAATCCAAAAATATTTCAAAAATTAGCCCCATTAATTCATTAGTGGAGGCCATCTGACTTTTTGCAAATAAAAACAGAACGACGACGCCCACCCGTGAGATCGAACGGATATTTTCTAAAAACCAAAAATACTTTCAAATAAAATCCCCAAAGAATCTAGTTCCAAAGGGAATAGCTTTCAAACATTTAAAAAATAAAAAAAATGCACGCGGCGCGTAGTACACTGAGGAATCTTCCATATTCTCCAGATGCAGTCAGTGCAAATAGCTAAATAAGATTCGATCTCTTCCGGCTTCCCCGGAGGATGATCAAATTCGTACATGATACATGTACGATTGGCCCGATCTCTATATTTGGACAGTCGTACGAATGCTAGTAGAAATGATTGGATCTATCTCTAGAAAAAATCATCACACTCGAAGTGACAACAATCTATTGTAACCAAAGTATCAGGAATCAGTAGACTGCATGGCAAAGGATTACCTACACATACCTAGTCCAGGATGTTCGAAAACTTTGATTGAATCCAAGTTGGTATAGTGAGTTCCCCATAAGGCCGCACCAACTCGCAGGGCAGCTAACACTTTGACAATCAAACAGACCGAATACTCTTAGGGTGATTACATAGTAAAGGAACAACAGACCTAACAGTACGGGAATCCTCATAAAGCCGCGACAAATGCGCAGAGGCCCTTACTTTTCAGACTTACCCTCCGATGTTGTTAGCAATCCGATGTGAAAGGGTTGTGATTGGTGATCCGTAAAGCTGCGACGAATGCGCAGGAGACAACAACAATGTTTTCTTCAACCCTCGTGATATGTGCAAGTAATCTCTTTTCCAAACAGTCGACTGACAATGATATAATGGCAAGCAATAAATTTGAATCACTATCCTTTCTGACCAGAAGGATGGGGTGTCCACTCGCTTTGGCCTTCGGTTGCTTGCAATCTCGGCCAAAGAGGGGCATCTGTAGACACCCCACCCGAGCTAGTATCTTGAGAAAGCTAAGATAACACGGGAACTATGATCATAACCTAACCTTAACCCTAATCCCAGTCCTAGCCTACAACGAACCCTAACCCTAGCCGAAGACCCTAGTACAGAATCCCCAAAACTCCCCAATCGCAACCTGAAACCGTGATCCAAGCCGTTCAGTATACACACAGCCTCACCTATACCCTATACCCCGACCAGAACCCTCTATCCATACCTAAATCCACCACTTTGAGTCCCAGAAACCCAAAACCAAGACCATCGAACGAACCAGAGCACTACACGAAGCCCACACATGCGAATTCGGCCCGAACTAGGCCCGGGCGGTAGTCTGACTACCGCGAGCGGTATTCTAACTACCGCCTGCTGCAGTCCGACTGCCGCCGCTCTCGGCCCACATGTGGACAGCTGTCCCAGCGTCCAAAAGTTAACTTTCCTTCAAAATTACCCCCCCTACCTTCACTATTTAGCAATTTACCAACCCCATAAGCCAATGAGAGTGTGCCAAGTGGCATCTCTCTCTTCTCCACCAACCATCACTTGCCACCTCAGCTTTTAACCCTCTCAAATCTAGTAATTGCAGCAATGCCATTGGAGAAGGCTATAAATAGCCCTCTCCTCTTCTCATTTCAAAACGCAACCAAGAGAGGAAGAGAGTGAGAGAGAGAGGGAGAGAGAAAGAGAGTGAGGAAGAGAGAGAGGGAAAGGGAAGGAGCTCCCAAACCCTCAAAGTTCTGATTTTTTCAGCCATCCCTTAACCCTCCTCTTATCCCTTCTAACCCATAAGCCTAACCCAAATTGGTCATGGTCCAGTTCATGTTTTAGCCTACTCAAGATTAATCCAAAGATCCATTCATTTTACATATAAGCATTCATCTTGACATATATTCCCTTCTCAACCCTCCTGCTTCTCTAGATCTCTAGTGAACATATGCTCTGTGATTTGTCGTACACCGGATCCTGTCACATCAGAAATTCCTAGTGATCTAGTCCATTTTTCTTATTTTTTTGCATAAACATCATCACATCAGTCCTCTAGACACGCTGTTGGACGTATGCCCTTTGGCTTACCGAAATTTCGGATCTTACAGCATCAAAAATCCTTGTGTGCCTAGTCCTATCTTGACCACATCATCCATCCTTTGAGATTGTTTTACCATATAAAGTAGAGACCGTACATTCATACGGGCAGAGAGGGTTCCTAATACCTTCTCTCTTTGTAATTGAGGTCCCTAACCCAGAATCCTGGATCGCAGACTAGGAGTCAATCTAAGGTAGGAGAGTCTTCGGATTTCTCAAACCTTACATATTGCGCGGGTTCTAGCCGACTGCGGGATTCTGAGATTAATTGGCTAGTGGCGAATCCAACACTTAACTTACAGCCTAATCACCCCCACCACCAAAAACTTAACATACAAATCAGCGTGGGCACCGATTTTCAGTGTTTACAGCTACATATACATCACTATGGGCCTTACCAAATGAGCCGAAAATACATCACAATGGGCTGCAATACATAGATCTCATATACATCAAATGAGTTGAACTATATGGGCCAGAAACACATTACATCTGGCCTTGCCCATGGGCCTCGAATACCTCACAATAGGCTACAACCCATGGGCTTCAAATACACAATAGGTGGGCCTTGCACCTGGGCCACGAATACATCACAATGGGCCTCTCCACCTGAGCCGCAATTCCACCATAATGGACCCTATCCCATGGGCCTCAAATATATATTATAGGTGGGCCTTAAGTTTACATCACAGGTGGGCCCTATCACATAGCCAGGCGGTGTGGATGAATCACATCCATCAAGGTGAGGCCGGCAGAAGGATGGCGTGGATAAAATACATACATCACGGTGGGCCATACATCCATCAGAATGGACAGACGGTGTAAATACAACACATTCATCAATCCAGGCCCCATACATCAGGGTGCGTCCACCTGATGTGATGGACGGTGGGAATATAAAATACATGCAATCAAGGTGGTCCACGCACTGGACAGCACTTGCATCAGGGTGGTCCACCGTCCTTGATGAATGGTGCGAAAGCAAAACAGGTGGGCGGCTTTGGTGTAAAACAGATGGACGTGAATGAGATACATATATCACAGAGGCCCCGAGCTGCTGCTGCACGGGCAGCACATTATCAAGGTGGACCCCATGTGTTGTGCATGGACAACACATTATCGAGGTGGGCCCCACGTGCTGCACATGGACAACACATATAACGAATACAAAAAGGTGGGTCCCACCCGTCTAACACATGGCCGGAGTGGATATGCCCCACATTCCACACGTGGGACCTACAGAACTTGCAGATCCAATGCAGCAGCTATGTAGTTGGTGCGGTACACTAGAGAGTTCGGTTCTGGATGGTGTGGATGTAAGATACACCATGGAGGCCCCACATGATGGACGGCTGGAGTGGATGCCACGTACATCACAGTGAAACCCCACCGTCTCATCCATGGACGGTGCGGATACAAACCACGTACATTGAGGTGGGCCCACCCTGCCAATGGATGGATGGTGTGGCTGTACAAGACACAAATCAGGGTGCGCCCCTTTCCATAGAAAAACAAGTGGACTGTGTGTATATATCACATATTGTATGGGTCCCACCGTCCATATCTGGACGATGGACGACATGGATGGAACGCATACATTTAGTGGGCCCCACGTCCACACGTGCAGCATGTGTGGAGTGGGTCCCACACGAACAACGTGGGATGTATAACACATACGTCATACAGACCCACGAAATTTGATGATGTTGCACAGCAGCTGCAGCACTGCTCCTCGTCCAACAGATGGGCGGTTGGATGCAACACATGCCACGTGGGCCCTGTGGACGGCAAGGATACAGAATACATTCATCAGGGTGGGTCCCATCCCACACGTGTCGAGTGGGCCACGTCCCATTTCAAAATGGACGAACGGAGTGGATGGAAACAGATACATCACCGTCGGTCCCACAGCACTTGCTGTGTCAATATGCAGCTGCATGAGTGGGTTCCACCGTCCTCAGGTGGACGGTGGACAAAACACATATCAGGATGGGCCTCACGTACTGCTGGAGGGTGGAGTACAACACCTATATCTAGTGGGGGTCCAAAGAACCGCTGGATGAAACACATTCGTCAAAGTGGGGTCTGTGCAGATGGACTGTGTGGATCAAACCTACCCAACCACTAATGCAATGCAACAACAATATGGCTGGTGCGTGCGGGATCCTAGCCAATCCACTCCTCATCAGGTGGGTCCCACATGGGGTCCGCCATAATATTATATTATATTTTAATATATATATATATATATATATATAGAAAGAGGGAGGGAGGCTTCAACGTCTAGCGTCCAATCTGGACGGATGGCTTGGAGGAAACACAATTATCAGTGGGACCCACGGTTGCTGATGCAGTACAACAACTACATGGCTGTGTGGGTTCCATCGTCCCACACCGTGGACGGTGAGGATCAACATCAAGATGGGCCACAAAATGAAAAAGAGAGGGAGAGAGAGAGAGAGAGAGAGAGAGAGAGAGATCGGTAAGAAGGGGAGGGACCCCGCCACTATGGGCCCTCCCTAACTACAAAGCATACATCCAGATGGGTCCCACCCCATGTGGGCCCTCAAAGAACAAAATTGATGGATTGATCACCCACCTTAGATCTCTTCCTGGACTTCTTCTTTCACCGATGCGTCCTAGAGCTCCAAGGAAACAAGATTCAATGGTTGAGATTGATTTTGGAGGGTAGAGATGGAAGGTAGGAAGGTGGGCCACACATAGCTTCTCCATGGAAGCCATGGACGTTGGGTGCTCTCATGGTGGTGCTTGGGAGAATGAGAAAGATGAGAGAGAGAGAGGTGATGGGTGGATGGAGTGGGTGTTATAAGAAATGGGAATGAGAAGTATGGGTTAGTTTGAATTTTGGTGTAAAGGTGGAATGGGTGGGGAGAGAGAGTGTTGACTTGGGGAAAAGAGGGAATGGGTGCATGTACTTGAGATAGGGTGAGGTAGCATTGGGGTATGGAGGGTGTACTTAACTTGATTGATGTGACGGGTCATAAAGATTTCCTCGGAATTCGCAACGTGCGACGTTTCTTAGGAATGAATGCGTGCCCACATCTCCTAGCCTGGGTATCACCTCTGCACGGGAGACGTGGCGTCGGAACCGCGACAATGGTGCGGTCGCGAGGGTACAAGTCTGGGGTCGAGCCGATTCTAGAATACGGAATACGACTCGGAGTCACGCACAACTACCGATAAAAGATCGCTGGTTGCCAGAATTTGACAGGGAGAACCGTGGAAGTCTACGGAACGGTACGGGCTAGGATACGGGTCATACAACTCTCCCCTCCTAATAAAATTTCGTCCTTGAAATTTAAAACACGACACAACCTATACAGAGTTCAAAAGAGAGGAAAATCCTATTGCTATACATATAATCATCAAATGCCTAAGAGATGGGGACAACGCCCACGAATATCAGCCTTATAATCTCAACGGTAGGGAGGTATATCAGAAATTCTCTAAGTTATTCAAACTCGGGGATCTAACTGTTCTAAGTACTTAACAATCATAGAGTGAATGGTAGCTATCAGCAGATATGTGAAGTTATCCTCAGGTATTTCCAAGTTATGCTCTAATACCAACTTCTGTCACGCCCCAAACTCGAAAATTGGGCTCACAAAATTTTCGATCGCCGAATCCGGTGCTGACAGCCTCCATAGTACCCAATTCTCGGTTCCCAGCGTACGTACTCTAGATTCTGATCCTGTGATCCTACAAGGATGATTTTTTTCAATGTACATTTATCTCGTAATAAGCATAACCACAAGATTACTCGAATCACAAAGGCAACATCATCATCATCACATATCCACTAATACAAACATTTGAATACAGTGTTGAAAGGGAAATACATATGCTAAAATCAAGGCTCCAGAAGTCAGCTACATGCTCCAAGCTCCTCGCTGCGGCAACCTAAGATCTCCTGCACGCATCTATCGTGCATAAGCTTATAAAAAGCTTAAAGGGTGGTGTAAGTGTGTGAGCAAGGTAAGTACCAAGTATTCAACACAATGTCATAATCATACAATGTCGAAATAAGCGCAAGATCATGAATCATACGTTATCAAAGTAAGTGAGAATACTGACAAGTCCATGAGTCAAACAATATTAGAATACGCAATACAGATTAACTATACAAATGAGGAACAATATCATATGCCATATCTAAATCATATAAATGCAGAAATACAGGTAACCCAAAATGCCATGTGCCGCAAATGTAATGCAATATGTGGTGCGAATGGAATGACCATACTGGAGTGTGAAGTCGGGATGATAGTACGTAGTATCGCAGGCTATGGGGTCCATCACGAGGGACTTCTATCCAAACCTGTCTCATACTTAAATTTGGATAGTCAGACTCAATGTGGTAAACTCCCAAGCTTAGGTTAGTCAGCGCCCCAACCGAAATCTTGGCCATAGCGAATATACACGTAACAAATAGTTGCACACCACCAGCCCGAGTGGATAGTGAATGAATGAATATGCAACTCTCACTCAATAAGTCCACATATTAGTATGGTTCCTCTCTGGGATCATCACCGGGGTCTATTACACTCTACGCCAGCTTACCGCCCCTATTCGAGCGCACGACTTGGTAAGTGGAAGAGACCTCACTATCCGCCTGCCAATATCGGGCCTGGCTCGTCGATAGCGGACCCATTCCTCAAGCTGGTCAAACTCAACCTAGACATTGCCCCCTCACTCAGGCGGGTAAGGTCACACCCCCTCCCAACCGACCATGACACAGTGGAAGACGCGGCCTACTAGTATACGGCCCTCGTACGCTCATATATATCCACTCGGTCTCGACGTTAGGGTGTCTCCTAGCCACGGACGTTTAGAGATTTTCACTCAGGAACATCTATGGCACTCGTATGCTAGAACCAAACATTTTCGGTGTTCCATCTGGTCATCCACGATATGTCTGTGGAAGCTACGACCCTGATGTCACTAGGACGTACAGTAGTCACAATACACAATGCAAGATGCATGAGTCATACAATCCAGTCATGCATCAATCATGCGCATACTGTGCTCATGTGAGATAACCTCCGCCTATCAGGGAGTCTCATAACAACCTGTCCAATGGAATATGCAATGGTCAACCACATCTCATAACAAACATGCAAATGATGTGTATAGGCATGTATCATGATGTTATGATGTCACATACTTATAATCGATATTAATAACTGGCATCAACAATTGGCCTCGACAATGTAGACATTTAACTAACATTGCCCCCAAGGAATGGCCCACATAGAGGCTAACATATAGTGGACTCATGACCTCACAAAAGGGCCTAATATACAACATCATGGGCCTCACTTCAATAGCTTAATACACATCACGATAAGCCTTTCACACAGGCCTAACATACATCACAATAGCCGAATACACATCACAATGGGCCTCAACTACAGGCCACATATACATCATATAGGTTTCGACAATCGGCCTCGGCAATCCAAATCAGCCTCAACAATTAGAATCAGCCTCGACAATCGGAATCGGCTTATACAATCGGCCTCGATAAATCAGAATTGGCCTCGATACTCGGCCTCGACAATCAGAATTGGCCCCCACAATTGGCCTCTACAAATCGGAATCGGTAATCGTCCACGATCGATAATCGGCAAATCGATCACATCAAATTAGAATAGGTAATCGGCCACGATAATCGGCCTCGATCGATAATCGGTAAATCGATCACGTCAAATCAAAATCGATAATTGGCCACGATAATCGGTCTCGATCGATAATCGGCAATCAGCCATGACAACTCAGAATCGGTAATCGGCCACGATAATCAGCTCGATCGATAATCAATAATCGGCCACGACAAATCAGAATCGGTCATCGGCTACGATAATCGACAAATCGATAACGTCTAATCAGAATCGGTCATCGGCCACGATAATCGACAAATCGATAACGTCTAATCAGAATCGGTAATCGGCCTCGATCGATAATCGACAATCGGCCACGACAAATCAGAATCGGTAATCGATCACGATAATCGTCTTCGATCGATAATCGGTAAATCGATCACGTCAAATCAAAATTGGTAATCAGCTACGATAATTGGCCTCGATCGATAATCGGTAATCGGCCACGACAATTCAGAATCGGTAATCGGCCACGATAATTGGTCTCGATCAATAATCGGCAATCGGCCACGACAAATCAGAATCGGTAATCGGCAAATCGATCACGTCAAATCAGAATCGGTAATCGGCCACGATAATCGGCCTCGATCGATAATCGGCAATTGGCCACGACAAATTAGAATCGGTAATCGGCCATGATAATCGACCTCCATCGATAATCGGCAATCAGCCACGAAAAATCAAAATCGGTAATCGGCCACGATAATCGGCAAATCAATCACGTCAAATCAGAATCGGTAATCGGCCACGACAAATCAGAATCGGTAATCGGCCACGATAATCAGCCTCGATCGATAATTGGCAATTGGCCACTAAATCGGGTACGATCGATAGTCCGAAATTGGCCTAACAAAGGGCCAAAGGAAAGGTCACAATGTAGACATTCAACCATCATCGCCCATTAATGTGGTCATTTAACCATCATTGCTCCCAAGGAGTGACCCACATAGAGCCAAACGTATCGTAGGCCCATGGCCTCACACAGGGCCTAATACACAACAGGTGGGCCGCATCCACGTGCCTCATACAAGGGTTACATATACATCACTATGGGCCTTACCAAATGGGTCGGAAATACATCATAATGGGCTGCAATACATAGATCGCATATACATCAAATGGGCCGAACTATATGGGCCATAAACACATTACGTCTGGCCTTGCCCATGGGCCTCGAATACCTCACAACAGGCCACAACCCACGAGCTTTAAATACACAATAGGTGGGCCTTGCACCTGGGCCACGAATACATCACAATGGGCCTCTCCATCTGGGCCGCAATTCCACCATAATGGACCCTATCCCGTGGACCTCAAATATATATTACAGGTGGGCCTCAAGTTTACATCACAGGTGGGCCCTATCACATAGCTAGGCGGTGTGGATGAATCACATCCATCAAGGTGGGGCCGGCAGAAGGATGGCGTGGCTAAAATACATACATCAAAGTGGGCCATACATCCATCAGAATGGACAGACGGTGTAAATACAACACATTCATCAAGTCAGGCCCCATACATCAGGGTGCGTCCACCTGATGTAATGGACGGTGGGAATATAAAATACATACAATCAAGGTGGTCCACACACTGGACAACACTTGCATCAGGGTGGTCCACCGTCCTTGATGAATGGTGCGAAAGCAAAACAGGTGGGCGGCTTCGGTGTAAACCAGATGGACGTGAATGAGACACATATATCAGTGGCCCCGAGCTGCTGCTGCACGGGCAGCACATTATCAAGGTGGACCCCATGTGCTGTGCATGGACAACACATTATCGAGGTGGGCCCCACGTGCTGCCCATGGACAGCACATATAACGAATACAATAAGGTAGGTCCCAACCGTCTAGCACATGGACTGAGTGGATATGCCCCACATTCCACACGTGGGACCTACGGAACTAGCCGATCCAATGCAGCAGCTATGTAGTTGGTGCGGTACACTAGCCAGTTCGGTTCTGGACTGTGTGGATGCAAGATAAACCGTGGAGCCCCACATGATGGACGGCTGGAGTGGATGCCACATACATCACAGTGAAACCCCACCGTCTCATCCATGGACGGTGCGGATACAAACCTCGTACATTGAGGTGGGCTCACCCTGCCAATGGATGGATGGTGTGGCTGTACAGGACACACATCAGGGTGCGCCCCTTTCCATAGAAAAATAAGTGGACAGTGTGTATATATCACATATTGTATGGGTCTCACCGTCCATATCTTGACGGTGGACGGCATGGATGGAACGCTTACATTTAGTGGGCCCCATGTCCACACGTGCAGCACGTGTGGAGTGGGTCTCACACGAACAGCGTGGGATGTGTATAACACATACCTCATACAGACTCACGGAATTTGATGGTGTTGCACAGCAGCTGCAGCGCTACTGCTCGTCCAAAAGATGGGCGGTTGGATGCAACACATGCCACGTGGGCCATGTGGACGGTAAGGATACAGAATACATTCATCAGGGTGGGTCCCATCCCACACGTGTGGGGTGGGCCACGTCCCATTTCAAAACGGACGAACGGGGTGGATGGAAACAGATACATCACCGTCGGGCCCACAGCACTTGCTGTGTCAATACTATCGGGATGGGCCTCACGTACTGCTGGAGGGTGGAGTACAGCACCTATATCCAGGTGGGGTCCAAAGAACCGCTGGATGAAACACATTCATCAAAGTGGGGTCCGTGCAGATGGACTGTGTGGATCAAACCCACCCAGCCACTGACGCAATACAGCAGCAATACGGCTGGTGCGTGAGGAATCCCAGCCAATCCACTCCTCATCAGGTGGGTCCCGTATGGGGCCACCATAATATTATATTATATATATATATAGATAGAGAGAGAGAGAAAGAGGGAGGGAGGCTTCAACGTCTAGTGTCCAATCTGGATGGACGGCTTGGAGGAAACACAATTATCAGTGGGACCCACGGTTGCTGATGCAGTACAACAGCTATATGGCTGTGTGGGTCCCACTGTCCCACACCGTGGACGGTGAGGATCAACATCAAGATGGGCCACAAAATGAAAGAGAGAGAGAGAGAGAGAGAGAGAGAGAGAGAGAGAGATAAGAAGGGGAGGGACCCTGCCACTATGGGCCCTCCCTAACTACAAAGCATACATCCAGATGGGTCCCACCCTATGTGGGCCCTCAAGGAACAAAATCGAATAACTGATCACCCACCTTAGATCTCTTCCTGGACTTCTTCTTTCACCGATGCGTCCTATAGCTCCAAGGAAACAAGATTCAATGGTTGAGATTGATTTTGGAGGGTGGAGATGGAAGGTAGGAAGGTGGGCTACACATAGCTTCTCCATGGAAGCCATGGACATTGGGTGCTCTCATGGTGGTGCTTGGGAGAATGAGAGAGATGAGAGAGAGAGGTGATGGGTGGATGGAGTGGGTGTTGTAAGAAATGGGAATGGGAAGTATGGGTTGGTTTGAATTTTGGTGTAAAGGTGGAATGAGTGAGGAGAGAGACTGTTGACTTGGGGAAAAGAGGGAATGAGTGCATGTACTTGGGATAGGGTGAGGTGGCATTGGGATATGAAGGGTGTACTTAACTTGATTGATGTGACGGGTCGTAGAGATTCCCTCGAAATTCGCAATGCGCGGCGTTTCTTCGGAATGAACGCGGGCCCACATCTCCTAACTTGGGTATCGCCTCGGCGCGCGAGACGTAGCGTTGGAACTGCGGCGACGGCGCGGTTGCGAGGGTACAAGTCTCGGGTCGAGCCGACTTTGGAATACGGAATATGACTCGGAGTCACGCGCAACTGCCAATAAAAGATCGCGGGTCGCCGGAATTTGACCGGGAGAACCGTGGAAGTCTACGGAATGGTAGGGGCTAGGATACGGGTCTTACAACACCAAATATGACTCTTGCATTTAATGTAACAAGTATTGATCACTATTGTTCAGTGTCACTGCTACAGTACTGCACGAGTAAATTAAATTAGTTGTCCGCAATCTTACATTGTTAGATTTTGATCAACTAAGTTGGTTCTTGGGCTTTTGAATGTGTTTTTGGAGCAATAGAAGCTTAAGTAATTATATGATCATATTCTTCATTCCAAGCCTCTATACCATTGAGTTGTAAGTCATCTTCCTTAAGATTAACACTCTAATAAGGATTCCAACCTCCACTTTGAAGATGTGCTTGAACTCTTCTATTTTTTAGAGATTAAACTCAATCTCTATAGGCATACTATTGTGTAAATCCTCTAGAAGACCCATATAGGTGAATCTCTTAGGAAATACAACTTTCCATTACTTGTAAGAAATTTAACCAACTTTCCATCACCTTGATCACTTCAGAGGAATACTACATGTAAGGTGTTTGATCTTGGAGTTGAAGCTTTGACAAAGCAGCGGCACTATAATCAGGGGAGCAAAGGGGATCTGATTAAAGCATAGGAGATCATCGATAAAGCAACTCGCGACAACGCGACAAAATGTGGCTCAATCTGACAAGTTACTAAGTGTAAGAGTCTGTATATTCTTATTCTTTGTGTAAGATTGATGTTAAGAGTTTGTGACCTAAACTCACTCAATTAGGTTCTTATGTAGGATCTTTGCTCTTGTGAATGACCTAAATTCAGATTCTTCTGTAGGACCTTGGCTTTTGTGTAGGACCTTAGATCTTGTATAGGGTCTAAATCAAGTCCTTATGTAGGCCACACGGTATGAGTCTTTGCGTGTCAATCTTCGTGGGAGCCTCCGACAGGAGTAAATATAAGGCCTTGGATTAATATCGTGGTTGTTGGTTAACTTATAGAAAACTAGCTAAAGTCTCTTCTGGGAGTCTTCGACTGGAGTTTATGTTAGTAGGTTCTTGTGTAGGATCAAAGTTTGTGACGAGCCTATGGAAAACTACATAAAGTCTCTTGTGGGAGTCATTCCTTGTGTAGAATTATAAAGGTTAGATGTTAACTTGATTTAAAACCTCCGATAGTGAAATCCGATACACTCATGAGTTGAATGCGTCCGCCGGGAGTGGAGTAATGAAACCGAACTACTATATATGCTTATGTTTGGGATTGTATTTGTGCACTTGTTTAATTATGCTTATGTGATTAAATATTTAATTATATGTACACATAATTAGATGAATGTTAGGAATTGATAGTTAACACATCCCACACACACATGTCCACTATCATGTTATACACTAATTGCTTGAATGACATATCTTTTGTAGTCTATGTGATTGAACTCTCTATTAACTTAGAAGCCTTTGAGTTAAATTTACCTACTTAGTTTAACTTGCATATTAATTATCTTAAGTAGATAATTAGGTTTAAAAGATGAAAATTCTTAATTAGTCCTAGTTACCCTTCTCTAGGACATACCTTTCATTCTTAAGCTCTACTAAGTTTCTGCATGTGCATCCGTGGTAATCCCATTACAGCAAAAGTGAATTTTCAATAACATTTTTTCAATGAAAGAAAAATAAATTTTAAGATAAGATGGCAAGTTCCTAAAATATTTTTAAGTTTCTAACTAACCAACCACTTCCAAGGTCTCATTGAACATTATTATTGCTGGAAATTAATTTCACTTCTTGGCTTGCTTGTTACAATTCCTAGTCCTGGATTGACTGGATTGACTGATTCCTAAGATGGCCCACCATCAACCATATCATAGGAAATAATGGTGATTGACTATCAATGGACCACATAAGTTTTGGATATTAGAGGCTATACTTATTTTCTTTTCCCTTCATCTAGGTTTACGTGACCTTATCAACATGTTGGGTAGCAAATAAACATTAAGAAAACAATACAATGGACCTAAGAAGTTTTTTAATGGTAAGGCACTCAATTACTACTATTTCATATAGCATGGTCCACCTAAGATTTAAATCTTCTTTATTTTTGGGCTCAGGTCCTAAAATGATCTGATAAAATGGATATAGAATGGTCGCACCATCTAATGTGAGGCCGATTGGTGCTTATTCCACTCCCAGAGTTGAATAATCTACAGCGGAAGCAAATATGGTGGGGCTGGGAAACACCGACTTCCATGATGTTGTGGCTGTGGGGGCCACCTTTACGTAGTTGTATACCCATGTCATCCATCTTTTTTCCCGGATCATTTTAGGGCATGGTCCGAAATAGATCCAATCTTAAGTGGACCGCACCGTTGTAAAACATGGTGATTGAATGTCCACAATTAAAAAGGTTATCGAATCAAGCTAATATTTGTGTTTTTCCTTCATTCACGTCTGTGCGACCTTATCAACAGTTTTGGATGGCAAATAAACATTATAGTGGGCCTAATATAAGTTTTTAATTGTGAGTGTACAATCACCACTGTTTCCTCTACTGTGGCCTACCCAAGATTTGGATCTGCCTCATTTCTAGGCTTATGTCCTAAGATGTGCTGTAACATCTTGGATTTTCATTGTTTTGGATTTCCAAAAATCCTTGAATTTTTTTTATTAATTAACTTATAATATCACTTAATGACCATTAGCACTCAATGTTAGTTTACACAGGGGTGGTACTAGTAAAGAACCGCACAAGTTCGATTAATCAGCCGTAGGAAGCCAACGAATCCGCCCGAATCTTTGCTAATAGACCAAATTAACCCTGTTACTCTTGTAGCCTAAAACCGACGGTTTAGAGTAATCATGACCAAATCTCCACTTTCACTAGTTATAAATAGGTCACACTATAAACATAGTTAATCCGAACCCTAATAAGTGCCCATGAGAAATCTCACTACCAAATTCATTCCAGAAATACCCCGATTTTCCAAACAAGCTCTAGACCGCTCATAGGTGAGCCACTAGTTCCAAAATTATAGAGTAATGTCCTTCTTACTAGGCTCGACATCCATCGCGGGAGTCGGACCTGGGTAGTGCCCAGAACTGCTCAACTTGAGCCGAAAGACGAGTGCATGAGAAATGAAAATACCCTAAAGAAAGGAGCTGGAACTTAAGTGAAATGGGTCGTCCACTCTTATGCAAAGTTGAGGATTTCGGACCGTCGGTTTACAACCAAACTTTACTCGTAAAGTAAGGATATTTCCCTGCTCATATCCGTATAGCCGTGGCCCCGATCGACTATCGGTGACCGTTAAACAGACTTCTAATCATATCTGTCGATCGACGCATCTAAATGGCAAACCGATCATATACATACATAGATCATCATTAGGGATAACTATCCTGTAGTGTATATCAATATGTACACCCCATAGTGGGCCCTAGAGCTTAAAAAGACCCTCCCATAGGTGTAGTATAGTAAAAATCCAACACTTGGGGTCATTTGCACCAAATTTGGCATTATAAAAGGGCCTCATTTGGGGTACCCCTCTCCCCATACGAATTTGTCCTAGAGAAATGAAAGAGAAAAGAGAGAAAAGGGATAAAGAAGAGAGGAAGGGAGAGTGGGAGAGAAGGTGGGAGCCACCACCTTGCATGCACCCCCGGCAGCCCGATCTAGTCTATTCCAATCTCTTTCTCCCATTCTCCCTCAAAATCCCCAAATTTCTTGTCATTGGAAGGGGGATTCACCCTAATTAAGGTAATGTGGTGATTATCCCTTTAATTTCCATGAATTCAGCTTTATCTTTGATCATTGTGCATTCTACACAATGTAGGGCCTCGGCACTTCAAGCCTACAGACCCGGCGCCGTTAGGATCGCCTCTTCACTCTCCGACAGTAATTAGGTGCGGACTATTAACCTTAGGTGGCCTAGCACCAATTATAGTAGGAGTTTAATGATTTTATTTGTTTGTGATGTTGTATTGAAGAGCCTAGAGGAAACCTAGCAATAGTATGGATTTGTATGTTTAGTTCTCATTTGATGTTGATCTTGCCTCTCACATGATTTAGTATATAGATGATTACATGCTCATGTTTGTTTGATTTTTCTCATATGTGTTGCTTCATAGTGTGTATGATTCCTTACCCTTGTGTATTTGATCCCTTGAGGTGTAGGAAGTGTTTAACTTCCTCCTTAATCCACACCACTCACATGTACCCTATTCATGATGTTATAGTTTGTTTATTAGGAGTATTTGAATCATATGTTGAGATGTATGTGAACATGATACTGTTGTACTAGTTGATAGACTTGATGATTGGCATGTTAAAAATCATCATCAAACCCTTGGGTTGGTCAGGAAACATGATGAGAGACGGTAGTCCCATTGGAAGGGCTACCCTGAGGCTAAACCCAGGATTTGGGCAGATGCGTGTGAGCGGCAGTAGTTCGACTACATGGGCCTCTTGCGCTCGATGTCGTCCGTCACGTGGTTGCCCGACTCGTGCGGTCTAGCCTACTCACTGGCCAATCGTGTTTGTTAACCCTGTTTGCTCATATATGTATGGAACCTGGGACACCCTACAACCGTTGTCGCCCATCGATAACCAATTTGAAACTAATCCACCACCTCTTGAGTCGAGCATGGTGGAATGGGACACTGTGTCCGAGCTATCGGCCTACGCTGGGGTGACTCGCCTCCCCGTAGTGATCGCGAGTGATCCCTTCTCCTCGGCACTCCCCATGTGCTTGAAGTCGAGGATGGGGAACCTGACGGGATCAATGATCACGGGGTCTTGGCCTCACATGTTGGTGGGTCTTGGCCTCGCAACCAGTTCAGGGTATTAATATATGGGGTGTATCAGATTCCCCAACCTGCTGAATGAATGGACTTAACTAAGAACTCGGCTAATACGATCACATTGCATAACACTAGTTAGGGTGGCGACTCGACAGTCAAGGTCACTCAGAGGGAGTGTTGGTCATACGCGATCATTAGATGGAGTCACTCGAGGGAGTGTTATGGCGAGGGCATGCATCATATCAGCTCTCACGCATACGCATTAATAAGATTAGCTATGTGTTTATGAGTGCTTGCATTTCATTAAATTCCTATTATAACTGATGCTTGTTACGACTTAAGATTAATAACACCCACTGAGTTGATCACTCACTCCCACTTTAGGACGGTGTTTTAAAACACCAACCAGACTCTCCCGTAGTTGCAGGTGACGAGGAGTACGAGGAGCCTGACGACACGAGCTTAGACGAGGAGGACGAGGTGTCCTACTTTCAGTTGATGGGCGGCACTCCATCGGTTTGATAGGCGAGATTTGGACCACTGAGTAGTGGGCTCAGCTTTATTCTTTTGAACATACTATTCTTTTTTGTGATTTTGTTAGGCAATGCTCGTGCAACCTATTATATATTGTTTTGGACTCGTATATATACTTGATCTTTTTTATTTCAATAGACTTGTGTGTTTGTGCTTCATGTTCCAGGAAATTCCAGGCTGCGTATTTAAACTTGATTTAAGCCCATATTAATGAAAACCAGTTATAAGTGACCTCGGGAACTCGGGAGTCGAGTGTATGTACGACCCCTGATTTTTAGGGCGTTACAAGATGGTTTCAAAGTAATAGTTTGAAATTTATTGGGCCATGAGTCATGAACCTACTAACGCGTCCGCTGACTCGAGAGACAATGCAACAGAGACTTAGAATGGTAGGTGTTGAGGGTCAAATATTGCATATTAGACCCTAGTTATTACCTGCATTTACGAACATGATTCTGTTTAACAGCCTATTTTACTCGTATTTGTGTTACAAGGTGACTTTAGGAGCTTGAACCGAAAAAGGGTGCTAAATGCATGGATTTGACGCTTCGAATTCACCAAAGCATGAGACGGACCCCAGGAGACTAAGATCAATGCAAGAGATCTAAGAAAACTGAGAAACTGAAGCTCGAGTGGCTTAGAAGACGTCCGGACTGCAAGATCATAGGGTTTCCACCGTCCGTTCGACTAACAACTTGATATGAAGCCTGAGAACACTAAATTAACTGTACACGGAAAAAATCAGCCATTGGATCTCTGTGTAAGTGGTCCAACGGTAAGAAGGACCAATGAATTATCAATCTGGGGCCCACCTGATCGCTGGATACGCTTCAATTTTAGAATCAATGTCTTAAATAAGCAGGAAAAATAGATGGACGGAGCGGATTTCTCACACACATCACATTGGATCCCACATGTACATGTGGGAGTGCACAGGGGGTGCACTCCCGCGCCACACCAAACCGATGAGATCGGTCAGCGGACGCTGACTGGATCCAATTTTCACGTAAACAGCGTCCATAAGGTGCGGACGCTGATTTGAGTTGTGGGTCCCACCCATCGCCCGATTTGATGATCAGATCCGTTCATTCACCCTAGAAGGAGGGTGTGACCATCGCCTAGGTGATGAAATCTCGGGGGACAATGGAGATTAGTTTTCAACGACCCAAGCGAAAAACCGATGGTACAAGAGGAACTTTGTGGGCCACGCCGAATCCGATCCAAATCTGACCATGTCCGAATGGTTTTTCAAGGTAAATCCAATGGACGGACTGGATTTCACAGATGACATCGAACATGGGGTCCACCAATGTCACAACGTAGAGGTTGCGCAAGCTCTGTTCGTAAACAGAGCTACGGCCAATCCAAGTGGGCCACCATCGCTGATCAGATGGCTGATCAGATGGCTGATCCGGGCCATCCATCTTCTAGTACATTCAAAAACGTCTCAGGGGACGTTATCTTTTTAAAGGAAAATAAGGAGAACAAACCAGCAACCTTAGATCAGATATGCACGTGACTGTGCTTCGAACTTTCGCACCGACTTCCGCACCTGCTGTGCATAAAGAAAACGCCGCTGGCAAGAGCTTTCATCGACCAACCCTCCCAACCTATAAAAGGAAAGAGAATAAAGAGAAAGGGGAGGGGAGCTAGGCTGGAGCGTAGACGTGGAGCATATAGGAGAGAGAAAGAGTAGAGTTTTCTCTGTTGCTGTTTCTTTTGTTTATTTTAGTTTATTTAAGAGGTTAGCCTAATCATGTGTATGGGCTAAACCTCTTAGCTAGGGCTAAGAGGTGAAGCTTGTAGCGTGATGGGAGACTCTGTTTTATGCCTTTAATTAATTTTAATTTATGAACTGATGTTGATTGTAGTTGATTTAAGGGAATGCTTTCAGTTTTTAATGATTTGTTGTGACTGAAATTACAATAGATCTGCGATGGCTTTGAGTATTTCTTTTTCCTTTTTATGTTTATGACGTTAGGAAGCCCTATTGTTCACCATCGTCTCCTGGGCATGGTTGGATGACGGTACCCTTCCTAACCTTCATAATCATCCGATTGGTTGTTAATTCGTTTAATTCTGTTGTTTACTTTGTCTCCTGGGCATGGTTTGGTGATGGAATCCATTCTAATTCATATACCTTTCATCTCTTGAAAACTATATCAAAGGAAGTTCAGTTGAGTTCTTGAAACGGGCATAAGATCTCCCTGATCTCTACAAGTGAATCCTCTGAATCCCTAGTGTCCTTTCCCTGAATTCTTTAAGTTTTAGATAATTAGTTCATCATTATTCCTCAATTGACACTCGATTTAGATTTCTTCTCATCCTAGTTCTAGTTCTATTTAGTTTCAGACTACGTACAGGTTTCAGTCCCTGTGGATTCGACCTCGGTCTCACCGAGTTTATTACTACATCACAACCCTATACTTGGGGAGTGAACAAGTTTTTGGCGCCGTTGCCGGGGACTGACGGCTACGATTTTCTGAAATTAATTGGTTTTAGAGTTAGTTTAAGATTAGGATTTTACTAATTTTAATTTTTGATTTTTTTTCTTTTTTTTGTTCATAGAACTAACCTATTTCCTATTTTGTAGGTTGTTAAGATAGAAACTTCTAATTCGGTAAACTCTTTCTGATTTTCTAGATTTTCTAACTCTTTAGATTTAGTTTTCTTTAGGAATTTTTCCAAATTTATTTCATCTTTCCATTATTCTATTTTCTTCTTTTAGAAGCTAGTTTACTCTCTAGTTTAAACATTAGGAAATTTCTATTCTTGTATCTCCCATTCTTAGAAACTAACTCGTTTTGTTTTCTTTTACAGACTTTAAATTTAGGGACTTAAATTTGGTAACTTCCTTCTAACCCCCTCTTCTTGCTAGTTTTTATTTTCCTTTCTTAGGATTAGGTTTAGAAATTAATTGAGGGTTGCGAGTGTTTCATGCCCAAGTGGGCCCGCGACGACACTCGACGTCTCTTGACTGAAGGAGGATTGATTGAGGGGTTGACTATCCATCGCAGGACTAGACACCACTCGAAATCCCCTGAGTTAACTGAAGTTATGGCCAAAAACCAACCTCTTCTACCTCAACCCAGGGTAGAGGACACTCAAGATGAGAATGAGGTGCATCAAGCACCCTCGCCTCGTACTTTACGAGATTATTTACAACCGGCGGGGGTGAGTACGCCCTCATGCATGATTTTTCCTGAAAATACAGGACAAATGGACATCAAGCTAGGGGTTATCTAAATCCTTCCTAAATTTCATGGGCTTGAATCAGAAAGTCCATACTTACACCTGAAAGAGTTCGATGAGATTATGGCCACCTTATTCTTTCCTAATGTATCCGAGGATACAATCAGGCTGAAACTCTTTCATTTTTCATTGAAAGAGAAGGCTAAGACGTGGTTACATTCACTGCGTCCTAGATCCATTGGCACATGGAATAATATGCAGAGGGAATTCATAAAGAAATTTTTCCCACCCCATAAAATGATTACCCTCAGAAAAGTAATCGTGAACTTCGCCCAAAAGGAAGATGAAACATTCTACCAATGTTGGGAAAGGTTCAAGGATCTTGTCAGTTCATGCCCACAACACGGTTTTGAAATGTGGTGCATTACAAATTTTTTCTATGATGGACTGACATCTTCTATGCGCCAACTGGTCAAGACAATGTGTAATGGAGAATTCATGAATAAAGAGGTCGATGAGGTATGGGATTACCTCGATAGACTTGCCGAAAATGCACAATCATGGGACCATTACCCAAAATCAAACACCACGTCTAGGCCAACTCAATCTAAGGAGAAAGGTGGAGTATATCTCCTGAAAGAAGAGGACGATTTAAATTTTAAAGTGACTAATCTCATACGAAAAGTCGAGGCCATGGAAGGAAAGAAGGATAAGGTTAATGAAATTGTTTGCGACATCTGTGATTGCAACATTCACACAACTGAGAATTGTCTAACAATATCTGCTTTTCGAGGAGTGTTGAATGAGCAAGCTAATGCCGTAAATAACTATCAAAGACCTTTCAATGGATCTACCTCTAATACATACAATCCTGGTTGGAAAAATCATCCAAATTTCAGTTGGAGGAATAGACATACTGCTACCCCTCAAAGTTTCTTCAATCAAAATCCAAATCAGGGGAAACCTCAAGAAGAACCGGTTCAAAATTCCATACAAGAGCTAGCTCAGGCAATGCGAGGATTTACAGATTTTATGCAAAAAATGGATTCACGTATGACAGTTATAGAAAAGGGGATGCTTCCCGCACAACCTCTCCCCAATCCTAAACCGCAGTACGAGATAAATGATCCCAGCTCTTCAAATCAAATGAGGCATGCTAAATCCATCACCACTTTTAGGAGTGGGAAGATCATTGATAAAACCCTTCCAGTTAGGCCCGAAAAGCCTCAAGAACCAGAAGAGGACAATAATGATGGATCTAGTGATGCCCCACAAAAATTAGAACCGGAACTTATAGAGAAGTCAGTTGCTCCGTTCCCCCAATGGTTGGTTACACCAAAATGTCTTTCTAACTCTTAGGATATTCTGGAGGTGTTGAAACAAGTGAAAGTCAACATTCCTCTACTTGATGTCATAAAACAGATTCCTTCATATGCAAAATTTTTGAAAGACCTATGCACGACCAAAAGACGGCAGAGTATTTAAAAGAAGATTTTATTAACTGAGAAAGTAAGTGTCATCCTGAAGCAAGATATGCCGCAGAAATTCAAGGATCCTGGTAGCCCAACCATACCATGTGTAATCAGGAACCATCGAATTGATCACGCACTTCTTGACTTAGGAGCAAGCGTCAATCTGATTCCCTACTCGGTATACAAACAGTTAGATTTGGGTGAGTTAAAACCCACCCTAACCACACTACAACTTGTTGATCGCTCTGTTCGTGTACCAAGAGGGATAATTGAGGATGTGTTAATCCAAGTCGATAGATTTTACTACCCTGTAGATTTTATCATCTTGGACACCGAACCCATCAATAACATGAGCACTCAGATTCCCGTCATTCTTGGTCGCCCATTCCTTGCCATGTCAAATGCAATTATCAATTGTAGGAATGGTGTCATGACTATGTCTTTTGGGAATTTGACATTGGAGTCAAACATCTTTTTCAAATACGACAGCAACTCAGAGGATGATGACGATTTCCACGATATTAACATGATTGACTCTTTCGTGGAAGATATGACACCTCTGACCTTATCCTCCGACCCTCTAGAGACGTGCCTGGCCCACTCCCATGCGTTTGATGATGATATGATTAGGGAGACGTGTGCCTTTCTGGATACTGCACCGGTACTTGAAGTTAACCGGTGGAGGCCATAATTTGAAGAATTACCATAAACTGATGTAGTGCCTCTACCGTCTAACCTCAAGGCACCGAAGCTTGACCTAAAACCTTTGCCCTCTGATTTGAAATATGCCTATTTAGGTCAAGATGAGACATACCCGATGGTGATCTCTGCCCACCTGGAGAAAGAACAAGAGAGTATGCTCATATCTACTCTCATTGAGCATAAAGGAGCCCTAGGATGGACGATAGCGGACCTCAAGGGAATTGACCCCTCGATTTGTACTCACCGCATATATCTTGAGGATAATGTGAAGACCGCTCGGCAACCACAACGTAGCCTAAATCCAAACATGAAGGAAGTAGTTAAGGCCGAGGTTCTTAAACTATTGGATGTGGGTATTATATACCCTATATCTGATAGTCAATGGGTGAGTCCAACTCATGTGGTTCTTAAGAAGTCCAGAATCACCATCGTAGCCAATGCTAATAATGAACTCGTGCCAACTAGAGTCACTACTAGTTGGAGAATGTGCATTGACTACAGAAAGTTGAATACTGTCACAAGGAAGGATCACTTTCCTTTGCCCTTCATTGATCAAATCTTAGAAAGGCTAGCTGGTCATTCCTATTACTGTTTCCTTGACGGGTATTCGGGCTACAATCAGATTGAAATCGTCCCTGAGGACCAAGAAAAGACCACCTTTACATGTCCCTACGGCACCTTTGCTTACCGAAGGATGCCATTTGGACTATGTAATGCCCCTACCACCTTTCAGCGATGTACACTGAGTATCTTTTCTGATATGGTGGGGCAATATCTAGAGGTCTTCATGGACAATTTCTCTGTCTATGGTCCATCTTTCAGCAAGTGCTTCGAAAGTCTTAAATGTGTGCTGAAAAGATGTGAAGAAAAGAACTTAGTACTTAATTGGGAAAAGTGTCATTTCATGGTTTAGAAGGGAATTGTCCTTAGACATATCATCTCGTCCAAGGGAATCGAGGTAGATAAGGCAAAAATTGATCTTATCTCTAACCTACCTCCACCCAAAAACATCAGAGACGTGAGATCCTTCTTAGGACACGCAAGATTTTATAGGCGATTCATAATGGACTTTAGTCTCCTCTCTCGTCCTTTTATGTAATCTTCTTCAAAAGGATGCTCTATACGAGTGGACTGAACAATGTCAGGAAGCTTTTACCAAGCTTAAGGGCATGTTAACCACTGCACCTATCATGCAGCCACCCGACTGGAGCCTTCCTTTTGAGCTTATGTGCGACACGTCTGATTATGCTCTTGGAGCGGTTCTAGGTCAGAGAAAAGATAAGAGGCCATACGTCATCCATTACGAGAGTAGGACTTTAAATCCTACCCAAGTGAACTACTTGACTACGGAAAAGGAACTCTTAGCCGTAGTGTTCGCCTTGGACAAATTTAGGTCCTACCTGATCGGATCCAAGATCATTATCTATACAGATCATGTGGCATTGAAGTATCTTTTTTCTAAGAATGATTCTAAGCCCCGCTTGATACGATGGATCCTTCTACTCCAAGAATTTGATTTGGAAATTAAAGATAAAAATGGAGTAGAGAATGTAGTGGCCGATCACCTTTCTCGCCTTAATACCTCTGATGCCCTTGAGGCGACCCATATCAACGACATGTTCCCCGATGAACAACTTTTCAGAGTCTCCCATTCACCTTGGTTCGCTGATATTACTAATTATCTTGCTACAGGTTCCATACTGACACGTTGGACCCCACAAGATAAGAAGAAATTCTTTACCGAGGTATGCAACTTTTTCTAGGACGATCCATATCTGTTTAAATATTGCTCAGACCAAATCTTAAGGAGATGTGTGCCAGATGATGAGCATCAGAGTGTCATCTCCTTTTGTCACTCACAGGCCTATGGTGGTCACTTTTCTGCTAAAAAGACCACGGCCAAGATTCTGCAGTGTGGCTTCTATTGGCCCACTATGTTCAAGGACACTCATGAGTTTTGCAAAGCTTGTGAGCGTTGTCAGAAATTGGGAGCATTGTCCTATCGAAATATGATACCCTTGAATCCCATTCTTATCATAGAGGCATTTGATTGCTGGGGCATCAATTTCATGGGACCATTCCCCCAATCTTTTGAGAATTTATATATTTTGCTTGCCGTAGACTATGTCACTAAATGGGTTGAAGCGATTCCGTGTCAGAATAATGACCATCGCACGGTCATTAAATTCCTTAAAGAGAACATCCTTTCCCAATTCGGAACGCCTCGAGCCATCATTAGTGATGGGGGCTCACATTTTTGTAATAGGCCATTCGAGAGTTTAATGAAGAAATACAGTCTCTCATAAGGTGAGCACCCTATACCACCCACAGACAAGTAGGCAAGCTGAGATTTCCAATAGGGAGATCAAACACATTTTGGAGAAAACGGTTAACCCTGATCGTAAGGACTGGTTAATCCAATTGACCGATGCCTTATGGGCTTACCGTACTACTTTTAAAACCCCTATTGGAATGTCTCCCTTTAGACTCGTCTATGGGAAGGTTTGTCACTTGCCTGTGGAGTTGGAACATAGAGCCTACTGGGCGATCAAAAATTTGAATTTCAATCTGAACAACGCTAGCTCGCTATGCAAACTTCAATTAAATGAACTTGAAGAAATCCGGAACGACGCGTACGAGAACTCGAGAATTTACAAGGATAGGATGGAGGCGTTTCATGACCGACATATTTTACGAAAATCATTCATGACAGGTCAGAAAGTCCTTTTGTATAATTCTCGATTACATCTCTTTTCGGGTAAGCTTCGATCTCGTTAGACTGGTCCTTACATTGTTGTTACTGCTTATCCTCATGGGGCCGTTGAAATAAGAGATCCCGACAATGGCAAGGAATTTAAAGTAAATGGACATCGATTAAAACCATTTGTCGAGAAATTTGATTCAGAGGACATGTCCATGCCTCTGACTGCTCCTGTTTACCAGGATTGATCTCCTAGTCTGATGGAGGTATAGGTAGGTTTATCACTTTCATAGGATTAAGGTGGTTGCTTTATTTGTCTGGCTGAAGACGATAAACTTAGCGCTCCTGGGAGACAACCCAGCTTTTCAATTCATTTCATTTTCCTAGTTAGTTAGTTCAATGTTTGTGGGTAACATTACTGCAAACCCTCACGAGACTACAACTCGTCCACTAGGGGCAACCTAGGGGTTTAAAGGCTTGTTGCATGCGCTAAATGCAATCAAGAGCACCTGCGAAAGTGGTATAGGTAGGATTTTTGTTATTCTTGTTTTGTTTTCTCTCTCGTGTTAACCGGCTTCCATGCTGTGATCTCTTGGAAAGTCTTTCTCGATTCATCATCCAGGTACTATCTTCCCATCACTTCACATTAACTTTCATTGTCCTATGTGTATTGCATGCTCATATATTTTACATTGAGGACAATATAGATTTTAGGTTGGGGTGGGAGATTAGGTTTCCTAATTAGTGTTTTCTTGGTCTTGAGCAAAAATTGTGAAATTTTTTAATTTTTCTGGCATTTCTTGTGAATTCGAAGTAATTTTGACAGCCATCTAGGGCACTTAGAATTTCAAGATACATGATGTTGGTAATCTATGACTCTTGGATTCAGTATCTGTTAAATTTCACAGTAAAGGTTGAACTATTAATCTAGAATTAGAAGATGTAAACATTGATTGAGTCATGATTTCACATGTCACATCTCACTTTTACATTAAGATTTCAGTTCGAAATTGAATTGTAACTTAGGTGATCATTAAGCATGGAAGGAACCAACCTGAGGAATTTGTCCATCATGAGTATAAAAAAAATAAAAATAGTTGTCATCAGATAAGGATTGGGCAAATAGGCTTCACCATGGGTTTGCTCCCTATAGGTGCGGACTCAAGTCCCTAAGATTAATATTTGGGACAGGTTGGGTGTACGGTCTTCACCATAGGTTTACTCCCTATAGGCGAGGATTCGATTCCACTGCTCATCGATGGAAAAATCAAAAGCTGGAAAAATAAAAAGAAGAACTGTAAGGCAAGTTCTGGTTTAGGTTTTGTCGTCCTGAATGCTCTTTGGATCATCAATGTTATCATGGAAATTGACAATTGGATCTCTTAATGATGATAAGTCGGGGTTACATTATACACCTATGGAACTTAATGTTTAAAATTTTTCTAATTGATGGATTAATATTTTGAGCCTGACCATGAAATTTACCATGCGCATGAGTCCATGAGAAATTAATGCCAACATTCATGAATCTTAGAATTCTAGTATTTGGATAGTTTTTCAAAAATCACTCGAGTTTGTAGAAATTGTCCTGTAATTCTCAACTTATTTTTCACATACTTTGCTCGGGACTAGCAAAATACTGGTTGGGGGTTGTGTTGAGGGTCAAATATTGCATATTAGACCTTAGTTATTACTTGCATTTACGAACATGATTCTGTTTAACAGCCTATTTTACTCGTGTTTGTGTTGCAAGGTGACTTTAGGAGCTTGAACCGAAAAAGGGTGCTAAATGCATGGATTTGACGCTCCGAATTTACCAAAGCATGAGACGGACCCCAGGAGACCAAGATCAATGCAAGAGATCTAAGAAAACTGAGAAACTGAAGCTCGAGTGGCTTGAAAGACGTCCGGACTGCAAGATCATAGGGTTTCCACCGTCCGTTCGACTAACAACTTGATATGAAGCCTGAGAACACTAAATTAACCGTACACGGAAAAAAATCAGCCATTGGATCTCTATGTAAGTGGTCCAACGGTAAGAACGACCAATGAATTATCAATCTGGGGCCCACCTGATCGCTGGATACGCTTCAATTTTAGAATCAACGTCTTAAATAAGCTGAAAAAACAGATGGACAGAGCGGATTTCTCACACACATCACATTGGATCCCACATGTACATGTGGGAGTGCACAGGCGGTGGACTCCCGCGCCACACCAGACCGATGAGATCGGTCAGCGGACGTTGAACCGATCCGATTTTCACGTAAATAGCGTCCGCAAGGTGCGGACGTTAATTTGAGTTGTGGGTCCCACCCATCGCCCGATTTGATGATTAGATACATTCATTCACCCTAGAAGGAGGGTGTGACCATCGCCTAGGTGAGGAAATCTTGGGGGACAATGGAGATCAGTTTTCAATGACCCAAGCGGAAAACCGACGATACAAGAGGAACTTTGTGGGCCACGCCGAATCCGATCCAAATCTGACCATGTCCAAATGGATTTTCGAGGTAAATCCAATGGACGGACTGGATTTCATAGATGACATCGAACATGGGGTCCACCAATGTCACAGCGTAGAGGTTGCGTAAGCTCTGTTGGTAAACAGAGCTACGGTCGATCCAAGTGGGCCACCATCGATGATCAGATGGCTGATCCAGGCCATCCATCTTCTAGTACATTCAAAAACGTCCCAGGGGACGTTATCTTTTTAAAGGAAAATAAGGAAAACAAACCAGCAACCTCAGATCAGATATGCACGTGACTGTGCTTCGAACTTTCGCACCGACTTCCGTACCTGCTGTGCGTAAAGAAAATGCCGCTGGCGAGAGCTTTCATCGACCAACCCTCCCAACCTATAAAAGGAAAGAGAATAAAGAGAAATGGGAGGGGAGCTAGGCTAGAGCATGGACGTGGAGCATATAGGAGAGAGAAAGAGTAGAGTTTTCTCTGTTGCTGTTTCTTTTGTTTATTTTAGTTTATTTAAGAGGTTAGCCTAATCATGTGTATGGGCTAAACCTCTTAGCTAGGGCTAAGAGGTGAAGCTTGTAGCATGATGGGAGACTCTGTTTTATGCCTTTAATTAATTTTAATTTATGAACTGATGTTGATTGTAGTTGATTTAAGGGAATGCTTTCAGTTTTTAATGATTTGTTGTGACTGAAATTACAATAGATCTGCGATGGCTTTGAGTATTTCTTTTTCCTTTTTATGTTTATGACGTTAGGAAGCCCTATTGTTCACCATCGTCTCCTGGGCATGGTTGGATGACGGTACCCTTCCTAACCTTCATAATCATCCGATTGGTTGTTAATTCGTTTAATTATGTTGTTTACTTTGTCTCTTGGGCTTGGTTTGGTGATGGAATCCATTCTAATTCATATACCTTTCATCTCTTGAAACTTATATCAAAGGAAGTTCAGTTGAGTTCTTGAAACAGGCATAAGATCTCCCTGATCTCTACAAGTGGATCCTCTGAATCCCTAGTGTCCTTTCCCTAAATTCTTTAAGTTTTAGATAATTAGTTCAACATTATTCCTCAATTGACACTCGATTTAGATTTCATCTCATCCTAGTTCTAGTTCTATTTAGTTTCAGACTACGTACAGGTTTCAGTCCCCGTGGATTCGACCTCGGTCTCACCGAGTTTATTACTACATCACAACCCTATACTTGGGGAGTGAACAGTAGGAACCATCCTAGAACTAGAACCGGCAATCTTAGATGGACGGTTATATTTTTCAGGAACTAAGATTGGGTAGTGAGAGGGAGTAGTTATGCTAGAGAATGAGTCCAGGAGTCTTACAAGACCTCGGCCCATAGACAGAAACGATCTAAAGACTGAACGATTTGACGGTCGAGACAATTGTCCTTGACCAAATAAGTGGATATCTGGCCAAATTTGATAGTTTTGACCCATTTTGGGGTAAAGACTTAGGGGTGAAAGAAATTTTACTGAAAATAGTGAAACTATAGAAAAATCAAGTTTTGACCACTAACCGGGAATAATCTTGCAAAACCACTAGGCTCATTGCGTATATCAGCTTCTCCTACCCCAAAATCATATATGGTATGCCCCGGGGGTCCTTACCGGCGCTTGAGAAACCATGAAACAAAGTGGACCCTACTCGGGAAGCTGAGAGCGGGCGTGACCCCGCCCAGACCTCCAGGGACTCGGTCGAACCCCGCCGGAAATTCCTATAATTTTCAGTCAACTTCAAAAATCCATATCTCCCTCAATATAACTCCAATTTAGGTGATGCAAAATCTATATTGAAGCTTAACAAGTCTAGTTTTATATAAAAATAAAATAAAATAAAAATAAAAATTATAATATAGTTATATTTGGAGTGAATTAACAACTGTCCAAAAATCATAAGTTTTAGACAGTGGTTACTTCTAGAATTTTTATAATTTATTTACAACTCCAAATAATATGAAATTTGGTGAGATGACTTCTCTGAATCCATGAAATTTCTCTGAACTTCTCACAGAGAAGCCTCGAATCCACGAGGAAAAGAAAATAGAAATAATTCTAAGAAATTCGAAGTAATTTGATTGATGATGAAAAACGAGATTACAACAGTTAATTTAAATAAGGCTACAAACCCTAAGGAGAAGTTTCAAAATCAAATTATAACTAAAACTTCTAGAAATCATGACTTATTATAAACAGTAAACTAACTATTTATAGACGATGGTGATTTCCACTAGACCTCATGGTTTTTGGCCAAAAATAGTGCATTCTCCTAATTATTCTAAGCACTTTTCATGTTTGGCGCAACTCCTAAAGCCCAACGAATGAATAATTATACTCAAACTAAAACTTACTATAAATAGTAAAAAAGAAATTAAAACAGGAATTCGACCGTCGATATGATGGTATTTCGAAAATTCGACACGGTCAACCCGACATAGCAGGTTGGGTGGCTAACGTGGCTCTTCTTACCGTAAAATCATACATGGTATGTCCGATAGCTCATTCCGGTTTGTAAGATACATTCGTTTTAAGTTCTGAATGGCCAGATCACTTCTATCATTAATCAGTCCTTTTTTTAATCCATCTTGGCCATGAAAATGTCTGTGACCCGCTCTACATCACTTTTTTATTTGAAAATGGTTAGAATTTGCAGTATCTATATGGAAGATATACTTTCAAAGTTATGAGTTTTAAAGTGGCTTTTGAGGTTTGAAAAGTCACACCTTTTACGTTGTTGAGAATTGGACATTGTGTGTGGCCCGTGTTCGAGACAACGAATGGAGAAGAAAATGGTTTCCGATCGAGATAAGTTTGGTCCATTGAAAATTTCATCGAGTTTAGTTTCACCCAAGATTTGTTTCACCGCAATCCAAGTTATAATGAGGGAACTTTATTCCCAAAAATAAAATTATATGTTGCTTGTGATTAAGGATAGCTCAACTGTGTTGTGGACCCTATTGATAGACCAAGTGATGTCAGATTGTCTTGATTCCAAGCTTGGATCGTAGGTTTTCGAGTTAGCTTTTCAATGAGTATAAGTTCTCCTTGATCTGACCGTTGACAAGTAAGATACGACCATTTTACCAAGATTGCTTCATGCAGAGTATGAAGTGTTGGAGTTGAGTGAAGTGTGTGATGTGGGATAATGGCATGGCATAACGATCTTGTTTAGTGGATGTTACCTATTATTTAATTGTCAAATAATGCCTATATGGACCTATCAAAGAGTGTCACTGTAGACACACCATTTAGGGCTGACAAGTTTATCAGAGTGCTATATGAACCCCACAGAACCCTGAAAATCTAGGCAAACCCAAGCCCAAGCCTAGACACAGTAGCCTTTAGGACCACAATAAAGCATAATCAAGTGAACTAGATGGGAAATGCCACCCCATATGGGGCCCCTGTAAAAAATAGGGCTCGTCCACGTGTCAGGCGAAGCATAATATGTTACCCGCAACGTGGTAATTTTTTATTACGGGTTAGATGGGAGTGACAAATCAAACCCCGCCTTGAAAACATCACTTAGGCTGAAATGACCCATCTCCCTTGCTTTTGCCCAAAATTACACCCCTTGCCACCCGATCCAACCATCTACATTGCACCACGTGGCAGATCCATTCGAACACCCAATCTCAACCCTTAAAGCCTTCATTAACCCCAAAACTTTTCATAAATCACTAAAATGCCACTCCAAAATCCTGTAAATACCTCCATTTCACTTCATTTCCATCTTTTATCACTCACTATTATTAATAAAAGCTTAAGGAAGAAAAGAGTGAAAGAAGAAGAGTGGGATCTAGCTCATCCATCCACCAAGGAAAGAAAAGGAGTACAAAGTGAGGACCTTCTAGCCCATGTAAGTCGAACTGAGCCTAGCCCTTAGCCGTTTGAGCCCCCCAAAAGATCAATCCAATCCACTCCAATCAACCTTGCAATAACCTGTCCACCCTCTTGCTCGACTCTTATAAACTCCATTTTTACTTGCATTTGCATTGTGCATCATCATCTTCACTCTGTCTGAGCCCTTAAAAGGTCAATCAAAATTCCTTGAATTGATCCTTGTGACAAATTTGTCCACCCCTTACCCTCTCCGCCTACGCAAGCAACTAATCAACTACATTCATTCATGTATTGGCATTTGCATCATCATCTCTCTCCTTAGCCACCTTTCTTCTCTAGCATATTTGAGTGTGAAAGGACGAGCTATAGATGTCTTGAGGGGGGGGGGTGAATAGGACAATGCCAAATAATTCGCTATAATGCAGAATAATGAATCAATTAAATACAAAATTGCAAAGTATTGACTCCTTGATACCAAATAGTTCATAAGACAACCTTTCACTTAAAAGATTTAAGTACGACAACCTTATGTCACGACGTCTTTAAAATCAAAAACTCAAACTAATTGCAATGAATAAATAAAGCACAATAACTCAAATAATAATATCCAATCACCACAATGCATAAAAGAGTTAAAGTGGTTCGGTGCCTTAATGCAACCTACTCCACTCCCAAATTTACTACCCTTGCAATTTTGGCTTTCCACTATTTCAAGGTTTTTAAGGTTCACCTTAACAACCTTATATAGTTACTGCAATTTTCCCGGGTTATCATAATCAAACCCACTTTATGATTTTACGAGGTCACCACAAACAAACCCGCTTTGTGATTTTATGGGATTACCACAAACAAACTCACTTTGTGATTTTATGGGCTCACAAACAAACCCTCGGAGATTTCCAGGCTATCTCAAAAAAATCCAAAACTGAAGTAATTAAAAATAAACAGTACTTATCTTAGATTTGGCAAGTCGAAGTCGTAGTTGTAGCTTTGAGTGCAGTGATCTCCTTCCTGGGATATTGATAAAACCGATGTATGAGTTCAACCCAAAGAGATACAGAGGGATTTAATAGTTTTTAATTAAATGAATGAAACCCTATTGCTACAGATTCAATTCTCTTTCTTCTCAAAGTAGAGTATAGATTACTCTTATCAAAACAATTAAAACTAACTTTGAAAATGAGAATAGAGTAAGCTAATAATAAAATATGAATTACAACACAAATAGCTTAAAGAGGCTTGAGAGATCTTTCTTTACAACACAGTAAAAGTAAATGAATTTTCGTGATTTAGAATATAAGAGAAAGCTTCTATGTATAGTTAAGAATCTGTGTAGTTCGGTTGACCTAAGATTCGGTTCGGCTGGCCTAACTCTAAAGATCACGTTCCAATCAGAATATAAAAATCGCGGTGTAAAATCTTTCAAACTTTGGCTAGCCTAAGCCTAAGCTCAGCTGGCTGAACACCCAGTTCGGCTGTCCTAAGCTCAAGTTCAACTAGCCTAAGTAGCCTGGATTCCGAAATTGTTCCATTGCTGAAAATTTGACCGAACTTCCTTGGGCTAGCCGAAGTCAGGTTCAGCTGGCCGAGACCCATCTTGGGTTGGCCAAACCTAACGCAAATTTTGATCTTATGAGATCTAATTTTATCCGAATGTTATATGGTTGGTCCAAGTAGTTAGGCTGGCCGAACCAGACTTTGGGCTGGCCTAACTAGAGTGTGTTTAACATAAAATATGTTTCAAGATATGCATGAGTGAAATACACATATCCTATGATCCAACTAGGTTTATACTACCTGTAGGTTGACTCATACGAAGTGTTTTAAACTTCGAACCACTGCTCTGATCTTGTATTGAGATGTTGAATCTTCTTTCCAGGTACTTGATCGAGTTGATAGCTTGTCTTCAGTCGAGCTTGCGATCGTAACCAGACTACGAAATTTGACAAACAAATATGTGCTTTAATTATAAGAACTTACAATCTCCCCCTTTGTCAATTTCATGACAAAACAACAATACAACTCAGCACAATATATTACAACATCTCAAACAACACAAATCTTTTGAGTCAACTAGTAATCTTGTTACTCCCCCTGAGATCATGCATTTGTATCACTCCCCCTGAGTACGTAGTCATATCTACACAAATATAAGTCATAGAGTGCATGTAAATATGTGTGTGCTCATAAGAGAAATGATGATCTCATATTCATATCACATTACAAAAATATAATATTTCTCCCCCCTTTTGTCAGAAGTTAACAAAGGAAGAAGCAATCAATGAAGCACGATAGATATAAGAAGCAAAAAACATAAGGATTTAATAGCATAAAATAAGCATAACATAGTGTCATATCCATATGTATGTCACCAAGAGTAAAAATATAGCAAGTTATTACAGACCAAGAGTTTAAGAAAATCAGTTAGAACTGAAGGAGGATGGTGCCAGCATGTCAGGATCATTAATCCTCAGACTTCTGTTGAAACGATGAAAGTACTTTTTTATGTACTTCATCTGTTGTTTCTGAGAGACATACAGGTCATCCACCTTCTTTTCTAAATTATCCAACCTCTCTGAGAACTTTGAGGGCTAGAAATCAGAGTCATCGTTATCATCAGTTTCTTCCAGATCTGCAAATACATCATCCATGTTCACATCTTCTTCAAGAACACCTTCCTGATGTCCTCGCTGCTCAGGTCTTAGCTCAAGTTTCATCATGTTGATATTAACATTACCAAATGGGAGCTGAAACTCCAGTGCTTCAATTGCAGGGAGTTGAACATTGATTTGGGTTTGTGTAATCCACTCAATCCATCATTTGTGTCAGATCGTATTAACACTTAATCCCAAAAAATCAGGCCCATTCATAACGAAGCGGATAAGCTATTGACAAGTTGAGTAGTGAGGCTGGCTACTGAAGTGACGTCACCAAATTTTGTGGGCCTACCATGATGTATGTTTTGTATCCGTACCATCCATCCATTTGGAGAGATCATCTTAGTGCATGATTCAAAGAATGAATTAGATCCAAAGCTCAAGTGGACCCACCATAAAAAACAGTTGGGAGAGCAATGCCGACCATTAAAAACCTCTATGGGCCACAAAAGTTTTTGATCAAGTTGATATTTGTGTTTTCCCTACTTTCATGTCTGCTTTAACTTATGAATAGGTTGGATCTTAAATAAAAATCATGGTGGACCTTAGGAAGGCTCCAACAGTGGGTGTCACTCTCCCCACTGTTTTCTATGGTGGGGTCCACTCCAACTTTTGATCTACCTTATTCTTTGGATCATACCCTAAAATGATACCTCCAAATGGATGAACAGTGTGGATACAACACATACATCAGAATGGGCCACAACACTTAGTGACATCACTTCAATAGCGGCAAGTCTCGCTACTCAACCTGTCAGTAGCTAATCCGCGTCTTTGATGTTACATCAGAATTTATGGTGGGCCTCATAGACCATTCAATTTAGATTTAGATTGGCCTTTATAGAAGTGACTTTCGCCGTGGAAATCCAAGCAGAATAGTCTACAATGGAGGCGAATTTGGTGATGACAAGAAACACCGACTTCCTTGAAGCCCTAACCATAATCAAATCTCAGGTGGACCACACTACTTGGAAAAAGTGATGATTGAATACCCACCTTTAAAAAAGTCATAGATCAAGTTGATGTTTGTGTTTTCCTTTTGTCGACGTCCATCTAACTTTACCAATAGGTTGGATCGAAAATAAACATTATAGTGGCTCCGGGAAGTTTTTAATAGCGAGCATTCAATCACCATTGTTTCCTGTGAGAATTGACCACTGTAGACCCCACTGTCTTTTCCAAAAGCTACCAAAATTTTACATTCTCAAACTAAACCATTCTGTACGGACATACTATCTACAGACAACAATACCCTTGACCTATAGCTACGGATTATAACCGTAGCCATAGGATAACATGGAAAGCAACGGATTCACCTCGCTGGATTTCATGATTGGATCATTGAGTTTCATGTTTTCCAATGGCTACGGTTATAATCCGTAGCTATAGGTTTCACGGTGCCACCCTACTACAAGGGTATTTTCATCTACAAATAGTCGTCACAGAATGGTTTAGTGTGAGAAAGTAAAGTTTGGGAGCGTTCAAAAAAGATAGTGGGTAAAATGTGGAGTAAACAGTGGTCAATTTCTCCTATTTCCTGTGGTGTGGCCCACCTGAGATTTGGATTTGCCTCATTTCTGGGTTTCCGTCCTAATATATTCAGGAGAAATTGATAGATGAAATGGATGTCACACGGAAGGAGTGTGCCCCGCAGAGACGGATTCGAGTGACATGGGCTACAGGATATCTGCCTTTTATTTCTGCCCTAGACCCAATCAAATAGTAAAGAGAAATTGACGAGCAATTTCCAACTATACGACCCATTTATGGCCCACCAACCTTTTTAAGCCCACTTGCTTTTTACCTCCCAAGAATACTCCCTGGACGTATGGATAGCTTTTCACATTACGAAAATGCCCGTGCTTTTCAAAAAACAAATTTTGAAAGCTGGGTTTCCTATGGCTACGGATTATAACCGTAGCGATAACCGTAGCCATTGAAAAACAAGTAGGTAGTGAGACAACGAGTTGGGGTCGACCGGGTCAGGCTATTTTATGGATGCACTTTTTTTTTTCCACATAGAGAACTTTCTTCTAACTACATTCTTCTCTAATACATATTTATATAAATATGTATACATAAGCATTAAAAAAAAAAAATCTCTCTTTTTTTCATTTCTTTCTTTATTCATTTAACAAGAATATCTTCTAAACCAAAATTAGTTACTTGACGTACCCTATATGATTTTGGGGTAGGAGAAGCTACTTTAGCCAACCAACCTAGTTATTTTTCAAGATTCCATCAGGTCGACGGTCGAAAATCCATTTCATTCACTTCACGGTCAATTTCATTCATTTCATTTACTTCGCGATCAATTCCATGCATTTCACGGTCAATCCCGGCAATTCCCCTTCACTTCACGGTCAATTCCATGCATTTCACGGTCAATTCCTTTCACTTCACGGTCATTTTTGTTCATTTCACGGTCAATTCCGATGATTCTGTTTGGATTCACGATCATTTTCATGCATTTCATAGTCAATTCCGACGATTTCGTTTGGATTCATGGTCATTTCCATGCATTTCAGGGTCATTTCCACGCATTTCACGGTCAATTCGCTTCACTTCACGGTCATTTACATGCATTTCACGGTCATTTCCCTTCACTTCACGGTCGTTTCCACGCATTTCACGGTCAATTCACTTCACTTCACGGTCATTTCCATGCATTTCACGGTCAATTCCGGCGATTTCATTTGGATTCACGGTCATTTCCATGCCTTTCACAGTCAATTCCCTTCACTTCACGGTCATTTCCACGCATTTCACGGTCATTTCCATGCATTTCATGGTCATTTTCGGCAATTCCGTTTGGATTCACGGTCATTTCTATGCATTTCACGGTCAATTCCCTTCATTTCACGGTCATTTCCATTCATTTCATGGTCAATTCCGACGATTCCCCATCACTTCACGGTCAATTTCATGCATTTCACGGTCAATCCCTTCACTTCACAGTCATTTTCATTCATTTCTCGGTCAATTTCGGCGATTCCCCATCACTTCACGGTCAATTCCATGCATTTCACGGTCAATCCCGGCGATTCCCCTTCACTTCATGATCATTTTCATGCATTTCACGGTCAATCCCCTTCATTTCACGGTCACCATAACATTTATTTTCCATCCAATCTATTCATAAGGTCACAAAGACCTAGATGAAGAGGAAAAATAAATTTCATGATGATCCAAAACTTCCGTGACCCCTAAAAGTGTTTCAATGGTAGACGTTCGATCATGCATTGCCTTTTACATGTGGTCCACTTGATAGACGTACGAGTTCGCCAAATAGATGGACGGTTTGGATATAACACATACCTCATAATGGGACCCACAAAAAGCAATGGGGATTATAACAGGGAAAAAAAATAGCCAGCGAGTCGAGGTTGACCGGATTGGGACCTGGTCGACCGGGTCAATGGCTACGGATTATAACCGTAGCCATAACCATACCGCTATGGCTATAATCCATAGCCACTGACCCAGTCGACCGGGTCCCAACTCGGTCGACCCCGACTCACTGGCTGAAATGCGTAGACTACTACACTGCCACAGCACTACGGTTATGATTACGGCTATAATCTGTAGCCACTGACCCGGTCGACCGGGTCCCAACTTGGTCGACCCCGACTCGCTGGCTGTTTTTTCTTTTTTCTTTTTTTCCTTGTAATCCCCACCGCTTTTTATGGGTCCCATTATGAGGTATGTGTTATATCCAAACTGTCCATCTATTTGTTGAACTCAAATTAAGGCTTGAGACGAAAAATAAGATAGATCTAGCTATCAAGTGGACCACACTGTAAAAAGCAAAAAGCAGTGGAGGATTGAACGTCTACCATTGAAACCCTTTTAGGGGTCACAGAAGTATTGGATCATTATGAAATTTGTTTTTCCTCTTCGTCTAGGTCTTTGTGACCTTAACCGTAGCCATAACCATACCGCTACAGCTATAATCCGTAGCCACTGACCCAGTCGACCGGGTCCCAACTCGGTCGACCCCGACTCACTGGCTGAAATGCGTAGACTACTACACTGCCACAACACTATGGTTATGGTTACGGCTATAATCCGTAGCCACTGACCCGGTCGACCGGGTCCCAACTTGGTCGACCCCGACTCACTGGCTGTTTTTTCTTTTTTCTTTTTTCCGTTGTAATTCCCACCGCTTTTTGTGGGTCCCATTATGAGGTATGTGTTATATCCAAACCGTCCATCTATTTGGTGAACTCGAATTAAGGCTTGAGACGAAAAATAAGATAGATCTAGCTATCAAGTGGACCACACTGTAAAAAGCAAAAAGCAGTGGAGGATTGGATGTCTACCATTGAAACCCTTTTAGGGGTCACAGAAGTATTGGATCATTATGAAATTTGTTTTTCCTCTTCGTCCAGGTCTTTTGTGACCTTATGAATAGATTGGATGGAAAATAAATGTTATGGTGGGCCCTACAAAATTTTTAACGGTAAAAATAAATTTTCCTGCGGTTATGTGGTGTGGTCCAGTTGATCTTTGGATATGATTTTTGTTTTTTTTTTTTTATAATGCTCCGAAATGATCTTGAAACATGGATGAACGTTGTGGATATAATAAATACATAACTGTGGGGCCCATGCTACTTTGATATCTTTTGAACCGTTCGTACAACTCGGAGTTCGTGGAGCATCAGCGCTCGCCTTCGAGCACCAGGGGATCCGCTTCCGGAAGGAAAAGCAGGGGCATTTTCGACCTGGAAATGGGGCCGTACAGCTGGGGCTTATTCTTGGAGGTAAAAAGCAAGTGGGTTTAAAAAGGTTGGTGGGTCATATATGGGTCGTACAGTTGGAAATTATCTCAAAATTGACCGCTGTAAACTCACAAAATACTTACAAGGGCTTCCAATTTTTACAAAGCGGCCCTAGGCCTGTGATCAAGACCATTGATCAGTTGCTCCCAACTGTGGATGGACCGTCCCGCAAAAAATCTAGACCGTATGATGATCCATCACATGGATAATGGATGGCAAACTTCCAAGGTTGGAATATCCCAACCCTTCCATATTGACCTGTTCTACTACACTGTGGACATGTCTCTTTCTAGGCGATGAATGAACGGTGAGTATCTTCCAATGGTCTGGGTCGACAAACAATGGACCCCACATGTCACTAGTCTTATGCATGTGCACACTACAGTTACATGGAAAAGTACCGATGAGTTTCCGATAGGAACGAAAATGACCTAAAGGAAAAAGCGAATCTTTACACTGGATCTACTTATGCACTGGGATTTATGTTGCTTTTCTACCGTGTGAAAATTGGTGGTTACTCTTCGATCGTGCACATGGCATGCTTGTATGGTAATCCAGACCATCCTAATTACTGACCCAACTGTGTATGGAGCATCATGGAAAAATTACACTGATAGGATATTATTAACCATCTGTTTCTTTCCTTTGAACTAATAACATTCTTGTTTTACTTTAACCAACCATTGTTTAGTCACTATTGTTAGGAACACTTGATTTATGCTCCACCTGCAATGGGACACACAAATTTAACGGTATGGATAGCCGTCCACTGAGACCACATGGGAGGATGACGAGTCTTCACCTCATTTTAAATGGTGCCAAACTTGCATAGGACTCCACGGAAATTTCTTCTTCCAGGCAAACGAAAATAAAGTAAAAAAGCTAATGGAATCCAATCAATAAAAGTTAGTGATCCTTCATTTTCTCATTCATGAACGTGACCATCTACATCATTCAATGAAGCCTTCCTTTTCCAAAGAAACGAAAATAAATTAAGAAAGCTAATGGAATCCAATCAGTAAAGGTTAGTGATCCTTCATTTTCTTGTATATGAACGTGACCATCTGCATCATTCAGTAAAGTCTTCCTTTTTAGAGAAACGACAACAAACTAAGAAAGCTAATGGAACCCAATCAGTAAAGGTTAGTGATCCTTCATTTTCTTGTTTATGGACGTGTCCATCTGCATCATTCAATGAAGTCTTCCTTTTCCCGAGAAATGAAAATAAACTAAGAAAGCTAATGGAATCCAATCAGTAAAGGTTAGTGATCCTTCATTTTCTTGTTCACGAGCGTGACCATCTGCATCATTCCATGAAGTCTTCCTTTTCTAGGGAAACGAAAATAAACTAAGAAAGCTAATGGAATCCAATCAGTAAAGGTTAGTGATCCTTCATTTTCTTGTTCATGAATGTGACCATCTGTATCATTCAGTGAAGTTTTTCATTTCATACATGGACATCGCTAGATGACAAATGGGTGGGATGGGATGAGATGGGACGGATGAGGAAATGGATTGGCTACTCCCCCTGCCACCAGCCCGGTGGTTGGTGGCACTACAAGAAAATAGGCCTTTAGCCACAATTTTTTAGCCTCAGTTGAAAAAATGGAGGCTAAATGTGTCTTTTAGCCTCAGTTGTTAAGGAACTGAGGCTAAAAGTTCATCTTTCGCCTCAGTTGTATAGGAACCAAGGCGAAAAGTCTACCTTTTAGCCTCATTTACATAGGAACCGAGGCGAAAAGTCACCTTTTAGCCTCAGTTGCATAGGATCCGAGGCGAAAAGTCTACCTTTTAGCCTCTGTTGCATATGAACTGAGGCAGAAAGTCTAGTTTTTAGCCTCAGTTGCATAAGAACCGAGGTGAAAAGTCTACCTTTTAACCTCAGTTGCATAGGAATCGAGGCGAAAAGTCACTTTTTAGCCTCAGTTGCATAGAAACCAAGGCGAAAAGTCACTTTTTAGCCTCAGTTGCATAGGAACCGAGGCGAAAAGTCTACCTTTTAGCCTCAGTTGCATAGGAACCGAGGCAAAATGTTTACCTTTTAACCTCAGTTGCATAGGAACCGAGGCGAAATGTCTACCTTTTAGCCACAATTGCATAGGAACCGAGGTGAAAGGCCTACTTTTTGGCCTCAGTTGCATAGGAACCGAGGTGAAAAATCTACTTTTTAGCCTTAGTTGCATAGGAACCGAGGTGAAAAGTCTACTTTTTAGCCTCCCTTGTATAAGAACCGAGGTTAAAAGTATATATTTAGAAATATTGAAAAAAATTGAGAATATTGAAAGAATTAATAATTTTTAAAAATTTTGACAATTGTGAAAAAATTGAGAATTTTGAAAAAAAAAAAAATGGAGATAATTGGGAAAAAAATGAGAATTTTGAAAAAAAAAATTCATAGTTTTGAAAAAGGTTTGAATTTTGAATTTTTTAAGAACTAAGAATTTTTAAAATTTTTTAGAACTTTTAAAAAATTAAAAAAAAATTTTGAAAAATTAAGAATAAAAAATGATAATTATGAAAAAGTATGATTTTTTTTTTTAAATTGTGAATTTTAAAAAAATTAAGAATTTTGAAAAATTTTGAAATTTTTGAAAAAAAACGAATTTTAAATTTGAAAATCTTGAAAAAAATTGAAAATTTTAATAAAATTGAAAATTTTCAAATAATTAAAAATTCTTTAAAAAAAATTAAGAAATTTCAAATGAAATCGGATGGTCGGAGGAAAGATTTCACACAAAAGCCAAATGTCTACTTTTTAGCCTCGGTTGGAACAGGAACCGAGGCAAAAAGTCTAATGGATGTTTTTTCCCCTCGCTTGTGCGAGCGAGCGAGAGAGATCTTCATTCTCTTTCTAAGGTTTTCCCTGGGATTTTCTCACGCGCATGGATGCTCCATTCCTTTGCATGTATGCATGTATGACATACATACATTCGGCGTCATCCTCAACTCCTTCCATCCTTCTACCCTTCTCCTATAATACTCTCCGTCCCTGCCTCCGTCGTTCGTCTGGAAGCAAGAAAACAAAAAATAAAAAATAAAAATGCAGAGAGAGAGAGAGGTAGGGAAACAAGAGAGGAGAGAAGGAAACCGACGAAATCCTCTCGCATCTAGGGTTGCAGAAACTCTAACCGGTTTTTCTATCCCTTTTCTCTCTCTCCAATGCCCTACATTCTGAAAATCCCTGGAATTTCCATCCTAGGTTTCTTCCACGCGCTCCTTGATCTGCATTACCGGGATTTTCTGGAGAGAAAACGGGGGGTTTCTAGGGTTTATAGCTGAGAAAGAATAGAAGCCTCTGAAATCCCGGTTTTTTCCTGAAATTTCTAGAAATCTGTTCTGTTTTCCTGTTTGTAGTGGTGGATCTGACCGTCGGAGATCTTCAAGGTGCTTTGTGTTTGTCACTTCAGAGTTTTCTGGAGAGGAATCGAGAGGTTTTCGGGTTGCTGGCTTCAGTGATACTGAATCCTCGGAATTTGAGTTTTCCCATCTCCTTTTTGGAGACATCTACCATTTTTTTGCTCGGATCGGAGCTCAATCAGCGCGGAAGCTCGGATCTCTGGAGTTTCCAGACCTTTGGCTTGCTCATTTTCACTGAATTTTTGTAAGAAATCTGACCTCTTGTGTTTCTTTCTCTTTTCCTCCAAAGGAATATAATCTATCTTTCCTTTCCAATCTCTGTTCAGCTCTCCTTTAAAGCTTTTCATGAGTTTCTTTGATATGTTAAAACTCTCAGAAGCTAAAGTCATTTTTGAACTATTTCTGTTGTTCAATTTCTTTATTTTGCATTTTATAGGTTTTTCCTTCATTAGATTGATGTTCAGCTGTGTATCTAATTCTATTTAAATTAGATGTTGCAATGCTGGATATAATACGTTTTCTTTTTTATTGGATGCTGGATATAAAATTTCTGTAGCTCCTAAGAAGTTTTAAATGGTAGGTGATCATTCTGCACTACTTACTGGATATAATACGTATGGTTCACTTGAGTTTTGATTCTATCTCATTTTTTTAGTTCGTGTCCTAAAATGATTTGGCAAAGAAAATGGATGGGGTGAATTTCTCATCAACATGACAGTGGCCCTACCTAGCTCCCATGGCAAGAAGTTCATGGGAAAGATTTCTGAAGAAAAGTCTGGTGGGTTTGTCACTTGTGAGAGCCATTCCGAAGAACACCGTGTTGACAATATAGTGGGTATTGCATATGCAATGGATATGCTGGATTATGTTGAAAAGGTCAGTTCTGCTATGGTTTTGATTTTTTAATTTCACTTGTGCTCATGAGACTTACTTGCAATATGTTTAGGAGTGTAAGTGTTTACCACTCTTTCTATGGCATGGGACAATTTGATCAATCTGCTTTTGAAGGTTGATAAACTAGAAAGTTCTACTGTGGGAGCAATTGCGCATAAGCCTACCTACTTTGTACCTGATAAATTTTATTCGTATTTAATTATGTAGTTGAGAAACTCACTACATGCTATCTGTAAAGTTGTTTTTGCAATTTTATTTTATATCACAGATTCAGAATGGAGCATCCATAACATCTAATGCTAAGTGATAATTGTTTATCCTTAGAAGCGCTGAATGAACTAACAGATGGTTACCCTGCCTCGTATTATGCTGAAAGACTGCTATACTGCACTTTTACATTATAAATTTCCATAAAGCTCTTCTTCTTTTTTTCTTTTTTTTTTCTTTTTCAAAATGAATGATGAAATTTGGATGATATCACAGATTCAATGTCCGTGTGGAATCTGCTGAGAGAGTTCCGCATAGGAAGGTTTATATGGCTATTGTTCTAAATGAATATGGTGGAAATATGGGAGTATGTTTACATCCTTCACATTTTCTTTAACAATGCTCATGAAGTTCAAAAGCTGTTCATGTTACTGTTTATGTGATTTTGGGTGTTAACTATTTTAATACTGTTGCCTCGTTGATATTTTTTAACATCGAAAAGTAGTGAACAATTTTAATACTGCTTTTTGTAATAAAATTGGTACCTACTCTGGTTGACTGCCAGAACTTTTACATGGCGAGAAACAGCCACAACATCTTGCTTTCCTAGCTTGGTTTTTAGGAGGACGGACAAGAAAGTAGGTAGGAGGTCGAATGATCCTGCATCACAAAGACTTGACATGTTGGCATGTTGGAGATGCATCAACATCTTAGGAAAGATAACTGTTAGCTGTCTCTAGTATCCATGAATGTGTGCGTATGCATGCATATCTGTAGAGTATTTAGCCTCATTGCACCCTCTCCTGCTTCCCATTCTTTTGCACTTGCTAACATTTTAAGTAGAATGTGTGCGCGTGCATGCATACTCTGTTTGAGGTTCTCTCTGTACATGCTAGCATAGGATACTTGGTTATGGGGTCAAAGGGCATTAGGAGTAGAATGTTACTGGTAGTTTGCGACTCTTTTCAGGATTGCCTGCCAATTTTCTTTCATGGAACAGTTTTCATTGGTCCAGATGACCGTGTTACTAAATTAGGAAAAAAAAAATGGTGCTAATATAATCTCGCTGATCCATGTATGTTTGTTGTGATTATCGTAGGATATGGTGAAGCTTGTGATTCAGAGATATACTAGAGAAGCTGGTGTGCGAAATCTAGAGAGAAACTTAGCTGCCCTCTAGCTCGTGCAACATTCTTGTCAAAGTCTTGAGCAAGAATGTGCGATTCCAACAATAAAAAGATGTATACCCAATGGCGAATGACTTCTTGATACAAGACTTGCAGATGGTCTTGAAGTTGAAATGGAAGTCATTCCAATGGGTGTTAACGGACATGAAATATCAAATGCTCTTAGGAGTACCCCACATTGGTTGTAGATGAGGCTATGCTTGGAAAAGATACTTGGGGTAATATATCTTTTTCTTGTTAGTCAAGAACCTCTTTTATGAAAATTTATCTTTATGCTAATGTGTCAAGTTTATGTTTTTTCATTCATATGGTGAACAAATCTGATGGTATATATTCTGTATTGACACTGGTATGCAGCCTCCTAGGTTTGATGACGCGAGAAACTGCAGACGTATGGCAACTCCTCGGAGTATCAATTGGGCTTGTCTGGACCTCCTTTGGTGGAGATGTTCAGTTCGTTGAGGCCACATCAATGGTGGGAAAGGGTGATTTGCATCTCACTGGCCAACTTGGTGATGTTATCAAAGAATCTGCTCAAATAGCTCTAACATGGGTAATTTTTGCTCATTTCTTCTTATCCAACATGGATTGTTCGGTTCTTATGAGTCACAGATGCCAGCATGGTTTTAAATGGCAACCCCATTCCTCATGCATCCATCCCTTGTTTCCATGATAGGAAACCTTTAGCTTGTGGTCTCAATTTCATGTTCAGTTTTGACCTCGTCCTATTGGCTATTTCAGAAATCCTCATTGCTGATGTATCGTATTTGTTTTAGGACAGACTTCATCAGAAATGAAATTCCTCAACTGACATTCATTCATGACCCAAAAAAGAAAAAATAAAAAGAAAAAGAAAAAAACTAGTCTAGAGAGTTCAAAATTCAAGTAAGAATTGAATCAGGCATGTAATGAATCATTTTTTGGAGATTCTTTAGGTATGAAAATTTTCAAAGATTCTTTAGCTAAGGCCTGTAGTTGTGTCATGCAGGCTTCTTTTTCAAATGATTGTTATATACATTTGGGATTTATCTTTCAATAAAAATATACGTTTGGGATTTTATGTAATTTATTTATTTAAATGTTCATTAATTTGGTAGGTAAGGGCAAGAGCAGCCAGATCTGAAGTTTTCAGCTTCTGGGGATATCAATTTGCTTGAGAATCAGCATATTCATATACATTTTCCAGCAGGAGCTGTACCTAAGGATGGACCCTCAGCAGGAGTCACTTTGGTAACATCTTTAGTTTCTCTGTTTAGTCAAAGAAGAGTTCGAGCAGATACAACAATGACTGGAGATTACTACCGAGCATGCATAATCTAGTTTCGCTGTTGCTTCAGTACATACCACTAATTATACATGATATAGATTACTACCGAGCATACATAATCTAGTTTACTACTAAGTATACATATAGGTTATATATCCAAATTGATATTGTAATTTACATATGAAATGATGGGTGCTATTATTGTAATCTTGCATGTTCGATGAACTGAATATTTATTAAAAGAAAACTAAGAGGGGAAACAAAATGGATGATGGGATCAAGGGAAGTTATCTGGCTAATACAAAGAAGAGGAATCCTCCAGCTGCCCTAAAAGGCTTCTATCTAGCTCCTACTAAATGCAACATCGGCTGGCCTGTTCCATAACCAACCATTTAGCCTTATGAAATGCTTGATTTGGACATAAGGATTTGTCATTGAAAATCCTGCCATTATGATCCAACCAAATCAACCAAGTGATGCACAAAAGCACCAAGCACCATATCTTCCTTTTCTTCCTACCCTTCCTAGTGAAGTGCCACATTGCCAACAACTCTGCAAATTTCCTAGGCATGGCCCACAAACCTCCAGTAGCTCAAAGAACTCGTCCACATTTTCCTGGAATATGTGCAGTGTAAGAAGAGATGAACCACATTTTCCTCATTTTTTTGGCAAAGGATGCATCTGTTAGGTATTATCATGTTTCTTCCTCAAGTTTTCAAGCATTAGTATCTTGTTTTTGCCAGAAAACCAACCAAAAGCCACCAACTCAGGGTGGATCTGGGAACTTCCAAATGTACTGGATCAGATCCTTGTGAGATTGCAACTGGGGATCATGAAGCATCAGGTAGAAAAATCTCACTGTATAAGCTCCAGTCTTACTAGATTTCCATACACATCTATCCCTATATGAGGTGAGATGTTTGTGATCGTGCAACATTTCCATCAACCTAACATGTTTCGTAAATCTCCTGATTGAGGAGATCCCTCTGAATGTAACATTTCCATGGTTGATTTTACATAAAACAGAGAATAGATCATACATTTTAATTTTAATGTAAATTACTACTTAATCTACTATAAGATTGTAAACATAATTTTGTGTTGTAAAAAAATGATTCACATCATAAATGACCCATAATCCGGATTGTGAGATTTGGAACAGAAAATGATTTTGGGGTGGCGATTTCTCCAGTCAAAGAAGATACATCATTGCCAAGATTCCATTGACCTGATGTTCCAACAGGTTAAAAGCAGAGTTATTTCTATTTTTTGTTTTTGGGTTCAGTCACTTTCTCGGGTTGTAATAGGGAAGATAGCACGGGGAGTTGTGTTCATTTGACACATGGACAGTCGCACACAAAGTTGTTGCTAATGGCGAGTTCTTCTTCTTTGCAGATGCTTTCAGACAACCGAACAAGCTGTAGTTGTTCATCAGCCAAGCAAAAGTCATACCCAAATCTTGCGTTGTGACTTTGTATTATTTGTGGAACCTAATGTTGTGTAATAGTTTGATTGAGTTTGTTTTGAAAACTTTAAATAGTAAACAAGTGAGATTGATTGTTTGATTGAGTTGTTAACTATTTTATTGGTATTATGGTTTTCATGATTGATTGTTTCATGAGTGGATTGAATGAATGGATTAGTAGTTTAAATAAATATTTTTTTTAAAAAATAAACATTTTTAGCCACAATTTGTAACCGAGGCTTGGATTTAGCCTCTGTTGTTAAGAACCAAAGCTGAAATTCCCGTGGCTAAAGGCTTTAGCCTCGATTGTTGAGAACCGAGGTTAAAAATAGATTTAGCTTCAATTGGAGGCAACCGAGGCTAAACTTTGGATTTAGTCTCAGTTGGAAACAATGGTGGCTAAAATTTTAATTAAGCCTCATTTCGATAAAACTGAAGCTAAAAAGGTCTTTTAGCCTCACTTGGAGAACCGAGGTTATAAAAGTTATTTTAGCCTCGGTTGCTAAAACTGAGGCTAAAGCCTTTAGCCACGGGGGTTTCAACCTTGGTTTGGATAACTGAGGCAAAACTGAGGCTAAAGGCTTTAGCCTCAATTTTTAACCTTTTTAGCCTCAATTTTGAACCGAGGCTAAAGCCCCCTTTTCTTGTAGTGTGGTCGGTGCTCTGTGGGCCCCACCATAATGTACGTGTTTCATCCATTCTATTCATCCATTTTTATAGGTCATTTAAGTGATTGATCCAAAAAAGAAAAGGATATAAATCTCAGGTCGACCACACCACAGGAAAACAATTGTGATTGGATATCCACCATTAAAATCTTCCTAAGGCCCACTGTACTATTTATTTGACATTCAATCTGTTTATTGGTTAATAAAGGCCCAGATGAAGGGAAAAAACAAAAATCAGCTTGATCCAAAACTTTTATGGCCCCCAAAAGGTTTATAATGGTTGGCGCTCATTTAACACTGTTTTTGTAATGTGGCCCACTTGAGATTTTTATATACCTCATTTTTGGTCTCATACCATAAAATGATCTGGAAAAATAGATGAACGGCATGGATAAAACACATACATCATGGTGGGGCCCACAGATCACTAACCACCAGCCATTGGCCGGTGGCAGGGGGAGTAGCCAATCCGTTTCTGGATGGGATGGGATGGGATGGGATGGAATGGGGTGGGGTGCACCAGGAACGCTTCTTTTTAGGTAATTTTACTCGCTGTTCTAATATTGATTTAATACGCACGGTATTTCTTGTTACATGAGGATGTGATTATTCCGTAATAATATAAATACATAGAGATTTTGCTTGGCCATCATGTTTTCATGTTAAGATGTGGTCAATACTCAATTGATTAAAAGCTTGGTCCGCTTTTCACGTGTGGACTATTGTATCAGTAAAATAGAATATTAAGATGCATATACACATGAGATGTACCTCCAAACTAATTTATAAAATGAATTGAATGTAATCTCACAATGATCACAATGGATTTAATACGATCATGTAAGCTTATGTGTTGCCACGGGAATAGATCATTGGTTATTTGGATGAATCTAGTGTGATGAACATGTAAATGACGAATACATACTCATAAGTATGATTTAAGCCACACGTGTTACAAAACTAATTACCTACAAATGATGAATTGATTCCATTCTACTTGTTGTGTGAGTATGCTAGTGTTGTAAGTGACTAACGCCCATATTAATCAATTATTCAAAGCCAGGTGACAAAGTCATATCATAATGAAGTGATGCAATTTAAGTGTACATTAATTCAATTGGATTAAAAGCAAGTTAAAAAATAGGTAAATTTAGATCAAATCATGTAGATGAGATAAAAATCGATCATAGATGATCACACAGTATTGATGATGCATAAGAGATTTTCTTAAGATGTAGGATCAAAGCTTCATTCAAATTTTATTATATATAACTCATGTGGTGCAATGTAATGGTCTCTTACACACGTTGGTTAAAAGCAAACGATATTTAATTGTCCATTATATAGGTTGATTACACTTAACGACTGGATTGTATTACAGGGGAGCTGATGGATCAAAAAGATCCAAGCCATCTATTTGATGACACACACTTTGATGGACATTTTGGGGCTTTTTCCAGAGTTTATGCACTTATAGTATCAATGGACTAGATTGTCAATCATAGGCTTTATATTAGCTACAGGACTAAATAAATACACTACTTGGGTACCACATAATTCCTTCATCCCCTATCAGATGTCCCCATCCATCCCAACTGTGGTTTCCAACTTACATAAAATGGTTAACATCCGACAAAATGGAAAGTTAGGCCCAATGAGGTGAACAAGACCATTTTATATATCAGATCTTTTGACAACATGACATTGACAATGTAACCTACTAGATGTTGTTGATGTCTTAAATCTCGAGTTGGAATAGATGAATGTGAAGACTACTTTCTTGCATGGGGAAATTGAAAGAGCAAATTTACACAAAGCAATCTAAAGGTTTTGAAAAATAAAGGGTAAAGAACAAGATTTGCAGGTTGAAGAGCTTGTTAAACGGCCTGAAACAATCGCTTAAGTAATGGTAAAAGGAATTTAATTCTTTCATGGTGAGTTAAAAATTTATCAGGAGTGAGCATGATCATTGCATCTATTACAAGACACAGAGTAATGGGAAGTTCATCATCTTTATTGTATGTTGATGACATACTTATCGCCACTCATAGTATGTCTGAGATCGACATACTAAAGACTCGGTCATCAAGGACATTCGAGATGAAAGATCTGGTGGCTGTATAGAGGGCTCTCAACATTGACATACACAGAGACAAGAAAAGAAGTAAGTTATGTTTATCTCCGGTAGAATACCTTTAGAAGGTATTGATGAAGTATGGGATGGATAAGGCAAAGTCAATCAACGTTTCCCACGCAGCTCATTTTAAGTTATCTTCTAAACAGTGGCCTAAAACAGATGAAGAAAGGCAGGATATGTTTCGTGTGCCTTATTCGAGTGCAGTTAATAGATTGATGTAGTCTGTACAAGACTGGATATTTCACATGTAATGGGTGTTGTTAGCAGATACATATCTAACCTTGACAAGCAATACTGAGAGACAGTGAAATGACTACTTTGATACATTTGAGGTACACAAGACTATTTCTTATTATTTGAGAAATCAAAGGACAAGTTGGTAGGTTATGTGGATTCTGATTATGCGGGCAGTGTGGATAATAGAAGGTCGATTTCTAGTCACTCATTTATACTAGTGGGTGGAGCGATCAATTGGATGTCAAAGCTTTAGTTCGTGGTAGCTCTTTCCATAACCGAAGCTGAGTATATGGTAGTGACAGAAGCATTCAAGGAAGGTGTTTGGTTGAGGGGGATGATAAATCAGTTGGGACTTCAACAGTAGTCTATGTCGGTTAATTATGACAGTGAAAGGGCAATCAATCTAGCAAAAAATTTTGTTTATCATTTGAGAAGTATGCGGTGGGTGGCAGTGAAATGACTACTTTGATACATTCGAGGTAAACAAGAGTACGTCTTATCATTCGAGAAATCAAATGACAAGTTAATAGGTTATGTGGATTCTGATTATGCGGGCAATGCGGATAATAGAATGTCAACTTCCGGTCATTGGTTTGTGCTAGCGGGTGGAGCAATCAGTTGGATGTCAAAGCTTAAGTCTGTGATATCTCTTTCTACAACCGAAGCTGAGTATATGCATGACAATGAAAAAATCACTCAAAGAAGATGTTTGGTTGAGGGGGATGATAAATCAATTGGGACTTCAACAAGAGGCTACGCTGGTTAATTGTGACAGTGAAAGCGCGATCAATTTAGCTAAAAATTATGTTTATCACTCACGTGTTAAACATATTGATGGTGACATATATATTGATATGTGTCACCATTTAATCTGACAAGTACTTGAGGAAGGAAGTGTGAGTCTAGAGAATATTCACACTAGCGTAAATCTGGTTGACAAGTTTACGAAGGTGGTTACCCTAACGAACTTCAAGTTCTTTGCAACATCTATAGGCTTAGTGAATGCATAAATGGAAGACAGAGTGTGAACAAGAAGTGATGGTAGAACTATGATGCAAGACAGAATTAGATATGAGTATAAGGAGCTATAAAGAATGAAGATTGAAGACATTGTTGAGATTGTTGTTGATGTCTTAGATCTGTAAACAACAGGTTATGCTTTGCCATTGAAGTGCCATCGAGCAGGTGTCGATGCCATCGAATTTCTATCGAGAAAATCCATGTTGGTTGCTAGAACATTTTAGTGTTGCTACCCAATGTCATCGAAATAAGTTCAATGCCATCGAAGTCCCATCGAAATGCAGGATTTGTTTCCTATTTCGATTGTGATACTATATGATTTTATATATCGATATATATATATATATAGAGAGAGAGAGAGAGAGATGCTCAGCTACGCACTAGTTTGCACGTCATTACGTGCGAACCTTGCTATCAACCGTCAGTTAAGGTAGATGGTCTGTATGAAAGATCTCTTATGCGCGAGTTTGAAAGAGCGAGTTTCCTTATCTGGCACGTCTCTTCACCCTATTCTCTAAATCTCCGAAGGATGCGGCGAAAGCTTTTCACATGAAGTTCTTTCGCTAGGATGCTAGGTGGTTCCCACCAAGATGTTAGTGATAAATCCATGCCGTCCATACATTTTTAAAAATAATTTTATGGTATGAACCCAAAACTGAGGTAGATTAAAATCTCAAGTGGGGCACACAATGTTGATTGAAATCTCACCATTAAAAACTCCCTGGGGCTACCAAATTTTTGGATCAAGCTGATATTTATTTTTTGTCATCATCCAGGTTTGTATGACCTAATCTACAAGTTGGATTTTAAATAAACATCACGGTGGGGCCAGCATTTGGAACAACTTGGATGTTGTGCAAACTTGACACATGGACACTTTGGATGTGATAACTATTATAATAAAGTAAAAGAGCATGGATCCTAGTAGGAATAATGTTATGGATCTATGGTGTGGATGGCACGTAAACATCACTATCGATGCCAGAAAGGTTTCAACAGTAGGAATTTTCCTACCTAAATTTTCCTTTAGTGCGGCCCACTTGAGTATTGTATACTGCTTTTCTTTTTTTTTTTTTTTTGTCTTTAAGTCCTAAAATGTGCTCAAAAAATGGATGAACGGGTAGATTTTTTACAAACATCATGGTGGGCAACCTATGTTTACAAGGTCGCAACTTGCTGCGAAAGAGAGGGAGCGGATTGCGTCCTACCCTTGCCTGTCTCCTACTTGGAACGGTCAGGAGCTTTAAGTGGCCACCGTGATGTATGGATCTTATACACACCGTCCGTCCATTTTTTTAAAAATCATTTTAGGATATAAGGCCAAAAATGAGGCAGATCAAAGACATATGAGGACTACACAATGGGGATTAAACTCTTACAGTTGAAAACTTTATGGGGGCGACAAAAGTTTAAGATGGAGCAGATATTTGTGTTTTTTCCATATCCAGGTCTTATGTAACTTTATGAATAGATTGGATCGCACATAAACATAATGGTGTGCCCTAGAAAAGTTTCAACTATGAGAATCATTACCACCGCTGCTTCTTGTGGTGTGGTCCACTTGAGCCTTACATATGCCTAAGTTTTGGTTTTGTCTCTAAAATGATATGAAAAAATGGATGGATGGTGTGGATAAGACCCATACATGATGGTGGCCACTCAAAGCTCTTGCCCATTCCCAGATGGAGATGGGAGAGGGTAGGACGCAATCCAAGTCCATTCAAAGAGGATGAAGATTGGTCCTACCTCCGGATGCCGAAGTTCCTACGCAAGGATGCTGGGTGAGGCCACAGTCATGTTTGTGAGAAATCTACTTTGTTCATTAGTTTTTCAAGCTCATTTTAGGATGTTATACCAAAAATGAGATGGATCTAAAATTCAAGTGGGCCACATGAGAGGAAACATTGGGGATTTAGTGAGAACCGTTGAAATATTCTTGTAGCCATAAAAGCTCTCCGTCAAGCTAAAGTTTTGTATTTTCAGTTGATGGCATATAAACATCAAGGTGGAGCCAGAAAGGTTTCAACGGTAAGTATTTCTTTCCCCAATTTTCCCTCTTGTGTGGCCCACTTGAGTTTTGGATCTAACTCATTTTTTCTATCTTATCCTAAAATGAGCTCGGAAAATGGATGAACGAGGTAGATTTCCCACAAACATGGAGGTGGGTCCCATCCAACATCCTTGCGCGGGAACTTCCTGCTAAAGGCATTCCCAAGAAATCCATGTCCCCTACCCCCAACCCCAGCTAGGAACGGGCAGGAGCTTTGAGTGCCCAGTGTGATTTATGGGTTTAATCCACACCGTCCATCCATTTTCCTTATCAATTGAGGGCATTATCACATAACTAAGGCAAATCCAAAGCTCAAGTGGACCACCACATGAAGCAGTTGTGATAATGATTCTCACTGTTGAAAGTTTTTTAGGTCCTACTGTGATGTTTATTTTCCATTCAACCCATTCATAAAGTTACATGGACCTGGATTAAGAGAAAGCAAAAATATCAGCTTGATTCAAAACATTTGTTGCCAGAAAGAAGTTTTCAATGCTAAGAGTTTAATACCCATCGTGTGGTCCACCTGTATCTTGTATTTGACTAATTTTTTGGATTATATCATGAAATGATACAGAAAAATGTATGAATGGTGTGGATATAACCCATATATCATAGTCACCAGTACTCAAAGCTCATGGGCAGGGTAGGACGCAACCCGCTTTCATCCAGAGAATCGAGGTGGATTGCGCATTAATAATGCATGTAGCAAGTGGCTACTGGATGCTATTTGGGGTCTACCATGATGTTTGTGAGAAATCTACCTGGTACATTTGTTTTGTGATATCATTTTAGAGTATACAACAAAAAACGAGATGAATTTAAAACCCGAGTGGGCCATACAAGATGGAAAAATGGGAAAAGACTTTCTTACCATTGAAACTTTCCTGACTTCTACCTTAATGTTTATATGTTATCTAAACCGTCTATAAGGTTATTCATAATGGGATTAAGTAACAAAAAATTAGCATGATAAGAAGCTTTTGTGACCGAATGAATGTTTCAACAGTAGTTACTGAATCTCAATTGTTTTCTCTATTGTAGCACACTCGAGTTTGGGATCCACTCCAGTTTTCGTCTAATGTACTAAAATGATATCACAAATCGAATGGACGGAGTGGATATAATACACGACTACTCAATCACCATTCACATTACCACAATCAATTTCATTTTTATAGTGGAGGCAAGGAGGGAAAGCCATTGAGATACCTGTAAATCCGACGATGAAATTGGGAGAGAACGCTACTTTTCCTGCGTGTTTTGAGGGATGCCCCACAAAAGTGTTTTAATCTCAACCGTTTGGCAAATCCAATTAATGATGTTGAGGTTCGCACTTAAAGTTGTGTAAAACGGTGCTCAGGTGAGCACTCCTATATATATATATATATATATATATATATATATATATATATATATATAGGCTTTCTAAATCGTTTCTAAAGGTTTTAAAAGCATAGCTTGAGTTTGTGAAGGAGATTTGAGGCTTGTTTGAATCGATAACTTCCTATCACCTATAATTATTTTCTGTTATAGTGCATCACTTGTCACTTTGTATTGTGGTTTTTTTTTTTTTTTTCAAAAGAAATTTTTCATATAAAATTTGGATTATTTGTGTTTGGACTTGGTTGTCCAATTAGTAGTTGTTTTCTTGATTAGTATCCGTGTGCTTCCGTAGTTCCCCGAATGAATATCCTGTATCATAAAGTGATACGTTCCGTCCATGCGTGCTCTTTGGTATTTTGTCCATCTTGTCACCGGATATTTTAATCAATTTCTTAATTTTTTTATTTTTAATAGATCACTCTGGAAACTCTGCTCCTACGATTGTATAGTTGAGAACTCAGACGCAAGGTCGAGCATAACGGCGTGGAAAACGCTATTGTTGCAGATTTCGTACAAGCGGGTACGGAACCGCTGCCGAGGAAGGGAGGGGATGTTTGGGGCCCAACCTACGAGATTGAGAATAATCTGAGTCCATGGAAAATGGATGCGGACTGCATCCTGCCCCTGCCAGGAAGAAGGGACTATGTGGGGCCTACTTACGAGACTTTGAATAATCGGGTCGGCTTGAATGGATCCCTGAATCCACTGAGGTCAGTTTATCCCTGAATGTGAGGCCTACCATGATATATTTACCTTATATCCACTCCGTCCATCTGTTTTAAAACCTAAATTTAGGACATTTTGACTAATTATGAAGCAGATCCAAATCATAGGTTGACCACACCACATGAAACACATGAAACAATAGTGATTGAATACCCACCTTTAAAAACGTCTGAGGGTCCACCGGAACGTTTATTTGCAATTCACCCTGTTGACGAGATCACAAATACCTGGATGAAGGGAACATGCAAATATCAGCTTGATACAAAACTTGTGGCGCATAAGAAGTTTTTAAAGGTCAATCACCACTGTTTCTTGTGGTGTGATCTACCTGAGATTTGAATCTTCTTCATTTTTCGGATCAAGTCCTAAAATGATCTTTCAAAACGGATAGACAGCGTGGATGTAAGGAAAATATATCAAGGTGGGCCCCACAGTCAGGGATCCACCGACCAGGGTGGATTCAGGATTCACAGAAGCCACGCCCAGTGGAAAATGGGACGCAGTTTGGCAAGTGATGCCTGGCACCTGGTGGCCGTGGGCGCTCTGTGGGCCCCACCATGATGTATGAGTTTATCCAGCCCAAAAATGATACGGAAAAATGGATGAACAGCCCCGATAAAACACAAATATAGTGGTGGGCCCACATTGCACCGACATCGTTACTGGCCAATCCGCGTCCTTGGAAAATGGCCTTTGCATCCAACCGTACGACATTTCGAATAAATTCTGCACCGATTGCCTATGACTGGATTCCTGCATGTCCGAATCTAAGCGGGGCTCACTGTAATGTTTGTTAGTAATCCACTCCGTCCATCTGTTTTGCAGGTCATCTTAAAACATGAGCCCAAAACTGAGGCAGATCAAAACCCCAAGTAGGCCACGCTATAGGAAAAAAAAAATGGCGATTGAATGTCTACTGTTGAAACATTTACAGGGCTACAGAAGTTTCAGATCAGTGTGGGTAATATTTTAGGTTTTGAGCTGGATGACCTAATGAACGGTTTGGATGGCATGTAAACATCAATGCGGAATTGGTAATATTTTACGTTTTGAGCTGGATGACCTAATGAACGGTTTGGATGGCATGTAAACATCAATGTGGAATGGGTAATATTTTAGGTTTTGAGCTGGATGACCTAATAAACGGTTTGGATAGCATGTAAACATCAATGTGGAATGAAGAAGGTTTCAATGGTAGACATTTCCTACTTGTTCTTGTTGTGTAGCCCACTTGAGTCTTGGATCTGCCTCATTTTTAGCTAGTATTCTAACATGAACCGACAAAACGGATGGACATGATAGATTTCTAACAAACATCACAGCGGGCCCCACCTAGCATCGGACGGCATCAGCATCAGCTTCTAAATTCTTCTGAATTTATATCATATTATCTTATATTTCTAAGCGATTTAAATTTTTGTACAGAATGGCTGTAAAAGGCCATTTTAATCGTTCACCTACCTTGAAGTTGCTGTCACTGGGCCAGGCTCGGGCCTGCTAAAATAAAAAATTTATAAAATACCTAACCTGAAACAGTACAAAATTGGTGCTGAGGCGAACCCTGAGCCCGGCCCGTTGAGAACCCTACTTGAAGGTTTGATTTATTTACCATTTTATACATCAAACTTGTGGTAGTTTACTACAGCTAACCCAACTATTGAAATTCACACTGATTGAGCAATCCCAACCATCCAATGTAAAACTACTCCTAAAACCTCGGTTCATGTGTAGCCAATGCGGCCGATTTTTCCATTTTCAGAGCATCAAGGTGAGTTACACCACTTAACGGATTTGATCAAAGATAAACACCATGGCAGCCCAACACACAAACTTATGGTTGAGATCCCATCAGCATTGTTTCCTGTGGCGTGGCACGTCTTATAAGTTGTGTATCTTCGTATCTTTTGGCCTCAGGTACTAGCACGAGAGTTAAACCTGTTGTACAGAGTTGATTGTACATATATAACATGGTGGACCCTACAAGTCTGGGCATTCTATGATCTGAATAAAGCAGGCGGTAGATGCTATAGATGATCCGAGTCTGCCCCAAGTTCCGTTTCTTGCAAAGGATGCGACCCACTTAGTCAGATATGAGACGTGACTAGTGGTAGGCCCTTGAGAGCGTGGATTCCAAGTTTCCAACAAATCAGATCACCGGCAAGACCACCATCATGGTCCGACCAATGAGAAGAAGAGCCATGACTCATGAAATCCAGAAAATGGCCTTGCACCTTTTTGTCCAAACTTGGTGTCCATCGTGGTCGGTACATTTGAAAAATGAGTATTCAATGAGAAAAGAACCATAGTTCATTAGGTCTATGATGGCATTGTCTTTTTGTCCCGGATTAGTTTTCACCTTAGACAACTTTTAAAAAATGAGCCTAGCTAACGTAGAGTGGTACTATCTTGTAATTACTTACATTGGTTGATAAAGGCATGAAATGGATTTGATTAGATGGTATGTGTGTTAGAGATGTAGCCTGAGATGGCCACTTTGTACATGTACTGCCTTGGGTAAAGGGAGGTGTTGTACCCAATCTACGTCTTTAATTATTAACCATCAATGCAGGAAGCGAATTGGCTGGTGTACCTCACACAAGCTATATAGTTGGTGTATTGACATCAACAAGTTCTGTGGGTTTGATTATGGGGTATGCGTTATATCTAAACCATTCATCCATTTAGCGAGCTCTTCTTATGGCTTGAGACAAAAAATAAGACAAATCTAATTATCAAGTGGACCACACTGCAAAAATCAGTCGGGGAGTGAACGTCTACTATTGAAACCATTTTTGGGGTAACGAAAGTTTTGGATCAATATGAAATTTGTTTTTATTCTTTATTCAGGTCTTTGTGACCTTCTGAACAGATTGGAGGGAAAATAAATGATATGGTGGGCCCTACAAATTTTTTAACTGGGAAAATCATTATCTTCACTGCTATTTATGGTGTGGTCCACATGATCTCTGGACATGATTCGTTTTTTGGATAATACTCTAAAGTGATCTCTAAAAATAGATGAACGGTGTAGATATAATAAATACATTATTGTGGGGGCTATAAAACTTTGATCTCCTTTGAACTGTTTGTACAATTCAGGTCGAGGTGCGTCAATGCTCATCTTCGCACGAACACGTACCTACAGCAGCTATATAGCTGGTGTGTGATGCACCAGCCAATCCGCTTTTGGAACGTACCCAGAAGCCTCCGGATTTGAAGATGGCTAAACGTGGAAAGTTGGCAGCTGTAGCCCGAGCTCACACCAAAATTTTGAAATCGGATTGCCTACTGAGTAACTCAGTATGCTTTTATCGTACTGACTAAGCTCTGTCGGGCCCACCGTGAATGTATGTAGTTTATCCATGCATTTCATCCGTTTTTACGGCTCATTTAATGGGTTGATCACAAAATCGAAGTATATTCCAAGTTCAAGTGGACTGCACTACAGGAAACCGTTGGAATAATGATTTCCATAGTTGAAATCTTTATGGGGCTTATAGTGATGTTTATTTATCATCCAATCTTTTCATAAGATCACAAAGATATGGATGAAGGGAAAACACAAATATCAGCTTGATCTAGGACTTCCTTAGTCCCAAGAATTTTTCAATGGTATATGTTAAATTCATACTGTTTTCTGTTGTGTGGTCCTCAAGAGCTTTGTATATGGTTTTATTTTTGAATCAAGACCAAAAATTATATGAAATGGATGGACCGAGGTGATAGAATGCATACATCAAGGTGGGCCCATAGAGTTTGGTGTACTGAGTTACTCAGTACGCAATCCGCTTCACAAAATTTTTGGAAAGGAGTCCGTCAAAGAAGGCAGCGGACTGCGTACTGCGTAACTCAAAAAGCGTAATGAGTAAAACTTGTGGGGCCCACCATAATTTATTTATTTTATTCACTCCATCCAGATATTTTAACAGATAATTTTATAAAATAAAATAAAAATAAAACATTTAAAAGACTCAAATGGACCACACCATAGGAAACAGTATGAATTGAATGTATACCATTGAAAAATTCCTGGAGGCCAGGAAAGTTTTATATCAAGCTGATATTTGTGTTTTCCCTTCATCCAAGACCATGTGACCTTATCAACCGGTTAGATGTCAAATAAACATTTTAGTGGCCCCTAGGAAGTTTTTAGTGGTGGGCATTCCATCACCACTGGTTCCTCTGGTCTGGTCCATTTGAAATTTAGATCTGCCCCATTTCTTGTCTCATGTTATAATATGTGTGGACAAAACTTATAGATCGAGTGGATGCCACAGGATATCGCAGTGGGCCCACGGAGATTCAGGTTACATGGGCTACACGAAATCCACCTCTTGTTTGTACGCTAGATCCGATCTAATAGTAAATAGTCCTATAGCATCCGAGCGTGACACACAAAATACTTACAAGGGCTCTCAATTTTTACAAGTGGGCCATAGCTTGGTGATCAAGACCATTGGTCTCTTGGTTCCTCAACTGTTGAAGGACTGTCCCTCAAAAATCTAGCCCGAAATGACGTTCCATCACATGAATGGACAATGGATGGAAAACTTCCAAGGTTGGAATAACCCTGCCCTCCAGTCCTGACCTATTCTAGTATCAGTGCGGATATATGTCTCTTTGTAACAATTGATTGAACGGTGAGCATCTTCCATCTAGAAAATTTTTGTTGCAAGCTCGATCCACAATGATGATGATCAGATCAACAGTCTGGATCGTGCAACCATAGACTTTTCATGTCACTAGTCTTATGAAAGTTTAGACTCTACGGTTTCGTGGAAATGTACAACGAATCTCTCTTCAAGCTCAGACTGGAGTGAAAATGACACAAGCCGAACCAATCTTTAGACTGGGCCCACTTATGGGCTAGGCTTTATATTAGTTGTTCACAGTATAAAGTTTGGTGGTGACACTACCCATTTATAGTCAGAGCCGATCGACTACCCATTTAGCATGGCCCAAACCCAACTAGGAAGCAGGTCCTGCCATTTGATCGACAGGCCAACCCGACCCATTGCCAGCCCACTTGTAGTTCACAATCTCCTGTTGGGATTTTTGGCCTGCGGAATCACACAGATCTAGATCTAGGATAGTAATCCAATGGCACCAAGCATACAAGAGAACATATAAATTTAACGTGGAAAACCCTTGGGGGAAAAAACCACGGCACAAAGCGACAGATCTCCGCTATGAAAGCATCAATTACAAAGAGAAAGGACTTACCCGATTCGAACAACCTCGAATCTCACCCTTGCTACACCCTTTGATAACCCTAAACCCTTTTAGGAACCCTTAGAACTACTTTAGAAAGCCTTCCCATATCTTAGAATAACCCTAGGGACCCTTATTTATAGTTTAGGAAACTTCCCTTCCGCATCTCAGTTGCGAAAGGACTCAAATCCGCAGTTTCGCACAAAATCGCGGAACAAACTGCGTAACCTACGACTAGTCCTGAAAATTTCAGGACTGGTCTTAGCCTCCTTCGATTGGTCGAAGCTCACCTACGACTGGTCGAAGCTCACCTACGACTGGTCGAAGACCGCGGAGAAAAACAGCAAAAACTCGCTAGACTTTGAGTCGTGCCAGGGCTCGAACCTACGATCGGTCGAGCGCCTCCCCACGACCAGTCGAAGCTGTCCCACGACCGGTTGAACGACCTCAAAAACTTCAGATTTAAGACTTTTCTCAACAATCTCCGCCAAGTCTTCAATCTTCAACCGTGTAGCTCCTTGATCTCTTCTCTTATCTCTTCATCACATCATAGCTTCTCGTGCACACTCCGTCCTTCTTTTCCGCCATCGCCAAGCCCAGAGAAGTTACACATAACTTAAATTTCTTTGCAGGAACGACCTAGGTGAGCATGTCTGCCGGATCAAAATCCACGTGCTCAACCACCTTTGCTCCTGTCTTCTCAAAAAAAAAAAAACGTAGTCTTCTTACCATCTCATCGCTACCCAATATTGCTTGCCGGGGTACTTGCTCACAACACTAATAGCTTGTGAAATAACCGGTCTAAACCAGACCATGACATACATTGCCCAGCGCATTCGAATAAGGTTCATGAGATATCCTGCTTTTCCTCATCTATTTTGGGACATGTCCTGAGGAAAACTTGAGGAGAGACACGTAGGGAACGCTCTCGGGCTTTACCTGACCCATCACATCCTGGATCAATACCTACACACAAGGTATTCCTCCTGTGATTACCAAAGCCTACTCCTCCTTCAGTCTTGATGCCGAGAACCATCTTTGCAACCCCCCGATCCTTCATCCTAAATGTCTCAATTGACCGAGTCTTCAGTACATTGATTTCAGACATGTCACAATTGGCGATCCACACGTCATCAACATACAATACCTGACCCACCATGAAGGAATCAAACCACTACCTAGGCGATAGGCCGAACAACGACCTCCTGCAAAGTCTTTTCTTAGCCCCTTTCACTTCGAACCGCCCTGGTTGCTTTATGTAGATCTGCTCTTCACTTTCTCTTGCAGAAGTGCAGACTCCACATCCTTCCTTCCAGCTCAAGATCACATTGGCCAACCAGCACCAATCACTGATCTAATAGACACCTGTTATACCGTCGGCGCGAATATCTCTGAGAAGCCGATCCCTTCTCCTTGAGCATAACCCATCGCCACCAACCTCACTCTGTATCTATGCTGTATCCTCCTGAAGATCCACCTGCATTCAACCGCTTTCTGGCCCACTAGAAGCTCCACCCGCTCCCATATGTCGGTCTGGTACAATGAATCCATCACATCGCCCATAGTCATCTTTCACTTCTCAGCACCAGGCTCACCTAGAGCCATCTGAATAGAAGATGAATACTCCTGCAATATTGGAGTCGTCCATGTACCTCGCCGATATCCTGCGATCATGTCATGTGTTTCTTCTCATAGGTGATTGCTCACCTGCTCTGTATCCTTGTCCGCATGTCTCAGCCTTCCTGCCCTGCCCGCTCATGTGGCCATGCCCAATATGCCACACACGTGCAGAGGTGAAATCTGCTACATCTACTGTAGCTCCACCGTTTGAAGTGCTCCCAATCAACCTGTAAACATGATCGAGTCGTTGCGCTTTCATGACTACCTGTGTCCCCTTAGATACCTTAAGAGCACCATCAATACCTGTGTACTTGCATCCTTTTGCCTCAAGCACACCAAGAGAAATCAGATTCAGCTTCAAATTAGGAACGTGCCTGACATCAGTCAAGGTACGCTCCACCCCATCAAACATCTTGATGCGCACCGAACCAACTGCCACAACATTACAGGCAATATCATTGCCCATAAATACTTGTCCACCATCGCACTCCTTGTAGCTGGTGAACCAACTCTAATGAGGAGTCATGTGAAAAGATGCCCCTGTGTCTAGCATCCACTCGTCCTTACGATCATCGTATGACCGTCTGAGCGAAGACACAGATAAAACATCACCATCACATCAATCTGACGTGGCAGCGTTGACCTCCCTGCATGAAGCCTCAGAATCTTCCCTCTTCGATTTAGAATTTTCACATTCTCTCTTCACATGTTCTTCCTTCCCACAATTCCAGCGCTTTACCTTTCCTTTACCCTTGCCTCTGGATTTGGATCTAGAACCAGAAGAACCTGTACCTTATCCAGAATTCCTACCCACTGTAAATAGTGCATCAGAAGACATCCCCATGTCACTGTTTAGCTGTCTCATAGCCTTCCCTTGAAGGGCTGAGATAACTGTGCCGACACTTAGGGTTTTATTCATGCTGCACATAGTGTCCTTGAATGACTCATATGACGCCGGAAGAGAATTCAGCAACATACATGCTTGTTCTTTATCTTTCATCACTTCCTCCATATCCAGCAATTTACAAACCAATTTATTAAAGTTGCTGATGTGAGCCTCCAGGTCTCCACCCTCTGCCATCTTGAAGTTATACCATTGCCGCTTTAAGTGCAGGCGATTTTCAGAGGATTTCTTCGCATAGACATCCTCTAACTTCGCCCATAATTTAGCCGCAGTTTTCTCCCTTATGACGTTGTAGAGAACCTCATCCGTGAGACATAAACGGATCGATGATAAAGCCTTCTTATCAAGAGAATTCCAATCACCATCAGTCATAGTAGACTTCCGCTCCTCAAGAGCACCATCCTCGTCTTGCTTGGTTAACTGGCTAATCATCTTAACTTTCCATAACTCAAAATTATTTTTCACTGAGTACTTCTCAAACTAATACCTGGTGCTCGCCATTATTACTAATCCCTTAGATTCAGATTTATGCCTAACGATAGCTCTGATACCACTTGTTGGGATTTTTGGCCTACAGAATCACACAGATCTAGATCTAGGATAGTAATCCAATGGCACCAAGCATATAAGAGAACATACAGATTTAACGTGGAAAACCCTTGCAGGAAAAAACTACGGCACAAAGCGACAGATCTCCACTATGAAAGCATCAATTACAAAGAGAAAGGACTTACCCGATTCGAACAACCTCGAATCTCACCCTTGCTACACCCTTTGATAACCCTAAACCCTTTTAGGAACCCTTAAAACTACTTTAGAAAGCCTTCCCAAATCTTAGAATAACCCTAGGGACCCCTATTTATAGTTTAGGAAACTTTCCTTTCGCATCCCAGTTGTGAAAGGACTCAAACCCGCAGTTTCGTACAAAATCGCGGAACAAACTAAGTAACCTACGACTAGTCGTGGAAATTTCAGGACTGGTCTTAGCCTCCTTCAACTGGTCGAAGCTCACCTACGACTGGTCGAAGCCCACCTTCGACTGGTCGAAGCTCACCTACGACTGGTCAAAGACTGCGGAGAAAAATAGCAAAAACTCGCTGGACTTTGAGTCGTGCCAGGGCTCCAACCTACGACCGGTCGAGCGCCTCCCACGACCAGTCGAAGCTGTCCCACGACCGGTCGAACGACCTCAAAAACTTCAGATTTAAGACTTTTCTCAACATCTCCTACCGCCAAAACCTCTGAAAACCCTCACTCTCTCACACCCTCTCTGCATTTCAAAGATGTAGAATCTCTTCCGCTCACTCCAAACAACATCATAATCACCACCGTCGGCACGAATCACAAGCCCTCAAATTCTCAAATCCTGACACAGTCAATCCCAATCCCATCAAAATCTCCTCTCTTTTTTTCCTCCTTCCCCATCGTTCTGCTTTTGTTCCTCCAAATCCTCATCCTCAGCTTCCAAATCCAAATCTGCCAAAGAATCTCCAAGCTCCGGAAGGACGCGGATTTCCTGCCAAAGTCTCTCGTATGAAGTTCCTGTGCGGGGATGCAAGTTGGGGTCCACCATGATGTTTATGAGAAATTGATGTAGGGAAGGACGTGAGGTCGAGCTCGTCTTCCTCAAGGGAATAACTGTTCCGTATCCACGGAACTTCTCTAAACTCCTAACAGCGACTTTTTAAATCCACGAGAAAGAAAGTAAGCAAAATAGAAAATAAATTATATAAAATTCAAAATTGATTGATGAATAAAATAAACGAGTTCACAACCCTTTAAATAGGGGTACCAAGCAATGGGAGAGAAATCAGAAGCAAACTACAACTAAAACTCCTAGAAATCGCAACTTACTATAAATAGTAAACTTACTATTTATAGACGGTCATGATGTCTACTAGTACGCAAGGTTTTCGGCCAAAAATAGTAAGTGTCCTATTTGACTTCACCAAGCTGTTCTCCTAATTATTCTAAGCTCTTTTCACGTTGGGCGCAACTCCTAAAGCCCAACGAATGAAGAGTTATAATTAAACTAAAACTTACTATTTGTAGTAAAAATGTAATTAAAATAGGGAAACAACCATTGATCCAAGGGTATTTCACAAATCCAGCCTACGCAACCTGGCGTAGTGGGATTGGGTGGCAAAAGTAGCTCGTTCTACCCCAAAATCATATATTTTACGCCCGATGACTCATTTCGGATTGCGAGATATGCCCGATCTAAGGTCTGACGGTTTGGATCACTTCTATCATCGATCGAGCCTTTTCTGATCCATCTTGGCGATGAAATTATCCACGACCCGCTCTACATCAGTCCCCTCTACTTTAAAAGAACTCATCCTCGAGTTCTCATCCTGCCCTGGTCCATGATACTAGGTTCGGTCCGCAACGTTGAAAGTCCGTGAAATTGCCATGTCATCTGGAAGATCAACAACGTAAGTGTTGTCATTAATATTTCGGATGATTGGTACCAGTCCAATCTTCTTATTCTTCAACTTATTGTACGTCCCGGTCGAAACTTTTTCTTTGTGCAGATGGACCATAACGCGATCGCCCACCTCGAACATTTTTTGTCATCAATACTTATTAGCTTGCTCCTTGTACTTCTCGTTCGAGGTTTGTAACTTCGTCTACACCTCCGCATGAATGTCCATGATCCTATCTATCGTATGTTTTGCTGCAATGCTCATGCTTGTGAGCTTGGGCAAAGGGATCAAGTTAAGTGTGTGGCAAGACACTCGTCCGTAAATAATCTGAAACAGGAATTTTCCTGTCTAGCAGTTCACCATGTTGTTGAATGCAAACTCCACTTGAGACAAGGCTAAATCCCACTATTTCAATTTTTCTCCTAAAATACATCGAAGGAGGTTTCCCAACATGCAATTTAAGACTTCGGTCTGCCTGTCAGTCTGTGGGTGGTAGGTGCTGGTGAATTGAAGTCGTGTATCGAATCGAGTCCATAAAGTCCGCCAAAAGTGGCTAATGAACTTTGTGTCTCGGTTAGAAGTAATAGTCTTAGGAACATCATGTAGTTGCACAACCTCTCTGAAAAATAGATTCGCCACGTGTGTTGCATCGAGAGTCTTCTTGCATGGGATAAAGTGCACCATCTTGGAGAAACAATCTACTACCACGAACACTGAATCCATGCCACGATGTGTTCATGGGAGACCAAGCACGAAGTCCGTAGATAAATCCTCCAAGGGCCGTCAGGCATAGGTAATGGGGTGTAAAGGCCTGTATTCTAAGATTTCCTCTTAGAGGTATGACAAACATAACAACGTTGAACTGATTTTCCCACATCACGTACCAATTGCTACCTGTAATACCACTCCTCCACAAGAGCTCGTGTCTTGTCTCGCCCGAGATGTCCACTAAGGCCACCTCCATGTAACTCTTGGATGATTTGTTCCCTTAGCGAACTTTTGGGGATGCACAGTCGATTCCCCTTGAACAAGAACCCATCTTGCATATGTAGGTCATTGGGGTGACCTTCTTGGCATCTAACCCATGCGTCCTTGAAGTCGTCGTTGTCGACATATATGTCTTTGAAGCGATCGAACTCGACGACCTCATTGCTCATAGTGACTAACAAAGTTGCATGGCGACTCAGTGCATTGGCTACTTTATTTTGTTGCCCAGATTTATGTTTCAGTACGAACGTGAATTCTTACAAAAATGAAATCCACCTAGTATGCACACGGTTAATGTTAGCTTAGCTATTAATGAATTTGAGGTATTGATGGTCTGTGTAAAGTATGAATTCCCTTTGAATCAAATAATATCACCAGTGTCGCAGTGCCTGAACCACCGCATATAATTCGATCTTATATGTAGACCACTTCTTTCGTGCATCACTAAGTTTCTCACTGCAGAAGGCTACCGGCCTACCTTCTTGAGACAAAACTCCTCCAATTCCGACATATGAGGCATCACATTCGACTTCAAACAGTTTGTCGAAGTTGGGAAGTATAAGAATCGGGGTTGTGGACAACTTGTGCTTAATTTCAGCAAGTTGTTCACTCCCCAAGTGCAGGGTTGTGATGTAGTAATAACTCGGTAAGACCAAGGTCGAATCCACAGGGACTGAAACCTGTACGTTATCTGAAAATAACCAGATGTAGAACTAGAATGAGATGAAATCTAAATTGATTTGTATTTGAGGAATAATTGTAAGATTATTATCTAAAACTTATGGGAAATTCAGAAGAAGGGAAACTAGGGATTCAGAGGATCCACTTGTAGAGATCAGGGAGATCTTATGCCTGTATTACAAATCAGGAAAATTAACTGAACTGCCATTGATATATATTTCAAGAGATGAAAGGTGTATGAATTAGAATGGATTCCATCACCAAACTATGCCCAGGAGACAAAGTAAACAACAGAATTAATCTAATTACCAACCAATCAACATGCCATGCAAGTTAGGAAAGGGTACCGTCATCCAACTATGCCCAGGAGACGATGGTGAACAACAGGGCTTCCTGACGTCATTAACATAAAGAGGAAAAGAATATGCTCAAAGCCATCGCAGACCCATTGTAATTTCAGTCACAATAGACCATTAAAGACTAAAAACATTCCCTTAATTAAACCCAAATCAACATCAATTCAGTCTGAACAAAGGCACAAACAAAGAGACATCTCATCACGCTACAAGCTTCACCTCTTAGCCCTAGCTAAGAGGTTTAGCCTAGCATGATTAAATTAAACTCCATGAGATCCATAGAAGGAGAGAAACAAAACAGAATAATAAAATAACAAACAACTCTTTATATCTCTCTCCCGTTCCCTGTCTCTTTCTCTCTTTCCAGCCGTGATGTCTCCAGCCCCCAGATCCTCTCCCTTTTATAAAGCCTGGAAGGAGACCTTCTTTGAGTCGAGTGCGGCCTGCTTCGCGAAGAATGTAAATCGGCCGCGTAACAGAGCTTATGCGAAGAGTGCTAGCTGTCGGTGGCCCCCACTCCTGAGGTCAGTTGAGAAATCCACGCCGTCCATTCCCTTCAGGACAAAAAACCATCCGGACTTGATAGGTTTTAGCTTAAAACCGTGGTGGCCTACGGTTTATTTGATTGCACCGTTGATCATCTGTTTAGACGGTTGAAAACCGATTGACGTCAACTTTTGAAATTCTGTCAGCTAGGCGTGAGTGATATGGGCCGCAGAAGTCTCATGAACGGTCCGGATCAAGTCATCACGACACGATGGTGGGTCACAAGCAACGTCCGCAAGCTCCGTTGCGTAACAGAGCTTCCGCAACGTCTGTTGCCGTGGTCGTTGAGGCTGTGATCGACACCAACTAGGAAATCTAGTGCGTCCATTAGATTAGTCTCAAAATTTTGATTGGAGATGACTTTCTTTCGCTCAGATCTGGTGTGTCCCACCGGTTATTTCTTCTTTAGTCCATTCTTCATTCAATCGTCTAAAACCCGACCTCCATTGTTTTCTACAATTCAATCACCTAAGTCCTGTTTATATGGACCGTGTAAGACTGATGGACGGTTTGGATTTGATCTTTGAATGAGAGGTGGGCCCCACTGCATGAAGTCGACGCTGGCTGAAAGAGACGCTGAGCGTCTTCTTTGTTCAGCAGAAAAACGTCGGTCAGCAGGCGCTGACCGACTTTGGACATCTTGGTGCAATGCGGGAATGCACCGCATCGTGTACACGCACCCCCACTAGTGGAGTCTATTGTGATGTTTAATAGAAATCCACTCCGACCATTCATATTGTCAGCTTCTTTCAAACGTTGAGTTCAAAGTTGAAGCATATCCAGATATCATGTGGGCCCCAATTCTCTATTTCATGGGCTGATCTGTCCGTTGACCTATTTCTGTAGGGATCCAGGTGATGAAATTTGACATGTACGGCTCATTTGTGGTCCTCAGATGATGTATGAAGTTTGGAGCCGATCAGAGTGTGGGAACTCTGTAATCTTACGTTCTGGAAGGCTTTCAGGCCTCTTTAACGTGAACGGCTTGATTTCCTCGGATCTCTGGCATGTAAATCCGTCGATCTTGGTCCCCTGGAGTCCGTCCCTTACCTTGGCATCATCAAAACGTTAATTCCATGCGTTTAGCACCTTTTGTAATCCAAGCTCTCAAATATACCCTGTATCACGAATACAGTTAAATTGAACCGTTAATCAGTACTATGTTCGTAAATTCAGGCAATAAATAGGGTCTGATATACAATATTTGACCCTCAACACAAGCTCCTGTCGGCTTCGTCACTCCACTGAAACTTCCCCTTCTTCATTCAATCTGTGATTGGTGACATGATGGTACTAAAATTCTTCATGAACCAACCATAGAATGTTGTTAGTCCATGAAAGCTTTGTACTTCGTGAATATTTGTGGGAACCAGCCATTCTTTAATTGCTTTCACCTTTTCCTCATCCACTCAAATGCCCATGGATGTCACGACAAAGCCCAAAAATAATAAACTATCAGTCATAAAGCTGCACTTTTTAAAATTGAGATATAGTTTATTTTCAGTGAGCACTTGAAGAACCTTCTTGAGGTGTTCCATATAGGTGGTTTTGTCTTGACTGTATATCAAAATATCAATAAAATAAACCACAGCGAACCGCCCAATGAAAGGTTTTAGAACTTGGTTCATAAACCTCATGAATGTGCTAAGCGCATTTGAAAGACCGAAGGGTATGACCATCAATTCGTATAATCCTTCCTTGGTCTTAAAGAAAGTTTTCCACTCATCACCTGGCCGTATGTGAATCTGATGGTAGCCACTCCTCAGATCCAATTTAGAGAATAATTTCGCTCCTTCGAGCATGTCCAACATATCATCCAACTGTGGTATGGGAAACCTGTACTTTATGGTGATCATGTTGATGGCTCGACTGTCGACACACATGTGCCAACTCCCATCTTTCTTAGGAGTTAATAGAGTTGGTACAGGGCTCATGCTTTCCCTGATGAGACCCTTACGGGTCAATTCCTCCACTTGTCCTTGTAGAATTTCGCACTCCTTCGGACTCATCTGATAGTGAGGATGATTAGGTAAGCTAGACCCAGGGACTAGATCGATATGGTGTTGGATATCTCGCATGAGAGGTAATCCATCGGGAAGGTCATCAGGCTAGATTTCTTTAAACTCATGCAGTAAGGGTTTTAGTTCATCAGGGATGTTGGTAGGATCGAGTTCTTTCCCTTTTACAATTAGTGCATAGGCCTGTCTTATTTCTTTTGATTCCTTCACGAAGTCTCGTATGGTTAAGAGGAAATGACCCTCCATTTTAGAAGTTTCAGGTGGTTCCTTTGGATCCATAGGGGCCAATATGGCTTCTGGCTGTCCTTGATGAAAATATACACATTATCTCGCCCTTTATGAGTGACATCACGATCAGATTGTCAAGGTCGATCGAGTAATATGTGACATGTTTCCATGTCAACCACATCGCATACTACTTCATCCTTATAATATTTGCTAATTGAAAAAGGATATGGTGCACTATTTAGTTACCTTTGTTTCGCTGACCTTCTTGATCCAACCAATCATATATGAGGATAGATGACGCTCCATTTTCAATTGTAATTTTTCTACTATTACCCTAGAGATGATATTCTCATTGCTCCCGCTATCGATGATCATATCACAGACTTTTCGATTCACCGTACACCTAGTTCGGAAGATATTATGTCGTTGTGGGTGTACTTTTTTCTTTGATGCGTACAATAGTCGCATCATGACGAGTGATTCACAATGATCTTATTGAACCCAACTTGACTCATCCGCCTCATCTTCTGTCATGTGTTCTGGTTCCTCAATACCTAGATCTTCGTCGGCGTTTTCAGCACTACCATCATTAATGGCGAGGTTCTCCACTTGTCGCTAGGGACAAGTATTTGACAGGTGATCCGGCTGGCCATAATGAAAGCAATGGTCTCCCCTTGGCCGAGCATAGGGGTTAGGAATCCTGCTTGGGCCAGTAGTCAATACACACCCCTTTGGGGCATAGTTTGCCCGCTTCCTTGATCCCGGTTTACGGGTGTAGAAGGTTGAGTGCGCGCTCTTACGGGCTCCTTCCCATTGGACGGTGGAGCTCCCTGAGGCAGACCTGCCACGACTCCTCTTGCGGTAGGATAGGTCCGTGTGTTAGAATGTTCAAACTGCATTTCTGCTTGAGTAAACAACTTGATTGCATCATTCATTGTCTAAACGGACTGCATCTGGACCCGATCCTGGACACTATACGCAATCCACCGTTGAACCGGGCAACTTGCTGCGATTCAGTATCATCAATTCGTTACGTGCTGCCAGGCAGTAGAATTCTTCTCTGTATTCTCTCACTAGCCGACTACCCTGTCGACAATTGTGGTATTGTTGGAATAATACCTGATTGTAGTCGCTATAGAGGAATCAGGCGCATAGTAGTTGCTTCATCCGCTGTCATGTGCGGATTGGTGTTTTCGTCTGTCTGGTCCGTGCAAGTTGCAGTTGTTTCCACCAAGCTGAAGCTCCGCTCTTCAACTTGTAGGCCACAAGTTTGACCTTTTTAGCTTTAGAGATATCCATATAATTGAAGAATCGCTCAACTTCAGAAAGCTAATCGAGAAAATTCTCAATGTTTAGTTGGTCATTGAAGTTAGGAATATATCAACCCTCATCTTGAATTCTCAATTTATTTGATATACTCGATCACCGCCTTTTCTGGGGTTTTGGAAGATTATGTCGTCGATCTCCTTCTCATTGGATCCTCCTTCCTCTGGAATGACCCTTGGATGCACTGTCAGTACTATCCTGCGATCAGGGCAATTATGGTCTCAACAATTGGTGGTGGAAGATTACCATCAAGAACACAGAGCTGCCCTAGGGCCTCCGCTATAGGATCCGCTAAGCGATCTGCCATGTGATCGATGAAAGCCTGTAACACTTGCATGGCTTGCTGATTCTCTCGCTGCACTGCTTCAAAAGCCGTTAAAAGATGATTCTATGGAGCACTGTCCATGGGATTGTTGCGACCCGTCGTTAGAAGCCATTGATCCGAAGAAAAATCTCGCTTTAATACCAATTGATGCAGGGAAGGATGTGAGGTCGAGCACCATCTTCCTCAAGGGAATAACTGTTCTAAATCCACGGAACTTCTCTAGACTCATCACAGAGACTTCTCAAATCCGCGAGAAAGAAAGCAAACAAAATAGAAAACAAATTCTATAAAATTTAAAATTGATTGATGAATGAAATAAACGAGTTCACAACCCTTTAAATAGGGGTACCAAACAATGGTAGAGAAATCAGAAGAAAACTACAACTAAAACTCCTAGAAATCGTAACTTACTATAAATAGTAAACTTACTATTTATAGACATCATGATGTCTACTAGTACACAAGTTTTTTGGCCAAAAATAGTAAGTGTCCTATTTGACTTCACCAAGCTGTTCTTCTAATTATTCTAAGCTCTTTTCACATTGGGCACAACTCCTAAAGCCCAACAGATGAAGAGTTATAATCAAACTAAAACTTACTATTTATAGAAAAAATGTAATTAAAATAGGGAAACGGCCATCGATCCGGGGGTATTTCGTAAATCTGGCCTACGCAACTCGGCGTAGCAAGGTTGGGTGGCTAAAGTAGCTCGTTCTACCCCAAAATTATTATTTTACACCCGATGACTCATTTTGGATTGCGAGATACACCCGATCTAACGTCTGACGGTTTGGATCACTTCTGTCGTCGACCAGGCCTTTTTTTATCCATCTTGGCCATGAAACCATCCGCAACCCACTCTACATCAGAAATCCAACCTGTCCATCCATTTTTCGAGCTCATTTTATGACTAGCAATCAAAAATTAGGAAGATCCAAAACTCAACTGGGCCATACAAGATGAAACAGTGGGAATGGAATTCGTACCGTTGAAACCTTCCTAGGCTCCACCTTGATGTTTATATGCCATCCAAACCGTTTATAAGGTCATTTTTATTGGGACGAAGTGAAAACACCAAAAAATTAGATCGATACAAAACTTTCGTCGCCATAGAAATATTTCAACGGTGGTCACTAAATCCGCACTGTTTCCTCTCATATGGCCCATTTGGGTTTTGGATCCACCTTATTTTTGGTCTCATATCCTAAAATGATATTGAAAAACGGCTGGACAAGTTGGATTTCTCAAAAACATTGCAATTGGCCCCACCCAGAATCCTTGCAAAGGAACTTCCTTTGAAAGTGTTCATGTGATTTGAAAGTAAATTGTATATTTGGAATGATAAGGCACTTGGTGATATGAAATTTGAAGCTTAGAAATTAGTAGACTTGTAAAGTTCAAAGATGAGTTCTTTTTATTAATTTTTTTTTATGGAACTTTATAAACATTGATGCCCATAGTGAAATATGAAATTCAGGCTTACACTACTAAGGGCTAAATTTGATACAGGAATTGATAACTTGATGATTACTTAGAGTGCTACGAACCAAGCCCGTTGATCCTTACTTATCTTGTTCATTGGTTTTCCCGAAAACAATTGAGAGTATATCGAAAAAGGCTACTACTTATTGATTGGTTGAATGAAAAAAAAAAAAAAAGGAAAAAAAAATTGAATACAAAAAGAAGAATATATGAAAAAAAGAAAAAGAAGAACTTTAAAAAAAGATTGAAGAATGATTGACTCTGAAAAAATAAAAAGAATAATGAATAATATGAAAGCCGTCACTGTGAAAAAAGGGAGTAGGTTAGAATTCTTACTAGATAGGTAGCAAGGTTTTGACTTAGTGTGTTTGGCTGATCAAATCATTTTTGGTAACTATTGGAATATCATTAATTGCTTCTTCTTTTTTTCTTGCGACGGTTTTCAACTGCTATTAATTTTTTGCAATGCTCATGAACGATTTTCAACCATTCCTAAATAGGGATTTTGATGTAGAGCGGGTCGCAGACACTTCCATGATCAAGATGGATCAGAAAAGGCCCAATTGGAGATGGAGATGATTCAGACCATCAAATTTACAACAGATGTATCTCTCGCAAACCAGAATGAGCTATCGAACGTACCATATATGATTTCAGGGTAGGACGATCTAGTTTAGCCACCCTTGCGCATGCCAAATTTGCGAAATACCATCAAATCGACGATCGAATCCCGGTTTTAATTTCATTTTTATTATTTATAGTAAGTTTTAGTTTGATTATAACTCTTCATCCGTTAGACTTTAGGAGTTGTGCCCAACATGAAAAGTGCCTAGGATAATTAGGAGAATAGTGTGGTGAAGCCAAATAGGACACTTACTACTTTTGGCTGGAAACCACGCGCACTAGTAGGAATCACGATAGTTTATAAATAGTAAGTTTACTATTCATATATAGTAAGTCGTGAATTCTAAGAGTTTTAGTTGTAGTTTAATTTCGAAACTTCTTCCACAGCTCAGTATCCCTGTTTAAAGGGGTTTAAATTCGTTTATTTAGATTTCCATTAACTTATAAATTTTATAAAATTTATTTATATTTTTCTTGTTTTTTTCCTTATGGATTCAAGGTTTCTCTGTGAGGAGTCCAGAGGAGTTCTCTGGATTCGGAACAGTTATCCCCCCGAGGAAGACAGTGCTTAACCTCACGTCATTCCCTGCGTCAGATTTCGGTGTAGTGCTAGTGCATGAACAACATCTCCCTTTATACAATACAACACTATTCTACCCGAAATGTTAAGTCGGACACCTTATTAAGACAGGGGGCCACTATTTACAACCACTTTGGTGATTTGCATACACTAGTTTTTCATTTTGGGAATTGAATACGAGTACCACCCATAGAAGATATGGCTGGCTAATGCACCGATCATGTCCACCCATGCATTAGCACTAAGACGGTTAGCAACATTTAAATATATAACCACTGGAATGAATTTCTAGTGGTTTAAAAAAAAAAAAAGGCAATCCTATCCATTAAATTTTATTTTTATTTTTACCGTTCATCCCACTTACATTTGATAATGTAAGTATTTTCCTTCTCAACCATCACTATAATAGCCGAAGATGAGATCTAAGTGATATTTTATAGATAAACCATCCATGTTGGCCCTTGTATATAGGTGGACCCAATTTGCACATCGTCCTATTTATTTTAATTGCAAAAATGAGATTAGATGCTAGGGGATCACCTTTGAAACAAATAAGAGTTGCCATTTTTTTATATATATAAAGAATGGTTTGTTTTACCAGTTATCCTATTAATATAAAGTAAATATGTTATCATTATGATTTTATAATTGCCAAATAAAGCACTGAAATTATTGGTCAATTTCATATTTATTTAAAAGACCGTTAAAATCATTGCACTTTTTCTTAGTATTACTTTGGAAATCTTACATCCAACTAGCAACATCAATTTATTTTAGTTATGATTTAACATTAAAATAATGTAAAAATGTTACCATTACAATTTCACCACGTATAAATCAAACACAAGAAGCAACAAATAAATGCAGCTAAGGTCAGAAAATAGGTAAAGTAATTTGTAATCATTCCCCATCTCCTTTATATTTTTGTGGTAATTATTGGTGAAACAAACTTGCCCTTGATGGAAATGAAATGTAAGCTAATCAACGCCCTGTCTCAAGTGTTGATAGGACATGGCCATCAACACTATATTCGCTTATTACATTGCTACTGTAGCCCCGTGAAGATCCAGGTTCGCCTAATAAATTCTCAGTCTCTTTATTCCTCTTTGAATCCCAAGGATGTTCGTGAAACCTTCTTAAACCCTCTAGCTCTGCCACCACTTCTTTCATCGTAGGTCGTTCTTCCCCCGTAAGTTTCAAGCATCTCTTAGCAAGCTGACCAACTGCGATAAGCTGTTCTCCACTCCCTTCATTTCGAACTCGTTCCTCCAAAATTTCAAAGAGCCGATTCTCTTTCATCGATGAGAGGAAGTAATTGGAAAGGCTTCTATTATCTTGGGATCTAGTGGAAGAAACAGTCCCCTCACCTGTCAAGAGTTCCACAAGAACTATGCCAAAGCTATAAACATCACTCTTTCCTGTTAATTGGCCGGTTTGATGGTATTCAGGGTCTAAGTATCCCCATGTTCCCATCACTAATGTTGTTACCCGAGTGTGGTCTAATGGAACCAATCTTGAAGCTCCAAAATCAGACACTTTCGCTGTGAAATTATCGTCCAAAAGTATGTTGGCAGATTTGACATCTCTATGAAAGATAGGTGTGGAAGCTGCAGAGTGTAAATAGTACAGTGCCCCTGCAGTTTCTGCAGCAATCCTTAGACGGTTGTCCAATGAAATTGATGAATTATAGCCCTCATAGCCCTCCCCATGGATATGCTGGGAGAGGGTTCCGTTGGAAATAAACTCGTACACTAGGATGGGAACTTCTGCTTCTAAACAGCAACCCAAGAGCCTCACAACGTTCCTATGGTTGATCTGAGATAAGACATGGACCTCATTTATAAATTGCTCAATTTGGGTCTCATCCACTATTTTGGACTTTTTAACAGCGATGATTCTGTTGTCTGGTAAAATTCCTTTATAAACTGTACCATAACCTCCCTCACCAACAATTTGGCTCTTGTCATAGTTTTTGGTTGCCTTTTCCAGCTCTTCTGTAGTAAAGATTTTGCATGGCTCAGCAGATGATTGACGAGATGATATCTTTTCTTGTAATAGCGAACCTCCGTTTTGTTGAAAGAATTTCTCTTTGAGTTTGATGAGCTTTCTTCTCCTCCATACCCAATACAAGGAAGGACCACCAATGAGTATGAGTAAGAGACTTAAGCCTATGCCTGCATAGACATTCAAAGGTAAGTGAATTAGATGTTCATAATATGCCTACAAGATGAGAACTATATGTTAGGCATGTTCTAATAAAATGATCTTTTCAGACCACTATAAATTTATTGTTTGAGAACATGCCTGGTGTACATGTCTCACTTGCCTAAGCTTGTCATTACCATCCAAATGATAAATTAGAATAGTCGGACCATTTGATTTTTACATGTTGTCTATTGCCCATTTCAACTTTATCAATATGCAAGAAAATAATCTTTGTATGGATCTAAATGTTGATACTCGCTGTTTTAACCTTGATACATGTGATTTGAGGAGCTTTTGTCTGTGGCTTTAATTCAATCTATATAACTGCTCGAATGGTTGATTTGGTAATTTTTGATCTTAGGAAAGGATAATTTTTTGACTCGAAATGAAATAGGAAATTGCCCTTTTTCTTTTCTATTTTTTTAAGAAGAATTAAACATAGATGGGTAACTAGGTCCATATTGCCCAAACTTTGAGTAAACAATGATATAAGATATGTCATCCTGAAAAATCAGATAGGAAGGGCCAAAACAAGGTAAAATACAAACAAGACGAACAAATACAACAAAAATCTTTTTAAAAAATAAATAAAATTTCTCTTTATAGGCAGGTGAGTAGTAAGGCTATGTATGTTTCGATCAAACCTAGCTTAAATAAAAATAAAATTCTAATATCTATGAACATAAGTAAATAAAAAATTTCGCACATTCAATATTTGACAAAGGGCACACAAAAGATCAAAGACTAAAGATTTTCCTGTCTAGAAAAAATTTCAGTGCATGCCAATTCACAATAGGGTTTATCATATGATCAATATTTTAGATCAATGGAAACAAGCTACATGTACCGTGACTAACGCCTTCTTTTCTAGATGAAAAGTAATGGATTGCTACTGCAGAAGCTAAGCTGAGAGAATAAGTTTTTTCTACAAGGATTGCACATGAGGCACATAGTGGTGTGTATACGGCATCAAACATGTCGAGCAAGTAAATGCCCTCCCTATTTCCTTTACTATTAGACCATATTTCCAGCTAACAAGTGGTGGACCCGGCCATTCGATTTATATCGGACCATTAATGTATGAGGGCAAAAAAAATTACCTACTTGAAAAAAAAAAAGGATTTTTTTTTTTGAAAAACATATTAGCAGACCACCATGCCTATTGTATTATTAATCAACAAAACCTCCTAAAATGGAAAAATTAATTATAATGAATGCATGAGTAAAGAGAAACAAATGTCCAGATAAATAAATCAATGGTTGGATGTGAATAATAGTTAGTGTTTTCTATAAAATCCCACCTACTTTTTGGATTAATTAGATATATAACCATCCAAAATAACTTAAGAAGTCAACACCATGTTTTCAGTTTGACTTTATCTTACTACCTTTTCTTTGTTTAAATGAAAATACTAGCCCTTAAATGCAAAATAAAGGAATACCTTCTTTACTATCAAAATAACATAAATGCCCTCCTAATACATTGGATAATTTTAGCTGTTCACGTGAAAGGCACGCGACGTAGTTTCCTCATTTGGCCCGTCCAATCAAAATGAACGACAATCCAGACAGTTCAAAAGCCCATGGATAACGATTTTGACTGTCCAATAATTATAGAAGTGATCTGGTTGTTTAAAAGTTCTCAGACTCCAATTATATAGTAATCATCCGTTCAAAACGATGTAGACAAGGATCTGGACCATCCAACGATGCTCGACAAGAACCTACACCATTCAAAATTCCGCGGACAGCCATCTGGACTGTTCAATGATGGTGTAGAACAATTTGTACTTTTAAGACCCATGGTCAATTGTCTACATCATCCAATGATGGTGGACAGCAATCTGGACCGTTTAAAAGTCAGTGGATAGAAATCTGGACCTGTCCATGATGGTGAAAAGTGATCTAGGCCATTCAAAAGTCCATGGTTTGTGGTCTAGACAGTCTATTGATGTGGGATGTGGACGCGATCTGGACCGTCCAGTGATGGTGTGAAGCAATATGGGCCATAAAAAAAAATCTATAAACAGTGATATGAACCATCCAACTATGGTTGACAACAATCTAGAACATTTAAAAGTCAATGGACAACGATCTAGACCATCCAATGATTTTGAAAAATGATCTGGACTGTTGAAAAGACAATGGACAGTGGAGTTGTAAGGGAAAGAGTTGTGAGAGGAGTGTCGTGAGAAAGAGAAGGAGGGAGGGAGGGAAGAAGGTCATGTAATGGATGATTCACAAACACTGAGAAATTGTATAGAAATTGCACACGATGCATGCTAGTAGTCAAAATAAACCTTCCAAAATATGGAACCCGGTGAAGACGTATTATGAACCAACCTTAAAGATTATTTGAAAATTGGATTGATGGACATATATTGAATGGTTAAAAATGAAAAAAAATCCAACCGTCCTATTTCCACAAACAAGGGTCCACGAATCACAGGTTACAATGATTGTTCAACGAATCAGATCTTAGGACTATGACTTGGAGACAGTGGGATATAAAATATTTATAGTCGGTTCTGTTTTGAGTTAAAATATGCCACATATACATTTTGTGTGTGCCTGACATCATATGCAGCCTCCTATAACTCTTCTGATCATGATGCCATTTTATGCGAGAAGACACTTCGGTATCTGGCCTATGTAACTACCAGGGTTAGTTTCACTAACATGGGTGAATGGCTGGGGATGCTCATAAATCCATGCCATTCATCAGGTACACCACCCCTTGTTTGAACTGGATTAAAAAAATCGGGTTAACTCAACACTCGAGTGGACTAACCCATAAAAAACCCGCTAAATTCACATTTTATGGCTCACCTGAGTTTTGAAATACCGTGATTTTGAAAATTCTTTCATTTAATGATGCACATCAAATTAATGAATTTGATGGCATATAAACACAAGTGCGTACTACAAAACTATTAATGATGTGTGTTCCATACCAACTGCTCCTGTGCCATGCCTGCATGAGATTTTGATTACAATGGTTTTTGGCAAGCCACTTTTGATAGATCCAAATCATGAATCAGGTGGTGAACTCTCTAGCATGGTAAAATCCTTCATATTACGGCTCTTGTTCACCGTTAAGGTGAGTCGGATGTTCTTAGAAAAAAATGTACGAAAGGTTACAACCGATTATGAATAATTTTGTCATTTCGAAAAAAAAATAAAAAAATGGAGCGACCGGGTTAAGAAAAATACAAGTGCTGACTCCTAAAGTTTTTTTTTTTTTTTCGGTGGTTCTATCTAATTAGGCTAAAATACGTATGGGTTTACATTATTAAAAACAAAAAAGCTTATAAAATGGTGCTGAAAAATCATGAAATACTACTTTCTTTCTATTTCAAGCGTAGTTAATCGACCATCAAGTTCCAGAACTAGAATGTGAATTGGAATTGAATGATTACCTAGAACAACATCGAGTACTTGAAATTTTGTATCCTTAATGCAGTATTATTTTGTTATCTTCGTGGAGTCTGTAGCCCTTTCGACAGAAACAAGAATAGTTTCCTGGAAGATTTATGCAACCATGCTGACAAAGTTTCTTCTCGTGATCCTCATCACACTCGTTGATATCTACAAATCAACCATCACAAGCAACGGTTATAAATCAGTAATTTACATCAAATTGATGGGATGGTTAGGATCATTAATTGGATCAAAGTGACTCTAACAAGCTGACTCTAACGATCCACTATTTGAACTGTTAGTTTATATCTAAATTAAGACCGAAAGAGTGGGTTGCACCCAAGTAACCGTTAAGATCGATGATGGAACTTTGTACGTGCACAATACACGTCATTTTACGGGCGCGGATTAGGTATTACCCCGCCTGTTCTGAGGTCGGGAGAGGGGGAGGCTTCGAGAGCCACTGAGGGGCCACCGTGATATTTAAATTTTATCCACACCATCCATCCATTTTTACATATAATTTTAAAATAGGAAACCAAAAATGGAGAATATCCAAGCTAAAATCGACCACACAGTGGGGATTAAATTTCTATGATTGAAAAATTCTTGGGGACCACAGACGTTTTAGATCAAGATGATATTTGTTTTTTCAATTCACTCAACTGTATATGAACATTTGAACATGTTGGATGGTAAATAAAAAACACGGTGGACCAACGATGGGCGTACTTACTACCGCTGCTTCCTGTGGTGTGGTCTACTTGAGTCTTGGATCTACCTAATTTTTGATCCACTACTTTAAAATGATATTTTAAAATGGATGGACGGTTTGGATAAAATTCGTATATCACAATGGCCCCTCAGTGACCCTCCGCCTATCCCCAGCTCCGACTGGGTGGTACGGTACCTAATCCGCGCCCCATTTTTACAACCCGACGGTGCCTAAGCATTTGCATGGGATAATAAATAGAGTTGGAAAGGATGATCATACCTTGGCATCCTCCATGGAGGTAAGGACTCCCCCGAAAACCTTCACTGCAATTGCACCGGTAACCGGGACCGTTAGTCGAGTTGTAGCAGTCGCTATTCTCACTCACGCAAGCGAAGGTGGCCAAGTTCTTCCGTGCGATATCGCATGTTTCCTTTCCGATGGCCCAGTCAACCACCACCGGAATGGCATTGTTTCTTTTGAAAAAGTTGGTATCGTTCAGATCCGAACGTTTGAAGCTGAACGCATCTTTTTCCCCCAGAAAGGCAAAACTGCACGGATTGGATCTTGAGCCATTTCTCCTTAACAATCTACTAACGTCCACCTCGTATCTCTTTAAAACCATTGGGATGTCGGTTTGGCAACATCCTGTCCCAGAGCAAGTGTCATCGCTCGCGCTATCATTGCCTATGCACCATGATGAACAAGCAGTAACCACGTTATCATTCAATGAGTCAAAGATCAAGCCAAGGGCATTGCAACCGATGGCCATGAATCTGTTAAGGTTTTTCGAGAATGTGAATGAGTAATTTTCATTCAAGCTGAGCCCATTGGTGGAGTAGTTGCCCAATCCTCCCGTCTTGTTGTAGCAGTCGTAGCTTATATTGTTTGAAATTTTCATTATGCCCGACGCTAATGATATGTTGACTACCTCATGCTTTCCCCAAAATGGTTTCGGAGGTTTAAAATTGTCGTTGCAGGAGATATCGAAGCCTCCTATGCCAATGTGGCAGCCTTTGCCGATGCCAAACGGGTAGGGAATGCGAACGTTCCCACATTCGTGAGCGCAGCCCGGCTTAGATGTTACGAGAGGTTGTGATGATAATTCTTTTATTGTTGCTGCCAGACAGAAGAGCTGAAGCAACAGATACAAACCCATCTCTCTCCCTCTCTCTCTCTCTCTCAAAATATATCTGTGGACAGTAGGTGAGAGATGGTCCCTATAAATAGACCAAACATCAGTGAACCTCGGGCCACACTTGTTCCGAGCTTCTAAAAGTGGGGCCCACGATTGACTGATACTGGGAAGCGGATTGCGTCCTACCCCGCCTGGAAGGAATCGGTCCAGGGAGGGATCGCAGTGGATGTCACACGATATCGCAGTGGACCCACGGAGATTCAGGTTACATGAGCTACACGAAATCCGCCTCTTGTTTCACCTTAGATCCGGTCTAATAGTAAATAGCTCCAGTTCCGGTGGGGTCCTATAGCATCCGAGCGTGACACACAAAATACTAAGACATCAAGATTGTGTTTGAGCGTGACACACAAAATACTAAGCATCACTTGCATTAGTTCCAGCTCAAGTTCTGGCTTTTTCTGTTTTGATGCTGCAAAATTGGTGCGCTTGCACTGGTTCTGGGCTGGGTCACTAAGTCACTAGAGAAGGAAACCCAGGAATGTTGGTAATGATTTCTAGACTTGTGAGCATGTTGTTTAACTACTGCTTGGTGCTGATTGATGCAGATGAACCTGACACCGAACTCCAACAAGAGTTTCATAACAATTATGGGAAACACAGGTGTGGTTTATTGATATACTCTCTTAGGATTAGGAATTCCCATGATGGACGCTAACTTGTTTGTCCTTATCATTTCCTTTTAAGGTGTGGAAATCCACTGGAAAGCTAGAGATTTAATGTTGGTCAGCCCCCTAAGAAGTGATGACTTTGGGATTGGTGGGCGTGCAGAATATGAGGTTAGCAATGCTTTTTTCTTGTTTTTAGAAAAGAACCATGTTAAAATCTGTGAGTTTAGTTACCTTTTCTCATCTCCATAATAACACCAGGTCAAAGTTCTACGTGGCGAAAGGTTTGCGGACAAAATTATCATCACACTTCCAGCCACCGGTATAATGTTCCCAACATTATTTTATGTTTCTAATCAAGTTTCCTACTATTCATGGAAATTCCTATTATATTCTCTCTTAGAAAGGATGTCTACACTTTTCTTCGCATTACAATTAAAAGGGACTTTTCTTTTGTAATTTTTTATTCTTTGGAGTATTATTTAAAGGGGGTTTTCCTTCAGTAGTCTCTGTTTTGTAGAAGTAAATGCTTGTAATTATATTCGCTCAACAACCGATGTAGTGTTATGCCTTTATTGTCCTTGAAAGTGGGCACACTACTAGGGCACAAAAGGATTTGTTACTAAGATTCAGTTTGGCACCAAGTGAATCTCCTTCTCCAAAGTGAACTAAATCTTTTCTTCTAACACATTCTAATAATAAGGGTGTGTCCATTAACAGGTTGATCCTTGGATTGCCTCATTTTTGGGCCAATGTATTAAAGTGATATGGCAAAATAGATGTACGGTATGGATAAAACCCATAAGTAGTAACCAATACGGGTTCGGTAATGGCCCACCCTCGTGTAAGGTGAGGGACGTTGGGATCAGAGCCAGATACATCATCAAAAAATGTGGTTTTTGCCCATTTCGAGGACCCTTTATTAGAGTATGTGTGTGGATGACAACGAATATGGTTAAAAAGGATTAAAGAAACGTATTTTTCTCTTTATTTTATTCATTAGCATGCCTTGATCAAGTTTTGATTTTTCATTACAGTCCAGACTACTATGTGTTTTCCACTCTTTCTTAAATGGTGGTGAGGTGAGTATATACACATGCATGTAGCATGTGCCAAAATCGATGGTTATCGGATCGGATCAATGGTTAAGATGTAATGGCCACTATCAAATGGGTAAGGTTGTTTGATCAGTGTGATTTACAGTGTTTGCTTCATCGACAAAGGAGGCCATGGTTTGGATGGTCTGGATTGACTCATATGCGTGTAATATTTATGTCAGGTGGGGGATTACCATTTAAAAGAGGTAGGAAACGCACATTATAGCCTTGGGTTTTAAATAGTGGTAAGGTGTATGGAAGATACACCTATGATGCTACTACCCAAAATTTTTGAATGCCTAAACTATCCCTACTACTCTTAGATGGCCAACTTCCCCTGGGAAAATTACTTGACGAAAAAATACTATAAAATGGCATTTTTACCCTCACTTCTACACGAGATAATGCACTTTGTCAAGGCCATTTGGTAATATGGAACGTTTCTCAAATGAGCAAAGCTTGATACTCTGCAAAAGTGGGATGGATGATACACACGCACTTAAAAATAAATAATAATAATAAATAAATAAATAATGAACCACTCATTATAATAATAAGGGCCATTACATGAACGGTCCTGATCTATACATTTCTCTGCCACGTGTACTCTGTAGAGATGGTTCTACCATAACATCTCTCAAGACCGAGATATACGATTTGTAACGATTTGTATGGTTGAGAGGTTATTAGAACCCAGCACCTACTGGACCCTACCATGGACGGGTTACATCCAAAATACAATGAACGAAGGGGTTTTAAATTGTTCTTAAAATTCCATCCTAAAATTTGACCGTTGGCAACATTAGTAAGCATTCAAAACCGTATCTAAAATTTTGTGCTGAAAATATGACCGTTGGCACCAGAACGGTTAAAAACTGTTCCTAAAATTCCGTTGAAACGGTACCCAAAACGGTTCTGAACTGTTCCTGATTTTCTGCGACACCTCTTTTAGGAACGGTAACAAACCGTTCCTGAAGCATTTAGGAGCGGTTTAGAACCGTTCCTAAATGACGATTTTGGTGTAGTGTCTCCCTAAAAATATGAGCGAATTCAATACGACCTCTGCTCTTCAATAAAAAAATCCACCCCAACCAAAATTTCCATTTTCAGCTTACCTAGCTTATCTCGTTCAACATCTTCACCACCTGCAAGGAGTCGGACTCCAGGATGATATGACGGAACCCCAAAGACAGGACTAGGAGTAAGCCCTCGTACACTGCACGCAACTCGGCATAGGAATTAGAACCAATACCATAGCCCGAAGAAAAGGCACAAATGAATTGGCCCTTATCACCCCTGCAAATTTCTCCTCCACCTACTAAGCCCGGGTTGCCTCTAGAGGAGCCGTCAACATTCATTTTAACCCAATTAAAACAAGGCCTGATCCACTTGACCACCACAGGACACCTCGAGATGTGAGACGCACCTAGGAAGGGCGAACCGAGGACTAGGTTCAGCTGTGTGCCTCTGGACGCCGATTCTACCTTGTGGGCGCTGAGCAGAGAGTCGTGGATGGTGGACTCCCACCAAGCAACTCTCGCCATCAGCACTCTTAGCAGAACTATCTTCCCCTCAAACCGAGCCGAGTTTCTCGCTTTCCAAAGCTCCCATAACAAACAGCTAGGAATGAGGCTGCAGATCAGCAGGGAGCTTCTCGAAACTGTCATGGTGGCCCACCATTGAGCCAATCTAGATTTCACTGACAAGGCTGGATGGACACTAACCTGAAACCGAGTTCCCAAACTGAACCAGGCGAGCTTAACAATGTTACTGTCGAGAAAAATGTGCTGAATGGACTCCACCGCTGCACCACCATCAGAAGCATGCGAGCAGCCGTCGCATCTGGAAGCTAGTTGAATACCCCGGGTTTGGATTAACACATCGACTGGAATGGCCCCGTTCAAGAGTCTCCAAAGGAAAATAGAAATTCTTGGCAGCATCTTCGCATGCCACACCCAAGCAGCCCAATCTTTCCTGACGCTACTGGCTCTACTGACAAACCAAGTCGAGCTAACCTAGAAGCCACCAGATGGGGTGAGAGGCCAGATCGGGAGCTCAGGACCCTCGAAAATACAGAATCCCTGCTGAAAGATATAATCTATCACGTCCTGAGGCAAAAAGCAGAAGACCATAGAGGGAGGAAGAGGGCCGTTTGGTCCCAACAAGTTATGTACCTGTAAATTTTGCATATGGGCAGGAATTGGAGCCGAGACCAGGCGTTGGAGAGGGCCCAAGCCCGTCCAATTTACACTCCAGAGATTGCAATTGCCAGCACCGATTTTCCACTACACCACAAAGTCGACGAAGGGGAAGAGATTTTTAATTTTTTTCCACATCGGCGATTGAGCACTAATAGATCTCACGCTGGAGTGTTCTGACAAATCAGATCTATATTTTGCTGCCATGTAAGATGCCCACATGGTTTAACCCGCTTTGAAACGGATGGTCCAAGCCATTTTGATGCGGAAAGCTTTCATGGAATCTGATAGCTTCTGAACTCCCAAACCACCTTCCATCTTGATGCAGGATATACCTTTCCAACTACGCCAATGAAGTTTCTTTTTACCTTCCGCCCATCCCCATAGAAAGTCAACAAAACGCCTTTCGAGGGTAGTTAGAAGTTGAGCTGGGACATGCGTAGCAGCGAGAGTATGAATCGGGATGCTACCAAGGACATGGTTAAGTAAGACAAGTCTACTTGCTTGAGAAAGACATCTGGCCTGCCACCCATTTATACGACCTTCAATCTTGTCGAGGAGAGGCTGGAAGTGGCTGGTCTTTACTCTTCCAACTGCCAACGGAACACCCAGATAGACGAGGTGGGATATCACCTTTGAGATCCCTAACAAACTCTCGGTTACTCTGACTCTGGATGGCGGGAGCTTAGAGTTAGCGTAGAAGGAGCTCTTTCGATAATTTATGGCTTGGCCGGAGGCCGCTTGATAGTCGTCAAGGAAAGCCTTCAACCTACGAAGGGAGGTTTTACCTCCGTTGGCAAACAAGAGGGTATCGTCCACATACAACAAATGGGAGACCCGGAAACAGTCTCTAGCCACTCTGAAAGGTTGACAAAGACCATGATCCAACAAGCCTGTTAAGCCCCTACTCAAGACTTTAGAAGCAATGATAAAGAGGCTGGGGGAGAGAGGGTCTCCTTGCCGAAGGCCTCTTGAGGACTTGAAGAAACTCGCCGGTGAACCGTTTACTATGATAGAGAACCAGACCGAAGCCCAACAACCCTCAATCACCTGGATCCACCTAGAACTGAAGCCAAAACGGAGCAAAACCTACTTGAGGAAAGGCCATTCCACTCTGTCGTAGGCCTTCTCCATATCGAGCTTGATCACCATATTTCCTCCGCAAACCTTTCTATTAATGTCTCGGAAAAGCTCTTGAGCTAGAGCAATGCTTTCCGAGATGAGCCTTCCTTGAATAAATGCCCCCTGCTCAGACCAGATGATGGAGGGGAGAACGTGACTCAGCCTAGCTGCAATAACGTTCGCCATGATTTTATATAAGCAATTGCATAGACTGATCGGATGGAAATCAGCGAACTTCTCTGGGGAGGCTGATTTTGGGATGAGACAGATGAGGGAGGCTGAGATAGCCCGAGGGAATTTCCACCTTGGAAGAGAAAGGTAGTAGCCTTGAGCAGGTCTTTGGCCACCACTTCCCAGCAGGCAGAGAAAAAACCACCAGAGAAACCGTCTGGACCCGGGGCCCCATCAACCGGGATGGTCTTAACCGCAGCTTGGACCTCATCTAGGGAGGGAAGGGAAAGCAGCATCTCATTTTCCTCTTGCGAGACTAGGGAGGGGATGACATCAAGGATATTTGATGGGGTGTCGCAGGTGGCTGACGTGTAAAGAGTGGTAAAATATCGGATCACTTCTTCTCTGATCTGCACTTGATCTGTTAGAACCTGACCTGAGTCGAGCGTAATGCTGTGAATGCCTGCTTGCCTGCTTTTCTATGTCTTGCCGATGCTGCAGCATAGAAGAAACTGGTGTTTCTATCACCTTCTTCCAGCCAACTGATCCTGGACTTTTGTTTCCAGTAAATTTCCTGACATAATTCTTTTTTCCGGAGGTTCTCAACCTCGTCAATGAGCTTTTTCTGCAGCTCCTCATCTGAAGCGTGGTCCCTAGTCGAAGTTTGTTGAATTTCTAACTCGACCGCCCCCAGCGCCTTCTCCACCAGCTTTACCTGGTTGAAAATATCACCAAAACATTCTTTGTTCCAAATTTGTAAAGCTTGCTTTACATATTCTAATTTCACTAGGACATCTAGAATAGGATGGTTAGAGTCAACCTGATCCCACGCCGATTTGATTAGGGGTAAGAAAGATTCATCCTGGGTCCACACTCGCTGAAATTTGAAAGACTTTGGGTCGCAAAACAGCTGATGAGGGCTGCAAAGAAGGAGCGGGGCATGGTCGGAAGAAATCCTTGAGAGATGATGCACCTTGAATAGAGGGAAAGCAGAGGTCCAGCTGGCGTTAAGAAGCACCCTGTCTAGGTGAGCCCATACACGATAAACGCCAACTTGATTGTTACTCCAAGTGAAACGGTTGCCCGAGAATCCCGCATCCAGTAGGCCAGCAGAATTTATTGCTGCGGCAAACTCAGAAGCACTCGCTCTATCGAAATCTGTGCGACTCCTTCTCTCAGAGGCATTAATGATTGCGTTAAAATCGCCGCAAGTCGCCCATGGGCCCTGCATAGCGGTAGAGGCTTCAGTAAGATCATCCCACAGCTCTCTTTTGCCAACCCTTGTACAACCGGCATACACTATGGAGATATGAATGGAGGGTTGGGAATTTTGCCCAGCAATCGCGATGGTGATAAGCTGGTTCGTCACCTTTACAATAGAATAAGTGATCTGGTCTCGAAAGAAAACCCAGATCTTACCTCCTTCCGCAACGTTTGAGCAGGAGTTGTGAAAACCGAGAGCTAGGCCCACACCCACTCTCCTCTCATCCCGAAGCATCGGCTCCAGAATGGCCACAATTCACGAGTTATGCTCCTGGATTAACCTTTTGCAGGACCTGATAGAAGGTTTGTTTCCAATCCCACGGACATTCCAAACCAAGGTCTTATCCATCTGTTACACATCCTAAGTTGACAGCCCTTCTCTTGAGTCTACGTAGTCTTGATTCCCAGTCTCCTTTGGAGTAAACTATTCTTGGCCTTCTGAGTTTTGACGTCTCTGATTTCTCCCTCTGAATGATACTTGAAGGAGCTATGCTTGCTTTGTCTCTTTGTAACAATTGATTGAACGGTGAGCATCTTCCATCTAGAAGATTTTCAGTGCAACCTCGGTCCACAATGAGGATGATCAGATCAACGGTATTGGATCGTGCAACCATGGACCTTACATGCATGTCACTAGTCTTATGGAAGGATAGACTCTACGGTTTGGTGGAAATGTACAACCATGGAATGACCGTGAAGTGAAGCGAATTGACCGTGAAATGCTTGGAAATGACCGTGAAGTGAAACGAATTGACCGTGAAATGCATTGAAATGACCGTGAGGTAAAGGGAATTGACCATGAAATGCATTGAATTGTCCGTGAAGTAAGGGAATTGACCGTGAAATGCATGGAATTGACTGCGAAGTGAAGGAGATCAATTGTCGAAATTGACCGTGAAATGCATGGAAATGACCGTGAAGTGAATGGGAATCACCGGAATTGACCGTGAAATGCATGGAAATGATCATGAAGTGAAGGGAATTGACTGTGAAGTAAAGGGAAATGACCCTGAAATGCATGGAATTGACCGTGAAGTGAAGGGGAATTGTCGGAATTGACCGTGAAATGCATGGAATTGACCGTGAAATGAAGGGAATTGACCATGAAGTGAAGCGAATTGACCATGAAATGCATGGAAATGACCATGAAGTGAAGCAAATTGACCGTGAAATGCATGGAAATGACCGTGAAGTGAAGCGAATTGACCGTGAAATGCATTGAAATGACCGTGAAGTAAAGGGAATTGACCATGAAATGCATGGAATTGACCGTGAAGTGAAGGGGAATTGCCGGAATTGACCATGAAATGCATGGAATTGACCGTGAAGTGAAGGGGAATCGCTGGAATTGACTGTGAAATGAATGGAATTGACTATGAAATGAAGGGAATTGACCGTGAAATGCATTGAATTAATCGTGAAGTAAAGGGAATTGACCGTGAAATGTATGGAATTGATCGCGAAGTAAATGAAATGAATGAAATTGACCACAAACTTATTGAAATTGACCACGAAGTGAATGAAATGGATTTTTGACCATCGACCTGATGGAATCTTGGAAAATAACCAGGTTGGTTGGCTAAAGTAGCTTCTCCTATATAGGTTGAATTTGATGAAATGCAACGAAGTCATTCCATGAGGGAGGGAATCGGGGAATCCTCCTGGACAAGGGCTCCTTCCCGTAAATCTCACCTTTCAAAATCTAGATTTTCCCTCTTTGTTGCAAATCTGACCTTCGACACATCAGTGGAGGACTTGGTCAGGATTTTCGGTCGGTATGGTAAGATTGCTGACGTTTTCATCCCGTGGAATCGGGATCTCAACCGCTCTCGTGGTTTCGCTTTCGTCCGTTTCCGCTACGAACAGGATGCGTTTAATGCCGTCCAATGCTTGAATGATAGGCGAATCGATGGGAGGGTGGTTCATATTCAGTGGGCGAAACAGCAAGCCGAGGTGAAGATTGCAGGGCACTCACCTCCCCTCCCCCAAAATCAGGGACCAAAGGTCGCTCAGGCCCCCAAATTTGTGGAAATGCCAGCTGGAACAAGGCTTCATAAAGGTTCTTCGGTGGATGGCTGTGCTGGAGGTTCTTCGGTGGATGGCTGTGCTGGGGAGACGTCCACTGCAGATACAAAGGCAGTAGAGAAGCGTTTGCAAATGCTATCCCTAGCAATGGTAGGGACGGCCTCCGATGAAGAGGTTCGGATTGATAGGCTTACAGAGACATTAAAGGTCTCCAGCCTCAGCTCAGCGACCGTGGAGATTGTGAGGATCTCCGCCCTAAAATTCCTTATCACCTTCAAAGCCAAAGGAGATTTGGAGGCGTTCAAGTGCAATGCTGAGCTTCATTCGAGGATGGGGCTGCAAGCTGTGGAAATGTGGTCTCCAGATGAAGTATTTGGAAGGGAGGGAGTGTGGATTAGATTATTTGGAATCCCCGCTCAGGCCTGGATCGAGGCGGTCATTCTCGATCTGGCTAGCTATTTTGGGAAAATTATTCAAATCGATTCTAATTCTAGATTTGGGTATTTCCAGGCATTTGCTCGTGTTAAGGTTATCCCCAGACCAGGAGTGAGCTTCTGTAAAGTTTTGAAGTTGGTGGCCTTGGGGAAGGCTTACCCCATTCTAACGGAAGTGGAGCCTCTGTTCAGGTATGGGTGTTCTCCAGCAATTAAGCATTCGGCTAGGGAAAGCACTAAGGACTGGGTCACCCGTCGGTTCCAAGAACCTGCTTTACAAAGTGGCAATACGCCACCTGCTTGTGGAAATGCTGCAACGGGAAACGCAACAGAACAGGGTGACATCATGGGCATCACACCAGCTGTTTGTGGAAATGTTCCAACAGGGGAAGCAGCAGTACCGAGTGACAACATTGGCATCCCGCAAGCTGCTTGTGGAAATACCTCAACTGGGGAAGCTGCAGTACGGAGTGGTAACTTGGGCAATCTGGTAGATGGTAGTGAAGTTTGTGAAATTGTTAATGTGGAGGGTAGGGGCACTGGAGGTGCTTGGGGCCAAACAGAGAATATTAGGATGGACAAAGTGATGGTGGAGGGCCACCTTGAGAAACACCTCTCGGCAGTGGGTGGTGCCCTGTCTATGGCGCCATGCGAGGGGTTGCGAATGCTTCGCCCACCTAACCCAATCTCTCTGCCAAGTCGATCTAATGATGGGAATGTCTCTGTTGATATGATCAATCAAGCTGGGTGTAATTCAGAGTTTTGTGCCGGTGGCGTGCAGCACTTGAGATCTGATTTAAACCCACGACAGATAACTCACCAGGGGGAAGCCCATCACTTTAATGGGACGACTTTACTCCACCCGAGAGGGGCGCAACTACCTGCATCCTGGGAGGCAGGTTCCAATGGTGAAGAGGAACTGGTTAGTAGAATGCCTCCATATACCCAGCCACAGTTGCCTACTATCTCATCGGCGGGCCGCGCCAACTCTACAGGGCATGCTACATTTGAGATAGGTGACAGGGTGCCGTTGACAGAGAATTGGTTAAATTCACAAGAAGTGAACCTCATTCCCTCGCCCAGGTCTGATCCGGTGAGTATCTTAGCAAGATACACGGAGAAAGAAAATAGCTTCGTTGTTGCAGATTTATTGGAGGTGAACAGAGCTGAGACAGGATGGTTAATGGAGTTAGAGGCGGCCCCAGAAACTGCAGTTAGGCCGCAAGAAAAGGTGACAGCTGAATTGGAGATTGATCTATCTTCCTATTTCATGACAGATAAGGTAACCTCCAGACAGACCTTTCGACATCTGGATTTGGTGTTTGGCAGCCCAGTGGCGCATAAGTGTTTGCTTCAGGATCAAGGTCAGCAAACGGATCAGAATGGTGTCTCTGAAGATCTCTGGAATCTAACTCAGAATGTTAATCAGCTTCAAAAAGACCGACAGTTGTATAATAAGGATGGATCAAAAAGGAAGTTCAGAAGGCACAGTATTCTCTATGAGAAAGGAAATTGGGCATCAAGGCTTAGGCGATTAAAGAGGAGGGCCGTGAATACCGGTTGTGTCACGGATGGATAAGATCCTTGTATGGAATGTCCGAGGTATTGGCAACCAACGGACCCTTCGAACTGCTAAGAGGCTTATTAGGAAGAATGATCCTTGTATAGTGGCTCTTCTTGAGCCTATGCTGGGGGATGAGAAGAGGATCAAAACAGGTCTTGCTTTGGGTTTTCACGCCTCCTTCTCGAACGCTGCGGAGGGTGGAAAGATTTGGGTCTTCTGCAAGACGATTGTTTCTTGCTCGGTTCTGTTCAAGTCTGACCAATGTCTTTCCATATTGGCTGTTGTACAGAATTTCTTATTACCCCTGCATATTACTTTCGTGTATGCCAGGTGTGCCAGGATCTTGAGGAGAGCGCTCTGGTCGGACCTGGCTGCTCTCTCTGCTTCGATGCAAGGCCCGTGGGCCGTTTGTGGCGACTTCAACGCAATTGTTAATGATTCTGAAAGGAGAAGTAGGAGGGTTGCGGACAGGGCATCCTCTACTGAATTTTTAGATGCAATCCATGCTGCGGGTCTCCAAGATGCGGGGTTTGCTGGTAATAGGTTTACATGGAGCAACAATCAGACAGGTACCTCCAGGGTTTGGGCTAGACTCGACCGCGCGCTGATCAATGTCCACTGGGCCACTGCTTTCCCGACCTTCCTGGTCACCCATTTGCCCCGTACCCAATCTGACCATGCGCCCCTGCTTCTCAGCTTTCCATTGCGGCACAATGGGGGGCCAAAACCTTTCCGATTCTAAAGGATGTGGACGCAGCATGAGTCCTTTTTTCAGGTGGTTAAGTTAGCCTGGGAGAAGGTGGAGTCGGCTCATCCGGTGTATAATGTGCTGGCGAAGCTTAAGCAGGTGAAGCTTGACCTTAAGCTTTGGAACAAGGCGGTGTTTGGTAACATCTTTGAGCAGATCAAGACGGCGGAAAGGGACATTCTTGATCTGGAGAATAATTTGCTTCAAATCTCAGGTTCGGTGGAATAGACCAGGAGTCTTCAGCAGCAACTCAAATCAACTTCAGACAGGTTAGCCTCTTTGGAGCTGATGGAGGAGATTTTTTGGAAACAGAAATCGCGTGTGGATTGGCTGATGGAGGGGGATAAAAATACGAAGTTCTTCCATGCCACTGCTACGGAGAGACAACGAAGGGCGATTATTCGTCAGGTGGAATTGGATTCCGGTCTCATTGTGGATGACCAAGAGGAGTTGAAGGCTGAAGCAGTGGCTCATTTCCAACAGATTTTCACTGCAGCTGATTGTCAGATGGACTATAATCTGCTCCAATGTATTCCTAACCTCGTCACTACGGCTCAGAATGAGAGCTTACTTGCTCCCCCCTCCATGTTGGAAGTGCAGGCAGCGGTCCAGTCCATGCCAATTGATAGTGCGGCAGGCCCTGATGGGTTTTCTGCGAGTTTTTTCGTCTCCTGCTGGAACGTGATTGGTCAGGATATTCATAACGCCATCTCTTTCATCTTCAAAGGTGGTAATCTTCCGAGGTCAGTAACGTCATCTCTCATTTGTCTTATTCCGAAATCAGCGTCTCCTAGGCATTTTTCGGACTTCCGACCGATCAGTTTATGTAACTGTTTCTATAAAGTTTTCTCTAAGATTGTTGTGGCCAGGCTTAGCACAATTCTTCCGGCGTTGGTTTCACCTGAGCAAGGGGCTTTTGTGCAAGGCCGAGCTATAGCGGAAAATATAGCATTGGCACAGGAACTCTTTCGGGATTTAAACAAGCCAGTCCGCGGTGGGAATATAGTGTTGAAGCTTGATTTGGACAAGGCTTATGACAGAGTAAATTGGGACTTTTTGCTTCTGGTGCTTGAACGGTTTGGTTTTTGCAAAGCTTGGATAAAACTCGTCGAAAAATGTTGGGTGAATAGTTGGTTTTCAGTTTTGATAAACGGGGAGATGGCAGGCTTTTTCAAATCGTCGAGGGGATTACGGCAGGGTGATCCAATTTCACCTAGCCTGTTTATTCTTTCAGCAGAGGTCTTGAGCAGGGGGCTGAAATGCATGATCAACCAGCAGGTTTGCCGTCCTTTCGCGCTTCGTAGAGGGTGTCCCACTGTCTCACATTTGCTATACGCGGATGACACCCTCATCTTCACAAATGGGGGCAAGCGGTCACTCCAAGCTTTGAAGAACTTCTTGGTTTCTTTTCAAGCCTCCTCGGGTCAGAATATAAACTTGCAAAAATGTTCATTTTTTTTGTTCTGCTAAGCTTTCGAGAAACCGAATCAGGGCCATAGAGGAAATCCTTGGGATTGCAAAAGTGTCGTCTTCGTTCTCGTACCTTGGAGTCCCTCTGGTTCAAGGAAGGCTCAAATCTTCTCATTTTCATCCGTTGGCTGACAGAATAGTGGGGCGAATTAATGGGTGGAAGGCCCGAATCTTATCGCAGGCTGGGAGAGCAATTTTGGTTAAAAATGTGCTTACTAGCATTCCAGTGCACACAATGGCGGCGGTCCACGTTCCTTTGAAGGTATTGAGCTCAATTGAGAAGCAAATGGCAAAGTTTTTTTGGGGATGGACAGAAGGGAAAGAAAAATGTCATTGGAAAACATGGAAAGTGCTGGCTTCGACTAAGGAAGAGGGTGGTATCGGGATAAGACGCCTTCCAGACATCATGACAGCTTTTCGGCTCAAAATGGCATGGACTATCAGGTTTGGGAAGGAAATTTATGTCTGGAAGCACTTCATGGCTACAAAGTACCATATGGATTTGAGTTCCACCTCGTCTGAGCGGCCTACGCGCCTGTCCTCTCCTTTATGGAAGCGGATTTTGGACCTCATCCCTATCGTTGATTCCCGAGTGCTATGGCAAATCGGTGATGGTAAGTGTAATTTCTGGCAAACGAATTGGACTGGATTAGGGCCGCTCTCGCAGCTTGTTCAACATGAGGTGCCCGAGGGCCTGCGGGACCTTGAGGTGTTTAACGTGCTTGGTCAGGTGGGTCCCCTCCCCCCCTCTTCTGTGTGGCTCCTCCTCCCTCAGGGTGTGATCAATCACATTTTTCACGCCGGTTTCTGCATTGGAAGGGATTCGGACACACCAATCTGGCCTTTCACCCCAGGTGGGGAGTTTTCTGTTAAATCTGCTTGGGAGTTGAGTAGAATCCAGCGTCCAAGCCGGAGTTGGTCTCGGTGGGTGTGGCATGCAAAACTCCCGCCGAAAATGTCGTTGCTTGTTTGGAAAGTTTTACAAAGAGCGGTCCCAGTTGATTGTGCTGTGCAGTCTCGCGGCGTCCAGCTTGCTTCCAAATGCGTCTGCTGCGCCTTGCAAGGTACTCAAGTTCCCCCTTCGCATGCACAGGAATCAGCTCTCCATTTATTTGTTTCAAGTAAGTTAGCTCAGAGACTGTGGTATGAGATCGGTAGGGACTTTCAGATTGTTGTCATGGAGGCTATGTCAATTGAAGCTCGACTTCAACAGTGGTGGGCGATGGTTTTGTCGAAGCAGAGGAGAAGTATAGTCCAGATGCTTACGCCTTGCATCATCATTTGGGAGATTTGGAAAGCCCGAAATGCAGCGATTTTTGATTCGGTAGTGGTGTCCTCGGATTCAGTTATTGCAAAAATCAGGTGGTGGATGGCTCGTATTGTTGGATCAACAGCGGGTGTCGGTAAAACTGTCGTCGGTAGACAGCTCAGTCAGCAGCTCTCCCAGGTGCATTCGGGTATTTATTTTGGGGGGCGAGCCTTACTAGTGAAGTGGGAGAGGCCTCCGACTGGATGGATCAAGGTGAATGTGGACGGTTCCTCTCGTGGGAATCCAGGCAGTTCGGGTGGGGGTGGAATTGGTCGGGATGAAACAGGCAATCTCATTTTCGCTTTTTCAGTGGGTTATGGTGTTGGAACGAACACGGTGGCTGAATTACGTGCGGTCCATGATGGCCTTTTCCATGCTCTCCAAAGGGGCATGTCCCACATCATCATTGAATCTCACTCCAGACAAGTGATTGATATGATCAATGGTGTGGCCAAACCAGGTTGGAAATGGAAATCTTGGATACTCAGAATCAACCACCTGCATTTGCGGGGTCGTACTAAGTTCGTGCATGTCCTGAGGGAAGGAAACTCTCCAGCTGATCTTTTGGCCCGGCATGGGAGTGTCGCCCAGTCCTTTTCTTATTTCGATACTTCTGCTGCTCTTCCCCACCAGGTCAGAGGTTCTATTTTTCTCGATAAGGTTGGTCTGGGTTCGATTAAGTCCTTGTAAAGGTTTTTGCTTTTCTGTCCAGTTAGTTTCTTACGATAGGCACCTGCTTATTGCCTTGGGGTGCCCGAATGTACAGACCGTCTCTTTTAATGGAATCTTTCTTTAAAAAAAAAAAAAAAAAAACTTTAGAAAAAAAAAAAAAAAAAGCTTCTCCTATCCCAAAATCATATAGGGTACGTCAAGTAACTAATTTTGGTTTAGAAGATATTCTTGTTAAATGAATAAAGAAAGAAATGAAAAAAAGAGAAAATTTATTTATTTTTATATGCTTATATATACATATCTATATAAACATGTATTAGATAAAATTATTGGTAAAATAAAGTTCTCTTTGTAAAAATAATAATAATAACAACAAATTGTATAGACTACTACGGACTACAGTTATGGCTACGGTTATAATCCGTACCCATAGGTAAAAATTCCTTCTTTACATTTTGAATACTCTTCTATATGTATTGCAAGATTTTTGAGGCAAACTAGCTTTACAATTCTGGATTTTTTTCGATCATATCGAAAAACTTTTTATACATATCGAAGGACATATTGAAAAAGCAGGGCTACGGTTATAGCTACGGTTATAATTCGTAGCCATAGGAAACCCCAAAAAAGAAGGGCATTTTCGACCTTTGGTAAGTTGTCCGTATGTATGGGGATTATTCTAGCGAGATAAAAAGAAGTGGGGTTAAAAATGTAGATGGGCCATAAATGGGTAGTGCAGTTGTAAGCTTCTCATCAATACACGTACATGTGTCACGTGGATTTCCTTGGCAGGAAGTTCCGCGGTGAAAACCTAGCAGGGGCCACCTCGATGTTTTTAAGAAATCTATCATGTTCATCCGTTTTGTGAGCTCATGTTAGGACTTGAGACCAAATGTCAGAAGGACGTAAGACTCAAGTGCGCCGCACTAAAGGAAAAGGTAGGCAGGGATATTAATACCGTTGGAACTTACCAGGGGTCGACAGTGATGTTTACATGCCATCCATGCTGTTCATAACGTCATTCCTTCTAGGATGGACTAAAAGAACAAATATTAGCATGATTCAACACTTCTGTGCCCCACGAATATTTTACTTGTGGACGTTTAATCCTCATGTTTTCGGCCCATCTGAGTATTGGATCTGGCTCAAAATTTTTTTTTTTTTCCTCAAGTACTAAAATAATCTCACAAAATGGATGGAAGTGTTGGATTTCTAACAAACATCACAGAGGGCCCACCTATGTTTCCAGCACAGGAACTTCCTTGAAAAGGCCTTCGTCTCTTTGTAGGCCATTGATTGAACGTTGAGAATCTTAAAATCTAGAAGGCTTTTCGTGCAACCTCAATCCACAGTTGAATTATCATATCAACAGTCTGGATTTCCAAACCATGTACCCACATGTCATTAGTCTTATGCAAGCGTAGACTCCACGGTTGCATGGAAAAGTACAGGAAGACCGGAGTGAATATGTGATAAGCAAGGCCGAATCTTTAGACCAGGCAACTTATGGTATAGTTTTTGTAGTGGTTTCCCACCGAGTAAAAATTGGTGGTGACTCTTCAACCATACACATGGAATAATTTATATGGAGATCCAAGCCATCTTAATTACTGACCCAACTATGGATGTATCGTATATCGTCACTATCCATCCGTGTTTTTGTCTAATTTTAGTGCAGGGTCTCGAAAATGAAGTTGTAGAGACCACACCATAGGAAACACTCCTGAGAGACCACACCATACGAAACACTGGTGATTGAATGCCTACCATTTAAAAAGTTTTGGATCAAGCTGATATTTGTGTTTCGCCCTAACGTAGGTATGTGTAACCTTACCAACAGTTTGGATGGAAAAACAAACATTACTGTGGGCCATATGAAGTTTTTAATGGTGGCCATTCAATCATCACTGTTTCCTATGATGTTGTCCATTGAATTATAAATCTGTCCCGTTTTTTTGACTCATCTCCTAATGAGTGCCAGGCGAAACTGATAGATGGAGTGGATGTTATATATACATCGCAATGGGCCCTACAGAGATTCAGGTTACATGGGCTAAAGGAAATCCCCGCTCTTTTCCCATTTATTTTATTTTTTTTCGCCCAGACCGATGTACTCGTACAGAGGTCCGGCTCCCATCGGGTCATATACCATCCAAGCGGGACACACGAAATGCTTAGATATGGGCTTTTAATTTTTACAAGTGGCCCTGGGTCGGTCTTCAAGATTGATGGAACCTTCCTCAAAAATCTAAATCATTGGTCTGTTGCTCCCACCTCTGGATGGAACCTTCCTCAAAAATCTAGCCCGACCAACGATCCATCACGTGAATCGACGATGGATGGAAAACTTTCAAGGTCGGAATATCCCAAACCTTCAGACGTGACCTATTCTAGCATCAACATGCGTACATATGTCTCTTTGTAGGCCATTGATTAACCGTTGAGCATCTTCAAATCTAGAAGTTTTTCGTGCAACCTCAATCCACAATTGGATGATCAAATCAACGGTCTGGATTGCCAAACCATGGACCCCACATGTCATTACTCTCATGCAAGCGTAGACTCTACGGTTGCATGGAAATGTACAAGGAAGGCCGGAGTGAAAATGCGATAAGCAAGACTGAATCTTTAGACTAGCGAGCCTAATTATAGTCTAGTCTTTAGATTGGTTTTCAACCGAGTGAAAATTGGTGGTGACTCTTCAACCATACACATGGAATAATTTATATGTAAATCCAAACCATCTAACTTATTGACCCAACTGTGTATAGAACATCATAGAAAAATTGCACACATAGGATACTACTAACCTTCTGATTTTTCCCTTTGGATTTGGACCACTGTTTTTTTTTTTCTTTTTTCTTTTAATAATCCATTTGTTACCTACTATTGCTAGGATAGCTTGATCATTGTAATTTTAGATATATGCTGCACCTGTAATGGTACACACAAGTTTAACAGTATGGACGGCCGTCCACTGGTACTACAGCTGAGGATGATGAGTCAACTCTTTTTAAATGGTGACAAACTCACAATGGAGTCTTGTAAAAGTTCTTGCAGTAGAAAACAAGAGAATCATGGAAGGGACATGAACGTGGACCGTCGACATCATTCAATGAAGTCTTCGCAGAGTTTTCACGGATGGACATAGCTGGATGGCAAATAGGTTGGGTAGAGCCGAGTACACTACACTTCCTATTAAACTTTTTGCCCAGTGAAATTTCATGTGTGATGTTGAAATCTACGTAGGAACGGCAAAACTGAAGCATGGAGAGTTAAAAGGATTAAATACCATGGTAATCCATGCCACGGTCGTTTTAGGAGAGTGAGGGAGTACATTCATAAGAAGGCAGGCAGACTGATCAAAGCAACCTCCATATGCGAATATGTAAAGATTGATTATTTCACAATTGTTGTAAGATATCTTCAATTTATATATGAAACATGGGTTCGATTAATCAATCAACCTGGTCGAGTGGCCGAGAGCACTCCGAATCATACAAATTGGTCTCTAGATAATTTTGTATAGTCTCAATCGATTGAATTGTCGAGTTGATCTTTTAACAAAACTCAAAAAATATTTATAAATTCTTTGGACACTTTTGAGCATGTTCAAGTGATCGAACATGTGAAGTTCGATCAATCAATAACTGCTCAATCGATTAATGCTTAAATCGACAACTCCCGATCAAGGGTTCAAGTACCCATAGGTGGTGAAATTCCACCAGCGTGAGTGTGTGGGGTGTGTGTGCATGTGTAAAAAAAATAACGTGTTCTACTTAAGCTTTAGCTTTGGATATGCTTTAATTTTGGGCTCATACCCTATAAATAATCCGAATAATGGATAAGGGTCAGTTTGGGCGGTGGGATTAGAAGGGATTAGGTGGGATGGGATTAAAAAAAAACATAATTATTGCTCATGGCAGGGGTTGTCCCCTATTACCAAGGGATAAAATTAATGCCCTGCTTTGTTGATAATATGGTGGTACATTGGATGAATATACTCACCATCATTTGAAATTATTGAGAATAACACACATGTGTTATATCTAAATTGTTCATTTGTTTTGTGACCTCATTTTATGGCATGGACCTAAAAATGAGATAGATCCAAAACTTATGTAGCACTAAAGAAGTTTTCAACGGTAAGTATTCAATCCATGTTGCTTTCTATGGTGAGGTTCACTTGAGCATTAGATTTACCTGATTTTTTGGCCCATACTCAAAAATAATCTCGATAAATGGGTGGATGGTGTGGATATAGCCCACACATCATGTTGGGACCTACGCAACTTTCCAAACATTCAGTGAAATTGGCAAAGGACCCAATGCAATTTCATTTAATGTAATTCCAAGCATTTCCATTCTTCCCAAACATGGAGTGGAATCCCATCCCCACCTAATCCCTTCTAATCCCACTGCCCAAACTGACCCTAAGACACATACATCGGAAGTATGCAATCCGCCTCGATAAAAAGGACGGTACATTATGGAGTACTTGAAACTGTATTCTTGTCGCCTCCCTACGTGGGACCCAGCCTGATGATAGTCAACCAACGGGCTCCACTGCAAAATCACTCAAATCGAGGCGATCTTGGACCCTAACGTGTACTTAAAACTGGCAAAGGCAAAGGGATTACAATCCAAAGCTTTCATAAGCCCACAAAGCTAGAATACGACACACGTGTGAGGGATCCGAGCCTTTCCATACGGTGGACCACACTGATTAGATCTTCTGACCAAATGATTCTTTCACTCCCTAGGTGGGCCAAATTGTCCGAAACAAACAGACTGGCTAGAACATTTTTCCCGGCCATCCCATATTTTGTGACTAAAACGGCCTGATTTTCAAATCAGAAGGTCTGTGGCCCACCCCATCAAAAGCATGGACCTCACACACGTGTGCCCCCGTAGTCGCCGATCACGTCTTACGTGTTCAATCGTGGGACACTTATTTCATGATTTCCGATCGTTGGATATTGATAATCTCAACCATCCAGTAATGTCCACTAATCCACTGGTTTAAGTGGAAACGGATTGGTTACTGAGTACTGACCCTGCCACTAGCTAATGGCTAGTGGTCGGTGCTCTGTGGGTCCCACCATGGTGTATGTGTTTCATCCATGCTGTCCACCCATTCTTCTAGATCATTTTACAGCATGAGCCCAAAAATGTGGTTGATCTAAATCTCAAGTGTACCGCATAGTGTTGAATGAACGCCCACCGTTAGAAACTTCTTAGGGGCCACTAATCTCTCTCTCTCTCTCTCTCTCTCTCTCTCTCTCTCTCTCTCTCTCTCTCTCTCTCTATATATATATATATATATATATATATATATATATATATATATATATATATTCCCTTCATCCAAGTCTGTATGAGCTAATCAATAGGTTGGATGTCAAAAAACCATTACAGTTGGCAGGTTTTTAATGGTGGACATTCAATCACTACTGTTTTCCCATGGTGTGGTCCACCTGAGATTTAGACCTACCTTATTTTTGGAATCAAGACCTAAATTTATATTTCAAAATGGATGAATGGTGTGGATAAAACACATACATCATGGTAGAGTCCACATAGCACTGACCACTAGCCACCTAGCTGGTGGCAGAGTCATTACCCCCAAACTTCGTCCAAGTTTTGCCTATATGCTACCTATGCATCTTCTTAGTGCCCGCGTATCAATGATCACCTTCTGCTAGAGTATCACAGTCTTTTTCACACAAAATTAAAGGCTTGTTTGGATGCCTGTAACTTTTTAAAGTTGTAAGAAAGTTATATGTAACTTATTTACATGTGTAAGTAAGTTGCAGGTAATTCTGTTTAGATGCAAGTTATAACTTACTTTCAGGTAATTATGTTTTTGTGTTTGGATAACTTATAACTTTGTTACAAGTAATAAGTTGGATATTCACACTAAATAGAGTTGAAATAGAAAATCGTAGAAAAATCGAATTGACACATAAAAAAAAGGGGGATAAAATTATTCCATTTTATTAAGCCTATGTAAATAAATAGTTTGACCAATTTTTAAGCTAAACTAATTAACAGGTGGGCACCTAACAGGTGGGCCATAAAAGTGGGCTTATGTTTTTGAAATGCATGTAATGTGGGCAAAAAACTTAAGATAACATATCTAAACAAATTTTTTTATTTTTTTCATAAGATATGTTTATAATGCTGCAAGGGAAAAAAAAGACAAAAATAAATAACATCAAATGATGGTTTAAAATCAAACTAACATTTGTTTTTACCTTCATCCAAGTCTATAGGATCCAATATTTAAGTAAAACATAAAATAAATAATACAGTGGGCCTTAGGAAGTTTTTAATCATGAACATTCAATCATTACCATTTTCCTCTGGTGTGATCCATGTAAGATCGAGATATGCCTTAATTTCCTCATTTTGGAATCAAGCCTTAAAATAATATGAAAAAAATGGATGGACAACATGGATAAAACATATGCAACATGGTGGGGCCCACAAAGCACCAACTTGTAACGATCTAGTTATTGGCCAAACTGGAGTAGAGGATCCATCGAGGTGGGTGGGATCCCATATTGTGAAGCTTATTGTAATGCATTTTCCTCGCATCTACGTTGTTCATCCGTGTTGAAAGCTCATTTTACGGGATGCGGATTGCATCCTACCCTCGCCTATCCTTAGCCACGAATGGGCAGGTTCATGGGTGGGCCACCATGATGTATATGTTTATCCATGCCGTCCATACCTTTTCTTTGATCAATTTAACGTATGATCACAAAAATGAGGCATATCCAGTGCTAAAGTGGACCACACTACAAACGACTATTGCATTTAATGCAACCCAAGTTTACTATTTGGCTTGTTCCACTTGAGCATTGGATTTGCCTAATTTTTGTGCACATATCTTAAAATATTATGAGAGAATGGATTTATTCCTGGATAAAATGATACATCACGGTGAGCTTGTCCACTGAACTGCTAGGTTCATGGCTAGAGATGGGCAGGCGCAGGATGCAATTCGCATCCCATTCTAGGACTGGATCAAAAAAAATAAAAAGATCTCGCTCTCAAGTGGACCATAGTATTGAAAACAGTAGTAATTAACGGTTAAAAACTTCCCATGAAAGTTTTGGATCAAGATGATATTTGTGTGGTCTCTTCATGGAACCTTTGTTACATTTTCAACCAGTTGGAAGTCAAATAAATATTTCAGTGAATCTCATGAAGTTTTTAATGGTAGAAATTTGGTTAAGATTATTTCTTATGGTGTGGCCCACTTGAGATTTGGATCAGCTTCATTTTTTGGATTATACCCTAAAATGAGCTTTCAATAGGGATAGATGGCGGACTCGACGTAAGGAAAGTACATCAAGGTGGGCCTACAGTCAGGGATCCGAAGCCGCCCCTGGCCATACCCTAAAATGAGCTTTCAATATGTATGGACTGCGTGTGGATGTAAGGAAAGCACATCACGGTGGGCCCGCAGCTCGAGAATCGAAACGGATGCGGATTTCCTGCTTAAGCCTTCTGCATGAGGGATGCTGAGTGGCGCGCACATAGATGTCTGTGAGGAAATGGATTGAGCACTGAGTTACACAGTACGCTTCTATCGTACTGAGTAAACTCAGTTGAGCCCACTATGAAAGTATGTGGTTTATCCACACTGTCCATCCATTTTTACTGATAATTTTAGAGGTTCATCCCAAAAGTGAAGTAAATCCAAAGCTCAAGTGGACCATTACACAGGAAACAACATGGAATAATGATTTTCACCATTAAAACCTTCTTAAGTCCAAAGTAATTTTTATTTGTCATCCACCCTGATCATAAGATCTCAAAGACACGGATGAAGAGATATCACAAACATCAGCTTGATCCAAAACTTCTTTGGCCTCCAAAAAATTTTCAATGGTAGAGGTTCAATCAAATTATTTCCTGTGGCATGGTCCACTTGAGATTTTAATTTGCTTTATTTTTGGGATCTAGTCCTAAAATTATCTATTAACATGGATTAACGGAGTGGATAAAATAAATAAATAACAGTGGACCCACACATTTACTCAATATACAATCCGCTGCGTCTGTGAGAAATCCACCCCATCCATCCGTTTTGAGTGCTAAATTTAGGAAATTCAACTAAAAATAACGTGAATCCAAAACTTAAGTGGGTTACGCAAGAGGGAAAATTGGGGAAAGAAAGTCCTACGGTTGAAACTTTCTTGGGATCCAACTTGATGTTTATATTCCTTCCAAACCCTTTATAAGGTTATTAATTCTGGGATGAAGTGAAAATACAAAAAAAAAAAAAAAAAAAAAAGCCTGGAAAAAGAATTTAATGGCCCAGGATTGTTTCAACAATACATACAGAATCCCCATTGTTTCCTCTTGTGTGACCTGTTTAAGTTTTTCGTATAAATCATTTTTGGTCAAATGTCCTAAAATGATCTCTCAAAGTTGATGAACGGAGTGGATTTCTTGCAAACATCTAAGTGGGCCTCTCAATCCTTGCGAAATCCGCGTCCATCCGAAGCCGCCTGTAGGAAAACAGCGGAAACGGATTGGCTACTCCCCCTGCCACCAGCCAATGGCTGGTGTTAGGTGGTATGTGGGCCCCACCATGATGTATGTGTTTCATCCATGCCGTCCATATATTTTTATAGATCATTTTATGATATTACACAAAAAATGAGGTATATCCCAATCTCAAGTGGAGCACATTGCAGGAAATAGTGTCGAATGAACGTCGACCATTAAAAAATTTTTAGAGGCCATAAAAGTATTGGATCAAGCTGATCTTTTTTTTTTTTTCCCTTTCATCTGGGTCTTTATGACCTAATCAACAGATTGGATGTCAGATAAATAGTACAGTTGGCCTTAGGAGGATTTAAATGATAGATATCCAATCACTATTGTTTTCCTGTAGTGTGGTCCACCTAAAATTTGTCTCTCTTATTTTTACTATAAAGCCCTAAAATGATCTTTAAGAATGGATGAACGGAATGGATGAGGGAGTAGCCAATCCGTTCCAAAAAACAGTGCAGAAATGGATTGGCTACTCCTCCCACCAGCTGGTCGGTGCTTCGTGGCCCTACCATGCCGTCAATCTATTTTTCCATATCATTTCATGGCATAAGTTAAAAATGAAGTATATCTAAATCTCAAGTGGACCACATTAGTATCTACTCTTAAAAACTTTTTGGGGCATAAAAGTTTTGGATCAATATGATATTAGTTTTTTCCCTTCATCTGGGCCTGTATAACCTAATCAACTGATTGGATGTCAAATAAACAGTACAGTGGGCCTTAAGAGAATTTTAATGGTAAATATCCAATCACTATTATTTTCCTTTGGTATGGTTCACTTGAGATTTATATCCCTCTCATTTTTTGCATAAACCCCTAAAATGATACGTGAAAATGGATGACCAGAATGGATGCAACACATACGTAATGATGTGGGGTCCACATAGCACCGACCACCAGCCACCGGGCCGGTGGCAGGGGGAATAGCCAATCGGTTTCAAACCGGAAAGCGCCCGTTCCGCACTGCCCCTAACTAAAAAAAAAAATTGATGAAGAGGAAAAAATAAAAGAAAAAAGGAAAAAGAAAAAAGAAAAACAGATAAGGGTCAGGGCTTACCTTGCGAGAGCAGAGAAACAGAGAGAGAGAGGAGACGCTGAGAGAGAGAGAGAGGGAAGGGGACGCTGAGAGAGGGAGAAGGAGACGCTGAGAGAGAGAGAGAGAGAGGAAGGAGACGCGTCAGAGCAGGTAGTTGCACTTTCAATGCAGCTGCGTTTCCACCTTCCTCTCTCAAATTCGAAATGGATAGCCGTTGCCTGTAACCGAGTAACCTGTGACTTGAAAAACACCTCATTCCCCTGTTACATTTCTTGCAATCTTACTTGATAGAAAGTTACAGGTTGAGACTTTGATACCTGTAACATTTCTCCCCCAAACACAAACTGTAAGAAAGTCGCCTGTAACTTTCTTACATTTTACACAAGTTACAGGCATCCAAACGGCCCCTAAGGTCTGTGACCGAAACTTTCAAAATTCATTTGAAGGGAGACCAAACGGTTTTTTTTCCAAATTCCAAATCAGCAAAGATTATTCCTTCTTTCAGGTATTACGAATTCTTCTTTACCTGATTTTATTATGGTGTTGATTAGATGTGGGGTCCACACTGGCCTACCTACGTAGACCTTTGATAATTGGATACGTGGGATCCACTGTGGTTGCACATGGCCCCAATCTACGATCGGATGATCACGGCCATTCAGTCAAGGGCCTACAAAATCGATTGTACGGCCATTTAAACTCTCACCATGCATTTTGCATGCGCTTGTTTTTATGGATATGATCATCGGATCATGGTTTTTTTTGGGGCCATATGCAATCCGTGGTGTGTTTCTCGTGTCCCAACAATCTTTGTTGATCATGGGTGGTCCACTTGGTTCCTACTGAATTTCATGTTTTTCTGTTTCCTATTATCTTTGTTTTTGTTGGGTTGAGTTATCTATAGTTCTTCTTCTTCCTTTTCTTTATTATTATTATTATTATTTTTAAAATTTTACGCTGTTGCGTTGCTTGCTGTTGATTATTAGGAGAGATGCGTATGGTTGTTGATGTTTCTCTTGCCTTTTCTATGCTTAGTTATGTGGTTTTGAGTTATTTCCATTCACCTATTTGATGAAATGTCTAATAGAAGAATATTGTTTGTTTCTGAGATGAATGTAAGTAGGGCGTGATAGTTTGTAACCATTTTCATCCAACATAAATGTGACTTACATGAAATCATGAACTGCATCCAGACACTACAATAGTGTCACCTGTTTTGGAACAGCGTACGCCCGAAATAGATGGTTAGGATTGTTCAATCAGTGTGATTTTCAGTTGATAGAACTCATTCAATTTACTCTAGGATCATGTAGATGCGATTTTGTTTATGGTTGTGGCAGGCATGTATTATCAACAGTTAGAACTCATTCAATTCCAAATTCTATCAACAGATTAGTTAAAAAGGATGGTGTTCTTTGGCTCTTCCATAACCAGCAGCAGTCTAAGAAGAAGAAGGAAATGGCCTTTCTCCCCATACAAAGGCAAATGGCAGCAAACCTTCAATGGGCAGCAAACCTTCAATGAGCAGCAAGCCATGGAAGAACTAAAGAAAGCAGCTGTAAAGGAAGAGCAAAGCCCAAAAACCAATCTCCTCTCTGTTCTCATTGCTTCCTTCAGTAGCTACGGCTGTGATCCAAACCCCTCTGCCTACTCCTTTATCATCAACCACCTATCCCAAAGATCTCTCCTCTCCCAACTCCCCCCAGTCCTTGACCGCCTCGAAAGAATCGAGAAATTCAATCCCCCAGAAAGGATGTTTGTCGATCTCATCCGAAGCTATGGCAATGCAAGCATGCTCCACGACGCCATCGAACTGTTCTACCAGATCCCGAGACTCAGGTGTGCCCCAACAGTACACTCCCTCAACACATTGCTTGCTGTTTTATGTAGAAAAGAAGATAACTTTGTGTTGGTTCATGATGTTCTAATGACGACTCTAGAGATGAATGTTCGACTTGAGTATTCGACGTTTCGGATTCTTGTTAAGGCTCTTTGTAGATTTGGGAAGGTGAATTCAGCCACCGAGCTCTTAAATACAATGGCATTGGAAGTTCATGGGTGCATGCCCGACTCAAGATTGTATTTGATGATACTATCATCGCTTTGTAAACATGCTGGTTCAGTTGAAGTTGTCAATTTCCTTGAAGAAATGCGGAAGCCTGGCTTTTCACCAAATGGGAGGGAGTACACAAATGTGATTAATGTTCTTGTTAAGGAGGGGAGGGCAAAGGATGCTTTTGATGTCCTGAATCGGATGAAAGTGGATAGTATAAAGCCCGATATCGTGAGTTACACTAGTGTTCTGGATGGGTTTTTCTCAGCAAGCGATTTTCAGAAAGGAGAGGAAGTTTTCGACGAAATGCTTGTCATGGGTCTTGTTCCGGATGCTTTTACTTATAGTGTTTATATCAACGGTCGCTGCAAGAAGGGCGATTTTGATGGTGCTCTTGATATGATTATTCGTATGGAACAAGTGGGGTGCAAGCCTGATGTGGTCACCTACAATATGATCATGATGACGTTGTGCAAGGTTGGGGATGTGGGGAGAGCGAGGGAGCTCATGGGGAAGATGGGGTTGAAGGGCGTCAAGGGGAATTTGCACACTTATAGGGTTATGATTGATGGTTTGGTTTGTAAAGGTGCGATGGCTGTAGCTTTTGAGATGTTGGTGGAAATGTTGGAGAGAGGGTTTGTTCCTCGGGCTGCAACTTTGGATTCGATGATATGTGGGTTGTGTGAATGCCGGCTCTTCAGCAAAGCATTACGAGTTCTTGAGGAAATGCTTAGTAGGTCTGTAGCTCCAGAGGCAAGGGCATGGGAGTCGCTGCTCTCTTGTGTGGAGTTTGATTCTGGTTGCTCAGATACTTTGATTGATGTGGAACTTCTAACGTGGCTGCTGACTGATTAAATTGAGTTATGTTCTGATGCTCAATTGAGAGAGATTATTTTGGTTTTGATTTAGAAACATTGCACAGGTGGGACCTCACCTTAGGGAAGCTAAACTCTTCACCTGATGTGCCAATCCCAATATCATATCAGTGATCATGGCAATCTGAGCAGAGGGTTGCCAATGAACAACTGCATTTGGTTAGGGCTCAACCAGACTGTTGTGTCAGTTTGAAGAGGAAGATCTTCTTGGGTGTTTCTTCCATCACCATCCATGATGGGACCCCCCATATGAATGGTTTGCATCATAAAAGAAGAGCTGAAGAAATTGTTCAATCTACATTCAGAGATCCTTGAATTCTTGCAGCATTGAGGGGGCATTTTCAGTATTGTTTTCATTTCAGTGTGGCGTTGAATCAAACTAACCTGGTATGTTCTCTCAATGGCATTAATTTCCAAGGTGTTCCTTTTCTCTAACTGGTGTGAGATTAGTTGTAATTAGGTCTGTCGACTGGCTGGGCCTAGGGTTGACATCGGCCTCGGATCCTGAACTATTTTCACCTGGCCATTAAAAACACTTGATTTTGCCTTGCCTGGGCCTGGTCCATTGACTGGTTTTCACATGCATATGAATGACAGTTGTGCAGAAAAGTGTCTCTTTAACAGAGCTTATTCTTGTGGCTTTTGCATTGTTAGGGTGTGTTTGGATGCAGTATCTAATAGAATTGTGATTACTAACTTAATGAAATGGAAAGACATGAAATTGTTTCTCTAGCATTCATATTGAGGGTCTGGGCTCCAATTTACAGTTTTATTAGTTTTATGGTTAGACTAGAAAGAAATGTAATTGCACTGCAGTTTGAGGGATGCTTATTGAGTTTGTTTTTCCCTGTTGAAACATAGGATCCAACTTGTGTCACCAGCCACTGGGGCTCCCATCATGAGATAGTCCAATGATGTGAACCGTCCATATTACCATCATGACCATCTATAAGCTATTATCCCATAATCATTCTTCATTGATGACCCTAAAATTCGGTTTCTAGAGTTGAATGTGAGCCATTGAAAATTTTCTTTTCATTGTTGTTCTAAATTCATCTACAGATAGTGATGCTCATGGTCATCTGTTCAACCTAAGTTTCTTTGCGGGGCCCATTATAGCATAGAGTCCAAAAATGAAAATGGTTCCGATTGTCAAAACACTGAGCATGTGGGCCCCAGTTATCAATGGTAGGAAGAATAATTAACTTTTGTCATTTCCTCTTGATTGAACTGACTGTTGGCAACTTCATTCACTTTTGCATCTAAACAAAGCCTTCCCATCTACCAGAGGCCTAAAAATGAGTTCATCTCATTTTAGTTAATAGTAATTATCTATCAGAGATCTTGATCTATAATACATAATCACTGTTAACAAGAACTAATCATGTATTGGAGATCAAGATCTCTGATTCTATCCAACTGCTACTAAAATCACTGACTCCTATCAGTTAGGAAAGGCTTTGATGATGATGATGATGATGAACTGCTCCTAAAATTGCGGCCCACCTAATGGATGGAACAGAATTATTTTTTGTGCAAGAATGCCAGCATGGACAGATCGACATGATGAACGGCTTGATATTGCACCTATAGGCCTTTCTGGCACATGTGATGGCATGTACATGAGCATCTTATATATGTGTTTCACTGTAGGAAAGCTCCTCAAATCAAATAGAAGAGTTACTACTTGTTTTATTTTAATTTCATTTATTTTTATATCAGGGATGTTATGAGGTTTTGCTTTTTCTGATGGTGGGGATTACCATATTATGAGATTGATCTAATTTGAAGAAAAAAAAAGTTGACTGGTTACTATTGGTGCATCTCAACTGACCCATTTGTAATCTGGACCATTCATCTACTAGGTCCAGCGATTGGTTTGCCATTCCTAGAGCTGTCAATGGCCTGGTCTGGGTTGGACACTGGAGACTGGCTAATGGAATCAGTGACCCATCAGGTTTGGGTATGTGTACCATCAAAGATGTACCAGATCTGAATCCGATGTCAGGTCTTGTTGGCCATCTAATTTTGATCGCCAAATAGCATTCAGATATAGGGTTCAGATCCAGTTTGAGATACATACAATAAGCATGCCTTTGTATGGTTTTTAGTTAGCAATATAGATAACAGAATATGGGATTTAAAAAATAAATAAATCATATATTCAGGTATGAGAGTGATGCTTGACCCGGGCACCCAACTGCAGATCTGAACCTGATCTGGTTATTAATCAGACCCGACATCTAGATCAGATCTGCTGTTAATAGGGTTTGTCTACTTAGATTATCTGGATATCCATTAGCAGCCCAAGTGTATCCATAGTTTAAAAACTCTACTTGGCTTGATATCCAGCCTGGTTAGGTTAACTCAAAGACTCGATTCGGCTCAACTTGACTTGATTTTTAAATATTAAACTAGGATTAATATTTCACTAATGGTAGATGTTTAGAACAATACAAGTATAAAAATAGGTAAAAAAAACTATGAGGTAAATTTTATTTTATTTTTTAATTTAAAAACAAACTTACTCAGCAGGAATTGTGTCGAGCTGACCAAGTAGGCAAGCCGACTCGACGAGTCAGCTTGAGTCTGATCTGAGTCGAGATTGCCATTGAGGTTCATGGTGACTTTGCTTGATTTCTTGTCAAGTTGCCAGGTTTTAGTACTATCGAGTGTATCATTGCTCTCAAGAGGACTTTTTGGTAGGGCTCATGCCCTAAAATGATCCGGCGAAATGTGTGGATGGCACGGATATAAGATAATACATCATGGTGGTCCTCACAATCAGGATCCACCGAAGCCGCGTCATAAATTAGGATGGTGGAGTGGATAAAACACATGCATCTGTTAGTGCACCTTATTTGTCAATCAAGTGAGTCCATGTGTCATGTAGTTAGTTGAGCTCTTGGAAGTTGAAAACCGAAGACACAAGAGGACGTGGAGCACCAATGAGCAAAGAACATGTATATGAGGTGCCTTGGTGACCCTAATCTTGACCCAAAACAACCCCATTATCTCTAAATGATTCTAATCTTAATAGGTAAACCTTGTTGATCATCCTTTAACCTTAGAAGCCTAATTGAAACATAATAAATAAGGCTAGAAGATGTGCAAAATTGCTGTAAAATATATAGCTCAAAACAATTGTTTTCGAATGGTCATCAATCCCATTGACAGACTGTTGATAGGTCTCGATGGAATCGAAAACCTGCTCGATCCAGTTGAAGAAACAATCCGGTAACCAAATTGCCTACTCGATGGGATCGATAAACAATTTGATTCCATTGAAGGACCTTTAATCCCATCGAATGCCTTTTCGATCCTATTGATAGAGTCGCTAATTAGTCATTTTATAGCCATTGCAAATCAGTTTCTTTTAAAAGGGCATTTTATTTTTGGGCAAATCGATGAGTTTTTGGTGCAATAGAAGCCTAGGTGATTCCATGTTCATATCCCCCATCCTAAGCCTCTAAAATAATGAGTTCTAAGTCATTTATTTGAGATTAACACTCCAATGTGGATTCCAACCTCCACGTTGAAGATGAACTTGAATTCTACCATTTTATAGAGATTAGACCCAACCTTATTTGTATATCCTTGTCTAAATCTTTTAAAAAACCTATCTAGGCGAATTCCCTAGGATTACAACTTTCCATTAGTTGTAGGAGATTTCACCATTCTCCCACCACTTTAATCACCTTAATCACCTCAATGGAGCATCGCATGCAGGGTTTTTGATCTTGGAGCTGAAGCATTGACAATCATCGGCATTAACGATCAATGGAGCACAAGGGGAGCTGATTGAAGCACGAGAGAGCAATAATCATCTTCAATCAGCTCCCATGCGACCCGAGAAGCCGCTACAAAAGGAGCTTGATCCGACAAACAAGTTGTTTATTGTAAGAGTCCATACTTATTCCTCGTGTAGGATTAAGTGTAGAGTTTGTAACCCAAACTCGCATAGGTTCTTGTGTAGGATAGTATCGTCACCGATACGGGTGAGTACATGTGTAAGTCCTTAAGTAGGCCATTGACACAGGTGTGTACGTGGGTAAGTCCTTGTGTAGGCTACCGATACGGGTGAGTATGTGGCCAAATCCTTGTATAGGCATCCGACAGGAGTGTACGCTTATAAAGGTTAGATGTGAACCTGATTTAAAGCCTCCTATAGTGAATACTGGTACACTCAGGGAGAGTGCATCCACTAGGAGTGGAGTAGGGAAACCGAATCACTATACATGCTTATGTTTAGGATTATCATTTGTGTACTTTTCTAATTATGCTTATGTAATTGATTAGTGAATTATATTAGATGAATGTTAGGAGTTGATAGTTAACACATCCCACACACACATGCATACTATCATTTATAGATTAGTTGTTTGATTGACATATCTTTTATAGTCTATGTGATTGGACCCACTATTGGCTTAGAAGCCTTCGTTTTAATTGCTTTACTTAGTTTGAATTGGCATATTAGTTTAATTAAACAATTGTGTGTTAAAAGGCATAATTTTATTTGGTCCTAATCACCCCCCATGACATAGCCACCATTTTATAGCTCTGCCAAGCTTTCGTGCATAGCCGTGGTATCCTATTCTACGCAATTTCAATTGGTATCAGAGCGGATAGCTCTTGAAGGGATGAACCGTCTTGAGTTGATCCAAGCAGGTTAAGAATGATGTCTATCCAAGAGGTGTACGCTGTCACATGACCACCATATTTTAACGGGTCTAAATATGCTTATTGGAAGGCTATGATGAGGATATTTCTAAGATCTCTTAACCATATGGTTTGGACAATTGTCGAACAAGGATGGACTATGCTCATAGAATAAGTTGTAGTTGATGGTAGAGCCATTAGCGCTCTCAAAGATAAATCTAAATGGAGCGCTGATGAGAGAGCGTAGTATACCTATGCTGCTAAAGCTCTCAATGCTATCTACTGTGCGGTTTCTCTCGATGAATTTAAATATATTTGCACATGTAAAATAGGTAAGGAAGTGGGACATATTGGAAGTCACACACGAGGGAACTAGCACATTAAAGAGATTGAAGCTTCAACTCTTAATGACTCAATTCGAAAGCATTAGAATGGAAGAGTATGATACTTTCATAGAGTTTTATTCTAAACTTAATGATATTTGTAATTCCATGTGAGGTTTAAGAGAGGATCCCGGATAGTCGTATATGTAGAAAAATACTTAGTTATCTTCCGGTTAGGTTCAATCCTAAAATAACCTCAATAGAAGAGTGTAGAAATATAAATGAGATCTTGAATGTAGGAGAACTCTTAAGTTCCCTACAAACATATGAACTACACTTTAAGGCACTGTCTAGAACGAAGAAATTAGCCATCCTTAAAACATCTCATAGGCATTCACATAGGCATAAGATTGTTGAATCATATAATGATTGTGATGATGAGGATGCGGATGAGAAATTGTCTATAAAATTTAAGAAATTCCTGAAGTTTAATAGATGGAAGAGTCGTAATACAAAGGGTAAGTCGGTTGAATCTGTGCGTAAAGGCAAATTTTCAAAAAGACCAACCATAACCCAGTGTTCCAACTGTGTGGTATGTACATGATGTCACCAATTGCGCTAGCATAGTAAGATCCAAACGCAAGAATATGACGACAACATGGGATGATACAGAGGAGTCCGAATCTAATTCAGGAGACTCATTTAGTGTTGAAGACCTTAGCCACCTACGTGTTTTGATGGCCTTCACCGCAATGTCCCTCCCTAGAACCTTGGGAGACCATAACACCTCAGATAGGTGACCTTAGAAGGTCCATTTGGGTTGAATTGTTATATCAAAGGATTAAGCCTCGTTTTTAAACCCAATAGTTAAATATGAGGATTTTAGCCTCATTAATGTGAGCACCATAGGAAAATCAAAGGACTTAGCATCATCTTGTGCTTAAAAGGTATATTCAAGGATTTTTAGCTTCATTTGTTTTTTATAATTTAAGTTTTAAAGTAGCTTAGTGTTGACATTATATATTTTAGCTTAGACTACCGTTGGTCATTCCAGTTTTCGATTGGTATCTCTTGAATGGCTATTGTTGTTGCCAGATTCTGGCTAACAGACGAGATTGATGTAAAACTGCACCTTCCGATGGACCTGCAAAAGCTAGAGAAGATATGAGCAATGGGGGGTTGCCGGTGGTCGACTGTGGACCCTTCGATGCCTAAGTCAAGCTAGTAGATGATCTCAAAGATGTGGATTGGGGCATAAATGTTACATTTTTCCTCGATTCTTTTGGTTTAGAGCGGTCGTATATGGGGTATGGGCGGAGGTTCTGAACCTCTTTATTTTAATGTGTTATGCTGGAGAGTCCCTATTTTAACGGTAATCTTATCCCGGACATGCCTCCGAAGATGTCGGAGTGATATTCGGTCGAGCTCGAATATGTTATAGTGGTTTTCGTCCGAGCCTACATCTGTTGGAGTGATCTTTGGCCGAGATAAGGCCGGATCCTTCTCTTCTAGATCCAGGGCGCCCTCCGAATTTTTCGTATTGCCTCTCTGGCAGGTCAACCTGGTCAGCTCGGGATGTTGGGGAGCTCGAGGCCCAAGCTCCTCCCTCACGGGTTCCTTACCCGTGTTGTAGACATTCCTGGTGGGGCGAGTCCTCTCCTACCGAGCTTCGTCCTTTGATGACTTAGCTAGGCGGCTCGTCGCTAAATACTTAGACCTTGGTCATACTAACTCGGGGGGTCTTCCTTAGCTCAGAGGCCTATCACTTGTAGATAACTGTCGCTCTTCCTGTGTGAGGGACCAATTCGGTTTTCCCCACAACGGTTGCCCCCCCACTTCCGATCTTGGCTTGCTCGAGCTTGGAAATGAGATTTAAAACTGATCTAGATATGCGGGAATTTCAAAATTTGAACTCGGCTTGAATTTTCATTATCTGGAAGAGGAGGGGGTTGAAGGGTCGACGACAGGCGTAGAAGTCGAAAAGACGTCATTAATTGTACGAAAACCGAAGAGGCATGCCATTAATGCAAACGTTGTCTCGACTTCTGGGCGAATATGGAGGTGACAGACTGTCAACCGAATCGTCGTGCCTCTTCTTGGGCGAACCCCTTGACACTAGGTGGAGAGGAGCGTCAGTCGAGGCGTTGCTTTGAAACCCCGCGCTGACACGTGGCACTGTAGGGAGTAGCTATAGCATGAGGAGAGTCTATAAATACCCCGAGTCTGCCTCTGTTTTCACTCATTTGTATCATGAGGCGGTCGAGCTCTACTGATCTGTTGTTGCTCCTGCTTCCGTTGTCTTCCCGGTTTTTGGCGTCTCCTCACCTTTGGAGTCCTCGTGTCGAGCAATCTCCCGGTACACGCTTTCCGTTACCCTTCTCGTCTTTCATTTTCTTTTTTACTCCTCCCCAATGTCTTCCGAGGGAGATTCCGGTGCGACCACCATTTCTGACCATCCTTTGGATGAGTCAGTAGGTGGTACCTCTGATTTTAGATCTCTGCACTCGCATTCGAGGTAGAACCGCGAGTTGAGCCAGCTTCCTCATCCTCTGGTGAGCTGGTCCTTACTGCCGACACATTCGTGTCACGGTTGACAGTGGCCAATTTGGAATCTCACAGGTCGATCTACAGTATTCCCATCTCGGTGGATCTTTGCCTCCCCTGAGTTAGGGAGGTCCTGAGCTGACCTCCCAAGGGGGAGGTCGCACTGTATCCTTCTTTCTTTTCTTGCAGTTTTCGTCTGACTCTCTCCCCTCTAGTGAGAGAGATATTATGTCATCTTAGAGTTGCCCTAGGACAGCTAAACCCCAACGTATGACGGGCTATTTTTGGCTGTTACGTCCTTTGACAACTGGTTGAGAACTCCAAGCTTGGGCTCCTTTACTTATACCAGACCAAGAGCAGTCCTGACTCTCATGGTTGGTATTATTTTTCTTCTTGGTCGGACAAAGGCTAGACCATTATTACCAATAATCCGTCCTCCAACATGGGCTGAAAGGACACGTTTTTCTTTTTTTTTTTTTGGCATTTTTTTTTTTTTTTGCATCTGAAGAATGGGAGGCTCTAGTGGTCGAGATGGATGGCTTATCGTCTTGGGTCCCGACCTCCTACGCCCTGCCAGGTCGGAACACTTACCAAGTTGTTGTACTTGCATTTCATTCAATTCCTTTTGGTGTTGACGTCATGTTGTTTCTGTTTGCAGCTTTTCCTAGGTCACAACCCAACATTCCTGACTCTTCTACATCAGATTGGGATTGCCCGATCGCGATCTGCTGACCAGTGGGACTACAGGAGGTTGGTCATTGCCGAGCTTTTGCATCAGTTCGGCCTTACTCCAGCTGGTAAGTTTCTCGGCTCGATAGCTTTGTTACTGGTTAGTAGTTCTTCTAACTAATTATTATTATTATTATTACTATTATTATTATTATTATTATTATTATTATTAATGTTTTTTGCAGAAATGTCTGATTGTCCCAAGCCGAAGAAGAGGGCTCCGGTCAGGGCCAAGATGAATAGGCTGAGAGCTGCCGCGAAGAAGGCAACTTCTTCTCCTGCTCGTCATGCTCCTTCGGGCGTTGCTGCCGCGTTCGTAGTTGATCCCACAGTGGCTGAGGCCGCAGTTGCCCCTCCTACTTAGCCGTAGGAGGTGTCTGATCTGGAGATGCCCTCTTAGAGGGTCGAGTAGGCTTGAGCCGAGGAGGATTCGGGTGCAGAGGGTGCTTCTGAGCACCAGAGTTCGGCTCTTGGGGGTGCTGCTGCAGGGGGACCCTCATTCTCGTCCAACCCGAGGCACCCTTAATTAGGGTTGAAGCTCAGTGCCTGAAGAGGAGGTGAACTCCCTGCTGTCCATGCGTCTAGACCGCCTCCTCGGGATGATAGCGACCACAACTATCAAGGTATGTCGGTCGTCGGAATGTCGTATAGTTGCTTCTTTTACTATTTTTTTGCTAACTCCCTGAATTCTTTTCTATCATAGCCGGCCCTTGGCGATATCGCGGTCCGGCTACTCGTGCTCGGCTTAAAGGGCCAGATCAAGGAGGCTGACTGCTAGCTGGGAGCTGCTAAGGCCGACCTCGAAGCGAAAGCCTAGGAGCTATTAGTGGCCATAGAGGCTCATGAAGCGTTTCGAGCTGAGGTTGAGGCAGAGGAGGAGTCTCTCTGCGATTCCCTAAGGACGGCCATGGAGGAGCACGAGGCCGACCTTTCCCGGCTGGTAGCCACAACTTCTTAGCTGGAGGTGGAGCGGCACAAAAGCGCTGAGCTGAATGCCAGGGTAACCGAGCTGGAAGCTGGTATCCCGGCAAAAGAGGTGGCTGTGGTGTAAGCCTACAGGGCCTCAGGGACCATAGAGCCAAGTTGGATGAATTCTTCGGCATTGGCTACTACAACTGTCGGGAGGAAGTCCAGAAGCGGTTCCCTAAGCTCGACATGTCGTGGATGGACGATGAGGCCGACTAAGCGGTTTGGGATGCTGTTGAACCAGAGAGGCGTGCTGCTGGCAAGGAACCGTTAACATTAAAAGCCTGACCAGGGCTGTCATACAATGTTTTTGAGTTTTTGGAATTACATTTTGAAAAACGTATCATGTTTATTTTATAAAGAATGACAGGGATATATAGAAAGGATATGCAGAAATAAATAGGAGATTTTTATAAATATCTGGGATTCTATCCATATAGCTGTACATATGCAGCTTGTACGTACACACTTTAACACAAAACAGAAGACCTCACCTAGACAATTGAATGACATTTACACATATGCGAATAAATTTCATTACATGTTAATAACTTTACCTGCAGGTGAACACAAGTTGTAAAAGAAGCTCACTGCATGAATACATCCTACGGGACTAGTATGTGAACAATATCTCCCTTTATACAATACAACACTATTCTACCTGAAAGATAAAGTAAAGGTCAAATACCATATTAAAAATGGTAGCCTCCATTTACACAAACTTTGGTGATTTCAATACACTAGTTTCCCATTTTGAGAATTGAGTACCACAGGTGGGTTGGATGATACAACGTACCAACCCAAAGAACCATAATAAAGTATACCCATCTCTCCACAGGACATATAGCAGGCTAATGCACCAATCAGGTCCACCCATGCATTGGCACCAGAATGGATAGCCCACATTAAAAAATAAAACCACAAGACAATCCTATCCATTACTCTTTTTTTTTTCCTTCACAGTTCATCCCAGTTATATTTGATAATGTAACTATTTTCCTTTTCAACCATCACTATAATGGCTAAAGATGAGATATGAGTGATTTTTGAGATAACCATCCTTACTGGCCCTTGTATATAGGTGGACTCAATTCGCACTTCAGCTTGGCATGTGTAATGTTGAGAGATTTTTATTTTTATTTTAATTTTTTTTATTTTATTATTTTTTTTTAATTTTAATTTTAATTTTATTTTTTAAAAGAGCAACTTTCATATATGGCAAGAAAGCTTTACATCTAGACTGCACACATTCAGGAACCCATGAAATACAGGGGAACCTATCATCAGCAGGGGCCCACCAGGGCCACCCCTATACAGAGAAAAACAACCAAAAACTAGGGACTTTTGTGGACAATTCTAATAGCACCAAGTCCCGCTTTGTCTAAGAAACACCTACCCCGGACTAGTTCGGGGAGGTCATGCTCACTATGATAGAGGATTGCCACCTGACTTTCGCTCGCCGCACGAGCAAGGCCATCTGCTGGACCGTTGCCCTCTCTCTTGATGAGCTGAATAACCACATTGCCTTTGCCCATGAGGGTCAAGATTCTGGCAGGCCAGGGACGCCACTTCCAAGGGGACGCCGACCTGCCCAAGATGATATCAACCACTATCTTCGAGTCAGATTCAATGATGATGTTGGAGATGCCTCTGTTCAAGGCTAGCAGGAGACCATCGTGCACCGCCCTCAGCTCCGCGCTATTGTTTGACCCTACCCCATAGCCTGACCCAAAGGCGATCAGGAACTCTCCTTTTTTGCCTCTAACAATCCCGCCTCCACCATATAGCCCCGGATTCCCTCTAGAAGAGCCATCGACATTTAGTTTGACCCAACCTTTGTCAGGCCTGATCCAATGGATGATTTCTGCTCGCTCTTCGTAACTAGAGGAGGGAGAGGGGGCCAGATTATTCAAAAACCGGTCCCTGCCTCGATGCAGCAAGGCTGGATACTCTGGATTGTGGAACAAGGAGGCGATCCCCCAGTTGATGTTTGCAATGCATTTAGCCACATTGCATGGTCTTTGGTCAAACTTAGTGCCATTTCTTGTTCGCCACATTTCCCACGGGATGAGGCTGGGGATAATCTTGTGGGTGTGGCCAGCATACCTCCCAATAGCTGACGCAACCCACCACTGTTTGAACCTGGCATCAATCGATTGAGCTTTCAGGAGATTGATCTCAAAACTGCGCCGAAAATGATCCCGGATTTTCGAAGCCAGCGCACCATCTAGAAATAGGTGGCTGATTGTTTCCGAGCTAGGCCTTGAGAAACTCTCCTCTCCACTGCAGGAGCACTTGGAAGCGATTGGGATACCTTTCGCTTGGATGTTGGAGTCCACCGGAATCGCATTCAGGAACAACCTCCAAAGGAATACTGAGATCTTGGGAGGGAGTTTCGCTTGCCGAGACCAAGAAGTCCAGCTCCTACCACTGGTTCTCTACCTACAAAGATCCCAGGCGGATTTCATAGAAAACTTACTGGACCGGTCTAGAGGCCAGATGCAGTTGTCACTTTCCTCTGAAGTGGCAAAGCCCGCATGGAAGATGGAGTCTACCACCTCTTGAGGCAGAAAGGAGAAGACAGAGGAAGGAGGAAGCGGCCCCGCAGGGCCCAGGAGTAACGTAGAGAGATTGCTTCACCATATTCTGCTGCTTTCGTCTCCAACGTATCGACACCCAACACAAGAGTACTATTTCAATGCCCAAAACAAAAAAAGGTTATACTATCAAATCAATCCAAGGTAAGTGAAGATATCAATTCCCTTTATGTTATTCATCTGAATTACAAAAACAAGACCAGATACTAGTGGATCACCTTTGAAACAAATAAGAGTGGCCAAATCTTCTTATGACCGGTTCGTTTCACCAATTACCCAAGTAATGTAAAGGAAATGTGTTATCATTATGATTTTACCACTACCAAACCAAACACCGGAATCGTTGGTCAAATTCAGATATATTTAGGCGACAGATGTTTTGTTAATTTTATGTTCCTAGCTGTTCTAGCTAGTCGGATCACGCCTTGTTGAAGGTCCTTGTAGGCTCTTTGTTGCAGGGGGCTTGCCTGTAGTCCATTGTCCAGTTGCGGCCTTCTATGTGATAATCGTGTTCCTTGGAGCTTGCTGGTAATTTTCTTCTGTTAGGGGACCTGAATGTTTGGTGTCACTGAGGCTGGTGCTTGCCAGTTGGTGGATGCAGCTTGTAAGTTTGCTGCGTTACTGTAGTATTTGTTGCACCTTGGCTGAAATATGGTGCTGATAGAAGTGGTTTTGCCATCAGGCTTACATGGTGATCGAAGCTGTAGTGCATTTGAATGTTAATTTGCAGCTAGATTAGTAGAGTAGAGTGGTTGTTAGTTCATATGGAGATCTGCTGCAAATTGTGAATGCTGGGCAGGTTGTCTGTTTAAGAGGTGGGTGTTTTTAGTGATCATTGGCTTGTATAGGTGACCATCTATTCTTATGAAAAGTCCTTCAAGAATCATTCATCAGGATGCTTGTGCTTGCCAAAAGAAAAAAAGCTGTTGATCTGTGGATCTGATCCGCTGTGGAATCGTTAGTTGGGTTTTTATGCTATGCTTGATGCAAGGGTTGCTCATCCGGATGCAGGTTGATCAACATTGGGTGCAGATTATAAGCAGTGTTTGTAGATTGTTTGTGGTGTTAGCAAGTGCTGTAGTGCATTGCTTGGGGCCTATCAAATGCATCTAAAGAGATATTTCTGCTGAGGTTGCTCAGGATCTTAGTTGGTATTTGTCTCTTTATAGCTTTTGTATATTTTGAGGTGGTTTGTTGTCGATTCATCTTTGTATAGGTTCTTTTCAGTGAGTATATGATGAGCGGTGCTTGTTTGAAAGAAGTAATATTTTCTTTAATCAACAAAGTTATAGCTGGTGTGCTCTCACATTTCTTAAAAAAAAAAAAAAAAAAAAAAAGAAAAAAAGAAAAAAAAAGAAAAAAAGAGACAAGTAGAAGAATTTGTAATCACTGCACTTATTCTTGGTATTATTATGGAAATCTTTAATCCAAACAACAACATTGGATAATTTTAGTGATGATTTGAGATTGAAGTAATGTAATATGCCATCATTATGATTTCACCATGGATAAACTAAACACAAGAATCAGCGGCCAAATCCAACTGTTGTCAGGAGAGGTAAAGTAGTTTGTAATCATTACCCATTTTCTTTACATTATTATGGTAGTTGGTGAAACAAACATACCCTTAATGGAAATTGAATAAAAGCTAATCAACGCCCTGTCTCAAGTTCTAATAGGGTGTTGCCATCAATACTATATACACCCGATACATTGCTAGTGTAGCCCAGTGAAGGTCCAGGTTCGCCTAACAAGTTCTCAATCTCTACATTGCTAGAGTAGCCCTGTGAAGGTCCAGGTTCACCTAACAAGTTCTCAATCTCTTCGTGTTTCTTTGGTTCCCAAGGATGTTCATGAAACCTTCTTAGGCCCTCGAGCTCCACCACCACTTCCTTCATAGTAGGTCGTTCTTCGCCCTTAATTTTCAAGCATCTCTTAGTGAGCTGAGCAATTGACATGAGTTGTTCTTCTTCCCCTTCATCTCGAACTCATTCCTCTAAAATTTCAAAGAGTTGATTCTCTTTCATTGACGAGTGGAAGTATCTGGAAAGGCTTCTATTATCCTGAGATCTGGTGGAAGAAATGGGGCCCTCGCCCGTCAAGAGCTCCACAAGAACTACGCCAAAGCTATATACATTGCTCTTTTCTGTTAATTGGCCTGTTTGATGGTACTCTGGGTCTAAGTAACCCCATGTCCCCATCACCAATGTCGTTACCCGAGTGTGATCCAATGGAACCAATCTTGAAGCTCCAAAATCAGACACTTTTGCTGTGAAATTATCATCCAAAAGTATGTCAGCAGACTTGACATCTCTGTGAAAAATGGGTGTGGAAGCTGCGGAGTGTAAATGGTAAAGTGCCCCTGCAGTTTCTGCAGCAATCCTTGGACGATTTTCTAAGGAAATTGATGAAGCATCGCCCTCATAGCCCTCACCATACATATGCTGGGACAGGGTTCCGTTGGAAATAAATTCGTATACCAGGATGGGAACTTCTGCTTCCAAATAACAACCCAAGAGCTTCACAATGTTCCTATGGTTGATCTGAGATAAGATGTGGATCTCATTTGTAAATTGCTCGATTTGGGTCTCATCCACTATTTTGGACTTTTTAGTGGCAACGATTCTTTTGTCCGGTAAAATTCCTTTGTAAACTGTACCATTACCTCCCTCACCAACAATTTGGCTCTTGTCACAGATATTGGTTGCCTTCTTCAACTCTTCTATAGTAAAGATTTTGCATGGCTCAACAGATGATTGGGGAGAAGAGATCTTTTCTTGTAATAGCAAACCTCCATTTTTTTTGAAAGAATTCCTCTTTGAGTCTGATGAGCTTTCTTTTCCTCCATGCCAAGGAAGGACCACCAATGAGTAGAAATAAGAGACTTAAGCCAATGCCTGCATGGACACTCAAAGGTAAGTGAGTTAGATTTTCATAATATTCCTACATGATGAGATCTATATGTTAGGCATGTTCTAATAAAATGATCTTTTCAGACACTATAAATTTCTTGTTTGAGAACATGTCTGCTTTACATGTCTCACTCGTGTAAGTCTGTCGCTACCATCCAAATGATACATTAGGACAGTCAGGCCATTTGATTTTTACATGTTATCTATTGCCCATTTTCAACTTTGTCAATTTGCAAGTAAATAATCATTGTGTGGATCTAAATGTTGAAAATCCCCACTTTAACTTGATTAATATGATTTGAGGAGTTTTTGTTTGAGGTGAATGGTTGATTTGGTATTTTTCGAGCTTGGGTCCATATTGCCGTAGCTCCCAGTTAGCAAATATACGATGTGTTATCCTCAGAAATCAAATAGAAATCAGATAGGAACAAGGCAAAATATAAATAAGACAAAAAGTTCAACAAAAATCTAAAAAAAAAACAAAAACAAAAAGACATTAAAAATTTCTCACTTTCTAGGCAGGTGAGTATTAAGGCTATATATGTATGTTGTATTAAGTCTATATGTCTCCATCAAACCTAGCGAAGATGAAAGTAAAATTCTAACATCTGTAAACAGAAGTAAATATAAAATTTCACGCAGTAATGGTGAGAAGCCATATGGACCGTAAACAGTGATATGAACCATCCAACTAGACCATCCAATGATTGTGAAAAATGATCCGTGCCGTTGAAAAGTCAGTGGACAGTGGACCATCTTTTTCAGTCCACCGATATTAATTCACACTGAGTTGACTCGACCAAGTTTCTAGTCGACCAACGAGTTCTTGAAGTATTATGTTAATTTGAATTGAGGGATTACCTAGGACAACAGAGACTACTTGAAATTCATTTGTGTCTTTAATGCAGACTTTCTTATCGCTGTGGAGTCCATGGTAGCCCATTCGACAAGAACAAGAATAACTTCCTAGCAAATTTTTGCAATCATGTTCACAAGGTTTCTTCTCATTGTCCTCACACTCGTTGATATCTGCATACCACCCATTACAACCAACAACAACAAGTCAGTAATATACATCACACTAATATCTTTTCATCCACTAGATGGGCCATCGAGGATGGGCACCACATGATAGACGTACGGTCCTTACCTCGGAATATTGGATTGGGGTCGTTTGGCACCATGGATTTGGGAGGATTTCAAATCCCCTGGTTGTTTGGCACCATGGATTTGGGAGGATTTCAAATCCCCTGGTTGTTTGGCACCATAAAGTAATGGGGGTTTCAAATCCCCTGTAAGAGGGGGTTTGAAATCCACAGTGAGAGCTTGGATTACATCTAATATCCTTTCAAGAGTTGCATGTGTAATATGTGTGTCACTAGACTATTAAACTATTGGGCACATGGCCCACTAACGATATCCCAAAACAACTAGATTATCAATTGCATCGCTATAATTACTTTAATATGATGATCAATGCCGTCCAAACATTGTCCATTTAAATCAACGATTAAAAATTGTTGGTTAGTCACTCGGACATGATCTTATGCTTGTGGCCCATCCGAGACTTGGAATTTCATCATTTTTAGGAAAAGTATATATTTCAACAGGCTTATTACAACCATTGTGTCAAACATTACATACATTCACTAATTAGATATATTAAAGTTGATTTAGTAATTAAATTCAAACCCTTTTAAATATACCATGCACAACTACTTTTGGATTAAAGTTGATTCCCAATCAAGGCTGCCAAACACAATAGGAGGATTTCAAATCCATGCTCCCAAATGGGCCCTTAAGATCGATGATGGGATGAATTTGCACTTGTCCAATCAACCTCATTTTCACAACCATTTGCATGGGATAATAATATAGACTTGGAAAGGATCATCATACCTTGGCACCCTTCATGGAGATAAGGATTCCCCTCATAGCCTTTCGAGCAATTACAACGGTAACCCAGACCATTAGTCGACTTGTAGCAGTGGCTATTCTCACTCACACAAGCGTAGGTGGTCGTGTTATTCTGAACGAACTCACATGATTTATTTCCAATGACCCAGTCAAGCATCACTGGAACGGTTCTATTTCAAGTCTGAAAGTTTTCATCGTTCAGATCTGATGGTTTGAATCTGAACGCATCTTCCTCCCCCAGAAAGGCGAAGCTGCATGGATTGAAACTTGAAACATGTTGATGGCCGAAGAAGCTAGCAAAATTCACATTGAATCTCTTCAAACCCTTTGGGATTACGGTTTGGCAACATCCTGCCCCAGAGCAAGTTACATCATCAGCGTGGTTGCAAATTGATACACAGCCGCTGGTGAAGTTGAGACCTGATGAGCCAGTAATCAATCCAACAGTATCACAACCGGTGGCTGTGAATTTGTTATGGGTTTCTGAGAATGTGAACGAGTTAGCTTTAGACATGTTGAACGAATCGGTGGTGGAGTTGAGCGGATTCCCCATCTCGTCATGGCAACTGTAGCTTACCTGGTTTGAGATTCTCATTAGGCCCGACAGTAATGATATTTGGAGAACCTCCATATTGCCTGTAAATGGTTTTGGAGGATGAAAAGCGTGGTTGCAGGTGAAATTGAAGCCTCTCATGCCAATGTGGCACCCTTTGCCGATGCCAAACGGATAGGGAATGTCAACGTTCCCACATTTGTGAAGGCAGCCCGGCTTTGTTGTCACGAGAGATTGTGATGATAATGCTTTTATTGTTGTTGCTGGACAGAAGAGCTGAAGCAACATATATAAAGCCATCTCTCTCTCTCTATCTCAAAATATATCTGTGGATGGTATAGGTGAGAGATGATCCCTATAAATAGGCCATACATCACTCAATCTTGGGCCAAGCTCCCTTCATTCAGGGTCAGATCCATGAGAGATTACTCGGCATCAACAAGGCCACTTCTGGCCTAACTTACTTGGGAGTTCCCTTGGCTTTCGGTAGGGCGAAGGTAAGTGATTTCCAGCCGCTAATTGACAAAGTTCAAGGCCGCATCAATGGTTGGCAGGTGAGATGCCTATCTCAGGCCGGGCGGCTTGTCTTAGTCCAACATGTCCTTGGGAGTATCCCGGTTCACTCAATGGTTGCCTCTCATCTGCCGGCCCAAGTGATTGCGACGTTGGAGAAGCTGTTTGCCAACTTCCTGTGGGGCAGGTGTAAAGGAAAGAAGAAGCTACATTGGAAGGGATGGAAAACCATTGGGCTACCTTTTTTTTTCTTTAATTTTTTAATTTTTTAATTTTTAGAGAGGTGGACATTTTCCACTGAAAATTTATTGATGAAACAGGATTTACAGCCATTCAGGCGGGTCCAGACAAAAAGAATTGGACCTCAACTATTATATACCAAGAAAAGGAAGGCTACACAAGGAAGCTAGCTAAAAGGAAGGAAGCAGGAGCATCAGCTAGAAGACATCCTGGAACCAATCAGTAAGAGAAAGGATCGTCCTGTTGCAAAACAGGGGAACCAGCATCAGACGAGAGCAGGGGAACCAGCATCAGACGAGAAAGCAGGGGCCACACCCGCAAGAAAGTGAGCAGCAAATGGAGACTGTTGCTAGTGAAGAGGGCCATGAGGAATGGGAGCTAGCTCAGAAAACAGGAAATAGGGCTTGGAGTGGAGCGCTGCACAGGAAACCTCCCAGGCAGACATGGCAATGGGACTATCCCACACCCATTCTTGGTTTCCCTATTCTAATCTGTCCCACACTCGACTTGTATGGCAGGGCGGAGCCTCTAGTGACTAGAGGCAGCGCAGAACAGGAGCTAAAGAAACTATTCGGAGCTCCACCATTGGCAAGCTTAGCCAGCCCGTCCACCACTAAGTTGCCTTCTCGATGGGTGTGAGACAATCGGACGTTAAGTGACTGAGCGAGCCATAGAATAGTGCCAATACGGTACCACAGGTTCCAGCCGCAAACGAGAGAGGGGGAGGAGACGAAAAATGATGCGAGAGTCAGTTTCAACTATAACATTCCTCAGCCACCAGTCAGCGCAATGGGCAGCCCATCAATCATCGCTTGTGCCTCAACAATGTTGTTCGAGATAGAGCTGTACTGATTGTGGAAGGCGAAGACCAGATATTCCAAGATGGTCCCTGCATATGCCTCCTCCACCTCCGGCTCCTGGATTGTCCTTGGTCGAGCCGTCAACATTCAGCTCAAACCAATCCCTACAAGGTTTAACCCATTTGATAATTTGAAAGGCAGCGAAAGGAGAGGGGTGATTGCTAGTGATTCCCAGGGCCTGTAGGATGCGAAGCTCTCTGGATGAGATCTTCGGGAATCCTGGGAGAAGCTTCCCCATCTCATTCAGCCAGTTGGTGATACGGAGGATCGTCTGGGAGGCTGAAAATCTGGTGCCGTCAAATTTAGCCACATTTCTACCCAACTAGATTTCCCAAATGATGAAGGGAGGAACCATGCCACGAAGGAACTTCCACCTCGAGGATTTTCTTGCCATCATGGATCATTGGGCTGCCTAAAAATGGAGGGCTGGGTATAAGGAGGCTTTCCGAATTTATGCAAGCCCTCAAGTTGAAGTTGGGTTAGGTGGTGAAGTTTAAGGAGGAGGTCAGCCTTTGGAGCAAGTTCATGTCAGCAAAGTACAGACTCGGTCGCCCCTCCAGAGGTTTGTCTTCTCCAGCCACTTTTGCCTCTCCTCAATGGAAAAATCTCCATGGTTTGCTGCCTCTGCTGGAGTCAAACCTGTGCTGGCAAATCAGGCATGACAACTGCAGATTTTGGCTCGACAACTAGATGGGCCTCGGTCCTCTGCTCCACCTCACCAACACACCGATCCTGCTCAACCTTCTCTCCTCCAAAGTTCGTGATGCTCTAGGCAATTTTGGCCGTCTTCCTCCGTCTTCGGTTTGTAATTACCTCCCCCAACAAGTAGTTGATTTTATTTTCCAGAATGGTTTCTGCCTCTCTGATTTCCCTGACAGACGCATATGTGATGTAGAGTGGGTTGCAGACAGTTTCATGGCCAAGATGGACCAGAAAAGGCCCAGTTGACGACAGAAGTGATCTGGACCGTCGAACCTTAGATCGGGCATATCTCACAATCCGGAACGAGTTATCGAGCATAAAATATATGATTTTGGGGTAAAATGAGCTACTTTAGCCAACCAACCCCGCTACGCCGGGTTGCGCAAGCCAGATTTGCGAAATACCCTTGGATCGACAGTCGTTTCCTTGTTTTAATTTCGTTTTTACTACAAATAGTAAGTTTTAATTTGATTATAACTCTTCATCCATCGGCCTTTAGGAGTTGTGCCCAACGTGAAAAGAGGTTAGAATAGTTAGGAGAACGGTTTGGTGAAGCCAAATAGGACACTTACTATTTTTGGCTGAAAACCTTGCGCACTAGTAGACATCACGACCGTCTATAAATAGTAAGTTTATTATTTATAGTAAGTTGCAAATTCTAGGAGTTTTAGTTGTAGTTTGCTTCTGATTTTTCTCCCATTGCTTGGTATCCCTATTTAAAGGGTTGTGAACTCGTTTATTTCATTCATTAATCAATTTCAAATTTTATTAGAATTTCTTTCTATTTTCTTGCTTTCTTTCCCCGTGGATTCAAGAAGTCTCTGTGAGGAGTCCAGAGAAGCTCCGTGGATTCAAAGTAGTTATCCTCGAGGAAGATGGTAATCGACCTCATCACGTTCATCTCTGCGTCAATTGGTATCAAAGCGAGGATTCCCCTCGGACCGATGACAAACAATGAAGGTACGAATCAAAATCCTATGGACGGTGATCCAGAGATTCGTTATCTTTCGAAAAGAATAAAAGCTTTCCACCGGGAGAGTTAATTGACTATACAAGAGCTGCAAGTAACCCTCGACCGTCTTACGGATGCACTACTTCTGCCCCGAGCCCTAAGTGGTCTACTACTTATGGTTGCTCCACCACCCATGGTAGCTCCACCACCTGTGGTTGCTGTACGACACAACCCCGATTTTCGTAGAACACTACCAGTGGCAAACCATAGGGCTACACCAGATGATTCAAATTCTAGCAACGAGGACCTTAATGAAGGTTTTGCTCGACGACCAATTCATGGAGGCGATCATCTAGATCGTGTTGAAAGAGACTATCGAGATAAGGCTGAACTTCATAGTTTTAATGGTTTATTACGTATAGAAGATTTCCTCGATTGGCTAGCCGAAGTAGAGAGATATTTTGATTATATGAACATGCTAGATCATAAAAGGATAAAATTAGTAGCGTTTAAATTAAAATCTGGCACTTCTGCATGGTGGGAACAATTACAACTCTCACGAGTTCGACAGAATAAGGCGCCCATCTCATCATGGCCACAGATGAGATGTCTTGTTCGATCATGATTTCTCCCCAGTGATTATGAGTAGATATTATTCCATCAATTACAAAATTGCCGACAAGAAAATCGAACCGTCACAGATTACACTGAAGAATTCTAGCGGTTGGCTACACGAAACGATCTGTCAGAATCTGAGTCATAAAAGGTGGCACGATTTATAGGTGGGTTGCGATCGACAATTCAAGACCGAGTTCAGATGTGCCCAGTTGAGACCGTGGATGAAGCAGTTCAATTGGCGGGTAGAGCAAAAACACAACTTGTAAGAGTTCCTGCTCGTCCCTATACTTTAACTCGACCCCCATGACGGGTCCCACGTAAGATTCAGTGCTGGCACAAGGAAAAGATCCAATAGGAGAACGCCTCAACCTCCTACAACCGCAAACTGTGATACGGGGGCCGGCTCATCCAGACCTCAACGTACAACACCCATAACAGCGGGCCCGAGTAGGATTCCAAATCCTTATGCTCGGCCAAGGTCGAACAATTGTTACCGCTGTGGTCAACCAGGTCACTTATCAAACACTTGTCCTCAATGTCCCGTATCACACTTGACTATAAATGAAGGGGGCACTGAATATGAGATCGCAGACGAAGACGATGGCTTTGATGAACATGAACAAACCATTGAAGAAATATCAGGTGGCGATGAAGTGACGGGCGAGAATTGTGTCGAATTTCTAGTTGTGAGGCGATTACTGCATACCCCACGAAAGGAATTACATCCACAGCGACACAATATATTTCGTACTCAGTGCACCGTCAACGAAAATGTCTGTAATGTGATCATAGACAGTGGTAGTAGCGAGAACATCGTTTCAAGAGTGATGGTGGACAAGTTGCAGCTACCAACGACGAAACATCCTTCCCCGTACTCAATTGGTTGGATAAAAAAGGTGAATGAGACAAGATAACTGAACAATGCACTATCTCGTTTTCAATTAACAAAAATTATAAGGATCAAATACTTTATGACGTTGTCGACATAGAAGCTTGCTACATGCTACTCAGTTGACCTTGGCAGTCGGACAGTGATGCGTCCCATCGGGGACGAGACAGTGTCTACATATTCGTCAAGGATAGTCAAAAAATAATCCTTGCCCCTATGGCATCAGAGAACCACCCTGAAGCCTCTAAAGTGGAGGAGAGTTCCCTCTTGACCATTCGGGATTTCATGGAGGAATCCAAGGAAACCAACGAGGTATATGCTGTAGTAGTGAAGGGTGAGGAAGAAGACCCTTCAAACATCTCTCCAAGTTTAAGCCTATTGCTAAATGAATTTAAAGAAGTCTGGCCTGAAGATTTACCTGATGGATTGCCTCCCATGAGGGACATCCAATATCAGATAGATCTCGTCCCTTGGGCTAGCCTGCCCAACCGCCCTCATTGTCGGATGAGTCCGAAGGAGTGTGAGATACTTCAGGGGCAAGTGGAGGAATTGATCTGTAAGGGTCTCTTGAGAGAGAGCATGAGCCCATGCGTCATACCAGCATTATTAACGCCCAAAAAAGATGGAAGCTGACGCATGTGTGTCGACAACCGGGCAATCAACAAAATTACCATCAAATATCGGTTCTCAATACCACGGTTGGACGACATGCTCGATATGCTACAAGGGGCCAAGGTGTTCTCTAAACTAGATCTAAGGAGGGGGTCCCATCATATTCGTATCCGACCCGGTGATGAGTGAAAAATGACATTCAAGACCAAGGAAGGGTTATATGAGTGGCTAGTCATGCCCTTCGGCCTATCGAACGCACCAAATACTTTTATGCGTTTGATGAATCAAGTTTTAAAACCTTTCACTGGCTGATTTATGGTATTATATTTTGATGACATATTGATATATAGCCAGGATGAGATGGAGCACAGGAAACATCTCAGGCAGGTGCTGCAGGTCCTATAAATTAACAAGTTATACCCCAACTTAAAGAAGTGTAGTTTTTTAACTGACAGCCCGTTGTTTATAGGATTTGTTGTAATGTCCACTGGTATCCTTGTGGATGATGAAAAGGTGCGAGCCATTACGAAATGGCCGATCCCGACAAACATTCATGAGGTGAAGAGTTTTCACGGGTTAGCGACTTTCTATCATCGATTTGTGTGAGATTTTAGCACCATAGTCACGCCTATAACAGATTGCATGAAAAAAGAACCGTTCTAGTAGACCGATAAAGCTGACAAGAGCTTTCATGAGATCAAGCATCGTTTGTCTACAACACCGATCTTGGTGCTTCCTAATTTTGACAAATTATTTAAGGTTGAGTGTGACGCTTCATACGTCGGACTTGGAGGAGTATTATCATAGGAAGGCAAGCTGGTAGTCTTCTACAGCGAGAAGCTCAATGAAGCCCGAAAGAAGTGGTCGACTTATGAGCTTGAGTTGTACGCAGTTGTTCAGGCGCTGCGGCATTGACGACATTATCTGATTCAAAGAGAGTTTGTTCTATATACTGACCATCAAGCATTAAAGTTTATTAATAGTCAGACTAACGTGAATCGTGTGCATGCTAGATGGGTTGCATTTTTACAGGAATTCACATTCGTTCTGAAGCACAAGTCATGACAGCAGAACAAGGTGGCTGATACACTTAGCCGTCATGCATCACTACTTGTTACGATGAGCAACGAGGTGGTTGGCTTCGACTGTCTCAAGGAGTTGTATGCCGAGGATGAGGACTTCAAAGATTCTTGAATGAAGTGCCAAGAAGGTCACCCTAGTGACCTTTACATATAGGACGATTTTCTCTTCAAAGGGAATCGATTGTGCATCACCCAAAGTTCTCTGAGGGAGCAAATTATTCAGGAGCTACATGGAGGTGACCTTGGTGAACACCTTGGGTGAGACAAGACTCGAGCTCTTGTGGAAGAGCGGTATTACTGGCTGCAATTAGTACGTGATGTGGGAAAAGCCGTACAACGTTGTCATGTTTGTCAGACCTCTAAGGGATAATCTCAGAATACAGGCCTCTACACCCCGTTACCTGTGCCTGACGGTCCTTGGGAGGATTTATCAATGGACTTCGTGCTTGGTCTCCCACGAACACAACGTGGCATGGATTCAGTGTTCATGGTGGTAAATCGTTTCTCTAAGATGACGAACTTTATCTCATACAAGAAGACCCTCGATGTAACACACGTGGCGAATATATTCTTCAGGGAAGTCGTACGGCTACACGGGGTCCCTAAGACCATTGCTTCTAATCGTGACACGAAGTTCATTAGCTACTTTTGGCAGACTTTGTGGACTCGATTTGATACACGACTTCAATTCAGCAGTGCCTACCACCCACAGACTGATGGGCAGACCGAAGTTGTGAATTGCACGTTGGGAAACCTTTTTCGCTGTATTTCAGGAGAAAAACTGAAGCAGTGGGATTCAGCCTTGTCTCAAGCAGAGTTTGCATTCAACAACATGGTGAACTACTCGATAGGAAAATCACAATTCCAGATTATCTACGGACAAGTGTCTCGCCACACACTTAACTTGGTCCCTCTGCCCAAGCACCCGGGTACTAGCATTGCAGCAGAACATATGGCAGACAAGATCATGGGCATCCATGCGTAAGTGCAGACCAAGCTACATACCACAAATGACCTATACAAGGAATAAGCGGACAAGCATCGACGACAAAAAGTGTTCAAGGTGGGCGACCGCGTTATGGTCCATATGCGCAAAGAGAGATTTTCGAGTGGGACGTACAACAAGTTGAAAAATAAGAAAATTGGACCCGTCCCAATCATTCAAAAGATCAATGACAATGCTTATGTTGTTCATCTTCCAGATGACATGGCGATCTCACGGACTTTTAACGTTGCGGACCTAACTGAGTATCATGAACCAGAGCAGGATGAGAACTCGATGACGAGTTCTTTTGAAGTGGAGGGGACTGATGTAGAGCGGGTCGCGGACAGTTTCATGGCCAAGATGGACCAGAAAAGGCCCGATCGATGACAGAAGTGATCCGGACCGTCGGACCTTAGATTGGGCGTATCTCACAATCCAGAATGAGTTATTGGGCATAAAATATATGATATTAGGGTAGAACGAGCTACTTTAGCCAACCAACCTTGCTACGCCGGGTTGCACAAGCTGAATTTGTGAAATACCCTTGGATCGACGGTCGTTTTCCTGTTTTAATTTCGTTTTTACTATAAATAGTAAGTTTTAGTTTGATTATAACTCTTCATCCGTCGGGCTCTAGGAGTTGCGCCCCACGTGGAAAGAGCTTAGAATAATTAGGAGAACGGTTTGGTGAAGCCAAATAGGACACTTATATTTTTGGCCGAAAACCTTGCGCACTAGTAGACATCACGACCGTCTATAAATAGTAAGTTTACTATTTATAGTAAGTTGCGAATTCTAGGAGTTTTAGTTGTAGTTTGCTTCTGATTTCTCTCCCATTGCTTGGTATCCCTATTTAAAGGGTTGTGAACTCGTTTATTTCATTCATTAATCAATTTCAAATTTTATTAGAATTTATTTCTATTTTCTTGCTTTCTTTTCTCGTGGATTCGAGAAGTCTCTGTGAGGAGTCCAAAGAAGCTCCATGGATTCGGAGTAGTTATCCTTGAGGAAGACAGTGATCGACCTCATCACATTCATCCTTGCCTCAATATGGTCCTTCACTCCTTCTGGAGAGTTCTCCGTCCGCTCAGCCTGGGAGTTGAGTAGACTGCGCAGTTCCCTCAGAGCTTAGTCAAGATGGGCCTGGCACGCTAAGCTTGCCCCTAGGATTTCCATGTTCTCTTGGAAAATCCTGATGAAGGTTGTCCCAATAGATGAAGCGATTTAGAGTAGGGGATTCCAGATTGCTTCCAGGTGCGATTGCTGTCCTCTAGGCTCACTCAGACGTTACTCCAGTGAAACCAACAACCACCTCTTTCTTAATAGCTTTGTTGCTTTAGCGTGCTAGAATGACTTTCAGGCCCTTTTCGGAATTTCCAACAAGGGAAATTTATCGATTGCATCCAACCTAGATCATTGGTGGAGCTCCTCTCCCATTTCTGGCCACTCGTCAACTGTGAAGAAGCTGGCCCCGTGCATTATACTGTGGGAGATTTGGAAATCCAGAAACTCGGCTAGATTCGATGAAAAGTCTATTTCGGTGGTGTCGGTAATTGTCAAGATCAGGAGGTGGCTCTTTTTAATTGCCACCCAGCCCCCTAGCCAGTTAGCCAAGCAGCTGAATGTAGAGATTGCGGTCGAGCTTTGGATTTTTGTGGCTCCCTCTTTTGTTAGACCCTCAAGGTTTGTAAAATGGAAGAAACCAGATCCAGGTTGGGCAAAACTTAATGTCGATGGATCGGCAAGGGGAAACCCAGGTCTTTCTGGAGGTGTAGGCATTTGCAGAGATGATAAAGGTGGTTTCGTTTTTGGGTTCGTGGTCGGTTATGGAGTAGGTTCCAACACATATGCAAAACTCCGAATAGTTTACGATGATCTCGCTATCTGTTTCAATTTTGGCCTATCTAGAGTTGTGGTGGAATCTGACTCCAAACTGGTGGTCGGTTTCCTGAATGGTTCTATTAGCCCGGGTTGGAAATGGGATTTCTGGTTAGATAGAATTTAGAGATATAGATCCCAGGGCCTGCTAAATTTTGTTCACATTTACAGGGAAGGAAATGTTCCCGCAGATGGCATGGCCCGCTTGGGCAGCGTCTCCCAAGCTCCTTTGGTGGTCCGTGAGGTCAGCCTTCTCTCGCGACAAGTCAGAGGTAGCATCTTCCTAGATGGAGTGGGCCTTGAGGCGATTAGACCATAGTCAGTTTGAGGCGCGTTGCGATTTGTTTCCGCCTCTTCTCCCCCCCATCCCCCCCCCCCCCCCCGTTTCTATCTTCCTTGTATTTCCTTTTCGGTCTTCTCCCCACGATAGGCATCGCTCAAGTCCTTTTTTTTTATGAGGAAGCCCGATTGTCTAGAGCCATGTATATCTCCTTTTGTTGAATGAAATCAGACAGTTTCCTTTTTTTTTAAAGGATGAAAATGGCCGAACTAAAGGCCAGAATGAAAATGACACAAATCATGTCATACCCCTCGGGGCATAATTTATGTTGAACAACGAAACACTTGGGGGTAGATTCTAGTAGTGCAACTTATCTAAGGTTTGCAACCTATCAAGCTATGCAACTACCTTAGATGGTTAACCTAGGTCCCTAGGATCCAAGGTTGGCATCATCGCCCCCACAACTAGGTCTGGATGAGTTAGTTAACCTAATAAACGAAGTAACTGACCAACATCATGGTCACCATACTAATCAACCCATTTACTATAAGCCGTACCTAGATTGGGTCGATCGGATTGCTAAAGTACTGAGATGATGTAAAATCCTAGAGTTTACACTTTTCTCTGCAGATATAGGCCAATCTACTACGTAGCTCATTGTCCAATTTACTGTGCAATGTGGTGAATTTTTTACCAATGAATATGTGAAGCTAAAATGGTTTTTAAATTCGTTGACTGATACTACACTTTCATGGTATATTAATTTGCCACCGAATTCAGTTCAAAGTTGGCAAGATATGGAAGAAATGTTTCATGCACTATTTTTCTGAACTGAACCAGAGTTTTCTTTAGCCAATTTATCATACATGAGGCAATTGGCCCAACAAATTGGCAGATTGATACATAACCCAATTTAATAAAGACAAGAACAAATGTTGAGTATTTCTTCTTAAGACACAGTTTGTTAAACTATGGAAGGTTTAGAGGTTGAACTTTGAAAGAAATTCGAAGGGATGGACTTTGAGGATCTGGTTAACCTTTCTGATAGAGTGACTAGATACAAATGACTTTTGCATGAAGAAAACCAATGAAAATGTTCATCGATTAGGACCTTTTATCGTGACCCAAACGCTTTGTTTGTATTTCAACAAACACTTTTATCAATTAGTACGAGTTAACGTTGACCGATAGTAATTTCAACAAACACTTTGTTTGTATTTCCCGAACAAAGACCAATGACTAATGTTCTTCTCAGGGTGTCATTATTGCCAAGGGAATTTCAGAATAGAATAGGCAATTCTCTTTTGACATTATGAAGGCTGATAAGATTTTCGACCTTCTATTAGAAACTAAATTCATTAAATTATCACCAAAATAGAGAATCCCTTTGACAAAAGATCTGAAGAAGATCAACCCATGAATCCAACACATTCTGCGTGAGGGCAACGAACCCATTGGTGAGAGTCAAGCCAGGTGGCCACTATTTAATGTTGATGTGAGGTCCACATTGACAGGTTGGCCAAACGCGGGAGTGCATCTCAATCTTACACGATTTTCCCCAAACGTTCACTCCGTTCCTAGAGAGGTGAAGGGCCTCATGTGTTTGGACAAAATGGGGCTGGGCACACCCAGGCGGTAGTTTTTGGCAGTTCTTTTTTGGGTCCTTGGGGTAGTTTCTTTTCTGGGTCCCTAGGGTAGTTTCTTTTGTATAGATATGATAGGCGGGCCTATTTTTTGAGGAGTTCATCGCATCATAGCGCATGTGCTTCAGACCTCCCCCGATATGCGGAGAATGTGGTATTTCATGTCAAGTGCCCCAGTCATTTTGTGGGGTCCTCCCTCCTCCTTGTACAACGATGTTTTTGGCAATGAATTCCAAGGACTTTCCTTTTTTTAAAAAAAAAGATCTGAAGATGGAATATTGTAAATGGCAAGGATCACATTGTAATTCTACTAGGAAATGTATTTCTTTCAAGAATGTGATTCAAGATAACATAGATTCAGGGATGCTCAAATTTTACTCAAATGGTGCTCATTGGCATGATTTTCTATTACTGCAGGCATAACATTCGCACACGTTCGCCACCCCAGCCATGTTATGTTCTGGCACGTCCATGTAATTAAAATACCACTCTACTTCGGCTAATCAATCGAGGAAGTCTTCTATACACAATAAGCTATTAAAACTGAGAAGTTCAGATATACCTCGATAGTCTCTTTCAGCACTATCTAGTTGATCATCTCTATGGATCGGTTGTCGGGCAACATTGCCACTGATGTCCTTATCTTTGGAGCTTGACTTATTTAGGGTAGCCTTACAATTCACCTCTTGAAGCACTCTACAGAAATCGGGGTTGTGACATATAATGATACGGGCGGCTAAGTATTGCCTTGGGCTTGGGGTGTAATTAGCGCATCCGCAATACGGTTGAGGGTTGCTTGCAACCCTTGCATGCATGGTCAACTAATTCTCCTAGTGAAAATCTTCAATTCTTACAAATAAATAACGAATCCCTAAATCACCTTCTAACCTGAGAAAAGTCCTCGCTCTAATACCAATTGATGCAGGGAGGGATGTGATGAGGTTGATCACCCTCTTCCTCAGGGAATAATTACTCTGAATTCACAGATCTCTCTAGACTCCTTATAGAGATTCCTCGAATCCATGAGCAATAAAAAAAATTGAAATAATTTTTAATAAATTTGAAATAAATTAATTGATGAATAAAAATGAAATTACAATCCTTTAAATAATGATCTCAACCTTAGGACGAAGTTTTAAACTTGAACCCCCTAGAAACGTGACTTATAATAAATAGTACACTTATTATTTGTAGTCGGTCACCATTTCTACTTTTAATAACCGTGACTTCATGGTTTTCAGCCAAAAATACTAAGTGTCCAGGTTGGCCTAATCACATTATTCTCCTAATTTTTCTAAGCCCTTTTCATGTTGGGTACAACTCTTACAACTCAAAGGATCAGAAGTTATAATCAAACTAAAACTTATTATTTATAGTAAAAACAAAAATAAAATGGACTTTCGACTGTCGATTTGATGGAATCTCGCAAATTCGGCGTGGGAAACCTACCAGGGTTGATTGGCTGAAGTAGCTTCTCCTACCCAAAAATCATATATGATATGTCGAAAAACTCATTCTGGTTTGCGAGATACGACTGTTTTAAGGTTCTAACGATCTTGATCACTTCCGCCTTCAATCAAGTGTCTGCGACCCCCTCTACATCAGGGACTTATCTCAATGCTAGAGTTGCTCCACGAACTGAATGATTGAGAGATGATTCTTCAAATCATTGGAGCTTCCTTGCCTTGGAATTGCTATGTAACGACCCTAAATTTTAGTGCACGTAGAACTAAAATAAATAGTTAAATATTTTTATTTTTAATTAAGAAACAAAAATAAGTCAATAGTTGAGTTGGTAGACACAATCTTGGTTAAGAGAGAGGTCGAGAGATCAACTATTGTCATTACGACTCTTGATTGTAGATGATGTTGGAGGATCGATTCTTGTAATAGTATATATATATATATATATATATATATATATATATATATATATATATATCAAAAGTCTTCTTTAAAAAGGTACACGGGAGAAAAGAAAAACTAAAGAGAGGAGATTTTAGGAGGGCTTGATCAAGTAAGTTCTAGCCTTTAGATTTATTATTATTTCTTTTTTGCTATTTTGTTCATCTCTTCCCAATCTATTGAATGGATGGTGTGGATCATACACACGATCATTGTATACGTGTGTAAAGAAATTTTAACAAAGAGATGATTTATAATTTCAGATTTGTGAAATAGTATTTTAGAAATAGATTTAATTGCCTGTATCCAACTCTGTTAAGATAGATCTGAATGGTCATTTGATCCTAAGCACCAAAAGATATTAGTGCCTTAAAATTTCAGATTAATCTAATATGTGGATATATGGGTCATTTTTATTATATTTAACCATAAGAATCATTTATGCCTTAGATTTTAAAATGGTGATCAGATAGATTAGATCAGATCCCCACTACGTATGTTCATTCTCGAATATATCTAAACTGTTATCTAGAGAGTATGGGTGGATCTGACTGTTTGATGGGCCATAAGGATGAGAGGTTAGGATCATACTTATTATATTTTGAATAAGTTTTTTTTGAAACATAAATGGTATGGATCTAAGCGATCTATTTACCCATTTTTAATTTGAGATTTTGTGATATCAATGGATGGCTTAAATCTATTTTATATGATCATTTGATTGCATATTTAATCCTACAATGAATCATTGGATGTATCAGATCCGATCCATGCCATCAATGTGAATTCTGGAATATATCTAAAACCTCATATAGAACTCTAGATAGATTTGATCATCTGATGGGCCACAATAATTATAAGAATAATTGTTGTTGAAAGAAATCTGGATCTTAAATGGTTTAGATTTAAAAATTCATTAGTTGTCCCCTTAATATGAATGGTTTAGATTTAACTATATGACCAATGAATATTAAAAATTGGAAACATAAAGAACACTAAAAGTTATAAATCGGATCATCATAAACTTAGTTTTTATAGCATCTGTCAATCGATTGACATGACAGTTCGATTGATCGGATGTGGTAAATTATGTTCAGTGACCAAATTCTAAAATTAAAAAAGAATTCGACTGGTTGACAAGTCGGTTCAATTGATCAATGGTACAGTTCGATCGATTGACTAGCCGTTGGAATATTTTGCTTGATTTGTAAATTATGATATTTTACTGTGTAATGTAAAATAATAATGACCATTGATCATCTTAAAATGTTAGTGTGGTCAGATCACTTTAGGTTAATCAAGTAGTCCCCATAGTGAAGAATGACCATCCATAATCACATGTTAAGAATGGAAGTTAAAGGGATTCAAATCAATAGTTAGATTCCTCATATGGGTCCTAAATTAGGTGATCAACAAGCTGAGATAAATTATATAAACTACTGAAACATAAATATATTAATTGTGTTATGTATTTAGGTGGTTGTCACTTGATTGACTTTGGGTAACGTCTTGGAATCTACATCACCAAAATATTGTTGAGTGATCTCATCATGCTTCCTCTCCATTGTGATTAAATTAGTTATCTGATTGTTTTCGCTGATTTTGATTCCTTGTGTTGAATGCTTGTTTGTTTAAAATTAAAATGATATATACTGCTATATATGTAACAATTGTTAACATGATGCATAAATCATTCTCATGCCTCCATGTCATGCATCGCATAACTACGCTGAATACTTAGGGGCACTTCCTGGATGACCTGTAGGTACTTATAGTGCTAGATGACCTAGGGGACCATCCTTGGATGCCCATAATATGTGGAAGCCTATCAAGATGGTGGAAACCTTCCCCAAAAAGGGGGAGATGTGGGTTGATGGGATCCAACTCAAGCAAGTCGACTGATCAACCTAGTTGATGTATTCATGCATCCATGTATCTCATGACATTCATACATTTCTATTTTAATTATGATATGCATGAACCATGTTGTGTTCACTTACTGGGCTTGGCCAGCCTACGTTTTATTGATGGAAAACCCGTACAGATTTAGTGGACGATGAAACAACTGCTCAAGTTTTAGGGCATGAAGGTGAATCAGTGGACGATTCACCAGGGCTATGGCCTTATCTTGATGAAGACGAGTTGAATATGTTAAATAACTAACATATCTAATTGAACTCATGTTATTCTTTTAATTATGTCTTTAAATAAATTTTAAGTTGAGTAACTGAAAGTTATGAATAGTTAAAACTTTTGTTAGTAAATGGTTTAATAGAGCTCCAAATGGATGGGCTATAGTACAATATTAGTTTTTTGTGAATGTTACAAATATGTGAACCAAATGCTTATTTATTATTACGCCCTGAACTCGGAAACCGGGCTCACAAAATTTCCGATCGCCAAATCCGGCGCCGACGGCCTCCATAGTACCCCATTCTCGGCTCCCGGCACCCATACGCCAAGTTCCCATCCTGGGATGCTACAAGGAGGATTTCTAATCAATTTGATTTGTAATGACTATAACCATAAGCATAACCCATGAATAATAATCACAAGAACACCATCACAAAATCCACTATGATAAAAAACTTTTGAGTACAATGCGTATGAAAGGAAATACAAGATAGTGCAAATAACGGAAACTCCAAAAGGTCGACACGCTTCAATCAGCTAGCGAAGCTACTGGTACCAGCGACTGACACACGTCACCTGCACGCATCAATTGTGCATAAGCTTATAGAAAGCTTAGAGGGTGGTGTAAGTGTGTGAGCAATATAAGTGTGCTTAGAATACAAGGTCAGAGTAATGTGGAATCATGCTGATGAGTACATGAATGCAATCAGCCGTACCAAGGCTATGCGGTGCAGAACATGAATGCCATCAGCCATAACACGGCCATGCTATGCGAGATGCAACTCAAGCATGCCAATCCTCATCATACATCAGTACAGTTCTCATTCTGGATAATCACCGGGGTTTAGTACACTCCAAGTAACATTGCCGCTCTCCTAGCTGCACAGTCCAAGTGAGCGTAAGAAACCTCACTATCCGCCTGGCCGATAGGCTGCCAATACCTATCCGGCATGATGATAGCGGATCCGTTCACGAGCTGGTCAAACTCACCCTAGTATTGCCCCTACCCTCGGGCGAGTAAGACCACACCCCTTTCCAACCGACCATGACACAGTGGGAGACGCGGCCTCCTGGTATTCGGTCCTCGTGCGCTCATATATCCACTCAGTCTCGACGTTGGAGTCATCCTCTGGTACCATCGGGTTCAGGAATTTTTACCTAGGGACACTATGGCACTCGTATGCTAGAACCAAACATTTCTGGTATCCAATCTAGCCACCCACGATGTGTCTGTGGAGGCTATGACTCTGATGTCACTAGGGCATACAATAATCATGATCACACAAATGCAAGTGCATGAATCACCTTATCAAACATGTAACAATCCTGTGCGTACCGCGCGCTCATGTAGGGCAACTCCGTCTATCAGGGAACCCATAAACAATCCGTCTAAAGGCATATGCTATGATCAGTCACTCCTCATACCAAGCATACATATGATGCATATGATCATGAATCATGTATCTATACTAAACATGTTATATAGTGATGGGCTCTAAGCAAAGCGAAGATGGGCCTAGACGGCCTACCCACTACAAGTATGGGCCTATCTGTTGGGCCTTAGGGAGAGTGACAATACAGACATTTAACCGACATCATCCTTACAATGTGGGCATCTAACCATCATTGTTCCCAAGACACAACCCGTTATTATATACGTCACGGAGGAATCACACATTGTAATGGACCTAATTGCACCCATTGGGCCTTAAGTACATCAATTGGTCGTATCATATGGGCCTTATATTCATTAAGTAGGCTACATCCATAGGCCGCACCAATGTGCCTTACGTACATTGTAATGGGCCATAAGTCATGGGCCTTGCATACATCACAATGACCTCACAACATGGGCCTTATATATGTCAAAGCGGGCCTCAACAACGGGCCACCAATACATCAAGATGGACCTCAATAATGGGCCTTATACAAATCAAGATGGGCCTCAATGGACGGCTCACAAATACACCAAGATGAGCCTCGTGACATGACCTTGAAATAATCTCCAAAATGGTTGGACGGTTTGGATGAAACTCATGCATCATGGTAGGTCCCATAGGGATGGAATGCATAGATAAATCACATACTCCATGGTGGAGGTCCACACTGATGAAAGGTGTGGACACAATACATACATAAGTGGGTCATAAGTAGGACTCACCATAATGTTTATTTTCCACCCAATCTAGGGCCCAACATAATGTTTATCTTCCATCCAAACTGTTCTTAGGGTCACATGGGCCTAGGGCACACTGTAATCTTTATTTGCAATCCAACTATTCATAAGGTCACGTGGACCAGGGTAGGGCCCACTGTGATATTTATTTTCATCCAATCTGTTCATAAGGTCATGTGGACCAGGGGGCCCACTGGAATGTTTATCTTCCATACAAACTATTGATAGGGTCATGGCCATGGGGCCCACTGTAATGTTTACTTGCCATTCAACCTGTTTATAAGGTCACGTGGACCTGGGGGTGGGTCTGGGGCCCACCGGAATGTGGTTCACAAATCCAGTCTACCCCTTATGTGTGTCCCACTTGGCTGAGGGTTAAGACCAAATTTCAGCTGCATCCAAATTTCAGGTAAGCCCCACCAAGTGATTTTATATGTTTTAGGCATGTCTACACATGATTTTAGATGGTGTGGCCCACCTGAGTTCCGTATACGGCTGATTTTTGGGTGGCCCATAGCCAGGGGGAGGCCCACCCAATGCATGGTGTTGATGTTCAAAACGCATCACGGTGGGGGCCCACAGCTGGGAAACGGATTGGCTACTCCCCCTGACACTAGCTCCGTAGCTGGTGGTCGGTGCTATGTGGGCCCCACCATGATGTATGTGTTTTATCCATTCCGTTCATCCATTTTTACATATCATTTTATAGTTTGATACAAAAAATGAGAGGGATATAAATCTCATGTGGACCACACCAAATGAAAACAAAAGTGATTGGATATCCACCATTAAAATCTTCCTAAGGCCCACTATACTATTTATTTGACATCCAATCTGTTGATTCGGTCATACAGGCCCAGATGAAGAGAAAAAACAAAGATCAGCTTGATCCAAAACTTTTATGGCCCCTAAAATGTTTTTAATGGTCGACCCTCATTCAACACTGTTTCCTGTAATGTGGTCCACTTGAGATTTCGATATACCTCATTTTTGTACTCATACTGTAAAATGATATCTAAAAATAGATGGATGGCATGGATGAAACAAATAAATTATGGTGGGACCCACATAACACCGACCACCAGCCATTAGCTGGTGTCAGGGGGAGTAGCCAATCCGTTTCCCCACAGCTGGAGCCGTGAGGCCCAGCCCTACCCATCCGTCAGGCAGCCAGTGCAGGCGCTGCTTGCATGCGCTTCTGCAGCAGCAGCGTTAGCGGCTGTTGTTTTTTTTTTCTACGGAATTTCCTGGGTGGGCCCCACATCAGGTAGATCCGACCCGACCATCGGCTCCTATGGCTCAATACCAACCTATCAAGCCCAATATTCGATGGGTTTTGGTGCACAACAATATCAGGGTATATTTCAACGGTGAAAAACTTTGTTTGCAATGCTTTGGCCCACCAGAAATTCAGATTGAGATCATTTTTTTGGCTCGACGCCTAAAATGATCTGAGGAAAAGGATGGACGGCTTGGATTAAGTACATGCATCAAGGTGAGGCTTGCATGAGTGGCCCACCAAAAAGTGTAATATAAATATTATTATATATATATTTTTTTAATAAAGTTTTTAATGGTGGGTGTTCAATTAGCATTGTTTTTTATGTTGTAGTCTACTTAAGATTTGAATATGATTCATTTTTGGGCTCATATCCTACAATGAGTTGGCAAAACAAATGGACCATATGGATATACAATATATAAATAAAAGTAGGCCCAAGGTCAAGTCTGGCATCAGGTTGACTAAGGTTAGGCCAAAGGAGCTAGGCAACAAAGAGCTCTGTTGGGGCCTGTATGACCTAATAAACAGATTGGATGTCAAATAAATAGTAAAGCGGGCCTTAGGAGGATTTTAATGATGGATATCCTTCACTATTGTTTTCATGTGGTGTGGTCCACCCGAGATTTATATACCTCTCATTTTTGGGCCCCACCATGATGTATATTCTGTATCCACACCTTCCATCCATTCGGAGAGATCGTTTTAGGGCAATGTCCAAAGAACGAGTTAAACCCAAAGTTCCAGTGGACCCCAGCACAGAAAACAGATTGGCTACTCCCCCTACCACCAGCTATCTGTGGGCCCCACCATGATGTATGTATTTCATCCATTCCGTTCATTCATTTTTACTGATAATTTAGGGCTTGATCCAAAAAATTAGAGGGATAAAAATCTCAGGTAGACCACACCACATGAAAACAATAGTGATTAGATATCCACCATGAAAATCCTCCTAAGGCTCACTGTACTATTTATTTGACATCCAATCTGTTGATTAGGTCATACAGGCCTAGATTAAGGGAAAAAACAAAAATTAGCTTGATCTAAAACTTCTATGGCCCCCAAAATATTTTTAATGGTCACGCTTATTCAACACTGTTTCCTGTAATGTGGTCCACTTGAGATTGGGATATACCCCATTTTTGGTCTCATATCATAAAATGATCTGTGAAAATAGATGGACGACATGGATGCAACACATACATCACGGTGGGACCCACAGAGCACCGACCACCGTTTCCCAACATTGGGCGCGCGCTCAAAAAAGAGCCGTGCCCAATTTTTTTTCATTTCGCTCTCTCTCTCTCTCTCTTTCTCTCTCTCCCCCCGTTCCCTAACCTTATCTCTCTCCCGATCTTCTCCAGATTTCTCTCTCATCTGCTTCTCTCTCTCTCTCTCTCTCTCTCTCTCTGTCTCGTTCCCCAATCCGTCCCTCCCTCTTCGTCTCTTGCGGTCCGTTGCCGAACGCCCTACCCACGCACGCCCTCTCTCTCTCTCTCTCTCTCTCTCTCTCTCTCTCTCTCTTTCTCTCTCTCTGAAGCTCGGTTGAAGGTCATTCACGACAGTGAGGTATCTCTCTCTCTCTCAATCTCTCTCAATCTCAATATCGATTTAGGGATTTACGTATTTAGGGCGTGTTTGGGCAGTGGGATTAAAAGGGATTAGGTGGGATGGAATTGCAATACGTATGGTTCACTTGACTTTTGATTCTATCTCATTTTTTTAGCTCGTGTCCTAAAATAATTTGGCAAAGAAAATGGATGGGGTGAATTTCTCATCAACATTACAGTGGCCCTACTTATCCCCCATGGCAAGAAGTTCATGGGAAAGATTTCCGAAGAAAAGTCTGGTGGGTTTGTCACTTGTGAGAGCCATTCCAAAGAAAAGCGTGTTGACAATATAGTGGGTATTGCATATGCAATGGATACACTGGATTATGTTGAAAAGGTCAGTTCTACTATGGTTTTGATTTTTTTATTTCACTTGTGCTCATGAGACTTACTTGCAATATGTTTAGTAGTGTAAGTGTTTACCACTCTTTCTATGGCATGGGACAATTTGATCAATCTGCTTTTGAAGGTTGATAAACTAGAAAGTTCTACTGTGGGAGCAATTGCGCATAAGCCTACCTACTTTGTACCTGGTAATTTTTATTTGCATTTAATTATGTAGTTGAGAAACTTGTTACATGCTATCTGTAAAGTTGTTTTTGCAATTTTATTTTATATCACAGATTCGGAATGGAGCATCCATAACATCTAATGCTAAGTGATAATTGTTTATCCTTAGAAGCGCTGAATGAACTAACAGATGGTTACCTTGCCTCGTATTATCTGAAAGACTGCTATATTGCACTTTTACATTATAAATTTCCATAAAGCTCTTCTTCTTCTTCTTTTTTTTTTTTTTAAAAATGAATGATGAAATTTGGATGATATCACAGATTTAATGTCCGTGTGGAATCTGCTGAGAGAGTTCCGCATAGGAAGGTTCATATGGCTATTATTCTAAATGAATATGGTGGAACTGTGGGAGTATGTTTACATCCTTCACATTTTCTTTAACAATGCTCATGAAGTTCAAAAGCTGTTCATGTTACTGTTTTATGTGATTTTGGGTGTTAACTATTTTAATATTGTTGCCTCGTTGATATTTTTTAACATCGAAAAGTAGTGAACAATTTTAATACTGCTTTTTATAATAAAATTGGTACCTACTCTAGTTGACTGCCAGAACTTTTACATGGCGAGAAATAGCCACAACATCTTTCTTTCCTAGCTTGGTTTTTTAGGAGGACAGACAAGAAAGTAGGTAGGAGGTCGAATGATCCTGCATCACAAAGACTTGACATGTTGGCATGTTGGAGATGCATCAACATCTTAGGAAAGATAATTGTTAGCTATCTCCAGTATCCTTGAATGTGTGCGCATGCATGCATATCTGTAGAGTATTTAGCCTCATTGCACCCTCTCCTGCTTCCCATTCTTTTGCACTTTCTAACATTTTAAATAGAATGTGTGCACGTGCATGCATACTCTGTTTGAGGTTCTCTTTGTATATGCTAGCATAGGATACTTGGTTATGGGGTCAAAGGGCATTAGGAGTAGAATGTTACTGGTAGTTTGCGACTCTTTCAGGATTGCCTGCCAATTTTCTTTCATGGAACAGTTTTTCATTGGTCTGCAGATGACCGTGTTACTAAATTAGGAAAAAAATGATGCTAATATAATCTCGCTGATCTATGTATGTTTGATGTGATTGTCGTAGGATATGGTGAAGCTTGTGATTCAGAGATATACTAGAGAAGCCGGTGTGAGAAATCTAGAGAGAAACTTAGTCGCAGCTCATGTAATTTGTCAAAAGCTATTGAGCAAGAATGTGCGATTCAGTCAACAAAGATATATACCCGATGGCGGGAATGACTTCTTGATACAAGACTTGCGAGATGGTGCTGAAGTTGAAATGGAAGTCATTCCAATGGGTGTTAATGGACATGAAATATCAAATGCTCTTAGGAGTACCCAAAGATTGGTTGTAGATGAGGCTATGCTTGAAAAGATACTGGGGGTAATATATCTTTTTTCTTGTTAGTCAAGAACCTCTTTTATGAAATTTTATCTTTATGCTAATGTGTCAAGTTTATGTTTTTTCATTCATATGGTGAACAAATCTGATGGTATATATTTTGTATTGACACTGGTATGCAGCCTCCTAGGTTTGATGACGGAGAAACTGCAGAACGTATGGCAACTCCTGGAGTATCAGTTGGGCTTGTCTGGACCTCCTTTGGTGGAGACGTCCAGTTCGTTGAGGCCACATCAATGGTGGGAAAGGGTGATTTGCATCTCACTGGCCAACTTAGTGATGTTATCAAAGAATCTGCTCAAATAGCTCCAACATGGGTAATTTTTGTTCATTTCTTCTTATCCGACATGGATTGTTCGGTTCTTATGAGTCACAGATGCTAGCATGGTTTTAAATGGCAACCCCATTCCTCATGCATCCATCCCTTGTTTCCATGATAGGAAACCTTTAGCTTGTGGTCTCAATTTCATGTTCAGTTTTGACCTCGTCCTATTGGCTATTTTAGAAATCCTCATTGCTGATGTATCTTATTTGTTTTAGGACAAACTTCATCAGAAATGAAATTCCTCAACTGACATTCATTCATGACCCAAAAAAGGAAAAAGAAAAAGAAAGAGAAAAAAACTAGTCTAGAGAGTTCAAAATTCAAGTAAGAATTGAATCAGGCATGTAATGAATCATTTTTTGGAGATTCTTTAGGTATGGAAAATATCAAAGATTCTTTAGGCTATGGAAAATTTCAAAGATTCCTTAGCTAAGGCCTGCAGTTGTGTCATGCAAGCTTCTTTTTCAAATGATTATTATATACATTTGGGATTTATCTTTCAATAAAAATATACGTTTGGGATTTTATGTTATCTATTCATTACACTCAATTTAGGTATGGTTTGCACCAATTCAAGAGACTGTACATTAGGCATTTAATATATAAGACTGGAGTGAGACTGATTAGGCATTTAAATATGTTGTAGGATGTTGTTTGAATTGCTTGTATTAACAGGTGCACAAGTTGGGATGGATTGGACTTCTATCTTGAGAAAATGCCATGATTTCAGGTAGTTATTATTGTAATGGAAAGTTAAAAAATTAAAAGAGAGAGATAATGAATTCATGGAAAGAAGTGTTCTTTATCATTAGGGCTGCTTTTGCCTGGTTAGATGGAGAAATCGTCGCCAACTTCACATAAAGACAAATAGCATCAGTGGCCACAGATTGCAACCTGGATTTAAAAAAGGTTCGAGGTGCCGTCAACAATGCTAACAGAATCCTCCAGGTCAGATTGTTGATTGGATCTGATTTTATTTAAATGATCTTGATAATCCATTTTATTTAAATGAGCAGACCCGGATATGCGTTGGAGCTAACCGGATGTTGAGCGGGGGTCCCTGGAAGGTGGGAACCGCTGTTATGACCATGATGAAGCTGTCCATTTTCTATGGACAACATTGGAGGGGCCTGGCCATTTGGACATGCTATATTTATGTATTTGCTCGAAATTAATGGAGCAGACTCGGATGTGCGTCAGAGCTATCCGAATGAGCAGGGGTCCCTGGAAGGTGGGAACCGCCGTTATGACCATGATGAAGCTGTCCATTTCCTATGAACAACATTGGAAGGGCCTGGCCATTTGAACAGGCCGTGTTTATATCTATTTTTGCAGGGACCACACCCTTAACCTAAACCACACCCTAAACCTATAACCTAAACTTATTCTCAATTACCTAAACTTATAACCTATAACCTAAACCTAAACCTAAACCTATTACCTAAACCTATTCTTAAATCCCAAAAGCTATCCTTATAAACGAAACCAAAACCTTAACCTATAACCTAAACCTACACTTATAACCTTAACCTAAACCTATTCTCAAACCCAAAAGCTATACTTATAACCTAAACCTATTCTCAAATCCAAAAAGCTATACCTTAACCTAAACTTAAACCTATAACCTAACCTTAACCTAAAACTAAAATCGTAACCTATAACCAAAACCTAAACTTAAACCTAAAACCTAAATGTATTCTCAAATCCCTAAACCTACACCTAATCCAAATCTCAACTCCCTAACCTAAACCTAAACCTAACTTGAAAACGCAAAACCTAAACCCAATCTCCGAACACGAACCCGATTTCCTAAACCTAAACCTTAACCTATTCGCAATTCCCTAAACCTTAACCTATAACCTAACTTAAACCTAAACCTATAACCTACACTTATAACCTAAACCTAAACCTATAACCTAAACCTAAGCCTAAAACCTAAACTTATGACCTAACCTAAACCTAAACCTATAACCTAAACCAAAGCCTAAAACCTAAACCTATGACCTAACCTAAACCTAAAACCTAAACCTTAACCAATAATCTAAAACCTAAACCTAAACCTAAAACCTAAATGTATTCTCAAATCCCTAAACCTAAACTTACACCTAATCCTAATCTCAACTCCTAACTTAAACCTAAACCTAAACTTGAAAACCCAAACCTAAACCCGATCCCGAACCCGAAACACGATTGCTTAAACCTAAACCTTAACCTATTCTCAATTCCTTAAACCTATATAGCTTATAACCTAAACCTAAACCTAAACCTATAACCTAAACCTAAACCTAAACCTAAATGTATTCCCAAATCCCTACACCTAAACCTACACCTAATCCTAATCTCAACTCCCTAACCTAAACCTAAACTTGAAAACCCAAACCTAAAGCCGATCCCGAACCCGAACCCGATTTCCTAAACCTTAACCTAACCTATTCTCAATTCCCTAAACCTATAGCTTATAACCTAAACATAAACCTTAACCTTAACCTAAACCTAAACCTAAACCTATAACCTATAACCTAAACCTAAAACTTAAATATATTCTCAAATCCCTAAACCTACACCTACACTACACCTAATCCTAATCTCAACTCCTAACCTAAACCTAAAACTTAAATATATTCTCAAATTCCTAAACCTACACCTACACCTAATCCTAATCTCAACTCCCTAACCTAAACCTAAACCTAAACTTGAAAACCCAAACCTAAACCGGATCCCGAACCCGAACCCGATTTCCTAAACCTAAACCTTAACCTATTCTCAATTCCCTAAACCTATAGTTTATAACCTTAACCTAAACCTTAACCTATTCTCAAATTCTAAACCTAAACCTACACCTAATCCTAATCTAAACTCCCTAACCTAAACCTAAACCTAAACTTGAAAACCCAAACCTAAACCCGATCCCGAACCCGAACCCGATTTCCTAAACCTAAACCTTAACCTATTCTCACCCCTAAACCTAAACCAAACTTGAAAACCCAAACCTAAACCCGAACCCGAACCCGAACCCGATTTTCTAAACGTAAACCTTAACCTATTATGAATTTCCTAAACCTTAACCTATAACCTAACCTAAACCTAAACCTATAACCTACACTTATAACCTAAACCTAAACCTAAAACCTAGACCTAAGCCTAAAACCTAAACCTATGACCTAAAACCTAAATGTATTCTCAAATTCCTAAACCTAAACCTACACCTAATCCTAATTTCAACTCCTAACCTAAACCTAAAACTAAACTTGAAAACCCAAACCTAAACCCGATCCCCAACCCAAACCCGTTTCCCTAAACCTAAACCTTAACCTATTCTCAATTCCCTAAACCTATAGTTTATAACCTAAACCTAAACCTTAACCTAAACCAAAACCTATGACCTAAAACCTAAATGTATTCTCAAATCTCTAAACCTAAACCTACACCTAATCCTAATCTCAACTCCCTAACCTAAACCTAAACCTAAACTTGAAAACCCAAAACTAAAACCCGATCCCAAACCCAAACCCGATTTCCAAAACCTAAACCTTAACCTATTCTCAAATCCTAAACCTAAACCTACACCTAATCCTAATCTAAACTCCTAACCTAACCTAACCCTAAACTTGAAAACCCAAACCTAAACCCAAACCCGGACCCGAACCCAAATTCCTAAACCTAAACCTATTTTCAAATCCTAAACCTAAACCTCCACCTAATCCTAATCTCGGCTCCTTAACCTAAACCTAAACCTAACTTGAAAACCCAAACCTAAACCCGATCCCGATTTCCTAAACCTAAACCTTAACCTATTCTCAATTCCCTAAACCTTAACCTATAACCTAACTTAAACCTGAAACCTATAACCTACATAACCTAAACCTAAACCTATAACCTAAACCTAAGCCTAAAACCTAAACCTATGACCTAACCTAAACCAAAACCTAAACCTTAACCTTTAACCTAAAACCTAAATATATTCTCAAATCCCTAAACCTAAACCTACACCTAATCCTAATCTCAACTCCCTAACCTAAACCTAAACCTAAACTTGAAAACCCAAACCTAAACCCGATCCCAAACCCAAACCCGATTTCCTAAACCTAAACCTTAACCTATTCTCAAATCCCTAAATCGAAACCTCCACCTAATCCTAATCTCAACTCCCTAACCTAAACCTAAACCTAACTTAAAACCCAAACATAAACCTCGATCCCGAACCCGAACCCGATTTCTAAACCTAAACCTTAACCTATTCTCACTTCCCTAAACCTTAACTTATAACCTAACCTAAACCTAAACCTATAACCTACACTTATAACCTAAACCTAAACCTATAACCTAAACCTAAGCCTAAAACCTAAACCTATGACCTAAAACCTAAATGTATTCTCAAATTCCTAAACCTAAACTTGCACCTAATCCTAATTTCAACTCCCTAACCTAAACCTAAACCTAAACTTGAAAACCCAAACCTAAACCCGATCCCCAACCCAAACCCGATTCACTAAACCTAAACCTTAACCTATTCTCAATTCCCTAAACCTATAGCTTATAACCTAAACCTAAACCTTAACCTAAACCAAAACATATGACCTAAAACCTAAATATATTCTCAAATCTCTAAACCTAAACCTACACCTAATCCTAATCTCAACTCCCTAACCTAAACCTAAACCTAAACTTGAAAACCCAAAACTAAAACCCGATCCCAAACCCAAACCCGATTTCCTAAACCTAAACCTTAACCTATTCTCAAATCCCTATACCTAAACCTACACCTAATCCTAATCTAAACTCCTAACCTAAACCTAACCCTAAACTTGAAAACCCAAACCTAAACCCAATCCCGAATCCGAACCCAAATTCTAAACCTAAACCTATTTTTCAAATCCCTAAACCTAAACCTACACCTAATCCTAATCTCAACTCCTTAACCTAAACCTAAACCTAACTTGAAAACCCAAACCTAAACCCGATCCCGATTTCCTAAACCTAAACCTTAACCTATTCTCAATTCCCTAAACGTTAACCTATAACCTAACTTAAACCTATACCTATAACCTACATAACCTAAACCTAAACCTATAACCTAAACCTAAGCCTAAAGCCTAAACCTATGACCTAACCTAAACCTAAAACCTAAACCTTAACCTTTAACCTAAAACCTAAATGTATTCTCAAATCCTTAAACCTAAACACGCACCTAATCCTAATCTCACCTCCCTAACCAAAACCTAAACCTAAACTTGAAAACCCAAACCTAAACCCTATCCCGAACCCGAACCCGATTTCTAAACCTAAACCTTAACCTATTCTCAAATCCCTAAACCGAAACCTCCACCTAATCCTAATCTCAACTCCCTAACCTAAACCTAAACCTAACTTGAAAACCCAAACATAAACACGATCCCGAACCCGAACCCGATTTCCTAAACCTAAACCTTAACCTATTCTCAATTCCTAAACCTTAACCTATAACCTAACCTAAACCTTAACCTATTCTCAATTCCCCTAAACCTTAACCTATAACCTAACCTAAACCTAAACCTATAACCTACACTTATAACCTAAACCTAAACCTATAACCTAAACCTAAGCCTAAAACCTAAACCTATGACCTAAAACCTACATGTATTCTCAAATCACTAAACCTAAACCTACACCTAATCCTAATCTCAACTCCCTAACCTAAACCAAAACCTAAACTTGAAAACCCAAACCTAAACCCGATCCCGAACCCGAACCCGATTCCCTAAACCTAAACCTTAACCTATTCTCAATTCCTAAACCTAAACCTTAACCTATTCTCACCCCCTAAACCTATAGCTTATAACCTAAACCTAAACCTAAACCTTAACCTAAACCTATAACCTTAATCTAAACCAAAACCTATGACCTAAAACCTAAATGTATTCTCAAATCTCTAAACCTAAACCTATACCTAATCCTAATCTAAACTCCCTAACCTAAACTTGAAAACCCAAACCTAAAACCCGATCCAAAACCCGAACCCGATTTCCTAAACCTAAACCTTAACCTATTCTCAAATCCATAAACCTAAACCTACACCTAATCCTAATCTAAACTCCCTAACTTAAACCTAAACCTAAACTTGAAAACCCAAACTTAAACCCAATCCCGAACCCAAACCCGAATTCTAAATCTAAACCTATTTTCAAATCCCTAAACCTAAACCTACACCTAATCCTAATCTCAACTCCCTAACCTATACCTAAACCAAACTTGAAAACCAAAACTAAACCCGATCCCGATTTCCTAAACCTAAACCTTAACCTATTCTCAATTCTCTAAACCTTAACCTATAACCTAACTTAAACCTAAACCAAAAACCACATAACATAAACCTAAACCTATAACCTAAACCTAAGCCTAAAACCTAAACCTATGACCTAACCTAAACCTAAAACCTAAACCTTAACAAATAACCTAAACCTAAATGTATTCTCAAATTCATAAACCTAAACCTACACGTAATCCTAATCTCAACTCCCTAACCTAAACATAAACCTAAACTTGAAAACCCAAACCTAAACCCGATCCCGAACCCGAACCCGATTTCCTAAACGTAAACCTTATCCTATTCTCAATTCCCTAAACCTAAACCTACACCTAATCCTAATCTCAACTCCCTAACCTAAACCTAAACCTAACTTGAAAACCCAAACCTAAACCCTATCCCGAACCCGAACCCGATTTCCTAAACCTAAACCTTAACCTATTCTTAATTCCCTAAACCTTAACCTATAACCTATCCTAAACCTAAACCTATAACCTACACTTATAACCTAAACCTAAACCTAAACCTATAACCTAAACCTAAGTGTAAAACCTAAACCTATGACCTAAAACCTAAATGTATTCTCAAATCCTAAACCTAAACCTACACCTAATCCTAATCTCGACTCCCCAACCTAAACATAAACCTAAACTTGAAAACCCAAACCTAAACCCGATCCCGAACCCGAACCCGATTCCCTAAACCTAAACCTTAACCTATTCTCAATTCCCTAAACCTATAGCTTATAACCTAAACCTAAACCTTAACCTAAACCTAACCTTAATCTAAACTAAGACCTATGACCTAAAACCTAAATGTATTCTCAAATCTCTAAACCTAAACCTATACTCAATCTAATCTCAACTCCCTAACCTAAACCTAAACCTAAACTTGAAAACCCAAACCTAAAACCCGATCCGAAACCCGATCCCAATTTCCTAAACCTAAACCTTAACCTATTCTCAAATCCCTAAACCTAAACCTACACCTAATTCTAATATAAACTCCCTAACTTAAACCTAAACCTAAACTTGAAAACCTAAACCTAAACCCAATCCCGAACTCGAACCCGAGATTCTAAACCTAAACCTATTTTCAAATCCCTAAACCTAAACTTACACCTAATCCTAATCTCAACTCCCTAACTTAAACCTAAACCTAACTTGAAAACCCAACCTAAACCCAATCCCGATTTCCTAAACCTAAACCTTAACCTATTCTCAATTCTCTAAACCTAAACCTATAACCTAACTTAAACCTAAACCTATAACCTACATAACCTAAACTAAACCCATAACCTAAACCTAAGCCTAAAACCTAAACCTATGACCTAAGCTAAACTTAAAACCTAAACCTTAACCAATAACCTAAAACCTAAATGTATTCTCAAATCCCTAAACCTAAACCTACACCTAATCCTAATCTCAACTCCCTAACCTAAACCTAAATCTAAACTTCAAAACCCAAACCTAAACCCGATCCAGAACACAGAACCCGATTTCCTAAACCTAAACCTTAACCTATTCTCAATTCCCTAAACCTAAACCTACACCTAATCCTAATCTCAACTCCCTAACCTAAACCTAAACCTAACTTGAAAACCCAAACCTAAACCCTATCCCAGACCCGAACCCGATTTCCTAAACCAAGCCTTAACCTATTCACAATTCCTAAACCTTAACCTACAACCTAACCTAAACCTAAACTTATATCCTACACTTATAACCTAAACCTAAACCTATAACCTAAACCTAAGCCTAAAATCTAAACCTATGACCTAAAACCTAAATGTATTCTCAAATCCCTAAACCTAAACCTACACCTAATCCTAATCTCAACTCCCTAACCTAAACCTAAACCTAAACTTGAAAACCCAAACTAAACTCGATCCCGAACCCGAACCCGATTCCTAAACCTAAACCTTAACCTCTTCTTAATTCCCTAAACCTATAGCTTATAACCTAAACCTAAACCTTAACCTAAACCTAAACCTTAACCTAAACCTATAACCTTAATCTAAACCAAAACCTATGACTTAAAACCTAAATGTATTCTCAAATCTCTAAACCTAAACCTATACCTAATCCTAATCTCAACTCCCTAACTTAAACTTGAAAACCCAAACCTAAAACCCGATCCCAAACCCGAACCCGATTTCTAAACCTAAACCTAAACCTATTCTCAAATCCCTAAACCTAAACCTACACCTAATCCTAATCTAAACTCCCTAACTTAAACCTAAACCTAAACTTGAAAACCCAAACCTAAACCCAATCCCGAACCCGAACCCGAATTCCTAAACCTAAACCTATTTTCAAATCCCTAAACCTAAGCTACACCTAATCCTAATCTCAACTCCCTAACCTAAACCTAAACCTAACTTTAAAACCCAAACTTAAACCCGATCCCGATTTCCTAAACCTAAACCTTAACCTATTCTTAATTCCCTAAACCTTAACCTATTACCTAACTTAAACCTAAACCTATAACCTACATAACCTAAACCTAAACCCATAACCTAAACCTAAGCCTAAAACCTAAACCTGTGACCTAACCTAAACCTAAAATCTAAACCTTAACCAATAACCTAAAACCTAAATGTATTCTCAAATCCTAAACCTAAACCTACACCTAATCCTAATCTCAACTCCTTAACCTAAACCTAAACCTAAACTTGAAAACCCAAACCTAAAACCCGATCCCAAACCCGAACCCGATTTCCTAAACCTAAACCTTAACCTATTCTCAAATCTCTAAACCTAAACCTACACCTAATCCTAAACTAAACTCCCTAACTTAAACCTAAACCTAAACTTGAAAACCCAAACCTAAACCCGAACCCGATTTCCTAAACCTAAACCTTAACCAATTCTCAATTCCCAAACCTAAACCTACACCTAATCCTAAGCTCAACTCCCTAACCTAAACCCAAACCTAACTTGAAAACCCAAACCTAAACCCGATCTCGAACCCGAACCCGATTCCCTAAACCTAAACCTTAACCTATTCTCAATTCCTTAAACCTATAGCTTATAACCTAAACCTAAACCTTAACCTAAACCTAAACCTAAACCTTAACCTAAACCTATAACCTTAACCTAAACCAAAACCTATGACCTAAAACCTAAATGTATTCTCAAATCTCTAAACCTAAACCTACACCTAATCCTAATCTCAACTCCCTAACCTAAACCTAAACCTAACTTGAAAACCCAAACCTAAACCCGATCCCGAACCCAACCCGATTTCCTAAACCTAAACCTTAACCAATTCTCAATTCCCTAAACCATAACCTATAACTAACCTAAACCTAAACCTATAACCTACACTTATAACCTAAACCTAAACCTATAACCTAAACCTAAGCTAAAACCTAAACCTATGACCTAAAACCTAAATGTATTCTCAAATCCCTAAACCTAAACCTACACCTAATCCTAATCTCAACTCCCTAACCTAAACCTAAATCTAAACTTGAAAACCCAAACCTAAACCCGATCCCAACCCGAACCCGATTCCACTAAACCTAAACCTTAACCTATTCTCACTTCCCTAAACCTATAGCTTATAACCTAAACCTAAACCTTAACCTAAACCTATAACCTTAACCTAAACCAAAACCTATGACCTAAAACCTAAATGTATTCTCAAATCTCTAAACCTAAACCTACACCTAATCCTAATTTCAACTCCCTAACCTAAACCTAAACCTAAACTTGAAAACCCAAACCTAAAACCCGATCCCAAACCCAAACTCGATTTCTAAACCTAAACCTTAACCTATTCTAAAATCCCTAAACTTAAACCTACACCTAATCCTAATCTAAACTCCTAACCTAAACCTAAACCTAAACTTGAAAACCCAAACCTAAACCCAATCCCCGAACCCGAACCCGACTTTTTAAACCTAAACCTTAACCTATTTTCAAATCCCTAAACCTAGACCTACACCTAATCCTAATCTCAACTCCCTAACCTAAACCTAAACCTAAACTTGAAAACCCAAACCTAAACCCGATCCCAAACCCGAACCCGAACCCGATTTCCTAAACCTAAACTTAAACCTAAACTTGAAAACCCAAACCTAAACCCGATCCAACTCGAACCCGATTTCCTAAACCTAAACCTTAACATATTCTCAATTCCTAAACCTATAGCTTATAAAACCTAAAACCTTAACCTTAACCTAAACCTATAACCTTAAAACCGAAACCTATGACCTAAAACCTTAACCTATAACCTATAACCTAAACTTACAAACTATAACCTAACCTTAACCTAAACCTAAAACCTAAACCTTAACCAATAACCTAAAACCTAAACCTAAACCTAAAACCTAAATGTATTCTCAAATTCCTAAACCTAAACTTATACCTAATCCTAATCTCAACTCCCTAACCTAAACCTAAACCTAAACTTGAAAACCCAAACCTAAACCCGATTCCGAACCCGAACCCGATTTCCTTAACCTAAACCTTAACATATTCTCAATTCCCAAACCTATAGCTTATAAGACCTAAAACCTTAACTCAGTAACCTATAACCTAAACTTGTAACCTATAACTTAACCTTAACCTAAACCTAAAACCTAAACCTTAACCAATAACCTAAAACCCGAACTTAAACCTAAAACCTAAATGTATTCTCAAATTCTAAACCTAAACCTATAGCTAATCCTAATCTCAACTCCCTAACCTAAACCTAAACCTAAACTTGAAAACCCAAACCTAAACCCGATCCCGAACCCGAACCCTATTTCCTAAACCTAAACCTTAACCTATTCTCAATTCCTAAACCTAAACCTTAACCTAAACCTAAACCTAAACTTAAAACCGAAACCTTAACCTATAACCTAACCTTAACCTAAACCTAAAACCTAAACCTTAACCAATAACCTAAAACCTAAACCTAAACCTAAAACCTAAATGTATTCTCAAATCCCTAAACCTAAACCTACACCTAATCCTAATCTCAACTCCCTAACCTAAACCTAAACTTGAAAACCCAAACCTAAACCCGATCCCGAACCGAACTCTATTTCTAAACCTATACCTTAACCTATTCTCAATTCCTAAACCTAAACCTTAACCTAAACCTAAACCTAAACTTTAACCTAAACTTAAAACCTAAACCTAAACCTATAACATATAACCTAAACCTAAACCTAAAACCTGAATGTATTCTCAAATCCCTAAAGTTAGACCTACACCTAATCCTAATCTCAACTCCCTAACATAAACCTAAACTTGAAAACTCAAACCTAAACCCGATACCGAACCCGAACCCGAACCCGATTGCTGTAATAATGTAGCCCAATCACATGGCAATAAACAAGAATGTATCCCTTTTAACGCATGCCCCTTTTTACAAAGCTTTAATTTTTGTTGTTGTTTCTATTAATTGAAACACTTTTTTGCATTATTTGCTCGTATTAGTTTTATTTTAATGATCAGTTTTATTTTAAAAAAAGTGCCCACTTTTTTGGATGAAGTTTCTGCAATTTTTCATGATTCTGACTTATAATGTTTTGTTTTTGTTGGTTGAATATTTTTTTATTAGATGAATGACAAAAAGAAAATCGTTGCTGATTTTTTTTCCTTTTTTTTTTTTACTTATGAAGTTAAACTTATTTATATGTATTATACGTGGATGAATGTAATGTGGATAAGATTGTTTGTTTGGATGGATGTAGTTTATGTTTGGATGAATTTACGTAGTTTGGGTTTAGATGGATGTGAATGTGATGAAATGTGGATAAGATTGTTTTTTTACGTATGAAGTTAAACTTATTTATATGTATTATGCGTGGATGAATGTAATGTGGATAAGATTGTTTGTGTTTGGATGGATGTAGTTTATGTTTGGATGGATTTACGTAGTTTGGGTTTAGATGAATGTGAATGTGATGAAATATATTGTATAACAGGTGTATATTAGGAAGAATATTGTAACAGGTCAAATTTGAAAATATCCTTTAAGGGTCATTAAGAGACGGTCCATAGCGGTCCTTTTAAAGGACGGTCTATAACCGTCCTTTGAAGGCTCATAAGAGACGGTCCATGACAGTCCTTTTTAAGGACGGTCCATGACCGTCCATTTAAAGGACGGTCCATGGTCGTCCTTTGAAGGCTCATAAGAGACGGTCCATGACAGTCCTTTTTAAGGACGGTCCATGACAGTCCTTTTAAAGGATGGTCTATGGCCGTCCTTTTTAGGCTCATAAGAGACGGTCCATGACAGTTCATTTTAAGGACGATCCATGACCGTCTTTTTTTCGTCAATAAGAATGACGGTTTTCAATCGTCCTTTAAGTAATAGGACACGTCAAAATTTGACGGCCTATGCGATGGTCCATGACCGTCCTTTTTAGTCATTTGAGACGGTTTTGGACCGTCCTTTTTTCGCTATTTTGGCCTAGTGATACACCCCTTTAAATAAGAATAGAAAGAGGTAGAATCCAAATAGGAAGCAAAATCCGTAAAATCTGTGTTTTCGCAATCGCGTCTGCGAAACTTATCGATGTCATCGAGCCACTCTCGATGACAGCCTCGATATCAGCTGAAGGTCTCTCGATGACAGCTTCGATATCATCGACGGTCCTTTGATGATATCGAAACAGGACCAAAACTGTCCAGCAACCAAGGGTGAAAAATATTGTGAATTATCGATGGCATCGAGCCCTGTTGATATCATCGGAAACCCTGGCGATATCATCGACAGACCACCAGATAGATTTAAGACATCTGTCGATAACACTATCTGCAGTGAGCCCTACCAGATTAACATCCTAAATCACGAAGTTATGCTCCCCGCACGTTCCACCCCATGGTGCATGTTCCTTCTTAGAGTGAAAATTGCATTTTGGTCATTTTCGGTTTTACATGGCCCCTTTTAAGTCTGCACTTACAATTGTATCCTTGAGAATCCAAGCTCAAGTCAGGCGTGGAAAACGCTGCACGTCATCATTGTAAATTTCTGAACGGGCGTGTATGAAACAGCCTAGCAGGACGGACTTGTCCTGGCAGGTGCTTTGTGGGGCCCAGCTATGAGACTTTGAATAATCTGCATCCATGGAAAACCTCCTGCCCCTGCTAGGACCAAGTGGGGAGGGTATCAGGTGAGAACCTGCCCTCACCCAAGACGGTCCGGTCCATACCGTGGGACCCACCTTGATGTATCTATTATGTATCCATGTTGTCTATCTGTTTTCCCAAATCATTTCAGGGTATGATCCCAAAAATGAAGAATATCGAAATCTCATATGAACCATACTCTGAAATAGTGATGATTGAACCGACCTACCTTTAAAAGCTTTTTAGGCCGCACCTTAACGTTTCGGTAGTATTTATCTGCCATCCAATCCACTGATAAGGTCTAATAGGCCTTGATGAAGGTTATATATATATATATATATATATATATATATATATATATATATATATATATATATATATATATATATATATATATATATATATATATGAGTAATGCTCACATACAACTAGTTGGACATTGCATTTTCGTCCAACTAGCTTTGCATTTAATGAGAAAATTCCCTCTTTTATACATATGCTTACATTTGAGAGGTTTTAGAATGCATGTCATAATTATGTAAAGTAACATGTGTGTTAAAGATCTAGGCCATTCATCAGTTAAGACCCACTAAGAAAAGTTATGTAACAAAAACTAAGAAATAGCACTTGTAAGAAAAGTACGTATGCATGTTAAATCCGGATCGTTGGACAGTTTTATTAACAACTAACACTTTCCATAAGTATTTGACATGATCGATCATAAGATCATAAAAAAAAAAAAAAAAAAATGTCCTTGGCATGTTGACATGTAATTTATCTAATGCACGATCTGATTTTGAGTTGGATGGTCCAAATCTATAATAGGTGTGTATCCCATCATATATTTACTCTCCCTTCGCATGTTTCCTCTTTCCAAATATTTAGCATAAAGTTTGCCTGACCTAACAGGCATTGCTTTCCTTGATGTAGAATGAAAGAGTTCATGTGGAGTAGATCCACCCCGTCTATCATGTGGGCCACCTTGTGTTTGTACATGGACTTACAATTAAGGTAGATTCAACACTAGATTGGGCTAAACCATGGTAAGTAGTTAAGATAGAAAGTCACACCATTAAAATTAACCAAATTGTGTTTGGCTAACTGACTTGTATATTTGGTTGTTGTGGTGTTTAAAAAAGCAATGCTTGTGATGGGTCAACCTATTAGACGGATTGGATGTCATTTTTAAGCAAAAGGTTGGATGATACGTACCGGCTGGACACAAAACGGTACTCCAACCCGACGAACTTGGACTTTTTTTTACTGGAAAAAAGAATTTCACCGTACGCTCTATATTAATTTTTGATTTTTGATTTTATTTTTTATTTTTTATGGGACTCACCTTGATATGTATGTGTGATCCACTCCAACCATGAGATTTGTAATCTTATATTGGGTATAGAAGACAAAAATCAAGCCCACACATGATTTAAAACTAACACCGTGGTGGGCTGACCCGAACGGGCCACTCTTTTCCAAAGTTCGTTTAAATCACTCATCTGCTGTCATTACAAGGATTAATTACCAAAATAACCCCACTTCTCTTCCAAGCATTATGAGCCTTAATTATCATATTAAATTACGCCAAGCAGTAGTGTTTTGGGAAAAGGAACCACACGGACTCCCACCTCTGATTTTTATGGGCCCAGTCTGACATGTATGTGAGATCCACTCCACCCATTAGATGTGTAATCCAGTGATAAACCTAGAGCCAATAAATCAGGCTAACCGGTGATTCATATGGGCCACACCAATGGGAACAATTAGGAGGGAGACATCCATCCTTGATTTTTACAGGGCATATCATGACGAAACTCTAAAATCCATTCTATCCATTAGATGTCACACCAAAAGTAAGCTTGGGTCCCAAAAATCAGGCCCATATATGATCCATGTGAGCCACACTATTGGAAATAGTTTAGTGGGTAAACCTTTTCACGTACACTGTTTCTGCTAGTGTGGTTGACCTGAACTAAGGATGGGGATGAGAATTGAGACCTTGATATAACATGGGGTGACATACCTGATGGTTGGCAGCGATGGGGCCCACCTAAGCCGTGGCCCCTTTTCCATACCAAAATGAAATTAGTGTGCAGTGGGAAGCATTTACTTGCATTAATTAAGAGGGACTTGTTTCATTAAATGCATTGCTAGTTGGGCGAAAACAATGTCCAACTAGTTGTGTGAGCATTCCTCTCTCTCTCTCTCTCTCTCTCTCTCTCTCTCTCTCTATATATATATATATATATATATATATATATATATATATATATATATATATGCTACACACAACTATTTAGACACCATATATTTTGGTCCAACTACCACGGCATTTAATGGGAAAATTTGTCTCTTCGATACAAAATACTTTCCCGAAGTTCCTCCCCAAGGATTCTGGGTGGGGCCTACTGCAATGTTTGTGAGAAATCAAACCTGCCTATTTGTTTTTCAACCTCATTTTAAGACATGCTACCAAAAATGAGGAGAATCCAAAACTTAACTGGGCATAGAAGATGAAACAGTGGGGAAAGGAATGCCTACCGTTGAAACCTTCATAGGCTCCTTGCTCTTTATATGTCATCTAAACTGTTTATGAGGTCATTTTCACTTAGATAAAGTGAAAACACCAAAAAATTGGATCGTCACGGAACTTTTATGGCCATATAAATGTTTCAACGGTGGTCACTAAATCTCCACTGTTTCCTCTCGTGTGGCCCACTTGAGTTTTGGATCCTTCTCATTTTTTGTCTTGTGTCATAAAATGAGCTTAAAAAACGGATAGAGGGGTTGGATTTCTCAAAAACATCTAAGTTAGCCCAACACATAATCCTTGTGCAGTAACTTCCTTCAAGAGGCTTTCGGAGGAACTCGCCGTCCCATACATATTTGGCATTAATTAATGCTAATTAATGTTAAGAGAGGAAGCGTTGGCTACGTTAGCTTTCCAAGAGGTCTTTTGAAAATGATCCAGACTTGGGTGGGCTCCAATGTGGTCTTAATGTAAATTCCACCTGGACTATTAGGTGTGTTACCCCATGTTAGATCTAGGAACCAAAAATCAACTCCATGCATGGTTCAAGTGGACCACACAATTGAAAATAGTGTGAAAAAGAAGAAGAAGAAGAAGAAGCTTACCTTCCAAAATGATTCCTTTGATGAGGCACACTTAGATCAAGTATTGCCCCGATTTTTTAGTTCTACGTCTAACCTTTGGTGTGACATTTCATGATTGGAGTGCATTTTACTTACTCATAGCTGTGAATCCTGTAAAAATCAAAGGTAGATTTCTCTTCCTCTACTATTATGTTGTGTGGCCTATCTGAATCAGAAGTAAGTATGATATTTTGTCACAACACGTGGAATGAGATGACACATCTGACGGTCGTAGTAGATCTCACATGCACAGCCCCATGTGCCAATAAAAATAAGGTTGGGGGTTCCTCTTCTGACGTAAAGCTCTCGGGACTCCGTTACAAGGAAAAAAGGGTCATATTAGAAAAAAATAATAAAAAAAAGAAAAAAAGAAAAGAATAAGAGTAGATTCAATGCGGCCCTTTCCTCATGCAACACAGTTTGTCCTGATCATGCCACCAACTTTGATGTAAGTATTATATATCCACGCTGTCCATTGGTTTTTTAAGCTTAGTTTAAAACATCAATCAGAAAATGAAACAGTTATAAATCTCAAGTGGTCTACACCATAGGAAATAGTGGATATTGAACACTTACCATTAAAACTTTTCCATGTCCCACTGTAATTTTTACTTGGCAGCCAAATTATTGAAAAGGTCACAAAGGCTTTGATGAAGTAAAATAAAAATTAAAAACAAATTTCAGCTTGATCCAAAACTTTTGGACCACAAAAAGTTTTTAATGGCCAATCACCACAGTTTCTGTGGTGTGGGCCACTTGAGAATTATATCTACTTGATTTTTTGAATCATGTCCTACCATGAGCTGAAATTATGGATGTAGGGCATGGATATACAATATGTACATCAAGGTAGGCCTAGGGTCAAGGATGTACAGTGGTGCGTGAGAACATGTTGCACCAAATCTCCTAGCACTTTTTTGGGAACGTGCACCTTCTTTCTTGGAACCGGAAGAAGTTTAATAGTAGGATATAAAACCAACCTTGATTTTTGATATATATGGACCACCGTGTCATGCATGTAGGATCCACTCGGACCAACAGATGTGCAATCACATCTTAAGTTTAGAGCCAAAATATAAAGTAGATTTGTAATTCAAGTGAGCCACACCAATAGAACAGTTGAAGTAGAGATGTCCACCTTTGATTTTTATAGGACCCCAATCATGATTATGTGAAATCCACTCCAACCATTAGATGCTAAAGCAAAGGCTAGGTGAGGGACCCAAACATAATATCAACACGTGATTCAAGTGGGCCTCATCAAACGAACCATTTTGGAGGGTGAGATTTTTCAGCACATTGTTTCCAACTATGCGTTCCACCTGAACCACCAATGGGGATGATTTTCAGTCCCTAAGTCTAACATGGGATGACACATGTGATGGTCGGGTGGATTTTACATTAGCACTACAATAGGGCCCACCCAAGCCAATGACCATTTTAAAACACTCTGTTTGAAAGGTAAAATAAACAAAGTCCTATCTCTCTCTCAACACTAATTAGCATTCATTAATTCGAACTAGTTGGACGGTACAACTAGTTGTGTGTGAGCATTATATATATATATATATATATATATATATATATATATATATATATATATATATATATTGTCATGCTAACCCCTCACGTGTACGCCTTTGCACATGTGTCATGGGTTTCTAATCCGAACGGTCCGATGCGAACTCCCATGAAACCCTAAGGTACAAATTTTGATCCTCATATAAAATTTTGGTGGGCCATAACAAAGAGAAATGCAAATCAAGGGAAGAAACTATTTTAATTTTTCATGGCTCACCAAAGTTTTGGATCAAAGTAAAAATTGGGTTTTAAATCATGGCCTAAGTGGTAGAATGAGCGATGAAAACCTCCTTTTAAACAAGGTCTTGAGAACAGTGGGGCGTGATTAACAAGCTAACATTGAGGTCATTGGTTTGAGCCCATGTTACCTAAAAAGAAAAAGTAACTATATATATATATATATATATATATATATATATATATATATATATATATATATATATATATATATATATATATATAGGAAAAGGTACTATGCGCTCGAGCTCACGGTCCTGTCCCATGAGGACGAGTAGTGTAAGACTTACCGTGATGTGTTTCGAACATCTACCCCATCGATCCGAGATGTACCATTCCATCGTGGGCCTAGGTCTCAAAAATCAAGTCAATTCGTGACTTGTGTGGGCCACACCACATACAGAAGTAGGGAGGGGCCATGCACCATTAAAACATTCATAACCATTTTTTAGGGCCCACCGAGATGTGGTTTGCAAATCTAGCCCATCCATTACGCGTGTCCCACTTGAATGAGGGTTCAGACCAAGTTTCAGGGGCATGCAAAACTCAGGTGGGCCCCACCAAGTGCTTTTACATGTTTTAACGGTGTCTTCACATAATTTTAGATGGTATGGCCCACCTGAGTTCCGTATACGGCTGATTTTTGGGATATCCCATAATTTAAAGGGTACCCATCAAATGCACGGTGTTGATGGTCGACACACATCACGGTGGGGCCCACACAGCTCGACCTCACGATAAGCTTATCGTGAGCTCGAGCGCATGATACCTTTTCCCATATATATATATATATATATATATATATATATATATGGGCGCCACCGTGATATGGGTCGAACATCTACCTCATCAGTTAGATGCACCATTCAATGGTGGGCCACGGGCTTAAAAATCAAGTCAATCCAATGTCTTGGGTGGGCCACACCACATACAATAGTTGAGAGGGGTTACCCTTGCATTAAAACATTCATAATTATTTCTTGAGCCCACCGAGATGTGGTTCACGATTCCAGCCCATCCATTTTGTGCGTCCCACTTGGATGAGGGGTTAGACCAAGTTTCAACAGCATCCAAAACTCAAGTAAGCCCCACCAAGTACTTTTATATGTTTTAAGCATGTCTTCACATAGTTTTAGATGGTATGGTGTAACGCCCCGAAAAATCGGGGGTCGTGCATACGCTCGACTCCCAAGTTCCCGAGTGTCACTTATTATTAATTTTATGGTTTACGATTAATCAAGCTTAAATGCACAATTTGGAATATCCTAGAGCATGAAACACAATCACACAAGTCTACTGAAATGAAGAAGATATATATGTATATATGAACAGGTCCAAAGAATGTATACGAGCTGCCCAAGGCGCCGCCTAGCAAAATCGCAAAAGAATAATGGATCCAAAAGATTAGAACCGAGCCCACGCTCAGCGATCTGATCCCGTCTCTCCAACTGACTGAGAGTCGTCCATCAGCTGGAAGTATAACAGCTCCTCCTCCTCATCGAGAGTAGTATCGCCACGCTCCATCTGCTCTGCATACCCTGCATCTATGAGAGAGTCTGGTTGGTGTTTTAAAATACCGTTCCAGAGTGGGAGTGAGTGATCAACTTAGTGTGAACTATTGGTCTCAAGTTATAACAGGCATCAATTATAGTATGAACTTAATGAAAAACAGACAATCATCAACACCTAGCAACTCTTATTTAAATGCATGCATGTAGGATGAAATGATGCATGCCCTCGCCACAACACTCCCTCAAGCGACTCCATCTAATGATCGCATATGACAACACTCCCTCAGAGCGACCTCGACTTCCGAGTCGCCACCCTAACTAATGCGATGCAATGCGATCGTGTTAGGTGAGTTATTAGTTAAGTCCATTCATCCAGCAGGTTGGAGATTCTGATTCACCCTACGTATCAATGCCCTAAACTGGTTGCGAGGTCAAGACCCCCCAACACGTGAGGCCGAGACCTCATGGTTCGTGATCCCGTCGGGTTCCTCATCCCCGACTCCAAGCACATGAGGAGTGCCGAAAGGAAGGGATCGCTCGCGGTCACTACGGGGAGGCGCGGTACCCCAACGTAGGCCAACAGCTTGGACACAGTGTCCCATTCCACCATGCCCGGCCTACGAGGTTGTGGACCAGTTTCAAGTGGATTATCGTTGGGCTACAATGGTTGCAGGGTAGTTCAGGATCCATACATATGTGAGCACCCAGGGTTAACAAACAGGGTTGGTCAGGCCGTAGGCTAGACCGCACAAATCAGGCGAGCATGAGACGAGTGACTTCGGGCAGAAGAGACCCATGTAGTCGAACTACAGCCACCCGAACACACCCGCCCAAATTCACGGGTCTAGCCCTAGTATAGCCCTACCGATGGGACTACCGTCTCTTGTCATGTTCCAGACCAACCCAAAGGTGTGAGGGTGATCCTAACGATCTATCAACTAGTATATCAACATCGTATCTCATGCATCTGGGTCAAATGAATCAAATATTCCTAGCAAGTATTCATGAATTAAAGTGCATGTGTAATGTGTGAGTGTGTGTGAGGAGGTTAAGCACTTGCTCTAGCCTAACAGGCCATATGCACAAGAGAAATGAAATCATACACACCATGAATCAGTAATATATGGAAGAAATGATAAGGTATAAGCATGTTATCATCCATACACGAAATCATGTGAGCAACAAATAACATCATGAAGAACCATCATGCATATCTATACAATTTCAAGAACCTACAATTCCTAGGGGTTCTCTAGATTTTCAAATATATCAACCAAGCATTTAAAATCATTAAGCTAGTACTACAATTGGTGCTAGGCCACCTAAGAACAATGGTCCGCATCTTAGGATTCGTTGGAGACTTGAAAATGACCTAGGAACGTCGATTTGGGGACCGCTTGGTCGGAATCCCTAAAGCAAGCTCATACATGTGAGAAATCCATGCAAAAAATCCCATTCCTCACAAAGGTTCTAAGGCAAAGGGAGGAGGAACCTTACCTAAACGATTGACGGATGATTTTGGTGGTTGTGGTGTAGGGTTTCCTCTTGGAGATAAGGTAGGGAGTTGGAAGGGATGATCTCCTTGGGCCCCACCACGATTTAAGGTCCACCTTACTCTTCTTCCCTCTCCCTTTCTTCTCCTTTCTCCTCTTTCTCTTCTCCCTTTTCTCTCTTCTCTCTTTCCTTCTCTAGGGCAAAATCGTATGGGGAGAAGTGGTGCCCAAATGCGGCCCTTTTATAATGCCAGATTTAGTGGAAATGGCCCCAAGTGTTGGGTTTTTACTATACTAGACCTATGGGAGGGTCTTTCTAAGCTCTAGGGCCCACTATGGGGTGTACACATTGATTTACACCGTAGGATAGTTAGCCCTAATGATGATCTACGTGTGGATATAATCGGCCCGCCATTTGGATGTACCAATCAACGGATATGATTATAAGTCTGTTTAACGGTCACCAATAGTCGATTGGGGCCGCGGCTATACGAATATGAGCAGGGAAATATTCTTAATCCACGGGTAAAGTTTGGTCGTAAACCGACGGTCCAAAATCCTTAACTTGGCATAAGAGTGGATGACCCAATTCACTTAAGTTCTAGCTCATTTCCTTGGGGTATTTGCACTTCTCATGCACTCGTCCTTTGGTTCAAGTTAAGCAGTTCTGGGCACTACCCAGGTCTGACTCCCGCGATGGACGTCGAGCCCAACAAGACATACATTACTCTATAATTTTGAGACTAGTGGCCCACCAACGAGCGGTCTAGAGCTTGTTTGGAAAATCGAGGCATTTCTGGAATGAATTTGGTAGTGAGATTTCTCGTGGGCAATGATTAGTGTTTGAATTAACTATGTTCATAATGTGGCCTATTTATAACTAGTGAAGGTGGAGATTTGGTTGTGCTTACTCTAAACTGTCGGTTTTAGGCTAAAAGAGTAACGGGGTTGCTCTGATGGGTCTCTGGTCACGAAATTTATAGGACAGGGGCTTCACGGCCTGATGAAGGGTCATACAAAGTTTGGGAACAAATGGATGAATGATTATGGGGTTTGATCAAACGGTTCTGATTGTTAAATGGCCCTGTAGGGTCCATTCTGATTGATGAGGCATTTCTGGTGGCCATCTGGCCATGAAATTTATAGGATAAGTGGTCCATGGCCCGATGAAGGGCCATGCAAAATTTGAAAATGATCAGATATGGGGTTTGGTCGCACGGGTCCGATTTGCAATCAACGGTTACCGTGCCACGATCGGGACCCAGATTTTATGGACGGGCGTAGAAAAATACATTAGACCTTCACCGTAAATTTGGAAGAAATTCGATGGCTGGAAAGTCTGGTATCTCAGTTTTATTTACGAGTGTCAGATTCCAATTCTGGCATTGGTGGGGTGCATTTGGCAAGTGCCAGATTCTAATTCTGGGTGTCCATTGGGTCCGTGGTCCGCGATGGACCATAAGCCCAGTGAGATCTTCAGTTCCCTAAAATTTTAAATTTTTCTAACCCTTCTCGGTCGTTGGGTAGCCCACACGGGCTGTTGTTAAGTGTAAACAGGCTATCTGGCTTAGCAGCCCGCACTTTGTCCCATCATAACTAGACTGGTCCACCCTAGTATAAACTAACATTGAGTGTTAATGGTCATTAAGTGATATTATAAATTAATTAATAAAAAAAATCACAAGGATTTTTTGGGAATCCAAAACAGTGAAAATCCAGGATGCATGTTACATATGGCTGTCCTGAGTTTTGTATGTGGCTGATTTTTGGGATATCCCATAACCTAAAGGGGACCCATCAAATGCACGATGTTGATGTTTGACCCACATCATGGTGGGGCCCACATAGCTCAATTGTAACATCTTGAAAAATTCTGTACAAAGACACGAGTACCACCTCAGGCAGAAATCACTCGGATCAAATCCTTTAGGAATTAGAGAAAATTAACTAAGTGCTAAACTAGATTAGTTGCGAAATCTGCTTGATCCACTTTAAATACGATCTTCAAGATTCAAAACTTGTAAAATCATTGACGCTAGGTTACCCTAAAATCTAGGATCAATCTCATTACCTAATTGCCCTCAAGAGCACATTGAAATTCCATATCGGATCTGGACAGCACGTCGAAAGTCCGATTATTACGAAATTATATAATTAAGACCGCCTTGCTGAGCTTGACAACCATCTTGGAAATCAAATCCAGATAATGTCCCGGGGCTATTCACTTGAGCTCGGAGTGAAGTATGTGAGAAATGTGGATATTTTAAAAATAAAATCTAAATTTAAGTCATCTGAGACTTGTTGCTTGCGGGCCGACTATAAGGATTCAGACTGTCAGAATCTGACCCAAATACACCCTCGGATCAGAGAAAATTTCATACACATGTCAATGTGCTTGTGGCCCTGATCGGTAATCGTGGACCGTTGAACAGAAACTGGTCCGACGTGATCGATCTGTAAATCCGATCGGATTAAAAACTTAACTCAACCTAGATCCATGGTTAGAGAGCTTAAGTCCGACATTTGGCTCAAGAGGGGGCTCTAGAAGTGATCCGTTGAGCTGAAACAGACTCCCTCTGGCTGTAAGCTAAGTACACCTTGACCCTGGGGCCATTTCCATTAGTTTTAGGCCTATATAAGCACCTTAAACCCTCTCTCATTCACTTCATACGAATTTGGTATAAACCCTAGGAGAGATAAGAGAGTAAAGAGAAAGAAAGTGAGAGAGAAGTGGGAGTCACTCCTGGGATTCGATCCCTGCTATTCTACGTGCCTATTCATTGTTACCTAATCACTATTCTGGCGAATCTGACTTCGTTCCTAGGTAAGAAAACCTAACCCTAGTCTGTTCTAGGTTTTCTGATAGTGTTAGGTATGAAATGGCTAACCTAACTCATGCTATAGGTTACAAATCCGCCATTGACAAAAACTAAACGTCTAAAATGACTCCGTTACGCGTTTATCGGCGTAAGGTGCAGACTATAAACGTATAAGTTATGGTTTTCAAAGCTTTCAATGTCAGATAATGATAGATTCCTGATGTGGGTGTTATTTCACATGCAAAATGCGATGTTCGTTTAGCGATTCAGTTATATATGCAATTTATGGCGTTTAGCATATTATGTGTATTTGTAGAAAATACCGTATACATACGAAATATGAAAGTATGTTTGCCATGATTAATTACTGTGTGTATATGCTAGTTATATGTGTAATAATTACTCAGCGAAAGGATTCGCCCTAATACATGTTTTGGCCAACATACGTTATGTATGTTAATAAATGTATTCTAAGTGTTTGTGAAAATGCTTGTATGAGTAAGTACTTAGGTGATAGTGCTTAGGGTGGGTGTTGAGATAGAGTTCTCAACTACCTTAGAAATGTGTATGATTTCCTCCATGCAAATTGTTTAGTTTAATCGCTTACTTATGAAATGTATGTGTTTGGATTTCCTATTTATATTGTGTTTTATAACATGCTTGTTAATATATTTGAATTACTTGTTTAATTCTACTCTGACTACTCCACATGCTTACTGGTTAAGGATTGAATGTGTTTGGGACTACAGTATAGTCCAGGCAATCGGTAACAGGCTTTGAGTTCGTGGTTGAGATTCATTCGCCACGTAGGACGTGTTTGACAAACCCGAGTCGTGCGTTGGTCGTCTGCAGTGATTAGGCCACATGAAGTGCTTACACACTTCATGTCGATCGATACGACGTGCGCTCGTATTAGTCGAGCTCGCCAAGTAACCCGATTTGCCTATTGTATGGTCACCATATATGGACGCTATTGCTTGAACCTAAGGTACCAAACTCACCAGTGAAATCCCGTTTAACCTTGGTACCTCGATCCGCTAAGACTCATGAGCCGGATATGGTGGTATGGGATACCATGGTCGAGCTGTCGGCCTACGCTAGGGCGACGAGCCTCCCCGTAGTGACCAGTAAGCAATCCAGACTCGTGATCCAAATACGGTGGTATGAGACACTGTATTCGAGCTGTCGGCCTACACTGATTTGATGACGAACCTTTTGTAGTGACCTCGAGTATACTCTGAGTCTACGTATAGGCAACGAGCCTTCCGTAGCATCTAGAGTATAAATTAGGCCTGCACTGATTTGGTGACGAGTCCTTTGCAGCGACCTAGAACCGTAACATCGTATGAGATTTACTAGGACTGACGACCCTAGAATGGATCCTTGTTTAGGAATGCTATAAGGGAGGTACCTTAGTTTCTCAATCCTGCTGTATGAAAAGGACTAATAAAAACTTGGTAATCACACTCATAACATCGTACTGCATGTGCCTCAAGTTAAGAGCACAGAGGGAAGAAAGCATGCCGCGACCGTAAGATGGTGTCGCAAGAGGGAGTGTAGGCGAGGGCATGCATTATTGTTCATATCATTCTGGCATTAATAAGAGTATCTAGATATGTTTGATTTTACTGCTTTATCATTACTGCTTGACTGAATCGATAACATGTTAACCTTTGCTGTATAGTTCCACTAAGTTGATCACTCACTCCCACGTTACGGGACAGTGTTTTAAACACCAACCAGACTCTGTCTTTATTTCAGATGATGACGTGACTCCAGAGGTGGAGCCTGACTACTACGATGATCAGGACGAGTTCTCTTATATGCAGTTCTCCGGTGGCTTCGCTTAACCTATCCGGATCGACGGGGCTACAGGGATTATCATTGTAGTTGTACTATATTGACATTTTGATTTTTGATGCTACTACATGTATATAGTGACTCAGTGACGTATTCATACTCTGGAGACCGATCATGATCTTTTGACTTATATACATTTATTTATGTCTTTCAGTCTTCCGCTTACGTTTTACAACTTAATCTAGAGTATGAATTACTGTTTTGGTATAATCTCACTCATGATTAATGCACTAACACAGACAACATTTAATCATAAGCATATATGTTGCATAAGTGATGTTTTGGAACTCGGAAGTTGAGTTGCTACTCGATCCCCGATTTTTAGGGCGTTACAACCTTATAGTACCATTTTCACACACACACACACACACACACACACACACATATATATATATATAGGAAAACGCTCACCTGCGAACTAGTTCGTACGTGGTACGTACGAACTTTTTTGACAACCCATCATACGTGATGAATCTCGCAAATCTGAACCGTCCACATGAAGCAGAACCTCATGAAACCTTATAGTATAAAATTTTACTTTGATCCGAAACTTTGGTGGACTGTGAAAAATGTAAATACTTTCTTTCCTTGATTTGAATTTCTCTTTGCTATGGACGGTATGGATAAAAGTTTTAGATAAAAGTGAAACTTGGTCCCTGGGGGTTTCACTAGGTGCTTTGCTTCACATGAACGGTTCAGATTTGCGAGATTCATCACGTATGATGGGTTGTCAAAAAGTTCGTACAATGTACGTCTTATCGAACCGGTTCAAGAGGTGAGTGCGCTACTCTATATATATATATATATATGTGTGTGAAAATGGTACTATAAGGTTGTAACGCCCTGAAAATCGGGGGTTGAGTAGCAACTCAACGCCCCAGTTCCAAAACATCACTTATGCAACATATATATATATATATATATATAGAGAGAGAGAGAGAGAGAGAGAGAGAGAGAGAGAGAGAGAGAGAGAGAGAGAGAGAGAGAGAGAGAGAGAGAGAGAGAGAGAGAGAGAGAGAGAGAGAGAGAGAGAGAGAGAGAGAGAGAGAGAGAGAGAGAGAGAGAGAGAGAGAGAGAGAGAGAGTCATGCTCACTTGTGCACCTATGCACATGCGTGCCTTCGCACACGTGTTATGGGCATTTAATCTGATCGGTCCATGTGATGAGGAATTCTATGAAACCCAAAGGTACAAATTTTCACTCTATCTAAATTTCTGGTGGGACATAGCAAAGAGAAATGCAAATCAAGAGAGGAAAATATTTTCATTTTTCATGGCCCACCAAAGTTTTGGATCAAAGTAAAAAATTGGGCCCAAGGAGTTTCACGAGATGCTGCTTCACGTGGACTGTTCAGATTTTAGAGTCATATCATGTATGATGAATTTTAAAAAAGTTCGCGCGAGTTCAGTGCAAACTAGTGCGCAACTGAGCATTCGGTTATATATATATATATATATATATATATATATATATATATTCTTTCTCCATGATCGAAATAGCCATTAGACCAATGAGCATATGCCACATGTCATTGACTAGGTGAGTTGTCCCAATGAGCTTTATACTCGAATGAAAATATAACCTGCACAGATGCATTGGTCGTTGTTACACTAGAGCTTTCGTTCTCTTGACATCTTTTCGACGGGAGGACAACGTTGGGCAGGGGCACTTCATTATTGTCCTGGCCGGGGTTTCATTTTTGTGGGGCAGTCCACTCATTTATGCCCATGTGATGATCCTAACCATCTCATTACTGACATGAAAAATGGATGATTAAGATGGAGTGGAGAAAAGAAGTAATCCAATTATCTTCCTGAAATGTTTATTTAATGCATTACTAACATGAAAAATGGATGATTAAGATGCAGTGCAGAATGGATAAATAATCCAATCATCTTCCTGAAATGTCTATTTAATACGTTCTACTACCGATTGTCTGTGTTTCCAATCAGTACGTTGACTGATTGTGATCAATCACTAGGTCTTGGTCTTTGTTGAGGACTCATGTGATCCTTGGGCTAAGGATATATAGTATCTTCAGGCACATTCTATTCCAGGGGACTTGATGGATCAATCCAAGCCGTCTATTTGACGGTAATTACATTGGGACCTTCCAACCCAGCCATCTGGCTCTTGGTCTTTTTATGTTAAATTTGGACCATCGTTAAACATTGCAGGATAATGATCCTTCATTTGGCATAATCTCATTTGGGTATTTGGGGCTTTCTCCATCCTTTGTGGACCTATCATATTGACGGTCAAGATTGTATGATCATAGGCTTCACGGTTGCCGGAGGATTTTATAGAAATCCACTATAGTACTTGGGTAACACCTAATTCCTTCATCTGGTGGACCTCATCATGGATGGTTCTTGCACCAACACGTCCCCTGTCAAATGTCCACATCTATCCAATTCGTGGCTTACATCTAATGGTATGCATTTAACAAAATGGATAGTTATGCCCAATCGGATGCTCAGGATAATCCTATAGGTCAGATCTTTTTAGGCAACCTCCCATCCCTAGTAAGCCCTACAAGATGAACATCCCAGATCACGAATTGATTCCCCGTACACATTCCATCCAACAGAGCGTATTCCTTCTCAGAGTAAATTAAAATCATTTTCGTCATTTTGTCACAAGGTATTTTGATCATTTTTATAATAGATGGCTTCTGAAATCTGCCCTTAAGATTGTATTATTGAGAATCCATACTAAAGCTCGGGTTTAACACATACGTCAATGTTGCAGATTTCTGCACAGGCGTGTATGAAACGGTGTGGAAAATGGGGGAGTGGGATGGGTCAAGCGGGATTTTTTATTTTTATTTTTTACACACACACCCCCACACACTCACACCATAGTGGGCTTTCACCACCTATAAATACTCGAACCCTTAACTGGGTGTTGAAACTCCCGAGATTCTACCACCCGAGCAAGAGCGAGCGGGGTTAACACCGAGTTTCGTTAGGCCTTTGAACGCTGGAAAGCGCCTCTCCAACAAACATCTAGCAGGTCAATGAAATAGCACACCCCAGCGGAAGTGGATTGCGTACTGAGTAACTCGGTACGCTCAGCTAGCGTACTTAGTAAACTCTGTGGAGTCCACCGTGATTTACATATTTTATCTGCTCGTCCATCATTTTAACAGGTAATTTGATTGGTTGAGACCAAAAATTAAATATATCCAAATCTCAAGTGGACCTCATCATAGGAAACAGTGTGAATTGAAATTCTACCGCTGAAAATTTCTAGTCTAGGGGCCAACAGAAGTTTTGGATCAAGCTGATATTTGTGTTTTCCCTTCATTCATATCTTTGTGATCTTATGAACAGGTTGAATAACAAATAAACATCACTGTGGTTCCTAGCAAGGTTTCAACGGTGGAAGTCATTATTCCCACTGTTTCCTTTGGTGTAGTGGTCCACCTGAGCTTTAGGCATACTTCTATTTTGGAATCAATTGTTAAAATGATTTGGAAAAACGTATAGACAGCGTAGATAACCCATATACACTCATAGCATGCGCAATTGAGTTTACTCAGTACGATGAAAGCTTACTGAGTAACTCAGTACGCAATCCTATTTCCACCCCAGCGTTACTCGATCCTGCTCCCATCATGACCAAGTCGTCCCGGAAGGAAACGGATTTGCTACTCCCCCTACCACCAGCCAATGGCTGGTGGTCGGTGCTCCGTGGGCCCTACCATGATGTATGTGTTTCATCCATACCATTCATTTATTTTTGTAGATCATTTTATGGTATGAAAGAAAATATGAGGTATATCGAAATCTCAAGGGGACCACATTACAGGAAACAGTGTTGAATGAATGTTGACCATTAAAAACGTTTTAGGGGCCATAAAAGTTTTGGATCAAGCTGATATTTATTGTTTCCCTTAATCTGGGTCTTTATGACCTAATCAAAAGATTGGATGTCAAATAAACAGTACAATGGGCCTTAGGAGGATTTTAATGGTGGATATCCGATCAGTAGTGTTTTCCTGTGGTGTGGTCCAACTAAGATTTATATCCCTATAATTTTTTTTTTTATCAAGCCATAAAATGATCTATAAAACTGGATGAATGGAATGGATGAAACACATACATCATGGTGGGGCCCACAGAGCACCGACCACCATCCACGGGGCTGGTGTCAAGGGGAGGAGCCAATCCATCTCCTTCCCGGAAGAGTCTGTGGAGCCCATTGTACAAGTTTTTCTTTTTTTTTTTTTTTTTTTTTTTTTTTTTTTTTTTTTACAATTTGTGGGGATGATGTCTCAGTGGAAAATGGCTCATCGCCAACATTTTGAATTAATTTCAAGCAGATTGCCTCCAACCTCGGTTGGAAGATAGGTGTAGAGGTAGGCATGTTGGATTCGATCCGGTGGATCCGACCCGACTCGGTACCGTTCCAAACAAAACCGACCGCCTAGATCGGCCCTGATCGAGTCTGTCCACTCAGATCCGATCGTTTTTTGGATCGGGTTTGGATAGTGGTGTATCCGGACAGGACCGATCTGAAAACCCAGACCGAAATGGTCCGAACTGACTCAACCCGACCCGACCCGGGATGTAAATACCTCTATTTTGCAAAATTCTCTTTCTCAATAAAGTTTTACCACATAGCCTTCTCGTTTGGCGGCAAAAAACCCTGCCCGATGTACACATAAGCCCCTCAACTCCATCTCTCTATCTCTCTCTATATTTCTCTCTCTCTCTCTCTCTCTCTCTCTCTCTCTCTCTATCTGTCTAGTTGTATTGAAACCAGGCAAATTCTATGGGAGCAGCCTTCCTAGGCCTCACTTCTACACAGGACGTTAAACTCAATGGAAAAGGGATTTAAGAGGGAAAGGAGCGTTTGAATGTCACACATGTATTTGAGCTAGCTAGATGTCTTGTGGTAGATCAAATCCCACTCTTTCTGCCGTTGGGTTTCGGAGCTTCATGGGATTTCTATGTTGGAGAGAAATATATATCGAAAAATGGTGTATAGCTATGCATGGAAGAGAGTAAGAGAGAGAGAGAGAGAGAGAGAGAGAGAGAGAGAGAGAGAGTCGTTGCAGGCATTGATGGTTGGCATACAACTGTTTACAGGCTGTCCTCGCAGGCACACGTGTGAGAGATGGAGGCGCTTCGTTAGGTGAGATGGTTCCATCTTAATTTCATATTTCCTCATTTTACTTATTGAAGTGGCAATGCGCGGCACACGTATGAACTTGGCATATGCACCTGTGATCTGAACGCCACATCGGGTAGGGCCCACCTTATAATTCCTTCTCCCGAAAATCAATAATATCCACTCATGATATGGGCCATATTTTTACCTCATATATTTACCGTTGGTCATATTTCTTCTCATAAGAGTATATCCTTTCTAATAGCTGGTCCGGCCTAACTTGTTAAAACTAGAATTTACAGATTGTCCTGTATCTGATGAATGAACCAGATCTTTCACACACCTGCGGTGTTGGGACATGGGCTGTGGATTTCATCTTCAGTCTCTACTCATGCGAATAGCCCTCCTACTTTTATTTATAAGATTCCTTTCAGATAGAAACTGTACAATACCATTCCCTGTTCACACCCACTGACTCCGAATTCCGCCCATGGACTCTCTACAATCGGGAGATGATAAAGGTGGGTGGTAGACCCATCTCTGACGGACACATGATAAGGTGATTTACAAATCTGGTCAACTCAAATGCAGGGTCCTATCATGGATGGATGATTTCTCAAAAATTACACTTATTAGACAACATGGTCCATCTGATCTGTGTCTATTAAAGTGATGGCGGAAAACATGATAAGTTAACGGTCATATTCGCAGTGGGATGAACTGTAGAAAAAATAACGGGTAAGTTATCTTCTAGTTTCATATTTGAAATGTAATCTATCCATCCTGATGCAGGTACATGGGTGAATCAGATCGTTGCATTACCTTGCCACGTGTCCCGTGGAGAGATGAATCTACCAAATTCCGATTCTTCTAATCTTATCATGTCATCTCCCATATTAGCAATCTCCTAGACGCCCATGAGAGATCTGGACGGTCTGTTTGCTGGGCCCTACCATGGATGGGTCATATTGTATAAATACATGCTAAATCGGATGGTCCAAGATGCCGATTGGAAGATCTTTTCCAGTTGAATTTTTAACCATCGGTCCGATGCCCAGCTCTACTCACTGGTCCATGGGCGGCCTCAACTTCAAGTGCCCTCGTCTCCTTGGTAAGATCGAGGGCCGCATCCAAAAGCTCCCCTGCTATGCTATCCCACTGATTTTCTTCCCCAAAAGAATTGATTCGAACTTCGCCCAATCCGATCCGACTCGGTTTTCATGACCAAGTCGGACTCGGATCGGCTCAGGACAACAGGGGTTTGAGTCGGTCAGAGTTAGATGATCCGGACTCGGTCATGGATTGGTCAGAATTCGAGTTGACTCATTTAGATTCCAGACCGAGTCAAGTTGGACCCAATTCGATCTGACTCGGTCCGATGCCCAGCTCTAGGTAGGTGAGGCCGACCGTAATGTTTATAAGAAATTCACTTCGTGGGGATTGAATGCTCAGGGTTGAAACATTCGTGGTGCCACGGAAGTTTCAGATCAAGCTAATGCTTTTGCTCTTTGAGTTTATGCCAGTGTGAGTGACCTTATGAACAGTTTGGATGACTTAAGAACATCACGTTGGACTAGGGGTGCTGATGTAGAGTGGGTCGTGGACAATTTCATGGCCAAGATGGATCAGAAAAGGCCCAGTCGATGACAGAAGTGATCTAGACCATTTTAACCTTAAATCAGGCATATCTCACAATCCGGAATGAGATACTGGATGTAAAATATATTTTAGGGTAGTATCCAAAAAGGCCCTATGGGATTCAAAATACAACTTATATCGTGGTATCCAAAGGGCCCTAAGGGATTCGAAATATAGTGCATATTTACTGTAATGCCCGTTTTAGTATCCCAGACATTGGTGATATATAGTTTACTAAGCTATCCAACCATCCAAATTCTGGGAATTGCCAAAGCGGCGCCTGGAGTGCACTATCTAGGCATGCCTTTGTCCAAAGGAAGAATCAAGCAATTTGACTTCCGTTACCTCATCGACGAGGTGGAAAACAGAATTAACAGCTGGCGTACAAGATTCATCTCCTAAGCGGGAAGGTTAATTATGATCAAACACGTTCTTGGGACCATTCCCATTCATGCTTTAGATACAGTTCATGTTCCTGGCTAGATTATCGACAGACTATAGCGTAGCTTTGCTCAGTTTTTCTAGGGTAGAGTAGACGGTAAGCGGAAGCTACACTGGATCGCCTGGCAACGCATCACAGTTCCGTGCGAGGAAGGAGGCTTGGGTGTCAAAAATCTCAAGGAAGTCATGCATGCACTCAGGATGAAACTGGCATGGGTAGTGAAATGGGGGGGATCCAGTAGGGCCGTGGGCGACTTTGATGCGGGCTAAGCATCATGCTGATTTGGATATATCTGGAGTGAACAGAGTATCCAGCAACGCTTCGCAGCTATGGATGAAAATTCACGTGCTACTGCCATTTATCGATGCTAACGTTCAATGGGAAATTGGAAACGGGGACCTGAATGTGTGGACATCAAATTGGACTGGTGTGGGCCCTCTACGTAGCATCACAATCAGGCCAATCCTGGAGTCCCTGCTTTCTCTGAAGATTAAAGACGCTCTTGGGCCTGATGGCCCCCTCCCTCCATCCTCCATCTTCTCCTTCTTACCCCAGGAAGCCATTGATTCTATATTCCAAGGAGGCTTCACCATTTCAGATAACAATCCTTCCTGCTTTTGGCCGCATGTCAGCTCTGGTGTTTTCTCTTCGAAATCGGCCTGGTCCATTTGTAGAAAGAGGAGACCTCCCTTGTGCTGGCCCAAATGGATTTGGCTCAAGGAACTTCCTCCCAAGATTTCCCTCTTCGCCTGGAAACTCTTGCAGGGTGCGGTCCTAGTGGACTTGAGAATCCTATCCAAAGGGGTCCACTTAGCTTCTAGATGCAATTGTTGTGCAGACAGATATCCAGGTAGGCCTGCTATCAAATCCCTCCCTCACCTGTTCATCCAGGGCTACCACGCTACCTCTATCTGGCGGTACTTCAGCTCCGTGTCGGGAATCCCTCTCCTTTTGCACCTCTCCATGAAAGGCAAGATTTTAAAGTGGCATCGTGCCTCGCCCCCCTGGTTGCGCTCCATCCCGTATTCGCAAGCTCCTCCCCATCCTTTTCCTTTGGAAATTTGGAAAGCCAGGAATTAAGCTCGGTTTGACAATAAACCAATGAAGAACTCATCCTCAATTGCTCGCATCAAGCATAGCATTTCTAGCCAGCTTGGAAATCAGATCTCCTTATCCCTCCAGCAGCCCCTGGCTTGGGACGCTTTGGGGATCTCGATCCAGCCCTGTCTCAACTTCCAACATGAAATCATCAGGTGGGTTAAACCGGACAAGGGATGGGATAAATTGAATGTAGACGGTTCAGCGAGAGGTAACTCAGGATTCTCTGGTGGAGGAGGTATTTGTAGGTTGGAGAATGGAGACCTCATCTTCGCCTTCTCTATTGGCTATGGCATAGGTTCTAACAACGAAGCCGAGCTCCGTGCGGTTCATGATGGAATTACGACATGCCTCGATATGGGGCTGCCCCAGATCGAGATTGAATCAGACTCTAAGCTTGTGATTAACCTCCTCACAGGAAGATCTAACGGTTCCTGGTGATGGAGACCTTCAATCTCCAGGATCCAGAGGATGGTGCATAGAGGCTCCTTCATGTTCAGGCTGATTAGGAGAGAAGGCAATGGCCTGGCGGATGGCATGGCCCGGCTTGGTAGTAGTTGCCAATTAGCCACCTTCGTCTATCAGACGAGGGACCTCCAAGCTCAGGTTCACGGTATGCTCGTGCTGGATAAAGTCGGGCTTGGGTCCATTAGGACATTCCTCCCCAGATCCTAGTTCTCTCTTTTTTCCTTTTGTCTTTTGCCAGGCCACTTGGTGTATGTGTATTTTGTGAGTGGCCGCTCCCATGATAAGCATCCCCGGTTTCTTTTGTCTTCTCAGGGTGCCCGAATTGTCCATATCCTGTAAAATTTCCTCCTGATAATGAAAGTTTCCCTCTTTTTCTTTCAAAAAAAAAAAAAAAAAACCATCCAAATTCACACTAATTAAGTGGCACAAAATCAAATTGTTACCACCTTTAAATCTTAAATTACCACATGCTCACTAGGTGGAATTTAAAACCCTGCTACACTGAACCAAGACGCGGGGTCACACACCATCTAAATCTATCCGAAGCCAGCTGGAATATGATCTAAGAAACTTTGAATATTAGCTAGTTCCATTGGAATCTTTGCAAAACTGTTGCAGGCTCCTATATATGCGGCCCACCTTGTTTTATCACTCCATGCATTAGGTGAGAACCATTATTTGAACAATGCATACAAAAGATCAGCCCAAATAAGAAGATACGATGGGCCTCACAAATGGGAGCAACGTAAAACTACTCCTAAAACCTCAGTTTACATGTGGCCGTACTAATTTTTTGGATGAGGCTGATTTTTCCATTTTCAGGACATCCACGAGTTATACTGATGAAGGGGTTTGATTAATGACGTAGGCGTACACTTTCATGGCAAAGAAGGACAAGAGAAGGGGGATCTGAGGTGGTAATGATCCAGACCGCCAAAACCTTAAAATAGTTGTATTTTGCAAGCCAGGATGAGATTTTGGACATATCATATATGATTTTCGGTAGGAGAAGGTACTTTAGCTGACCAACCCCGCTACGTTAAGGTGCCACGCCGGATTTGCGAGATTACATCAGATCGACAGTCAAAATTCCCTTTTATTTTCATTAAAAAAAAAATAAAAATCTATAAATAGTAAGTTTTAGTTGGAATATAAGGAGTGGTGTCTAACATGAAAATGGCTTAGAAAAGTCAAGAGAACAACTTGGCTAGGCCAAATTAGACACTTTTTTTGGGCGAAAACCATGAAGTCTAGAGGATTATAGTGATCGTTAATAAACAGTAAGTTTACTATTTATAGTAGGCCACATTTTTAGGGAGTTTGAGTCTAAAAGTCCATCCTCACTTTGAGCTCATTATTTAAAGGATTGTAATTTTATTTTATTTTTTATTATGTATAAATTTATTTTTGAATGTATTAGAAATTATTTATATCTTTTATCTCTCACAGATTCAAGGAAGTTGTGTGAAGAGTCCAGAGAGCTCTATAGATTTGGAGTAGTTATTCCCTACGGAGGATGGTGATTGACGTCAGCATATCCGTCTCTACCTCAAGGAAAGATGGTATCATGTTTGCCCGCACACAAATGTATGTCTGGCATCCCATCCAACTGTTTCATATGTGATGTGGCAAGCCTTAGTTTTGCGTCTTCCTTTTCTTGCCCCACGTCATGGCACGAAGTTTGAACCTATGGACGTGGTGGATTTTACATGTACAAAGTGGTAGGCCATGTAAGCTTGGGTGTTCTATGCTCTACGTAAAACAGGTGTTTTAGATTCTTTCAGCATATCCTAATTTCTTTTCGGTGGGAAAGGGACCACTTCGCATAAGCTGAGATATGAACAGTGGTAGACCCATGACCTTGATTCCGACAAGTCAAGTCACCAACCACCCACGATCTTCATCTCAACAAATCAAGACCTCGTCCGTACCCACGTTATTTTCACATACATTTCATGAGAAGAAAAGCCGTGACTCGTGAAAGGATGGCACTGTCTTTTGTCCAAAATCTGTATCCGGATCATTACCGCCTCGGATCCTCCTCGTCTTTCTTTGCCATGAAAGTGTACGCCTACATCATTAATCAAACCCCTTCATAGGTATAACTCGCGGATGTCCTGAAAATGGAAATATCAGCCTCATCCAAAAAAACTAGTATGGCCACATGTTAACTGAGGTTTTAGGAGTAGTTGCACGTTGCTCCCATTTGTGGGGCCCATCGTATCTTCTTATTTGGGCTGATCTTTTGTATGCATTATTCAAATAATGGTTCTCACATGATGAATGGAGTGATAAAACAAGGTGGGCCGCATATAGGAACCTACAATAGTTTTGCAAAGATTCTGATGGGACCAGCTAATATTCAAAGTTTCTCAGATCATATTCTAGCTGGCTTCGGATGGATGTAGGACCCGACTTGACCAAACCGAATGGGTGAGTCAGTCCAAACCGAGTAGGCTTCGTCCAATCCGAACTCAAATTGAGACGAGTTCGAGTTACCTAGTAACTTGTCCCGACTCGACTCGAAACTCGATCCGATCCAAAACCCTCAACTTAGGTTGTCGAGTATGGTGTGTGTGTGTGTGTGTGTGTGTGTGTGTGTGTAACTAATTCCTAATATTCTCTACCCTACCTGCCACATGCCCCCAATTCAAAAAACTCAACTCCTTTCCACCCAGCACCCATTGGCTATCCGGTATCATCCGGCAAGCGGCACCAACCCTCCGGCCTCTCTGATGTAGAGCAGGTTGGGGACAATTTCGTGGCCAAGATGGATCAGAAAAGGCCCGGTCGATGACAGAAGTGATTCGGACCGTTGGACCTTAGATCGAGCGTATCTCACAATCAAGAATGAGTTATCAGGCGTAAAATATATGATTTTGGGGTAGAACGAGCTACTTTAGCCAACCAACCCTGCTACGCCAGGTTATGCAAGCCAAATTTGCAAAATACCCCTGGATCGATGGTCGTTTCCCTGTTTTAATTTCGTTTTTACTATAAATAGTAAGTTTTAGTTTGATTATAACTCTTCATCCGTCGGGCTTTAGGAGTTGCGTCCAACGTGAAAAGAGCAATTAGAATAATTGGGAGAATGGTTTGGTGAAGCCAAATAAGACATGTACTATTTTTGGCCGAAGACATTGCGCATTAGTAGACATCATGACCATCTATAAATAGTAAGTTTACTATTTATAGTAAATTGCGGATTCTAGAAGTTTTAGTTGTAGTTTGATTCTGATTTCTTTCCCATTGCTTGGTACCCCTATTTAAAGGGTTGTGAACTCATTTTTATTAATTAATTAATCAATTTTGAATTTATTAGAATTTATTTCTATTTTCTGCTTTCTAATTTCCTCGTGGATTCGAGAAGTCTCTGTGAGGAGTCCAGAGAAATTTCGTGGATTCAGAGTAGTTATCCTCATCACGTTCATCCCTGCGTCAATTGGTATCAAAGCGAGGATTCCCCTTGGGCTGATGGCAAACAATGAATGTATGATCAAAATCCTGTGGACGGGTGATCCAGGGATTCGTTATCTTTCGGAAAGAATGAAAGCATTCCACCGGGAGAGTCAGTTGACCATACAATGGCTGCAGGTAACCATCGATCGTCTTGCGGATGCGCTACTTCTACCCCGAGCCTTAGTCGGTGCTCCATCACCTATGCTTGCTCCACCACCCATGGTTGTTGTACGACGCAACTTCGATTTTCGTAGAGCACTACCAGTGGCAAACCGGAGGGCTACACCAGATGATTCAAGTTCTAGTGACGAGGACCTTAATAAAGGTTTTGCTCGACAACCAATCCATGGAGGCGATCATCTAGATCGTGCTAAAATAGACTATCGAGGTAAGGCTAAACTTCCTAGTTTTAATAGTTTATTACGTACAGAAGATTTTCTTGATTGGCTAGCCGAAGTGGAGAGATATTTTGATTATATGGACGTGTCAGATCATAAAAGAGTAAAATTGGTAGCGTTTAAATTAAAATCTGGTGCTTCTGCATGGTGGGAACAATTACAACTCTGAGGAGCCCGTCAAAACAAGGTGCCCATCTCATCATGGCCACGGATGAGACGTCTTCTTCGATCACGATTTCTCCCCAGTGATTATGAGCAGATATTATTCCAGCAATATCAAAATTTTAGGCAAAGAAATCGAACCGTCACAATTACACTGAAGAATTCCAACGATTGGCTACATGAAACGATCTGTCAGAATCTGAGTCACAGAAGGTGGCACGATTTATAGGTGAGTTGTGACCAACAATTCAAGACCGAGTTCAGATGTACCCAGTCAGGACCATGGATGAAGCAGTTCAATTGGTGAGTAGGGCAGAAACACAACTTGCAAGAGCTCTTGCTCGTTCATATCCTTCAACTTGACCCCCCATGATGGGTCCCACGCAGGATCCAGTGCTTGCACGAGAAAAAGATCTAGTAGGAGAACGTCTTCAACCTCCTACAACTGCAAACCGTGATACGGGGAGCAGCTCATCCAGACCTCAACGTGCAACATCCACAACAGTGGGGCCGAGTAGGATTTCAAATACTTATGCTCGGCTAAGGTCGAACAATTGTTACCGCTATGGCCAGCCAGGCCACTTATCAAACACTTATCCTCAATGTCCCGCAGCACACTTGACTATAAACGAAGGGGGCACTGAAGATGAGGCCGCAAAAGAAGACATGACCTTGATAAACATGAACAAACCACTGAAGAAATAGCAGGTGGTGATGAAGTGACGGGCGAGGATCGTGACGAATTTCTAGTTGTGAGGCGATTTCTGTATGCCTTAAGAAAGGAATTACATCCACAACAATACAATATTTCGTACTCGGTGCACTGTCAATGAAAAGGTCTGTGATGTGATCATATACAGTGGTAGTAGCGAGAACATCGTCTCAAGAGTGATGGTGGACAAGTTGCAGTTACCAACGATGAAACATCATTCCCCGTACTCAATTGGCTGGATAAAAAATGTGAATGAGACCAAGGTAACTGAACAATGCACTATCTCATTTTCAATTGACAAAAATTATAAGGATCAAATATTTTGTGACATGGTCGACGTGGAAGCTTATCATATACTACTCGATCGACCCTGGTAGTCGGACCTTGATGCAACCCATCGGGGATGAGATAATGTCTACATATTTGTCAAGGATAGTCAAAAAATAATCCTTGCCCCTATGCCACCAGAAAACCACTCTGAAGCCTTTAAAGTGGAGGGGAGTTCCCTCTTGACCATTGCGGATTTCATGGAGGAATCCAAGGAAACCGGCGAAGTATACGCCTTAGTGGTGAAGGGCGAGGAAGAGAAACCCTCAAACATCCCTCTAAGTTTAAGACTATTACTAAACGAATTCAAAGAAGTCTAGCCTAAAAATTTACTTGATGAATTGCCTCCATGAGGGACATCCAACATCACATAGACCTCATCCCTGGGGCTAGCTTGCCCAACCGCCCTCATTATCGGATGAGTCCGAAGGAGTGTGAGATACTTCAGGGGCAAGTGCAGGAATTGATCCGTAAGGGTCTCTTGAGAGAGAGCATGAGCCCATGTGCCGTACCAGCATTATTAACACCAAAAAAATATGAAAGATGACGCATGTGTGTCGATAGCCGGACAATCAACAAAATTACCATAAAATATCGGTTCTCAATACCATGGTTGGACGACATGCTCGATATGCTAGAAGGGGCCAAGGTGTTCTCTAAACTATATCTAAGGAGCGGGTACCATCAGATTCGTATCCGACCCGGTGATGAATGGAAAATGACATTCAAGACCAAGGAAGGGTTGTATGAGTGGTTGGTCATACCCTTCGGTCTATCGAACGCACCAAGTACTTTTATGCATTTAATGAATCAAGTTATAAAACCGTTCACTGGCCGATTGTGGTAGTATATTTTGATGACATATCAATATATAGCCAGGATGAGGTGGAGCACAGGAAACATCTCAGGCAGGTGGTGCAGGTCCTACAAATTAACAAGTTGTACCGTAACTTGAAGAAGTGTAGTTTTTTAACTGACAGCCTGTTATTTTTAGGATTTGTTGTAACGTCCACAGGCATTCGTGTGGATGATAAAAATATACGAGCTATTAGGGAATGGCCGATCCCGACAAACATTCATGAGGTGGGGAGTTTTCACGGGTTGGCGACTTTCTATCGTCGATTTGTGCGAGATTTAAAGACCATAGTCGCGCCTATAACAGATTGCATGAAAAAAGGACTGTTCTAGTGGACCGATAAAGCTGACAAGAGCTTTCATGAGATCAAGCATCGTTTATCTACAACACTGGTCTTGCTGCTTCCTAATTTTGACAAATTATTTGAGGTTGAGTGTGACGCTTCATACGTCAGAATTGGAAGAGTATTATCACAGAAAGGCAGGCCGGTAGCCTTCTACAGCGAGAAGCTCAGTGAAGCCCGAAAGAAGTGGTCGACTTATGAGTTTGAGTTGTGTGTAGTTGTTCAGGCGCTGCGACATTGACAACATTATCTGATTCAAAGAGAGTTTGTTCTGTATACTGACCATCAAGCATTAAAGTTTATTAATAGTCAGACTAACGTGAATCGTGTGCATGCTAGATGGATTGCGTTTTTACAGGAATTCACGTTCGTTCTAAAGCACAACCCAGGGCAGCAGAACAAGGTGACTGTTGCACTTAGCCGTCGTGCATCACTACTTGTTACGATGAGCAACGAGGTGGTCGACTTTGACTGTCTTAAGGAGCTGTATGTCGAGGATGAAGACTTCAAAGATTCTTGGATGAAGTGTCAAGAAGGTCACCCTAGTGACCTTCATATACATAACGATTTTCTCTTCAAAGGGAATCAATTGTGCATCCCCCAAAGTTCTCTGAGGGAGCAGATAATTCAGGAGCTACATGGGGGTGACTTCGGCGGATACCTTAGGCGAGACAAGACGCGAGCTCTTGTGGAAGATTGGTATTATTGGTCACAATTAGTATGTGATGTGGAAAAAGCCATACAACGTTGTCATGTTTGTCAGACTCCAAGGGACAATATCAAAATACAGGCCTCTACATCCCGTTTCCTATGCCTGATGGTCCTTTGGAGGATTTATCAATGTAATTCGTGCTTGGTCTCCCACGAACACAACGCGGTATGGATTCGGTGTTCATGGTGATAGATCGTTTCTCTAAGATGACACACTTTATCCCATGCAAGAAGACCCTCGATACAACACATGTGGCGAATCTATTCTTCAGAGAGGTCGTACGGCTACACGGGATGCCTAAGACCATTACTTCTGTTCGTGACACGAAGTTCATTAGCCACTTTTGACAGACTTTGTGGACTCGATTCGATACATGACTTCAATTCAGCAGTGCTTACCACCCACAGACTGATGGACAGACCGAAGTTGTGAATCGTACATTAGAAAATCTCATTCGCTGTATTTCAGGAGAAAAACCGAAGCAGTGGGATTTGGCCTTGTCTCAAGCAGAGTTTAAATTCAATAACATGGTGAACCGCTCGACATGGAAATCACTGTTCTAGATTATCTATAGACGAGTGCCTCGCCACACACTTGACTTAGTCCCTCTGCCCAAGCACCCCAGGCACGAGTATTGCAGAAGAACATATGATAGACAAGATCATGGACATCCATGCGAAAGTGCAGACCAAGTTACATGCCTCGAATGAGAAGTACAAGGAACAAGCAGACAAGCACCAGCGACAAAAAGTGTTCGAGGTGGGCAACCGCGTTATGGTCCATCTGTGCAAAGAGAGATTTTCGAACGGGACATACAACAAGTTGAAAAATAAGAAGATTGGACCCATCCCAATCATTCAAAATATTAATGATAATGCTTACGTTATTGATCTTCCAGATGACATGGCGATCTCACGGACTTTTAACGTCGCCGACCTAATCGAGTATCATAAACCAGAGCAAGATGAGAACTCGAGGACGAGTTCTTTTGAAGTGGAGGGGACTGATGTATAGCGGGTCGCGGACAATTTCATGGCTAAGATGGATCAGAAAAGGCCCGATCGACGACAGAAGTGATCTGGACCGTCGGACCTTAGATCGGGCGTATCTCATAATCCAAAATGAGTTATCGGGTGTAAAATATATGATTTGGGGGTAGAACGAGCTACTTTAGCCAACTAACCCCTTCTATGCCGGGTTGCGCAAGCTGGATTTGTGAAATACCCTTGGATCGACAGTCATTTCTCTGTTTTAATTTCGTTTTTACTATAAATAGTAAGTTTTAGTTTGATTATAACTCTTCATCCGTCGTGCTTTAGGAGTTGCGTCCAATGTGAAAAGAGCTTAGAATAATTAGGAGAACGGTTTGGTGAAGCCAAATAGGACACTTACTATTTTTGGCTGAAAACTCTGTGCACTAGTAGACATCATGACCGTCTATAAATAGTAAGTTTACTATTTATAGTAAGTCGAGGATTCTAGAAGTTTTAGTTGTAGTTTGATTCTGATTTCTTTCCCATTGCTTGGTACCCCTATTTAAAGGGTTGTGAACTCATTTTTATTAATTGATTAATCAATTTCGAATTTATTAGAATTTATTTCTATTTTCCGCTTTCTTTCCTCGTGGATTCGAGAAGTCTCTGTGGGAGTCTAGAGAAGCTCCGTGGATTCGGAGTAGTTATCCTCATCACGTTCATCCCTGCGTCACTCTCTCTCTCTCTCTCTCTCTCTCTCTCTCTCTCTCTCTCCTCTTCCGTCCGACCGGCGTCCACCAAAGGCCCATCATGTGCGTGTTTGATTTTTTATTTTTTATTTTTTAAATGTTAGGAGAATGGACCACATGCAGGAAATGGTGGAGATGGAAGGAAGCGGGTTACGTACTAAGTGACACTGTATGCTTAGTGGATCCACCATGATTTATGTTTTTTATCCCCTTCGTTCATCCATCCATTTTATCTCCAAAATTGAAGCATATCTAATCGGTGCCAACTCGATCCAACTCGGTATTTCTGACCGGATCGGACTCGATTCAGATCAGCCCAGCCTAGACCCCGACCTCGATCATGATCGAGTCAGACATGCTGGACTCGGTACTGAGCCGGATCCAATTCAAGTTAGGCAATTTTACAAATCGGATCAAGTCAGGTTGGACCTAACTTGGTCCGACTCTACTCATGCCCACATGTAACATAGGTCCAGTTCCCATCGGGTCGCATACCATCCAAGCGAGACATACGAAATACTTTATTTTTCCAGTAGACATATGAAATACTTACCTGGGCTTTCAATTTTTACAAGTGAACCCTGAGTGGGTGTTTATGCCTCACTACACCAAAATCGCCTATCTGGTACGGTCAGGAGTTTGGTTTAGAAACGGCTTAGAGCCGTTTCTGATTTGAAACGGTAGTCAACCGTACTCGACTAGTTACTTTATACGCTGTTGTTTCCATTGTTTTGTTGGTGTGTCCTAATTGAGTGTTGGATGTGCATATTTATTATTATTATGCTTTATTGTTTTATTTTGAAACAGATGGACGGAATGGATTCTATTAGTAACTTTTGAGTGGACCCCACATGGCCCGAGAGCCACATTACTGTCAATTACCGCAGACTACCAAATGTTTTCTTCATTTCCTAACCCCAAAACGCCCTAAATCCTTATTTCCTTACGCCATCGCCGTCTGCGTCTCCCTCTCCCTCTCTCAATCTCCCTCGATCTCCCTCCCTCAATCTCCCTCTCTCGATCTCAACCCCTCTCAATCTCCCTCGATCTCCCTCCCACGATCTCCCTCTCCCGATCTTAACCCTCTCTCTCTCGATCTCCCTCTCCCGATCTCTCTGAAGCTACGAATCCATGGCAAAACCAACTTCTAATTTGTGAGTTCGATCGCTCTTCTTCTAATCGATTTTCCATTTTCTTCTCCGATTGCAGGAATAAAATCACGCTTTTGATATTTTTGGCAGTCGTTCGGTTCCCAGATTCGCAGAACTCAATCGTTTCGCACTCTGCTGCGATTCTGTTCTTCGTTCGTCACGAATTCGGCGAAATCATGATGCGAAATACGGAACCCAAATTTCACCGCAGCTTGCAATTTCCACTTGATGCGAATTTCTTCAAATTCGGTGAATGATCGACCACGAATATGCCAAAATTCAGAACTTGTTGGATTTGAGCAAAATCGAAGCCCCTTAGACTGTTATCTCTCTTTCCACGGATGGAATTGATCAGTCGTGTAAAATTGCTGTGTTTGGATGTACCATGCTTGTCAACACTGGATGTCTATCTGTCCGTTGTATGCTTGGTTCGCGTAGGAACTGGAACTTTAGTAAGGGCCTGTTTGGGAGCTTGGGAAATATTTGTGCGGAAAATACTTTCCAAGAAACGAGATTTTTCCCCTTATTGGGAGTTCACTTTGAAAGAAAATGTTACTTTCACCTTTTATTTTCCAAGCTCCCAAACACCACCTAGTGGGATTGGGTTTCTCCACCTCAAATCAACATCTGTTACGTTTCGAGACGATATCTGACCATACATCATCTGGAAAACAACAGATATTGATTTGGGCACGGAAGGATTCTGTCTGCCTCGCCTTCCTGTGGGCATCCAAATTCACCCCTTAACTATTTGGAAGGGCTATCGGTGAATCAAACTGTAGTATGGGCAGGTTTAGTCAGGCGTTTTAACACCTAGTATCTATAATACTTGTCGATTGTAGATACTTAAGTCTCGTATTGCAAGTCACTTTGGTATTAAAATGTCAGGTTTACTCATGTGTCCTATGTAAAACCATGGTCTGTGATACTGTGCTAGTGGTTTCTAAAATCCTGATATTATCAATCTCTTTGTAAGTGGGTGATGTTCTTTCCGTCCAAACGGACTATTATTTTTGTAATGGCCCTTTTCACCTTATGTTGTTTGATGTGTTAACATTAAAGGCCTGAATGTTTGGTTTTTCAATGGCGCCCATGAGAGTTGGGCAGCTTGGATGGACTCACACTAATGTCAGCTTTGGATTTTGTAACTGAATATGTTTACTTGTTTTTGAGTCTTTCTATTTTGTAACTGAATATGTTTACTTGTTTTTGAGTCTTTCTCACAGGAATATATCTGAATTTGTGGTTAATTCACTTGCACTGGAGCTATTTGTAATACATGGTAAATGGATGCAATCTGGACTTCTCACATCTTCTAAATATTCTCTTTTGTAGGAACTCAATCTGATTGGCAAAGGGCGTGATGAGTCTTCTTGTTTCGATTGGTTCACATTTGCACGATCAGGTAAGCTTTTCTAATGTCATGCATTGAATGATGGCCTTAGTTTCTTATTTGAGGGTCAATGACAAGTTGGTGGTTTTGTATCAGTAAGAAATGCTGCATACAGAAAAAGAGTGACAGGAAAGTATGAGTTTCATGAGAGAGATATGTTTGCAATGCCTCAAGTTTTCTAGAAATAAGTCAAATTAAATTAATTATAAGAAAAATGTCACCAGTAGATCGCTACTATGATACCTTAGAAGGGCCTAAATTGGATACTCTCAGGGTATGTGAGCTTTTTTTTTTTTTTTTTTTTTTTTTTTTTCTTCTTGTTGTTGTGCATTCGATCTCTTAAGACTTGACCAGGTTGTTGGTGGTCTTCAATGATTATATTTTTAATTCATGCATGCACTGGGTGTGTCAATGATGGGAAAGCCTTGACTATCGAGATCAGTACACACACCTTTTCACACATTGGTAAAATTGTGAATTTTATTTTTTTTTTTTTGGTTCGAAATTTGCACTCTTGGTTTCCATTCTGCTATTTTTTCTGTTTCTTTCATTTCTTGATTTATTTTGTGGAAAGCAAGGTGTGGAGTTATATGAGAGTTTTTTGTTCTTTTTGAACTAGTTGCCTTACTGTCCGTCAGATGACTTAATTGGTTTACAGGTACCTCCTTATTTTGTTTCGTAATGCTCCAGTAGAAGTATGGGCTATGACAGAGTCCCGCGTTTAAGTGATCACTTATAATATGACTGCAAATCACAGGGAGTGTGCTTGGGGACATGATTTTCTCATGATGGGCTCCGGCTTATATATGAATTCCCTGAGTTTGGCACTTTGGCTTGATTCTTTGATTTGGCTTAAATTAGTTAGAGATTCTTTGGGAGGCGATATCGCCTCCCTTTTTTTTGTTTTTCATAGGCTACTTTTGCCTTGTATTCTTTTGTTGCATGCCTTGATCTCTTGGCAGTGGTTTAATAAAAATATTAATTCTTGTCATCTCTCTCAAAAAAAAAAGAAAAAGATGTATTTAGTAAGCTCTATTCTCGCATTGGCGTTAATTATCTCGTTAAAACAGCATGAGAAGGTCTTGACAACCTTGACCGGTCTGCCGAGAAATCTTGATCCATTTTCTCTGTCTTTGTTCCTGGATGGGGTGAGAAAAATGTTGAGTACTTCATCCTTTCATTTTGTCCTTTATTTTTAATATTTTATGTATAGCGGTCAATCAAATTCTCGTGAATGAATGCGGGTTCAACAACAGGTTATAGAGATCATTACTCATATAGCTTCTGCAGTCCAAAAGTTCCTGAAAAGATATGTGGTGCTCTACATTCTAGGTGGGTATTAGGTTATAGTTGTAAATGGTTTTGTTTTTTTTTTTTTTCATTCTATAAAAGTTTTAAATGTGTTAGATATGTTTGATATGACTGTTATTTTCTGCAAGTTAACTTATATTATCAGCTATGCCTTCTGGAAAAACTGAAAGAAGTTAAAATTTCAAGAGATGCCCGGTTTAGGTTCAGTTTTCTCAGAAAAGTCACCGCCAACCTGTTACTCATGAGTCAATTCGAGTGAATGCTAGTTGTTGATGAGTTCTTTCAGAGTTTTCTTTTGGTCTCTTGATCCTAGTTGATTTGGTCAGTTGTGAGCGATGCCTACGAGTTTTGAGCTTTAATTTGGAGCAGTTGTTGACGTTGTATTTATAGGACTCACCATATATAGGTTAATCTAGTGGCAATTTCTATTTTTAGGTATAAGTGAATGGGTAGCAGATATAAGTATCTAACACTTTTTTAAAGTTCACCTTGTTGCTTATGTAATTAGACCCAACTATTTTACTGGTCAAAAATCACATGGAAGGATAACCCAAAGTTCCAAACTGTTTGATTTATGGATGTTTTTCATGTTGAGTGTGGGCTGTTGATCAAGTGTCAGTTCATAAAAGGACCTCACCAGATGAACGGTTCAAAGAAACAACCTGATGGTTAAGGGAAAGTTGTTGTGTCCCTGGGGAACGAACATTCAGTCTGTAGAAAGAAAATGATCCACGGTTTACATTCATTAGATGAAATCCCTCTGATAAGATGGCTGAGGTGGCCCAAATGATGTGATTACTAGGCTGTTTTAGCTGTTAACTATTTCAAAACAGTAATATAAATAGTTTCCTCCCTGTCTTTTTATCTCTTCTCAGATTTTTACCATTTCTCTTCTCAAATTTCAATCGCTGGTGGATTTCCGTATGTAGTTAGATTTTTATAGATTTTCTTGGTAGATTGTGTTCCGTCCAATTTGGATTAGTGGTGAGGGATTTCTCTTTGTAAGATTGTGATATCATTGGATTTCATCTGCCATCTGTATGGATTACCACCATAATCTTTCTGGCTTTCGATTACCACGATCAAGTGTTCGTTTGCCCATAAACAGGCTGCCACCAAAACCCACTCGACGAGATTTGCTCAAACACCTTGAAGGTTTTGCAAAATTCAATTGCTTCGGTTTGGATTCATTGTTTCTTAATTCTGGTAGGATTAGGTTTATTGAGTTTGATTAAAATTGGGGTTCCTAATTCATTTATGTTATTTTCCTAATTGTCAGCAGAGAACCCTTCTAGCATCTATATTTGAAATGTAGTGAAACTGTATTAGAGCTCTCTCTCTAATACAGTTTCTCTACATTTCTTAGGAGATATTTTTCAAATTTTAGTCTTATTTTAAAATTAGTGACAGATCAGAGGTTGAGGAAAAACTTTTTGTCTTATTTTAAAATTAGTCTTATTTAACCTCTAATACAGTTGAGGAAAAGGTCGATGAAGGGAAAGAGTCAGTTTCTAGGCCTACAATCATTTAGTAAGCTCTTAATCAGATAGATGTGGCCATTCAATGGAGACCTACTACATATGTAATCCATGGTGGAAATCTCAATGTTCCAATTTGTGGTGAAAAAATTGAATAATAATAATAATAAATCATTGATCTACTACATATTATTTCTATTCTCAGTCCGGACTGTAATTATGGATGATAGGTTATGCTTTAAACTTCATTAATCTATTGAAAAATGAGAGTTTCATTGATGTAGGTCATACTTGTACAAGGAATGGGTTTTCACTTAATCCATCACATTAAGGCATTCGTTTCTTTTAACAGAAATGTTTATGTAGGTGGAGGAAGTTGACGGTTGGATTTGTCTGGCCTTAACATGCGTCAAATTTTGGGTTGTCTTTCTGTTGGACGCTTACCTTGAAAATCAAGTTGCAATGTTCATCAAGTAAGTACATGTGTACATCTTAACATGGATCAGCGGTCAGCCTTTCTCTCTCACGCTTGTGGCCCATATGTATTATCGATCTTTTTTTAATGTATTATTGATCTTAATTAATAAATTATCAGGCTAAAATCCAAAGCAACCCGACTCATTTTTTACACACAAGTGTTGCTCGCTAATCCCTAATTACAATCATGTGAGCCATGATAAACTCTAATTACATATAGTCTTGGTTAATTTATATTTTTATTACTTCATGTAAACATATTTGTAGTTATACATTACTTTTGCCTTTGTTTACGGTTCTCCTTGTTTACGGTTCTATTGTTTAGTTTAATGGATTTGATATTGAATTTGGTATGCTTAATTTATACTTTGTCACTTCATTTATATTCTGTTGAAATTGGTATTAAAACCTTGTTTACGGTTCTATCGTTAGGTTAAATTTCCTTAGAACAACAGCCCGTTTGCCTCTTCAAGAAGATCTTTACAAGGTTGCCATTGATATCATTATCAAAGGAGACGTCGAATTGCCCGAGCCAGACGGATATCATTCGACTTTAGGCGAAGTTGGAATTGGCTCATTTGTTGCATGCCATCATTGCTTTACTGAGTTCACCGATTAGTGACAATAGTCTAATACTTTTTTAGACACTTAACCTTTTTGGACTGTATATATGTTTTGATTGTATAGCTTACTTGATTAGTTGTTTCTATAGACTAGACATGATAGATGTAATGCAGGTTTGTGACAAATGTGTTGATGGCTTCGATCATCACTGCACGGTAAGGAATTATATCACAGATAAAACACTTTACTGAAAGTAGACTCTACCAGTTTGGCTAACACTGCATTGTTGTTGCCTATTTTCAGGTATCTATATAGGAGAGATTTGCTTCTTGCATCAGAGTTCAATATCATGAATGATTATATGTTGTCGGGTTTGTCAATTCAAGAGTTCATGTTGTTTATCTCATTGAAATCACAGAAGAATATCATGCATCGCCAGTCTCTGAAGGTAAAAAAACTAAAAAAACAAGTTGTAGAGGTGGTTGTTTGGGGCTCCTGTTTTGGAAAGTTTTGGGTTTATGCAATTTTGGCAAGTTTTGAAGTTTGTGAGCAATTGGTCTTCACAGACAACTGTCCGAATGTCGAATGAACCGCTTGGATGGTTGTTTTCTGTTCTTAAAATCTGAATGTGAAAAATTCAAGATTGGGTTTTTTGATATCCGTGGGAGAGAATTCTTCAAAAGTTGCAAATTGGGATAGAGGTTTTAGATCGTGCTGAAATTTTGCTATAAATTCTCATTAATTGTGAGGACAATTTTGACAAATTTCACTGAAATCTGCAAATCTTTGTGGGAATGTAAAAAGCAAGTAGTTGAATGGTTGAACCAAAACCCAATTTGAATTTGTGAGAACTGGGAAATACTAAGCTGAGAAAGAATTCCCCAGCAACCCAACTCCTTATGGACTTGCCAACGGCTCCTTATGAACAGAGAAAAACCAATACAAGGTTTAAGATTGCTGGTCTTGGCAATATGGTTCAACACCTTGGAAGTCTTCCCCCCAACCACTTTCTTAGGATCCCAATCTGAGACCTCTTCGCTTTATTTCCTTGAGATGATTTTTCTATAGAAAGCTTCAAGCTCTTTCCCTCCTTGATTATTTACCAAGGAAGTTCTAATTTCATTCTCTTAATCTTCCACCCTAATCCCCCCTTCTTTCTTGGGCTTTCAGGCTTCCTCCCATTTGATTGATATTTATGTTTATCACCCTTTGTGGCTTTTCAGAAGAAATCAAGTTGGTGTCTCTTGATTTTCTTTATCATTGATGCTGGAATTTTGAAAAGTGTAAGGTAGTAAACAGGGAGATCTAAAAGAGTGGATTTGATTAGTGTGATATGCCCCTCAAAGAAAGCTACATTTCTACATACCGGGCCTTCTTTCAAATCTTTCGAGAAAGGCTGCTATGTTTACACTTTTTCAATTGTTGCTCTAATTTTTTTCCTTCTAATTACCCAAAAGTGGGTGAAGGATTGAATAGTTTTCAACTTCCAATTGGCATGGTTGTTGGGGCATTGTATGTCTAGCAGGTTGCCAATGATTGCACAGTCTTAATCTGTTGCCATGTGCACCAATCAATGGTTTATAGGGTTAGGAAGTTTGTTAAATGTGATTTGCTCCATTCCTGAAGCGTTTCATAAAAAGCCAGTTTTAGCAAGCTCTGTATTTATAGGTTTGGTTGTCTGTTCTTTTATTAGAGATGCCTTCAACTCTATTGTGTATGATCATCGATCTCCTCATTGTTGGAGCAACAAGAAATGAAGAATATATATATATATATATATATATATATATTTACATTTACTTTTCTGTGGTGAATACTGGATTTCTTACCCTCAATGTTATGTTTAAATAACTTGGCAATATATTCTTATTGATACTTCTAACTTCCTTTTGTTAATATTGCTGCTTTGGTTTTGCATTCTGTGTGTTGTGCTTATGGTGTCTGTTCTTGATGACAGAAGGTTGAGCCTATGAAGAACGGAATGATAGAATGCAGTGTCTGCCATTCCAAATTGGTTTCCCACTACTAAAACTGTGTCAAGGGCATATGACCGGCATAGGAGCAAGATATCATCCAAGAATCGTGCTCTCAATGTCCTTTTGGTTGTTGGGGATTGCATCTTGGTTGGTCTACAGGTGATCAACATTCAATGATCTTCTGCCTCAAGAAATTAGGTTGTTTCACTCAATTTTTCATGTTTGAGTGCATGGATGTACTGCGAAACACACTTTCCTCATAATGATCCCCCCCTCCCTTCTCTTCATTTTGGTAGGTCCCAATTGCTGTCTCTTTCCTCTTGAATCCAAGCATAAATTCATGATTCCATGGAATCACAATCCCATCAACTAAACATGGCAAAACGAATCTCTTTCAGAGATTCCATTTCCTAGAAAAAGGCTTTGTTTCCACTCCTTGATGATTCCATTCATCCAACTGATACTCAAGGAAACTTTGAATCCTGGATATCTTCTTATATCAAATTGACCAGATCAGTCTGTAAGAGGAAGAAAAGGGTATTTGCTATTTTTAAGTTGCATTATTCTAGGATATTTACTATATTGTCAGTTCTTTGCAAGCCTGATAACAGATAGAGGACAAGTAATTTCTGATGCTATTTTTGAGTTGAATTTTTTCTAGCATATTGTTATGACTTTACTGTGATTAGTGATATGCTCTCTCGGACTTGAGAACTCGAGCTCTCTCGCTCGAACTCTCAAAATCATTGAATCAGCTTTCCGTTTTTCTTATATTCTTTTCTGGTATTGCAGTGTGGGTGCTCATCATGTAAAACTTACTTGCATTGAGTTCCGTCAATTTTGTGAGGACAACAACAGAGATGGGTAAGGAGTCTTATATGTATCATGATATTAATATGTTGTCTACAACTTCTATCATATGTATCTTTTGATAAGATGACTTGCATGTCTTCCTTTCTTATTTGCATTTTTTGGGAAAAACTTATCCAAACTAATTTTTGATGGACTAGATAAACCATCTATTCCACCACTCATGTCCCATCTTGAATGGACGAAGTAATGGATGTGAGGCTTGGTAATAAAATTCAACTTTTTAATTTTCTCCTTGTGATTAGTATCATTCTTTGGGAAAAACTTATTTAAACTATTTTTCCATTGTAAGGGCCATGGTGAAACTAGCACCAGGACTGCAATACACCAGCAAACTGATGTAGGCCTTAAACTTTGTAAGCCTTATTTAAACTATTTAAGCTGACTATCTGCTTAAACTTTGTAAGCCTTACCAGCACATTTCTCATATATGATGGTTTGTTTGGTTGCTCCATTTCACCAAACTTCATGAAATACAATGAAAATTTGCACCAAATTAGACTGATTAATCATGAAATATCATGATATGTGATGTTCAGTGCGCAACCAAACACATCTTTAGTAATTAGTATCATAGTATTCTCAAAATGAATAGAAATATCATGGATTCTGTTAAAAAAAAAAAAAAAAAAAAAAAGGATGAAGACTCATTGTGGTCGGTGGCGTGATTCTTGCGAACTAGAGTACTTCCACAAATTATATATGTCATTATTCATTTTGAAATAATCATGTAGTTTATTTATTTATTTATTTTTTAATCGGGGTTGGTGTTAGAGTTTGCCAAGAATCTTTGGAATGAAGGTAGTGGCAATCCCATCAAGTGTATGACAAGTGGCCAGTTATTCCATTGCGGATTGCGTGCTTCATTCGCTTTTAGAGTTTCAACGAGTTGTGGGGTTTTCCAAAGATTTGAAGATTGTATATCTCTATTCAATTACTCCTCTAGTTCTTCTTTGTCGTGACACCGATCTCTGAAGGACTTTGATTGTTTCGGGGTGCAAAATGCATTGCCGATTGAACCCTTGTACAAAAATGTCTACCTAGCGGAATCACCCATGACGGATTCAGTACCCCAGTATAATTCCAGGCAAGTAGGACTCTTTTCTTAACTTTAACGAGAGGATTCTATACCCAATAGCATTGATTGGCATTGGCATATTAGTTTGAAAAGCGCAAAAGATTTCGGTAGTGTTTGGATGAGTCTTGAGTCATGGTTGGTATACTTCCAAAGTGTGCTTACCGCTTAGTACCCTTTGTGTTTGGGTTGTGAAAAAGCAAACCGCTTCAAGCAGAAGCTTTTTCTTGATTTTATCATTAGGGGCACAATGACTATTCATTTGCAAATACAAATGTTTCTTCTCATAGCCAATACTATAGTCTTTGCTTTTCTAGGACATTACTGCATCTAGTCACCTTCTTTACTATGATATGAATAGTAAGAAACATCATTAGTAATTCTTTTGCCATTTCCTTATGATTAGACGCATGTTGGCTATTTAAATCAAACATTGCTCAGATTTGTTGAAGAAATGAATGGCTATTTAAATCAAATTTATTTTTCTTTAAGAATTATTATTGCCCCTTGTGTTCAATTTTTGTTTTCTCGTGACACTTCTTTGCAAGTTCATCAACATAATTTTTGTTTCTTTTTTTGTTCTTTAAATTATAGAAACCATACTAACGATAATTTCCAACTTAATGCATATGCCGCTTTTGGGATTTGAAAGTTTAATAACTGGGGAACTCATTGTGGAGCCCCACAGTGTTCCTTCTCTTCTTTCCAAGTCATCAATATTCTTTTGTTTCCTATGGTGTGGCCTACCTAGTTTTTGGAATATTGCACTTTTAGGTAGTTCTTTCATCGGCAAACTACCAAGCATCACTTGCATTAGTTCCACTCAAGTTCGGCTTTTTACGTTTTGATCTTTGCAAAATTGGTGTGCTTGCACTGTTCTGGTTCAATGGGTCACTAAGTCACTAGAGAAGGAAACCTAGGAATGTTGGTAATGATTTCTAGACTTGTGAGCATGTTGTTTAACTACTTTGCTTGGTGCCGATTGATGCGAGATGAACACGACACTTTGAACTCCAACAAGAGTTTCATAACAATTATGGGAAACACAGTGTGGTTTATTGATATACTCTCTTAGGATTAGGAATTCCCATGATGGACGCTAATTTGTTTGTCCTTATCATTTCCTTTTAAGGTGTGGAAATCCTTTGGAAAGCTAGAGATTTAATGTTGGTCACCTAAGAAGTGATGACTTTGGGATTGGTGGGCGTCGAGAATATGAGGTTAGCAATGCTTTTTCTTGTTTTAGAAAAGAACCATGTTAAAATCTGTGAGTTTAGTTACCTTTTCTCATCTCCATAATAACACCAGGTCAAAGTTCTTCGTGGCGAAAGGTTTGCGGACAAAATTATCATCACACTTCCAGCCACCGGTATAATATTCCCAACATTATTTTATGTTTCTAATCAAGTTTCCTACTATTCATGGAAATTCCTATTATATTCTCTCTTAGAAAGGATGTCTACACTTTTCTTCGCATTACAATTAAAAGGGACTTTTCTTTCGTAATTTTTTATTCTTTGGAGTATTATTTAAAGGGGGGTTTTCCTTCTGTAGCTTGTTTTGTAGAAGTAAACTGTAATTATATTCGCTCACCAACCGATGTAGTGTTCTGCTTTTATTGTCCTTGAAAGTGGGCACACTACTAGGGCACAAAAGGATTTGTTACTAAGATTCACTTTTGGCACCAAGTGAATCTCCTTCTCCAAAGTGAACTAAATCTTTTCTTCTAACACATTCTAATAATAAGGGTGTGTCCATTAACAGGTTGATCCTTGGATTGCCTCATTTTTGGGCCAATGTATTGAAATGATATGGAAAAATAGATGTACGGTATGGATAAAACCCATAAGTAGTACCCAATACGGGTTCGGTAATGGCCCACCCTCGTGTAAGGTGAGGGACGTTGGGATCAGAGCCAGATACATCATCAAAAAATGTGGTTTTTGCCCACTTCGAGGACCCTTTATTAGATTATGTGTGTGGATGACAACGAATATGGTTAAGAAGGATTAAAGAAACGTATTTTTCTCTTTATTTTATTCATTAGCATGCCTTAATCAAGTTTTGATTTTTCATTACAGTCCAGACTACTATGTGTTTTCCACTCTTTCTTAAATGGTGGTGAGGTGAGTATATACACGTGCATGTAGCATGTGCCAAAATCGATGGTTATCGGATCGGATCAATGGTTAAGATGTAATGGCCACTATCAAATGGGTAAGGTTGGTTGATCAGTGTGATTTACAGTGTTTGCTTCATCGACAAAGGAGGCCATGGTTTGGATGGTCTGGATTGACTCATATGCTTGTAATATTTATGTCAGGTGGGGGATTACCACTTAAAAGAGGTAGGAAACGCACATTATAGCCTTGGGTTTTAAATAGTTGTAAGGTGCATGGAAGATACACCTATGATGCTACTACCCAAAATTTTTGAATGCCTAAACTATCCCTACTACTCTTAGATGGCCAACTTCCCCTGGGAAAATTACTTGACGAAAAAATACTATAAAATGACATTTTTACCCTCACTTCTACACCAGATAATGCACTTTGTCAAGGCCATTTGGTAATATGGAACGTTTCTCAAATGAGCAAAGCTTGATACTCTGCAAAAGTGGGATGGATGATACACACGGACTTAAAAATAAATAATAATAATAAATAAATAAATAATGAACTACTCATTATAATAATAAGGGCCATTACATGAGTGGTCCTGATCTATACATTTCTCTGCTACGTGTATTCTGTAGAGATGGTTCTACCGTAACATCTCTTAAGACCGAGATATACGATTTGTATGGTTGAGAGGTTATTAGAACCCAGCACATACTAGACCCTACCATGGACGGGTTACATCCAAAATACAATGAACGATTTAAATTGTTCTTAAAATTCCATCCTAAAATCTGACCATTGGCACCAGAACGGTTAAAAACCGTTCCTAAAATTCCGTTGAAACGGTACCCAAAACGGTTCTGAACCGTTCCTGATTTTCTGCGACACCTCTTTTAGGAACGGTAATGAACTGTTCCTGAAGAATTTAGGAGCGGTTTAGAACCGTTCCTAAATAACTATTTTGGTGTAGTGCCTATTTGTCTATTGTTCCCTAAAAATCTAGCCCGAATGACGGTTCATCACGTGAATGGACAATGGATGGAAATTTTCCAAGGTTGGAATATTGCAACCCTTAGTCTTGACTTATTCTACTTTCAATGTGGACATATGTCTCTTTATAACCCGTTGATTGAACGGCGAGCATCTTAATATCTAAAAGACTTTTACTGCAACCTCCACAATGAAGATAATCAGATCAACGGTCTGGATCGCCAAACCATGTACCTCACATGTCATTAAGTCTATACAAGGGTAGATTACTGCAACCTCCACAATGAAGATAATCTAGCCCGAATATTGCAACCCTTAGCCTTTGATCTGTCTCATTTTTTAATGGTACCTTAAAATGATAGAAATAAAAATGGATGGACAGTGTGGATAAGACCCATAGATTGGCCACTCAAAAGCTCCTGCCCCGTTCCCAGCCGGAGACGGGTGGGGGTAGCAAGCAATATCCGCGTCCGAAAATGACATAGGCTGATAATCTTTAGACGGGGCTTACTTATGGGCTTGTTGGCTTTCCACCGTATTAAAATTGGTGGTCACTCTTCAACCGTACAAATGGCATGGTTGTATAGCAATCCAGACCATCTTAATTAATGACCCAACTGTAGATGGAGCATCACATAAAAATTGCACTGATAGGATATTATTAACCATCTGATTCTTTCATTTGAATTTGGACCACTCAAGTTTTACTTTAACAATTCATTTATTAGTCACTATTGTTAGGATCGCTTCATCGTTGTAATTTTAGATATATGCTCTACGTGGGACACATAAATTTAATAGTATGGATAGCTGTCCGCTGGAGCCTCACGTGATCCTCCACTTCCTTTTAAACCATTGTAAACTTGCATAAGAGTCTATCGAAAGTTTTTCTAAAAGAGAACGACGAAAACTGGTGCGATCCAATCATGAAGGGTAAGCAATCCTTCTTTTTCTCGTCCACCTACGTGGACCGTTTACATCATTCGGTGGACGTGGATTTCCCGCGAGAGCCTTCCGCAGGAAACCGTTTACATCATTCGGTGGACGCGGATTTCCCGCGAGAGCCTTTCGCGTGAAGTTCCTGCACTGGGAACTAGTTGGGGCCCACCATGATGTTTGTGAGAAATCTACTCCGTCTATCGATTTTGTGAGCTCATTTTAGAATGTAAAGCAAGAAATGAACTGGATCCAATACTCAAGTTGGCCAAAAACATGAGGATTGCACATCCACATTTAAGATATTCATGGGCCACATAAGTTTTGAATCAGGGTTATATCTGTGTTTTCAGTTCATTCCAGTAAGAATGATGTTATGAACAGTATGGATGGAATGTAAGCAGCACTTTGAGGCTTCAACGGTAATAATTTCCCTACACATCTTTTCTTTTAGTGTGACCCACTTGATTCTTGGATCCTGATTAATTTTGAGATCAAGTCCTAAAATGATCTCACAAAACGGATGAACGGAGTGAATGTCTCAAAAACATCACGGTGGCCTAGGTTTTCAATACAGTGAAGTCTTCGGAGAGTTTTCATCACATATGGACCCGTCTCGACGCGGATCGATTTCCTGCGAAAGCCTCTAACCCGTCATGAAATCCGCGTCCCACTGTGATATTTGTGATAAATTCACACCGTCCATCCACTATCGGAGCTCATTTTAAGACTTGAGGTCAAAAATGAAGTTTATCCAAAACTCAGGTGGTCTTTACCAGAGGAAACAGTGCACATTCAGTGACCACCGTTTGAAACATTTATATGGCCACAAAGTTTAATATCAGAAGAAGTTTTTGGTGTTTTCACTTCATCTCAGTGGGAATGAACTTATATATGGTTTGGATGGCATATAAATATCAGGGTAGATACCAGAAAGGTTTCAACCGTAGAAAACTCTTTCCACGGTTTTCCCTCTCGTCCAACCCACTTGAGTTTTGGATCCACCTATTTTATGTTATCATGTCCTAAAATGAGATCCCACAATGGATGGATGGCGTGGATTTCTTACAAATATTACTGTGGACCCCACATATCATCCCAGCTAATTGTGTGGTGTGCCACATCACCGACCTCAGTGTGTTGACGTCACCAAGTACTGTGGGCCCACCATGATGTATGTGCTATATCCACACCGTCCATCCATATTTTGAGACAATTTTAGGATATAAGACCAAAAATCATTTAGATGCAAAGCTCAAGTGGACCACACTACATAAAGCAGTGGGGACAGTGACATCCACCCTTAAAAACTTCCTGGGACCACAGAAGTTTCGGATCAAGTTGACATTTGTGTTTTTCCGGCGTACAAGTGTTTGTGACCATATGAACAGGTTAGATGTGGAATCAACATTATGGTAGACCCTTGGGAATGTTTCAACATTGTGTGTCTTTCTGTACACTGCTTTTTCTGGTGTGGTCCACTTGAGCTTTGGATCTGCTACATTATTGAGGTCATGCCTTAAAATGATCTCACGAAATGGATAGACAGTGTAGACAAAACACGTATACATCATGGTGGGGTCAACAGAATGTGGTGGCATCAATACACCACCGAGATCATGCAATGGGATTTAGAACACATACATCATCATGGTGAAGTCACTACAGCATCGTGGTCATGCAATCGGATACAGATGGTGAATGGGTTGGATGGGGCCGGGAGGACTGATATTCCTAAAAGACTTTGTGCTGTTGGCTGTCCTAATATGAATACGCATGCATTTTTTTCATTGGGCTGTATTGATATTTTAATGCTACGTACTGTTTTTACATGTGGATGTGTTTATTTGGCCATGATTGGTTATCATAGTATGCTGTGGCCAATACGCAATCGATTAGGAGTTTGGCCGCTCCATGCATAGCATGGACTATGTGTCAGAACAAAGGAGTAGTGAACATTGAGATTCATATTTTTGTAGCTTCAGTTGATTCTTACATTTGATGAACATACACATCATGTTGGCCCAAAAATAAAAACAACTTATATTTGGCATTCCATCTCCATGTTGGCCCAAACCCTAAACCTCACTTGCGATGGTTTTTCTCTCTATTGTTTTGTCAATCTTGACTCATAATGACAATTCTCTTTCTTAGTTATTTCTTAGAATATGATATAGCACCTTTTTCTCTTTATTTCTCATCCATCTTGTCTCATGATGAAAAATCTCTATCTTAGCTATTTCTTCGAAAATGATAATGCCTTGGGTTCCGAGATGATCCCCTATATGATACGTAACAAAATGGTAGATTTATTGTCATGTACATAATTAGCACTAACGACTATAAATAAGGGCGTCATCTGTAAGGCCCGTATCCTAAACTGTAACATTCATTAGACTTTCACGATCCTCCTCATTGAATTCTGGCAACTCGCAACCTTTAGTCGGCATTTGCGCGCGACCCTAAGTCGCAACCTGTAAATCTAAGTCGACTCGACTCGAAACCTATACCCTAGCGACCGCGCAGTCGCCGCGGTTCCAACGCTGCATCTTATACACCGATGCGATACCCAGGGTAGGAGTAGTGGGCCTGCGAATATTTTGAGAAAATGTCACGCGTTACGAATCCCAAGAGAATCTCTACTCAATCTATTATATCAATCAATCAAGTGCAAGTCAAGTACAACCCATCACTCCACCCATCACACCCATCCCTCTTTTACACAAGCCATCACGAAAGTCAACTCTCTCTTACACACACTCATCCCTCTCTTACACAACCCATCCATTTTTATCCCATCACATCCCCTTTCCCTCTCATCCTCTCTACCATTTCCAAGCAACCAAAGAGAGCAACTGTCTAAGCAAGAGAAACTCCAAGGATAACCAAGTTTGTGGCCCACTCCCTATCCAAATCTCTCATCCTAACCCTTCAATCTTCATTATCCTCCATCAAAGAAGAAGCCAATGAGCTTAGCATCCCAAGGAACCAAGAAGAAGCCAAGGAGCTTTGCATCCCAAGGAACCAAGAAGAAGTGTAATCGGTGAGTGAATCTTCATTGTTGGTATGAAAAAGATTTTCACCATTGATTTTGATGATTTGAGGGCCCACATGTGGTGGGACCCATTTGATGTATGCATTATATTGAGTAAAGAGAGGGCTTATAGTGGCGGAGTCCCTCCCCTCCGCAAGTCTCTCTCTCTCTCTCTCTCTCTCTCTCTCTCTCTCTCTCTCTCTCTCTCTCTCTCTCTCTCTCTCTCTCTTTTTTTTTATGATGATGTGTGGCCTATCTGATGGTGCATGTATAGGACATCCACCATCTAGAAATTTTCTGGACGTCTAATAAGTTTCATATGGACAGGACGTCCAGTTGGTGGGGCCCACCTTGATGGCCATTTCAGGCCAGCCTGGTTGAGGAGAAAAACACAATTATCGGCCTGATCCCAGGGTTGTGTGGCCCACCTTGGAGGACCTTACTATGATGTATGCATTCTATATCCACACCATCCATGTGTTGGGCCCACCTTGCTACCCGTCTAGCGGATAGGCCTGGAGGAAGGAAAATACAAATATCAACTTGATTCAAATCAAGTGGGCCACGTGTACGTGGACCCCACCTAATGTATGCGTTTCGTCCATGTTGTCCACCATCCAGCAAGGGACTGTGGAGCCCACATGATGTATGTGAATATCCACACTGTCCACTGTCCAGTTGTTGAGGGTCAAATATTGCATATTAGACCCTAGTTATTACCTGCATTTACAAACATGATTCAGTTTAACAGCCTATTTTACTCGTGTTTGTGTTGCAAGGTGACTTTAGGATCTTGAACTGAAAAAAGGTGCTAAATGCATGGATTTGACGTTCCGAATTCACCAAAGTATGAGATGGACCCGAGGAGACCAAGATCGATGGATTTGCACGCCAGGGATCCAAGAAAATCGAGAAACTGAAGATAAGTGGCCCGAAATTGGTCCAGAATGCAAGATCACAGGGTTCCCACCATCCGTTCGGCTCGAAACTACATACATGGCCTGAAGACCATAAATTAACCAGACATGTCGAATTTCAGCCATTGGAAATCTGTGGAAGTGGCCCAATGGACAGATCAGCCCATGAATCATTGATTTTGGGCCCACCTGTTATCTGGATATGCTTCAAAATTGGTCTTTACGGTTTAAATGATATGATAGAAGAGATGGACAGATCAAATCTCCCACGAACATCACAGTGAGTCCCACCTTGAGTGACATGTGCAAAGTGTACATATACACTAGCTGTGCACCGGACCAGCACCTTTTCTTCCTAAAACGGAATTTCCGTTTTCATTCCGCCAGCGTTCGCACAAACCATTGCGATTTTCCTTCGTGGGCCACCATCGTCATTCGACGGACCAATCCGGCCCGTCCCTTGGACTCTCACAGTCTCATTAGCCAAGGCCTAGGTGGTGGAATTTCAAAGGATAACAGTGACTAGTTTTTAACTATCCAAACGGCAGATAGACGGTCGAAAGATCCAGTAGGTGGTCCGCTATGGTTTTGATCCAAAAACGGTCAGGAATAACTGGTTTTTCGTGAGGAAATTAATGGACGGAGCTGATTTTCTAAGAAGACCCCTGTAATGGCCCCACTGATCATCGTGCCTCCATGGAATCCGAAGCAGAAACAAAAATGGAAACAGGGGCTTGCGTGGATTCTTGTGGCCCACAACCATGATCTAGATGGTTGATCTGAGCCATCCAGTAGGTCCAGAGAATGATTTTAGCAGGAACCATGGTGTTCTTGTGCAACCATGCACAAGAACGGGATCAGAAGATGGGCCTAAAAAACGTCACGTTGATTGATATTACGGCCCACCTAAGATTTGGATTCTTTCCAGATTTTGGCTCATGGCCTAAATCGGTCCTACAAATCTATTGAACGACCTGGATCTTCAAAAGAACGACTCTAAATCAGTCCCATCAACATCAACGTTGAATGCGGAACGACCCTCTGAATACGCAGTGCGGAAATTCTCTGCACTGACTCCTTGTGCGTATGCACCATCCGACCGACTCCAGCCACGGACTCCATCAGCAGCTACAAAAGAAAGTTTTGGGGAGGGGAAAAGAGGATCAGTCGGCTGGGAGCATCAGATCTACTTGGAGCGTGGGAAGAAAGAGAGAGATAGGTGGTTTCTTTTATTTTCTTTATGTTTAATTGAGATTAGCCTCATTATGTCTATGTGTGGCTAAACCTCTTAGCTAGGGCTAAGAGGTGAAGCTTGTAGTAAGATGGGGGATTCTATTCATCGCCTTTAATTTAATTTTAATTCATGAACTGAATTTGATATTGGTTTGATTATTATAGGAATATTTTTAGTTTTTAATGATCTATTGTGACTGAAGTTATAATGGATCTGCGATGGCTTTGAGTATTTTTTTTCCTTTAGATGTTTATGACGTCAGGAAGCCCTGTTGTTCACCATTGTCTCCTGGGCATGGTTGGATGTCGGTACCCTTCCTAACCTTCATAATCATCTGATTGGTTGTCAAATAGTTTAATTCTGTTGTTTACTTTATCTCCTAGGCATGGTTTGGTGATGGAATCCATTCTAATTCATATACCTCTCATCTCTTGAAAACTATATTAATGGCAGTTCAGTTAATTTCCATGATTTTTGATATAGGCATAAGATCTCTCTGACCTCTACAAGTGGATCCTCTGAATCCCCAGTTTCCTTTCCTCTAAGTTTCACCAGTTTTAGATAAATATTTTCACCATTATTCCTTCAGATTCACCTGATTAGATTTCATTTTATTCTAATTCTGGTTCTAGTTAGTTTCAGATTACGTACAGGTTTCAGTCCTTGTGGATTCGACCTCGGTCTCACCGAGTTTATTACTACATCAGAACCCTATACTTGGGGAGTGAACACCAGTCCCTGGACGGTGGTACCCACATGATGTAAGTGTTGTATTCACACTGTCCGTCCATTTTGCTAGACGGGTGGGCAACACATGCGGGCCCACCTGATGTATAAGTTTATATCTTCACCATCCAACATCTCTGGACGGTGGGATCCACCTTGGTGTATGTACTCTATCCACATCGTCTGGCCATGGATAGTGGGCCCACATGATGTATGTGTTTCATTCCATGTCGTCCGTTCGTTTGCTGGACGTGCAGGGTCCACTTGTTGTACACACAAGGCCCACCTGCTGTATGTGCAGGGCCGGCCCTGCTGCATGTATTCCATCCACACTATCCATTTGGTGGGGCCCATCTACACTGTACAGGCACACCATGTTGTATGAGTTCTGTATGCATGTTGTCCATCTATTTTGCTAGGTCATAGGGGTTGACTAAGGGACCCACCGTGATGTATGTGAGGCCCATATGGTGAGGCCCATTGTGATGTATGTGAGGCCCTTATGATGAGGCCCATTATGATGTATATGAGGCCCTTATGATAAGGCCCATTGTGATGTATATGAGGCCCATGTGGTGAGGCCCAACATGATATGTATGAGGCCCTTGTGTGAGGCACATCGTGATGTATATGAGGCCCTTAAGTGAGGTCCAATTGTGATGTACGATTCCACCAAGATGTATGTGATAATATTTATGTAGCCCATCCATTTTCTAGCTAGTATGAGAGCCATGGGCCCCATTGTAGTTAGATTCTACATTCCAAATGGGCCACACCTTGGGAGCAATGGTGGTTACACTACAAGAAACACCACTTTTAGCAACGAAATTTTTCGTTGCTAAAAGTCATATTTCCGCAGCTAAAACATTTTAGCGACGAAAATTTTCGTAGATAAATTCGTCGCTAAAAGACCGATGTAGAAGGCTTTTAGCAGCGAAAAATTCAATTCGTCGCTAAATGCAACTTTTTAGCGACGGAACTTTTCGTTGCTAAAACAATTTTTCAAGACTTTTAGCTGCGAAAATTTTTGCTGCCAAAAAAATTTCAAGACTTTTAGCATCAAAAATTTTCGCTGCCAAAAAAAATTTCAAAACTTTTAGCAGCGAAACTTTTCATTTAAAAAAAACTTACAAACTTTTAGCGACAAAAATTTTCGCCACGCTAAAAAAATATCTAAAACGCTTTAGCGTGAAAAGTTCAAGAAAAAAAAATTTTACAAGACTTTTAGCAGCGAAAATTTTTGCAGCCAAAAATATTTTCCAAGAGCCCAAAAATATCCAAGACTTTTAGCAGCGAAAATGGTCGCCGCGAAAAAATTTTCCAAGACTTTCAGCTGCGAAAATTTTCGCTGCAAAAAAATTACAAGACTTTTAGCATCGAAAAGTTTCACCACTAAAAAACTTCCAAGACGTTTTAGCGGCAAAGATTTTCGCCGCCAAAAACATCTAAAACTTTAGCAGCGAAAAGTTTCGCTGCAAAAAAAAAAATTTCAAGATTTTAGCAACAAAAATTTTCGCTGTCAAAAACTTTCCAAGACCTTTAGCAGCGAAAATTTTCGCCGCCAAAAAAATTTCCAAGATTTTTAGCAATAAAATTTATTATTGCTATAAAAATTGTTCCACTTTTAGCGACGAAAATTTTCATTGCTAAAAGTATCTTTTTAAAAAATATACAGCTCAAAATTCTGCACAAAATTCCTGATATACACCATTAACAATATATTTTGTCATATTCATCCTAATATACACCTGTTATATAATATATTTCATGATATTCACATTCACATCCACTAAACCCAAACTAGTAAATCCATCCAAGCCTCGGTTACAAATAGAGGCTAAAAATGTTTAATTTTTTAAATATTTATTTAAACTACTAATCCATTCATTCAATCCACTCATAAAACAATCAATCATGAAAGCCATAATACCAACAAAATAGTTAACAACTCAATCAAACAATCAATCTCACTTATTTACTATTTAAAGTTTTCAAAACAAACTCAATCAAACTATTACACAACATTAGGTTCCACAAATAATACAAATTCACAACGCAAGATTTGGGTATGACTTTTGCTTGGGTGATGAACAACTACAACTTGTTCGGTAGTCTAAAGCATCTACAAAGAAGAAGAACTCGCAATTAGCAATAATTTATAGTGGAGTCCATATCGACAGTTAAAAGGGTAGCAGAGAGCCGATGTAGGATAGACTTACTCCACGCACAATCTCCATCGTTTCTTCAATTTTTTTTCTATCAGCTGAAATGAAAGCCTCTTCTTCCTACACAAGTGAAGAACACAGTTCCAAACTTATAAAAAAAAAAAAAAAAAAAAATTTTCAAAATCCCGATTGCAAAATCCATCTATGAAACGAAATTCATATCTAAATGATTGAAATGAAAACTATCTTACATCTTCCTCTTTTTGTGCTAGCAGCTCAAACTACTAGCAATTAGCCATTCTTCCTTGTGAATTCTACTTGCACAGATCAAACGCAACAAAGGAGTGTGAAAATAAATAATCATAAAAAACAAACAACTCAAAAGGATTGGGGAAAGGTTCTGAAAGCACTATATTAAACAATACAAATAAAATAAAGATACAACAACAGGCAGTTAGAGGAGTAAAGAACAAGAATACCAATCAACAAGCAAGATAACAACTATCCAAGAAACCATATCAAAATCAAGAACTGTACAAAAACCATTAAAATAATATTGAAAGTCAAGATCTTTTTTTTCTTTTTTTTTGAATGACTCTAAAACTTGTCTAATATTTCAGTAGAATGGATGAAAAATTACATTTTTAATCCAATAAAAGAAGATTTTCCTCAAACAATAACAAAGTGAAGAACAGAAAGACACAGAATATTTTTGGTTTCTCAATTATTGAGCGTTATGGAGCGTGTGAAACATGTCTAAGGAAGTGGAATATTGCATGCATTTCCCTGGTATCCAAGTATAGAAGCTGTCCCATCTTGCACATAGAGCAATTGTCTAGCTTCATAGGTTTAAGATGAGAAGACCTGATTGATTTGGGACTTGTTTGCAACACTTACTGCAGTCCTTTACACTAGCATATAGTCATAGATGAGATTCTAACAGGCAGACATTTGGTGGAAAAGAATGAGCAAAAGTGGACAATTATAAAAAATGTAAAGCTCACCAAAAAACTAACTGAAGGTCTAGCCCTTGATAGAGTGGAATGGCCAAACAAGATTCATGTGGCCAGCCCCAATTAATTGGGCTAAGGCATAGATGATAATAGTGATGTGACGATGTTAAAAAGCCTACCAAAAAAATATAAAAATATGAAAACAAAATGAAAATCAAATAGAGAAACTCAATTGAAATGGTTGTTGCATCATAATTTGTAGCAAGTGGTGAAGATCTTATCACAAGTTAGGCAGTGAGGTGGATGAGTAACATCCACTACAATGTTGTTGCATTTTGCTGCATGTACTTGTCTCACACACATGTATATTGCGACTTGTTTGGGAATGAAACTTATGAGTAATCTAACAAGTGTAGTTGTTTGTACTTTAAGCATTGTAAGTGGACGCAGCCGTGTTCTTGATCCCAACTATAGATCCATCATAAGCAGACAAGAAAGCCTAATTCTTTGAACATGACCACCATACATCCACCATAACCCAATATAGATCTGCTACAGCTCTGTCCTAACTGGTAATCCACGATAGATCGAAGTCGAGTCTGTAAGGTTCGACATAGTGTCAAAGTAAATCTGGCTGAACTGGACATCAAGTTGATGTCCAGCTTTTGGGATTTCATAGAACAAGAGCATTTTATGAAATTAATGACTTTGTTGTAATAATCCAAGAAGATGGATGCATTTGCCGATGGCATAGAAACTAGTAATGAAGGAATCATTCCCAAAAGGATATGATGTGTAGCATGATTTTAGAACTTGAAGTGCAAATTTTGGCCACTAAGAATGGCCATTCCAACTAAGGAATTACCTGTTCTCAAGTACCCTCGAGTACTTGATGAAGAGACCTTTTTTTAAAAAAAAAAAATTTTTACCTTCCCTCCATTTTTTTTTAATCATTAGCCCTTGATCTTGTGCATAATCGATTGGACTTGATGGCTCTAATGAGTCTGTTGTTCTTCAACTTCCAACCTTGGTGACTATTAAACCTGTTTGACTTTGCCTTTTGGTAGGTAACTAACTTGGGACCTACAAAATGATACCAGAAGGTAAAATGGAAGAGATAGATGATCACCATCATTGTTGCAAGACGTGCATTTGCACCATCCCCTAATTGACATAATCTTGAAGTCATTTTATACCTATGAAGGCACTTAATTTAATGTTTCTAAATTGGCAGTAGAAATATGAATTCAAGAATTTTACATTTGGCACAATTTCTATCTTTTTGTGGATGAATTGAATCTGTTTATTCTGTGTGCTCATATCTTTGAGAGGTTTTGTGGTGCAGGTACAAAGCATGGGGTGCTGTTTTGGGAAAACAGTTAGCAGATATACATGGGTGGATGTACCATTAAATCATGAAACTGGAAATAATATGGTGGAATTATAAAATGGGTGGATGTACATATCAACATCATGATAGAAGATATACATGGCGTTGATTGATTCTAGGAATGACATGAACTATATAAAATAATACTTTATAAGATTTCCCAATAGCAGTAATTGTACTACTGCACAAAATTGGAAAGAAAAGGATGGATTTATAAAAAAAGGGTGGGTGTAGATATCAACACCTATTGACATGATGATATGAGAAGTAGATGGTGTGGATTGATTATAAAATGACATAAATATAAAAATATAAAAATTAACAAGAAGATAGCACTTTTCCAACAGCACTAGTTTCTACTTTTGGTAAGTAAACATTAGAAGAGTTGTACTACTATATCACAACAAATGGAAAGATGGGTTGGATTTATAAAATATGTGGGTGCAGATTTCAATGTCCAATCAGATTGATTATAGAATAACTTGAACTGTTTAATATAAGAATTTAAAAAAGAACAAAAAAAAAAAAGCAAACTCAGCAAGATGCAAATGCAAATTCATAGATAATATCAGATATTATATTATATAATTTTTTATTAAATTCAAAGATCAAACAAACAAAAGACAAAATATAAAAACAGGATTACCATGTAATTCTGATTAAACAGCTTTTAGAGCCATTTATTCAACACACTTTTTTGTTGATACACCTTTTTCTACTTTTGCTACTAGACATAAGTGCAGTATACTAGACGCCTATCACAAAAGTAGAAAAAGAGGACTGCCTGCTGCAAAAACGTGGGGTCTAAATAGCACTTCCCCTCATCTATGTATAGAGAGCAAGAAATCCTCTGCAGAGGAGCCCATGAATATCATTATTCAAAGACCACCCATGTAAGTAATGAACCATGAACTTAGCCAGAAATCCCGACAATGTGAACATCTCAATCAAGCTCCGCCGCAATGGAAAATAATAATAATAATACAATAGGATATGATGAGATACTTGCAAATCCGATATCTCTCCAACTGCCAAATCTATTCATTAGAAACTCAAAATCCACTACAAGAAAATAATAATAATAATACAATAGTATATGCTAATTGAAAGGGATGCAAGCTTATTTCTGACGTTCAGAACAATGTCTGCAATCACATTACTATGCTGCTCATGTAGAGGAAACTACAACACATGAAAGATCAAACGAAATGCGATTATTCTAGATGCAGCAAAAAACAAGTGGCCAAAATGGTCTGGCAAGGCGGGACTGTTCATCTGATATCTATGTTTATGGGCCATGATGCAAATATCATATAACAACCAGATAACAGTGGAGCATCATGTCGACTTTGAACCATTGAATGTGGATGGCCAGACATATTTGTTTTTAATGGCCAATTTGTTTGCACCAATTAGACAAAGTTTGTTTTGCATGGTTATAGAGCTCTGTCCCATCCACTGGATTGAACATGCCATAACTCATTAATTAAACAATACTATACAGATCATTCATAAACTTTTTTAATACGACTATAAACAGAAATTGAATCTATAATTTTGAAATTCTCTTCTCCCACTGTGGATGAAATGAACCTCTTACCTGCCTCTATGGCATTCCTAGCAACAACTCTAAAATCGTGGATGACTTGAGGAATTTCATCTGTCCTTAACCGCCGCGGAGTTGAGAACTCTACAACATCGACACCACTAGCATGAAGATGAGGTGTCAGTGGCTTGTCAGTAGAGGAGATGGGAGCTTGCCCGTTGGGCTGAAATCCTGTAAACAGGAATTATATCAAATTACTTCAAAGACAAATGAGATGGGGGAGGCCTTCATGTCCTACTAAACCAACAAAAGCATCAACCCAATGATTGAGTAGCAAGAAGATGAGAAACTATAAAGCCCCAGTGCATCAAATGTCTCGGGGTACCTTGAAGATAGGGAAGAAAAATACATAGACATCAGAAAAACAAATTGCATATGGCTGCACAAGTTTGGGAGAAACTATAAAGCCCCAGTGCATCAAAACGATGTCAATAGTGACCTAATTCACCATTATATATTTAATGGGACCCATTTTTCAGTTATCCAAACCGTCAATACCATTACAGGGGATTCCTCAAAATCTGCCAGATTAGATGTTCCCTATAATTTTGATGAGTTGCCTACAAATAGAAGCTTAAGAAAAAATACAGCAATGGTTCAGAAGATAGCCAATGGTTCAATGACTAGGATCTTCCAATATAATCTGGCAGAACTTTGGCTCATCTCCCACTTGCAATGGATCCAACAAAATCAATGAACCATGTGCTATACTTGCCCAAAATGGCAGCTTAGGATAATTTTCTAGTTCTGATGCATCATGACTCAGTAGTTCCAAGTGAGTTGAATTGTGAACACTCAGTTTAATCATGAGCAAATGTAACAGTATTTTTTTTCTTTTTATTTTGGAGGGTGAAATATAATGGTATTTTCTAGTGCCGTCTCTCAAAAATAATCATGGTACATTCCTTTCAAGTCCTAATTGAAAGTCATGTGATTGCAGTTTGAGGCCCAGTCCTTATATATGAATAATAACGATGCAACCATAATTTGGCTATTTCCACATTATTGAACTAATTAAGGAAACTCAATCCAATGCCGCATCCAAACAGAGACTTAGTTATTCCTGTGTAAAGCATAAAACACACATGAACCTCCATGTGTAAACCATCCCCACTGTCCAACCATTGCACATGCTCATGAATCTAGATCACACAAATCAATGGACCACCAATTTGTTGACAAAGCCTAAATGAGACCACTTAGATGCTCTTAACAGTCTGATCACAGCCTGCTTTGGAGCATCATCAGAAGTTAAGGATGACAACCCACAAAATGAATCCATTAATATGTTGGTTTGGATATTGAATTGATGTTATTTTCGGGGCCATCCATTAATTGACAAGTATGTGCACTGGTCAGATGGTACAGGCGGTTTATGTACATAATCTGGTGATATGGTATATACAAAAGATTATTGCCTCTTAGTAAACTAAAAACAAAGACATAAACAAAAAGAACCAAAAAAAAAAAAAAAGAGATAAGTTGCAACTTTGAGTTCTACCCTTGAGCTGTGTCAGATATACCAGTGGCTTCAGCTATTAAAAGGCCCCCTTTGGTGGTTCTTTCAGAGTAATACAAGATGGCATGTGGTTGAGGGACATTTCCATAAGATATTTGCCTCGTCAATGGTGCCAAAACTATTCTGAAAAAAAATACAGTTTCTTGGGTTAGGCATTACTGATTCCTGAACAAGCTAGGTAGTTACATTTCCTTTTATCCATCCTCCCCTTCTCACAAGAAAAAACAGTAAAAATAAGGGCTACATTCGTGTCTCGCAACATGGGTTGCCCCTCAGTCTACAGCCATACACCTGATACACATGTAAGAGATCTAAACGATTAATTCTGTGGAGTCCATCGTCTAGACAAGCCCAATATAACATTATAGCCAATTCATGTCTGACTGATTGGCCTATTCCCAGTGGAAGTGGACTGCTGCTCATATTTTCTTTTGACCATCCATTAGACAAACCACATCATCCGAATGGCACGATTTTCAGGCTATGGAATCCTGTGCACTTATACCTTATGCACATGAAGTAGTTGGTAATTACCAGCTGCAAACCTGTTTTTATTTTGGCAAGTTGTCAATTCAATTGCTGGTCATTGCATCTGAATTTGTGTTAGAGCAACCTAAATAACCAAATAAATGGTGAGGAGCAGCCAAGGAAACTTTTCTCCAATTAACCTAAAATTCAAAAGGCAAAGTTGCTTATTCATTACTTCAGCATAAAGTTCCTATGGCAACCATATATCTAGAAAATAAAAAGATAAAACATTGCACTCTTTCACCAATGTAATCCTGCAAACAAACCAGGTCTCTTTTCTAAAGATACTATGCTATTGCAATAGGCAAGCATAAAAACATATCAATTGCACATGGCATTGAATAAAATACCACATGAATAATTTATAACCTGCCACATAAGAGTCTAATCTGTATAAATAAAATACCAAATTTTTCTTCATCAAGATTTGCAGTCTATAACCCAAGAATAAGACTTACTATCAGTTACATCATAAATCAAGAGCTCCCATTATATTCTTATCGGCAAGTATTTTTCTATTATGAAAAGGTAAATAGATTTTGCAAGGAATTCTAAAAGTGAGAGAAAGATGAAACAAAACCTTAATGTAATAGACACTATCTAGATTGGAACTAGCAAGGAACAAGAACTGCTGGAATATATATATATATATATATATATATATATATATATATATATATATATATATATATATATATATATATATATATATATATCATCCTGCTTAATCTGCATCAAATGTGATATAAAAAACCACCATAAGAGCCCTATAGATAATATGCAGGGTAAAGTTCCACAAATCCATTTAAGAGTCAGTTGGCAACATGAAAGTGCAAACTGGATGCAATTCATTTTTTAAATTAGATCACGGGATGCAATCACTACTAGGAATAGACTTACAACTTGTATTAGTATACCCAAAATTGCCACTAGCAGAATTGTGTTCATGAACTACATCAAGTCGAGCTACCTAGAAACAACAATGATCGGCAATTAGCACAAGCTCAGCAGCGGGACCATTGCCTTCAGGGTAACGGGGAGAGGAATAACCCTAGCTTCAGGGCCATTCTCATATTTGAAGGCATACAGATATATGCATATCAATTTGTGGAAAAAAAAAACATAAATGCTCTGCTTGGATAGCACAATTTTGTAGCAACATAATTACTGGAAGAGAATAAAAGAGCTGATACCTCTAGGACTCTAAAATAAACCAACTTTGGCAAAAAGAAATTATCATACACCATAACCTTGTTGATTTTGAGTGGCATGCGTGCGGGCTTCCAAGGAGAGCTTCTGGCAGTCCATCAGACAAGATTTGAACTGCTCCCAAAAGTTCTAATATCAATTCAATAGCAAAAACCGTAAAAGTTCTGCAATAAACAACCTAAAATATCATACACCATAACCTAAAAGTTCCAACAAAATAATCCTTAATTCCAATAGATCCTTGACCATCATTCTGTAAGAATTTTCCAACAAAAAGGAACCCACTAGCCACTATAAATCAAGTAATAACATAAAACAGGAACTTGCCAAATTACAACAGTCTGACAATATAATGACTTTGAAAGTCAAATCAAAAGGAGACTTTTTAATGCAGCACTATTGGCCAAGTAAGACAATTGATCCTACAACTTGGTCCACCAATTGCCTCATTTTTTGCGACATCACCTAAATTGATTTGTCAAAATGGATAGATTGGGTGGATAAAACACATACATCTGGAACAGTCAAATATATGGGAAACATCATGGCATGATGATTACTAGAGATTAATTAGAGAGCTATTAATTAATTGATCGGCTGTTGCATGTGTTTAAGGAGAACAGAAAGTGTAAACCATTTATTCCTCAATTGCCGATGCATCTCCAATCTCCAACATATGGTGGTGGTTTAACATATATGACATCAGTTGCTGCAAAAAAAAAAAAAAAAATTTAAAATGAAGTGTTGGACCTGTCATGAGCTGATATAAAGACCATCACAGCCATTGTATTAATCAAGCTATCATATATTTGATATATTAAAATAAAAAAGGCATCACTTTGTCATGATGTTCTTTAGGAAAAAAAAAAAGCGCTAACTTTTCAAAACCTTAATAGTGGATAAGTTCATAGACATCCAATAGAATCATCAAACAAAAACTCATGACAACAACAATAGTGATTAGGGAAGAAGAAATTGAACTTCTTAGTGAGAAGAAATTGGCCACATTACCACTCCATTTTCTTCTATTTTTACTTCATTTTATTTTTTAAAGAAACAATATTAACCTAACGAGTGGACCATCCTGAATTTTAGACCACATTATCTCCATAGCTAGGCTAACCTGATGCACAACAGCACTGGTTGAGTGTACACAACTCATAATAGTAAATAATAGACATGTTCAACAACATAGAGAGCATATTTATGAAGTTAGAAAACAATGATTCCAGGCAATTGTAAGAGACATAAGACTTGTGGGTGAATCGGAGTTGACACTGTCATTTCCATTATGAGTTAGCATGCCTCAATATGGTATATTGCAGTGAAAAAAATTCGATTCTGACTATCTATAATGTTCAACAACAAATTTTATAGAGCTTTCCTAAGCCCACATGCATATACAAGTCAAAAGCCTACCATTATTTAGATTTCGAAAATTGTAAATCCCTAATTAGGGATTTGACAATACAAATTCCCAATTAGAGATTTGACAATACAAATGGCCAAATAGAGAGAGAGAGAGAGAGGAGTCACACCTCTTGAAACTCAAATCTAGGAGTTAATCATCGAATCGGGATGAGGAACAACTTTGTGCAAGCAATGGCAGAGGACATCTTGCATGAGTAATGGCAGGGAAAGGGTTAGAGTTGTGGGAAGCGGGAATCGCATGCGGGAATAGCGAAAGGGACTGTAATACTAGCGGCATTGATCGCTGAGACCCGGAAGGTGGGTTCAAATGGGTTTGGATGATGGGTTGGTGAGTAGGGTGTTTCAGAATGGCAGCTATGGTTTTGAATCGGATGTAGAGGATGGGGGTTTTGAATGATGGTGGGTTGCATCGGACAGGGTTTTGAACGCCCGAGACGATGGTGGCAACAATGGGTTTTGCATAGGGCTAAGAGAGAGAGAGAGAGAGAGAGAGAGAGAGAGGCGGAGGGAGGCGGTGAGAGAAGGCAGAGGGCAGAGAGAGGAAGAGAGAGAGAGAGAGAGAGAGAGAAGAGGGAGGGCGGCGAGTGAAAGATTGGGGGGGGAGATTGGGCGCGACTCTCTATTTTGAGCGCGCGCCCAATTTAGGCGGGACCATGGACGGTGCTCTGTGGGCCCTACCATGATGTATGTGTTTCATCCATTCCGTTCATTCATTTTTAAAGATCATTTTAGAGCCTTATGCTAAAAATTAGAGGGATATAAATCTCAGGTGGTCCACACCAGATGAGAACAATAGTGATTCGATATCCACCATTAAAATCCTCCTAAGGCCCACTGTATTGTTTATTTGACATCCAATCTGTTGATTTGGTCATACAGGATCAGATGAAGGGAAAAAACAAAAATCAGCTTAATCGAAAACTTTTATGGCTACGAAAATGTTTTTAATGGTCGACGCTCATTCAACACTGTTTCTGTAACGCGGTCCACTTGAGATTTGGATATGTCTCATTTTTGGTCTCATATTGTAAAATTATTTGTAAAAATATATGGACGACATGGATGATATTTCATGGGGGCCACAAAAGTTTTAGATCAATCTAATATTTGTGTTTTCATTTCATCCATGTCTTTGTGATATTACGGATGGGTTGGATGACAAATAAGCATCACCGAGGGCCATAGAAAGGTTTCAATGGTAGAAACATTATTCCCACGATTTCCTATGAAAAAATGAGTTATATCTCAATTTCAAGTGGACCACATTACAAGAAATAGTTACTGAACGTTGACCAATAAAACGTTTTGGGGGCATAAAAGTTTTGGATCAAGCTGTTTTTTCCCTTCATCTAGGTATTTATGACCTACTCAACAGATTGGATGTCAAATAAACAATACATTAAGCCTTTGGAGGATTTAAATAGTGGCTATCCAATCATTATTTTTTTTCAGTGGTGTGGTCCACCTAAGATTTATATCCTATAATTTTTTTTCTGTAAATTACTAAAATGATCTGTAAAAATGGATGAATGGAATGGATGAAATACATACATCATGGTGGGCCCCACGGAGCACCGACCACTAGCCATGGGCTGGTGTCAGGGGGAGTAGCTAATCTGTCTCCTAGTTTTTAAGTCTTGTGGGGCCCACCGTAATGTATGTTATTTATCCACTTCATCCATTCATTTTAACAGAATATTTTAATAATTGATCCAAAAAATGAGTCAGATCTATGTGCCCCACCATGATGTATGTATTATATAGGTCCCATCCATTCATTTGGATTTTATGAGATGATCAAAAGAACGAGTTAGATCCATATCTTAAGTGGCCCCGCTAGGGGACAGTGACACCCACCGTTGAGACTTTCCTAGGGTCACTATGATGTTTATTTGAGATCTAACCTGTTAATAAATTAAAAAAAAGACATGGATGAAGAGAAAAATCAGATATCAGCTTGATCCAAGACTTATGTAGTCCTCTAAAAATTTTTATTAGTAAGCGTTCAATCCCCACAATTTTTTATTTTATTTTATTTTTTTTTTTTTTTTTGTGGTGGATCAACTTAAGATTTTGATCTGCCTCCTTCTTTGACCGATGCCCTGAAATGATCTATATAGATGAATTTTTGTGGTGGACATTATTGTGGAACTATATAGGCCCCGCCTAAATGACTACAGCTGTAACCCCTGTTTCCTGTGGTGTGGTCCACCAAAGTCTCCTATCTGCCTCCTTTTTGGTATAATAACCTAAAATGATATGTTAAAATAGATGGACAGAGTGGAGGTATATGATTTGCACACGGTTTGGCAAGTGACCCCAACACCAGCAGTCCATGAGTCAAAACTCTATAGGCTACGATGATGTATGTGTTTTATCCACATCGTCCATCCATTTTTCTATATAAAGTTAGGGCATAAGTTCAAAAATGAATTAGATTAAAATCTCAAGTGGACCACACCGCAGGAAAACAATGATGATCGAACGTCAACATTTAAAAACTTCCTATGGCCTACTGTAATGTTTATTTCTCATCTAACCTGTTGATAACATCACAGGCATGGATGAAAGGAAAACACATATATCAGCATGATGCATAATTTTTGTGGCCCCAAAAAGTTTCCATAATTTTCCAGAGATTTGGATTTGCCCTATTTTTGGCCTCATTGGCTAAAATAAGTTGGCAAAATGGATGGACAGGATAAATAAGACACACGTTTTTTTGGATCATTTAAGCCATAGGCGTTGGTGTTCAATATACATCCTTGAATGTGGCCATTTAGTTAATCACCTAGGTTGCAACATTGCAATAAGATTTATATTAACAAAACAAATACTAAAACCACGTATTTTCTTATGGTTTCTCTGCAACATTAGCAGAACAAGCTAATTCTACAACTAAGCAGGTTTATCCTAAGCAATAAGATGCCGAGGCACCCATCCTATTTCCTGAAATCATTTCAGACAAGATATCAAAAAAAGGTCTGAGGGTACAGGTTGATGCTGGTAACTATATGATGTGTATCCAACCCACTCATTATCTGTGTCCCACTTGGATGAGGGGTCAGACCAATTTTTGGCCGCATCCATCCATCCATTTTACCATATAAAATTAAATCTTGATCCCAAAAATGAAAAATATCAAAATATCAAATGAGTCACACAATAGGAAACAATATGAATTGAACTTCTACCGTAGAAAAATCATCGAGGGCCATAGAAGTTTTGGATCAAGCTTATATTTGATTTTTCTCTTCGTCCATGTTTGTACGATCTTATGAACATGTTGGTTGTCAAATAAACATGACTATGAGGCCTAACAAGGTTTCAGTGGTGGAAATCATTATTCCCACTGCTTCATGTGGTATGATCCACCTGAGCTCTGTATCTGCTTCAATTTTGGTCTCAATCCCATAAATAAGCCGGAAAAATAGATGGACGACATGGATAAATCATATACATTCATCGTGGGCCAACTAAGTTTACTCGGTACGATAAAAGATCTGATTTCTTTGTCAATAGGTTGGATGGTAAATCGGATTGAGTACTGAGTTACTCGGTACGCTCTTATCGCACCGAGTAAACTCGGTTGGGCCCACCTTGAACGTATGTGGTCTATCCATGCCGTCCATACGTTTTTCCATCTAATTTAAGGGGTTAAGCCCAAAATTGACGCACATAAAAAAATGAAGTGGATCATACCACATGACAATTAGGATAGTGATTTCCACTTGTGAAACCTTTTTAGGCCTGACAATAATGTTTATTTGTCATCCAACCAGTTTATAAGATTATACAAACATATGTATGGGAAACAAAAATTTAAGCTGATCCAAAACTTATCGTGGCCCTAAGAAATTTTCAATGGTACAAGTTCAAGTCCATTGTTTCCTATGGTGTGGTACATTTGAAAATTATACATGCTTCATTTTTGGGCTCAATTCCTAAAATTACCCAGGATGGCACATGAATATTTAAGTGGACCCGTGATGTTTTTAATGGTAGGAATTTAGTTGAGATTGTTTCTTGTTGGGTGGCCCACTTGAGATTTGGGTCAGCTTCATTTTTTGATCATCTCCTAAAATGAGCTTTCAATGCGGATGGACGGTGTGGATGTAAGGAAAGTACATAATCAGTGGGCCTACTGAGCTAGGCATTAGAAATCGCCCACAAAAGCAAATACTGTTTCATGTTTTACGCTTGAAGGAGAGGGGAAAGGAAAATAGAAAAAAGAAAAAGAAAAACGAACAAGGGTTAGGCTTACCTTGCCACGAGAGAGAGAGAGAGAGAGAGAGAGAGAGAGAGAGAGAGGGAAGGAGACGCCGATGGATCCAACACGCAGGAGGGTATCTTCGTTCGGATATCTATTCGTCAGCTCGATGGATCCAGCACGCAAGAGGGTAAGGCCGGATGCTTTCAATGGAAATGGCGTCGGTTCGAAGCGGATGAAGCAAGGTTTTTCTCTCTCATTCTCTCCTTTTCCAGGGTTTTGATATCTTCTTTCTCTTTGGCTCCCGCATTCATGTGCTTTGTTTGTCTCGTACTGCTTTTTGGTTTGTATGGATTTGGCTTTAGGGTCAGTGGATGTGAAAACGAGATCGAGATGACATTTGTACGAATCCAAAATGGATTTAGGAAATTGGGAGTTAGTAGTCCGTAGATTCTCGATTTGAATGTTCCAAAATGGGTTTTTCGATTTTACAAATTGGGGATTTAGGGATTTTAGAATTTTGGGGATTTGAGGACTTTTGAAATTGTGGATTTTCGATTTTAAAAATTGGGGGTTTGGGGATTTTATGAATAAAGGATGTGAGGATTTTAGGAATTTGGTCTGGCTGGCCATTTTAAGAAATTAAATCTAGATTGATAACATCGCTTTAAAACAATATTTTGAAATGGATTCAGTGGCCATGCCTCAGTCACACTTCCAAACATGCAATCTGGAGGTTTTGGATTTGAAATATAAGAGACTGAATGGCTCCTTATCCCTCCAATTTAAAATCACATAGTTCTTACTGATAGATGCAGAGTTGAGAGTCTTTCACATGCATATCAAAATGGCATTTGAAATTTCACATTTTGAGATGCTTGTTGATTCTTCTGATCATATTATAAAGCTCAACTGCGGTGAAAAACAAAGGTAGGTTTCAGTGATTTCTGCTTCTTCTTCTATTTATTATTATTATTATTATTATTATCAGTAAACCTATATCTATAACCTAATCCTATTCTCAAATCCCTAAACCTAAACCTAATCTGGAAAACCCAAACCTAAACCCGATCTCGAACCCGAACCCGCTTCTAAACCTAAACCTTAACCTATTCTCAATTCCCAAAGCTATAACCTATAACCTATAACCTAAACCTAAACCTAACCTAAACCCAAAACCTAAACCTTAACCTAAACCAAAGCCTATAACCTTAACCTAAACCAAAACCTCGTAACCTAAACTCGAACCTAAACCTAAAACCGTAACCTAAACCTATAACTTATAACCTAAACCTATAAACTAAAACCTAAACCTAAACCTATAACCTAAACCAAAACCTATAACCTCAACCTAAACAAAAACCTATAACCTAAACCTTAACCTATAACCTATAACCTTATAACCTAAACTTATACCTTAACCTAAACCTAAAACCAAAACCAAAACCTATAACCTAAACCTAAACATTAACCTATTCTCAAATCCCTAAACCTAAACCTACACCTAATCCCAATCTCAACTCCCTAACCTAAACCTAATTGTAAACATGAAAACCCAAGCCTAAACCAGATTCCGAACCCGAACCCGATTCCCTAAACCTAAACCTTAACCAATTCTCAATTCCCCTAAACCAATAGCTTATAACCTAAACCTAAACCTTAACCTTAACCTAAACCTAAACCTATAACCTTAACCTAAACCGAAACCTATTACCTATAACCTAAACTTATAACCTATAACCTAACAAGAACTCTAAACATAAAACCTAAACCTTAACCTATAACCTAAAACCTAAACCTAAACCTAAAACCTAAATGTATTCTCAAATCCCTAAACCTAAACCTACACCTAATCCTAATCTCAACTCCCTAACCTAAACCTAAACCTAAACTTGAAAACCCAAGCCTAAACCCGATCTCGAACCCGAACCCGATTCCCTAAACCTAAACCTAAACCAATTCTCAATTCCCAAACCTATACCTTATAACCTAAACCTAAACTCGAACCTAAAACTAAACTCGATTCCCTAAGCCTAAACCCAAACCAATTGTCAATTCCTTAAACATATACCTTATAACCTAAACCTAAACCTAAACTTGAACTCGAACTCAAAACTAAATCTAAACCTTAACCTAAACCTATAACCTTAACCTAAACCAAAACCTATGACCTAAAACCTAAACCTAAACCTAAACCTTATAACCTAAACTTATAACCTATTACCTACCATTCACCTAAACCTAAATCCTAAACCTTAACCTATAACCTAAGATCTAAACCTAAACCTAAAACCTAAATGTATTCTCAAATCCCTAAACCTAAACCTACACCTAATTGTAATCTCAACTCCCTAACCTAAACCTAACCTAAACTTGAAAACCCAAGCCTAAACCTGATCCCGAACCCGAACCCGATTCCCTAAACCTAAACCTAAACCAATTCTCAATTCCCTAAACCTATACCTTATAACCTAAACCTAAACTCGAACTTAAAACTACACCCGATTCCCTAAACCTAAAAATGAAAACCCAAGCCTAAACCCGATCCCGAACCCGAACCCGATTTCCTAAACCTAAACCTTAACCTATTCTCAAATCCCTAAACCTAAACCTACACCAAATCCTAATCTCAACTCTCTAACCTAAACCTAAACCTGAACTTGAAAACCCAAACCTAAACCCGATCCCGAACAAACCCGGTTTTAAAACCTAAACCTTAACCTATTCTCAATTCCCAAAGCTATAACCTATAACTTTGAACCTAAACCGAACCTAAACCTATAACCTTAACCTATAACCTAAACATATAACCAAAACCTAAACTTATAAGCTAAAACCTAAATGGAAGCCTAAAACCTAATTGTATTCTCAAATCCCTAAACCTAAACCTAATCCCAATCCCAATCTCACGTCCCCAACCTAAACCTAAACCTAAACTTCAAAACCCGATCCCGAACCCGAACCCGATTTCCTAAACATAAACCTTAACCTATTCTCAAATCCCTAAACCTAAACCTACACCAAATCCCAATCTCAACTCCCTAACCTAAACCTAAACCTAAACATGAAAACCCAAGCCTAAACTCAATCCCGAGCTAAAACCCGATTTCTAAACCTAAACCTTAACCTATTCTCAATTCCCAAAGCTATAACCTATAACCTATAACCTAAAGCTAAACCCAACCTAAACCTATAACCTTAACATAAACCCAAAACCTAAACCTTAACCTAAACCAAAACCTATAACCTTAACCTAAAAACCTAAACCTTAACCTAAACTTATAACCTTAACCTAAACCTAAAACCAAAACCTAAATCTATAACCTAAACCTATAAACTAAAACCTAAACCTAAACCTAAACCAAAACCTATAACCTTAACCGAAACAAAACCTATAACCCAAACCTTAACCTATAACCCATAACCTAAACCTAAAACCAAAACCTAAACCTAAAACCAAACCCTATAAGCTAAAACCTAAACCTAAACCTAAAACCTAAATGTATTCTCAAATCCTAAACCTAAACCTAATCCCAATCTCAATCTCAACTCCCCAACCTAAACCTAAACTTCAAAACCCGATCCCGAACTCCGAACCCGATTTCCTAAACCTAAACCTTAACCTATTCTCAAATCCCTAAACCTAAACCTACACCAAATCCCAATCTCAACTCTCTAACCTAAACCTAAACCTAAACATGAAAACCCAAGCCTAAACCCGATCCCGAACCCGAACTTGATTTCTAAACCTAAACCTTAACCTATTCTCAAATCTAGAAGCTATAACCTATAACCTAAACCTAAACCTAACCTAAGCCTATAACCTTAACCTATAACCTTAACATAAACCCAAAACCAAAACCTTAACCTAAACCAAAACCTATAACCTTAACCTAAACCAAAACACCTCAGTAACCTAAACCTTAACCTCAACTTATACCCTTAACCTAAACCTAAAACCAAAACCTAAACCTATAACCTAAACCTATAAACTAAAACCTAAACCTAAACAAAAACCTATAACCTTAACCTATAACCTAAACTTATAACCTTAACTTAAACCTAGAACCAAAACCTAAATCTATAAGCTAAAACCTAAACCTAAACCTATACCTAAACCTTAACCTATTCTCAAATCCCTAAACCTAAACCTACACCTTATCCCAATCTCAACTCACTAACCTAAACCTAAATCTAAACTTGAAAACCCAAGCTAAACCCGATCCCAAACCCAAACCCGAACCCGATTTCCTAAACCTAAACCTTAACCTATTCTCAATTCCCAAAGCTATAACCTATAACCTAAACCTAACCTAAACCTATAACCTTAACATAAACCCAAAACCTAAACCTTAACCTAAACCAAAGCCTATAACCTTAACCTAAACCAAAACCTATAACCTAAACCTTAACCTAAAACTAAAACGTAAACTTATAAACTAAAACCTAAACCTAAACCTATAACCTAAACCAAAACCTATAACCTTAACCTAAACTAAAACCTATAACCTAAACCTTAACCTATAACTTATAACCTATAACCTAAACTTATAACCTTAACCTAAACTTATAACCAAAACCTAAACCTAAAACCAAAACCTAAACCTATAACCTAAACCTATAAGCTAAAACCTAAACTTATACCTATGCCTAAACCTTAACCTATTCTCAAATCCCTAAACCTACACCTGATCCCAATATCAACTCCCTAACCTAAACCTAAACCTAAACCTAAACTTGAAAACCCAAGCCTAAACCCGATCTCCAACCCGAACCCGATTTCCTAAACCTATACCTAAACCTTAACCTATTCTCAAATCTCTAAACTTATACCTACACCAAATCTCAATCTCAATTCCTAACCTAAACCTAAACCTAAACATGAAAAGCCAAGCGTAAACCCGATCCCGAACCCGAACCCGATTTCTAAACCTATACCTAAACCTTAACCTATTCTCAAATCCTAAACCTAAACCTACACCAAATCCCAATCTCAACTCCTAAACTAAACCTAAACCTAAATATGAAAAGCCAAGCTTCAAACCCGATCTCGAACCCGAACCCGAACCCGATTTCTAAACCTAAACCTTAACCTATTTTCAATTCCCAAAGCTATAACCTATAACCTAAACCTAAACCTAACCTAAACCTATAACCTAAACCTATAACCTTAACATAAACCCAAAACCTAAACCTTAACCTAAACCAAAGCCTATAACCTTAACCTAAACCTTAACCTAAACCAAAACACCTTGAACCTAAACCTTAACCTAAACCTATGGCCTATAACCTAAACCTATAAACTAAAACCGCTACCTAAACCTAAACCAAAACCTATAACCTCAACCTAAACAAAAACCTATAACCTATACCTTAACCTAAAACCAAAACCTATAGCCTCAACCTAAACGAAAACCTATAACCTATAACCTAAATCTAAAACCAAAACCTAAACCTATAAGCTAAAACCTAAACCTATACCTATACCTAAACATTAACTTATTCTCAAATCTCTAAACCTAAACCTACACCTAATCCCAATCTCAACTCCCCAACCTAAACCTAAACCTAAACGTAAACATGAAAACCCAAGCCTAAACCAGATCCCGAACCCAAACCCGATTACCTAAACTTAAACCTTAACGAATTCTCAATTCCTTAAACCTATAGCTTATAACCTAAACCTAAACCTTAACCTAAAACTAAACCTAAACCTATAACCTAAACCTAAACCAAAACCTAAACTTATAACCTATAACCTAACAGTAACCTAAACCTAAAACCTAAACCTAAACCTATAACCTAAAACCTAAATGTATTCTCAAATCCCTAAACCTAAACCTACACCTGCACCTAATCCTAATCTCAACTCCCTAACCTTAACCTAAGCTTAAACTTGAAAACCCAAACATAAACCCGATCCCGAATCCAAACCCGATTTCCTAAACCCTAAATCTATTCTCAAATCCCAGAACCTATACTTATAACCTAAACCTAAACCTAAACCTGGAGGAACTGGCGAGGCAGAGGGAGGAGCAGGAGAGGAGGATAGAGGATCAGCTGGCGAGGCAAAGGAGGATGAAGGAGGAGTTGGTGAGGCAGAGGGAGGAGCAGGAGAGGAGGATGGCGGAGATGCGGGTGGAGCATGAGCGACGAATGACGGAGATGTTTCAGGCTTTCGCTGCACGCTTACCCACCGATGCCCCACCACCTCCATCTTCATCTTTGTGATTTTTTGTTTATTTGTTTATGATGTTAAGTTTATATGTATTTATGCATGAATGAATGTGATACATATAAGATTGTTTGTGTTTGGATGAATATAGTTTATGTAGTTTGGGTTTAGATGGATGTGAATGTGAATATGATGAAATGTGTATATCAGGATGAATATGATGAAATATATTGTTAACAGGTGTATATCAGGAATTTTTACGGTTTTTGAGCTGGAATATTTTTTTTAAAAAAGAAACTTTTGGCAACGAAAATTTTCGTTGCTAAAAGATATGTCTTCGCTGCTAAAAGTCTTGTATAGTATTTTTTAGCGACGAAAATTCTCGCCGCTAAAACTTTATTTAAGTTTGAGTTTAGATGGATGTGAATGTGAATATGATGGAATATACTATTAACAGATATAAATTAGGAATTTTGTACGGATTTTGAGGGGGAATAATTTTTTTTAAAGGAAACTTCTGGCGACGAAAATTTTTGTTGCTAAAAGATAATTTTTAGCAGCGAATATTTTCGTTGCTAAAAGTCTTGTATAGTATTTTTTAGCGACGAACATTTTCGCCGCTAAAACTTTATGTAGTTTGGGTTTAGACGGATGTGAATGTGAATATGAATATGATGGAATATATTGTTAACCGATGTATATCAGGAATTTTGTACCGATTTTGAGCTGAAATATTTGTTTTTTAAAAGAAACGTTTGGCGACGAAAATTTTCGTTGTTAAAAGATATGTCGAGTTTATTTTTAGCAGTGAAACTTTTCGCGGCTAAAAGTCTTGTATAGTATTTTTTAGCGACGAACATTTTTGCTGCTAAAACTTTATGTAGTTTGGGTTTAGTTCGATGTGAATGTGAATATGATAAAATATATTGTTAATAGATGTATATCAGGAATTTTGTACGGATTTTAAGTTAGAATATATTTTTTTAAAGAAACTTTTGGCAACGAAAATTTTCATCGCTAAAAGATATGCTAGTTTAGTTTTAGCAGCGAAAATTTTCGCTGCTAAAAGTTTTGAATAGTGTTTTTTAGCGACGACAATTTTCGCAGTTAAAAGTTTATGTAGTGAATATGATAAAATGTTGATATCAGGATGAATATGATGAAATTAATTGTTAACAGGTGTATATTAGAAATTTTGTACGGATTTTGAACTGGAATATTTATTTTTTTTTTAAAAGAAACCTTCGGCGACGAAAAGTTTCGTCGCTAAAAGATATTTTAGTTTATTTTTAGCAGCGAAAATATTCGCTGCTAGAAGTTTTGTAAGGTACAAGACTTTTAGCAGCGAAACTTTTCGCCGCTAAAAGTCTTGTACCTTACAAGACTTCTTACAGCGAATATTTTCGCCGCTGGAAAATGTTCCGAGTTTTTAGCGACGAAAATTTTCGTCGCTAAAGGTCTCATACAGTATTTGTAGCTGCGAAAATTAACAAAGTATTTAGCGACGAAAATTGTCGTTGCTAAAAGTCTAATGTCCTATTTTTAGCTACGAAAATTTTCGTCGCTAAAAGTTTTGTCGCTAAAAGTGCGCTTTTAGCGACGAAAATTTATTTCGTCACTAAAAATGACTTTTGGCGACGAAAAGTAGTTTCGTCGCTAAAAGTTTCGTCGCTAAAAACCCTCTTTTTTGTAGTGTTAAATGTCCACGTTGTAAATGGTGGTTAAATGTCCCCATTGTACATCTCCCTAAGGCCTGTTGTTAAGCCCATGACCATCTTACCTTATTAGGCTATCCCAAATCATTGGGCCCCCATAAGTGTTACCCATCTTACCCTAGTAGGCTAACCCAAACCATTGCCCCATTCATGTTAGTGCTCTCCACCACCCTTGTAGGAATCATTATAACATGTAGACTCACCTTGTTTGTATCGAGCCCCATAAGAAAGCTTAATTTACCATATGATAGAGTGGGTGAGTAAGCTCACTTAATATACTTAGGGTCATCATCTTGACTCCCACTATTGTATGATTCACCCGATGAGGTCCATATATATATATATATATATATATATATATATATATATATATATATATATATATATAAGAGTACATCATTACCGTAGATCATGCTTAGTAAAACTTCATATTTCATGCCCATGCGCATCATATGTATACTTGATATGAAGAGTAATTGATCATAGCATGTGAGATTTGGCGGATTATTTTTGAGACTCCTTGATAGACGGAGTTGCCTCATATGAGCGCACAGTATGCGTAGGATTGATGCATAACTGGATAGTGTGACTCATGCATATTGCATTTGTGTGATATGATCATTGTACGCCCTAGCGACATTAGGGCCATAGCCTCCACAGACATTTCGTGGATGACCGGATTGGACACTGAAAACATTGGTTACTAACATTGGGGCACCATAAATGTCCCAGGGTGAAAGTCCCTAAACCCTTATGGTACCAGGAAGATGCTTCGACGTCGAAACCGAGTGGATACATAAGCGCACAAGTACCGAATACCAGGAGGCCGCGTCTCCCACTATGTTGTGGTCGGTTGGAAGGGGGTGTGGCCTTACCTGCCCAAGTGAGTGGGCAATGATTAGGCTGAGTCTGACCCAGCTTGAGGAATGGGTTCACTATCGACAAGCCAGGCCAATATTGGCAGGCGGATAATGAGGTCTCTTCCACTCACCCAGTTGTACACTGAAATGGGGTGGCAAGCTGGCGTGGAGTGTAATAGACCCCGGTGATTATCTAGAGAGGAAATGTAGTGATATATAGATCCATCTAAGGACTGGTATGCTTGCATTGCATCTTCCATTTGGCCATGTAGGCCTTGCATCGCATCCCCTTAGTATGACTGATAGCATTCATGGACTTGCCAACATTTTCACATAGCATTCATGGGTTTACCAGCACGTTTCCATATTACTCTGATATTGCATACTTGACAATTACGTAGCATATACTTACATTACCCCTCTAAGCTTTCTATAAGCTTATGTACGATCCTTGCGTGCAGGTGATGTTAGGATGCCGCAGTAGCACTAAGCTTGGAGCGTGCAACTGTCTTCTGGAACTTTTGATTATCGATATTGTATTTCCCTTATGCATTGTACTTGAAGTTTTTTTTATTATAGTGGATATATGGTGATGTTTCTTGTTGTTGCTGTTGTGTGTTATGCTTATAGTTATGCTTCTTACGAGATAAATGTATGTTGAAAATCCTCCTTGTAGGATCCCAGGATCGGAACCTGGTATATGGGTGCCAAGAGCAGAGAATGGGGTACTACGGAGGTTATCGGCACCGAATTCGGCGATCGAGAATTTTGTGAGCCCAATTTCCGAGTATGGGGCATGACATCATCTATATGAAAGGTACGAAAAAATACGCAAAAAATACACCATGAATTCTACTAGACCTAAAGTCTTTACCCTAACTTTGACATCTGAGGGTCCCCTACTATAGCCAAGGTCTCCATTGTTGTTCACATTTGCAGGTGTGCATCGGTCTAGCTAGTGAGGACGACCGAATCACAACATCAACAGTTGGCGCCGTCTATGGGAAACAACAATGAAGTCACATCCTCTGACAATTACAACACTTCAACTTGCATTTGACTTTTTCCTTAGATCTAAATAGTGACTTTCCATTCTCTCGCTCAAACGGTCTTCCTCATGCAAACAATGCATCTGTAGAAGTACCTTTGCCTCCACTCTTCTTTTTCAACTGCTTCGATTAATGATTTGAGATAACGTTTTCAAAATCCAATGAATCCCTTTCATAGCACAAATTATGAACCAGATACTCATAAAACTTTAGAAGAGAAGTCAACAAAATTCAGGTTTTGTCTTCTTCATCAATCTTTACCTCCATCCTTGTCAATTTGCATACCAGCTTGTTGAAGATGTTAATGTGCTCAGAGAGATCCAACCCTTCTTCTATCTTAAGAGTGTTAAATTGTCACTTCAGATAAAGACGATTGGTGAGCGACTTCGTCATATAGATGTTCTTTATATTCGTCCATAAACCCGTAGTAGTCATCTCATCGATGACATTATAAAGGACTTCATCAACCAAGCACAATTGGATTGTGTTTATCACCATCTGATCAAGTTAATCCTAATTGTATTTCTTTATAAATTTCATACGATGCGTTTTCCCAAGGAGTGCATGTTGCAGTTGATCTTGTTGAACTAGGATGACTTTCATCTTCAATCTCCACAGTTCAAAGTTATTATTATCTGTGAACCTCTCTGTCTCAAACTTCACATTCGATTCCCTTGATGTCATGTTTCCAAACTCAAAACTAAAACCTCAACCTTAAGATCTAATATTACTTATTGGGTGTAGAAGCAACCTCAGATCAAATCAAATATGCAATAGAGAATGAAAAATCCAAAGAAACATAGAGACACACAAGATTTTTAGTGGAAAACTCTTGGGGAAGGAGTACTAGGGTAGCAAGCTAGGTAGCAAAGGAGTACTACGGTTCGTTCTCTAAGCTACAGCTATAGAGATGACTTCTTCACCTTTTCTATTCATCTGCTTATTTAGCTTTTATTCACCGATGCTTACAACTATGTCTTGCCACTATGTTGTGTATGAACCATCCAACAACACATCGAGTAACCCTACAGTGAATGCTCCAAATATGATGGAGATCTGCTTATAAGGTCTACCACATCATAGAAAATAAGAACAACCATCCAAAAACATGACCTACACGAACGGCTGGATATACCTGATTTATGGTGCATATCCAACTCTCAGAGGGGCTTACACACATACGGTGGGCCCCATACTCATGACCTCAGTGTGGAAACGCACACTGTACCACAGAGTCATGAGTGGCGACCCACTCCACAACACCTGTTCCACAGTCACTTGGAGATGAACCCGCTCCACAGGACCTGTTTTAGACAGCCCATGCAACAATCAATATAAGTGGGCTCATGATGTTGTCTATGTGAAATCCACTCAATCCACCAGGTACAATCCCTGAGAAATGAGCCAAGAAATCATATGGATACACAAATCAAGTGGGCCACAACACATGAAACAGTAGGGTTGGTTCATCAACCGTATGTTTGTTTGTGAGGATAGTATGGTGTCTACCTTCCATCAAATCCGTTCATAAGGTGTGAATCACAACAATGAAATGAATATATAAAGATCAACCTGATATAAAACTCAGTCCAGCCAAACCACGTGAACGTTTTAGGCACAATTTTATGTCGTTCCCACCGTTGATGACTGTATATGGTTTTTCATGGAGTTGATCTTTTAGTATTTACAGTATACATAAGCTTCTCACCTGATGGACGGAGTGGATTTAATCATGGTGGCCGAGAGATCGTGTGCGTTTCATGCACTGCGTTAAACATGCATGTACACCATTTCTGGTCCTCGTTTCCCTCCGTGGTTTAAGAACCCAAAACCCCGGCGTGACTTCTGTACGAATATTCAGGGGGCGATTCGATGAGATCCAAGCCATCAATCTGGTGCGCCACCCTATGCTTGGACTGTTTCCTAAAAATCAGAATAATTTAAAATGTGCTTGCGCCACACTTTGGGGAATAGTTGAGATGGGAAATCCTGCCATTAAAATCGTCCGAATTGTGTGGGTCCACTGTGGTGTATTATTCCATCTACTCTATTCATTTGATGCATCCCACGAGGATGAAGGTACTTCTAGAAAATCAGGGCATTCCAGAACTCACGTGGGCCACACTATGTGAGTTCAGCCATGCTTTTACACCTAAACCTATGTTGTGGCCCACCAAAGTCTTGGATTGAAACTACTCTTGTCAGCCATGGTTAAAGTGTAGCAACGCACATGATGGACGGGTGGATCTGATGCATTCATCCTTTGGAGCACTCGGATTCATGCCCCCATATTGCCCACATAGGTAGGCTTGCGTGCACCTCGGAGATCCAGTTGAGGGAAGCGTACGGAGTAAACTATGTGGGGCCCACCATGTATACGTGTTCTTATCTACGCCGGTCTATCCATTTTATCAGCTCATCTTAGGGCATGAACCCAAAACTGAAGCATATCCAGCGCTCAAGTGGACCACACCACAGGAAACGGTCGGAATTAAACGATGGCATGAAATTTTGAATTTGCCTTCATTTAATTTGGGCTGCTTAAATTTTGGACTTGTGCCCTGAAATGATCAGAAACAATGGCATGAATATATAATACTTACATCAAGGTGGGCCCCAATATAAGGGCTGCACTGTCTTAGGTGAGGGCAGGGCCTCACCTAATCCACTCCCTTGATTTTTTTTACTACACGTATCACCTCAAGAGTGATGAAATATGCAAACCTGACTTTTGGGTCACTGCTCATACTGACAGGGTGTGTGAATGGTTGGACCGGGTCACTCCAACGGACCAGATAAGGTGTGGCTGCGGCCTCTCAAAGACGGTGCGGCCTTTATCATGAGCCCACCTTGAGGGGGTGTTTGGCGCTCGGGTTTAAATAGGATTAGGTGGGAGTGGGTTTTAAGATCCAGTGGATGGTTGCCGTGTCCTCTCTGGGACTGACGTAAGGCATGGGTTGTAAAGCCCTTAGAATCAGCGCTGCACAGGTTTATGCCATCCTACCTTGGGTTTCGTGTGGTAAGTGCTATGTGGACCACACCATGATGTACGTGTTTTATCTATGCCGTCCATCTATTTTCAAATATAATTTTAGGGCTTGATCCCAAAAATGAGGTAGATATAAATCCCAGGTGGACCACACCATGGGAAACCAATAGTGATTCAATTAAACCATTAAAAACCTCATATGGCCAACAGCACAGTCCACTTGAGATTTGGATCAAACTCATTTTTGGACTTATACCATAAAATAACATGGAAGAATGGGTTGATGGCATGGATGAAACACATACATCAAGGTGGGGCCCACAAAGCATCGACCGATCGATCGATAGTGGCAAGATCAGTAGTCAATCGGTTCCGAACATGAAGTGGGATGGCCTCCAAGCCGTGGGATTAGATGACAATCCCAGTGCAATCATTACATTTTGGTAATTCAATTCCACTTAAACCCATCTAATCCCATGCTCCAGGCACCCCCTTATGCATTTATTCTAATCCAAGCTATCCATGCATTTATAGATTATTTTAGGGAATGAGCCCAAAAATGAAGAAGATCAAGTCTGATGTAGAGCGGGTCGCGGACAATTACATGGCAAAGATGGATCAGAAAAGGCCCGGTCGGCGAAAGAAGTGATCTGGACCATCAGACCTTAAATCAGGTGTATCTCACAATCCGGGATGAGTTAGCCGACGAAAAATATATGATTTTGGGGTAGAACGAGCTACTTTAGCCAACCAACCCAGCTACGCAGGGTTGCGACGCTCGGAATTGCGAGAAACCCCTGATTTGATGGTCGTTTCCTTGTTTCAATTTCGTTTTTACTATAAATAGTAAGTTTTAGTTTGTTTATAACTCTTCATCCGTCGGGCTTTAGGAGTTGTGCCCAACGTGAAAAGAGCTTAGAATAATTAGGGGAACGGTTTGGTGAAGCCAAATAGGACACTTACTATTTTGGCCGAAAACCTTGCACTAGTAGACATCACGACCGTCTATAAATAGTAAGTTTACTATTTATAGTAAGTCGCGAATTCTAGGAGTTTTAGTTGTAGTTTGATTTTGATTTCTTTTCCATTGCTTAGTACCCTTATTTAAAGGGTTGTGAACTCGTTTTTATGCATTAATTAATCTATTTCGAATTTATTTAGAATTTATTTCTATTTTCTGCTCTCTTTTCTCGTGGATTCGAGAAAGTCTTTGTGAGGAGTCCAGAGAAGTTCCATGGATTCGGAATAATTATCCTCTTGAGGAAGACGGTGCTCGACCTCACATCCTCCCCTGCGTCAAAGTCCCTGGTGGAACATATTATAGGAAACAGTTGTAATTGAGCACCCTATCATTAAAAACTTCCTGGAAGCCCTCCCTAATATTTTCATAATATTTATTTGCCATCCAACTTGTTGACAAGGCCACTTAGACCTAGGTGAAAGAAAAACAAAACAAAAACAAATATAAGCTTGATCCAAAACTTTAATGGCCCATTAATGGATGATCGCCACTGTATCCTGTGTCCTGCCCTTGCATGGAGGATAATCTATCTAGGCAGGCCTTTGTGGGGCTCACCATGATGTATGGATTTTATCTACACTGTCCATCCATTTTTTCAGATCAATTGTGGGGATTGAATTCCCACCATTAAAATTTTCTTGTGAGCGACATCGGTTTTAGATTAATCTAATATATGTGTTTTCCCTTCATCTAGGTCTATATGACCTTATGAACAGGTTGGATGGAAAGTAAACATGACTGTGGCTCCTAGAAAGGTTTCAATGGTGAGTTTCATTACCATCGCTACTTCTTGTGGTGCGGTCCACTTGAAAATTGGACTTGCCTAATTTTTATACTCAATACTATAAAATAATCTTAAAAAATGATGGATAATGTGAATAAAACCCATACATCATGGTGGGCCCCACAGAGCTCATGCCTAGAAGCATTAAGCATTTAATGCATCCGGGCAGGGGCAGGACACAGGACACAATCTGCTTCCCTCCATCCTGGTGTGGTCCACCTAAGAATTAGATCCACTTCATTTTTAGGCTCAAGTTCCAAAATAATATGAAAAAAATGGATGGACAACATGAATATAGAGAAAGACGCCAAGCCTAGGATGGTTATATATACACTGAGGCCGTAGTGGGATTTCATCATCACCTATGGGTACTCGAACTCTCAAATGGGTGTTGAAACTCCCCAGAGTCTACCACCCGAGTGAGAGAGATGCCAAGCCTAAGATAGGTTAAACTAAATAAAGATGATCCTCTTGCATAAATCTAAGATAGGGGTGATAGGGGTGGTGTTTGTATAAATCACCTGGATGAAGTTATATTTGCTTTCCACTACCCTTACTGTAATACTCTGGACAAATTACTAGGGTATAATTTATTTATTTTTCAAAAAATTTGATCAAAATAATCATTAGGTAAGCCATTTAATTATTTTGACCTAGATTCATGATGATCGGTCCATTAAAATACCAATCCAAACCATGGATCATCCATCCAGACAATCTAAACTAATGTTTGATCTTTAGATTAACATTTGAACTATTAAAGTTACCAAAAGAATGGTGACTTAATTACATTGTTAAAATTGATTAGTTTAGCTCGTGACCCATCTAATGTTAACTATTCATCTTATTTCCCTTGTCATTAGCTTTAAAATAATATGATTTTTATGATTTTATCCTCAGTATAACTCTTGATCTTAGGCTAAGAGTATGGACAGTTATGATTCATTGAATTCCTAACTTGATTCAGGGGACCAATATACAATCGAATCCTGTAAATATGTTTGTATTACTTATATTTATAAATCCAATTGATTATATCTTGTCAAAAGCATGTCAAATTATGATAATCATGTGCATGTGTATGACTCATCATCATGACCATTAATTGATTTTATCATCTATCATGTACTTTTGAGTTACTAAAGTATTTTTCCCTGAGCATGTGCATCATGAGCATCAAGATGATACTCTCTGATTAGGTTAGATCATACTTGCCATCCACAAGAATCACACGCACACACGTGTATGTTCTCTCACTCATTGGAATGAATGAGTACCCTTGTTAGGTGTACCCTCAGAACTTTAAACGATTTAAGACCATATCTCCTTATCCAAGTGTCATTTGCCTGTAAGACGAATTTTAGTAAGTTTTAAACATCCCTACAGTGGAGATGGACGCTTCAGGTGGCCGTGACCATCTATGTTGGACCCACTTTATGAATGACGTGTATGTACTCTAAACTACACCCTAGCCTACACTCTATTTAAAATTCCTCCCATCACTAAGGGCTCATTTGGCATCGCTATTCTAATCTAATAAAGCTTTTCAAAACGAGAGCTACTCTGATGAGCTCTTTTTATAGCTCTTGTTTTAAGTAAGCTCGTTTGGTGAATCATGTTTTTAAAATCAGAAGAGACTCTTATTTAAAATAAACACATCTGGTGACACATTCACAAAAGAGTATATATATATATATATATATATATATATATATATATATATATATATATATATATATATAAAACGCCTAGTTGATGTCATTTTTTAAGATTACAAAAGCGATTTAAACAATTGTCTTGGTTGACCTTTGATGCGAACAATTGTTTTGGTTGATCTTTGACGCGGACCATCCATTATATAGGACCCACTTTGATGTAGGTCATCCATCATGTGAGGCCCACCATCAATGCTAATTGTCCTTTATATGAGGCCTCTCAATATCCAGTACTCATGATGTTGAATCCGCATTTGATGTGTCCATCCTATGGGCTCCACCTTCGAAGTGGATTGTTCATTATGCGAGTCCCACTTTTGATGTCCACCATCCGTCGTGGGGGATACACCTTTATTTTATATAGATCATCCATCATGTTGGGCCATTTTGGATATGGGTAGTCAATCATGCAAGACTTTGGATGTGGACCGTCAATTAGGTGGGGCTCACTTGATGTGGACAATTGTGTGGGCCACCACACGTGGCCAAACATGTGGGACCCACATGCTATCCACATGGGTACCCGTGTGGGAGCCACACATTGTCCATGTGGGCGGTGTGGTGGGCCTCACATGCTGTCACGTGGGCAGCCATTTTTAGGCTGCTACCGTGTTAGCAATGGGCCCCACTTGTACCCCATCTCTTGATTAAAAAAAGGCACTTTCCCTTGTGATGTTGGTGGACCTATTCCTTTGTTGATCTTGATCTTTTGATATATCTTAGGTGGATAACGTAATCTATGCTCCTTGTGTCTTAGATCTGTGTTTTCCAAGATCTTGTGGGCCATATTTGATTTTTGGATAATAAATTCATGCATACTAGATTGTAAGGCATTGATTTGGAACCAATCTGGACTGTAGGATTGTTTGCAGAAATGGTTGATTTGATGTAGTGGGACCCATTTGGATCTAATCCTGTAATGAGCCCCACCACACAATCTTGAGATGAAAATATGATGATTAGTATATATAGATGATTTGTATATGTTAAAGTATTTTGTACATGTGGATATGAAATTGTGATTTAGGGTGGATTTGGTTAGATATGAGATTTTGACAATTGATTAATGGTATGAATCATCGCCAATCTTATTGATGGGCTCCACATTGCGAAAGTAGGAAATCCAATTCAATTTACATAATTGGATTATCCAAATGTCAAGATTAACTAATCAGCCCGTTGATTTAGTGGACGACCCACCACAAGATCGACTATTAGATACATGAAACATGATTAAATAAAGTATATCTTAGATCATTTGAGATTTTTAAACATGATGATTGTGTGGCCCCCACCTTGTGTGATCACTATCATCTTAGTGGGCCCCACAATACGTTTTGTTGGATTTAATAGATTTGATCTTGTTAAAATCAAAGTGTTGTAAGATATAATGTTTCGATTAATAACCAATTTGTATCATGGAATAAGATCCTTTGATATTTTGCATCTTAATTCAAGTGGACCCTACCTTTGATTTTAGATTTGAAAACTAAAAAGAGATTTGAAACCCAACTTTAACACTTTAAATTGAACATTAAAAGTGAGCCTTGTTGCTTACGCTAAGTTTCAATGATAGATTTGGATATCTAATTAATGTTGACTTGTGATTTAAATCATATAAGACCATGTTTTGGCCATGATCTGTTGGAGGCCTTGCATAAAACCTTAGGATCTAGCCTCTCAAAACAAACCAGAATTATGGAATAATAAAGCAATGAAATAAATCAAAGCATAAACCACACCACACCAGGAAACTTTTACGTGGAAAACCCTCGAAGAGGTAAAAACCACGGGACCTTATCCAGATCAACAATTCACTATAAAGTAGAACGTTACAACCGATCACAAACACACACTGCTTGGATCAAACTTTCTTCACTCACGCAGGAGTGGATAAACAATAAGAGAAACAAAGAAGACAGAGAGATCTCACAGATTACGAGGACGTGGAAGCGCTGAGATATGGTAGATCACTTCTACGAGCATAGTCTCCCTTCCATAAGCTTCCTCTCTCTCTTTCTCTCTATCTCTCTCTCTCTCTCTCACCTTTGATAACCCTAAGCCCTTTAGCAAACCCTTACAAAGCTTTAGGAAACCCTAAAATACACTGGAATACACCCCAATCCCGCATACACTGCTTTATATAAGAATGTAAAGAGGTAGAATCCAAATAGGAAACAAAATTCGTAGAATCTGCATTTTCGCAATCGCATCTGCGTAACTCTTCGATGATATCGAAAGTCTCTCGATGGTAGCCTCAATATCATCGAAAGTCTCTTAATGATATCGGAACAGGACAAAAACTATCCAGTGACCAGGGGTAAAAAATCCAACAATTATCGATGTCATCGAAGGTCTCTCGATGACAGCCTCAATATCATCGAAGGTCTCTTGATGATATCGGAACAGGACAAAAACTGTCCAGCGACCAGTGGTGAAAATCCTGCAATTATCGATAATATCGAAACTGGTTCGATTTTATCAATTCTAGCAATGAGGAGAAAAATCCCCATCAAATCTTTCCCTTTTCGACTCAGGAGGAATCCACTTTCTTCAAGCCAGCCCGGTTTCTACAAACCTCAAACTTGTCCTTGAGCAAATCCTTGGTCATCATGTCTGATCTATTGTCGTCCGTGTGGACCTTCTCAAGCTGAAATACCTTCTGTTCCAAAGTATCTCTGATCCAGTGATACCGAATCTCTATGTGCTTTGACTTGAAATGCTGACTTGGATTCTTGCTCAAGTGTATAGCACTTTGGATATCGCAATAGACCACGTGCTGCTCCTGCTTCAGGCTAAGTTCCTGTAGGAACTTCTTCATCCAAAGCATCTCTTTACATGCCTCTCTGACTGCAATGTACTCGGCCTTTATCGTTGATAATGCTACGACCTTCTGTAGCTTGATCTACCAGGAGACCGCTCTCCCTGCAAATGTGAACATGAACCCCGATGTAGACTTCCTGAAGTCTATGTCGCCTGCTATATCTGCATCTGTGTAGCCCTCTAACACAGGTTTTTCATGACTATAACATAGGCTCAACCTGGATGAGCCTCTTAGATACCGCAGTATCCATTTTACTGCTGTCCAATGCTCTTTGCCAGAATTGGCAAGATACCGGCTGACAACACCAACCGCATATGCTATGTCTGGGTGTGTACACACCATAGCATACATCAAACTTTCTACTGTTGATGCGTAGGGTATCTTCTGCATCTCTTCCACATCTGCCTTAGTCTTAGGACACTGCCTGTCGCTCAATCTGAAGTGACCATCTAATGGAGTACTGACCGGCTTCGCTATATTCATATTGAACCGCTCCAGGACTTTCTCAATATACCGCTCTTGTGACAGCCAAAGCTTCATGCTGCTTCTATCACAGGTTATTTCCAATTCCTAGGATTTGTTTAGCCGGGCCTAAATCTTTCATCGCAAACGACTTGCCCAACTCCTATTTTAGTCTGTCGATCTTCTTGAGAGCATCTCATCAACGTATAACAGCAGAACTAAGAAATCACCATCTGAGAGCTTGCGCGTGAACACACAGTGGTCCGACTCCGTTCTATCATACCCATGCTTCAACATAAACGAGTCGAACTTCTTGTACCATTGTCGTGGAGCTTGTTTTAGCCCATACAAGCTATTCCTCAGCCTACACACCATATGCTCCTTACCCTTGACTTCGAACCCCTCTGATTGGTGCATATAGATCTCTTCTTCTAGGTCACCATGGAGAAAGACAGTTTTAACATCTAATTGCTCTATCTCCAGATCCATGCTAGCCGCCAACCCAAGCAACATCCGTATGAATGTCATCTTCACCACTGGTGAGAATATCTCTTCAAAGTCGATACCTTTCCTCTGATCAAAACCTTTCACCACAAGTCTGACCTTGAACCTCGTCTGTGAATTCTTCTGCTCAACCTTCTTTCTGAACACCCACTTGTTGCTCAAAGCTTTCTTGCCCTTAGGCAATTTCACTATATCATATGTGTGGTTCTTATGCAAGAATTTCATCTTCTCTTGCATAGCTTTTAACCACTCCCCCTTATGCTCGTCGGCTAGGGCCTTAGAATAATCTTCTGACTCTCCCCCATCAGTCAGCATAATGTACTCATGTAGCGAGTACCTCTTGGACGGCTGTTTGTTCCTAGATGACCTCCTCACCTGTGGCTCAACATGTGGATCAAGTGGGGGCTGCTCCTCTGGTCCATCTACTGAAGGAACTCCCTCATCCTCTGCACCTTTTTGTACTCCCCCGTCATCAGGCACCACGAGAGGAATAATCGGATTCATGTCCCCTAGCTCGCCTGAACTAGGCTAGTTCTTCCCTAGCTTATTAATGTCTTCGATACACCGATCTTCAAAGAATACCACATCTTTGCTCCTGACGAGCTTCTTCTCGGTCGGATCCCACAGTCTATAACCAAACTTTTCATCACCGTACCCCAAGAACACACACTGCCTGATCTTCATATCGAGCTTGGACCTCTCGTCCTTTGGTACGTGAATTGATGCCCTGCATCCAAACACCCTGAAATGACTGTACGATGGATCCTGTCCAGTCTACACCTTCTCAGGTACTTCTCCATTCAACGGGGCTGATGGAGACCTGTTTATTAGATACACTATCGTGTGCATTGCTTCTCCCCAGAACGTCTTGAGCAACTTTGCATGGGATAACATGCATCTGATTCTCTCTACAATGATGCGATTCTTTCGCTCAGGTACACCATTATGCTGGGGGGTCTTGGGAACTGTCTGTTCATGCCATATACCCAGGGACTTGCAATACTCATGAAAGTCACCAATGTATTTACTACCATTGTTAGTGCGGATGCACTTCAATGATCTACCTGTCTCTCTCTCGACTATAGCATGAAACAATTTAAACACATCAAAGACCCGTCCTTGGATTTCAAAGCATAAACCCAAACCCTCCTAGATGCATCATCTATAAAAGTGACAAAATACAATGCCCCCACCCAAGGTTTTTGTCCTCATAGGACCATAAACATCAGAATAAACCAAATCTAATGCATGCACTTTATTAACATGAGAAGCAGTTTTAACGAATGAAACTCTATCTTATTTCCCTGATAAACAATCAAGACAGGTTTTGAGAGGTGTAACCGTCACGTCTGGAAGGAGCCGATTCTTTGCTAGTACCTGAAGCCCTTTTTCACTCATGTGGCCTAGACACCTGTGCCACATGTCAATAGCTGAATCTTCCGCTCTGTTCAACCTACCCTTGCACACACTGACACTTGCCTTGTAAAGGGTGCAACACTTCTTTCCTCTGGCTGCGATCAACGAACCCTTGATGAGCTTCCATCGCCCACCAGCAAACCGGCTTTTATAGCCATCATCATCCAGCCTTCCCGTCGACATCAAGTTAAGGCGAAGGTCTGGGATATGCCTCACATCCCTGAGAACCAATGTGCGACCCACATCAGTCTTCACACAAATATCACTAACTCTTACGATCTTCAATATGCCAGAATTATCCATATTCACGGTCCCATAGTCACTTGACTTGTAGCTTGTGAAGAAGTCCCTACGTGGAGTCGCATGAAAAGAGGCTCCCGGGTCTATCACCCAGTCGGTGTCCTGGCTCGTAGCCATGAGACATATATCGTGATATGCTGAAAGAATAACTACAATGTCGCCATCTGAAGCGATCGTAGTGAAATTTGATTCATCTTCCTTCTCCTTACATTTTCCTTTCTTGTCGTTCTTCTTACCACGACATTCATGCATGTAGTGGCCCTTCTTGCCACAATTCCAATATTCAATATCCTTCCTGGTACTTGACTTGCCTCTTGATTTATCTCGAGCCTTCCCGCCCTTCCTGTTCTTTCCTCTCCTCCGTTCCTATGTCACAAGGGTCTCTTGCTGAGTAGACCCTTGAGACTTCCTTCTTGTCTCCTCATTGAAGAGACAACTGGTTACTTGTTCCATGGATATCTTTCCGTCTAGCGTAGAGTTACTTAGAGACACCACCAATGTCTTCCAACTGTCAGGCAATGAACTAAGTAATAGCAAAGCCTGCAATTCATTATCCAAGACCATCTTTATAGTGGAGAGCTAGTTCACTATATTGCTGACCTCATTCATGTGCTCGGCCACAGAACCACCATCCTTGAACTTAAGATTCACAAGTTACCTTATCAGAAAAATCTTATTACCAGCTGTCTTCCTCTCATACAACCCTTCCAATTTCAGTCATATGCTAGCGGCTGAGGTTTCCGTAGACACATGGTGGAATACGGAATCGTCCAACTATTGTCTAATAAACCCCACTGCCTTTCGGTCCATCTTCTTCCAATCATCATCAGACATATCATTGGATTTTGCTGATATGCTTAAAATTGGAGAATGTAGGTCATTGCAATAAAGCAAGTCCTCCATCTTAGCCTTCTATATGGTCCAGTTAGAACCATTGAGGCTGATCATCTTTGATGAGCCACCTTCCATAATTCAAAACCGATCCTACCCGTTCAATGAACTTAGCTCTGATACCACTTTGTTGGGGGCCTTGCACAAAATCTTAGGATCTAGCCTCTCGAAACAAACCAGAATTATGGAATAATAAAGCAATGAAATAAATCAAAGCATAAACCACACAACACCAGGGAATTTTTACGTGGAAAATCCTCAAAGAGGTAAAAACCACGGGACCTCGTCTAGATCAACAATCCACTATAAAGCAGAACATTACAATCGATCACAAGCACACACCGCTTGGATCAAACCTTCTTTACTCACGCAGGAGTTGATAAACAATAAGAGAAACAAAGAAGACGGAGAGATCTCACCGATTACGAGGACGTGGAAGCGCTGAGATATGGTAGATCACCTCTATGAGCATAGCCTTCCTTCCACAAGCTTCTTCTCTCTCTCTCACACCTTTGATAACCCTAAACCCTTTAGCAAACCCTTGCAAAGCTTTAGGAAACTCTAAAATACCCTTGAATACACCCCAATCATGTATACACCCCTTTATATAAGAATAAAAAGAGGTAGAATCCAAATAGGAAACAAAATCCGCGGAATCTGCGTTTTTGCAATCGCATCTGCGTAACTCTTCGATGATATCGAAGGTCTCCCGATGACAACCTCGATATCATGGAAGGTCTCTCGATGATATCGGAACAGGACAAAACTGTCTAGCGACTAGGGGTGAAAAATCTAACAATTATCGATGTCATTGAAGGTCTCTCGATGACAGCCTCAATATCATCGAAGGTCTCTCGGTGATATCAGAACAGGACAAAAACTGTCCAACAACCGGCGGTGAAAAATCCCGCATTTATCGATGATATCGAAACTGGTTCGATTTCATCAATTCTAGCAATGAGGAGAAAAATCCCCATCATGATCACCATAATGATCACTGGACTGATCTTAGATTTGAGCCATGCAAAATTTAAAAAGAAAAGAGAAAAAGATAAAATGAACAACTTGGACTATTAATATTTTAATCGGGTCTAATCCAACTTTTCAATCTAAGTGCAGACATCTATTTAGAAGGTATAATGTAAGGAAAGTAAGATGCACCTGACTTAACGAAATACAATGGGTTTATCTTAACGTCCAACATACCTTAAAACAAGATCTTGACCTAACTATAAGTTTTAGACTTGATGAACAGTTCGAATTGTAATAAAGAAGGTATATTGTTAGTACAATGGACCGTCTTTAGCATGGATCCAATGATCAGGGGCCAGCCTTACTGGTTAGTGATTAGATTTACGATAACTGTTGAATTTGTTTATGGTATTAGCATGCAAGTTTTTAAATAGAGTAATGCATTGATTAGATCATTTAATTTTAGTCATGAATCAAAAGAAAAAATTGTCGAAAGAAAGAAAACATGCCAAAAAATCATCAGGGAAATGATTAAGAAGACTAAGTGGTTAAAAGAAAAGTGGACATGTTGGGTAAGTAGTCACTTAAACGAATGAATTTTTCCTTATGCATCTCATGGCATATCATGTGCATATGCTTGCTTACCTTTGATTATCATTAGTATCTACTAAGTATGTAACTGGCTTATATGATGTTTGATTCTTTAGAACAAAAGACAACTCGGGGAATGAGTGTCCCTTAAAATTTTGGGCAACTGTCCCGCTTGACCCAAGTTGGTACAAATCTGGCCTCTTTTAACCGAGGTCAAGGTTGTGGAAGAAGTTTAGACAACTTCAGAGTAAGTCACTCATCGCCAGATTATACAGTCACACATCGTACGTGAGAAAGCACATGCAAGGCTTGCAAGTATGCTCTTATATTTGATGAATTTGTGTAGGCCTTGGTTGAATAGGTGCTAATAGGCTGGACGTTATATGCGGCCATAGCTATGGTTGTTCAACTTATAACCGTACCTTTGTAATTGACATACTGATTTATATAATCATTCTTTTGTATCTTGATCTTGTTATGCATCATGCATATATATAACTACTTGCTGGGCTTCAGCTTATGTTGTTGATTGAAAAATTATCGAGGTTTTGGAAAAGACTTGGAGACTCCGAGAGTAGATTGACGCATTTGAGAAGCATGCTCTTGCTGATTGAATGATTGAACATGGAATGTTATTTTTATTTTTGCTATAAATAATACAGATGAGTGTATTCAAATATTTTTATTTTGGAATGGATGATGATTAGATGGTTGATAATAATAATAATTTGATAATTATATTGGTTATTATGGCTTGAATACCCAACGTGGTGTTGTAAACTGTTTTTATAACATCCACACCCGAGTCACACCTCCGACTCGGCAATTGAGTCAATTGAGTCAAGTGAGCTAGAGTTTCCGGAGGCGGTGCGTGTTACACTTACGGGTGAGTCTTTAACATAGTAGTGGAAGCTCGAGCTATGTTGGATGGGATGAGGATATGTGTTGAATGGGGCCAGACCAATGTCATTGTCGAGTCTGACCTTAACATTAGTGTTGACACTATATCACACGCTAGTGGCTTTACTTGGTGGGCCTTTTGGTATCGCATAGGGAAAATCAGTACGCTCAAGTCACATTGTAACATCAAGTTTTTTCCACACTTTTGAGAGAGAGGAACTCAGTGGCAGACTACCTGGCAAGGCTAGAAAGTGGTGGGATCTCTAATAGGATGTGTATCGTAACAGGGTAGAGCTCCCACGGGAAATTTGTGGGATATTGCGCTGGACATTGTAGGGCTAGGTTCTATAAGGGGAGTGCTTAAATCAACTCTGGGCTGTTGATTGGTGGTGATCCGTATCTACCTTGCTGCTCCCTGCATCTGTTACTTTTCTTTTTCAGGGTCTTCTATCATTGGGAGCTCTGTGCTATTGGGGTCTCAGGTGCTATCCCAAGGCCTAGACTTATTGTGCCGGTGAGCGGTAATGAAACGCATGGGAGATCGGATGCCTGCACCAGCAATTAATCTATCTATAAAGAAAGTCGATCATCCAAGGTTGGGTCACCTCTCTAAGTAGCTAGGCCTGAGGCTCGGCCACTCTGGGGTTTGTATTTCAGGCTCCCTTGCTAGGCTCTGCTTTGAGGGAAATTGCTGCTGGATTGCCTTTTTTCTTTTTTCTTTTTTTTTCTTTTTTTGTGCGTGTTTTCTGTGAGGGCCATCTGAAGTTCATTTTTATCGGGGTAAAAAAAAAAAAAACGAAGTAAGTAAAATACGATTTTACGCTTAGGTGAGAAGATTTTTTATTTTTTTATTTTTTTTTATTTATTATTATTATTTTTTTTAATTTAAATAATAGAAAGTGGAGCCATTCCACCTGATTTTTATAAATATGAACTGAGATGTACAGTCATTTGGGCGGTTCCAACAAAAAAAGTTCCGGAGGCCGCCTATCATATAGAACTCCTACACACGGCTGAACAGAAAAACGGAGAAAACAGAGAAAGAACACAAAAATGGAGGGCCTCAAGAAGAGATAGCAGCATCACCTGAATAACCTGAGGCTGGGCATCAGCATTCTAAAGAACCCACAACAGGGCAAAAAACCTCTTTACCCTCCAGCCATATGCCCCAGGGCCAAAGCATGGGAAAAAGGGAGGAGGGCAGAAAGATGGACTGTGCAGGCTAGCAGCTGAGCAACGACGAGATAGGAGCGGGGAGAGAGGATTCCCACACGAAACCAACAGAAGCAGGGGCAGCGCTCACGAAGGGAACCTGCCAAGAAGGAGCCCAGCGCCAAGGAACTTAGCCGACACCTGTCTTTTCCTTGCACTATCTGAATAGACCCACCCCAGCTTTGTCTGGAATCATGGAGCTTCTAACATGCCTGGGAAGATCAGATGGATTGAGGAAAACTTTATCAGGAGCGCCGCTGCTAGCAATGTTGGCGAGGCTGTCCGCCACTGAATTACCTTCCCGCAAGGTATGGCTGAAGCTGAGGTTGAGGGGCTGCGCAAGTTGGTGGATGGACTCTAAAAGATACCAAAGCTTCCAGCCACAAGAAGAGGAGTGGTAGGAGACTGCTTCGTAGAGAACACGGGAATCGATCTCAACTATGATGGATGTTAGCCCCAAATCCTTGCAGAGTTTAAGCTCATCAACCATTGCATGGGCTTCCGCGATCATGTTGGAGATAAGGCCTTAGCTGGTATGGAAGGCAAAGATAAGATTCCCTTCGTGATCGTGACAAACGCCTCCACCACCTCGAAGGGATCCTGACAAATGCCTCCACCACCTCCAACCTCAGGATTTCACTGCACAGAACCATCAACGTTCAATTTCAGCTTAGGTGAGAAGATTTTTACATTGGAATACACTCCTATATAAGTAGCTTCTTTTCTTCTTCCTATGGCAGCAAATAAGTTACCCATTTAACAAAAAATTGATAGACGCCTTAAAGTAACTTAATAGCTTAAACTTACATACAATCATAAACATATTTAATTTGTTTTTTTGGTTTTTTACTCTCTCTCTCTCTCCTCATTCCCATTCTCATCTATGTGACGGATGGCCGTATCAAATGTAGCCCCATATGATGGATGACTCACATCATAGGTGGGACACATATAGTGGATGATCCACATCAAAGGTGGGTTCCACATAATGGGTAGAAACATTAAAGGTGGCTCCCCCATGATGTACAAGTAATATTGATAGTGGGCCACATATGATGGATAACTCATATTAAGGTGGGCATCACATAATGGACAATCGACATCAAATGTTGGGCCCATAATGAAGAATGGACCACTTCTAAGGTAAGCCCACATGATGGACGGCCCACTTCTAAGGCAGGGCCCAGTCCACATTAAAGTGGGATTCACATGATGATCAGTAAACATGGAAATTGGGCTTCACATAATGGACAACTAACATTGATGGTGGGCCCCACATTTTGGATGACCCACATCAAGGTGGGCCTCATATCATGGATGGTCCACATCGAAGGTCGGCCTAATGATGAATGCCCACATCGAAGGCAAGCCTGACATGATGGACGACCCACTTTGATGTTTATGTATGGGTATCTACAGCGAGGAGAATATGAGAGATTGACTGTATTTGCAAAGGATTTACAGAAGAAAAGAAGGGGTAGCCCATATCATCCCTATAATCTCCTTTTAGTAGTATATTTATTTGCTTATTGTTAGTGAACCACAAGATCTTGTCTTTTGTGGATTGTGATTGTGATTGTCTTGGTTAATTTTTATTCTTTGGTTTATTTTTTCTAATTTTGTTGCAGATGATTCTGGGAGTGTTTGTGGCTGCACACACAGACAGGGTGTTGTTTATTACTTTGGTTGAACCAGAAAGCATTTTTTGATCTAGTGCTAGTTGCAACAGCTTTGTTCCAAGTCTTTTGATTATTCTTAGGATTAGTGATTTAAATATCAGTATTGATGCATGTATGGCACTCTTGGTATAAGAAAACATGTTGGTATCGCATGAAAATTATCTCATGTACTGTAAAATGTATTGATATTCTGGAAAAAAATGACAAACATTGAAAAATTGATTGAATTTTTCAATGAGACTTCAGGCGATACAGGGGATTTTGATAACTATCACTTGATTTTGTATAGCCTGACTGCAATACTAGATAGTATATTGACTGATAATATCAATATTTAAATCACTAATCAGGACCATCATGCTCCTAATATGAGTGTACTTAAAGCAAAAACCACACCCTCCACCATCTATCACATGTCCCATGACTCAATGAAAGGGCATTGTAGTCACTCCCAAAATCTGATTTGTGGACGATGATCCCCTGTATAATGCTCACAGTAAAATTATTTCAAATTCTCAATTATAACCATCGGACAAGTCACATCCTACATTATACATATTACATCAAAGATGTCCCTTAATACAACACACTATTGCTCTTTATAAAACAGTCATTACAATTCAAATATCATATTAGTATAAAAAAGAAGCCATATTTCTACCCACATTGGTTGATTTGCTTGAACTAATTTTTCATTTTGGAAATTGAAATAATTAGCATACCACAAGTGTGCTGCTTCAATTTCCCAAAAAGAAAAAAAAAAAAAGAAAAAAAAAGGCATGATCGAATCAATTAGGGCAGGTGCTCGTTGTAGAACACTTATTTTCTTAACCAAATTAAATAACATACAAATCTATCGTAGTTGAAATGTGGCCATCTCCAATGACGTTATAACGTGGCTATCTGCACTATATTCGCTGGCCACATTGCTAGTGTAACCTTGCATAGGTTCAGCTAGCAAGCTCTCAGTCTCTTCACGATTCTCTGGATTCCAAGGATGTTCATAAGACCCTCTACGCGCTTCGAGCTCCATCACCACTTCCTTCATTGTAGGCCTGTCTTCCCCCTTAAGTTTCAAGCATCTCCTAGCGAGTTGAGAAACTGCCATGAGCTGTTCATGACCCCCTTCATTCTGAACTCGTTCATCCAAAACCTCAAAGAGGCGATTCTCTTTCATCGATGAAAGGAAATACATCACTAGACTCTTTACTTCTTTGGATGGAGTGGAAAAAATGGGCTTCTTCCCCGTCAAGAGCTCCACAAGAACTACTCCAAAACTATATACATCGCTCTTTTCTGTTAGTTGGCCGGTAACAAGGCATTCTGGGTCTAAGTACCCTCGTGTGCCTTGCACTAGCATTGCAAGTTGAGACTGATCCAACTGTGCGAATATAGATGTTCCAAAGTCAGACACTTTCACCATTAAACTATCATCCAAGAGTATGTTTGCAGACTTGACATCTCTGTGGAAGATTGGTGTCATGGTTGAAGAGTGCTAATAGTAAAGTGCCCCCGCAGCTTCTGCAGCAATCCTTAGACGGTTTTCCAAGGAAATTGATGACCCACGGCTCTTGTCATGGATATGGTGAGAAAGGGTTTTGTTGGGAATAAATTCGTATACTAATAAGGGAACTTCGTCCTCTAAACAACACCCCAAGAGCTTCACCACATTCCTATGGTTGATCTGGAATAAGATGTGTACCTCATTTATAAACTGCTTGATTTGGGTCTTGTCCACTATTTTGGACTTCTTAATGGCAACTATTCTGTGATCCGGTAAAATTCCTTTATAAACTGTGCCTTGACCTCCCTGTCCTAGAATTCGGCTTTCATGGTAGTTATCCGTGGCCTTTTTTAGCTCATCTAAGGTAAAGATCTTGAATGTCTCGGCGAATGTTTGGTGGCAAGATATCTTTTCCTGTAGCAACAAACCTCCATTTTGCTGAAAGAATTTTTCTTTGAGTTTGATGAGTTTTCTTTCCCTCCACATCCAATACGACCAACAAATACCAAAGAGTAGAAACAAGAGGGCTAAGCCGATTCCTGCATAGACACTCAAAAAAAAAAAAAAATTCAACTCAGTCAGATTGTTCATCCACTCAGACGACTGGATGTATACTTAAAAAATCTACAAAGTAGAAACTTAAACATTGTAAAATATATAAATACTAAAAATACACAAAAAAAAAAAAAACACTAAAAATAAAATTGTAGTTGAACATGCAAGAAATGTAAAAGTGAAAGGAAATAGCTATTTTGTTGCTACACTGTAAATTATTAGTAAAATGGTCTTTAGCTGATCCCAATTATTAGTGATGATGGTGATTGATACGGGGAAAACCAAACTGACCTACTACATGTGAGACACATGCATCATTGGGGGGGGGGGGGCGGGGTTGAGCTCCAAGGGGACAGGAATGAGCTTCGAGGAGAGACTAACCTGCCGAGCTAAACTGCTCGAATTCAGAGCTCGTTGACAAAACTTACCTACCGAGCTGATCAGACTGGTCTCGACCTCTGATGAGGGATATCCGGAAAAAATCCCGCATCATACCAAGTAAGGATAGACTCGACTAGATCCTAGCCGAAGATCATGCCAATTGAGATGATATCAAAGATATTCTTGGATGTCTTCACCGAGTTGAGTTCGGTTGTAGCGGCCCTCGCTAAGGAGACCTAAGGGTCCTGGCCCCTGTGGTACTGGAGGAAGAGGATAAAAGCTTTGAGATGAACCGTGGAGGTTTGTATAACCCACGCCCCAAGGGAGGCCAACTCGGTTTCAAATGGGCTCGCCCGTCTGGGTAGTGGAACCCAAATAGAAAGATTCTTCCGAGTGAAGGACTCCCTTCCAACGATCGTCAAGGGCTAGCAGTTTCTAAAAAAGGTAGGATTAGGCTACCTTCGTGAGGTTTAATCTCCTCCCGTTGTCTTTCTTTTCCCTCTCTTTTCAGTCCTACAAGATAGGCAAGCCGACCTTTTTATTTTTTGTCGGTGGCCCAGCCCGAATTAGTTTTAGAGCTGTACAGCTCGGTGCTGCCCCTCTTATGAAATAAAAAAAAAAGTTTGAAAAAAAAATAATCTTGGGAGCAGATCCTAATCAAATTCGGACCCTCCAACGTATCTGACAAGTCTCACTGAGATGCATAAACCACCTAAGCATCGTATATTTACACCTCCTGCATTGGGAGGAAGGTACGCACAAAAATTCCTGACTCAGGTGCTATTCTTGTAATAAACCGACCCAACTAACTTGGGCATTGAAGGGTCCCCGACTAACACTGGTGCCCCAATGATCCTTTACCTCTTTACTGGGCAGGTATATGAAGTGCCTACAAGTGCAACCGCAAGCGTATCCAACTTTGGACGATAACAATGATAGTGTTAATATCTAAAAAAAAAAAAAGAACATTAAATATTTTTGTCCATAATTTTCTTCCGTTTACTTAACAAAATATTTGATAATTAATTATTTTCTTTTCGGGAATTTTACAAAATAGTACTTCATTAATATGATATTTACATCCTAGTAACTCTTTTAATTAAGTTTTCGATTAAGCTACCTTAATAATGAAGTTATTGTCAAATGGATACCTTTGGTTAGTTTTCTATCTCATAAGTTTAAATAATGATTTAATCCAAAAATGATGAAAATGCTCACCAATTAATTTGATTGCTTAATAAGATTTAAATAGGAATCTAGAGCTAAATATCATTATTGATGTGTTACTGGTCGATGCTCCATGGGACCCATGTATCCACACCATATATCCATTTTTACTTATCATTTTAGGTTATGAACCCAAAAGTGAGGCAAATCTAAATCTCAGGTGGACCATGTAGGAAACAGTGGGGACTGAACAGTGATGCAGGCAAGGATGTGATGAGGTTGATCACCATCTTCCTCATGGATAACTACTTCAAATCCACGGAGCTTCTCTGGACTCCTCATAGAGATGCTAAGAATAGCTAGGATTTCCAAAAGAAGATGCCATTTGTTTGATGATAAATAAAATTAGGAATATTGAAAATTCGATTGGCTGAAGTGAAGCAGCTACTTTCGAAGTAACATAAAGAAAAGCAACGACGATTGGAGTGGGAGAGTTAGAGTCGAAAAGAGGGAAGAAAATAGAAATAATTTCTAATAATTTGAAATAAATTGATTGATGATAAAAAAAAAAAAAAATGAAATTACAATCCTTTAAATAGGGAACTCAAACATAGGATGAAGTTTCAGACTCAAACACCTTGAAAAGGGTCCTTATTCTTACCCCGGTGGTAGACTCTTAGGAGTTTCAACACTTGGTTGAGGGTTTGAGTACCCATAGGTGGTGAAATCCCACCATGGCGTGAGTGTGGGGTGGTGTGTGTGCGTGTTTTTTTTTTTTTTTTAATCACCTTGAAAACGTGACTTACTATAAATAGATGGTCATGATTCCTACTAGATTTCTTGGTTTTCAACAAAAATAGCAAGTGTCCAATTTGGCCTAACCACGTTATTCTCCTATTTCTAAGCCCTTTTCATGTTGGGCAAGACTCCTAAAACTTGATCAAATTAAAACCTTCTATTTATAGTAAAAGCAAAAATAAAATAGACTTTCAACTGTCAATCCGATGTAATCTCCCAAATCGAGCATGGGCAACCCAACATAACTGTATTGGTTGACTAAAGTAGCTTCTCCTACCCCAAAATCATATTTGGAACATCGAAAAACTCGTTCTGGTCTGTGAGATACAATTGTTTTAATGTTCTGACTCGAATCGGGCCTTCTCTGGTCCATCTTGGCCATGAAAGTGTCTGTGACCCACTCTACATCAAATGGCCACCATTAAAAGCTTCCTAGGGCCCACCTTAATGCCCACCATAATGTTTATTTTCCATCCAAACCTATTGATTAGGTCACATGGATCTAAATGAAGGGAAAAGACAAAAAACAGCCTTATCCATAACTTTTGTAGCTTACGAAAAGTTTTTAATGACAGGCTTTCATCACAACTGTTTCACGCAGTGTGGTTCACCTGAGATTTAGATCTGCCTCAATTTTTTTGGGATCATTCCTAAAATGATCTGGGAAAATGGATAGATGGTGTGGATTAGACACGTACATAGATCATGGTACAAACACGGCATGCAATCCAAGTTAAAGGCTCCGCGTTGGTGTCTTTGTGGAACGCGAATCGCTTGTGCCCTTGGTCACAGTTCATGTAGTGGCGAACGATGCTGGCTCACAAAGATGTCAGTAGCAAATCCACTTTTTCCATCAGTTTTGCAAGACCACAGCAGGGCATGACTCAGGCGGATACAAAACTCATGTGGACCTCGCCACATAAAATACTAGGAACGCAAATGTTCACTGTCCAAACTTTCTTGGAGTCGACCATGATGTTTATAGGCTATTCAAACCATTCATAGGCACAAATATCATTTTGATGCAAAACTTGTGGCCCCCACAAAATTTTCAATGGTAGGCGTCCAACGGAGTGGATTTGTTACGTGTGGTGTGGATTTGTTACGTGTGGTAGGCGTGTGGAGTGGATTTGTTACGTGTGGTAGGCGTGGATTTGTTACGTGTGGAGTGGATTTGTTACGTGTGGTAGGCGTGGATTTGTTACGTGTGGAGTGGATTTGTTACGTGTGGTAGGCGTGGATTTGTTACGTGTGGATTTGTTACGTGTGGTAGGCGTCCAACGGAGTGGATTTTCAATGGTAGGCGTCCAACTGTTTCGTGTGGTGTGGCCCACTTGAATTTTGGATCAACATAATTTTTAATTTCTATCCCATTGTTGTCTTGCAAGACTGACCAACGGAGTGGATTTGTTACAGAAATCTATGTGGGCACAACGGATTAGACTACATGAAGTCCCGGGAGCACAGGCAATCCGCATGTCTTCCCCTCACATTAAAGCTTTATCGATTGGTCGCCATGGCCCTAACCATGGGCCCACCTTGAAGTATGTATATCCATGCTGCCCATCCGTACTTTTGTTGGCTTCTTTTAGGCCATGAACTCAAAAGTTAAACAGATATAAATCTCAGGTGGGCCATTCCATAGGAAACGGGGCTGATTAAATGCTCACGATTAAAAACTTTGAGGGCCCAACAAGAGGCCGGACGTGGATTGCGTACTACCCCCGCCCATCCCTAGCTCCGAACAGGCAGTTCTGTGGGGGGCCCACCGTGATGTATCTGTACATCCAAGCCGTCAATCCCTTTTCTCATATTATTTCAAGGCATGGGCCGCATCCCACGATGCCTACTATAATATTTATTTTTCATCCAACCTGTTGATAAGGACACAGTCCTGGATGAAAGGAAAAGAAAAAAAAGAAGCTAATATCAACTTGAATGTAAATTTTGTTCATATTTGTAGAGAGGGTAATGGGCCGGCGAACTTTTTGGCAAAATTAGGTAGCGTAAATCAAGGATCGGCTCTGTTTTCTTCCCGTTCAGATCTCCCTCACGAAGTCAGGGGTCTGCTTTTTTCTGGACAGGTTGGATTTAGGTTTGGTCAGGAGGGAGCACTAGTGGGCTTGGCCTCCTTTTGTCGCCTCCCTCGATCCCGTGTGATTTCATTTAGCAGGGCGCTGGAGGCTTTGGGCATTTCATGGCAGCCCCAGCCGATGAAGCCGGCCCAGGTCATTGTCTGGACCAAACCTCCACAGGGCTGGGTGAAGTTGAATATTGATGGCTCTTCTAGGGGTAACTCGGGGGCAGCCGGTGGTGGGGGCGTCTGCAGAGGAGACAAAGGCGAGTTTTGCTTATGTTTTTATGCAGGTTACGGCTGCGCTTTGAACACCAGAGCGGAACTTCGTGTCGTACTCGACGGCCTGCAGCATTGCATCCATCACGGCTTCTCCAACATTATTGTGGAATCTGACTCCCTTTTGGTGGTGCGGTTTCTCTCGAGGCTTTCTTGCCCGGGATGGAAATGGAGTTATTGGGTCACGAGAATCAAGAGCCTCACTGCCTCCTTAAAGGGTAATGGGCCGGCGAACTTTTTGACAAACTTAGGTAGCGTAAATCAAGGATCGGCTCTGTTTTCTGCCCATCCAGATCTCCCTCACGAAGTCAGGGGTTTGCTTTTTCTGGACAAGTTGGATTTAGGTTTGGTCACCCCCCCCCCCCCCCTTTTGTTAGGGAAGCCCGAATCTTGGGGACGGCTTATTTCCCCTCTGTACTACTTTTGTTATATTGAAATGGAGGCATCTTTCCTTTATATATATATATATATATAGGGAGATGGTCCCCTGCGCACCTTTTTACGTGAGCACCAATGAGCACCTTTGCACACGTGTCATGTGCATAGAATCTGAACGGTCCAAGTGATGCCGCACCCCTTGAAATGATTTAGGTCCAATTTTCAGCTTGATCCATGACTCTGGTGAGCCATAGCAAAGAGAAACACAAATCAATGGAGGAAACTGTTTCCTTTTGCCATGGCCCACCAGAGTTTTGTATCAGGCTGAAAATTGGGCCTATAGTATTTCAAGCGGTGCGGCATCACTTGGACCATTCAGATTCTGTGCACATGACACGTGTGCAAAGGTGCTCATTGGTGCTCACGTGAAAAGGTGCGCAGGGGACCATCTCCCTATATATATATATATATATATATATATATATATATATATATATATATATATATATATATACAACACTGCCAGGCATAAAAATATCTGAAACGGTTTTAAACCATATTAAATTTGAAACGGTTTGGAACTGTTCTAGAACCAAAGATACACCCGTTGCTAAATTAAGATTTTGGTGTAGTGTTATCTCAATGCCAAAGCTGCTCTATGAACTGAATGATTGAGAGAAGATTCTTCGAATCACTAGAGCTTCCTTGCATGGGAATTGCTACGCCACACCATTGCTGGCACATTCCAACTACTCCCTATGAACGCTTAGCTGAAGGTGCCAGAACACACATGCTTCTGGATTGAACACACCACACTTGGGTTGAACTTCAACTCCCTACCAGACCTTCGCTGCAAACAGATCACAGCCCAGGCTGACCCCAGAAAAGAATTGCTAAACAGCAAGCACCAGTAGAGAAAATAGGGAAAAGAGCAGCTAAGCGACAAGGAGGTTGCTGCTGCAGCCAGTGTGTAGACTGCATCACAACTCTGCCTGCTTATAGAGGTGAAAGCCAACAAAACTCATCCATCGCTGGAGCTGTTGCAACTACACATCGCTGGTTAATTTGGACCTGGGATCACTGAAACTGCTTTCAAAATTGCTGAAACTTTTCCTCTTCTTCTTTTGTTTTTTTTTTTTTTTCTTTCCTGGAGAAATTGTACGTCGATCCGGGCAGTCCCGATGAAAAGGAAAAGGCCACACCTATCATGTAAACAGGGACTATACAGAACTAGTCTACCCACATCCAATCACTACTAATTAAAGATGTTATCAATCAAAGGCCATCCAGCAGCACCAACAACCACATCAGAGTGCCCATTCGAAGCTTACTCAACACACACACACACACACACACACACACTAAATTTGCACATGTAAAATATGTAAAGTTTTCAAACTCCAAAAATAGTAAAGCTTTCATCTTCAATTGAGAGAGAATCACCGTGGGATATGTACTCAAGGTGTTCCTGACATTCTAATATTACTTCTTAGTTTAAAGTTTCAATGTTATGGACAACATCTTACAACACATGCAATACATGGACAATATGCCCAAGACACATCTCCTCACATTAATTAATTAAAATTCAAATATCATATTACAATAGGGAGCCACTGTTTACAATATCATCGGTTGATTTGCATACATTATTTTCCATTTTTGGAATTGAAGAGTAGCAGCACAAGTGTTCCATTCCTGAAACAAAAGTGGGAATGATCAAGACAATCTAGCCAGACAAATATATCAATTCCCTTTAAGGGTCGTTTGGCAGAGTGGAATTCGAGGGATTTGTAAGAATTTGTTGGTTTTGGGTTTCGAATTCCACACTGCCAAATGACCAAATTGTTGAAACAAAATAATATGCTAGCGAATTACCATCGAAACAAATAGGAATGAATACACTCATCTTCTTAACAAAAAAGGCACGCTAGTGTCCAATCTCTAATGCTGATAGCGTGTGGCTATCAACACTATTTTCACATGTTGAATTGCTAGCATGGCCTTGTGAAGTTTCACCTAACAAGATCTCAATCTCTTCATGATTGTTGGGTTCCCAGGGATGTTCATGAGACCTTAGCCCCTCTAGCTCCACTACCACTTCCTTCATTGTAGGTCGTTCTTCCCCCTTAAGTTTTAGGCATCTCTTAGCAAGCTGAGCAACTGCCATGAGCTCTTCTTCTCCCCCTTCATCTCGAACTCGGTCCTCTAAAATTTCAAATAGCCGATTCTCTTTCATCGATGAGAGGAAGTACCTGGAAAGGCTTTTATATTCTTCAGATCTAGTGGAAGAAATGGGCCTCTCACCCGTCAAGAGCTCCAAAAGAATCATGCCAAAGCCATATACATCGCTCTTTGCTGTTAATTGGCCTGTTTGATGATACTCTGGATCTAAGTATCCCCATGTCCCCATCACCAATGTCGTTACTTGAGTTTGATCCAGCAGAACCAATCTTGAAGCTCCAAAATCAGACACTTTCGCTGTGAAATTATTATACAAAAGTACATTGGCAGACTTCACGTCTCTATGAAAGATGGGTGCAGAAGCTATGGAGTGTAAATAGTAAAGTGCCCCTGCAGTTTCTGTAGCAATCCTTAGACGGTTTTCTAAGGAAAGTGATGATGCATAGCCATCGCCATGGATATGCTCGTAGAGGGTTCCATTGGAAATAAATTCATACACCAGGATTGGAACTTCTTCTTCTAAACAGCAACCCAAGAGCTTAACAATATTTCTGTGGCTGATCTGCAATAAGATGTGGACCTCATTTATAAACTGCTCGATTTGGGTCTTATCGACTATTTTGGACTTTTTAACAGCAACCATCTTATTGTTACGTAATATTCCTTTGTAAACTGTACCAAAACCGCCCTGACCGACAATTTGGCTTTTGTCATAGTTATTGGTTGCCGTTTGTAACTCTTCTCTGGTAAAAATTTTGAATGTCTCAGCAAATGATTGACGCTTTTCTTCTAATAGAAAACCTCCATTTTGTTGAAAGAATTTTTCTTTTTGTTTGATGAGCCTTCTTTTCATCCATGCCCAATACGACCAAAAACCACCAATGAATAAAAGCAAGAGACTTACACCAATACCTACACCTGTACGGACACCCAAAGGTAAGTGAATTAGTAAGAAAACTTGACGAGAACTATACATTACTTAGCGTGTCATAAGAAAATGATCTTTTTAGAGCATTATAATTGTTTCAGAGCATGTCTATGGTACGTCTTATTTGTGTAAGCCTGTCATTACAATCCAAATGATACATTAGGAAGATCTGCCCATTTGAGTTTTACATGTTGTCTATTGTCCATTTTTAACTTTGTCAATTTGCATGAAAATAATCTTTGTATGGATCTAAATGTTGAAACTCACTCTTTTAAACACCATTACACTTAACAAAAGATACAGACAATTCATTAACTTCTTGCTCTGATCACATGGTATCAAAGCCTGGATATGATCCAAGCCATTGATTTCATCAATCTTGTTGTTGTTGCAATCCGTCTGTCATCGTCCATCACCCGCATTCTAACCGGCACCCACAATCCCTGTTTTTGTCCAGCACCACCTCTATCCAACCGACAACCACCATTTCTAATCGACACCACCTCAGTCCAACTGGCAGCACCCCTATCCCTGATCAAACAAACCATCTGACATCACCAACCTCGATCCCTACCCATCCCCAATTGGCAACACCATCCCCAACTCCGACCGGCACTATCAATCTTGTCCACGATCGATACCACCATCACCGATTGAACCCGTGCTTGATGGCATCACACCAGTGCATTTGCCATGCACTTTGCCTACGCCATCCACGATCTCCCTAGTTGTCCACCCACTACAACAAAAAGGAGTAACAGCGGCACTTTAGGTGCCTCTTACATCGGCGCCCTGTAAAACAGGGCCACGGATGTTTCACCCTATATATATTAAAAAAAAAAAAAAAAAAAAAAAAAAACCTACGGTCATTTCGCTCCCGGACCCCATGCCTCTCTCCATCTGCAAAAAAAAACCCTACAGTCATTTCGCTCCCGGACCCGCGCCTCTCTCTCCATCGACCTATCTCGCACTCTATCTCCCTCTCCCGATCTCTCTCTCTCTCTCTCTCTCTCTCTCTCTCTCTCCCCCCCCCCCCCCCCCCCCTCTTCCTCACTTGCATCATCTCCAGATCTGGTGCTGCCAGCAGCCCCTGCCCTTCATCTCTTCCCCGGCCAAGTACTCATTTCTCTCAAATAGATATTTAGGTTTTTTATTTTTAGATCTGTAAATCCGTAGATTATTAGAGGATACAATGTTGGAATTACGGATTTCCTAAACTCTGCAATGGGAAAAGGATTAGGGCTTTCCTAAATAATCACTTTTATGGTTTATTGGTGATTAGGGATTTCCTAAACTCTGTAATGGGAAAAGGATTAGGGATTTCCTAAACTCTGTAATGGGACCAATGATCTAGATGGCCTGGGTTTCTATAGATGTATGCCATGTATACAATGGATGTAGACATAGAATAGTCTTGCCATTCATCATATGTTATGAATGTTTTAGGTGTGCACAACATGTGTTTGATGAAATGTCTCAAGGGAAGAGCTGTGAGACTTGGCATACATGTTCCTGAATCCAAACTTTTCAAATGAGGCCTATCATGGAGGGACAATTCAAAATTTATGCTGAGAGGCATGGTTGTGACCATCCGATTAGTGGGCATCACACAGATGGTTAAAATGAAAAGTAAGCCGAAATTCAACTAACAAATGTCTGCCAATCAAAGGTTAGGAGCATTCAGTTGATCTGATTTCAGGGCAAAGTTCCTGTCTATAGTCGGGCCAAAGATTGGGATGGTTTAATTTGAGGTACATGTGCAAATTCTTCCCCCAACTAACAAAGAGATCTTGGTGGGATTGCCACATATGAAACTGATGCTATGATCCTGTTTCTCTCTGCCTCTGCATTTGTATGGATTGTCACTCATGAGACTCTGCAAGAGTATCCTTCTCTCTTTCTTAAAGAAGATGCAAACAGTCCATGTTTTTTTACCTGGAACCTGATATACTTGGAACTCTGGGATTATCTTTGATAACCTGCTAGTTGCCTCTCACATGTTCTGTTAAATTTCATGACTTGGGGTTCTTCTCCTTCATCTGTTTAGGGCTAAGGAGTAGTATTTGTGTAGTGCTGCACTCAAATTCAAGGAATCCAAACTCATATATCTGTCGTGCTTCCAATAAAGAAATGCCCAGATGGGTTTCATGGATTTGGTGGCCTGATACTTGAGCTTCATGGGCATAAATCATTGTTTCAAATTCAAACTCCGAGAGGTTTGTTGTATCGATTCAGTATTTTTACAGCGCGCACAAAATTCTGCCTTTACCATTGAGTTCAGTGTAAAACATTCCATAAGCGAAAGAAACATTTTTGTATGGTAGGATTCAAAGTGTGTATGGGTTTTTAAAGGTGACAATGAATTACCAACTTCCTGTTGTAACTAATAAGCACAGTTTTGGTACATCCAATCATGTGATTTGGTGAGCTGCTGTATACTAAGCATACAATGCGTCAACTGTTGATAAAATTCGTTGTGATATTCTTACAGTTATTACTAGCTCTTGATGGTATTTTCTAGGTGGCCAATCATAAAACTTTTGCCAATCTACCTTCTAAAAGCAAACCCAAATTGCTGGGAATGGGCTAAGGCCTTGTTTGGTAGATACCTAAAAATGAGTAGATCTCATTTTAGTTCACAGTAATTATGTATTAGAGATCTTGATCTCTAATACATAATTACCGTCAAGTAAAATGAGATCAACTCATTTTTAGGCGTCTACCAAATAGGACCTGAGATGATGACAGCAATGTTGTTGGTTTGATTTTCTGATTTTATTTTATTTTTTTTGCTTGTACATATTCTGCCAGTGGACCTGTTCTATTGTGATGTTTGTTGGTTGATGATTAGAAATACATGTAATCACAAGGTGATCCACTTGAAGATGATCAGAGTTTTTTTTTTTTGCTGGCACACGTGCCGGATCTACTCCATTCGTTAGATGCACTGGCTCAGTAATTGGGCTGGTCTACTCATCTATGGTCTATGTATAAAAAATATGCAGTTAGAAAAAATGACACAGGTTTCACATACGACATGCACGTGGGTCAGTTGATGAGTGGACCAGCCTTTTCTTTGGGCCATGGCATATTCAGGCAGTTCCAACCTGATGAAAGGTCCACTTGTGCACGCATTTGCTGCAATGGCGCATAATCCATTAAGAAATGAGAAATCCTTCAGGCATCCTCATGTCTGTTGGCATTTCTCTTATGCTACCTTGCAAAGCCATGTCCATAACTAAATGGGGCCACATCTGTGCTACATGAGAAGTCGTTTAGGGCCTGTTTGGTTGACACTTGGAAAAAGATTTCGTGAAGCATGCCTTTCAAAATAAAAAATAAAATTTTGTGAAGCATATTTTTATGGAAAAATTCCGAAAACCTAGTTTAAGAAATTTAAATTTCTTGAGAAAATTGTTTGGATGACAGTTTCTATTTTATCTTTTCTTAGATATTGTTTAAACATTGGTGTTTGGAAAAAATATCAGATCCATTCATCGGCAACTGGTTAGATCCATCCAGACATCTGTTGTAGCCTATAGCTCACTGATAAAGGGATCAGATGCCTGCTTCTTAAAGGTGTCACTGAAGCAGTAGAAGAAGAAGCAGAAGCAGCAGGTATCTATGTACATGCTTTTCCCTTGTCATTCTTGGCTCAAATACCTTCAGGCAATCTTAGTTGTCTGGAAAACATTATCCTGCCTCTCTACGGTTACTAGGCTGTTTTGGTTAATAATCTTGTTCTCGACTTTGCATCGAATTAAACCACATGCTCCATCATTCGTGCAGGCCCCCATCACTTTCTTTGAGTTCCATTCCTGCGAATGTACTCCATAGGCAGATACTTCATTCAGAATTAAACCACATGCTCCATCATTTTTGTTTTTGTTTTCGAGGGGAAACTGCTTCAAGTGTGACCACTTTGGCTATAGCTATGTTCTTCTTGCTGTAACTCATTAATGTTTTATGCTTTTTCGATACCTCGCTAAAGCAATTTCTAATATAACATTGATGATAATTTGTGCTTTATTTTCTTTGCAGTCAGCGTAAGTGAAATTGAAGCATTGTATGAGCTTTTTAAGAAGATCAGCAATATTGTATGTTCTTCACAAAATAAGCAGACCTGCTACTCTGTCATTGCAGGAAGAGTTCCAATTGGCCCTGTGCCATCTAATGTTGCATTCTAGTATTGGGATTTCCCATGTTGATCTATTTATCGAAACCCCATCTTTTTTCCCTTGTCACTCCTACGTGAAATAATAAAATGCTATGCTTTAGTTTATTTATATAATAAAATATTTGTGTTTGTTTTTCTGTAGCAAATATTTGTGTTAATTTCTCTTCTTTTTTTTTGAAGAATATTTGCTCAAAGTTGTTTAACACATCAAAATTTTAATATCAGTTAATTCATCACAATTAGCTTCTCATTATAACAAAATCTGTGTTTTTCATGAAGTCAAACCGAAAATGAGAAGAACTTGACAAGAATTCGCCTTCCGAAGGATGCTCAAATCCTGAATCTACAATGGCTCGAAGAAGCTCCGGCATTAGAAGGAAATCTCTGACTCCTGAGCTGTGAATTCCAACATAGCCCCTACATAACAAAGGAAACAAAGAATAAAGACATGGAGAATGCTATCAAAAGCAATCTCAAGACAGAAAGCTCAATCAATAGCAAGTAAGCATCTAACTCCGCATAAAACTTGAAATTCCAGTGAAGGAAAAAATAAAAAAATCTGATGACTCAATATCTGAAAACAGGGCAGCATAAAACCTACACCAAACTGGCCTTACCTATATTAGCCGTGAATGTTTTGCTTGGTCATTGTTGGACAACTTCGAATGGGCAGAAGGTTTCACTGTTAGATTTGGCCTTATTTAGGTGGATTATAAAGATGGTCTGAAGAGATACCCAAAACATTCTGCTCTTTGGTTTCAGCAGTTTCTCAGAGGGCGTGAGGGTACAGATAATTCCATCTCCTCTGAATGATAAGTGGGACATGCACGGTACTAATATAGGTAGGCCATGTGTATGATTTAACTTTATGGATCTATTGCTGAATGTACCTATTTAGTGTTATTTGACATGTATACATATTTATTCATATGATTATGTTGTTCATTGGATAGGCATGGTCGTGTCCGCACTTATAGCAGATCATTTCACCATCTTGTTGCTTTTTGAGCATTAACTTTTGAACTCAGTTCAATGATTTTCTCATTAGTAAACACCTTCTTAACAACTTCTGGGATTCTTATTCTTGATTCAAGGGTCTCTTTTCTAGGTGTCCAGGCCAAAATGGGCATGACAGACGAGTTTGAAGCTTCTTTACAAGTATTATGGGGATTTGATACTGACATTTCTTTGAAGTGAATGAAATCAAGGTGTGGATTTGAACTGCCTTCAGTTCTTTTTCTTTTTTTTTGTTCTTTTTCTTTTTTGCCTTCATTTTTTCAGGTCCATCAAGGCATTCTTCTATTTTTGCACTGTACTTTTGGAGCTGCTCATTTATTCATATGTTGGCAACCTTAACGCTATGATCATTTTTTAGAATTTGTTTCATGCAGAGATCTGTAACTTCCACAAGCAGGAGAACAACCATCTGATTTTCTGATCTCAAGCAAAGAAGATATTAGTTTCCATTCCATGATATATGATATGTTCATCGAGTTGAAGGAGGCAGAGGTTCTGAAGAAACAGCTGCAAAAGGTGCTTCTTTGGGTGTTTTTTTATTTTTTATTTTTTATTTAGTATTTATGAGAAATGTGGTTTCTTATTTTGTTGAGTTTGTTAAGTAAGATCTGTGTTTGGCAGATTTTTCTTGCTGCCCCCCCTTCACTTGTTCTAATCTTGGAGTCGCAGGAGGTCACTTTTTTGGTTGTTTCAGAACTTGGATATTTTCAGGCCTTCCTCACGTCAGTGTCTAAAAATAAAAAAAATAAAAAATAATAAAAATAATATATATATAAAAAAAAAAAAAAACACAAACACATGTTTCAGACACTGACGTGAAGAAATCTGGATCTGTACACAATACATTCCTGGTGCTCTGGCAATGTGGCTAATTTTTCCAATAACCCTTGTTTTCAATATGTGAAGGTGGAGTTATCTCAGCCCCCCAGTATTATATCACGAATTTCAGACTGGTGCGCTGTATTAGTTATCAATTAACATTAATATTTTTTAGCCAACTCATCAAATTGAAGATGTGTATTGTAATAAATATTATATTTTTTTTATTGTCTAGTAATATAAATTTTGTTTAATATTCAGTTTTATTTGTATGGCATCATTTTTATGTTTTAAATATTTTTAAAATACAGGTTTCAATTGAATTATATATAATAAAAAAATTACTGGCATATGCTAGGGCCTATCAAATCTATACAAAGCTTTTAGCGGCGCTTGTGTTGAAAATTTTGCGGCGCTTTTTCTTGAGAAAAAGTGTTCAGAAACTACTTCTACCGGTGCTCGGAGCAACTTTTATTCGCTTCAGGAAAAACTACAATTATTGGCGCTTATTCGCTTCAGGAAAAACTACAATTACCGGCGCTTATTCACTTCAAGAAAAACTACAATTATTGGCGCTCAGACAAGCGCCGGTCAAACTCACCTAGTGCCGCCAATACTTTTCCCAACATACCCATTTATAGGCGCTTGGTTAGCGCCACCATTACAATTAGCGACGCTTTTAGGAGTATTTAGCAGCGCTTTCGAGCGCCAGTAAAACTCCTGATTGTTGTAGTGACCGGAACACCATTCGATAGAAACGCTTGCCCAAGATCCCTAGCTATCCACTACCAATCCCCCATCGTCATCGGCATCGTCACTGACACCGTCAGTCGACCAAACCCCTAACACACCCTACCGCGGCCCCTACCCCATCCAAAACAAGGCCGAGTCTTCTGCCAATCTAACCCTAAGCTATCATCTGCCATAGCCTTCCCTGCTCTCGCCTTCATTTAACCCCGCCTAGACTACTCAGCTCTGTGTGTTTGAATGCACTTATATCGTTCTCTTAGCTAGCCAGAAAAATTTATCTTCTAAAACGGTTCAATGTTGTTTTCCCGAGTGCCCAAATAGTCAGAAAGGTTATTGGTGTTATTATCCCAAATCCAAGACAGGGTGTCTCGTAAAATATTACTTTTTGCGAACATGTTCCTTTTCATTCCTCAAAAGAAAGCACTTCCCCACGTATCATTACTTCTTTCCTTCTCCGAGGATTAGTCTTAACCTGAGATATCACTTGCAGGACCTTCAGAAAGCCTGACAAGATGTTTCTTCTATTGCCTATGTTTCAGCTCTCGCATCTGCTAATTATGTATCGTCTCTTGATGTTTGTCGTAGCTTTAGACCCTATATTCCTCTTGTTCATTTTGTAGATTATGAAATCCTTTTACCTCATCTTCAAGCTTTCATTGCCTCAGTTCACTCTTATTCTGAGCCTCAATCTTAGAAGGAAGTAGCAAATCTCACTGAATGGCAATAGGCTATGTCAGAAGAATTAGATGTGCTTAATCAAATACAAGCATGAGAACTTGCTTCTCTTCCCCTAGGAAAATATGTTATTGGATGTCGATGAGTGTACAAAATTAAAACAAAAGCTGATGGAAGCATTAAACGATCGTCTTATAACCAAAGGCTATAACCACTGTTCAAGTTGTCGGTATCACTACAAGTTTTGCTGGCCGGAGATAAAAATATAATATCGTTATCATCGATAATATTGCCGATGACCGGAAATGCAGGGAAAAAGGGGGAAACGTGGAGAAAACGGTGGAATTTTTCAGTGAAAACTTCAGGACATGCTTGAATACACATATTTATATATTCAGGAATGAAAAAATTGAAAAAAAATACATTAAATTAAAAAATTTCATTTAATGGGGGCTAAAAGGCATGCGTTATCGTAAGAAATCACTCAAATAGTAACCAAAATAAGCTTATATAATACAAATGCAAGCTTACAACAATTAAGACGTGCAAAAGTAAATGAATTCAAAAAAATATACATTTCTGGCCATGTTTCACCCCCACATAGAGTGACGAGGTGGCTTGTAATCATTGTCTAGATCCTGTGACAGTTGAGAGTAATACTGTTGCCCAACATGTTGGCAGTACTGTTCCTAGGTCATCCTCTGCTCATACCAATTGAGGAACTCTCTTTTATACCTTGGATAGTCATCCTCCCCAAATTGTACAAGTACGTCTAGACATGGGAATTGTGTGATGTAACGACCCGAAAATTTCCGTACATTGGGTCGAGTACCACCTCGACCAGAAATCACGTAGGATTAAATACTTTAGAAATTTAACAAAGTTAACTAAGTACTAAACTCGATTAGTCATGAAATCCGATAGGATCGCTTTAAATATGATCTGCAAGACCCAAAAGTTGCAGAATCATTGACGCTAGGTTACCCTAAAGTTTAGAACCAAACTCATTTCCCGCCTCGCTTCTCGGGAATGAAACGAAACTTCGTATTAGGTCTAGATCGCACATCGGAGTCCGATTAACCCGGCTAAGGAACTAGGACCGCCCCACCGGGCTTAACAATCATCTCAAAAATCGCCTCCATCCGATGTTCCACGGCCATTCGTTTCGAGTCGGAGCGAGGGAGTGTGAAAACACTATTCCCATGCCAAAATAAATATCGGAATAGTGATCGGCATCATTCGTTGACGCGTCAAGTATTAAGCAACCCGACCGTCAGAATCAGACCAAATTACACCCTCGGATTAAGAAAAATTTCAGGAACATTTACATGTACTTAGAATTTCTGATCGTGGCCCACTGACCGTCGAACTGAAAGTGGTCCGCCACGTGCGATCTGGGAATCCGATCGAGTCAAAAACGTAATGCCACGTAGATCCATAGATGGTGAGCTTAAGTCTGACGTTTGGTTCAAGGAGGGCCACCAGAACCTCCCTTTTGAGCTGGAAAAGTGACGAACATCCTATATTAGCAGTACCCCTTGAACCTGAGTCTAATTTCGGAATGTTTTTGGCTATAAAAGGGGCTTAGAACAGCCCCTCTCACAGCCATACGAATTTTGGAGAAAAACCCTAGAGGGAGAGAGAAAAGAGAGAGAAGAGCTTGGGTTTTGTTGCCGATCTTCCTCCTACTGCGTTGGATTGTTACACGGCCTACACCGCCCTGTTCTAGGCGCTTTCCCGGCGGTATCCATCCCATTTGAAGGTAAGAAACCCTAACCCTAGGTCTAATTTAAAGTAGAATCGATGTGGGATGTGTAACGACTAACCGGTTCCGCTCTTTAGGCTAGAAATCTCCCGTATACGGAAGTTCTACTACCCTTGCTGATTCGTTGAGTTTCAAAAGGCAAAGGTGAGGACTTTAAGTGTATAAGTTACGGTTTTCAACGCTTTCAATGTCAGATAATGGTAGATTCATGATCTGCTTGTAAATGCACATGTACAAAGTGTTTTCCGTTTCCTGTTTCGATTAACGTTGTAGAAATTGGAATTTTAAAATACCCGGGTAATCGGAGAAAAAACCTTTTCGTTATTTTTTTTGGAAAAACGTTTGACATGTTTATTTAATGTATTATTATATGTTATATGGATAAAATACTAATTTGGTGAAAGGAATTGCTGAAATACATGTTCATGTGTAAATGCTACGTATGTTGAAATTGTATATTCTAGAAATACCGTATATGTACTTTTTTGGGAAAATGTATGACATGTTTATTTAATGTATGATTATACAATATATGTATAAAATACTAGTTTGGCGAAAGGAATCGCCAAAATACATGTTCCCTTGTAAATGTCAAGTATGTTAAAATTGCGTATTCTAGAAATACCGCATATGTGTAAAATTTGGAAATGTAATTGTCATGATTATTTGTTGTATGATTATGATATACGCGGGTAAATTAACCGCTTGGCAAAAGAATAGCCCTAATACGCAATTGCTAACATACGTTATGTATGTTGGAATCGCACACTCTGAGTGTTTGGTGTACATGCTTATGTGCGTAGAAGCTTGGGTGTTAGTGCCTTAGATAGGCGCTGATATGGAATTCCCGACTCCCTTAGAGACATGTAAGGTCCCTCATGCGGTGGTTCGCTATAACCACTCACTTGTGATGCGTATGTAATTGTATCCCTATGTGTATAGTGCTTTACAACATGCTTTACAACATGCTTTATAACATGCTTTACTTCATGCTTTACTTCATGCTTTATAATATGCTGCTAACATGCTTTACTTCATGCTTTACAATGTTTGAGTTTGGGACTATGCCATAGTCCAAACATTCGATACCAGACTTGCGGTTGTGGCCGAGATTCATATCGCCACAACGGACGTGTCTGGCGAACCCGAGTCGTACTTCGGTTGGCGATAGTGGTTGGCCACACGGAGTGCTTTGCGCTCCATATCGCTCAACTTGTGGTGCGCTCGAGCTAGTCGAGGCTTGTCAAGCAAACCGATATGTGTATATGTATGTTCACCATGTTTGGTCGCCATCGCTTGAACCTGGGTACCAAACTTACCGGTGGGCGATCCCGTTAACCATGGTACCTCGATCCGCTAAGACGCATGAGCCGTGCATGGTGGTATGGGACACCGTGGTCGAGCCGTCGCCTCGCCGGGGTCATGTGCCTCCCCGTAGTGACCATTGCGCAACCACACTCGTGAGCCGATTATGGTGGTATGGGACACTATATTCGAGTTTGTCGATACTTACGGCGAGAGCCGAGTACGGTGGAGACCCGTGCTCGTCCGACGGCGACGAGTCCTCCAGTAGTATCTTCGAGTATACCGCAAGTGTCCGTGATTGGCGACGAGTCTTTCACAAGAATCTAGAGTATGAGTTGAGCCGAGTGCGGTGAGACCTCGTACTTGAGCCGACGGTAGTGATTGAGCCAAGTACGGTGAGATATGTACTTGAGTGACGGCCAAAATTGAGCCGCATACGGTGAGATCAGATCCGCGCCGACGGTGACGAGCCCTTTCATGCCTTCACTACGCTTCTCAAACCATAATATCGTATGAGATTAGCTTTGATTGACGACCCTAGAATGGATCATGTTTGGGAATGATACAAGGAGGTACCTTAGTTTTCCAATACTGCTGTGGTTGAAATGGATTAATAAAAACTTGGTAATCATGAGCACATCGCACCGCATGTGCTTTGTAGATGTGGCGCACCGAGGGAGTTAGCATTCGCGAACGTAAGATGATGTCGCTGAGGGTGGTTTGGCAGGGCATACAAAGATCATGTCATATCATTTTTACACTTAACAAGAGTAATTAGAAATGTTTGATTTGTACCGCGTTATCATTACTTGCTTGATTGATTTGATAACATGTTAACCTATGCTTTATTGTTCCACCGAGTTAGCTACTCACTCCCACGTTACGGACGGTGTTTGCAACACCCACCAGACTGTCCGCAGGTGTAGATGGCGCCTCTGTTCAGAGCCCGAGCTCGACTTCGAGGAGGATCAGGAGGAGTTCTCCTTTATGCAGTACTCTGACGGCTATGCTTAGGCCGGCTGCATCGCGGGATTTACAGGGCCTCTTTTGAGGATTGTATTTTGATTTTGACTTAGAAACAATACGTGTATATTGGTACTCAAGACTCATACTCAAGTTCACAAAATTTTGATACTTTACATATTTTGAATATAAAATTTCATCTTCCGCTTGCCTTTATACAATTGAACTGGAGTATGAATTACTGTTTTGGTATAATCTCATTCATGTTTATTGCGCTAACTCAGACAACATTTAACCATCATTGTGTATGTTGCATAAGTGATGCGTTGGAACTCGGGAGTTGAGTTCATACTCGACCCCCGAATTTCAGGGCGTTACAAGTTGGTATCAGAGCATGATTTTGATTAAACCGGACCTGAGTTATATCCCCACTACATACGCTAACGTGTTACAACTTAGGAGGGTGCACAAAAATGTAGAAACAGTCTTAGGGTCTCCCGATTTCACCGTTCGGCGAAATTCATTAAAAACGAACGCGTTGATCGAGTCTGTACTCGATCCTGACCACCCCGCCAGAAATGCTTATCCGATAGGCATTGAATATGGGCGCCATGTCGGGCCGCAAGGTTGTGTTTGAAGCTCATGTGGATGAAAGGATGTTCGGGCTACACCCGATGATGGACCACTTGGTGGATATCGGATGGAATTCTATTTTTGAAGGCGAGTCCCCCGCATGTGAGAATACGGTTCGCGCTTTCTACGCTCACATCGTGAACTCATCAGTAGAGCCTCTTCAGTTTACTGTCTCTGTGAGGGGCATAAGGCGCACAATCACTGTGGATGAGGTGGTTCGAATCACGAAGATCCCGCTTGGTCAAGTACAGCCCAGTGATGACTTCTCTAGAAGTGCGCGATATCTCTGTGGTCGCCGGGTTACTTGAAAGCGAGGAAATTGTATTGCGGCGACATAGATGACCGAAGACTTCCATTTACTCCATCACATTTTCACATACAATGTATACCCACGGTGGGGTAACCGCACGAAATGTACTAGGGTGATGGTGGACTTTCTGTATAAGATGGGACGCGGGGACAACATATGCCTACCCACATTCATCCTATCCCAGATAGTTCATGTTGTTCGTTCTGCCAGGAACGATCTTTCGCTCCCATTTGGCCGTCTGATCTGCAGGATGGCTCGTGATGTAGGCTACAGATTGAATATGGAGGATCTTGCACCAGTCCGAGTCATAAGTGAAGCGACACTCAGGAATATGAAGATCGGCCCTCAACAGCGGCAAGCCCGATTCGACGAGTCTGGAGATGAGTCGGATAGCGCCGGTGAGGAGAGTGTTGACCTCCAGGCTGAGAGTGATGAGGAGCGCAGTGATGACATACAGGAAGAAGAACCTGAGGCTCAGGACACCGAGGAGAGTTCACCCCTACGGCTCAGGAGCAGGGTGTGGATCGAGATGCTTTTGATGCGCGATTGGCCCGTCTTGAGGAGGGGCAAGCCGCCCTGCAGCAAGAGGTTGGACAAGTTCGGGTTGAGCTTGGTGAGACTCGAGCCAAGCTTGAAGAGACCGAAGCCTACATGAAGAGGAGCTTTAAGAAAGTGTCTCGTACGTTGAAGGCCATTTTGTGCTGTGTGCAGGACAAGAACGCTCTTCCACCGCCTGCTTCGGATGTTTAGTCATCTACGTGGTTGTGTGTTGTTGTTTGCTTTGGTTACTGCGATAGGCGGTTTATGTTTTCATGTAGATGATGTAGTAGATAGTAACATGTTTTAGGTGTTTGATGTAGTGGATGTATTGGCTATCATGTGATTTCTGTCGTGATTCATGTAACTCTGTATTCCATGTATTATGACAATTTTGGGTAAATGAAAAGCATATAGCCGCTTTGTTTTGATGATGTGTGGAGTGCTTAAGTGCTTTATGAAGTGTATTGTGCCTTATCTCACAAATGATCTACCCTATGTTGTCAGGGCATGCCGCGACAGTATACGCGGAGAACGGCACGCCTCCTTCGACTAGCTACATGGACCGGACTCCTTCAGTAGTAGCGGTCCCGCGACCGAGGGTTGGGATCTGATCACCCTCCTGCTGGTCCTATCGGTGGACAGCCACCTTATACGCCCCCGTCCATGAGCAGTATCGGCCGTCTTCTTCGCGGCATGACTCTCGTGTCGCTCCGCCGACCGGTAGGTTTGAGCGGTGATGATGATGATGCATCGCCAGAGATGCGACGATAGCAGCGACAGAAGGCAGACAAGACGACATCGCCGGCTTATGGCCACTATCGGCGAGGCCTTGTCCCGTGGTGGTAGTGCGACTCCACCTACGACATCCGCACATCCCGATGCGCATTCGAGCCTCCCGCTCAGGTTGAGGATGTGCCTCGCCCCCACCCGTCGCACCTCCTACTGGTGAGGTCGGTGCACTGTGGTCTACTCGAGCGATTTCAGCGCTTGAGGCCTCCCTCATTTATGGGTTCTCACAGACCCGAGGAGGCAGAGTTCTGGCTTGACCGCATCTCTAAGATGCTTCGGATGCTACATTGCTCAGAGGCAGAGCAGGTCGAGCTGGCTTCCTTCATGTTTGAGAGGGAGGCCAGTTTATGGTGGGACAGTGTGCTGCGCACTGTCGCAGTAGATTTCGTGTGGACCTGGGAGGCTTTCGAGTCTCGGTTCCACGAGAAATACTACCCGCAGACGTATCGGCATGAGCGGGAGGAAGAGTTTCTACGCCTCAGGCAGGGAGGCATGACGATCACGGAGTACGAGCACCGCTTCACAGAGTTGGGCCGCTTTGTCCCGACTATACTGGTGGATGAGCAGATGCGGAGGTGTCTTGTTTCCTTGGGTTTGCGGCCGGAGATACGGTCGAGGATATGCGCTGCCACAGTATTCCTACATATGCGGCGTTGGTCCACATGTCATGACGGCCGAGCGATGGATGTGACCGTTTGGCCAGATCACGTGGTACTATGGTTGCGAGACCGCGACAGGATTTACAGAGCAGGCCTATCTTAGGCAAGAGGCCTCGGGCTGATTCTCCCCCCAGGGCCGCAGCGCCAGTTATCCCTATGAGACGCCCATTGGTGACCTGCACGTTTTGCGGGAAACCTGGACACCCTGCTGAGAGCTGCTTCTCACGCATGAGGGCTAGCGGATTTGCGCCACCGCAGAGATTGGGTCGCCCTTATCCACAGGCCATATCGCCTCCGCCGCTACACCGTTCCTGCACATCCTTCATTTCGACCTCCCGTGTCGTCCTTCGTGCCGCCACACGGCGACCCTTGGCTCCTCGGTAGGGAACCGCCAGCAGCAGGCTCGCATTCATACGCTTGTGGCTGAGGCACCTGAGACGTCGGTTTTAGCTCCGACGGCTTTCGAGGGTACGGCTTTTATTCACGGCACTCCCATTTCTTTATTGGTGGACACTGGGTCCACCACTTCTATTGTTTCTTGTGGGGCGGTTAAACGCCTATCTTTGCATACGATTCCCACAAAGGGAATGAGACTCACTACGGCTACTGGGACCTGTTCGGATGTCACACGGTTATGCGAGGGTTGCTCGGTAGTTTTGGGTAGCAGCACAGTGCTCGTCGACCTCATTGTTGCTCCACTATGGCACTACGACGTTATCCTTGGTATGGATTGGCTCACCAGGATGAGGGCGGAGATAGATTGCGATACTCGGATCGTGACTGCCTATGGACCTGACGGCACAGCTTTCACGTTCCCAGTGCAGGTCAGTTGGCCCTGCCGTGTTGATTGTTATGCTGCTTTACTTGTGCCGATTGATGGTCCGACAGTAGATGGTACGCCGGTGGTTCGAGAATTTGCAGGCGTGTTTGAGACTATCCCTGGTTTACCTCCTCGGCGTGAGATTGATTTTACGATTGACCTTACGCCTGGTGCGACACCCATCTCGTTGCCGACTTATCGTATGCCTCCATGTGAGATGGAGGAGCTGCGGAAACAGATTGACGGACTTGTAGAGAAAGGCTTTATTCGACCTAGTGTGTCTCCTTGGGGAGCACCTGTATTGTTCGTGAAGAAGAAGGACGGGTCGCTACGGTTGTGTATTGATTACCGTAGGTTGAACCAGGTCACGGTGAAGAACAAGTATCCTTTGCCCAGGATTGATGATCTGTTCGATCAGTTGAGGGGGGCAAAGTATTTCTCGAAGATTGACCTTCAGTCGTGGGTACCACCAATTGCGCGTGAGAGAGGAGGACGTGCAGAAGACAGCCTTCAGGACGTGCTTTGGGCACTATGAGTTCTTGGTGATGTCGTTCGGTCTGACGAACGCACCAGCCGTGTTCATGGATCTGATGAACCGGGTATTTCGGCCCTTCCTTTACCGATTCGTCATCGTCTTTATTGATGATATTTTGATATACTCTACGAGTCGTGAGGAGCACGAGGAGCACTTGCGAGCGGTATTGGATACACTGAAGAAGAACCAGTTGTTCGCGCAATATAAGAAGTGCGACTTCTGGCAGGAGGAAGTCAAGTTCCTGGGACATGTAGTGTCCAAGGATGGGATAGTAGTGGACCTTGCTAAGGTAGTCCGCGGTTCAGGATTGGCAGCTTTGAATCGGTTACTGAGGTGAGGAGTTTCCTTGGTCTGGCTGGATACTACAGGCGCTTCATTCGGGATTTCTCGAAGATCGCCAGGCCATTGTCTCAGTTGACTCGGAAGGACCTGAAGTTCGCCTGGAATGAGAAGGCGGAGGCAGCTTTTAAGGAGCTGAAGGACAAGTTGACGTCCGCCCCTGTGCTAGTATTGCCAGAGCAAGGGGTGAAATACACGGTGTATACTGACGCGTCTCGCGTTGGTTTGGGTTGTGTTCTGATGCAGAAGGATAGGGTGATTTCGTATGCCTCGAGACAATTAAGGAAGCACGAGGAGAATTACCCTACACATGACCTGGAGTTGGCAGCTGTCATCTTTGCATTGAAGCTCTGGAGACATTACCTCTACGGTGAGGAGTTCGAGCTTTTCTGCGACCACAAGAGCCTTAAATACATATTCACGCAGCGGGATTTGAATATGAGACAGCACCGATGGATGGAGACCTTGAAGGACTTCAAGTTCGAGGTTTCCTACCATCCCGGTAAGGCGAACCTTGTGGCGACGCGCCGAGCCGTAAGAAGGCGATGCATTTGCGGCACCGCTGATGATAGCCGAGTGGGACATGATGGAGTTTGTGCGGGACTTCGAGCGCAGACTCACTTTGTCGAGGAGCCTTTGAGTGTGTTGCGCACGTTTGGGTGCGGCCACTTATTGACGACGGGATCGTTGAGGCCCAAGAGGGCGATATACGGTACTGCGTCTCGAGCTTCGAGAGCGGGCTAGCGACGCGGTGGACTCCGAGTGGAGAGTTGGTTCGATGGGGTTTACGATTCCGTGGCCGCCATGTGTTCCCGATGTGGGCGACTTGAGACGTGAGCTTCTCGAGTCCGCCCATAACTCGAGGTTTGCGATGCATCCCGGTAGCACGAAGATGTACCAGGGATATGAGACGGACGTATTGGTGGGATAACATGAAGGCCCACATTGCCGAGTATGTGTCTCGATGTCGACGTGCCAGGCGTCAAGGCGTAACATCGCCGACCTCTGGACTACTTCACCCATGCCATAGCGGAGTGGAAGTGGGACTTCATCTCCATGGACTTCATATCGGGGTTGCCGAAGACGAGGAAGGGGCACGATTCCATTTGGGTGATTGTGGACCGGTTGACCAAATCGGCCCATTTCCTCCCTATCGAGTTACGAACTCGCGCAGACGAGCTGGGATTGTACATCGAGAGATCGTCCGTCCGCACGGGGTTCCTTTGGAGATCGTGTCGGACGAGACACGCGGTTCACATCCATCTTCCGGACTCGTATCCGGAGGCGATGGGTGTGAAGTTGAAGTTCGATACGGCGTTTCATCCTCGGGCCCGATGGACGACGAGCGGGTGAATCGGTTCTGGAGGACATGTTGCGGCGTGTGTGTTGGACTTCAAGGACACTGGGATGACTGTCTTCCGTACGCGAGTTTGCCTACAACAATGCTTCCGGGCGACTATTGGCATGGCCCCATATGAGGCTCTATATGGTCGACCTTGTAGGGCACGGCACTTTGTTGGGCGAGGTTGAGAGCGTAGTCGATTGGCCGGAGTTGGTGGGCGACTACGAGAGAAGGTAGACATTATCGGCGTCGATTACTCACAGCGCAGAGCAGGCAGAAGAGTTACGCCGATACGAGGCGGCGACCGCTGAAGTTCGAGGTCGGTGATCATGTGTTCCTTCGGGTTTCCCCTATGAAGGGAGTCCTTCGGTTCGGGAAGAAGGGGAAGCTCACACCGAGGTTTATCGGTCCATTTCAGATACTGGATCGAGTGGGTGATGTAGCGTATCGTCTCGCCTTGCCTACACCACTTGCTTCCGTACACAACGTATTTCATGTATCTATGCTGAAGAAGTACGTTCCTGATCCTTCGCATATCATCATATGGGAGCAGGTACAGTTGAGTGAGGATGCTACGTACGAGCTGCGCCCGACACGTATCCTTGATAGGAAGGAGCAGGTGCTACGTAGCAAGGTCATCCCACTTGTGAAGGTGCTTTGGACACATCATTCCGAAGAGGAAGCTACCTGGTAGACTGAGGCCGAGGTCAGGAAGAACTACCCTCAGCTTCCCGAGTAGTACGAAAAGGTATAAATTTCGAGGACGAAATTTTTTGTTTAAAGGGGGTAGATTGTAACGACCCGAAAATTTCCGTACATTGGGTCGAGTACCACCTCGACCAGAAATCACGTAGGATTAAATACTTTAGAAATTTAACAAAGTTAACTAAGTACTAAACTCGATTAGTCATGAAATCCGATAGATCGCTTTAAATATGATCTGCAAGAGACCCAAAAGTTGCGAATCATTAACGCTAGGTTACCCTAAAGTTTAGAACCAAACTCATTTCCCGTCTCGCTCTCGGGAATGAAACGAAACTTCGTATTAGGTCTAGATCGCACATCGGAGTCCGATTAACCCGAAGCTAAGGAACTAGGCCCACCGGGCTTAACAATCATCTCAAAAATCAGCTCCATCCGATGTTCCACGGCCATTCGTTTGAGTCGGAGCGAGGGAGTGTGAAAACACTATTCCCATGCCAAAATAAATATCTGGAATAGTGATCGGCATCATTCGTTGACGCGTCGGTATTAACAACCCGACCGTCGAATCGGACCAAATTACACCCTCGGATTAAGAAAAATTTCGGGAACATTTACATGTACTTAGAATTTACGATCGTGGCCCACCGACCGTCGAATCCGAAAGTGGTCCGCCACGTGCGATCCGGGAATCCGATCGAGTCAAAAACGTAATCCCACGTAGATCCATAGATGGTGAGCTTAAGTCGACGTTTGGTTCAAGGAGGGCCACCGAACCTCCCTTTTGAGTGGAAAAGTGACGAATATCCTATATTAGCAGGTACCCCTTAAACCCGAGTCTAATTTCGGAATGTTTTTGGCTATAAAAGGGGCTTAGAACAGCCCCTCTCACACCATACGAATTTTGGAGAAAAACCCTAGAGGGAGAGAGAGAAAAGAGAGAGAAGAGCTTGGGTTTTGTTCGATCTTCCTCCTACTTGCGTTGGATTGTTACACGGCCTACACCGCCCTGTTCTAGGCGCTTTCCGGCGGTATCCATCCCATTTGAAGGTAAGAAACCTAACCCTAGGTCGATTTAAGGTAGAATCGATGTAGGATGTGTAACGACTAACTTAGGTTCCGCTCTTTAGGCTAGAAATCTCCGTATACGGAAGTTCTACTACCCTTCGATTCGTTGAGTTTCAAAAGGCAAAGGTGAGGACTTTAAGTGTATAAGTTACGGTTTTCAACGCTTTCAATGTCGGATAATGGTAGATTCATGATGCAGCTTGTAAATGCACATGTACAAAGTGCTTTCCGTTTCTGTTTCGATTAACGTTGTAAAATTGGAATTTCACATACTCTAGGTATACGTAGAAATACCGTATACGTATTTTTTTTGGAAAAACGTTTGACATGTTTATTTAATGTATTATTATATGTTATATGGATAAAATACTAATTTGGTGAAAGGAATTCTTTGAAATACATGTTCATGTGTAAATCTACGTATGTTGAAATTGTATATTCTAGAAATACCGTATATGTACTTTTTTTGGGGAAAATGTATGACATGTTTATTTAATGTATGATTATACAATATATGTATAAAATACTAGTTTGTAAAGGAATCGCCAAAATACATGTTCCCTTGTAAATGTCAAGTATGTTGAAATTGCGTATTCTAGAAATACCGCATATGTGTAAAATTTGGAAATGTAATTGTCATGATTATTTGTTGTATGATTATGATATACGCGGGTAAATTAACCGCTTGGCAAAAGAATAGCCCTAATACGCAATTGCTAACATACGTTATGTATGTTGGAATCGCACACTCTAAGTGTTTGGTGTACATGCTTATGTGCGTAGAAGCTTGGGTGTTAGTGCCTTAGATAGGCGCTGATATGGAATTCCCGACTCCCTTAGAGACATGTAAGGTCCCCTCTATGCGGTGGTTCGCTATAACCACTCACTTGTGATGCGTATGTAATTGTATCCCTATGTGTATAGTGCTTTACAACATGCTTTACAACATGCTTTATAACATGCTTTACTTCATGCTTTACTTCATGCTTTATAATATGCCTGCTAACATGCTTTACTTCATGCTTTACTTCATGCTTTACAACTGTTTGAGTTTGGGACTATGCCTATAGTCCAAACATTCGATACCAGACTTGCGGTTGTGGTAGAGATTCATATCGCCACAACGGACGTGTCTGCGAGCTGAGTCGTACTTCGGTTGGCGATAGTGGTTGGCCACACGGAGTGCTTTGCGCTCCATATCGCTCAACTTGTGGTGCGCTCGAGCTAGTCGAGGCTTGTCAAGCAAACCGATATGTGTATATGTATGTTCACCATGTTTGGTCGCTCTTTGCTTGAACTGGGTACCAAACTTACCGATGGCGATCCCGTTAACCATGGTACCTCGATCCGCTAAGACGCATGAGCCGGGCATGGTGGTATGGGACACCGTGGTCGAGTGTCGGCCTACGCCGGGGTCATGTGCCTCCCGTAGTGACCATTGCGCAACCACACTCGTGAGCCGATTATGGTGGTATGGGACACTATATTCGAGCCGTCGATACTTACGGCGAGAGCCGAGTACAAAGTGAGACACGTGCTCGTCTTGACGGCGACGAGTCCTCCGTAGTATCTTCGAGTATATCTTTGCAAGTGTCTGTGATTAGCGACGAGTCTTTCACAGTAACTAGAGTATGAGTTGAGCCGAGTACGGTGAGACCTGTACTTGAGCTGACGGCTAGTGATTGAGCCAAGTACGGTGAGATATGTACTTGAGCTGACGGCCAGCAATTGAGCCGCATACGGTGAGATCTGTATCCGCGCTGATGGATGACGAGCCCTTTGCGATGCCTTCACTACGCTTCTCAAACCATAATATCGTATGAGATTAGCTAGGATTGACGACCCTAGAATGGATCATGTTTGGGAATGATACAAGGGAGGTACCTTAGTTTTCCAATACTGCTGGTTGAAATGGATTAATAAAAACTTGGTAATCATGAGCATCATCGCACCGCATGTGCTTTGTAGATGTGGCGCACTGAGGGAGTTAGCATTCGCGAACGTAAGATGATGTCGCTTGAGGGTGGTTTGGCAAGGGCATACGGCATGACATCATGTCATATCATTTTGCACTTAACAAGAGTAATTAGAAATGTTTGATTTGTCTTTAACGTTATCATTCTTGCTTGATTGATTTGATAACATGTTAACCTATGCTTTATTGTTCCACTTGAGTTAGCTACTCACTCCCACGTTACGGGACGGTGTTTGCAACACCCACCGGACTGTCGCAGTGTAGATGGCGCCTGCGTTCGGGAGCCGAGCTCGACTTCGAGGAGGATCGGGAGGAGTTCTCCTTTATGCGATACTCGACGGCTATGCTTAGGCCAAGCCGCATCACGGATTTGAGGGCCTCTTTTGAGGATTGTATTTTGATTTTTGACTTAGAAACAATACGTGTATATTGGTACTCGGTACTCATACTCACGAAGTTCACAAAATTTTGATACTTTACATATTTTGAATATAAAATTTCGATCTTAAAACTTGCCTTTATACAATTGAGCTGGAGTATGAATTCTTGTTTTGGTATAATCTCATTCATGTTTATTGCGCTAACTCAGACAACATTTAACCATCATTGTGTATGTTGCATAAGTGATGCGTTGGAACTCGGGAGTTGAGTTCATACTCGACCCCCGAATTTCAGGGCGTTACAAGTGACATACATCGATGGCATTTGCTGAGCAGGGTGCTGAGGGAATAGATTAAGTCCAACCTCTACTCCTTGATAGTATTGTTGTAGTCATACGGGTACCCTAAATATCCTCCTGTCAAAGGATTATGACTCGAATAACTATCTTCTGGCTGCCTGTACCCATTGGTAGATGAGAATGATGAATGTCAGAGTTGTCATGGCCATACCCGTGATATCCCCCATGAGCATAAGGTGGGACAGAGGTGGACCTCCCCTGATCTAAACGTATGTCCATAAATGACAAGCTACATATGAGAGCTTCAGCCACGGTGCGTCCAGCTTTCTTCTTCGAATGACGCTCGAACATATATGTGGGCTCCGATGCTCTCGCCCTGGATGGTGGATGAGATCCATGGTTCTCATCCTGAGTGGCATGGTCAAAGCTCTGCTCCTCAGTCAACTGGCCAACAGATCGTTGTCTTTGAGCCATCATATACCCCCACCACTGCCACCCCCACCCCCCACTAGTACCACCTATACTAGTGTTGGTGCATCCATCCCCTCCCTCATCACCATCGTCATCGTCCCCAGGACCAGTGTCGAGTGAGGGTTGAATCTCATCATCATCATCACTCACTACGACTTGATGATGGGGAGGTGGCCATGAAATGCTTCCTCACCCTCATTGGAACGTGTCGAGCTCCTCACCAAATGATCAAAGGAGTCCGTATCCACCTTCTGTTGGATTACTACCTGATCGACATCGATACCCAGAGACGTTACTCCCTCGGCTACCTGTAGTGCAGGGTCTCCCTCCGCATCATCTAAATCAGCTGATTTGACCCACTCATAAAGTGGGTCCTCATTATCATCATCTATCTGTGCCATGTTACCTATAGACAACAGGTCTATCGGGTCCAGATTTTTCTCCATGTCTCAGTCTACCGCAACTGCCTCTCTCTTAACTTCATATTGTAGTGGCAGTAAACGAGCTTTTACAACTTCTCATATGTCAGCCTATTCCTCTTACTGGTATGTATGAGTGACCATGTACTCCAATTCCTCTCACACGATGAGGAGGATACAATATGTGTGAGAACATGGACTGCCAATAACTGCAGTGCGGGTGTGTCGACTCCATACATCGCCCACCACTCAGCTATATATCCATGAGAAGCTTATTTTAGTTTGAAGTTTAAACATAAAATGCAATTACCTAATTATGTTACCATACTCACACAGCATCATCGTTTCAGTCGATGCTTTTGCTAGTGTGGATGAGAATGTACCCCTCGCATCCCTAACCGCAACAACTATAAACACGGATTCACAGGTCATCATTTTTAATCACTCATATTTCTAGAGGCTATAAGGAAGAAAATTTATTACATTACTTGGTTACCGAAATCTGCTTGCACTGTCGATTTTGGGAACAATCGTTCGAACACCTCATGGACGGCTATTGTCAAATCTTTATTCTCATGGAGCCGACGTTTATAATAAAATTTAGGATTCATGTAGTATGCTAAAATCCAAATATTAGTTACTCAGTTGTATTAACATGCAAACAAAAGTGATGCTTATAGTACTCAGTTGTATTAACAAACTTACCAGCTTGCTGGAGTGGATGCTCAAGAGTTCCGGTCCATCGATGATCGATGATATTGATCACCCACTGATATAAACTGGGGATTACAATCATTATCCCCTCTCTCATAATTCTCATAAGCTCATACATTGACCCTATCGAAGGTCACATCTCATTATCTATAGCTAGTAGGACCTTGTACATCGGATGCAGGAAGGAAACAACGTTGTGAACTTTATCACAAAAAGAATCGGAAAACACTATCTTCGAATAGGTCTTTTGTAAGGCCCGTATCCTAGTCCGTACTGTTCCATCAACTCCCGCGATCCTTTCCGACGAATTCCGGCAACCCGCATCATATAATCGACGTTTGCGCGCGATCTTAAGTCATATTTTGTAGATTTGAGTCAGCTCGACCCGATACTTGTACCAGTGCGACCGCGCCGTCGTCGAGGTTCCGATGCCACGTCTCGCGCTCCGAGGCGATACCCAGCCCACGAGATGTAGGTCAGCGTTCAGTTTGAGGAAACGCCGCGCGTTGCAAATCCCAAGAGAATGTCCCATCAATCACATCAAATGTCACATCAATCCATCAATCAAAGTCAAGTACAAACAACCCATACCTAGCCTTACCTCTCTCTTACACAAGTACCATAAAGTCAACAAGCACCTTACCTCTCATGTCACTCCACCATCCCTCTCTCCCATCACTCTTCTCCCATCATCTCTCTCTCTTTCATTCCCTCTCTCATTTTTCCTCCCAAGCAATCCACGTCCAAGCTCCCCATGAGAGAGCTAGTGTGGCCCACCGTCCCATCTCCCATCTCCCATCTCCACCATCCTAAGCCGATCTCAACCATTGAAGTCCATCCGTTAGATCTTTGGCATGCATTGATGGAAGAAAAAGTCCAAGAAGATCTAAGGTGGATGTCTTGTATGGTTAGATCCCTCTTTTTCTCTCTACCTCTCTCTTTTTTTTTTTTTCTTTTTCTTTTTTTAATATATATTCCCTATTGTATGTGATGAGGTGGCCATGTGGCCCACCCGAATGGACCCGACCATGAAGCAGGTATTTGATCCCAACCATTTGTCGGTGGGGCCCACTTTATATTTGTGTTGTATCCACACCATCCGTACATTTGGTGGCCCACCTGAGCTAGGCCCACCTTAAATGCATGTGCTGTGGCAAAGCCGTCCAGAGTGAAATGGAAATAAAAAATATTGGCCTGGTTTAAGCCTTGGAGTGGGTCGCTCATGTAGGCCCCACCTCTATGTATAAGTTTAATCCACACCGTCCATCTTATTTCTTAGATCATTTTAGGCGTTGAGCCGAAAAATGAAATTAATTTGACTCTCAGAAGGGCCATAGAGTAGCAAACCGTGTGTCTACCATTGAAATCCACCCTGATGTTTTGATGCACCAAAATATAGCGAATATTGGGTTCGTTTGGTCTGTCTTGAGCAATAAAGACCAAACGGTGGGGTGGATTTTACTGATGTGGACCCCACCTATGAAAAACCCCAAGAAAACCCTAAAACAAAAAAAAATATTGAGGCAGCAGCAGCATAACGCTACTGCTGTTGACGGGCGGACGGACAGCTACCCACGGCTCCAGCCGTGGGCACCACCATGATTTATATTTGATATCCACACCGTTCATTGGGTGGGACACTCCCTGAAGTGGACCCACTCCAAAAATCAGCCTGATCTAGGACTCAGGTGGCCCGCATCATAGGAAACAGTGGCATTGAACGACTGTCATTGAGACCCTTTTTGGGTCACAGAAGTTTTGAATCAATATGAAATTTATTTTTTTCCCCTTCAAACCAGGTACATGTGACCTTATGAACGGTTTGGATGGACAGTAAACGTTAGGGTGGGCCACATGTGGGACCCACAGTGATGCATGTGTTTTACTCCCACCGTCCAGGCGGACGGTGGAACCCACCCAGACGTGCGTGTTTTATTAGCGCCGTCCAACAGCAGCTGGACGGCTAGTGGATCCCAACATGATTATGTGTTTGATCCGTACCGTCCACTGTTTGGACGGTGGGACCCACCGTGATGTACGTGTTCTATCCACTCCATCCAGCCATTGATCAGGTGGCCACACAGTAGGAAACAGTGTTGATTAAAAGTCCACCGTTGGAACCCTTTTGGGTTGACAGAAGTTTTGGATCAATATTAAATTTGTTTTTCCTTCCATCTAGGTCAGCGTGACCTTATGAGCAGGTTGGACGGCAGGTAACATTATGGTGGGCCCCACGTGGGACCCCAAGATGTATGTGTTCTATCCACACCGCCCACCCCAGTGGACGGCAGAACCCACTATGATATATGTGTTGTAGTCACACCGTCCACTGCTGTGGACGGTGGGAACCACCATTGATTTATGTGTTTTATCCGCACCATCCATATCACTGGACGGTGGGACCCACCATGATGCATGTGTTGCATCCAATCCGTCCTTCCACTTTGAAAGCTCATTTCATGGCATGAGCTAAAGAATGAGTCAGATCCATAGCTCATATGGACCCCACCCATGATGCATGTGTTGCATTCAAACCGTTCAACCATTTGGTTAGCTTGTCTCATAGGCTTGAGACTAAAAATAAGACAAATCTATAGTTCAAGTGGACCCCACCTTGATGTGCATGAGGCCGTTGACGAGGCCCACCTTGATATGAATGTAAGGCCCATGTGATTAGGCCCATCTTGATCCATTTGTGGCCATCTGTTGAGGCCCACCTTGATGTGTATGAGGGCCCGTTATTGAGGCCCACTATCATGTGTATGAGGCCCGTCGTTGAGGCCACCTTGACATATATGAGGACCATGTGATTAGGCTCATTTTGATGTATTCTAGGGCCCATGGGTTGAGGCCCATTGTGATGTATTAGGGCCATGGGTTGAGACCCATTGTAATGTATAAAGGCCCGTGGGTTGAGACCCACTGTGATGTGTATAGGGCCCATGGGTTGAGGCCCATCGTGATGTATTTGGAGCCCATGGGTTGGGGCCCATTGTAATGAGATTCCATCGTGGTTTATGTGCTGACCGTTATGGCAGACTATGCCTTGGGAGCAATGATGGTTTGATGTCCACATTGTAAGTACAATGTTGGTTAAATGTTCGCATTGTGACTCTCCCTAGGGTCCAACGATAGGTTCATACTTGTAGTGTGTAGACCGCCTAGGCCCATCTTCATTATGAACAGAGCCCATCACCACAACACATGTTTAGTATAGATCCATAATTCATGATCATACGCATCATATGTATGTCTAATATTGGAAGTGACTGATCATAGCATGCGCCATTGGGCAGACTATTCTTGGGACCCACCCTGATGATATATTGTATATCCACTCCGTTCATGGCAGGTGAGACCCACCTTGACGTACATGCTCTATATTCGACTGTCCATCTGGACGAGTGGTGTAAGGCCACCATGATGTATTGTTATATCCAATCGTCATTCAGCTTGAGGACATGGACCCCACTTGAATGTATGTGGTTCTCCAGCCGTCCATCTGTCCAGGGTAGTGTGGGAACCACCATGATGTATGTATTCACCATGCCACCCATCGGCATGGGGGGGGGGGGTGGGCACACCATGATGAATATGTTTCAACCACGCTGTCCATTTGTTTTGCTAAACCATGGACTGCCCCATTTAGCCCACTTAATGTATATGGGGCCCACCTGTTTAGTATTTGAGGCCCATGAGTTGTGGCCTATTATGATGTATTTGAGGCCCATGGGTTATGGCCCATTTTGACACATTCGAGGCACAGATGGTGCGGCCCATTATGATGTATTCGAGGCCCATGGGACATGGCACATTGTGATATAATTAAGGCCCATAGGATGTGGCCCCTCATGATGTATATTAGACCTATGTCAGAAGCCCATTGTAATGTATTCGTGGCCTAAGGGCAAGGCCCATTGTGATATGTATTAGGCCCATGATGTATGGCCCACTTGATGTGTATTGAGGCCCACGGGTCGTAGCCCATTATGATGTATTTGAGGACCATGGGTCATGACCCATGGTGATATATATTAAGCCCGTGTATTTGACCCACTATGATATATTTGAGGTCCATGGGATACGGTCGATTGAGATTGTATATGACCATTAATGCGGCCCATTGAATTTATATGAGGCCCATTGCTGCGGCCCAGCTGATGCGACCCACTTGATGTATATGAGGCCCATATGATGAGGCCCATTGAGATGTATTTCTGGCCCATGTGATACGGCCCACTTGTTGTATGTGGCCCTTGTGTGAGGCCATGGGCCCACGATATGTTTGGCTGTATGTGGGCCATTCCTTGGGGGCAATGTTGGTCAAATGTCCACATTGTCGAGGTTGATTGTCGATGCCGGTTATTGATACCGATTATGAGTATGTGACAGCATAACATCATGATACATGCCCATACGCATCATCTGCATGTTTGTTATGAGACGTGGTTGATCATTGCAATGTCATTGAGCGTGATGTTATGAGACTCCCTGATAGGCGGAGGTTATCTCACATGAGCGCACGGTATATGCAGGATTGTATGACTCATGCATCTTGCATTGTGTGCTGTGATTACTATACGTCCTAGCGACATCAGGGTCATAGCCTCCACAGACATATCATGGATGGCCAGAGGGGACACCGAAAATGTTTGGTTCTAGCATACGTGCGCCATAGATGTCCCTGGATGAAAATTCCTAAACCTCTGTGGTCAAGAGACGCCCCAACGTCAAGACCGAGTGGATACATGAGCGCTCGAGTGCCGAATACCAGGAGGTCGCGTCTCCCACTGTGTCGTGGTCGGTTGGGAGGGGGTGTGGCCTTACCCGCCCGAGGGTAGGGGGCATTACTAGGCTGAGTTTGACCAGCTCGTGAATGGGTCTGCTATCGACGTGCTGGGTAGGTATTGGCTAACTACTAGCCAGGCGGATAGTGAGGTCTCTTCCACTTGCATGGTAGCGCGTCCAGTGGGCGGCAATTGCATGTAGAGTGTACTAAGCCCCAGTGATGATCTCAGAGATGAACCGTACTGATATGTGCACTTATTGAGCAGGAGTTGCATACTCATTCATTCATTTATTCACTATCCACTCGGGCTAGTGATGCACAACTATTTGTTACTTGTACCTTCGCATGACCAGGATTTTAGTTGGGCGCGCGACTAACCTGAGATCAGGAGTTTACCACATTGAGTCTGACTATCTAAATTTAGGTATGAGACTGGTTTGGATAGAAGTCCCTTGTGATGGACCCCATAGCCTGCGATACTACATACTATCATCCCGACTTCACACTCTAGCATGGTCATTCCATTCGCACCGCATATTGCATTACATCCACGGCATATGGTATTTTGGGTTACTTTGTTTCCACACTTATATGGTCTAGATACGATTGACGTTATTCGTGGACTCATCAGGAATTATACACTGCATCGCATTCTCGGCATTTGATAATTGACTCTTTATGACTCCTCATTTGCATAGTTGTTATATATTGAGTATTCTGATATTGATTGACTCATGGACTTGTCCGTATTTCCGCTTATCCTGTTATCGTATAATTTATGATCTTGTCAATATCTCTGCTTATTCTGATATTGTACGATTTATAGATTACTAGTATTTCCGGTATTGTATGATGATGGCATTGTATTTAATACTTGACACTTACCTTGTGCACACACTTACACCACTCTCTAAGCTTTCTATAAGCTTATGCATGCTAGATGCGTGCAGGTGATGTTAGGTTGTAGCAGTGTTGAGCTTGGAGCGTGCAGCGGTCTCCTGGAGTTTTGATTTTCGATATATGTATCTCCCTTTCAGCTTTGTACTCAAATGATTATATTAGTGGATATGTGATGATGATGTTACCTTTGTGAATTGGGTAATCTTGTTGTTATGCTTATTACGAGTTAAATGTATGTAAAAAAAATCCTCCTTGTAGGTTCCAAGGATCGGAATCTGGCATATGGATGCTAGGAGCCAAGAATGGGGTACTACGGAGGCTGTCGGCACCGGATTCGACGATCGGGATTCCTGTGAATCCGATTTTCGGGTTTGGGGCATGACATCTTTGCACCCTCAGTCTTCCTTTGATTCCACTCCATGTATCTCTCGGATCTGAACAAATTTTTGAGACCCACACGGTGCCTGTATAAGTTGTCGAGTGCAATGAAGTTCGTGGCGAACCATGTCGCGCCTGATCTAACGATGTTCCCTCCACAACACTCACGCATTGTAGCCAACAACCATGAGTGATTGTATATAAAGTTTGTCACTCTCCTCACATCCTGAATGGTCCTCCTGACAGAATCCATTTGGTCTATCTCCTCGAGCATTAAATCAATGCAATGTACTGCACACGGGGTTCAATAGAGATCGTACTTCCTAATCAATTTCTTCCCCGCCTTAATGAACGCACTGCCATTGTCTGTTACAACTTGGACAATATTTTGGGACCCAACATCTCTAATCACTCCTTTTAGGAGATCGTATATGTATTCGTGATCTTTTATTCTGGCCGATGCATCAATGGATTTGAGGAAAACGGGCTGGCCTCTACAGTACACCATGAAATTGATAATGGACAATTTCGTGAGTCCCGTCCACCCATCACACATGATTGTCATCCTGTATTACTTCCAGTTCGACTTGAGTCCATGTACCCAAGCCTGCATCTCCTCGTACTCCCGACCGAGGTAGATGCCAAGAATCTCCTGTGGCGTGGGAGGCTTCACGCCGGGCCTGGCACGCTGCACCTCCTCAATCATATTTTTGAAGTGAGGACTGGCTGATACATTTGCTTGTACATGGCTGAAGATGAACCACCTAGATATAGCGCCCCCACTTTCTCCCCGAGCCCCTTGCTCCACATATTTTTTAGTCTCTTTTGATTAACACCTGCAATGGGTGCATTTGGGACAGAGCGCTTTGCCTGCATTGTAGGTCATGCCCGTTGCCTCCCTCAAATCATCTACTGCTCCCACCAGCCTCATGTCGGGACGTCCCAAACGACGGCCTACTCTCAACAAACCGTCTTCTTTGCTCCCCCTCCCACTCTGAAGCCCGAGACTCACAAATCACTTGTCTAGAATCTCTCCTTTCTCGAGCTGTAACACAGTCGTCGGCATACACAATCCCCTCATTGTCGTCGGCATCTTGCTCGTCGATAGCACCTAGGCCCCGTTTAGTACCTCGTAGCTCCTTCCTCATTTCCCTCTCCCAATCATTTTGATGTAGCTTGCGTGACTTCGCTTCAGTCAACACTCTTCTCATTTCCTCTCTCACTGGCCTTGTTACACTTTGATAGTCTTTCACATTCTTGTATCCCCCTGTCAAATGTTCCTTTAGCCTAAACACTCCCTCATTCTGTATCACTTAGCCACAATAGTTGCATATGGCTTCATATTTATTCCCCTCCACTGGTCGTCCATGTTTCCACCCAATGTCCCTTGCTTCTCCTTTTCCCGATTCAGACGACATTTTGCTCCCTAGTAGTATACAATTTTGCAATAATCGACCAAGAAAAAAGGGGACCACATGATGGATGGATTGGATCTCGTCTCAGACTTTTGACCCCTTTTCAGATTTTTTTCTTTCTTTCAGTTTGTAGTTATACAAGTGGTGTCCCATGATTCGGTAATCCAAACTATTTATATGATGGGCATCAGCATCGATGCTTCAAGTGGACCTCACCATTCACACCAAATCAATGGTCTGGATCGTAGGGAATCAGTTGGTTAAGAGTTTTAAACCTTAGACCTGATCTACCCTATTGAAGGTGTTGTGTTTTTTTTTTTTAAATAAAAATAAATTTTAAAAATAAAAGTTATTTTTACGAAGTAAATAAATATATTAATTATTTAAACTTTACATAAATAGTGTGTATAGCCAGTCGGTAAGAGAAGGGGTTTTTGCTTATGCAACCAAGGTTCGAGCACGCGCGAGCGGCGTGGGCTGTAGGGCTGCTTGGTGCTTTATTAGGCGCACTTCGCACGTGCGCATTATCACAAGGAGCAATAAGAGCCTTAGTCTTTTTGGCACACGGTTCAAACTTTTTTAGACCATGGTTCAACTGGTATTAAACCGGGGTCTACCTTGATGTTTTATTACCTTTTTTTATGATTGAGAGTAATTGTGACATGATTGTACATGTGGCACCTATGCCACGTGTCGCTTATGTGGATACAGTTTTTCCTGTTGGATAACTGCTCTTGTCTAAATGGGTACAGAAATAACTGCCATAAGACAAAGAGTCATGTCCTTTTATGGAAAGGCAATTATTTGCTATGAATGGGTATGGATTTCTTAAAGAGGCTCTTTAACACCTTTTCAGGAAGAAATCCATAACCTTTCAATTGATATAAATCCTGGATACTATAATCCAGAAGAAGATACTCTTAATCCTTAAGATTATATCATCTTCTGTGCAATTAATCTCGATCTGATCTCTTGCTGAGTTTTTTCTAAACGTCTTAAGGCATATCGGTGTCAAAACTAGAGATCTGTTCAACACTTAAATGTGCAAATTTTCGTGTTGAAAATCGGATTGAGAGTTCATTGCATCTTGAAGACAATTTGTAGATTTCCTTCGTTTGCACTTGCTGGAAATTCCAGAAAAGGGTAACAAATCTGTCTTGAGAAATTGACTATTCAAGTCAAGCCTTGAACCCGATAGATCTGATCGTTTCGTTATCGTTTTCTTCTATCCTCCGTTGTGTACAAGAAACACTTACTTTTCTAACAGAAGGTACACAAATGACAAGGTGATTTGCACAAGTGTAAATTGAAGTTGAAATTTGTGGCATTCGTTGGCACACTCACGGAATCCTGACTGTTTATTAGGTGGGCCCAAGCCTGACTAAAACTTTAAGTAGAAAACATGCAGATCGCTGGTCATATTTGATTTATATTTTTCTTAAAGGCAACAACCCATTGGATAAGTGAATCGTCCAGATTTTTAGGTCAACGTAGATTTACAGAGGGTCCCACTTGATCAAAGGCCTCGATCTTGCACGTACTAGTTAGATTCTCTCGTGTGTCTCGAACGGGCGCGGATTGGATACTGACAAGGTCAGTAGCCAAATCGCTACTGAAGTGACGTCACCAAGCTCTGTGGACCCCACCATGATGCATGTGTTGTATCCATAACATCCAGCCATTTTTAGAGATCGTTTTATGGCATTACAAAGAGAATGAGATCGATAAATCTAAAGTTCAAGTGGACCCCACCATAGAAAATAGTGGGAACAGTGACATCCACCGTTCAAAACTTCTTAGGGGCCACAGTAGTTTCCAATGAAGCTAATATTTTTGTTTTCACTCCATCTATCTCTATGTTAACTTATGAATAAGATGGATCTCAAAAATACATCACTATGGGCCTTATAAATGTTTCAACGTTGGGTGTGACGGCTCCCATGGTTTTCTGTGATGGGTCCACTTGAAATTTAGATCTATCTCATTCTCTTTGTAATGCCATAAAACGATCTCTAAAAATGGTTGGACGGTATGGATACAACAATTACATCTCGGTGGGGTCCAAAGAGCTTGGTGACATCACTTTAGTAGCGATTTGGCTACTAACCTTGTCCGTATCCAATCTGCGCCTATTTCAATGGGACGCAGATTGCGTCCTACCCCCGCGTTGGATGGTTAAAAAAAAAAACCATCACGATGGCCCCTAAAAAGGTTTCAACGGTGGATGTCATTATCACTGCAGCTTCCTTTGGTGTGGTCCACTGGAGTTGTGGACGTGCTTCATTTTTATTATCATATCTTAAAAGGATCTGAGAAAATTGATGAACGGCATGGATAAAATACTTACATCACGGTGGGCGCCACATAGCTCTGCCCGGACGGATTACCGTTCGGGCAGGGGTAGGAGCAATCCGCGTCCGTTTCAACGGCAAGGCATTCAATGGTAGGGCCCTAGGAAGGTTTCAATATCAAGTGGGCCCCACCACGAGGTATGTGTTTCATCCATGCTGTCCATCTATTTTTATAGATCATTTTATTGTATGAGAAAAAAATGAGGTATATCCCAATCTCAATTGGACCACATTACAGGAAACAGTGTTAAATGAACTTTGACCATTAAAAACTTTTTGGGGGGCCATAAAGGTTTTGGATCAACTTGATCTTTTTTTTTCCCTCCATTTGGGTCTGTATGACCTAATTAATAGATTGGATGTCAAATAAACAGTACAGTGGGCCTTAGGAGGATTTAAATGGTGGATATCCAATCACTACTATTTTCCCGTGGTGTGGTCCACCTGAGTTTTAGATCTATCTCTTTTTTTGGATGAAGCTCTAAAATGATATTTAAAAATTAATGGACAGCACGGATATAACAAATGCATCATGTTGGGGCCCACGGAGCACCGACCTGCATCGTCAAAGCATTAAATGCACGCCCGATGGAAGCCGATTGCGTACTGGGTAAACTTTGTGGGGTCCACCATGATTTATGTATTTTATCCACTCCGTCCATCCATTTTAACAGATAATTTTAGGTCTTAAGCCTAAAAACGAAGCATATCTAAACCTCAAGTGGACCACACCATAGGAAAGAGTATGAATTGAACATCTACCGTTGAAAATTTCTTGGGGGCCACAGAAGTTTTGGATCAAACTTCTATTTGTGTTTTCCCTTCATCCATGTCTGTGTGATCTTATGAACAGATTGGATGAGAAATAAACATCACTGTGGGCCCTAGAAAGGTTTTAACGGTGGAAGTCATTATTCCAATTATTTCCACTGGTATGGTCCACTTGATCTTTCGGTACGCTTAAATTTTGGTCTCAACCCCTAAAATAAGATGGAAAAATGAATGGACCGCATGGATAAACTAGATACATTCGTGGTGGGCCTAACAGAGTTTACTCAGTACGATAAGAGCTTATTGAGTAATTAAGTACGCAATCCGATTTCACGCCCGATCCCCAATTTACGTTAAAATCCCGAAAATCCCTCTCCCCATCCAAAATTTTAAAAAATTCATCTCCTTCCCACCAATTTCTACGGATTTTCAACCCGAAAATCCCTCTCCCTCATCCCAATTTTTTTTTTTTTTTAAAACCTCTATTTTTCAACAAGATCTCGGCCCGCAAGCCGATTCTTTTCTGGAGAAGTTGCCAAAGGAATTTTCGACGGAAAAATGATTTTTTTGGGGTTGAATCTTACCGAAAAGTTGCCGATTTGCACTCAACAGCTGTGAATTCACGTCTTCAAACAGATCCGAGCGAAAAATAGGTATTTTTTTGTGTTTTTTGTTTTTTATTTCGACGATTTTATCGTCGACAACATCCCCCTTTTATCAATAAAGGTGGGTTGTTGGCTACAGTTCCCACCCGTGGTTGGTGGGAACAGTGAAATATCAACAACATTTTGAAAATACTAACAATCCGATATTATCGGTGATACCCGGCACCGAAACGAATAAATGAGGTTTCGGTATCGCTGAGCCAGCGATACCGATATTATCGGTGACAATTCGATAATATCGTCGATAATTTGAACACTGGTTATAACTAGTGATTTAATATTGATTTTGCTGAAATGTTTCCTCCATCTTCTCATATGACGACAATTCAGACCTTGATAGCAGCTCTGCCATTCATCAGTGACCTTTTTATCAGCTTGATGTCAAAAATGCATTTCTTATTGGGGATCTACAAGAAGTCTATATGCAACTACCTCTGTAGTATTTGATTTTGAAAATCATGTGTATCACCTTAGACATGCTTTGTACAATCCCAAACTAGCTCCTCTAGTTTAACTTGTTAAATTTAGCTCTACAGTTATGTCAGTAGAATTCCAACAAAGTTTTCATTATCTTAGATTATTCATCTCAAACACTCCCAAAGGATGGGCTATTTTGTTACTCTATGTTGATGACATGATTATCTCTGGTGATGATGAAGTTGTTACTTGTATGATCAAACAACATCTTAGTCATCTTTTTTAGATGAAAGATCTCAATTTTTTACTTTACTTTTTAGGGCTTGAAGTTGCATATCCTCTGTATGGCTATTTACTATCTCAAATTAAATATGCTATTGATCTCGTCTCTCAAGAACGATTAACAGATAATATAAAAAGCATGTTGACAGTCTAACCAAATTAAATATCAAGCTGGTCCTATAGATGAAGAACTACTTTAATATTTCTTAGCCAAATATTGCTTATGTTGTCCACCTTGTTAGTCAATTCTTTTGTGCACTACTCTTTGTACTTCTAGATGTTGTTTTACATATCATTTGATATATTCGAGATATTCTTTGTAAAGTTCTTTACTTCTCTATGGCTTCATGTTTTGACTTATGAGCATATTCTGATTCTGATTTTACTAGAATCGTATCTGATCGGAAGTCTCTTACGAGCTTTTGTATATTTCTTGAGAACTCACTTCTTTAATGGAAAAGTAAGAAGCAGCAACGCATTTCTCAATCTACTACTAAGGTAGAGTATCAAGTGATGGCTCAAACAACTGCTAAGATTGTCTAGTTCCAATTTTTGCTTGCTAATTTAGGTATAAAGTCTACCACACCCATTCCTTTACACTGTGATAATAAAAGTGCTATCCATATTACCTGCAATCATGAATTTTATGAACGAACCAAGCATATTGAGGTGGATTGCCATTTTGTTCTTCAAGAATACTTAGCCAGCATAATTTCTCTCTCGTATCTCGACTCCTCCGATTAGCTCAATGATTTTTTTTACCAATTCTTACAATAACTCCAAGTTCTTACACCATGTCTTCAAACCTCCTAATGATTCCCATGAATACATCTAAGTTGAGGGTATGTGTTTATCAATTCTATAAATTTGTAGAGGATGTTATTCTTTTTATAAATTCTTGTACAGCTAGCCTATTTATACCAAACCTTGTATTTAAACACTACTCCAGTAAATGAAAGATACAATTCATAGACTTCTCTCTCTAATCACATGGCCTACTTGAGATATTGATGATCATGATTTTTGGGAAGCTACTTCTGATAGATCTGGACCATTGATCAAGTGGCTCACCATCTAAAATGATAATATCCTTCGTATCAAGTCTCTTCTTCACCGTTAAGGTGAGTCTGATGTTGTCAAGAAATTGGACGGTTATAATTGATTATGCTAGTTTCTTCATTTTTCAACACTGGTAAACGTTAGCAGAAACTAATTGTTGGTAGTAAAAATGAAGTCAAACCTCTCTCTCTCTCTCTCTCTCTCTCTATATGCTTTAGTCTAATTAGGTTAAAAACTAGAGGCGATGTGCTCCCACCTTTCTGCTTAAAAAAGACTAAAAAGTATAGGAATATTGATGCAAGGATATGTTGTATTTGATGTCTTTAATCAAGTTTTATATTTCCTTTTCCGTTTAGGATTCTTCCTAGTTTCCTTTTCCGTTTAGGATGGGATTCTTCCCAGTTTCCTTTTCCGTTTGGGATTCTTCGCAAGGCTATATATATGGGTGTAAACAGGATTAGAAACCAATCTTAGGGGTTTTCAAATTCATGCAAGGGGCTCAAAGGGTGTAGCAAGGGTGAGATTCGAGGTTGTTTGAATTGGGTAAGCTCTCTCTTTGTAATTTTGCTTTTATAGTGTTCATCTATCGCTTTGTGCCGTGGTTTTTTCTCAAAATGGTTTTTTCACGTTAAATCATTATGTTCTTCTTCATTTACTTGGTGCTATTGGATTGCTGTCCTAGATTCATCTTGTGTGCTTCCACGGTTCCTCCAATAAGTGGTATTCGAGCTAACGTTGGGGCGCTGGCTTGAATCTGAAGGATTAGTATCAATAGGAAACATTAAGTATGATATTGAGAAGTACTCAGGGAAAAATAATTTTGAGTTATGGAAGGTTAAGATGATTATCCTATTAACTAAGCAAAGCAAAGATGAGGCTCTTAAGGAGCGTCGACCATCTATGAGTGATGATGATTGGAGTACTCTTAGTAAGAAGGCCTTATCCTCTGTTCGATTGTGTCTCACGGATGAGGTTCTCTACAATGTTTTGAGAGAGAAAACCGCAGCGAAATTATGGGCAAAGTTAGAGGACTTTTATGCTAAAAAGTCCCTTGGGAATCGCCTATAGTTGAAGTTGTTTTTGTTCAACTTCAAGATGACAGAAGGTGGAGATGTGGAGCCCCACATCAATAGTTTTAATAAGTTGATTTGCAAGTTGCTGGACATGGAGGAAGTGGTTAAAGATGAAGATCAGACATGTATTTTTTTGAATTCTCTTCCCTCTTCATACGAGTCATTCAAGGACTCGTTGTGCACTAGTAAATCATCCATGAGTGTGGATATCATTATCTCATCCCTTCAGGGGAAGACTATGAAAAAAATAAATGGTAGCATAGGGACTTCTTCTGATGCACTACTTATGAGGGGCAGGAATACTGAACGAGGTACAAGATCTTCAAAGTCTAGATCTGAATCCAAGGGCAAAGGTAAATTAAAGTACTAGAACTGTGGGATGAACAGACACATGAAGAAGAATTACACAAATCCTAAAGCGAAGAAAGAAAACTCAAAAGCTTCTTCTAGGGAGGCCAACATTGTTATGTTTAATGGAGAGACAAGCACATGTGATGTATTATCAGTGTCTATGATCGGACATTTGTACGATGATCGTAGAGACGAGTGGATCCTTGACACAGGAGCATCATATCACATGACTCATCATCGGAGTTGGTTTGTCAATTATAGAGTGTGATGGTGGACAGGTTTTTATGGGCAATGATAATGCTTGTAATGTTATGGTTGTTGGTACGGTGTGCATCAAGATGTTTGATGGGATTGAGCATACTTTGACTGAGGTCAGGCACATTCCTGACATGAAGAAGAACTTAGTTTCTTTCGGTGCACTCAATGCTCTTAAAGTAACAAAGGGGACACTCGTGGTTATGAGAGCTCAGAGGCACAGAAACCTTTATAGGTTGATCGGAAGCTATCAGAAGCACTTCAATAGGTAGAGCGATAGCGGCTGTGGCGGATTCCACATCTGCACATTTGTGGCATGCTCGTCTAGGCCACATGCGCGAGCGAGGCATGAAGGTACTTTCTTTTCGTTATTTGTTCTAGCTTTTAAGAATTTTGATTTACATATATGTGATTATTGTATATATGGTAAACAATTTAGATTATCTTTTAAATCTAAAAAATATGTATATAAGGGAGTGCTTGATTATGTGCACTCTAACGTATGAGGGCCATCGCCAGAGGTTTCTATCGAAAGATCGTAATGGTTTGTCTCATTCATTGAGGACTACTCCCAGAAAGTTTGGATTTACTTTATAAAATGTAAATCCAAAGTTTTTACCACATTCAGACAATGGTGGAAAAACGGGCAGGGTGAAAAATAAAAGTTTTAATGATTGACAATGATGGAAAATTTACTTCTATTGAGTTTATGAATATTGCAAAGATGAAGGAATCATTAGGCACAATACAGTGCACCACACACCCGAACAAAATGCTGTGACTAAGCGGATGAATCGGACTCTCTTGAAGAGGGCCCGATGCATGTTAAGTTATGTAGGGTTGGGTAAGAACCTATGGACTAAGGCCGTTAACATAACTTTCTAGTTAGTGAACCAGTCCCCTTCTAACAGTATACATGTTCAACCTCTTGATCACTTCAAAAACTCACTTGTAATCATCTATTTACAAAACTAACTATACACCCACTTACATACATGATCAGAGTACTAACCATCAAGTTTTTCTATTTTTAACATGTCATCTGACCATCTATTATGTTGGTTGATATATGTAGATTCCCTTAATTAGTTTGGTGAATAATTCCTTATTCATAATGATTTAGATACAAGTTTTTTTATAAGAATTACTTATAAACGTGCCTATAACCATGTAGAACCATTAGATTTTTCAAAACTCTCATATCAATAATAATTACGAAAATGTCATTAACCTATACCCCTGAATTCTAGATCACATGGTTCCTATGATCTATTTGATATGAAATTATATATCATGCTTATGTATCATAAATTAACCATACATGCCAAATTTTGGCCCTTAGATCATTGTAAAAGTAACCCAATTGACAAATCATCCCCTTAACCGTTAATTTTGGTGTCCATCGAGTGAAGAAACCTTGTGGGTAGTCGTAGTAGGATATTTTCTTTCATATGAATGACTTAGATTGCCTACCATATGGGCCAAGTGGGAAATATAAAGACCCCATTTTTGTAGGCTTTTCCTTAGGCACAAAGTTATCCTTTCAAGGCCTACCAACTCCTTATAAATCTGGATCTTTCGATTTAACCATTTCCTTCCGTCCATCGCAATTCAAATTTGGAGCACACTCTGGTCTCATATGACTATAAGGATATACAAAATTTAGGCCCCGATCTATGATCCTACACCATTGAAAGTTGAAGTCGGTTCCTTCATTTTGGTACAAAAGGTGAAATTTTATATTTAGGCTTTTTCCACCATTGATCAAGCACCAAATTTTTTTCAACCATTTTTCTATCCTGATTACACATTTCCTCCAATTTGGCCCTGATCATTAAGTGTGGACCATTAATTGAGATCAAGTTCGTTTTGGCAACTATTAGGAGAATTTTCAAGATAGGCCAATCTAAATTTCGGATCACCAAGAAAATCATATACCCCAGCTCTATTCGACAACCCTGATATATTGAATGAATTAGATTTAAATAAAGATTGTCAGAAAAGAGAAAATTAGAGAAACCCAATCCAAGCGGGATGTGAAACATACCCCTCTCACACGCCCACTCCTTTTAAAAAGGGGTGTGCGTGCCCTTATCTACGTATACGCCCATACCCCCAACGCCTAAGGGGGAGAGAGAGAAAGAGAAAGAGAAAGAGAGAGAGAGAGGGGAAAAAGAATGAGAAAGAGAAGGAGAATCTTAGACACCATCTTCCTTCTCCATCTGTATCGTGTCCCCCTCTTTGTAACACCCAGCCTATTCAGAATAGTATCCTGAGGTGTCCACGTGGGAATTGCAGTAAGACCACTCGATTAAACCGCTCGTGTGAGGGGTACCACCAACAAATTAACCTGGTTATCCCATTAAGGTGGTCGAGTCTAGTTATGTTCAGACCGAGTGCAGGCTGTTAAGCTAATTAGTTTAAATGTATTTGACAACTGTCTGTGCGAGCCGTGCAATGGCCAAGGAAGGTCAGAAAAATCTAAAACTTGGGGAGACTGTAGACCTCGCTGGGCTTATGGTCCAACACGAATTACGGACCCAGAGGGCACCCGAAAATGAATTATCCGCACTATCCAGTCGGTACTTGCCAAGCGCGACTCACCCTAGCCTTAGCCTAAGGATTAAAATTTTAAATCATTGGCCCTTTTAATGAAACTAAGATATTAGGCATTGCAGCCATTAGATCTCTTTTAAATTTATGTTGAAGGCCGAAAATATTTCTCTACGCCCGTCCACAAAATCTGAACTCTGATCGTGGAACGGTGACCGTTGATCGCAAATCGGCCTCTTGCGGTAAAACCCCGTATCCCTTTGCCTTCAAATTTCGCACAGCCCTTCATTGGGCCATGGAGTACCTATCCTACAAATTTCATGGCCAGGGGGCCATCAGAGCAGCCCCAACAACCAGAAATAGACCCCACAGGGCCATTTAAAGATCGGACCTGTACGATTAAACCTCGCATCCGTTTGCCTTCAAATTTTACACAGCCTTTCATCGGGCCATGGGGCATCGACACTACAAATTTGGTAGCCAGGGGGGTGACAAGGTAACCCCAACAGCTAAAGAGGGGTCTCATAGGGCCTTTGAAGAGAATTATTAGGACTTAAGGCCATTTGGACAAATTCTAGGGAATAAAACCCTTAAGCTCCCTCTCTCACCCACTCCCACAACTTCTCCAACAACAAAAGAGAGATAAGAGAGAGAAGAGAGAAAGAAGAGAGGAAGAAGAGAGAGAAGGAGAGTGTATTAAGAGGTGGGGCCCAGGGAAACTTGGAACCTTGGAGAATCTCCTTCCTCTTCTCCATATCCATAACTACAAGCACAACTTTCAACCGATTAGGGAGGTAACCACTCATCTTCTTTAAAAATTCTTTGTGCTGAGCTAGGCATTGCATGTAATCCTAATATGCAAATGTATTTGACTCAAGACTTCGGCAAATCAACCCGCGAGTTTGGCACTCCTAGGTCGTTTTCTCAAGCTCTCAACGATCCATAGGTGCAGACCATTATCCTAAGGTGGCCAAGTATCAATTTTAGGATAAATTTAATGATTGTGAATGTTAGAGTGATGTGTATGAGTGATTTGGGGAAAAATCTAATTAGAAACCTACATAATAGGTCCACCAACATCCATGTAACAATAAATCGTTGTTTGATTGTTCTTCAACATGTTTAGGCATGAAATTGGTGTTGCATGTTCATCTTACATCTGATTCTTGCATGATCTTCCCTGTAGCATATATGATTGCATTATTTCTTGTTGTGTTTATTATGTACTATGAGTGATGCGTAGTCCTTGGTCTCTTAGGTAATCCAGCACCACACACACACACGTTTAGCTTATGCTATTAAGAGTAATTGCATTTATTTCAATATCCTTAAATTTTATGCTCGATATATTGTACATATAATTCCACCTGTACTAGAAGATGATCTCTTAATTGCTAGACATGTTATTGAACACAACCCATTTTCTGAGTTGGTCAAGGAACTGAGATTTGTGAATGTGGTTCCGTTGGTTGGACCATCCTGTGACTAAACTGATTGATTTGGGCGAATGCGAATGGGCAACAGCAGTGGGACTACATGGGCTGCTTGTGGTCGATGTCGTGCATTACGTGCTCGCCTGAGCTCGGACGGTCTAGTCCACTGATTGACTAACCATGTTTGTTAATCATGTTTTGCCCATGCCTATTTAAAACCTATAACACCCCACACCCACTGACGCCCACTAACAACTGCTAGACATTGATCCATAATCTCGTGAGTCGAGCATGGTGGAATGGGACGTTATGTCCAACCTGTTGCTTACGCTAGGGTGACGAGCCTCCCCCTAGTGACCGCGAGTGATCCTGCTTCCCAGCACTCCCCATGTGCTTGAAATCGAGGATGGGGACCCTGATGGGATCAAGGATCGCGGGGTCCTGGCCTCGTACATTAAGGGGCCCTGGCCTCGCAAATGGTTGAGGGCATTAATACTATCAGGGTGTACCAATTTTTCAAATATGCTGGATGAATGTAATTAATTAAAGACTCGGCTAATACATTCACGATTGTATTGTATTAGTTAAGTTGATGACTCGGCAGTTGAGGTCGCAATGAGGGAGTGTTGGTTATACGCGATTGTTAGACGAAGTCGCTCGAGGGAGTGTTGTTGCGAGGTCATGCATCATACCATAATTCATGCATATGCATTAACAAGATTAGTTAGGGATTTGTGAATGTATGTTTTTCATTAAATTCATCATAGAATTGATATTTGATGTAACTTAAGGCTAATGGCACCCACTGAGTTGATCACTTACTCCCACTCTGGGACGGTATTTTAAAACACCAATCAGACTCTTCAGTAGATGCAGGTGATGCTGAGCTCGATGAGTCGAGCGGTGCGAGCATAGACGAGGAGGACGAGCTATCCTACTTCCAGCTGATGGGCGGGTCACCGTAGATTGAGCGAGTTGATTATGGATTGCTGAGTAGTAGACTCAGTGCACTATTCTTTTGGACATCTCATTTTTGTATTTTATCGGACGACACCTTGTACGGCCCGTTGATATTTTTGTAGACTCGTATACATTAGTCACTTTCATTTCAGTAGACCGGTTGTGATCGTGGTTTATTCTCTGGTCAATTCCATACTACTCATTAAATTGAATTGTATGCAAAACATTAAAATTTGGTTATAAGTGATACCCGGGAACTTGGGAGTCGAGTGTATGCATGACTCCCAAATTTCAGGGTGTTACACTCTTACTTAAGCGATGTCGTGATTCATGTGGAAGCTTTTCATGTAGAAACTTTCCTACATGGATATCTACCTAGGGTTTAGATATAAGACTAAGGTAAGGGACTCTTTTAAGCTTACATTAATTTGATTTGATATGATTTATCTTGCCTTTTTACATGCTTCATGTTACTGCGAATTCTCCCTATAATTGTTTGATTTACCACCATCAATTATTTATCCTTTGGGAATTAAGGTATGATTGCAATTATGCGTGATCCTTATTAATTTATGTGGGGTGATGGATACAAGTCTTATCCTTACCTTTACCAATTTTGTTGAGTTAGCCCTTGTTACTCTCCTATTTGTTGAGTTAGCCATTGCTACTCTCCTCTTTGTTGAGTTAGCCATTGCTACTCTCCTCATTTATTATTTTAGCTTGGACATGTATCTTAAAATTCCAAAGATCCTATGATTCAATTTATTTTTTCTTTGTTGCAAGTACTATGTTGGAAATCTCACTTCGAGCAATCAAATAAATATCGTGGACGTAATACGGTTCGGGTAGTGGCCCCCTTAGTTGACACGTAATTCCATGAATTTTGGGTAGTGATGTACAAATCAATGTAAGTAATTTGTAATTCGTGTTACATCACTTCCGGGATTAGATGTCGCAAATAGTCGCTCCATGAACAAATCATGTCACGTAATTCATTTGATTCATGTGTTGTGCCGCCTTAGGATGTTCGCGTAAATTCATGTTAACGTTGGACACGCTAACGAATATCCATAGTATGGGATGCAGGGCGAGTCAGATAGCTCTAAATTATTTTTCACATTGTGATGATCGCTAAGTGTGATGCACTGCATATACTTTGTTAGGCATGCATCTCATGTAGGTTGTTTGTGCATACCGATATCTCTCGTAGTAGTAGAGTACGAGACATATCAAAACCCTTACATTACCTTTATGAATCTCTTAAATTATTGTTAATCTTAAAGGATAACCATCACTATGAGTAGGGCATTGACCCTCTCCATCCGTATAGATGATGCAGGTGATGTACAGATTAAAGACCTAGAGGACCATCTCTCTATGGAAGATTATACTGTAGAATAAAAGATAGTTTTATGATTTAGTTTTATATTTCAACTGAAATCCCGATAATGTAATAAGTTCTCACTGAGAGGGCGTTTGATAATTTATTTTAAATACAGTCAATTTTATTCTTGTGAATGGTTGCCTTCATGAATGTAACTGGATGTGATCTAAATGGAAAAAAAATATGGTGCGATTTTTAACGCATCCAATTTATTCAATTATCACTACAAGAAAAGGGGTTAATAGGGGCGTTTTTAGCACAGGCGGCCATAAAAAACCGCCACCGTAGATGAAATGAGGGGCATTTATATGTGGCCGCCCATGTACAAACCGGGCCACCGCCGCTGTTTTCTTTTTTTTTTTTAAAAAAAAAACCCCCAAATTACACCCTATCCCGCTCGACGCCCTATCCCCAAATGTCCAAAACCCTTACGCGCGCCATTCCCAAATCCATCCCGCCTCTTCTTCTCCCACTTCTTTTCTACCAAAACCCATCCCTAAAACCCTTTTCTCCCTCTCACTCTCCACATCTCCCTCTCCTTTTGTCTCTCTCGATCTCCCTCTCCCTCCAAGTGCGCCCCAAAACCCTCCTCTCCCTTTATCTCTCTCGATCTCCTTGTCTCTCTCGATCTGCATCTCTGTCTCCCTCTCGATCTCCTTATCTCTCTTGATTTATCTCTCCCTCTACAGCAATGACGCATCGTCTCCAGCAACGGCGCATCCTCTCCAACATTATCTTCACCACTAAGTGCGGCCAGTAGCCCCCGCCCTTCACCTCATCCCCGGCCATTTCTGGTAAACAATAGGACCAATGATCTAGATGGTCTAGGTTTTTATAGATGTATGCCATTTATACAATGGATGCAAATATAGAATAGTCTTGCCATTCATCATTTGTTATGAATGTTTAAGGTGTGCACAACATGTGTTTGATGAAATGTCTCCGTTTTAACAATTTTTATCTTTTTCTCACAACGATCTTCAACTTGAGGCCAACCTTTTCAACAGCCAAGATGGCATACACACATGATAGGTTGGCCATGGGCAACTAAATGGATAGCAATCTTTTCGTCCATTGAGGTTGATCAAAATAACTCCATCTCTGGTCCTTACTCATGATGGGACAGATGAACTTAAATAAAAATTCCAAGTAAGAAAATTAGGACCGAAGGATTCTTGTTTTAAATGTAGGTGTCACTCTTCTTGTTTGGAAATTGTTTGATATTTTCAGGATCAGTTAAAGAGAACTTCTATTGTATGAGTTAGGAAAATAAGAGATTTTGAAAAGATGTTTTGCTTTAAGGGTGTAAGCTTTTGAGTGAAGCTAACTCCATTGCTGACAAGAAGTCATCTCTTGGAATAGCCTGTCTATTTTGTTATCCATGGGCCAAATTTGGAATAGGGTCTGTTTGGATTGGTGGAAAATGGGATACAACAACAGAGGAAAGAATATTGTCACCTGATGTGATGGTTCCAGTGGTTTTCGAAAATCAGTTTTCTTTTCCTACTACTTCCTCAGTAAGGGATCATTTCCTTTTCCTCTCCATGGTAATGTGAAATGGATTTTTTTATCTTTTGCCAATAAAGCAGTCTTTATGTAATAAAAAAGATGAAGTTAGTAGATGGGTTCTCTCAAGTTCTCTTCATCTCTATGTATCATGCTTGGTGTGTATTAACAAGTATAAAATGACTGTACATTGGATGGTCACGATTGTCCATTAAGTTCAATCTCCACACCATGGTCCACTCACATTGGTGCCCCTCAGGCCTCTGTTGTAAATGGAGCATAAGCCAAAAATCACATTGATTGGATGATCTTGACCATCTGACCTCAGCCAATTAGATGGTTATGATCATTCAATAAGTTAAAATCATTAGGATATGATCCATCCGCATTGGGGCCATGTGTACCATCTATCCAATCACTACCATATAAGAAACCAATATAAATTCATATATTAATCTATAGCCCTTAATTTAAAAGATTAGAAAGGTACACTTACATTTTGAGTAAACTCCATTTTCTTATAGTCATCCCAGTTCAAGTACTCTTCTTTTCCTTTCACATTTCTTATACTTTCATGCTCTGACTGTTTCAAAAAAAAAAAAAAAAAGGGTTTCTTTCATTTTCTCTCTTTTCTTTTTATAAAAAATTTCAAAGAAGGCCATTGAATTTCATCTTTTTTATATGGAGCTTCAAATGGCTAAAAGGGGAGGAGAGAGAAAGATGGTGTCTACCCTCAGTTGTTGCAGAGCAACTGGTGATTGACCCAAGAAGAGAACTGCCAATGCCACGAGGAGGGAGGTGGTTTCATACCCACCCAACAAAGAATCCAGTACAAAGCTCACTCTTTCATCCTCGGACGGGTTATTTGCTGATAGGAGTATTTCAAGGAAATCACTTTTCTTATTACCAATGAGTTCTCTCCCTTTGATCTTCTCTCTTCAACTATAGCTTTCATTGTAGAAGATATTCTTGCTCTAGCCTGCATACACACACAGAGTCAGTCAAAAGTTACGTTAGAAAGTAAAAGGAGCAAATATCTAATTTGAAATGACACCAATGGTGGTAGTTCACTAACAGTCTCAAAATGGTGGTGATCCATGCACCCTACACATGTGATGCATGTATCAGAATCAGGATCTTTCAAATTAAGTGGCACCATTTGGGATAGACAACAACCTCAATATTAGACTGACTGATGGTTCGGATCATTTGGGCAGCATGATTTTTGGACTCTCAATCAACCATAATATGCCCATGGATTTCCTTACATATATGCCTAGTGTGGATAATTCACCACCCTTCAAAAATGGTGGTAAACTACAACCATAGTCTTGTCAAATGATAAAGGAAAATGGAAGAGAGATGTTTACAACCCTGTGCCTTTCTTGCAAACACCCCATCTTTCTATTTATTTTTAGTAGAGTAGTGCACTATAGGTACTGTAATAGTACCAAAACTAGAAGAAAATGGTGTGTGCATCAAAAAGATGGGTGTAAATGACACTTACCTAAGAAAATGGTATCTATGCATGAAAAGGGTCTGAAATATTTCTACTGAAATATGATTAGAAGTACATAAACAGCTCTCGCATATGGAGTGCCTGGAATATATAGTGGAAAGGAGATGAGTCCTTACATGAAAGAGAGGAAATCTTCCAGTATTTTTGAAGTTTGTGGCTCTTCTGGTGTCAACCCAAGAACTTGTTTTACTATCACATTGAATGTTTCTGATATATATACAACCTAGTTTCTACTTTTGTATATGAATAGTACATATTTGTACTACTCTTATACCCAAAGTACAAAAATGGTGTTTTCATTCAAAAGGAGTGTGGACATCAGCTCCCTATTTTCTTTGGTTTGAGTGGCTTTAACAGTCTGGTATCAAAATTAATATTCGTGGTTGGGACACTCAATTTTAGGGGGTGGAAATATCAATGTCATATTGAAAGAATAAAAAATCTTATTTATAATCATGTCATTAATGATATTTTATACTCTCTCTCTCTCTCATACCGTTCTAGCTTCTTCACAGAAGATAACTTCTTTTTTGTCTTTCCATGCATCCATTATCTGGATTGCTATTCTTTCTATATCATTGAGGTACTCAGGCTTTGATTTTGTGGTGTGACTAGTGTCAGTGCCAAGCTTCTCAACCTCTTGTGTGTGTCTCCAACACTACAAGCATGGAGGATGTTCCTAATATCCCATGGATGGGCTTTGGATAGCCGCATTGGAATAGCTTCTCTTCATTTTGGAGTATGAAATTGTTCACTCTGGTCACATGAGACAACAATTGAGGCGAATGGATGAGATTTGAACACTTTCCCATACACAAAACCAAAAATCCTTCTATCTATCAGCTTTTTACCCATACCTGTTTTGTTCTTTATGTTAGCACTCAAAACCACGACAAAGATATTAAAAAATACACGCACACACATGACAGATATATAGATATATAGATTTATAAAACAGACCCATATCTAGTATTGGAATTTTTGAAAATTTTCATACAACATGCTTAAAATCAAAACCCCATATTGAGAAAAATCATGAAAATAAAGCCCATATAAAAGGGAAAAAAAAAAGGCATCTAATTCGTTCCAAGTGTCATTGTTCCGATGGAAGACATGGACCATTCTCTTTCTTTCAATTAAAAAAGAATAACACGCATGCACATGTTGATGGAAGAAACCCATATCTATTGTAGCTTCTCTTTCTTCTTTAGCTTTGCACACTACATGCATAGAAATAAGAGCCCAAAATAAGAAAATATTAATAAGAAGAAAACCTATATAAAAAAATGAATCAAACTTACTAGAAAAATCACTTTTGTAAAGACAGACTTATGAAATTCTTAGTACTTACATGTTGAAAACTAACAATTCCATAATAAGAAAAACTATCCAAAAAGATAAATCATGTTTAAAATAAATAAAAAAATAAAAAAAGAGAGTCAATTCATTTGAAAAAGTTAAGATTTCTAGAGATGGGAATCCAAGATAGAGAGAGAAGCTGGTAGAAGTCATGCAAATAGCATGATGATAGTAGCATTATAACCAAAATGCCAAATTTAAAAACAAACAAAAACAAAATGCACGTATAGGAATGTACGTGTGGATGTAGGAATATATGAAACACTACAACAAAAAGGGGATTAGTCAGCACTTTTGGAGTTGCATTGTACTGGTGCTGAGCAAAATAGGGCGCTGCTAAATGAGGTGTATAAATACTAAAAAAGGGGTGCGTTTGAGTAGTTTTGTTTTATGATTTAAGTGTTAATCACAGTCAGTTTCAGAGCATTATTGGTAGCTGATTTTTGTTTTTTTGCTGCTAAGCGATTAATTAATTATATAGCTTCATGGTTGTTTGAGTAGTTTTGTTCTATGATTAACTCATTTGAACATTCTGGATTTATAGTTTTAACGGTTAATTGATTTGTGATGTGCATTTGTTTATTCATGTTTAGGAATGACTTTTTATTGCAGAACAAATACTATTCAAAACTAGATAGCGACATGAACTTGTTGGGGTTATGATTCTATATGATGACTTCATGCTATCAATCTTTCTTTTGCCATTGCCAACTTCGCAATTGTTGAGTTTTCATCATTTTATATCGAGACTAATACTCCAGTCATTCATATTTGAGTTAGTAATGTTCCATCAGTTTCTGTTCTTCCTTGAAATGCCAATGTTTGTGTAAGAGAAACAAGAAGTTGTCATCGAAAAGGTTGTTCGAAATAAACACAAATGTGTCACAATTGTGAAAGGCCTTGAACTCTTTAGTGAGCAATGTCCATTGTCCACTGCAATTCTTTTTCATTTTTAGTTCAAAAGTTTGATTGAATCACACTTTCTTCCGTTGAATCACACTTTTTTCCCAACACGACTATGCAATTATCAGCCACGATACTCACATGAAACTGAGTCGTCGATCTAGTACATACTAGATCCCTAGTTAGGCACGTAACACAACATGAGCACAAATCTATAGCTTTCCTCCCCCAAAACACTGCTGAATCTTCAAAAATAGCTGTAAAATAGATCATGGAATCATCTCAAACCATCATCAGGACCCAAAAATCCTAAGATAGATAAAACAAAAACATAAAAAGTCACAAATATAGGTTCAACAACAAACTTACTCCAAAGAAATCGACCCTATACCTCAAATGTAAATTGATTGAGGTGAAACAACTTCTAAAATGTTGGCAAATATCATATGAGTCAGAATAAAGCCACACACCTAAAAAAAACTCCATAAAACATACACAACTAGAAATCAATAACTTGAACCTTTTTGTTTTTTGAATTTTTCTTTATATATGAGAAAACATTATAGCCCTGAAAAGTCCTTAAAAAAAACCACAACAAATCTTCTGAAATTATACTCTACCAAGCTATATAGTTTTTTGTCCTTTAAGGAGATGCATGGCTGCTACCAAGCTACATCTGTGAAAATCTCTGCTTTCCCAAACAAATTGCAATTGTATTTGCAGGTGGTCCACATGTGAAAATCTCTGATTTTGTGGGGCCCATTACAGATGACCCATGTACAAAAATCTTCTATAAAATACTATATCCCTTTAATTGGCCAACAAATAGATTCTAATAATGAAAAAGGGAAAACATGTGAAATGACCCTTTATTTAGTGCTATTTTAGTTAAATGACCTGTGCATAAGATAATTGGTTGTTTATCCAAAGATTCTTATGGGGACCTTAACTTACAATGGTTTGACGGTCTTCATGCTGCTCAATGTGGACTGGGTTTTCCACACTTTTCAAATAGAACCTGACAGCTCAATGGACAAGAAACAATCTCGAACCAGGAAGAATATTCTTGTACTATACTGCATTCGGTTCCACAAGAAAGAGGTGTTCAACTATCGGGCCTATCTTTCTCTCAGTTTTGACGTGTTAAAAACTGAATCAACAAACTGAAGAATGCAACTGGTGCAGTAAACTTCAGTTAATTTGAATGTAAAAAAAATAAAATAATAAATAAATAAAAAATATGTTTTGTACACAAGAAGCCAGGTTGCATACACTAAAATGATTATTAAAAAAAATCTGTTCATGCACTAGATGATAACTAAACCAACCAATATTCTACATTCTTGTATTGTACAATGATATCTTAGCTTCAATTTAGTTCGTGTAGTCTTTTGTTGTGCAACTGTTGATCTCTAATTTGCTTCCAACAGAAATTGCCTATTGCGAAGGAAAGCAATCTTCTGATTGCCCAATGTGAATGCAGGTATCGTGGCACTTGACGGTTTCATTGGGTTGTATAGGAGTTTTGTACCTAATGCATTAAAGAATCTTCCAAATAGCAGGTTCGTTTCTATTTGATTCCATGCTATATTTTTGTAGAAAATGAAGTTCACTTTAGCTGTAAAATAATCCTTCAGGTGGTGATCTATACCATTGATGCCCCTTTGGATAAAAGTAGAGCTAGTCTGACCATTTAAACTTTTCTTTCATCATTATGTGTTTTTACACCTTATAGATTTGATGAACTTTAACTATTTTTTGCTTTTAGCCTTGTTTGTGGGATACCATTCCGATGATAAAAATGCAATTGCCAAAGTAATTTTCAGTTTGTCCAGATACATAAGGATCCATTAGAGGGATGTTTCAGATCATCAAAATATACAATCATGTGTGCTTGGCTTGTCCATAATTGCTTGAGCCAAGAAATGGACCTCAACCACTAATTATCCTTATATCGAATGCTTACACAGATGCATTGAGGTCGGAAAGCCTCGAGCTTGTGCAACCTAGCTCTCTTACAATCTAAGACAAGCCTGGATAGAAGGTGTGCAATATCCAAGCTTTCCATCAGGTGGTTCCCCACTTCTTGATGCCACGATCCAAAAATCAGGCAAGTCCACTCCATGTAAGGATCACGGCCAAAAGCAAGGCCCCCCCACACCCTTGGCTTATTATTATTATTTTTCTGACCAATCTTCATTGCTTCAATATAACGAAGGGTTTCCATAATGTTTGACTTGTATTATGTATTTATCTTTGGTTGTAAGATGTTTATTCAAAGTGGAAGTAACTATATGGAGTGTAGGCTCAGGGGTCCACAATGCTTACATGGATGCATGATCAAAGTTGCTCATCAGGTACAAGCCACTATATGGCTTTCCTTGTGCTGAATTCAGGTCCATCCATATTAAGTTGCATGCTAGTTAATGCTTCTGTAAAAATGCTCATGTTGAGTTGCATGCTATGATGCAGTTTTATCCTCGAAGAAAAAGGGAAGAAAAATCTGTCCACATATTTATATAAAAAAAATTCCATAGTTATTCTCCTCCATCTGCTAGTTACAGGTATTTATTGGTTCCTTGTATTTTATATCAAATTTGTTTTTTGGTTATTTTATTTTGTTTTGTAAACTTTTGTCTTTGCATTGGTAACTGAAGGTGGAGCATTGGTAACAGAGGGAGGCTTTGCTGCTTCATATGGGGATGAATATGAACTTCATTCGGTATGGTTGTTTTTGCAGGAAATATTTATGGCTGAAAATTTAATTTTAGATAGTGTAACTCAAATTATGAGTGTACATACTGTTTTATTATCTGACCTCTATGCATGGCAGGGTGGTGTTGACAAAGGTCCTCTATATGCATGAGTTCTGGTTCTTGGGGTGCATTTGAGAAGTCTCGCCTTGGGTGTCACTGAAGTCCGTTGATTTTTTTTTTTTGCTTTTCCTTGTTTCTCAATCTGTAAATTTTTTGTCCATTATGTAACATTTCATTCTCAGGTCCCCTGTAAATGAGGCTAGTTGTAAATGATTTACAGGTTGTGTTTGAATGCTAATTTAAGCCTGTAAAGGTCTTTTTATTTAGAAGATTCAGCCTAGTAGAATTTTTAATTGTTTCTATTATTTTTTCTTTTACAATGTAAATGATTTATTGGTGTTTTAAACAGGTTTTACAGGTGTTTTTTAATCTCTCATTAGCATTTGTAACAAATTTTTACCGGCGTTTTTAATCTATCATTAGCATTTGTAACAGATATTTAGTGGCGTTTGTTGTTACTTTTGGCGGTGTTTATTATAAAATTTACCCATATATCTAACTGGCGTTTCTAAAGCTTTTACTGGCGATTAGTATAGTTTCCGGCGCCTCAGACCGTATTTACCGGCGCTTTTACAGTTTTTACTGGCAGTCAGCAGAGTCACCGCTAAATGGTAATAAGCGCTGCTAAATGACATTATAGCGGCGGCCGCTAAAACGCTTCCGTGAACGGCCAATGACACCGTTTTATAGTAGCCGCCACCATGCCATCACGGTAATTCTTATACGAATAGTTTTTTGGACTTTTAGGGGCGGTTTTGGCTACTTGTAATGCCTGTTTTTCTTGTAGTGTATTAACACCTGATTTTCTCGGGCATAAGTATAAACTCTGATTGTAAAATTTTGGATTGTTATACCTAGGTAGTGGTCTAATTTTTTTTTTTCCATGTACGATCGCTGTGTCTATTATAAAACACCGAGTGATGGAAAATTCATCGTCCTAGTATTGTATGTTAATACTATGTTGATTGTCAGTCATGATATGTCTGAAATCGATGTACTGAAGACTCAGTTATCAAGGATATTCGAGATGAAAGATCTGGGGGTTGCAAAGAGAATTCTAGGCATAAATATTCATAGAGACAAGAAGATGAGCTGGCTTTGGTTATCACAGGAAGAATACCTTAAAAATGTGTTGATCAAGTATGGGATGGATCAAGCAAAGCCGGTGAGCGTTTCCCACACGACTCACTTTAAGCTTTCCTTAGGACGATGTTCCAAAACAAATGAGGAAAAATAGGATATGTCTTATGTGCCTTATTCGAATATGGTTGGTAGTTTAATGTATGTCATGGTCTGTACGAGACCAGATATTTCATAGGCAGTCGGTGTTGTGAGCAGATATATGTCAAACCCCAGCAAACAACATTGGGAAGCAGTGAAATGGCTACTTCGATACATTCGAAGTACAAAAAACTACTTAACTTTTAAGAAGACTGGAGCAAAGTTGGTTAGGTACGTGGATTCAGACTATGAAGGCAATGTGGATTTTAGAAAGTCAACTTCGGGTTACTCGTTCGAACTAGTGGGTGGAGCAGTTAGTTGAATGGCGAAGTTTCAGTCTATGGTGGCTCTTTCCACGACCGAAGTAGAGTACATGGCAGTGACGGAAGCGTTTAAAAGTATTTGGTTAAGAGGCATGATAAATCAGTTGAAGCTTCATCAGGAGGCCGTGCCAGTTCATTGTGATGGCGAGAGCGCTATCAATTTGGCTAAAAATTATGTTTATCACTCACATACTAAACACATTGATGTTCATCACCATTTTATCCGACATGTGTTTCAAGAATGAGGCATAACTCTGGACAAAATTCACACCAGCGTGAATCCGGCAGACATGATCACTAAGGTGGTTCGTACAAAGAAGTTCAAGTTTTATGTAACTTCTCTAGGATAGGCAGTGGCGTAAAAGGAAGACGGAGTGTCTACGAGAAGCGTTGATGGAATTATGATGAAAGGCAGAGATAAGAGAAGAGGATAAGAAGCAATACATTTGATAATTGAAGACATGGTGGAGATTATTATATTTGATGTCTTTAATCAAGTTTCATATTTCGTTTTCCGTTTGGGATTCTTCCTAGTTTTCTTTTTCGTTTGGGATGAGATTCTTCCCAGTTTCCTTTTTCGTTTGGAATGCTTCCCAAGGCTATATATATGGGTGTACACAGGATTAGAAACCATTCTTAGGGGTTTTCAAATTCATGCAAGCGGTTCAAAGGGTTTAGCAAAGGGTGAGCTTTGAGGTTATTCAAATCGGGTAAGCTCTTTCTCTTTGTAATTTTGCTTTCATACTGTTCATCTGTCGCTTTGTGCTGTGGTTTTTTTTCGAAAGGGTTTTTCCACGTTAAATCGATGTGTTCTTCCTTTGCTTGGTGCTATTGGATTACTTCCTAAATTCATCTCTGTGTGTTTCCGCGGTTCCCCCAACAGGATGAACATGATGAGGTTGATCACCATCTTCCTTAGAGGATAATTACTCTGAATCCACGGAGCTTCTTTGGATTCCTCACAGAGATTCCACGAATCCACGAGGAAAAATAGAACATATAGAAATAAATTCTAATAAATTCGAAAATAAATTGATTGATGATAAAATCGAATTTAAAGCCTTTAAATAGTGATATCAAACCTAGGAAGAAGTTTCAGAATCAAACTCCAACTTAAACTCCCTAAAAAAATGTAACTTACTATAAATAGTAAATTTATTATTTATAAATGGTCATAATTTCTACTAGACTTCATGGTTTTTGGCCAAAAGTAGTAAGTATCAAATTTGGCCTAACCACATTATTCTCTTAATTTTTCTAAACCTTTTTCATGTTGGGTACAACTCCTAAAGATCAAAGGATCAAGAGTTATGATAAAACTAAAACTTACTAAACTTACTATAAATAGTAAAAACGAAACTAAAATGGACTTTTGACCATCAATCTGATGGAATCTCGCAAATCGAGCATGGGCAACCCGACATAGCAAGGTTGCTTGGCTAAAGTAGCTTCTTCTATCTCAAAATCATATATTGTACGTCGAATAACGCATTTCACGGGTTTGTGAGATACGCATGTTTTATGGTTCTAACGGTCCTGATCAGTTCCACCTCCATCAGGCCTTCTCTAGTTCATCTTAGCCATGAAAGTGTCCGCGACCCGTTCTACATCATATATTCATTAAAAACTCTCTCTCTCTCTCCCTCCTTTAGTCTAATTAGGCTAAAAATTGGAGCTGGTGTTCTCCCCCTTTCCACTATTAAAAAAAAAACTAAAAAGTGGAGGGATATTCATTAAAAAACAAAAAACCTATAAATGACACCAGAAAATTCATCAAATACTCATTAACTTCATAACAACTTAAAAGAAAAAGAAAAAGAAAAAAAAAAACTTGAAAAAAAAATTAAAAAGTTGAAATAGAATTGAATAATCGACCATCTGGATGAATTGACCGATATTAATTCAAACTGAGTTAACTCGACTGAGTTTCCAATCGACCAGTGACTCTTGAACCACTATATTCATTGGAATTGAGGGCTTACCCATAAGAATAGCGAATACCACACTTTTATTTTCGGTGTAGTATCTTTTATCATTATGAAGCACGTGGTACCCCTTTTTACAGGAACAATGGTAACCTCCCGGCGAATTTATGCAATTATGTTGACAAAGTTTCTTCTCGTGATCCTCATCGCACTCGTTGATATCTACAAACTAAAAAGTTTGAAGAGGAACTCCTCATGCAGACAAAAGAAGCAGGTGACGAAGGTTGGGTTTCACCTCGGAAACGCAAACGAAAACCCCCTTTCACCATTTTCGCGGCCAACGTAACTTTCGACACGTCGGAGGAGGATCTGCTTCGGATTTTCAAAAGGTATGGAAAACTTGTAGGGGTTTACATCCCTTGGGATTTTATAACAAGGAGGTCAAAAGGCTATGCATTTGTGACTTTCTACTACGGGCAGGAAGCCTTCAATGCTGCGAACTGCCTCCACGGAAGGAGGATAGATAGTCGGATTGTTACCATTCAATGGGCTAGAAGTTCTCAAGAGAAAGCTAACCACGGTCGGTGGGATAATGCGGCCCCTAAGCAGAGAGGAGAGCTCCCCAGCCAAGCACACCCTGCTCTAGATAAGCCTCTGATAGCTAATCCTCTGCCCTCTTACGCATCTATAGCGAAGGGTCTCTACCCGCCAGGGCAAATCCCTCTCCAGCGCAGTGCAGCTTTCGCCGCATCCAAAGATGGGAGTGCCAATGTATACTTCATCAAATCCGATTCAAAGCTTGTCGAACATGCAGAGAGACTGTCAGATTTAGCCCTAATCGCCTGCTGTTCCCGGGAGGTCTCAGTGTCTCAAATGCTCATGGGCTCCGCAGATCGTCGGAGGCGTATACTCAAGTGGATTTTGTTCGTTTGGGACCTCTTCAGTTCTTGGTGAAATTCAAAGAGCGTCAAGAGATGGAGAGTTTTGTTACTGATCGTGCTCTGCAGCGTAAGATGTATATAACAGAGGTAAAGAAATGGTCGGATAAGGAATCCCCTCTTCCTAGAGGTGTGTGGCTCCGTCTGTTGGGCATTCCGCCCAATGCGTGGTTCCCGGACACCATTTCCAGGCTTGCTAAATCTTTCGGTGAGGTGGTGGAAATCGATAAAATTGCGGTGAAAGGAATTTTCCAAGCGTATGCGAGAGTGAGGGTAAAACTTTCCTCCCATTCGGATCTGCAAAGATTGCGGGTCCTTTAGGTAAAGGGACGGGATTATCCCATTTTTGCCATTTTGGAGAGTCAAACCAGTGTGCAGGGTCACATTGTTCCTTCCATAGCATATGCTACAGGTACAAAATCCACGAAATCCTGGGTGGAGAAGTCGTTTTACAAAGAACAAGGCAGCACTAAGCCATGCCCGTGACCTGTTTGTGGAAATACTGCAGAAAAGGCATAGCGGTTGTCTATTCCGCTGGATAGAGTGCTAGTCACTCTCGGTAGGTGTGTTTTGGAGCAGAATCGAACAGACGCCAATAATCCCAGCCCAGGCAAAATTCTAATGCATTTGGGCCGCTAAGTGAACTCGAGCGGTGAGAGAAGGTCTTCTCCGGCTACTCTCAGTGCTAGGCTTCTACCGTGAATTCCCAGCTAGATACCGATGTTCTGACCCCTCCACGCCCTCTTCAAGGTTGCAATCCCATGGTCCCGCCGGTTACGCCTATGTCTGATGATGGTAGATCAGATCAGCTGACGAACAACTGCAGGGGTGTTATCCTTCTTGAAGCTCAGTCAGGTCCAGATACATTGGCCATGCGGCTGGGAGGACTTTCAGAGGCGGCTCAATCTACATTGTTCCAACAGGTAGTTAGGGAATCAGCTCCAGTCAAGGTTGCGGCTCAAGGTTGCAATCCCATGGTCCCGCCGGTCACGCCTATGTTTGATGATGGTAGATCAGATCAGCTGTGAACAACTGCAGGGGTGTTGTCCTTCTCAAAGCTCAGTCAGGTCCAGATACACTGGCTATGCAGCTGAGAGGACTTACAGAGGCGGATCAACCTTCATTGCTCCAACAGGTAGTCAGGGAATCAGCTCCAGTCAAGGCATCGGCTCAAAATCAATCAACGTTGCTCCAACAGGTAGTCAGGGAATTAGCACCAGTCAAGGTAGCGGCTCAATCTACATTGCTCCAACAGGTATTCAAGGAATCAGATCCAGTCAAGGCAGTGGCTCAAATTCAGCAGATGCATGCCCCATCAGGGAATCAGTAACTTACTCTGCAGGAGCTCCAGAGCAAAGAAGGGGAGAGGGGAGGGCCTGCTGATCAGGACATGTCAACCATGCATTGCAGCTCTGCGATTGTTTTAGCATCCCCTGCATCCGGGCAATCCAGGAAGGCTTGGAGGTGGGGGCATCTTAGGAGAATTCCAGTAGACCCATCATCCAGCAGGACGAGATCAGAAGGGAGCTCGCCAATCTGCTCAACTCAGCATGCAGGAGGCTCCCATTGCTTCCAACACCAACATCCTACTGCTGATAGCCCTTAGAAGAGTGATGGTGAGCTCTTCCTATTGGCTCAGTCTTCGGGATTAGAAGCGGAGCACTCTGACCAGATACAAGTAGACATTTCGACGTATTTCCGGCCACGGAAACTTCATGCAGCTCAAGATCAGATGCAGCCTCAACTGAATGTAGACAGAGTTGATACACAGTGTGGGTGTACAGATATCTCGAATCTGGAAGGAGGTATCTTAAGGGGCAAGAGTAAGCTCAAGAAAAAGAAGGCAGGGGGTCCCAGTCAGTATGAGGGGCCTCTAGGTAAAGGCAGACGAAGATTTGTTTCAAGCAGGAAAATGGCATGTCTGATGGAAGAAGGAGAATGGTTCTGCAGGCTGCGGAGATTGAAGAGAAGTTTAGTCAACTCAGGATGTGTTACGGATGGATAGTGCTATTATTCGGAACGCCCGCGGGGTAGGGAACAAAGCTACTATCAGGTCCTTGAAGAAGTTAATTCGCAGGCACAATCCCATGCTCGTTGCTGTTTTGGAGCCCATGCTCCGAGAAGACAAACGTATTGACATTGGGCTCAAGCTGGGTTTTCATTCCTCCCTCTCGAATGGTTATGTGGGGGGCAAGATCTGGATCTTTTATAAAAATAACCTCTCAATCTCCTTCCATGCTTCTACCAATCAGTGGATTTCATTGTCGATTTTGCTCGAGGATGGCAGGAATTCAAGTCTTCTCACTATTGTCTACGCGAAGTGCTCTCATATTCTTCGAAGGGAGCTGTGGCAAGACCTTGTTAACATAAGCACCATTGTGCCAGGGCCTTGGGCAGTGGGGGGCGATTTCAATGCCATTGTTGAAGCTAGCGAAAGACGTGGAGCCAGGGTGAGCGGAACCATTAGTATGTCTGAGTTTGGTGCCGCTATTCAGAACTCGGGGCTCCTAGATGCAAGCTATGATGGTAATCCGTTCATGTGGAGTAATAACAGGGCAGGGAATGCGAGGGTCTGGGCACGCCTGGATAGAATGCTGGTCAATGACAGGTGGCTGGCTACTTTTCCTTCATTCAAAGTGAAACACTTGCCTCGAGTTAACTCGGATCATGCGCCTCTCCTGCTTTCCTTCCCTGCCATCCCTCAGCCATCCATTAAACCCTTCAGGTACCAGCGAATGTGGTCCAAGCACGACTCTTTCCAGATTATGGTGAAGAAAACGTGGATGAAGAAGACTAAGCAATTAAACATCCAATTAAAAATGAAGAAGACTAACCAAATCCTTAGATCGTGGAACAAGGAAGTGTTTGGTAACGTCTTTTCCCAGCTCAAAGAGGCAGAGGCAGATCTTAATCTCTTGGAAAATAGGATGCAGTAGGATGGGTCAGAGGATCTAACGATGCAAACTTAGCTGCCAGGAGGAATTTGGCTCAGTTAGAGCTCATGGAGGAGGTGTTCTGGAAGCAGAAAGCGAGAAATTCATGGCTTCAGGAGGGAGATAGGAACACGAGACATTTCCATGCCACAGTGCAAGAGCGCAACAGGAGAGCGAACATCACATAGATAAAAGACAGCCAAGGGGTTTTGATTACTGAAATAGCTCGAATGAAGGCCGAAGCGGTAAATTTCTTTTCTGCCCTTTTTCAGGCAGATCCCCCCTCTTCTTCAGATGATCTTCTTGCAGCTATTTCGACTGTTCTATCCTCTTCGGATAATGCCGCTCTCCTAGCCCCTCCAACTCTCGCAGAGACTCTCGAGGCGCTCAAGTCTCTTCCTTTGGATAGTGCGCCCGGGCTAGATGGATTTCTAGTTTCTTTCTATATTGATTGTTGGCCGACTGTAGGGGAGGATATTCACAAGGCTACCTGTTTTTTTTTTTTTTTTGGAAGGGGGCCTAATGCCTAGAGCGTTTTCAGCTTCTCTGATCAGCCTACTCCCTAAGAAATTGGCGGCCTCCTCATTTGCAGACTACTGGCCTATAAGTTTATGCAATGTTATCTACAAGATTTTCTCAAAGCTCCTAGCTTCACGCTTGAGGAAGATTCTTCCAAAGCTTATTTCCATGGAATAAGGGGCATTCGTTCAAGGCAGGTCTATCACAGAAAACGTAGCTATGGCTCTAGAGGCGATGCGGAACATAAACCGGAAATCCGGAGGAGGCAACCTCATCATAAAGCTTGATCAGGAAAAAGCCTATGACAGGGTGGACTGGGGCTTCCTCAAGAAGGCAATGAAGTGGTTTGGCTTCAGTGATAGATGGGTAATGTTGATGGAAGCATGTTGGGGAAACTGTTGGTTTTCAGTTCTATTTAATGGGGAGCCTAAAGGTTTCTTCAAATCTTCGAGGGGCCTTCGCCAGGGGGATCCCATATCCCCAGCATTGTGCATTATTGCGGATGAAGTCTTCTCCAGAAACTTCAAGCAGCTGATGGAGAGGGGCTGGTGTAGACATTTCAAACTGCCCCGAGGTTGTCCTACCCTCTCTCGCCTTTTATTTGCTGATGACACTTTGTTGTTTGTTAATAGCAGCCTTGATTCATTGCGAGCGATTAAGGCTTTCTTGGAGGGTTTCCAAGCAGCGTCAGGCCAGCGTTTTAACTTCCAGAAAAGCAGCTTCCTTTGTCCATCTAAGATGAGCTCAGGCAAAATTAGACAAACGGAAAGGGTCTTGGGTTTCTCCAAAGCAAGCGAAGGGTGCTGTATTTGGGCATCTCTCTCTTCAAGGGAAGAGTTTCTATGGCCTCCTATAAAGCCATGTTGGATAAGGTGGTTAACAGAATCTCAGGGTGGAACACCAGATTCTTGTCACAGGCAGGCCGGTTGACGCTCATCAAGCATGTTTTAGGTAGTATCCCTCTACATACAATGGCAGCCACTAAACTCCCAAACAATCTCATGGCAAAGCTGGAACGCAAATTTGCTCAAGTTTTCTGGGGTAGGGCAGAAGGTAAGTGGAAAATTCAGTGGGTTGCGTGGAATAAGATAGCAAGGCCGATTGAGGAAGGAGGTTTGGGTATTAGAAAGCTCAAAGAGGTGCTGATAGAACTAAGGAGGAAAATGGCTTGGAACGTTAAATATGGGCACCAGATTAGTCCTTGGGTGTTGCACATGTGACATCGGCATCGGCTGGACTTGGAAGAGGGTAGAACTCCTGCCTCTTCCTCCTTGGCGTCCCCCTATTGGAAGGAGGTTCGATCCGACATCCCAGTGATTGTTTCATCAGCTCAATGGAATATTGGGAATGGAGAGTTGAATGTTTGGTCCTCCAATTGGATGGGGCTAGGGCCTCTCCAGTCTTTGGTTTCTTCTCCTATTCCCCAAGAGTTGCTTACCCTTCAGGTAAAAAACTTCATTGGCTCAACTGGTCCTGTGCCTCCCTCATCCGTCACCCTATTCTTGCCTCAAGAAATTTTCAGTTTTATAGTCCAAAGTGGGTTCTCTACTTCAGCTGATTCTCCCTCCTGCTTTTGGCCGCTTGACCCATCGGGCCAGTTCACCTCTAAATCAGCGTGGCATCTAGGCAGGGTGTCTGGGCAGGAAATTGGTGGTGCAAGTGGATTTGGAACTCCAACACTCCCCCGAAAATGTCCCTGTTTTGTTGGCGTCTGCTGCAGGGGGCTATTCCAGTGGATGACAGGGTCCAGAGTAAAGGCATTCAACTGGCATCCAGATGTTCATGCTACAAGGCCGGTCCTTCTTCAGCGCCACAGGTGGAGTCTCTCTCTCACTTGTTCTTATCTAGTCAGCTGGCGGTCCATGTTTGGTGTTTCTTCTCGGCAGCTTGCGGCATCACGTTCATTAACCACCTCTTTATTGTCGATCGGCTTCGACAGTGGACGAGCGTAGCTGCGCCGGGTGCAGCGTCTGCCCCTATCAGGCGATTGATTCCTATCCTCGTCCTGTGGGAAATCTGGGTGAGCCAGAATAGAGCCAGATTTAATGATGCTCCTCAAGGGGATTATGCTGCTATAGTCCATGTCAAATGGTGGACGTTGACCTTGTTGGAGGGCCATGATGAAGTTAGGCAGCGTTTCTCAGGGGCCTCTTCCAATGTCTACTTGTCCACCCGCCCCTCCTCTTTCCAGGTAGTCAAGGGGTTGAAACCTCCTGCAGGGTGGGTGAAATTAAATGTAGACGGGTCTGCTTGTGGTAATCCAGGCCATTCAGGAGGGGGCGGAGTCTGTAGGGATGGGGAAGGCAATCTGATTTTTGCTTTCTCTGCTGCCTACGGAATGGGTACAAACAATAGGGCGGAAGTCAGAGCAATTTATGATGGCATAGTCCATTGCCTGGAATGTTGGCCCAATGGATGGCATGGCAAGAGAGGCTAGCCAGGCTCAGGCCACTGCTGTCTTTCATAACGTCAAGGATCTCCCCCCTCCCCAGATTCGTGGTCTTCTCTTCCTGGACAGAGTAGGACTGGGATCTATTAGATCGTCTCCTCTGTAGATAGCCTAGTGCTGTCTGAGCGCAGCTTTGGATCCCGGCCCTCCTATTGTTGATCCCAGTGTCCTCGTTTTGTTCCCTTTTGTCCGGGCTGCACTCGAATGGCTGTAAATTTGTTGTGATTAATGGAATTATGGCATGAGTCCATTTTCAAAAAAAAAATAAAAAATAAATAAATAAATCTACAAACCAGCCATCACAACCAACAAAAGTCAGTAATTTACATCACACTAATGGGATAGTTAGGATCCTTGGATGGATCTACTCTTTAGACTTTCTAGTTTATATTTAAACTTTAAATTTTGAAGTACTACGGTTCGTCGACTTGTCCATATTCCAGCTCGTTTTCCGTCTGGGAACATGCCCCAGAAAGGAAACATCGTGCCTTGGCACCCTCCAGGGAGATGAGGATTCACCCCAAACCGTGAGAGCAATTGCTATTACAGAGGTCCATTTCAGCCGTCTGGTATATCTGATCTCCCATGTCCCAGTCGAGCACCATTGAACAGGTTCGCTTCTATTCCAAAATTGATACCGTTTAGTTCTGATGCATAGAAATTGAATACCTTTTCATCCATGAGATGGGCCATCAAGGATGGGCACCACGTGATGGAGGATCCTTACCTCATAATATTGGATTGGACCCAACCCAAGTTACAGTTAAGATTGATGATGGGACTTTGCATTGGATAATAATAGTCTTAGAAAGGATTATATGTTATACCTTGGCACCCTTCAGGGAGATAAAGATTTCCTCGGTAACCTTCAGAGCAATTGCACCGGTAACCCAGACCATTAGCCGAGTTGTAACAATGGCTATTTTCACTCACGCAAGCGAAGGTGGCCGAGTCCTTCTGTGCGATCTCGCATGATTCATTTCTGATGGCCCAGTCAAGCACCACTGGAACGGTTTTGCTTCTATTCCAAATTTTGATACCTTCCAGATCCGATGCTTTGAAGCTAAAAGCATTTTGATACACCAGAAATGCGAAGCTGCACGGGTTGAAAGTGGAGACATTTGTATGATTATAGTAGCTATAAACCTTCACCTGGAATCTCTTGAAAGCCTTTGGGATAGAGGTTTGGCAACATCCTATCCCGGAACAATCACCGTCAATCACGCTGTCATTGTTGCTGCATAATGACATACAACCACTTGTGAAGTCGCGGCCCCATGAGCCAATGATGTAGGCGTAGGTATCACAACCGATGGCCGTAAATTTGTTATCAGTTTGTGAGAACATGAACGACCAATCATCGTTCGAGTTGAGCCAATTGAAGGAGTAGGACTGTTCTCCTGTCTTTTTGTAACAATCCCAGCTTATATCGTATGAAATTCTCATTAGGCCAGACACTAACGATATGTCGAGAACCTCAAGCTCACCTGATGTAGAGCGGGTCGCGGACAGTTTCATGGCCAAGATGGATCAGAAAAGGCCCAGTCGACGACAGAAGTGATCCGGACCGTCGGACCTTAGATTGGGCGTATCTCGTAATCCGGAATGAGTTATCTGACGTAAAATATATGATTTTGGGGTAGAACGAGCTACTTTAGCCAACCAACCCTGCTATGCTGGGTTGCGATGCCCGAAATTGCGAAAAACCCCTGGATCGACGGTCGTTTCCTGCTTTAATTTCGTTTTTACTATAAATAGAAAGTTTTAGTTTGATTATAACTCTTCATCCGTCGGGCTTTAGGAGTTGCGCCCAACGTGAAAAGAGCTTAGAATAATTAGGAGAACGGTTTGGTGAAGCCAAATAGGACACTTACTATTTTTGGCCGAAAACCTTGCGCACTAGTAGACATCATGACCGTCTATAAATAGTAAGTTTACTATTTATAGTAAGTCACGAATTCTAGGAGTTTTAGTTGTAGTTTAATTCTGATTTCTTTCCCATTGCTTGGTATCCCTATTTAAAGGGTTGTGAACTCGTTTTTAATATGAATTAATTAGTTTCAAATTTATTAGAATTTATTTCTATTTTCTGCTTTCTTTCCTCGTGGATTCGAGAAGTCTCTGTGAGGAGTCCAGAGAAGCTCCGTGGATTCGGAGTATTTATCCTTATCACGTTCATCCCTGCGTCATCACCCCATAACGGCTTTGGAGGTTCATAATTAGTATCGTTGCAGGTGATATTGAAGGCTCCGCCAATATTGCAGCTATCGCCGACACCAAACGGGTAAGGAATGTCAACATTCCCGCATTTGTCGGGGCAGCCGGGCTTGGTTGTTACTAAAGGTTGTGATGCTAATCCTTCTAGTGTTGTTGCTAGCCAGAAGAGCAGAAGCAACAAATACAAAGCCAGCAGCATCAACAAACACATCAGAGTGCCCATGCGAAGCTCAGTTCTCCATATCAATCAAATTTTGAGTATCTTTTTGAAAAAAAAAAAAAGTGCCCATCCCAAGTTGACTCAACACACACACACACACACACACATTAAAGGTACACATTGTAGACAAAGTTGGGTTAGGTTCTGTTAGAACTAACCATCTCTAGTTGTACAGTTTTCCTTCTCTTTTCTTTGGTGGCCTTATGTGGCTGCCTAAATGATAGGCGCCCCTGTTTTTGTCCGTGGGGCACCCGAAGGTCAGGCGATTTAAAGAACGCTTATCAATACAAATTTCTCCTTTTTTGAGAAAAAAAAAAAGAATGTACACATTGTAAAATATGTAAAGTTTTCAAACTTGAGAACTAGTAAAGCTTTCATCTTCAACTGAGAGAATCACTGTGGGATATGTACTCAAGGTGTTCCTAATATTCTAATATTACTTCTAAGTTACTTTAAAGTTTCAATGTTATGGACAACATCTTACAACACATGCAATACATGGACTATGCCCAAGAAACATCTCCTCACATTAATTAAAATTCAAATATCATATTACAATAGTGAGCCACTGTTTACAATCTCATCTGTTGATTTGCATACATTATCTTCCATTTCGGGAATTGAAGAGTAGCAGCACAAGTGTTCCATTCCTGAAACAAAAGTGGGAATGATCAAGACAATCTAGATAGACAAAGATATCAATTCCCTTAAAGGGTCGTTTGGCAGAGTGGAATTCGAGGGATTTGTAAGAATTTGTTGGTTTTGGGTGTCGAATTCCACACTGCCAAATGACCAAATTGTTGAAACAAAATAATATGCTAGAGAATTACCATCGAAACAAATAGGAATGAATACACTCATCTTCTTAAGAAAAAAAGGCACACTAGTGTCCGATCTCTAATGCTGATAGCGTGTGGCTATCAACACTATATTCACATGTTGAATATGTTGAATTGCTAGCATGGCCTTGTGAAGTTTCACCTAACAAGATCTCAATCTCTTCATGATTGTTGGGTTCCCAGGGATGTTCATGAGACCTTAGCCCCTCCAGCTCCACTACCACTTCCTTCATTGTAGGTCGTTCTTCCCCCTTAAGTTTCAGGCATCTCTTAGCAAGCTGAGCAACTGCCATGAGCTCTTCTTCTCCCCCTTCATCTCGAACTCGGTCCTCTAAAATTTCAAAGAGCCGATTCTCTTTCATCGATGAGAGGAAGTACCTGGAAAGGCTTTTATATTCTTCGGATCTAGTGGAAGAAATGGGCCTCTCACCCGTCAAGAGCTCTACAAGAACTATGCCAAAGCCATATACATCGCTCTTTGCTGTTAATTGGCCTGTTTGATGATACTCTGGATCTAAGTATCCCCATGTCCCCATCACCAATGTCGTTACTTGAGTTTGATCCAGCCGAACCAATCTTGAAGCTCCAAAATCAGACACTTTCGCTGTGAAATTATTGTCCAAAAGTACATTGGCGGACTTGACATCTCTATGAAAGATGGGTGTGGAAGCTATTGAGTGTAAATAGTAAAGTGCCCCTGCAGTTTCTGTAGCAATCCTCAGACGGTTTTCCAAGGAAAGTGATGATGCATAGCCCTCGCCATGGATATGCTGGGAGAGGGTTCCATTGGAAATAAATTCGTACACCAGGATGGGAACTTCTTCTTCTAAACAGCAACCCAAGAGCCTCACAATGTTCCTGTGGCTGATCTGAGATAAGATGTGGAGCTCATTTATGAACTGCTCGATTTGGGTCTTATCCACTATTTTGGACTTTTTAACAGCAACCATCCTATTGTTACGTAAAATTCCTTTGTAAACTGTTCCAAAACCGCCCTGACCAATAATTTGGCTTTTGTCATAGTTATTGGTTGCTATTTGCAACTCTTCTCTAGTAAAGATTTTGAATGTCTCAGCAAATGATCGACGCTTTTCTTCTAATAAAAAACCTCCATTTTCTTGAAAGAATTTTTCTTTTTGTTTGATGAGTCTTCTTTTCCTCCATGCCCAACACCACCAAGGACCACCAATGAGTAAAAGTAAGAGACTTACACCGATACCTACACCTGCACATATACTCAAAGCTAAGTGAATTAGTAAGTTCATAACATGCATACCTGATGAGAACCATACATAAGGACGGTCAGGCCATTTGATTTTTACATGTTGTCTGTTGTCCATTTTCAACTTCGTCAATTTGGATGAAAATAATCTTTGTATAGAACTAAATGTTAAAACACACTTTTAACCTTGATCCTTGTGATTTGAGGAGTTTTATTTGAGGCGTCCTATCTATTTGATAGGAGGAATGTTTGATCCGGAAATTTTAGAGCTTGGGAAGTGAGCATATTTTCAAACTTGAAAATGAAATAGGAAAACAGCCTTCTTCTTCTTCTTCTTCTTTTTTTCTTCTTTTTCTTTTTTTCAAGACCAACAAGTGATAAAGGTCCATATTGCCCCAACTCTTCTGAGTCGGATGAGTCCGCAACAATAAAGAACAAGTTGCTGCTAAAAGAAATCAGATAGAAGGGCCAAGATAAGGCAAAGAGAAAATATAAGTAAGACAAATAAAAATCTTTATTAAAAAAATAATATAAATAAATAAATAAATTTCTTATTTTTTAGGCAGTTGAGTATTATGGATGTGTATGTTTCTACCAAACCTAGCTTAAATAAAAGTAAAATTCTAATATATGTAACCCAAGTAAATAAAAAAATTCATACATTCAATATTAATGAACGAAAGGCACACAAACGATCAAAAGATAGAGATCAACCATTCTCAAAATAATTCAATGCATGCCAATGCATGGTAGGATCACCTATCATATAAATTGATGTAGAGTGGGTCACGGACAATTACATGGCAAAGATGGATCAGAAAAGGCCCGGTCGGCGACAGAAGTGATCTGGACCATCAGACCTTAAATCAGGCGTATCTCGCAATCCGGGATGAGTTAGCCGACGAAAAATATATGATTTTAGGGTAGAACGAGCTACTTTAGCCAACCAACCTAGCTATGCAGGGTTGCGACACTCGGAATTGCGAGAAACCCCTGATTTGACGGTCGTTTCCCTGTTTCAATTTCGTTTTTACTATAAATAGTAAGTTTTAGTTTGCTTATAACTCTTCATCCGTCGGGCTTTAGGAGTTGTGCCCAACGTGAAAAGAGCTTAGAATAATTAGGAGAACGGGTTGGTGAAGCCAAATAGGACACTATTTTTGGCTGAAAACCTTGCGCACTAGTAGACATCACGACCGTCTATAAATAGTAAGTTTACTATTTATAGTAAGTCGCGAATTCTAGGAGTCCTAGTTGTAGTTTGATTCTGATTTCTTTCCCATTTCTTAGTACTCTTATTTAAAGGGTTGTGAACTCGTTTTTATTCATTCATTAATCTATTTCGAATTTATTTAGAATTTATTTCTATTTTCTGCTCTCTTTTCTCGTGGATTCGAGAAGTCTCTGTGAGGAGTCCAGAGAAGTTCCGTGGATTCGGAATAGTTATCCTCTTGAGGAAGACGGTGCTCGACCTCACGTCCTTCCCTGCGTCATAAATCTAGATCAACCTAAATAAGTCATGTGTATCATAACTAGCATCTTGTTTTTTTCTTTTTCCTACATGAAAAGTTGATGGATCGCCACTATAGAGGCCGAAAGAATAAGGTTATTCTTCAACCAAAAACATATCAAATTGAATTGAATCAGAGTTTTGTATTGTGCTTTCTTGGTGCGATTGGATTACCCTACTTCAATCATCTATGTGTGCTTCCGTGGTCCCCCAATAAGTAGTACCAGAGCTATCGTTGGGGCGCAGGCTCGAATCTGAAAGTATGTATCAATGACTGCCAATCCTAAGTTTGATGTTGAGAAATACTCTGAGAAAAATAATTTTGAATTATGGAATGTCAAGATGACTAGCTTGCTAATTTAGCAAGGATTGAATGAGGTCCTTAAGAAGCGACCTGAATCTATGAATAATGATGAATAAAGAAATTGGATAAGAAAGCGAAATCCTCAATCCAACTGTGCTTAACAAATGAAGTTCGCTATAATGTCTCGAGGGAGAAAACCGCAGCAAGTTTATGGTTGAAGTTAGAGGACATCTATGCTAAGAAGTCCCTTGAAAATCACCTACACATGAAGTTGCAGTTGTTTAATTTTAAGATGGCAGAGGGAGGAGATGTTGAAGTCCACATTAGCAATTTTAACAAGATAATCTACAAATTTCTAGATGTGGAGGTAATGGTCGATAAAGAAGATCAGACATGTATCTTGTTGAATTTTCTCCCTGCTTTATACGAGTCTTTTAAAGACACCTTGTACACCGGTAACACGACTCTTAGTGTTGATATCGTTATATCATCCCTTCAGGGAAAGATAATGAGAAAGAAGAACAATAGCATGGGGGCCTCTACCGGTTTACGAGAGGTAAAAATTCTGAGCGAGATACAAGATCCTCTAGATCAAGATCAAAATCCAAGGGCAAGAGAAAGGAAAAGTTGGAATTGTGGGATGTTAAGGCACATAAAGAAGGATTGTACAAATCCTAAAGTAAAGAACGAGAATATAGAGTCTTCTTATAGGGAGGCTAATATTGCCATGTCTGATGAAGAGATAAGTGGAGGTGATGTGTGGTCAGTGTCTATGATCGGACACTTATATGATGATCGTAAAGACGAGTGGATTCTTGACACAAGGGCTTCATATCACATGACTCCTCATCGGAGTTGGTTCGCTAGTTACAGGGAGTGTAATGATGGACATGTATTTATGGGCAATGAGAATGCCTGCAACGTTGTGGCTATTGGTACTGTCTGTATCAAGATGTTTGATGGAATGGAGCGTACCTTGACTTAGTTGAGGCACGTTCCTGACATGAAGAAGAATTTGATTTCTCTCGATACACTTGAAGCAACATGGTGCAAGTACACCAGTTTTAATGGGGTCCTTAAGGTTTCAAAAGAGACGCTTGTAGTCATGAGAGCACAAAGGCACATAAATCTTTATAGGCTGATTGAGAGTACTTCAACAGGTGGAGCTACAACGATTATAGCGGATTCCACGTCTGCACGCATGTGGCATGCATATTTAAAATGAGCTAGCGGGGCATGAAAGTACTTTCCAATCATTGTTTAATTCCTAGTTTTAAAAGTCTCGATTTAAATATACGTGAGTATTGTCTATATGGTAAACAATATATGTTATATTTTAAATCTTAAAAATATATCTGTAAGGGTGTGCTTGACTATGTGCATTATGTTGTATGGGGCTCGTCACACGTGGTTTCCGCTGGAGGATCATCATGGTTTGTCATATTCTTTGACAACTCCTCCCGAAAAGTTTGGATTTATTTCATGAAACATAAATCCAAGTTTTTCATCAATTTCAAACAATGGAAGACTATGGTGGAAAAGTAGTCAGGGTGAAAAGTAAAGGTATTAAGGACATATGATGACAGTGAGTTTACTTTAGGTGAATTTAATTAATTTTATAAGGATGAATGTATCATTAGGCACAACACAGTATGCCATATACCCGAGTAAAATGGTGTGACCGAGCGGATGAATCAGACTTTCTTAGAGAGAGCCTGATGCATGATTAGTAATGCTGAGTTGGACAATGACCTATGAACTGAGCCCGTTAACATGGCCTGCTATTTGGTAAACTGGTCTCCTTCTACGACTATTAAATGTAAAATTCCAAAGGAAGTATGGAGTGACCATAAAGTGGACTACTCAAATTTATGTATTTTTTGTTGTGAAGCTTACTCTCATGTATCGTTAGATTATAGAGATAAACTGGACTATAGAGCCAAAAAGTATATCTTTGTCAGTTATGGTGATGGTGTGAAGGGATACATATTGTATGACCGAGTCACACGGAAAATCGTTATTAATAGGGTTGTCAAATTCGACAAAGGCTCCCTATTCCGTAAGAATGATCAAGAGGATCAACAAGAACCGAAAATGTTGGTCGTGAACGTTTAAATTGACACAGGTGATACTCAAGCTGATACAGATGCGTAGACAGAGGTACAAGAAGAGGTGGAGCAACTACCTAGGAGAAATCCGTCGAGAGATCACAGGCCATCGACACGATACAAGGATGACTCTAATATCGTATATGCCCTCATTACAGATGAGGGAGACCTGTCTACCATTCAGGAGGCTCTTAATGAGCCTGATGTAGAAAAGTGGAAAGCGACAATGGACGATGAGATAGACTCTTTGTAAAAGAACGACACATGAGAGCTGGTGGAGCTTTCGGTAGGCCGAAAAGTAATTGGATGCAAGTGGATCTTCAAGAAGAAATAAGATAGATATAAAACAAGGTTATTAGCAAGGGGTTACGCTTAAAGAGAAAGCATTGACTTCATAGAGAAATTCATGTTGGTTGTAATGAAAGTGTCTATTAGATTCGTGTTGGCACTAGTTGCCCAATACGATCTCGAGCTGGAACAAATGGATGTGAAGACTGCATTCTTGCACGAGAAATTGAAAGGGCAGATCTACATGAAGCAACCAGAAGGTTGCGAAGTTAAAAGGGGAAAAGAATAAGGTTTGCAGGTTAATGAGGTCGTTGTATGGCCTAGAATATTTGCCTATGCAGTGGTATAAAAAATTTGATTCTTTCATGTTGAGTCAGAAATTTACTATGAGTGAATACGATCACTGTGTCTATTACAAGGTATTGAGTGATGGAAAGTTTATCATCTTAGTATTGCATGTTAATGATATGTTGATTGTCAGTCATGACATGTCTGATATTGATATACTTAAGACTTAGTTATCCGGGACATTCGAGATGAAAGATTTGGGGCTACAAAGAGAGTTCTCGGCATAGATATTCATAGAGATAGGAAGAAGAGTATGCTTTAGTTATCTCAGGCAGAATGCCTTGAGAAAGTATTGATCAAGTATGGGATAGACTGGTCAAAGTCGGTTAGCATTCCCTACATGGCCCAGTTCAATCTTTCCTTAAAACAATGTTTCAAAATAGATGAGGAAAAACTGGATATGTATCATGTGCCTTATTCGAATGTGATTGTCAGTTTAATGTATGTCATGGCTTGTACGAGACCGAATATTTCACAAACAGTGTTGTGAGCAGATACATGTCAAACCCCGATAAGCAACATCAGGAAGCAGTGAAATGGCTACTTCAATACATTCGAGGCACAAAAGATTACGTCTTATCTTTTGAGAAGACAATGGCAAAGTTGGTCGGGTATATGGATTCAGACTGTGTAGGCAGTGTAGATTCCAGAAAGTTGAGTTCAAATTACACGTTTGTATTATCGGGTGGAGCAGTTAGTTGGATGTCTAAGCTTCAGTCTGTGGTGGCTCTTTCTATGACCGAAGCATAGTATATGATAGTGACAAAAGCATTCAAAGAAAGTATTTGGTTGAGAGGCATGATAAATCAGTTGGGGCTTCGAAAGGAGGCCGTGTCGGTTAATTGTGATAGTAAAAGTATTATCAATTTGGCTAAAAAGTTTGTTTATCATTCACGTACTAAACACATTAATGTTTGTCACCATTTTATCTGACAGATGCTTGAGGAATAAGGCATGACTCTGGAGAAGATTCACACTAGTGTAAATCTGGAAGACATGCTCACTAAGGTAGTTCCCGCAGAGAAGTTCAAGTTTTGTGCGACTTCTTTGGGCTTAGCGAAGGCATGGAAGGAGGATGGAGTGTGCACGAGAAACGATGGTGGAGCTATGATGCAACGGAAATGAGAGAAGAGGATAAGAAGTTCCCTTTTGATGATTAAAGACATGGTGGAGATTGTTGTTTTTGAAGTCTTAAATCATTCAGAAATAGATCATGATTTGTTTCTTATTCTAATTATGATTCTTCCAATGGTTATATATTTGGGTGTGTAATCGTGATTACGAGGTAATTTCAAGGGTTTCTAATTCATCCAGAGGGTTTCAAGGGTGTAACTTGGGTTGATTCGGGGTTGTTCAAATCGAGTAAGCTCTCTTTCATAGTGATATATGTCACTTTGTGTCATGGTTTTTTCCCGAAAGGGTTTTTCTACGTTACAATTCGAAGTGTTTGCATTATGCTTTCTTGGTGAAATTGGATTACCCTACTTGATTCATCTCTCTATGCTTCTGATCTGAGCATTGCCTACGGTGAAGTGGTTCAAATTGACACATCTTCGACATTCGGGATCTTCCAGAAATTTGCTAGGGTGAAGGTCAAACTACAGTTGGGTTCATCCTTCTTGGAGCCACAAACTCTTGTCGTTGGAGGGGCGTCATTCAAGATCTGGGCCACACTAGAGGAGTCCTTTGGAGATTGTCAATCCGGCCAGGTAAAACCCAGACATAAGGGGCAAGGAATTGGAACAGAACGCACCAAAGATTGGGTGGAAAGCAGGTTCGCTAGGAACAAAACTGACAAAGAGTTCTGCTGTGAAGATGGTTGTGGTAATGCCAAAACCAACGATATACTAAGGGTCCCGGATTTTTGCAATGATGGAGAATTGGGTTTATCCTTAGCTCACCCTGGGGTTGAGCTGGAGGCTCATCACCCCATTCAAAGCCAGCACACATTGGGAGAGCCAGGGAAACGGACTAGTTTAGGCTCCCGATCCTTCGATCTAAGAAATGATCTAATGCTGGAAGGATCTTAGGTGCCACTTCTCCTGGAGAGTAACCCGGTAGCAGAAATGCAGAGGGAGAACCAAGATTCAAGCCTCATCATTCATGGAGGGTCCCATCTCCCTTCCCAGGTGCGTAATCCCTCTAATAAATAGCTGATAGCTCTCCCACGTCATAATGCTACTGATCCCATCCCCTACCTCAGTAATTCTGTTATCAGCTACTCCCCAAATGGGCTCAATCCTGTTGGGTCGAAACAGCTCAGCCGAGGGATTTCTAGATCTGCTCATCATTCCCCTGCTTCCCGAGTGGCGAGTAGGGAGGATGAGGAGGAATTGAATGCGGGTAACTCCCCTGCCCCCACCCCTTCTGTCCTCATTGGATCGGAAGGATCATATCCACCACACAAAGGGCTCACCGATGGTTGCATTTCTGTCTACCGACAGTTAGACCTATTGGTAGATCTATCCCCTTATCATCTTCCTCAGAGTGATACAAGGATCCATAACTTCAGAAGACAGGAGGAATTCAGAGACAAGTCTGCCTACCCAAGGGAGGGACCTACTCAGGTTTTGAACTCTCCTGAGTCAGGGGAAAACTCGTGCCTTGTTGGTGAGAAGGGACTCTCTGATGGGGTAGTGGTTAGGGACACTCTTCCACAGCAGGATTTTATCATATTAGGAGGTTTTTCCCCTGGTTTTGGGAATGGCCAGGTAGTTAGGTTACAAAGGAAGAAGGATCGCAACTGCTCAGAATCAGATATGTGGAAGGAAAAACTCAAAAGACTGCAAAAGAGGGCTATCTTCTCAGGGAATATTTTTGATGGATAGCCTCCTTACCTGGAACGCCCGAGGTTTGGCCAATGCGGCCATGGTGCGCTCTGCAATTAGGATTATTCGGGGGCATAACCTTGCTATAGTTGCCATCTTGGACCTAATGGCTTCGAATAGGAAGAGGGTGGGTATCGGTTTAAAGCTTGGATTCCATTCATCCATCTCCAATGCTGAATTTGGGGGCAAAATATGGATCTTTCACAGAGAAAATCTTCCACTTTCTGTTATTGGTATGACTAACCAGATATTCTCCATTCATGTCTCTCTATCAAACTCCCCTACTCCCTTCCGTCTCTCCTTTGTTTATGCTAAATGTTCCAGGTTCAATAGAAGGTTTCTTTGGGAGTCCTTGGAATCCTTCGCCTCCAGCTCGAATGGGCTTTGGGCTGTTTGTGGCGATTTCCATGTAGTGCTCGAATCCGCTGAGAGGCTGGGGAACAGGAGCCACGATCAGGCTTGTTTCACGGAATTCCGGGAGTCTATCGACAAGGCTGGGCTGCTAGACACGGGTTTTAATGGGAATAGATTCACATGGTGTAATAACCACGCTGGGAGCACTAGAGTAAGGGTCAGGCTGGATAGGGTTCTTTGTAATGCGGATTGGATCCAAAAAGTAGGAGGTTTCCAAGTCAAGCATCTTTCCAAGCTGAATTCAGACCACTCCCCAATTCTACCGTCTTTTATGTCCCCTTCTACTTCCGTCCCTAGGCCTTTTTGCTTCTAGCGAATGTGCCTCTTGGATGGTTCTTTTGCGCAGCTAGTTGAAGATGTCTGGAACCAACTATGCTTTGATCAGCCCATTTTGAACCTATTGCTGAAAATCAAGAAGCTCAAAGTGCGGTTAAGAATTTGGAATAGAGATGTTTTTGGTAATGTATTCAAAAATCTCAAAGATGCAAAACAGGAGCTGGCCCTCTTAGAATCCTGAGCCCAATCGTCCCCCACAGACATCAGCCAAGAAGATCTTGCTGGGGCCAGGCAGAAGCTTGCATACCAGGAACTAGCTGATGAGATTTTCTGGAAACAAAAATCTCGCAATAACTGGCTGTCGGAGGGAGATCGTAACACTAAGTTCTTCCATCTAGCTGCTTCTGAGAGAGTTAGAAGAACCTTGATCCAAGAAATTCAGCTAGAGTCTGGTGAAAGCTCTTCCAATCCAGTAGTGATTAAGGCTGAAGCGGTGGAGTTTATGAAAGCTCTACTCTCCTCGGGGCCTCGTTCGTCCTCTTCAGTAGCTGCCAACGACCTGTTACATTGTATTCCTTCCCTGGTTACCGAAGAAGACAATGGGTATCTTATGGGGGCTCCCTCCTTTGAGGAAGTCAGGGATTCGGTGTTTTCTCTATCCATAGATGGCGCCCCTGGGCCTGATGGAATCTCAGGGGCTTTCTATAAAGGTTGTTGGAACATTGTGGGATTTGACATTTTCAAGGCAGTTAAGGATTTCTTCCAAGGGAGCTGTCTACCAAAGCTTTCACTTCTACCCTTATATGTCTAGTCCCAAAATCTCAAGGCCTGAAAGCCCTTGATGACTTTCAGCCCATAAGCTTATGCAACGTGGTCTACAAAATCTTTGCAAAAATCATTGTCTTCAGGCTCAACTCCATTCTCCCCAAGTTGGTTTCTGGTGAGTAAGGGGCCTTTGTTAAAGGCCGCTCTATTGATGAAAATATCGCTCTTTGTCAAGAAATGTTTAGGGACATTGACAGGAAGGTTAGGGGGGGAATCTAGTCCTGAAACTTGATATGGAGAAGGCCTATAATAGGGTGGATTGGAGCTTCCCAAAACGGGTCCTCCTCAACTTCGGTTTCTGCCCCGACTAGGTTAAGATGGTGGAATCTTGCTGGAACAACAACTAGTTCTCTGTCTTGATTAATGGTGAAAGTTGCAGGTTCTTCCAATCTTCTAGAGGGTTGAGGTAAGGCGACCCACTCTCCCGCAGTTTATTTATTCTTGCGGCCGAAGTTCTCAGCAGAGGTTTCTCCAGGTTGGTCAAAGATGGGCTCTGCATTCCTTCAAGTTGAAACAGGGCTGCAAGCAGGTCACGCACCTGCTGTATGCTGATGATACCTTACTATTTCTAAACGGGTCTCGCAAATCACTTGACGTGGTTTGTTCCTTCCTTTCCAACTTCTAGATGGTGTCTAGTCAGAAGATAAATTTGAGGAAAAGCGCATTTTATTGCTCTCCTAAGTTGTCCATTTCGAGGAAAAGAAGTATAGAGAGATCCCTTGGTCTCGGCTTATCCTCCCCCACTCTCACTTACTTGGGATTCCCTATTGCTAAAGGGATAATCATATGCAGCCTTTTCGGCCCTCTAGTTGATAAGGTGGCTTCCAAAATCCAAGGCTGGAAAGCCAATGTTCTATCCCAGGTAGGCAGGTTAACTCTTATATCGGTTGTCCTGAGTGGCATCCCAATTCACTCGTTGGTAGCCACGGTTATCCTGAAGAAAGTGCTCACCAATTTGGAGGCAAGCTTTGCGAACATCTTTTGGGGATGGCGGGAAGGTAAAAAGAAACTTCAATGGAGAAATTGGGGTGTTGTTTCTCTCCCAGAGGATGAGGGGGGCCTAGGCATCAGAAAAATTTAGGACGTGATGAATGCACTTCACATGAAGATGGCATGCATGGGCCATAAGATTTGGTAAAGGGAGTAGCCTATGGGCGGACTTCATGCAGGCTACATATCTGGCGGATAGGTCCTCAGTCAACTCTAACAGGATCTTGTCTGGAGCCTCTCCATTTTGGAAACGCAAGGTGGGCCTGTTCCCTGTGCTGGACAGGATTGTCCAATGGCAAGTGGGGTGGGGAAACATCAACATGTGGGAAAGTAACTGGTTGGGGCTGGGCCAGTTGGGGACACTGCCCTCCTTTCATATCCCATCAGACCAGAGAGCTCTGTAGGTGTCCGATTTTATCGGGGAAGATGGGATTGCCAAGCGTTCCTGTGGAGCTTCGGGGCTAGGTCTCGGCCCACATATCCCAAGGGGGATTCTGCACTACTGAGACTGATGACCGTCCCATCTGGCCGCTAGATCCAACTGGGAAATTCTCTATTAGGTCTGCATGGGATGTAGACAGAAATTGTGGGGCAAAGATGGATTGGGCAAGAAGAGTTGGACACCCCAAAATCCCCCCAAAGGTTTCGTTATTCTTGTGGAAACTCTTACAGGGGGCTCTGCCTGTGGAGGAACGCATCCAGGAGAAAGGGATCCCTCTGGCATCGAAGTGCGTCTGTTGTGGGGCTGATCCAGACGTTACCCCCTCTACTGAATCACTGTCGCACCTTTTTCTTTTGGGGAGATTGGCATCTAAGGTTTGGATGTTGCTAGCCAGATTTTTTAGGATTTCCGTTGCTCATCACCTCTCCATTCAGGACCAACTTCACTGGTCGTTGGTTTAAGCCTCTCCATTCAGGACCACCCTCTGATTCATCTTTGGTTAATCCCAGCATTTGCCCTGTGGGAAATTTGGAAAGCGAGGAACGATGCTCGTTATGATGATAGTTTTATCTTGGCTGCGGGGGTGTTTGGGAAGATCAAAGGGTGGGTGGAAGCTATTCCAGGCATGAATCCCATTCAGCAACCTCTGATCGTCCTAGCCGACCCTGTTTCCACCAGGCCATCGTCGCATTCTCCTCCCACTGCAGCTGTCATCATTGTCAAGTGGGTCAGGCCTCCCGAGGGCTGGTCTAAGCTCAATGTAGATGGGTTTGCACTATCCAATCTTGGGCCTGTAGGGGGAGGGGGCATATGTAGAGACAATCATGGGAATATGAAGTTTGCTTTCTCCAGGGGATACGGGAATGCGTCCAACAATTTGGCTGAGTTTCGGGCTGTTTACGATGGGATGAAGCTATGTGTGTCTACCGGTCTTGGCAGAGTTCTAATTGAAACAGACTCCAATTGGGTGGGGGGGTGTTTAACCGGGAAATCCACAATCTCATAGAAATGGAAATACTGGGCGGCTTAGATATGGAGGTTATGCAGAAGGGGAAACTTCTGTTTCTCCCTTATCCCTAGGGAAGCAAACGGGCCAACAGACGGTTTGGCTAGAGAGGGGAGCTCGACGCAATCTAACAGGTTCTTCCAGGGCGTCTATCTCCTCCTCCAGGTGATCAGGGGTCATTTTCTATTGGACAAAGCAGGCCTCGGCTCTGTTAGAAATCTCAAACAATCTCAATATGTATAGGATATGATAGGCGGGGCTTCTAAGATGTTGCAGCCCCACCCGAAACAGCCTAGGTTGTAAATCTCTCTCATATATGAAGCAAGCGGGCCCTCCTTCCAGGGCCGCTCTTCCTTTTGAAAAAAAAAATTTGTTGAGAAAGTTCTGCCCTAGCTAATTCTTGTACTATTAGACCATATTTCTAGCTAACAAGTGATGGTCCCAGCCATTCGATGTACATCGGACCAATAATGTACGAGGGCAAAAAAGTCACCTACTTGAAAAAAAGAAAAAAACGAAAAAAAAAATCTTTATTTGTTTGAAAACCATGGGGGCACACCTATTGTATTATTAATCAACGAAACTTCCTAAAATGTAAAAATTAATTAGAATGAATGAATAAGTAAAGAGAAACAAATGTCCAGAAAAAATAAATCAATGGTCAGATCCAGAATAATAGTTGGTGTTTTCTAAAAAATCCCACCCACTTTTTTGGCTTAATTAGATATAACCATCCAAAATAAATAAATACATAAAATTAAGAAGTCGGTGCCATGTTTTAAGTTTGACTCTATCTTACCAACTTTTCTTTGTTTAAATGAAAATACTAGCCCTTAAATGCAAAATAAAGGAATACCTTCTTTACTATCAAAATGATATAAATGCCCTCTTAATACATTGGATGTTTTCGTTGTTCTCGTGAAAGGCACGCGACGTAGCTTCCTCATTTGGGCCGTCCAATCAAAATGAACGACGATCTAGACAGTTCAAAAGCCCATGGACCACGATTTCGATTGTCCAATAATGATAGAAGTGATTTGGTTGTTTAAAAGTCCTCAGACTCCAATTATATTAGAAAGTAATCATCCGTTCAAAATGATGTAGACAAGGATCTGGACTGTTCCATGATGGTGTAGAACAATTTCGACTGTTTAAAACCCGTGGTCAATTATGTAGACCATCCAATGATGGTGGACAGCAATCTGGACCGTTTAAAAGTCAGTGGATAGCAATCTGGACCTGTCCATGATGGTGAAAAGTGATCTAGGCCATTCAAAAGTCCATGGTTAGTGGTCTAGACAGTCTATTGATGTGGGATGTGGATGCGATCTGGACCGTCCAGTGATGGTGTGAAGCAATATGGGCCTTACAAAAATCTATAAACAGTGATATGAACCATCCAACTATGGTTGACAACAATCTAGAACATTTAAAAGTCAATGGACAACGATCTAGACCATCCAATGATGTGGGATGTGGATGCGATCTGGACCGTCCAGTGATGGTGTGAAGCAATATGGGCCTTACAAAAATCTATAAACAGTGATATGAACCATCCAACTATGGTTGACAACAATCTAGAACATTTAAAAGTCAATGGACAACGATCTAGACCATCCAATGATTTTGAAAAATGATCTGGACTGTTGAAAACACAATGGACAGGAGTTGTGAGAGGAGTGTCGTGAGAAAGAAAGGGAGGGAGGGAGGAAGGTCATGTAATGGATTATTCACAAACACTGATAAATTACATAGAAATTGCACACGATGCATGCTAGTAGTCAAAATAAACCTTCCAAATAATGGAACCCCGTGTAGATGTATCATGAACCAACCATTAAGATTATTTGGAAACTGGATTGATGGACATACATTGAATGGTTAAAAATGAAAAAAAATCCATCCTATTTCCAGAAACAAGGGTTCACGGATCACAGGTTACATTAATGATTGTTCGACGAATCTGATCTTAGGATTATAATTTGGAGACAGTGGGATATAACATATAGTGTTCTGTTTTGAGCTAAAATATGCCACATATACATTTTGTGTGTGCCTGACATCGGATGCAGCCTCCTATTACTCTTCTGATCATGATACCATTTTATGCGAGAAGACACTTTGGTAACTGGTCTTTGTACCTACCAGGGTTACTTTCAGTAACATTGGTGAATGGCTTGATGCACATAAAATCCATGACATTCATCAGGTACACCACCCCTTGTTGAACTGGATCCAAAAAATCAGATTAATTCAACACTCAAGTGGACTAACACAAAAAACCTCTAAATTCACATTTTATGGCTCACCTGAGTTTTGAAATACGGTCTTTAAAAATTCTTTCATCTAACTATGCTCATCAAATTAATGGATTCGATGGCATATAAACACCAAGGTGTGTGTTACAAAAATATTAATTATGGGTGTTGCATACCAGCTGTTTCCTGTGACATGTCCTACCTAAGATTTTGATAATCATGATTTTTGGGAAGCCACTTTTGATAGATCCGAACCACGAATCAGGTGGTGAACTCTCTAGCATTGTAAGATACTTCATATTACGGCTCTTGTTCACCGTTAAGGTGAGTCGGATGTTCTTAGGGAAAAAAAAAAAAAAAAAAAAAAAGGAAACTGATCATGAATAAATTTGTCATTTCGAGGAAAAAAAAAAAGAAAAAGAAAAGATTGCCGACTCCTAAAGTTTTTTTTTTTTTTTTTTGGTGGTTCTATCTAATTAGTATTATATATATATATATATATATATATATATATATATATATATATATATATATATATATATATATATATCCCGCTCAGGTGTGCACGAACGTTTTTGAGAACTCATCATACATGATGTGACTCCAAAATCGGAACGGTTCAGGTGAAGCAGCACCTCATGAAACCCCTCGGGCCTAATTTTTACTTTGCTCCAAAACTTTGGTGGGACATGAAAAATGAAAAATAGTTTCCTCCCTTAATTTGCAATTCTCTTTGTTATGGCCCACCAGAATTTTATATCAGGGTGACATTCTGTCACTTGTGGTTTCATGGGATTCTGCATCACATGGACCATTTGGATTAGACACCCATGACACGTGTGCATAAGGGCACACGTGCATAGGTGTGCACGTGAATACTTGCCTTCTTTCTTTCTATTTCAAGTGTAGTTGAGATCAAGTTCCTAATCGACCATCAGGTTCTAGAAGCACCATGTGAATTGGAATTGAATGATTACCTAGAACAACATAGCGTACTACTGGAAAATTTGTATCTTTAATGCATTCTCTCTTATCATCGTAGAGTCCATGGTAACCCTTTCGACAGAAACAAGAATACTTTCCTGGAAGATTTTTGCAACCATGTTGACAAAGTTTCTTCGCGCGATCCTCATAACACTCGTCGATATCTACAAATCAGCCATCACAAGCAACGGTTATAAATCAGTAATTTACATCAAATTGATGGGATGGTTAGGATCATTAATTGCATCAAACTGACTCTTACGATCCACTATTTGAACTGTTAGTTTATATCTAAATTAAGACCGAAAGAGTGGGTTGCACCCAAGTAACGGTTAAGATCGATGATGGAACTTTGTACGTGCACAATACACATCATTTTACGGGCCCGGATTAGGTATTACCCCGCCTGTTCTGAGGTCGGGAGAGGGGGAGGTTTCGAGAGCCACTGAGGGGCCACCGTGATGTTTAAAATTTATCCACACCGTCCATCCATTTTTACATATAATTTTAAATTAGGAAACCAAAAATGGAGAATATCCAAGCTAAAATCGACCACACAGTGGGGATTAAATTTCTACGATTGAAATTTTATTGGGGACCACAGACGTTTTAGATATTTGTTTTTTCAACTCACTCAACTATATATGAACATTTTAACATGTTGGATGATAAATAAAAAACACGGTGGACCCTAAGAAGGTTACAATGATGGGCATACTTACTACCGTTGCTTAATGTGGTGTGGTCCACTTGAGCCTTCGATCTACCTTATTTTTTACCTTTACTTTAACATGATATTTAAAAATGGATGGACGGTTTGGATAAAATTCTTATATCACGGTGGCCCCTCAGTGGCCCTCCGAGCCTCCGCCTATCCCGAGCTCCGACTGGGTGGTACCTAATCCGCGCCCCATTTTTACAACCCGACGGTGCCTAAGCATTTGCATGGGATAATAAAAAGAGTTGGAAAGGATCATCATACCTTGGCATCCTCCATGGAGGTAAGGACTCCCCCGGAAACCTTCACTGCAATTGCACCGGTAACCGGGACCGTTATTCGAGTTGTAGCAGTAGCTATTCTCACTCACGCAAGCGAAGGTGGCCGACTTCTTCCGTGCAATATCGCATGTTTCCTTTCCTATGGCCCAGTCAACCACCACCGGAATGGCTTTGTTTCTTTTCAAAAAGTTGGAATCGTTCAGATCCGAACGTTGGAAGCTGAACGCATCTTTTTCCCCGAGAAAGGCAAAGCCGCACGCATTGAAACTTGAGCCATTTCTCATTAACAATCTTCTAACATCCACCTCGTATCTCTTTAAAACCTTTGGGATGTCGGTTTGGCAACATCCTGTCCCAGAGCAAGTGTCCTCGGTCGCGCTAGTGCCGTCGCTCGCGCTATCATTGCCTATGCACAATGATGAACAAGCAGTAGCCACGTTATTATTCAATGGGTCATAGATCACGCCAAGGGCATTGCAACCGATCGCCGTGAATCTGTTAAGGGTTTTTGAGAATCTGAATGAGTAATTTTCATTCAAGCTGAGCCCATTGGTGTAGTTGTCCAATCCTCCCGTCTTGTTGTAGCACTCGTAGCTTATATTGTTTGAAATTTTCATTATGCCCGACGCTAATGATATGTTGACTACCTCATGCTTTCCCCAAAATGGTTTCGGAGGTTTAAAAGTGTTGTTGCAGGAGATATTGAAGCCTCCCATGCCAATGTGGCAGCCTTCGCGGATGCCAAACGGGTAGGGAATGTGAACGTTCCCACATTTGTTAGAGCAGCCCGGCTTCGATGTTACGAGAGGTAGTGATGATAATTCTTTTATTGTTGCTGCTAGACAGAAGAGCTGAAGCAACAGGTACAAACCCATCTCTCTCTCTCTCTCTCTCTCTCTCTCTCTCTCTCTCTCAAAATATATCTGTGGACAGTAGGTGAGAGATGGTCCCTATAAATAGACCAAACTGTAATATACTTTTACACCTGATTAAAATTAAACGCCATATAAGTTGATTACAATCAATGAGTGGATTCTTTTCAAAGGGATCTCATGGATAAAAGATCCAAACCATCTATTTGACGTCACACACTTTGATGGGCATTTAGGGCTTGTTCCATCCTTTGTACTCCCATCATATCAACAGTCCAGATTGTCAGATCATAATCTTCATAGTAGCAGGAGGACTATAGAAATCTACTACTTGGATACCACATAATTCCTTCATCCGGTGGCCCACCAATACATCCCCTATTAGATGTCCCCATCCATCCAATAGGTGGCTCAACTTACATCCAATGGTTAATATTTAATAAAATGGAAAGTTAGGCTCAACCGACTGATCACGATCATTCTATATGTGATGCCTCTTGCACGTTCAATCCAATGTGTGCGCGTTCCTTCTCAGAGTAAAAATGACATTTTCGTCATTTTGTCACTTGATATTTTGGCCATTTTTGGTAATAGATTCGTATCGTTGAGAATCCTGACGCAAAGCTAAGTGTAACGGCTTAGAGAATGCTGCACGTCATTGTTGCAGGTTTGTGGAAAAGTTGATTACGGACTGGCAGGGTAAGGGCTACGTGGGGCACCGTATGAGACTTTGAATAATCTACGTCCATGGAAAATGGATGTGGACTGCATCCTACCCCCGCCAGCCCTGGAAAATGGGCGTGGCTATGGTCGATCCCTGACTGTGGGGCCCACCGTGATGTATGTTCTTTACATCCACTCCGTCCATTCATTTTAAAACCTCATCTTAGGCATTATTCCTAAAATTGAAGAATATCCAAATCTCAGGTTGACCACACAAGGAAACAGTAGTGATTGAGTACCCACCGTTAAAAACTTTTTGGGGGCTATCAGAATGTTTATTTGCCATCCAACATTTTGATAAGGCCACACATACCTAGACGAAGGGACCATACAAATATTAGCTAGGCCTATAACTTCTGTGGCCCATAAGAAGTTTTCAGCAGCAGTTTCCTGTTGCATGGTTCACCTGAGATTTGGCTATGCTTTATGAACAGTTTGGATGGCAAATATACATCATGGTGGGCCCTAAGAAAGTTTGAACAGCAGGCTTCACTTGTCACACTGCTTTATGTGGTGTGGTCCACTTTAGGTTTGGATCTGTATTATTATTTGTAGACACGTTATCTAAAATGATCTTCCAAAATAGATGGATGATTAGGATATAATACACACATCATGGTGGCGACTAAAGAACTTGGTGATGTCAACACACCACGGGTGGTACATGGCAGTCCGATTCGGCTTGATTTATTTACCATTTTATACTGTCAGGTCATCCAAATTCACACTGATTAAGCAATCCCAAGCACCCAAATTTATACTGATTTTTTTAAAAAATAAAAAATAAAAAATCCCAACCATCCAATTGATGGCTATCAAATGAATAGGTTGTGGGGTTTTTTTTTTTTGGTTGCAGGTCCTAGCACGAGGGTTGAAGCTGATGGACGGAGTGGATTTTAAATATTATAAGATATGGTGGACCCTAATCGATACAAAAAAGATAGCTTGGATTTAAAATAAAAAATATTTAAAAATAATAATAAAATAAAAGCAAAGTGGTAGGCCCTTGAAAGCGTAGATTCCACCCAAAAAAAAAAAAAAAAAAATGTCGCCCGTCGGACCACTATCATGGAAGAAGAGTCATGATCGCTCTTTAACTTTTTATGCTCTTTAACTTTAAAAAAATAATAAAAGTAAAGTGGTATGCCCTTGAAAGCGTAGATTCCAAAACAAAAAGTCGCCCGTCGGACCACTATCATGGAGTCATGATTGCTCTTTAATTTGTTATGCTCTTTAACTTAAAAAATAAAAATAAAAATAAAAATAAAAAGCTGATGGAAGAAGAGTCGTGACTTCTAAAATCCAAAACCGATGGCTCTTTAACTTTTTATCCAAACATGTGTCCATCATCGGTATATTTTAAAAATGAGCAATCAATGGGAAGATGACTCATGAAAAATAAGTAATCAATAAAATGGCACTGTTTTTTGTGGGGAACTAGTTTGCATTATAGACAACTAACGTGGATTGGTATTACTTGGCCTCTAATGACACCGGCATTAGAATAACATGGTGTGATTTAATTGGGTGGCATATGCTGTGGGCCTGCCCTATTGGGCCTTTTGGGCACCACTATAGTGGATCCCACATCGACCAAAATGCATGGAACCTAACCACAGGGTTCACCTTGATGTATATGACTACATCCAGGCCCTCATTTGTATTGAAAACTCATTTTAGGACATGATGTAAAAAACGAAGTAGATCCAAATCTTAGATGGACCATAGTACATAAAATAGTAGTAATTGACCATTAAAAACTTATCGTGAGCAACAAAAACTTTGGTTCAAGATGATATTCGTGCGGTATCTTTATATAGGTCTTTCTGACCTTATCAATAGGTTCGATGGCAAATAAATATTCAGGTAGATTTCATGAAGTTTTTAATGGTTGGGATTCAATCATGATTGTTTCCTATGGTGTGGTCCACCTAACATTTGGGCATGCTTCATTTTTGGGATTATGCCCTAAAATGAGCTTTGAAAATAGTTGGACGGTGTGGATTTAAGGCACACACATCACTGTGAGCCCCGCAGTTAGGGGTCTTAACCACCTTGGTGATTTTGGGGGTCTCACGTAATCCACTATGCACCCTTTCTCTGACAACATTTTGCGGTCCAATAAAATCCAGCCACTTTGTGCATATACTAACTTGAGTAAATGGAGGGTTTGCACCCAATCAACTTCCCTATTAACCACAACATTACATTTTAAATATAAGTATGTCCATTCTAAGGTGACCCTGCTACCACAGATGACCGCGGCTACTTGACATGACGATATTTCATTAGGCCACTTGCCACACTGTCAAAGATGGGCCCATGCAAACAAAGAATGTTTGAAAGTTATTAGGTTGATGGTGGACTCGGCCGAGCCCATCTTTGATATATAGCAACATGCAACCCAATCAAATACTGCCAAATTGGGTCGCCATATATGTCTGTGCAGGTAAGGTTATCATGTAATTAGTCAAATTGGGCCATTTTGAAAAGTAGATTGCGTCCGACCTCCGCTCGGACAATAAGTCGTCCTACCAGTGCTCCTTTGGGGCCCACCGTGATATATCTATTTATCCACATCGTCCATCCATTTTCACATATCAGTGCAAGACATGATCCAAAAAATGAGGCAAATTCAACGCTCAAGTCGATCACACCAAATATGACTCTTGCATTTAATGTAACAAGTATTAATCACTATTGTTCAGTGCCACTGCTACAGTACGGCACGAGTAAATTAAATTAGATGTCCGCAATCTTACGTTGTTGGATTTCGATCAACTAAGTTGGTTCTTGAGCTTTTGAGTGTTTTTGGAGTAATAGAAGCTTAAGTGATTATATGATCATATCACTCATCCCAAGCCTCTATACCATTGAGTTGTAAGTCATCTTCCGTAAGATTAACACTCTAATAAGGATTCCAACCTCTACTTTGAAGATGTGCTTGAACTCTTCTATTTTTTAGAGATTAATGTAATACTCCATTTTTTTTTTAAACGGTGGGTTCCACTGTTGCCTTTGGTGTGGCCCACCTGAACTATGCATGGATCTCATTTTTGGGCTCATGCCCTAACTTTGAAGGGCAAAACTAATGAATGGTGTGGATTTATCACGTGATTCCTATGGGGCCCATTCTTAAAAAAAAAAAAAACAAAGCAAAGTGACGTTCTAACGAACGTCACCCCATATGCATCCATATCCTCCATGACTCCCTCTCTCTTTCCCCTTCTCTGCGGTATACGGTTGCGGATGGGAACCCATCCACCATGATTGCCATCATCATGCTGGGACCCACTCCTCAATCTAAACCATCCATTAAACTCAGAACCCACCAATTCACCTGACATTATTTTTATACCCTATTTCTCATGCTATCGAGAGAAAACTATAGAGAAAATCTATGAGAAGAAAAAGAGAGCTCAGGAGAAGGGAGAGTATCCATGAGGGTTCAACATCGAGTTCAGAGTTGATCAATCCAAGTTAGTACACGTAGAAATCAGCATCACTTCAGATTATTTTCCTCCCATCACAGCAGGTAGGTGATCAATCTTTATTGAAAGATTCATAAGAAATTACCTTATATAATTTAGACATTGAAAGATTCATAAATAATTCCCTATTGAAGGATATTCTTTATTTGACTACTGAACCAATGCAAATATTATTATTTTTATTATTATTATTATTTTCATTTGACATTATCTAGTGGTGATGATGAATATTTATTATGTGAACAATTATTATTTTTTAATGTAATGATTCTTACAGGTGTTCTGCCCTAAAAGGATTACCATATTATTTGTTATACGTGCTCTGATATTATTTGTTACAATGTTTCCTTTTAAGTTAGATATATCGTATGTGAATAATTATTCTTTTATGCAATGATTCTTACGGGTGCTCTGCCCAGGGTCAATCCCGAAATGATCAGTATGACACGGGTGCTCTGCCTAGGGTCATTCCCAAAAGGATTGGCACAGGTGCTCTACCCTGGGTGCACTACAAGAAAAGCCACTTTTACCAACGAAAATTTTTGTAGGCAAAAGTCTGATTTTCGTAGGCAAAAAGTTTTACCCGCGAAAATTTTCGTTGGCAAATTCCTCACTAAAAGTCCGAGGGGAACACCTTTTACCCACGAATTTTTTTTTTTTGTTGGCAAAGGTAAGACTTTTGCCGACGAAATATTTCGCAGGCGGAACATTTTACTAACGCTAATTTTCGTTGGAAAAAATATTGACAAAACTTTTTACCTACGAATACTTTTGTAGGTAAAAATATTTACAAGACTTTTTAGCTACCAACAATTTCGTAGCTAAAAATATTTAAAGACTTTTTACCTAAGAATATTTTCCTAGTTAAAAATATTTAAAACACTTTTTACCTACCAACAATTTCGTAGCTAAAAATATTTACATGACATTTTACCTACCAACATTTTCGTAGCTAAAAATATTTAAAACACTTTTTACTTATCAACAATTTCGTAGCTAAAAATATTTACAAGACATTTTACCTACCAACAATTTCATAGCTAAAAATATTTAAAATACTTTTTACCTACCAACAATTTCGTAGTTAAAAATATTTATAAGACTTTTTAACTACGAATATTTTCGTAACTAAAAATATTGAAAACACTTTTTACCTACGAATATTTTCGTAGGTAAAAACATGGATGGGACTTTTAACTACGAAAATTTTCGTAGGTAAAAAATTGGATGAGATTTTTACCTACGAAAATTTTCATAGGTAAAAACTTTGATGAGACTTTTACCTACGAAAATTTTCATAGGTAAAAGTTTTTTTTTTTTTTCTCACACAAAATTCTTGATATACACCTGTTACAATATATTTCTTGATATACACTTGTTATATAATATATTTCATCATATTCACATTCACATCTATTTAATTCCAAAGTACATAAATAAATCCATTCAAACGTAAACTACATCATGCATAAATACATAAAAGTTTAACATCGTAAATAAAATACAAAAAATCACAAAGATGGAGGCGGAGGTAGTGGGGCATCGATAGGTAAGCGTGCGGCGAGAGCCTGAAACATCTCCGCTATCTGTTGCTCATGATCCACCCACATCTACTCCATCCTCCTCTCCTGCTCCTCCCTCAACCTCGCATGCTCCTCTATTCTCATCCTCTCCTGCTCCTCCCTCTGTCTCGTCAGCTCCTCCATCCTCTTCTGCTGCTCCTCCATCGGCCTATCTAGCTGCTCACTCTTCCTCTCCAGCTACTCTCTGATGTCATTGACGACAACCTGTAATTGCTGAACCTCTCTCTCTCTCTCTCTACGATATCAGCTCGGCGGGTGGCACTCTTGCCAACGACGATGGATCGGGTGGAGGCAGCTCTAGCGGGTGCCATGAGCTGGCACCATGGCCAAGCACACGCACATATCCAGAACGGGTGCCAAGCACCTCACTCAAGATCTCTGGCTCACTCCGCTGTGTACCATCGGGAGTGGGCTGACTGCGTAAGGTGTCCATCGCCGCCTGTAATGAAAATATATGAATTTTCTCAAAAAAATGACATTATTATAATTTAATGCAAATAAATTTTACAATGTAAAAATTTTTACCCAAATCTCACCGGCACTAGGATGTACCCAAGATCCCGTCACCTGCCGACAGTGAGTCCCTTTATAGAGATCTATTGGTTGGGGCTCTTGGCCAGTGATGAAATCTCGTTGTGCAATCGAAAGGACAATAGAGTTAATATAAAATGCATTGAAAGAATATATCAACTTAATAATTGTCAGTAATTTCTTACCATGTCGTGATGAATTTGTACAAATGACTTTGAACCAGCTACGTGGTTCACTACTAATGTAACGCTCTGAAATTCGGGGGTCAAGTATGAACTCAACTCCCGAGTTCCAACGCATCACTTATGCAACATACACAATGATGGTTAAATGTTGTCTGAGTTAGCGCAATAAACATGAATGAGATTATACCAAAACAGTAATTCATACTCCAGTTCAATTGTATAAAGGTAAGCGGAAGACTGAAATTGTATATTCAAAATATGTAAAGTAACAAAAATTTGTGAACTTCAGAGTATGAGTACTAACTGAGTACCAATATACATGTAATTGTTTCTAAGTCAAAAAAATCAAAATACAACTATGTAGATAAGCCCTGGAATCTCCGCGATGCAGTCGGCCTAAGCATAGCCGTTAGAGTACTGCATAAAGGAGAACTCCTCCTGATCCTCCTCGAAGTCGAGCTCCGGCTCCTAAACAGAGGCGCCATCTACACCTGCGACAGAGTCTGGTGGGTGTTGCAAACACCGTCCCGTAATGTGGGAGTGAGTAGCTAACTCAGTGGAACAATAAAGCATAGGTTAACATGTTATCAAATCAATCAAGCAGTAATGATAATGCAAAGACAAATCAAACATTTCTAATTACTCTTGTTAAGTGCAAAAATGATATGACATGATGCTGTATGCCCTTGCCAAACCACCCTCAAGCGACATCATCTTACGTTCGCGAATGCTAACTCCCTCAGTGCGCCACATCTACAAAGCACATGCGGTGCGATGATGCTCATGATTACCAAGTTTTTATTAATCCATTTCAACCAAAGTATTGGGAAACTAAGGTACCTCCCTTATATCATTCCCAAACATGATCCATTCTAGGGTCGTCAATCCTAGCTAATCTCATACGATATTATGGTTTGAGAAGCATAGTGAAGGCATCGCAAAGGGCTCGTCACACCGTCAGCGGATACAGATCTCACCGTATGCGGCTCAATTGTTGGCCGTCACTCAAGTACATATCTCACCGTACTTGGCTCAATCACTAGCCGTCACCAAGTACGTCTCACCGTACTCGCTCAACTCATACTCTAGTTAATTGTGAAAGACTCGTCGCCAATCACAGACACTTGGAGTATACTCGAAGATACTACGGAGGACTCGTCGCTCGTCAGCACGATCACAGGTCTCACCGTACTCGGCTCTCGCCGTAAGTATCGACAGCTCGAATATAGTGTCCCATACCGCCATAATCGGCTCACGAGTTTGGTTGCGCAATGGTCACTACGGGGAGGCACATGACCCCAGCGTAGGCCGACAGCTCGACCACGATGTCCCATACCACCATGTCCGGCTCATGCGTCTTAGCGGATCGAGGTACCATGATTAACGGGATCACTACTGGTAAGTTTAGTACCCTAGGTTCAAGCAGTAGCGACCAAACATGGTGAACATACATATACACATATCGGTTTGCTTGACGAGCCTGACTAGCTCGAGCGCACCACAAGTTGAGCGATATGGAGCGCAAAAGCACTCCGTGTGGCCAACCACTATCGCCAACCGAAATACAACTCGGGTTCGCCAGACACGTCCGTTGTGGCGATATGAATCTCAGCCACAACCGCAAGTCTGGTACCGAATGTTTGGACTATAGGCATAGTCCCAAACTCAAACAGTTGTAAAGCATGAAGTAAAACATGTTAGCAGGCATATTATAAAGCATGAAGTAAAGCATGTTATAAAGCATGTTATAAAGCATGTTGTAAAGCATGTTGTAAAGCATGTTATAAAGCACTATACACATAGGGATACAATTACATACGCATCATAAGTGAGTGGTTATAGAGAACCACCGCATAGAGGGGACCCTACATGTCTCTAAGGGAGTCGGGAATTCTATATCAGCGTCTATCTAAGGCACTAACACCCAAGCTTCTATGCACACAAGCATGTACACCAAACACTTAGAGTGTGCGATGCCAACATACATAACGTATGTTAGCAATTGCGTATTAGGGCTATTCTTTTGCCAAGCGGTTAATTTACCCGCGTATATCATAATCATACAACAAATAATCATGACAATTACATTTCCAAATTTTACACATATGCGGTATTTCTGGAATACGCAATTTCAACATACTTGTCATTTACAAGGGAACATGTATTTTGGCGATTCCTTTCGCCAAGCTAGTATTTTATACATATATTGTATAATCATACATTAAATAAACATGTCATACATTTTTCCAAAAAAAGTACATATACGGTATTTCTAGAATATACAATTTCAACATACGTAGCATTTACACATGAACATGTATTTCAGCAATTCCTTTCACCAAATTAGTATTTTATCCATATAACATATAATAATACATTAAATAAACATGTCAAACATTTTTCCAAAAAAAATACGTATACGGTATTTCTACGTACACCTAGAGTATGTGAAATTTCAATTTCTACAACGTTAATCGAAACAGGAAACGGAAAGCACTTTGTACATGTGCATTTACAAGCAGATCATGAATCTACCATTATCTGACATTGAAAGCGTTGAAAACCGTAACTTATACACTTAAAGTCCTCACCTTTGCCTTTGGAAACGAAACGAATCGGAAGGGTAGAAGAACTTCCGTATACGGGAGATTTCTAGCCTAAAGAGCGGAATCGGTTAGTCGTTACACAACCCACATCGATCCCACTTCAAATCAGACCTAGGGTTAGGGTTTCTTACCTTCAAATGAGATGGATACCGCCGGGAAAGCGCCTAGAATAGGGCGGTGTAGGCCGTGTAACAAGCTAAAGCAGGAGGAGGGAAATCGGCAACAAACTCCAAGTCTTTCTCTCTCTTTTCTCTCTCTCCCTCTAGGGTTTTTCTCCAAAATTCGTATGGCTGTGAGAGGGGCTGTTCTAAGCTCCTTTTATAGCCAAAAACATTACGAAATTAGACTCAGGTTCAAGGGGTACTGCTAATATAGGATATTCGTCGCTTTTCCAGCTCAAAAGGGGAGTTCTGGTAGCCCTCTTTGAACCAAACGTCAGACTTAAGCTCACCATCGATGGATCTACGTGGGATTACGTTTTTGACTCGATCGGATTCCCAGATCGCACGTGGCGGACCACTTTCGCCGACGGTCAGTGGGCCACGATCGAAATGCCAAGTATATGTAAATGTTCCTGAAATTTTTCTTAATCTGAGGGTGTAATTTGGTCTGATTCTGACGGTCAAGTTGCTTAATACTGACGCGTCAACGAATGATGCCAGATCACTATTCCAGATATTTATTTTGGCATGGGAATAGTATTTTTCACACTCCCTCGCTCCGAATCGAAACGAATGGCCATGGAACATCGGATGGATCTGATTTTTGAGATGATTGTTAAGCCCAGTGGGGCGGTCCTAGTTCCTTAGGTTCGGGTTAATTGGACTCCCGATGTGCGATCTAGACCTAATACGAAGTTTCGTTTCATTCCCGAGAGCAGACGGGAAATCAGTTTGGTTCTAAACTTTAGGGTAACCTAGCGTCAATGATTCTGCAACTTTTGGGTCTTGCAGATCATATTTAAAGCGATCCTATCGGATTTCATGACTAATCGAGTTTAGTACTTAGTTAACTTTGTTAAATTTCTAAAGTATTTAATCCTACGTGATTTCTGGTCGAGGTGGTACTCGACCCAATGTACTGGAAATTTTCGGTCGTTACAATCTACCCCCCTTAAACAAAAAATTTCGTCCTCGAAATTTATACCTTTTCGTACTCCTCGAGAAGCTGAGGGTAGTTTTCCCGACCTCGGCCTCGCCTCCCGGTAGCTTCCTCTTCGAATGATGTGTCCAAAGCACCTTCACAAGTGGGATGACCTTGCTACGCAGTACCTGCTCCTTCCTGTCAAGGATGCGCGTCGGGCGCAACTCATATGTAGCATCCTCGCTCAACTGTACCTGCTCCCATCTGATGATATGCGAAGGATCAGGAACGTACTTCTTCAACATAGATACATGAAATACGTTGTGTACGGAAGCAAGTGGTGTAGGCAAGGCGAGACGATACGCCACATCACCCACTCGATCCAGTATCTGAAATGGACCGATAAACCTCGGTGTGAGCTTCCCCTTCTTCCCGAACCGAAGGACTCCCTTCATAGGGGAAACCCGAAGGAACACATGATCACCGACCTCGAACTCCAGCGGTCGCCGCCTCGTATCGGCGTAACTCTTCTACCTGCTCTGCGCTGTGAGTAATCGACGCCTGATAATGTCTACCTTCTCTGTAGTCGCCTGTACCAACTCTGGGCCAATCAGACTACGCTCTCCAACCTCTGCCCAACAAGCAGGGTGCCCTACAAGGCCGACCATATAGAGCCTCATATGGGGCCATGCCAATAGTCGCCCGGAAGCCGTTGTTGTAGGTGAACTCGCGTACGGAAGACAAGCCATCCCACTTTGTCCTTGAAGTCCAACACACATGCTCGCAACATATCCTCCAGACCGATTCACCCGCTCTGTCGCCCATCGGTCCCGAGGATGAAACGCCGACCGAACTTCAACTTCACACCCATCGCCTCCTGGATACGAGTCCAGAAGATAGATGTGAACCGCGTGTCTCTGTCCGACACGATCTCTAAAGGAACCCGTGCAGACGGACGGTCTCCCTGATGTACAATCTAGCTAGCTCGTCTGCAGAGTTCATAACTCTGATAGGGAGGAAATGGGCCGATTTGGTCAACTGGTCCACAATCACCCAAATGGAATCGTGTCCCTTCCTCGTCTTCGGAACCCCGATATAAAGTCCATGGAGATGAAGTCCCACTTCCACTCCGCTATAGGCATGGGCCAAGTAGTCCAGGAGGTCGGCGATGTTCCGCCTTGACCTGCTGGCACGTCAGACATCGAGACACATACTCAACAATGTGGGCCTTCATGTTATCCCACCAATACGTCCGTCTCATATCCTGGTACATCTTCGTACTACCAGGATGCATCGCAAACTTCGAGTTATGGGCAGACTCGAGAAGCTCGCGTCTCAAGTCAGGCACATCTGGAACACATAGGCGGCCACGGAATCGTAAACCCCCATCAGAACCAACTCTCCACTCGGAGTCCACGGCGTCGCTAGCCTGCTCTCGAAGCTCAGACAGCCGTATGTCGCCCTCCTGAGCCTCAACAATCCTGTCATCAATAAGTGGTCGCACCCGAACATGCGCAACACACTCAAATGGCTCCTCGACAGTGAGTCTCTGCTCGAAGTCCCGCACAAACTCCATCATGTCCCACTCGGCTATCATCAGCGGTGCCGCAAATGCAATCGCCTTCTTGCGGCTCAATGCGTCTGCCACAAGGTTCGCCTTGCCAGGATGGTAGGAAACCTCGAACTTGAAGTCCTTCAAGGTCTCCATCCATCGGCGCTGTCTCATATTCAAATCCCGCTGTGTGAATATGTATTTAAGGCTCTTGTGGTCGCAGAAAAGCTCGAACTCCTCACCGTAGAGGTAATGTCTCTCCGAGCTTCAATGCAAAGATGACACCGCCAACTCTATGTCATGTGTAGGGTAATTCTCCTCGTGCTTCCTTAATTGACTCGAGGCATACGAAATCACCCTATCCTTCTGCATCAGCACACAACCCAAACCGTGTATTTCACCCCTTGCTCTGGCAATACTAGCACAGGGGCGGACGTCAACTTGTCCTTTAGCTCCTTAAAAGCTGCCTCCGCCTTCTCATTCCAGGCGAACTTCAGGTCCTTCCGAGTCAGCTGAGACAATGGTCTGGCGATCTTCGAGAAATCCCGAATAAAACGTCTGTAGTACCCAGCCAGACCAAGGAAACTCCTCACCTCAGTAACCGATTCAGGCTGCTGCCAATCCTGAACCTCAGCTACCTTAGCAAGGTCCATTGCTATCCCATCCTTGGACACTACATGTCCCAGGAACTTGACTTCCTCCTGCCAGAAGTCGCACTTCTTGTATTGCGCAAACAACTGGTTCTTCTTCAGTGTATCCAATACCGCTCGCAAGTGCTCCTCGTGCTCCTCCCGACTCGTGGAGTATATCAAGATGTCATCGATAAAGACGATGACAAATCGGTAAAGGAAGGGCCGAAATACCCGGTTCATCAGATCCATGAACACGGCTGGTGCGTTCGTCAGACCGAACGACATTACCAAGAACTCATAGTGCCCAAAGCACGTCCTGAAGGCTGTCTTCTGCACGTCCTCCTCTCTCACGCGCAACCGGTGGTACCCCGACTGAAGGTCAATCTTCGAGAAATACTTCGCCCCCTCAACTGATCGAATGGATCATCAATCCTGGGCAAAGGATATTTGTTCTTCACCGTGACTTGGTTCAGCCTACGGTAATCAATACATAACCGTAGCGACCCGTCCTTCTTCTTCACGAACAACACAGGTGCTCCCCAAGGAGACACACTAGGTCGAATAAAACCTTTCTCTACAAGTCCGTCAATCTGTTTCCGCAGCTCCTCCATCTCACATGGAGGCATACGATAAGTCGGCAACGAGATGGGCGTCGCACCAGGCGTAAGGTCAATCATAAAATCAATTTCACGCCGAGGAGGTAAACCAGGGATAGTCTCAAACACGCCTGCAAATTCTCGAACCACAGGCGTACCATCTACTGTCGGACCATCAATCGGCACAAGTAAAGCAGCATAACAATCAACTCGACAGGGCCAATCCGACCTGCACCGGGAACGTGAAAGCTGCACCGTCAGGTTCATAGGCCGTCACGATCCGAGTATTGCAATCTACCTCCGCCCTCATCCTGGTGAGCCAATCCATACCAAGGATAACGTCGTAGTGCCATAGAGGAGCAACAATGAGGTCGACGAGCACAGTGCTGCTACCCAAAACTACCGAGCAACCCTCGCATAATCGTGTGACATCCGAACAGGTCCCGGTAGCCGTAGTGAGTCTCATTCCCTTAGTGGGAATCGTATGCAAAGATAGGTGTTTCACCGCCCCACAAGAAACAATAGAAGTGGTGGACCCAGTGTCTACCAATAAAGAAACAGGAGTGCCATGAATAAAAGTCGTACCCTCGAAAGCCGTCGGAGCTGAAACCGACGTCTCGGTGCCTCAGCCATAAGCGTATGAACGCGCGCCTGCTGCTGATGGTTCGGCTGAGGAGCCAAGGGTCGCTGTGGCGGCCTGAAGGACGGCACGGGAGGTCGGAATGAATGGTGTGCAGGAACGGTCTGTAGCGGCGGAGCTGATATGGCCTGTGGATAAGGGCGACCCAATCTCTACGGTGGCGCAAATCCGCTAGCCCTCATGCGCGAGAAGCAGCTCTCAGCAGGGTGTCTAGGTTTCCCGTAAAACGTGCAGGTCACCAACGGCCGTCTCATAGGAATAACTGGCGCTGCGGCCCTAGGGGGAGAATCAGCCCGAGGCCTCTTGCCTAAGATAGGCCCTCGCTTCAGTAAATCTGTCGCGGTTTCTCGCAACCATAGTACCACGTGATCGGCCAAACGGTCCACATCCTCTTTCGGCCGTCATGGACATGTGGACCAACGCCGCATATGTAGGAATACGTGGCAGCATATCCTCGACCGAATCTCCAGTCGCAAACCCAAGGAGAAACGACGCATCCGCATCTGCTCATCCACCAGTATAGTCGGGACAAAGTGGCCCAACTCTGTGAAGCGGTGCTCGTACTCCGTGATCGTCATGCCTCTCTGCCTGAGGCGCAAAAACTCTTCCTCCCGCTCATGCCGATAAGTCTGCCGGTAGTACTTCTCGTGGAACCGAGACTCGAAAGCCTCCCAGGTCCACACGAAATCTCCTGCGACCGTGCGCAAGACGCTGTCCCACCATAAACTGGCCTCCCTCTCAAACATGAAGGAAGCCAGCTCGACCTGCTCTGCCTCCGAACAGTGAAGCATCCGTAGCATCTTGGAGATGCGGTCTAACCAGAACTCCGCCTCCTCGGGTCTGTGAGAACCCATAAATGAGGGAGGCCTCAAGCGCTGGAATCGCTCGAGTAGACCGCGTGTACCGACCTCTCCAGTAGGAGGTGCGACGGATGGGGGCAGAGGCACATCCTCAACCTGAGCAGGAGGCCCATAATGCTCATCAAGATGTGTAGATGTCGTAGGTGGAGTCGCACTACCACCACGGGACAAGGCCTCAGCGATAGTGGCCATAAGCTGCTGGTGCTGCTGCTGCTGCTGTATCTGCTGCTGATGCATCATCATCATCAGCTGCTCAAACCTATCAGTCGACGGAGCAGCCTGAGAGTCATCTCGCTGTGAAGAAGAGACGGCCGAAACGCATGGACCGGGGCGTATAAGGTGGCTGTCCACCGATAGGACCAACAGGAGGCTGATTAGATCCCAATCCACGGTCCGCAGGACCACTACTATCAGAAGGAGTTTGGTCCATAGAGCCAGTCAGACGGAGATGTGCCGTGCTCCGCAGTATCTTGCTCATGCAGCATGCCACATATACAACATAGGATACAACATTTGTGAGATACAACATAATACACTCCATAAAGCACTTAAGCATTCCACACATCATCAAACAAAAGAGGCTATATGCTTTTCATTTACTCAAAATTGTCATAATACATGGACTACAAAGTTTACATGAATCATGACGGAAATCACATGATAGCCAATACATCCACACATCAAACACCTAAACATGCTACTACCTAATACAACATCTGTACGAAAACACAAACCGCCTATCGCGGTAACTAAAGCAAACACAACATACAACAACATGGATGACTAAGCATCCGAAGTAGGCGGTGGAGGAGGAGCATTCTTATCCTGCGCACAGCACAGGATGGCCTTCAACGTACGGGACATCTTCTTGAAACTCTTCTTCATGTAGGCTTCATTCTCTTCAAGTTTGGTTCGAACTTGACCAATCTCAGCCCGAACTTGTCCAACCTCTTGCTGCAGGGCGGCTTGCCTCTCCTCAAGACGGGCCAATCGCGCATCAAAAGCATCTCGATCCACACCCTGCTCCTGAGCCGTAGGGGGTGAACTCTCCTCGGTGTCCTGAGCCTCAGGTTCTTCCTCCTGTATGTCATCACTGCGCTCCTCATCACTCTCAGCCTGGAGGTCAACACTCTCCTCTCCGGCGCTATCCGACTCATCTCCAGACTCGTCGAGTCGGGCTTGCCGCTGTTGAGGGCCGATCTTCATATTCCTGAGTGTCGCTTCATTTATGACTCGGACTGGTGCAAGATCCTCCATATTCAATCTGTAGCCTACATCACGAGCCATCCTGCAGATCAAGCGGCCAAATGGGAGCGAAAGATCATTCCTGGCAGAACGAACAACATGAACTATCTGAGATAGGATGAATGTGGGCAGGCATATGTTGTCCCCGCGTCCCATCTTGTATAGAAAGTCCACCATCACCCTAGTACATTCCGTGCGGTTATCCCACCGTGGGTATACATTGTATGTGAAGATGTGATGGAGCAAATGGAAGTCTTCGGACATCTTTGTCGCCGTAATACAATTTCCTCGCTTCCAAGTAACCCGGCGACCACAGAGAAATCGCATGCGACGATCCCTTTCCCGCGCACTTCTAGAGAAGTCATCACTAGGATGCACTTGACCAAGCGGGATCTTCGTGATTCGAACCACCTCATCCACAGTGATTGTGCGCCTTATGCCCCTCACAGAGACAGTAAACTGTAGAGGCTCTACTGATGAGTCCACGATGTGAGCATAGAAAGCGCGAACCGTGTGCTCACATGCGGGGGACTCGCCTTCAAAAATAGAATTCCATCCGATATCCACCAAGTGGTCCATCATCGGGTGTAGGCCAAACATTCTTTCATCCACATGAGCTTCAAACACAACCTTACGGCCCGCAAAGCGCCCATATTCCATGCCTATCGGATAAGCATTCCTGGCGGGGTGGTCAGGATCCAGGTCTCGCTTCGACCTAAACTCCCGCACGGTGCTTGTGCCGACCCCAACATCGGATCTTCTTCGGGAATGGGTCTAGCCTACTTGGGCCGGCGTCATCGGCCGCGCTGTTTTTCCTCTTTCCCATGAAAGATAGGATGGAGGAAATGGAGAAAATGGTAGCCACCACACCAAGGAGGGCCATGGAAAATTTCCAAAATGGGGAATCAAGGGGCTGATCTCCTTTATCTTCCTCAATCAACAATCCAACAGGTGTGGAAGGAGCTCAAGAGGTAGGAAATGAAGAAGGAACAAAAGAAAATGGAATGGGTTAGGAGATTACCCGATTTTGAGCTCCAAGGAGGGGTATGAGAGCTCCAACTTGTGAAAATGGGGAAAGGAGGAAGCTAGGGCTGTTGTGGAAGGTAGGGGTGTGTGAGTTATGGAAGGAAATGGAAGGATTAAAGGTTTGGAGGGATGGGTTTTTGAGAAAAATCGGAATGGGAGTGGAGGTGCTTGAAAAGAGGTGAAATGAGGAAGATGGGTGCTTCAGCCCTTTAAAGCCCAACCTAATGCCAAAATGGCACGTGCCAGGAGGTGTAGCAGGCTGGGCCGACCAACCTGGGCCTTGGACCCACGCCGGAAAACCATCCGGACCGCGGTCCGCCGCCGGTGCCGCGGCGTCGCCGCGGTCGGACTTGGCCGGGACCGCGCCGCCGCGGTGGGGCCCTGTTTGCCACATGTCCAGGGTGCCAAATGCACCCTGGTTCAGTCTGGGAGGTTAGTGGATTTACGTGGAGGGGCCCCCGACTCAGTTTAGTGCCAGAACGGTTAGTTCCGGCAAATTTCTGATCTAATCTGATTTTTCCTGATTTTTAACGACTAATTTTTGGTAGATTGTGACCTGGACACGTCAATAGACGGTCTAGGAGTGACTTGGGGTCCATAAGTGCGGTCGGGATCGAGTACGCACTCGATCAAACTGTTCATTTGTAATGAACTTCGCCGAACGGTGAAATCGGGAGACCTTAATACTGTTGCTAGGTTTTGCGCACCCTCCTAAGTATAATGCGTCAGCGTACGTAGTGGGGACATAACTCAGGTCCGGTTTAATCAAAATTATGCTCTGATACCAACTTGTAACGCCCTGAAATTCGGGGGTCGAGTATGAACTCAACTCCCGAGTTCCAACGCATCACTTATGCAACATACACAATGATGGTTAAATGTTGTCTGAGTTAGCGCAATAAACATGAATGAGATTATACCAAAACAATAATTCATACTCCAGTTCAATTGTATAAAGGCAAGCGGAAGACTGAAATTGTATATTCAAAATATGTAAAGTAACAAAATTTTGTGAACTTCAGAGTATGAGTACTAACTGAGTACCAATATACATGTAATTGTTTCTAAGTCAAAAAAATCAAAATACAACTATGTAGATAAGCTTTGGAATCCCCGCGATGCAGTCCGCCTAAGCATAGCCGTCAGAGTACTGCATAAAGGAGAACTCCTCCTGATCCTCCTCAAAGTCGAGCTCCGGCTCCTAAACAGAGCGCCATCTACACCTGCGACAGAGTCTGGTGGGTGTTGCAAATACCGTCCCGTAACGTGGGAGTAAGTAGCTAACTCAGTGGAACAATAAAGCATAGGTTAACATGTTATCAAATCAATCAAGCAGGAATGATAACGCAAAGACAAATCAAACATTTCTAATTACTCTTGTTAAGTGCAAAAATGATATGACATGATGTTGTATGCCCTTGCCAAACCACCCTCAAGCGACATCATCTTACGTTCGCGAATGCTAACCCTCGGTGCGCCACATCTACAAAGCACATGCGGTGCGATGATGCTCATGATTACCAAGTTTTTATTAATCCATTTCAACCAAGAGATTGGAAACTAAGGTACCTCCTTATATCATTCCCAAACATGATCCATTCTAGGGTCGTCAATCCTAGCTAATCTCATACGATATTATGGTTTGAGAAGCGTAGTGAAGGCATCACAAAGGGCTCGTCACCCGTCGGCGCGGATACAATCTCACCGTATGCGGCTCAATTCTGTGGCCGTCACCTCAAGTACATATCTCACCATACTTGGCTCAATCACTAGCCGTCACTCAAGTACGGGTCTCACCGTACTCGGCTCAACTCATACTCTAGTTAATGCGTGAAAGACTCGTCGCCAATCACGAGACACTTGGAGTATACTCGAAGATACTACGGAGGACTCGTCGCCGTCAAGACGAGCACACGGGTCTCACTGTACTCGGCTCTCGGCCGTAAGTATCGACAAATCGAATATAGTGTCCCATACCACCATAATCGGCTCACGAGTTTGGTTGCGCAATGGTCACTACGGGAGGCACATGACCCCGGCGTAGGCCGACAGCTCGACCACGGTGTCCCATACCACCATGTCCGGCTCATGCGTCTTAGTGGATCGAGGTACCATGGTTAACGGATCGCCACTCGGTAAGTTTGGTACCCTAGGTTCAAGCAAAGAGCGACCAAACATGGTGAACATACATATACACATATCGGTTTGCTTGACGAGTTCGACTAGCTCGAGCGCACCACAAGTTGAGCGATATGGAGCGCAAAAAAGCACTCCGTGTGGCCAACCACTATCGCCAACCGAAATACGACTGGGTTCGCCAGACACGTCCGTTGTGGCGATATGAATCTCGACCACAACCGCAAGTCTGGTACCGAATGTTTGGACTATAGGCATAGTCCCAAACTCAAACAGTTGTAAAGCATGAAGTAAAGTGAGGTAAAGCATGTTAGCAGAGCATATTATAAAGCATGAAGTAAAGCATGTTATAAAGCATGTTATAAAGCATGTTATAAAGCATGTTGTAAAGCATGTTATAAAGCACTATACACATAGGGATACAATTACATACGCATCACAAGTGAGTGGTTACAGCAAACCACCGCATAGAGGGGACCCTACATGTCTTTAAGGGAGTCAGGAATTCCATATCAGCGTCTATCTAAGGCACTAACACCCAAGCTTCTACGCACACAAGCATGTACACCAAACACTTAGAGTGTGCGATGCCAACATACATAACGTATGTTAGCAATTACGTATTAGGGCTATTCTTTTGCCAAGCGGTTAATTTACCCGCGTATATCATAATCATACAACAAATAATCATGACAATTACATTTCCAAATTTTACACATATGCGGTATTTCTGGAATACGCAATTTCAACATACTTGTCATTTACAAGGGAACATGTATTTTGGCGATTCCTTTCTCCAAGCTAGTATTTTATACATATATTGTATAATCATACATTAAATAAACATGTCATACATTTTCCCAAAAAAAGTACATATACTGTATTTCTAGAATATACAATTTCAACATACGTAGCATTTACACATGAACATGTATTTCAGCAATTCTTTTCACCAAATTAGTATTTTATCCATATAACATATAATAATACATTAAATAAACATGTCAAATGTTTTTCCAAAAAAAATACGTATACGGTATTTCTACGTACACCTAGAGTGTGTGAAATTTCAATTTCTACAACGTTAATCGAAACAGGAAACGGAAAGCACTTTGTACATGTGCATTTACAAGCAGATCATGAATCTACCATTATCTGACATTGAAAGCGTTGAAAACCGTAACTTATACACTTAAAGTCCTCACCTTTGCCTTTGGAAACGAAACGAATCAGCAAGGGTAGAAGAACTTCCGTATACGGGAGATTTCTAGCCTAAAGAGCGGAATCGGTTAGTCGTTACACAACCCACATCGATCCCACTTCAAATCAGACCTAGGGTTAGGGTTTCTTACCTTCAAATGAGATGGATACCGCCGGGAAAGCGCCTAGAATAGGGCGGTGTAGGCCGTGTAACAAGCTAAAGCAGGAGGAGGGAAATCGGCAACAAACTCCAAGTCTTTCTCTCTCTTTTCTCTCTCTCCCTCTAGGGTTTTTCTCCAAAATTCGTATGGCTGTGAGAGGGGCTGTTCTAAGCTTTTTTATAGCCAAAAACATTACGAAATTAGACTCAGGTTCAAGGGGTACTGCTAATATAGGATATTCGTCGCTTTTCCACTCAAAAGGGGTTACGTAGCCCTCTTTGAACCAAACGTCAGACTTAAGCTCACCATCGATGGATCTACGTGGGATTACGTTTTTGACTCGATCGGATTCCCAGATCGCACGTGGCGGACCACTTTCAGTTCGACGGTCAGTGGGCCACGATCAGAAATGCCAAGTACATGTAAATGTTCCTGAAATTTTTCTTAATCCGAGGGTGTAATTTGGTCTGATTCTGACGGTCAGGTTGCTTAACATCTTGCGCGTCAACGAATGATGCCAGATCACTATTCCAGATATTTATTTTGGCATGGGAATAGTGTTTTTCACACTCCCTCGCTCCGAATCGAAACGAATGGCCATGGAACATCGGATGGATCTGATTTTTGAGATGATTGTTAAGCCCAGTGGGGCGGTCCTAGTTCCTTAGCTTCGGGTTAATCGGACTCCCGATGTGCGATCTAGACCTAATACGAAGTTTCGTTTCATTCCCGAGAGCAGACGGGAAATCAGTTTGGTTCTAAACTTTAGGGTAACCTAGCGTCAATGATTCTGCAACTTTTGGGTCTTGCAGATCATATTTAAAGCGATCCTATCGGATTTCATGACTAATCGAGTTTAGTACTTAGTTAACTTTGTTAAATTTCTAAAGAATTTAATCCTACGTGATTTCTGGTCGAGGTGGTACTCGACCCAATGTACGGAAATTTTCGGGTCGTTACAACTAACTTTCTCCTATTGTTATAATTTATTTTGGTCATCTTCTGAACAAATTATTTATAATACATTGTTATTAATTACGAATTTAATTGTTACATTAAGATATCGTAAATATGTAAATATTACCTGAAAAGAATCAGACGAAAATCTATCACAGAGTATCTGCCAGTCATCACGGGTCACGTGCGACGGTGCGGACAGTGCGCCCTCCTTGCTTCTCATGCACTGCTTGTACTGCTTGTGTAACAAGGAGCGGTACTCCTTGAACCGCTCCTTGAACATGTCGTTGACTGCAAAGGAAATGTGCGGAACACTCAAATCCAATTCAAATTTATCCTACAATTTTGTAAATAATAGATTAAGACAATAAACTTATTAAGAAAATAACTTAATCGTAAATGAACTTTTATCAAATAAATTAGGATTTATAAGTATAGGTTTAGGTTTAGGTTAAGGTTAAGGTTAAAAGGTAAAGGTTTAGATTTAGGTTTAGGTTATATGTTATAGGTTATAGCTTCAAGGAATTGAGAATAGGTTAAGGTTTAGGTTAACGAAATCGGGTTTGGGTTCAGGTTCGGGTTTTCATGTTTAGGTATAGGTTTAGGTTAGGGAATTGAGATTAGGATTAGGTGTAGATTTAGGTTTAGGGATTTGAGAATACATTTAGGTTTTAAGTTTAGGTTTAGGTTTAATTATTAGTTTATAGGTTTAGGTATAGGTTATAGGTTATAAGTTTAGGTTATAGCTTCTAGGTTATAGGTTAAGGTTTAGGATATAGGTTTTGGTTTAGGTATGTTATAGGTTTTGGTTTAGGTTTAGGTTTAGATTTTAGGTTTAGGTTAAGGTTATAGGTTTAGGTTATAGGTTTTGGTTAGGTTAAGGTTACAGGGTTATAGGTTATAGGTTATAGCTTTAGGGAAGTGAGAATAGGTTAAGGTTTAGGTTTAGGAAATCGGGTTCGGGTTCGGGATCGGGTTTAGGTTTGGGTTTTCAAGTTTAGGCTTAGGTTTAGGTTAGGGAGTTAAGATTAGGATTAGGTGTAGGTGTACGTTTAGGTATAGGGATTTGAGAACACATTTAAATTTTAGGTTTAGGTTTAGGTTATAGGTTATAGCTATAGGGAACTGAGAATAGGTTAAGGTTTAGGTTTAGGAAATCGGGCTCGGGTTCGGGATGGGGTTTAGGTTTGGGTTTTCAAGTTTAGGTTTAGGTTTAGGTTAGGGAGTTGAGAATACGATTAGGTGAGGGTTTAAGTTTAGGGCTTTGAGAACACATTTAGGTTTTAGGTTTAGGTTATAGGTAGGTTATAGGTTATAGCTATAAGGAATTAAGAATCGGTTATGGTTTAGGTTTAGGAAATCAGGTTCGGGTTCGGGATCGGGTTTTGGTTTGGGTTTTCAAGTTTAGGGTTAGGTTTAGGTTAGGGAGTTAAGATTAGCATTAGGTGTAGGTTTAGGATTAGGGATTGGAGAACACATTTATGTTTTAGGTTTACGTTTAGGTTTAGGTTATAGGTTTAGGCTATAGGTAGGTTATAGGTTATAGCGGTAGGGAATTGAGAATAGGTTAAGGTATAGGTTAAAGAAATCGGGTTCGGGTCCGGGATCGGGTTTTCCTTTGGGTTTTCAAGTTTAGGTTTAGGTTTAGGTTAGGGAGTTGAGATTAACATTAGGTGTAGGTTTAGGTTTAGGGATTGGAGAACACATTTTGGTTTTATGTTTAGGTTTAGGTTTAGGTTATAGGTAGGTTATAGGTTATAGTTGTAGGGAATTGAGGATAGGTTAAGGTTTAGGTTTAGGAAATCGGGTTTGGGTTCGGGATCGGGTTTAGGTTTGGGTTTTCAAGTTTAGGTTTAGGTTTAGGTTAGGGAGTTGAGAATAGGATTAGGTGCGGGTTTAGGTTTAGAGATTTGAGAACACATTTAGGTTTTAGGTTTAGGTTTAGGTTTAGGTTTTAGGTTTAGATTATAGGTAGGTTATAGGTTATAGCTATAGGGAATTGAGAATCGGTTATGGTTTAGGTTTAGGAAATCGGGTTCGGGTTTGGGATCGGGTTTTGCTTTGGGTTATCAAGTTTAGGTTTAGGTTTAGGTTAGGGAGTTGAGATTAGCATTAGGTGTATGTTTAGGATTAGGGATTGGAGAACACATTTAGGTTTTAGGTTTACGTTCTGGTTTAGGTTATATGTTTAGGTTATAGGTACGTTATAGCTGATAGCTGTATGGAATTGAGAATAGGTTAAGGTTTAGGTTTAGGAAATCGGGTTCGGGTTCGGGATTGGGTTTTGGTTTGGGTATTCAAGTTTAGGTTTTGGTTTAGGTTAGGGAGTTGAGAATAGGATTAGGTGTAGGTTTAGGTTTAGGGATTTGAGAACACATTTAGGTTTTAGGTTTAAGTTTAGGTTTAGGTTTAGGTTTTAGGTTTAGGTTTTGGTTTTTTGGTTTAGGTTATAGGTAGGTTATAGGTTATAGCTATAGGGAATTGAGAATCGGTTATGGTTTAGGTTTAGGAAACTAGGTTCGGGATCGGGTTTTGGTTTGGGTTTTCAAGTTTAGGTTTAGGTTTAGGTTAGGGAGTTGAGATTAGCATTAGGTGTAGGTTTAGAATTAGGGATTGGAGAACACATTTAAGTTTTAGGTTTACGTTTAGGATTATGTTAAAGGTAGGTTATAGGTTAGAGCCGTAGGGAATTGAGAATAGGTTAAAGTTTAGGTTTAGGAAATCGGGTTCGGGTTCGATTGGGTTTTGGTTTGGGTTTTCAAGTTTGGTTTAGGTTTAGGTTAGGGAGTTGAGAATAGGATTAGGTGTAGGTTTAGGTTTAGGAATTTGAGAACACATTTAGGTTTTAGGTTTAAGTTTAGGTTTAGGTTTTAGGTTTAGGTTTAGGTTTTATGCTTAGGTTATAGGTAGGTTATAGGTTATAGCTATAGGGAATTGAGAATCGGTTATGGTTTAGGTTTAGGAAATCGGGTTCGGGTTTTGCTTTGGGTTTTCAAGCATAGGTTTAGGTTTAGGTTAGAGAGTTGAGATTAGCATTAGGTGTAGGTTTAGGATTAGGGATTGGAGAACACATTTAGGTTTTAGATTTATGTTTAGGTTTAGGTTATAGGTTTAGGATATAGGTAGGTTATAGGTTATAGCTATAGGGAATTGAGAATTGGTTATGGTTTAGGTGTAGGAAATCGGGTTCTAGTTCGAGATTGGGTTTTGGTTTAGGTTTTCAAGTTTTGGTTTAGGTTTAGGATAGGGAGTTGAGAATAGGATTAGGTGTAGGTTTAGGTTTAGGGATGTGAGAACACTTTTAGGTTTTAGGTTTAGGTTTAGGTTTACGTTTTAGGTTTAGGTTTAGGTTTTAGGTTTAGGTTATAGGTAGGTTATAGGTTATAACTATAGGGAATTGAGAATCGGTTATGGTTTACGTTTGGGAAATCGGGTTCGGGTTTTGGTTTGGGTTTTCAAGTTTAGGTTAGGTTTAGGTTAGGGAGTTGATATTAGCATTAGGTGTAGGTTTAGGATTAGGGATTGGAGAACACATTTAGGTTTTAGGTTTACGTTTAGGTTTAGGTTATAGGTAGGTTATAGGTTATCGCCGTAGGGAATTGAGAATAAGTTAAGGTTTAGGTTTAGGAAATCGGGTTCGGGTTCGGGATCGGGTTTTGCTTTGGGTTTTCAAGTTTAGGTTTTGGTTTAGGTTAGGGAGTTGAGATGAGCATTAGGTGTAGGTTTCGGTTTAGGGATTGGAGAACACAATTAGATTTTAGGTTTACGTTTAGGTTTAGGTTTTAGGTTTTGGTTATAGGTAGGTTATAGGTTATATGTGTGTAGGGAATTGAGGATAGGTTAAGGTTTAGGTTTAAGAAATCGGGTTTGGGTTCGGGATCGGGTTGTGGTTTGGGTTTTCAAGTTTAGGTTTAGGTTTAGGTTAGGGAGTTGAGAATAGGATTAGGTGTAGGTTTAGATTTAGGGATTTGAGAACACATTTAGGTTTTAGGTTTAGGTTTAGGTTTAGGTTTTAGATTTAGGTTTAGGTTTTAGGTTTGGGTTATAGGTTATAGCTATAGGGAATTAAGAATCGGTTATGGTTTAGGTTTAGAAATCGGGTTCGGGTTTTATTTTGGGTTTTCAAGTTTAGGTTTAAGTTTAGGTTAGGGAGTTGAGGTTAGCATTTGGTGTAGGTTTAGGATTAAGGATTGGAGAACACATTTATGTTTTAGGTTTAGGTTTAGGTTTAGGTTATTGGTAGGTTATAGGTTATAGTGTAGGGATTTGAGAATAGGTTAAGGTTTAGGTTTAGAAATCGGGTTCGGGTTCGGGATTGGCTTTTGGTTTGGTTTTCAAGTTTGGGTTTAGGTTTAGGTTAGGGAGTCGAGATTAGCATTAAGTGTAGGTTTAGGTTTAGGGATTTGAGAACACATTTAGGTTTTAGGTTTAGGTTTAGGTTTTAGGTTTAGGTTATATGTATGTTATAGGTTATAGCTATAGGGAATTGAGAATCGGTTATGGTTTTGGTTTAAGAAATCGGGTTCGGGTTAAGGATCGGGTTTTGCTATGGGTTTTCAAGTTTAGGTTTAAGTTTAGGTTAGGGAGTTGAGATTAACATTAGGTGTAGGTTTAGGATTAGGGATTGGAGAATACATTTATATTTTAGATTTACGTTTAGGTTTAGGTTATAGGTGATAGCTATAGGGAATTGAGAATCGGTTATGGTTTAGGTTTAGGAAATCGGGTTCGGGTTCGGGATTAGGTTTTGGTTTGGGTTTTCAAGTTTACGTTTAGGTTTAGGTTTGGGAGTTGAGAATAGGATTAGGTGTAGGTTTAGGTTTAGGGATTTGAGAACACATTTAGGTTTTAGGTTTAGGTTTAGGTTTAGGTTTTAGGTTAAGGTTTAGGTTTTAGGTTTAGGTTATAGGTAGGTTATAGTGTAACGACTCGTAAATTTTCGTACAATGGCTCGAGTACCACCTCGACCAGAAATTACTTAGGATTAAATCCTTTAGAAATTTACAAAGTTAATTAAGTGCTAAACTAGATTAGCCATAAAATCCATTTGAATCACTTTAAATACGATCTACAAGACCCAAAACTTGTAGAATCATTGACGCTAGGTTACCCTAAAATCTCGGATCAAACTCATTACTCGACTGCTCTCGGGAGCACGTTGAAACTCCGTATCAGATCTGGACCGCACATCGGGAGTCTGAATAGTACGAGGTTAAGGAATTAGGACCGCCTTGCTGGGCTTGACAACCATCTCAGAAATCAGACCCAGACAGTGTCCCACGGCTGCTCACTTGAGTCTGAAGCGAAGGAGTGTGAAAACACATGATTCCTTTACAAAATAAATATTTGGAATAGTGATCTGAGACTTGATACTTGCGGTCAATTCGTAAGCAATCAGACCGTCAGAATTTAACCCAAATACACTCTCGGATCAGGAAAAATTTCATAAACATTTACATGTGCTTGGAATTTCGGATCGAGACCCGCTGACCGTTGAACTGAAACTGGTCCTCCATGAATGATTTGGGAATCCGACTGAGACGAAAACTTAACTCTACGTAGATCCAAGGTTAGTGAGCTTAAGTCCGACTTTTGGCTGAAGGAGGCCCGCCAGAAACCCTCCGTTGAGCTGAAATAACGCTGCTTTGGTTATAACCTAGGTATACCTTGTCCTTAAGTCTAGTTTGGAGAGGTTTTAGGCTATATAAGGACCTTAGAACACCCTCTCTCACAGCCATACGAATTTGAGAAAAACTCTAGAGAGAGAAGTGAGAAAAGAGAGAGAAAGAGTGAGAGAAGTGGGAGAATCTCCCTGTTACTGTTTCCTATCCCTACCCTAGCTCCACCACTCCGTTCTTGCCACTTTTCCGGCGATACCGACTTCGTTTTGAGGTAAGAAACCCTAACCCTAACCTGTTTTGGAGTTGTGAAGAGTGTAGGTTATGAAATAGCTAACCTATTTCATTCTTTAGGCCACCAAACTCTCGAATACAGAAGCCTAGCAAACCTAGCGGATCCGTTGTGATTCCACGGTATAAGGTGAGGACCTGAGGTGTATAGGTTATGGTTTTCAATGCTTTCAATGTCAGATAATGATATATTCATGATCTGCATGCAATTGCACATGTACAAAGTGCTTTCTGTTTTCTGTTTTGATTAAAGATGTAAATTATGGAATTTTACATATTCTAGGTATTCGTAGAAAATACCGTATACGTATAAATTTTAAAAATGTGTTTGCCATGATTATTTGTTGTATGAATATATGATATATGGATAAAATACTTACTGGGCGAAAAGATTTGCCCTTATACATGTTATGCTAATATACACTATGTATATAGAATTAGTTTATTGTAGAAAATACCGTATACGTATATATTTTGGAAAGGTATTTGACATGATTATTTGTGGTATGAATATATGATATATGAATGAAATACTTATTTGGCGAAAGGATTCGCCCTAACACTTGTTTGCTAACATACGCTAAGTATGTTGAAATAGTGTATGCTAAGTGTTTGTGAAAATGCTTGTGTGAGTAAGTGTTCGGATGACGATGCCTTAGGTGGGTGTTGAGATGGGATTCTCAACTACCTTAGAGACACGTATGATTTCTTCCATGAGGTTATTTACTTAAACCGCTTACTTGTTCAATATATGTGTTTGTATTCCTATTTATGTAGTGCTTTATAACATGCTTTACAACTTGCTTTATAACATGCTTTATAACATATTTGTTAACTTGCTTGAATCACTTTATTTATCATGCTTTACTCCACATGCTATGAATAAGAATTGATTGAGTTTGGGACTATGTCTATAGTCTAGACAATCGGTACCAGACTTGAGATCGTGGTTGAGATCCATTTCACCACATAGGATGTGTTTGACGAACCCGAGTCGTACATCAGTTGGCGATAGTGGTTAGGCCACGCGAAGTGCTTATGTACTTCATGTCATCAACTGATTGTACGCTCGAGCTAGTCAAGCTCGTCAAGTAACCTGATTTGTCTAATGTGTGTTCACCATGTTTGGTCGCTACTGTTTAAACCTAGGGTACCAAACTTACCAGTGGAAATCCTGTTAACCATGGTACCTCGATCCGCTAAGACTCATGAGCCGGACATGGTGGTATGGGACACCGTGGTCGAGCTGTTGGCCTACGCTGTGGCCACGTACCTCCCCGTAGTGACCATTGAGCAACCAGACTCGTAAGCCAAATACAGTGGTATGAGACACTGTATTCGAGCTGTCGACACCTACGGCGAGAGCCGAGTACGATGAGATCTGTACTCGTGCTGATGGGTGACGAGTCCTCCGTAGTGTCTTCGAGTATACTCTAAGGTCTATGATTGGCGACGAGCCCTTCGCAGCGACTAGAGCATGAGTTGAGCCAAGTACGGTGAGACCTGTATTCGAGCTGACGGCCAGCGATTGAGCCGAGTACGGTAAGACCTGTACTCGAGCTGACGGCCAGCAATTGAGCTGCATACGGTGAGACCTGTATCCGTGCTGATGGGTGACGAGCCCTTTGAGATGCCCTCGCGATGCTTCTCGAACCATAATATTGTATAAGATTATCTAGGTTTGACGACCCTAGAATGGATCATGTTTGGGAATGATACAAGGGAGGTACCTTAGTTTCCTAATACTGCTGTTTGAAATGGACTAATAACTACTCGGTAATCATGCTCATCATCGCACTGCATGTGCCTAGTAGATGTGGAGCACTGAGGGATGAACGCATTCGCGAATGTAAGACGGAGTTGCATGAGGGTGGTTTGGCAAGGGCATTCATCATGTCATTTTATACTTGCATTTAATAAGAGTAGTTAGGATTGTATGATTGTACTGCTTTATCATTACTGCTTGACTGAATTGATAACATGTTAACCTATGCTTTATTGTTCCACTGAGTTACGGGACGGTGTTGTACACACCAACTAGACTCTGTCGCAGGTATAGAGGATGCGTCGATTCAGGAGGCGGAGCCGGAATACGATGAGGACCAGGACGAGTTCTCATACATGCAGTACTCTGACGGCTATGCATAGGCCGACTGGATCGCGGGGATCTCAGGATCTAACTTTAGTTGTATTTTGACCCTTCTTATTCAGAAACAATATATGTATATGGATACTCAGTTAGTGTTCATACTCTGGAGATCATGATGGTTTTGTTTCTTTACATACATATATATACAGTTCAGTCTTCTGCCTTCTTTTATACAATTGATCTGGAGTATGAATTACTGTTTTGGTATAATCCCACTCATGTTTATTGCTCTAACACAGACAACATTTAAACATCATTATCTATGTTGCATAAGTGATGCGTTGGAACTTGGGAGTTGAGTTTATGCTCGACTCCCGATTTTCAGGGCGTTACATATAGGTTATAGCTATAAGGAATTGAGAAACGGTTATGGTTTAGGTTTAGGAAACCGGGTTCGGGTTCGGGATCGGGTTTTGCGTTGGGTTTTCAAGTTTAGGTGTAGGTTTAGGTTAGGGAGTTGAGATTAGCATTAGGTGTAGGTTCAGGATTAGGGATTGGAGAACACATTTAGGTTTTAGGTTTACGTTTAGGTTTAGGTTATAGGTTTAGGTTATACGTAGGTTATAGGTTATAGCCGTAGGGAATTGAGAATAGGTTAAGGTTTAGGTTTAGGAAATCGGGTTCGGGTTCGGGATCGGGTTTTGATGTGGGTTTTCAAGTTTATGTTTTGGTTTAAGTTAGGGAGTTGAGATTAGCATTAGGTGTTGGTTTAACTTTAGGGATTGGAGAACACATTTAGGTTTTAGGTTTACGTTTAAGGTTACAGGTTTAGGTTAAAGGTAGGTTATATGTTATAGTTGTAGGGAATTTTGGATAGGTTAAGGTTTAGGTTTAAGAAATCGGGTTCGGGTTCGGGATCGGGTTTTGGTTTCTGTTTTCAAGTTTAGGTTAGGGAGTTGAGAATAGGATTTGGTGTAGTTTTAGGCTTAGGGATTTGAGAACACATTTAGGTTTTAGGATTAGGTTTAGGTTTAGGTTTTAGGTTTAGGTTTAGGTTTTAGGTTTTACTTATAGGTAGGTTATAGGTTATAGCTATAGGGTATTGAGAATCGGTTATGGTTTAGGTTTAGGAAATCGGGTTTGGGTTCGGGATCGGTTTGTAGTTTGGGATTTTCAGTTTAGGTTTAGGTTTAGGTTAGGGAGTTGAGAATAGGATTAGGTGTAGGTTTAGGTTTGGGGATTTGAGAACACATTTAGGTTTTAGGTTTAGGTTTAAGTTTAGGTTTTAGGTTTAGGTTTCGGTTTTAGGTTTAGGTTATAGGTAGGTTATAGGTTATAGATATAGGGAATTGAGAATCGGTTATGGTTTAGGTTTAGGAAATCGGGTTCGGGTTCGGGATCGGGTTTTGGTTTGGGTTTTCAAGTTTAGGTTTAGGTTTAAGTTAGGGAGTTGAGATTAGCATTAGGTGTAGGTTTATGATTAGGGATTGGAGTACACATTTAGGTATTAGATTTACTTTTAGGTTTAGGTTATAGGTTTAGGTTTAGGTTTTAGGTTTAGGTTATAGGTAGGTTATAGGTTATAGCTAAAGGGAATTGAGAATCGGTTATGGTTTAGGTTTAGGAAATCAGGTTCGGGTTCGGGATCGGGTTTTGGTTTGGGTTTTCAAGTTTAGGTATAGGTTTAGGTTAGGGAGTTGAGATTAGCATTAGGTGCAGTTTTGGGATTAGGGATTAGAGAACACATTTAGCTTTTAGATTTACGTTTAGGTTTAGGTTATAGGTAGGTTATAGGTTATAGCTATAGGGAATTGAGAATCGGTTATGGTTTAGGTTTAGGAAATCGGGTTCGGGTTCGGGATTGGGTTTTGGTTTGGGTTTTCAAGTTTAGGTTTAGGTTTAGGTTTTAGGTTTAGGTTTATGGTTTTAGGTTTAGGTTATAGGTATGTTATAGGTTATAACTATAGGGACTTGAGCATCGGTTATGGTTTAGGTTTAAGAAATCGGGTTCGGGTTAGGGATCGGGTTTTGCTATGGGTTTTCAAGTTTAGGTTTAAGTTTAGGTTAGGGAGTTGAGATTAACATTATGTGTAGGTTTAGGATTAGGGATTGGAGAACACATTTATATTTTAGATTTAGGTTTAGGTTTAGGTTATAGGTTATAACTATAGGGAATTGAGAATCGGTTATGGTTTAGGTTTAGGAAATTGGGTTCGGGTTCGGGATTGGGTTTTGGTTTGGGTTTTCATGTTTAGGTTTAGGTTTAGTTAGGGAGTTGAGAATAGGATTAGGTGTAGGTTTAGGTTTAGGGATTTGAGAACACATTTAGCTTTTAGGGTTAGGTTTAGGTTTAGGTTTTAGGTTAAGGTTTAGGATTTAGGTTTAGCTTATAGGTAGGTTATAGGTTATAGCTATAGGGAATTGAGAATCGGTTATGGTTTAGGTTTAGGAAATCGGGTTCGGGTTCGGGTTCGGGATCGGGTTTTGGTTTGGGTTTTCAAGTTTTGGTGTAGGTTTAGGTTAGGGAGTTGAGATTAGCATTAGGTGTAGGTTTAGGATTAGGGATTGGAGAACACATTTAGGTTTTAGGTTTATGTTTAGGTTTAGGTTATAGGTTTAGGTTATAGGTAGGTTATAGGTTATAGCCGTAGGGAATTGAGAATAGGTTAAGGTTTAGGTTTAGGAAATCGGGTTCGGGTTCGGGATCGGGTTTCTTGTGGTTTTTCATGTTTATGTTTTGGTTTAGGTTTGGGAGTTGAGATTTGCATTAGGCGTAGGTTTAGGTTTAGGGATTGAAGAACACATTTAGGTTTTAGGTTTACGTTTAGGTTTAGGTTACAGGTTTAGGTTATAGGTAAGTTATAATTTATAGCTATAGGGAATTTTGGATAGGTTAAGGTTTAGGTTTAAGAAATCGGGTTCGGGTTCGGGATCGGGTTTTGGTTTCTATTTTCAAGTTTAGGTTTATGTTTAGGTTAGGGAGTTGAGAATAGGATTTGGTGTAGTTTTAGGTTTAGGGATTTGAGAACACATTTAGGTTTTAGGATTAGTTTTAGGTTTAGGTTTTTAGTTTAGGTTTAGGTTTTAGGTTTTACTTGTAGGTAGGTTATAGGTTATAGCTATAAGGTATTGAGAATCGGTTATGGTTTAGGTTTTGGAACTCGGGTTTGGGCTCGGGATCAGGTTTTGGTTTGGGATTTCAAGTTTTGGTTTAGGTTTAGGTTAGGGACTTGAGAATAGGATTGGGTGTAGGTTTAGGTTTGGGGATTTGAGAACACATTTAGGTTTTAGGTTTAGGTTTAGGTTTAGGTTTTGGTTTAGGTTTCGGTTTAGGTTTTAGGTTTAGGTTATAGGTAGGTTATAGGTTATAAATATAGGGAATTGAGAATCGGTTATCGTTTAGGTTTAGGAAATCGGGTTCGGGTTCGGGATCGGGTTTTTGTTTGGGTTTTCAACTTTAGGTTTAGGTTTAGGTTAGGGAGTTGAGATTCGCATTAGGTGTAGGTTTAGGATTAGGGATTGGAGAACACATTTAGGTTTTAGGTTTACTTTTATATTTATGTTATAGGTTTACGTTTAGGTTTTAGGTTTAGGTTATAGGTATGTTATAGGTTATAGCTATAGGGAATTGAGAATCGGTTATGGTTTAGGTTTAGGAAATCGGGTTCGGGATCGGGTTTTGGTTTGGGTTTTGTAGTTTAGGTATAGGTTAAGGTTTGGGAGTTGAGAATAGGATTAGGTGTAGATTTTGGTTTAGGGATTTGAGAACTCATTTTGGTTATAGGTTTAGGTTTAGGTTTAGGTTTTAGGTTTAGGTTTAGGTTTTAGGTTTAGGTTATAGCTATAGGGAATTGAGAATCAGTTATTGATGTGCTATAGTTTTTATCCCTGTCGGTTGTCAGATTTGGGTGCCAAAATCACTGTTATATAACTTGCATAAGTGAAGCTCTCTCAAAGATCAATATTCATGAACAGGCAAAGCTCACAACAAGCAAAGCTCACAAGTAGAAAGATTCACTTAAAGATCAACCTTGACTGCACGTATTGCTCACAAGACAAGTCTCAAGAATGCAAGACTTCAAGAAGCATACAAGGTCGTTCGTAAAGAACTCAAGACACTTTCAAGGTTGAGCTATATCAAGATTTCAAGATTGAACTACATCAAGACTTTAAGGCTAAAACTTCAAGGTCACTTGTTCCTAAAGTTTCAATGTCCTTACTTCATGTTGAGGTTTGATTGACCTTAGGTTGACCTTAGGAGTAGGCTATTTTGGATACATAAGTCATATGTTTAAGTTACATGAGTTTGGGCAGTTCTAAGACTTGTCCTAGGCTTTGTTCGACTAGTCTTAGCTTTGCTTCGACTAGTCTAAGAAATTTCTTGATCAGTCGTGAGTTTTTTACAAAATTCAGATATTTTCTGTTAGGCTTCGACTAGTCCAGGAATCTGATCGACCAGTCGAAGGAACAGTGTCGACTGCATCTTCGACTAGTCGAAAGTCTTCGACTCAAAGTCCAGCGATGAAATTCAGGTTCTTCGACTAGTTGAAGGAGACCTACGACCAGTCGAAGGAGACCTATGACCAGTCGAAGGAGACCTTCAACCAGTCGTAGAACGGTCAAAGCTTATCGCGCCCGATTTTTTTCAAATCTGTTAATTCTTCGACTAGTCGAAGAGCTCCCTAGACCAGTCGAAGACGCAATCTGCTCACCTATAAATAGAGCAAGAATCTCAGAAGAATTCATAAAATTAATTAATCCATTCAAGCCAATCTTCGTCAAACTTCTAAGAGATAATTCTGTACTCTATCTAAGCTAAGTGTGCTTATTTAATATTCTCTTTCTTTATCTTTATTTAATTGATTTTGTTTTTGTTATTCCAATCTAATTTGATAAGAGGAATTGTTATTCCCTTTCTTTGGAATCAAAATCAATTAAGGCAAGCCCTATTTGGTTTAATTTAAAATCTATTAGAACTAGAACTATTGTAATTGAGTACTGGACATTGAACTTGGACATTCAATTATCTACTCTGACTTGGTTCTACTGGGCTGTTACAACGAAAGAGATAATCAGGTATTTTACATTTAATTGTAAATTCCTTTCTTTTTTGGTTTCTTTCAAGATTTGCCAGAAAAATCTTGTTGTATTGGTTATCTGAGGAAAGCCAGGAAAACTTAGAAGTGGGGTTTTTTAATTGTGTAAGCCCACAGACAAAGACATAATTGTAAAGGTTTTGAGTAAACCTGTGAAAACCTATTTTGTTAGTGAATGCTAATATCCCCTGTGTGAGGATATTAGGAGTAGAGTAGCATTCTGTGTGGCTGTTGTTTAACAGTTGGTGAACACACAGGCGAACCACTATAATCCCTTGTGTTGTGGTTGATTGATTTATACTTCTAATATTTAATTATTTATTTGTGGGATGTATGTATGGTGGTGAATGTTGTAATCATTTAATTCAAGCATTGTGGGAATTTTGTAATAGTTTAGAATTCATTTTCTGCTATTCCTTTATCAGCTTGATATTTAATTTTCGTTAAAGTTGTTCCAGCAAGGTTGCCCTGCCATTTTTATGGTGTATGGCTGTCCCTAGAATAATACATTTATGATTACAATTTATTTCAGTTCAGTTTGTGTTTATTTTTGTATTCCTCTTTGGTTTAAGATTTGATACAAGGATCTTTCTAGAAATAAGGTTGTCCTACCATAAACTCTAGTTTTTGGTGTAAGGTTGTCCTTAGAACAACATTTGTATCAACCTCTCAAGATCTGAATTTTGAGGTTGTTTTACTTTTCTGCATTGTGATTTATTTTGGCTATCATATTCTTTTTAATTCCACTGTTTTAAGTTTTATTTGGCATAGTCCTATTCACCCCCCTCTAGGACATTTAGCTAGGCCTTTTCAAGTGGTATCAGAGCCTAATAGCTCTATTTTAATTCTTGGATTTAATTCCTGAGCTAACGATATAAGCTATTTTAGATGTCAAATTTTGATAGCCTTCCAGTCACTAGGCCTCCACCCTTTGATGGCTCCAACTATGCCTATTGGAAAGCCAGAATGAGGATCTTCCTCAAATCAATGGATGAGAGTGTGTGGTAAGCCACAGTGACTTAATGGAATCCTCCTATTATAGAAGTTATTGAGGTTGACGGTTCAAAATCTATGAAACTCACGCCATATTACCAATGGACCACACTTCAGAAAAGTGAGAGTAGTGCAAATGCTAAAGCACTAAATGCAATCACTTGGATGAGTTCAAAAGAATCATTTCCTGTGATACTACAAAGAAAGCTTGGGATATATTAGAAATGACACACGAGGGTACTACAATTGTCAAAAAATCTAAAGTCCAACTCCTCACAACCAGATTTGAAGAAATTCATATGGAGGAAAATGAAATGTTTATGGACTTTTACACTAGATTGAATGACATTGTAAACTCAATGTGGGGTCTTGGCGATAAAATTCCAGAAAGTAAAGTATGTGCAAAGATATTACACTCACTTCCTGAACAGTTTAATTATAAAGTAACCATGATCCAGGAACTTCGTGATACGGATAATATGAGGGTAGAAGAACTAGTTGGTTCTCTATAAACCTACGAGTTAAACTTTAAAGCTCCTAAAGGTAAATCTATCGCACTAAAATCTTTTAAATGTAATTCAGAAGAAAATTCTGATTTAGAAGATGATATGGCTCTTTAGCTAAGAAATTTTACCAGATTTTCAAAAGCAAGAAAAGGGTTGATTTTTAAAAATTGAATGATAAAAAGAAGTTTAGACCCAAATTTTGAAAATCTTTGAAAGATAGTCAATGTTACAACTGTGAAGAATATGGGCACTTAGCAAATAGATGTCCTAAAAAGGACAAACCCAAGAAGAAGGGTATGTTGGCTACATGGGATAAATCATCTGATTCTGAAGCTTTTTTTGAATCAGAAGATTTTGAAACTGAGTCGGGCAATGAAGTTAAAGCTCTTATGACTCTAGCGAAATTCACATTTTCAGATAATGACTCAACAAGTGAAGAAAATCTGAGTAGTGAATGTGAAAATGAAGATGATCTTCAAGACGCTTACAATGCCTTATATGAGGAAAGTTGTAAAATTGCTGTCAAACTTAAACTTCAAAAAGAAAAGTTTTTTAAACTCAAAGAATGTTTTGAATCACTTGTCTTAGAAAAATCACAAATTTCAGATTGTTTTGAAAAATTAAAATGCGATTTGGAATTCAAAAAATCCCTAATTGTTGATTTGAAATCTGAAATTGAGAAAGTAAAAAATGAAGTATCTTCTCTTCTGAGTTTAAAGGACACATGGAAATATGCCCAAGGTGATCCAAAGTTAGAAAAACTTTTATCCGGATCAAGAAAATGTGGCGATCTATCCGGGTTGGGCTATGATAAAAATTTATCTCTTAAACAAAAGTATACTCCTCCTATGTTTGTGAAAGGAGAGTCCTCAAACTCAAAAGGGAAAAGTACTTATCAAGGTTTTTCTAGAAATTCAAAAACTTTTCAAAAACCTAGAAGCAGCCATGTCAACATTAATCAGAAATGAAATCCACTAGCTGAAAAGATAGTTGATTTACTCAAGGAGCTCTTAAAATCTAACTCTATAGGTCATTTTTACAACTATAAACAAAAGAAGACCAACTATGTTCCTGAACCCAAAACAGTTATGAAATGGGTTCCTAAAGTTGCCTGCTTGGTTGCTCACACTGCTTTCAAAGCAACAAGTCGTTCAAAGTGGTACCTAGATAGTGGATGCTCCAGGCATATGATAGGTGACAAAGCTTTATTCACGGATCTAAAAGATATGACTGATGGTTCAGTCACATTTAGTGATGGTAGCAACTGCAAGATTATAGGCCAAGGTACGGTTCAACTTTTTAATCTTCCTGTGTTTAAAAACGTTTTATATGTTGAAGGCTTAAAACATAACTTGCTTAGCATATCTCAAATATGTGATAATAACCATAGTGTTCGATTCTCTAATCAAAGCTGTGAGATACTAAACAATAAGGGTTCTGTAATATTAACTGGACGTAGAATGTCTAAAAATTGCTATATTATTAGCGAATCCAGCTCATCTAATCAAACATGTTATATGGTCCATACAAACGAGACTGATTTATGGCACAAATGTCTTGGACATGTACATTATCAAAATTTATATAGATTGAGCAAACGAGAACTTATAAGAGGTTTACCCAAACTTCAGAAATTAGATAAAATATGTGGTGAGTGCCAGATAGGTAAATAAACAAGGAACTCACACAAAAAGGTGAATTCAAATACCACATCAAGACCACTCGAACTCCTTCACATGGATCTGATAGGACCTACCAGAATAGAAAGTCAAGGTGGGAAAAAGTATATCCTGGTAATAGTTGATGACTTTACCAGATTCACATGGGTAGTCTTCTTAAGGGATAAATCTGAAACCCTTGAAGAAGTAAGAAAAGTTTTTAAAATGATTCAAACTGAAAAATCTTCTCAAATCAGTAAGAGTCGTAGTGATCATGGATTTGAATTTGAGAATAGCAATTTTGAGAAGTTCTGTACCGACCAAGGAATATTACATGAATTCTCAGCTCCCAAAACTCCACAATAAAATGGAATTGTGGAAAGAAAGAATAGGGTGCTTCAAGAAATGGTTAATGTCATGTTGAATAGCATGAAGCTCTCTAAAAATCTTTGGGCTAAAGCAGTCAACACAACTTGCTATATTATTAACTGAGTCTACACTAGCAAAGATAATAATAAAATGGCTTATGAATTGTGGTTCAATAAAAAGCCTACTGTCAAATACTTTCAAGTTTTTGGCAGCAAGTGGTATATTTTACGAGATCGTGAAAATTTGAGAAAGTTCGATACGAAGAGTGATGAAGGAATTTTTCTAAGATATTCCTTAAACAGTCGACCTTATAGGGTTCTGAACAAAAGAACTGGTGTGATTCAAGAGTCCATCAATGTTGTCATTGATAATCACTTAAACACGCCAATCCCTAATTCAGATAATGATGAAGTTCTAATCATTGATAAACTCGATACTTCAACGAATCAGACTGATTCTGAGTTGAGGACTGTTAAAGATCATCCAACCACATAAATTCTTAGAAACCCTCTCAACGGTGTTCGCACCAGTAGACAACTTGAGGATATATGTAATTATGTATGTTTTACATCCCAAATAGAACCATCTAGAAGCTCTTGCTGATGAGAACTGGATTGTTGCAATGCAAGAAGAACTTAACCAATTCGTAAGAAATGTTGTTTAGTATCTCGTACCAAGACCTAAGGATAAACACATCATTGAAACAAAATGGATTTTCAAAAATAAGTCTGACGAGCATGGAAATATAATTAGAAACAAGACTAGACTAGTGGTATAAGGTTATACTCAAATTGAAGGAATTGATTTTGATGAAACTTTTGCACCAGTAGCATGTTTTGAATCTATCAGACTATTTATATCCATTGCATGTTTTAGAAAGATAAAGATCTATCAAATAGATGTGAAAAGTGCTTTTCTAAATGGCAATTTACATGAAGAAGTCTATGTTGAATAGCCAATGGGTTTTGAAGATCCCAAAAATACTGATCATGTGTATCGGCTTAAAAAGGCACTTTATGGATTAAAACAAGCACCTAGGGCATGGTATGAGAAACTAACAAAATTTCTTTTAAGTCATAATTTTCAAATGGGATCTATTGATAAAACTCTGTTTGTTAAAAAACATAATGATCATATCTTAATGGTACAGATTTATGTTGATGATATCATTTATGGATCAACTTGTACTGACTTGACTACTGAGTTTGCAGATTTGATGAAATCACAGTTCAAAATGAGCATGGTTGGGGAATTGACTTATTTCCTTGGATTGCAAGTAAAGCAACAACCTGAAGGAATATTCATTTCTCAATCTAAGTATGCCTTGAATTTAATCAAGAGATTTGGATTTGAGAATGGCAAGAATTTCGATACTCCTATGAGTACTACTCTGAAACTCTCAAAAGACTCTAATGGTAAAAATGTTGATTCAAAACTTTATCAGAGTATGATTGGCAGTTTGTTATATTTAATTACTAGTAGACCTGATATTTCTCTAAGTGTTGGTATTTGCGCAAGATATCAATCTGATCCAAAAGAATCTCACTTGATTGCTGTTAAGCGGATTATTAGATATGTCGTAAGTACTGTAAATCTCGATCTCTGGTATCCTCATGAGACTAGTGTCCAATTAGCTGGGTACTCGGATGCTGACTGGGCTGGTAATCTAGATGATAGAAAATCAACTAGTGGTGGTTGCTTTTACATTAGAAATTTTCTAGTTTCCTGGTTTAGTAAGAAACAAAATTCTATATCACTTTCAATGGTTTAGTATATCGCAAATTGGTAATGCATGTACACAGCTTATTTGGATGCAACGAATGCTAAGTGATTATAGAATTAAACAGGTTCTATGTTATTACATTGTGATAATTCCAGTGCGATAAATATTTCAAAAAATTCTATTCAACATTCTCGTATTAAGCACATTGACATTAGATTTCATTATATTTAGGAATTAGTAGAAGAAAAAGTTATATCTCTGGAATATATTCCTACCGAAGATCAACGAGCTGACATTTTCATAAAACCTCTCGATAAAAGCAGGTTCAAAAAGATGAAATTTGATCTTTGCACGTGCATTTTAAAATGATTATTTATGCCTACTTGTATCATAGTGTATATATTTGCTAGATTGAATTCCAATTTTTGAATAATTTGTAAGAAATATGAATTTTTGGACATTCTTTGACCAATCGTGAGTATACTCGACCAGTCGAACTTCGACCGGTCGTAGATATCCACGACCAGTCGTAGATCTCGGGAATCACTTAAAATTTGAGAATTTTGCTTTCTTCCTCATTCCGTTTTTTCTCTTTAAGGAGCCGAGCTTCGACTTGTCGAACCCACTGTTCTTGTTCTTCAAGGTTAGTGTTCCATATACATTTTTCTTGCAGATCTGTGTCTAGATTGTTTCTTTTTCTAGCTTGAAGCTTTCTATTTTGGATTTCATTGAGATTTGGGGTTTGGATTTTGAAAAATCTGTTTTGAGTAAACCCACTTCTTAATCCTTTGCAACTTCTTATTTTGTTGTTATCATTATTGCAAATGGCTTCTAGAGGTAGAAAAACTACTTCCCGTGGTCCTTCCTCTTCCTCCAGATCGACCATTATCACTAAGCGTCATCTTCTTGTTCCCAATGACGATCCATCTTATGTTAGGGACATTAGATTACGTAAAGTTATTGTTGAACATCCTGTTGATGTTAATCATATTGCACCCTTTGACATCCTTCCTATGCTTGAAGCTGTAGGTTAAGTTAACTTATTACATTGGGGTGGGCTAGTATACCGGTCCATTGCCCAATCCATGTTTGTATGTATTAGTGATTTCTCACAGGATAATTTAACTTTTAAAATATCTACTAGAGAAGGGCCTTTTAACATTGATCGTCATTTAATTTCAGCCCTTATAGATATTCCTGTGAATGATGAGGGTATTCCTATCCATAACCTGACTGATAAACCCTCAGTTTCTGAAAAATGTATGCTCACTAGAGACTTGTGCAACATGGATGTTCATTGGACTCGTAAAGGGAATGCGCTTCCCGCAAGGTATTTGTTACCCAAATACAGAGTTCTCCACAAAATCTTTGTGTCTAATCTGTATCCTCGTTCGGGTAATAAAACTGACTTGACCTCGTTTATGGTTCGTGTTATCCATGCTATTGCCAGTGGTACTCAGATTTGTTTACCATCCTTAATCTGTCATTTCATTCTTCAGTTTAGACTCCATCCTGGTCATAGTGACATTCCTTTTGCCTATTTAATGACTGTATTGGCTACACATATGTTAGTCGATATGCCGGTTGATGAGGCACCTATCCATCATCTGATTTTCAACAATACTAATATCAATAAGATGAAGCTGGAATTACTTCCTGAACAAGGTGGTGGTGGTGGTGGTCATGAAGAAGCTGGTGATGACATTAATATGGATGACATTTTTGAGGAACTGGATTCTGATTCAACAAATGATCCAGATTTTGAACCATCTGATGTTGATGCACGTCTGAGTGCATTGGAGGATAAAGTTGAGAATATAAATGTAAAGATGGAAAACATGTCTGTTGCTCATGATTTACAATTCAAGTACATGTGCAAATATCTTAGACGATTGAACAAGGGCATGCACCAACTTGATCCCTTTATTCCCGCTCCGTCATCTGGTTCTGGTTCTGATTAGTTTATATGGGATTTCTGGTCTGTAATAACTTTATAACTTGGCACTAGGTTGACTGATTTGGAGTTGGATACTATCTTTGTTTTATGCTGGGTATTTGTTCTATGTGAAACTATGCTGAGTATCTCTATCTCTGGTTTTTGTTATAATCTCATAACTTCTCATGTTTACTCTCATATATCCCTTTATTTAGTTCTCCTTTATTGTTGTTTCCTTTGTCATATTGTGACAAAAAGGGGGGAAAATGGTTTGTTCTTAACGATGTGATTGTGAGAGGAGTAGCATTGGTTATGTTACTCAGGGGGAGTATGTTTGAACTAGTTGAATGAACTGGATGAATGTTGAATATTGAATATTGATTTGCAGGTAAGCCAGTTGATATTAACTGGTTCATGATTCTTTAACTAGTTGTTTTACTTTATGTTTATCTTGGTTATGTGTTTTGTCACTAATTTGACAAAGGGGGAGATTGTAAGTGCTATAGTTTATATCCATATCTGTTGTCAAATTTGTGGTGCCAAAATCACTGTTATATAACTTGCATAAGTGAAGCTCTCTCAAAGATCAACATTCACAAACAAGCAAAGCTCACAACAAGCAAAGCTTACAAGTACAAAGATTCACTCAAAGATCAACCTTGACTACAAGTATTGCTCACAAGACAAGTCTCAAGAATGCAAGACTTTAAGAAGTGACCAAGGTCGTTTGTAAAGAACTCAAGACACTTTCAAGGTTGATCTACATCAAGATTTCAAGATTGAACTACATCAAGACTTCAAGGCTAAAACTTCAAGGTCACTTGTTCCTAATGTTTCAGTGTCCTTACTTCATATTGAGGTTTGATTGACCTTAGGTTGACCTTAGGAGTAGGCCATTTTGGATACATAAGTCATATGTTTAAGTTATATGAGTTTGGGCAGTTCTAAGACTTGTCCTAGGCTTTGTTCGACTAGTCTTAGCTTTGCTTCGACCAGTCTAAGAAATTCCTCGATCAGTCGTGAGTTTGTTACAAAATTCGGATATTTTCTGTTAGGCTTCAACTAGTCCAGGAATCTGTTCGACCAGTCAAAGGAACAATATCGACTGCATCTTCGACTAGTTGAAATCTTCGACTCTAAGTCCAGTGATGAAATTTAGGTTCTTCGACTAGTCGAAGGTGACCTACGACCAGTCGAAGGAGACCTTCGACCAGTCGTAGAACGGTCAAAGCTTATCACGCCCGATTTTTTTCAAATCTGTTAATTTTTTGACTAGTCGAAGAGCTCCCTAGACCAGTCGAAGACGCGATCTGCTCACCTATAAATAGAGCACGAATCTCAGAAGAATTCATAGAATTAATTAATCCATTCAAGCCAATCTTCGTCAAACTTCTGAGAGATAATTCTGTGCTCCATCTAAGCTAAGTGTGCTTATTTAATATTCTTTCTTTAGCTTTATTTAATTAATTTTGTTTCTGCTATTCCAATCTAATTTGATAAGAGGAATTGTTATTCCCTCTCTTTGGAATCAAAATTAATTAAGGCAAGCCCTATTTGGTTTAATTTAAAATCTATTAGAACTAGAACCATTGTAATTGAGTACTGGATATTGAACTTGGACATTCAATCATCTACTCTGACTTGGTTCAACCGGGCTGCTACAACGAAAGAGATAATCAGGTATTTTACATTTAATTGTAAATTCCTTTCTGTTTTAGTTTCTTTCAAGATTTGCCAGAAAAATCTTATTGTATTGGTTATCTGAGGAGAGCCAGGAAAGCTCAGAAGTGGGGTTTTTTAATTGTGTAAGCCCACAGAAAAAGACACAATCGTAAAGGTTTTGGGTGAACCTGTGAAAACCTATTTTGTTAGTGAACGTTAATATCCCCTGTGTGAGGATATTAGGAGTAGAGTAGCATTCTGTGTGGCTGTTGTTTAACAGTTGGTGAACACACAGGTGAACCACTATAATCCCTTGTGTTGTGGTTGAATGATTTATACTTCTAATCTTTAATTATTTATTTGTGGGATGTATGTATGGTGGTGAATGTTGTAATCATTTAATTCAAGCATTGTGGGAATTTTGTAATAGTTTAGAATTTATTTTCGCTATTCCTTTATCGACTTGATATTTAATTTCCGTTAAAGTTGTTCCAAAGAAGGTTGCCTCGCCATTTTTATGGTGTATGGTCGTCCCTAGAATAATACATTTATGATTACAATTTATTTCGATTCGGTTTGTGTTTATTTCTCGTATTCCTCTTTGGTTTGAGATTTGATACAAAGATCTTTCCAGAAAAAGGTTGTCCTACCATAAACTCGATTTTGGTGTAAGGTTGTCCTTAGAACAACATTTGTATCAACCTCTCAAGATCTGAATTTTGAAGTTGTTTTACTTTCCTGCATTGTGATTTATTTTGGCTATCATATTCTTTTTAATTCCGCTGTTATAAGTTTTATTTGGCATAGTCCTATTCACCCCCCCTCTAGGACATTTAGCTAGGCCTTTTTAGTTATGATTTAGGTTTAAGAAATCGGGTTCGGGTTCAAGATCGGGTTTTGATTTGTGTTTTCAAGTTTAGGATTAGGTTTAGCTTAGGGAGTTGAGATTAACATTAGGTGAAGTTTTAGGACTAGGGATTGGAGAACACATTTAGGTTTTTGGTTTACGTTTAGGTTTAGGTTATAGGTAGGTTATAGGTTATAGCTGTAGGGAATTGAGAATAGGTTAAGGTTTAGGTTTAGGAAATCAGGTTTAGGTTCGGAATTGGGTTTTGGTTTGGGTTTTCAAGTTTAGGTTTAGGTTTAGGTTAGGGAGTTGAGGATAGGATTAGGTGTAGGTTTAGGTTTTGGGATTTGAGAACACATTTAGGTTTTAGGTTTAGGTTTTAGGTTTAGGTTATACGTAGGTTATAGGTTATAGCTATAGGGAATTGAGAATTGGTTATGGTTTTAGTTTAGGAAATCGGGTTCGGGTTCGAGATTGGGTTTTGGTTTGGGTTTTCAAGTTTAGGTTTAGGTTTAGGTTAGGGAGTTGAGAATAGGATTAGGTGTAGGTTTAGGTTTATGGATTTGAGAAGACATTTAGGTTTTAGGTTTAGGTTTAGGTTTAGGGTTTAGGTCTAGGTTTAGGTTTTAAGGTTAGGTTATAGGTTGGTTATAGGTTATAACTATAGGGAATTGAGAATCGGTTATGATTTAGGTTTAGGAAATCGGGTTCGGGATCGGGTTTGGGTTTGTGTTTTCAAGTTTAGGTTTAGGTTTAGGTTAGGTAGTTGAGATTAACATTAGGTGTAGGTTTGGGATTCGGAATTGGAGAACACATTTAAGTTTTAGGTTTACATTTAGGTTTAGGTTATAGGTTTAGGTTATAGGTAGGTTATAGGTTATAGCTATAGGGGTTGAGAATAGGTTAAGGTTTAGGTTTAGGAAATCGGGTTCGGGTTCGAGATTGGGTTTTGGTTTGGGTTTTCAAGTTTAGGTTTAGGTTTAGGTTAAGGAGTTGAGAATAGGATTAGGTGCGTTTTAGTTTTAGGTTTATGTTTAGGTTTAGGTTTTAGGTTTATGTTTAGGTTTTAGGTTTAGGTTATAGGTTATAGCTATAGGGAATTGAGAATCGGTTACTGGTTTAGGTTTAGGAAATCGAGTTCGGGTTCGGGTTCGGGATCGGGTTTTAGTTTGGGTTTTCAAGTTTAGGTTTAGGTTTAGGTTAGGGAGTTGAGATTAGCATTAGGTGTAGGTTTAGGTTTTGGGATTTGAGAACACGTTTAGGTTTTAGGTTTAGGTTTAGGTTTAGGTTTTAGGTTTAGGTTTAGGTTTTAGGTTAAGGTTATAGGTAGGTTATAGGTTATAGCTATAGGGGTGAGAATCGGTTATGGTTAGGTTTAGGAAATCGGGTTCGAGTTTGTGATTGGGTTTTGGTTTGGGTTTTCAAGTTTAGGTTTAGGTTTAGGTTAGGGAGTTGAGAATAGGATTAGGTGTACGTTTAGGTTTACGAATTTGAGAAGACATTTAGGTTTTAGGTTTAGGTTTAGGTTTAGGTTTTAGGTTTAGGTTTAGCTTTTAGGTTTAGGTTATAGGTTATAGCTATAGGGAATTGAGAATCGGTTATGATTTAGGTTCAGGAAATCGGGTTCGGGTTCGGGATAGGGTTTGGGTTTGTGTTTTCAAGTTCAGGTTTAGGTTTAGGTTAGGTAGTTGAGATTAGCATTAGGTGTTGGTTTAGGATTAGGGATTGGAGAACACATTTAAGTTTTAGGTTTACGTTTAGGTTTAGGTTATAGGTAGGTTATATGTTATAGCTGTAGGGAATTGAGAATAGGTTGAGGTTTAGGTTTAGGAAATCGGGTTCGGGTTCGGGATTGGGTTTTGGTTTGGGTTTTCAAGTTTAGGTTTAGGTTTAGGTTAAGGAGTTGAGAATAGGATTAGGTGTAAGTTTAAGTTTAAGGATTTGAGAACACATTTAGGTTTTAAGTTTAGGTTTAGGTTTAGGTTTTAGGTTTAGGTTTAGGTTGTAGGTTTAGGTTATAGGTAGGTTATAGGTTATAACTATAGGGAATTGAGAATCGGTTATGGTTTAGGTTTAGGAAATCGGGTTCTGGTTCGGGATCGGGTTTTGGTTTGAGTTTTCAAGTTTAGGTTTAGGTTTAGGATAAGGAGTTGAGAATAGGATCAGGTGTTTGTTTAGGTTTAGGGATTTGAGAACACATTTAGGTTTTAGGTTTATGTTCAGGTTTAGGTTTTAGGTTTAGGTTTAGGTTTTAGGTTTAGGTTATCGGTAGGTTATAGGTTATAGCTATAGGGAATTGAGAATCGGTTATGGTTTAGGTTTAGGAAATCGGGTTCGGGTTCGGGATTGGGTTTTGGTTTGGGTTTTCAAGTTTAGGTTTAGGTTTAGGTTAGGGAGTTGAGAATAGGATTAGGTGTAGGTTTAGGTTTAGGGATTTGAGAACACATTTAGGTTTTAGGTTTAGGTTTAGGTTTAGGTTTTAGGTTTTAGTTTAGGTTTTTGGTTTCGGTTATAGGTATGTTATAGGTTATAGCTACAGGGAATTGAGAATTGGTTATGGTTTAGGTTTAAGAAATCGGGTTCGGGTTAGGGATCGGGTTTTGCTATGGGTTTTCAAGTTTAGGTTTAAGTTTAGGTTAGGGTTTTGAGATTAACATTAGGTGTAGGTTTAGGATTAGGGATTGGAGAACACATTTATATTTTAGATTTACGTTTAGGTTTGGGTTATAGGTTTAGGTTATAGGTTATAGCTATAGGGAATTGAGAATCGGTTATGGTTTAGGTTTAGGAAATCGGGTTCGGGTTCGGGATTGGGTTTTCAAATTTAGGTTTAGGTTTAGGTTTAGGAGTTGAGAATAGGATTAGGTGTAGGTTTAGGTTTAGGGATTTGAGAACACATTTAGGTTTTAGGTTTAGGTTTAGGTTTAGGTTTTAGGTTAAGGTTTAGGTTTTAGGTTTAGCTTATAGGTAGGTTATAGGTTATAGCTATAGGGAAATGAGAATCGGTTATGGTTTAGGTTTAGGAAATCGGGTTTGGGTTGGGGATTAGGTTTTGCTTTGGGTTTTCAAGTTTCATTGTAGGTTTAGGTTAGGGGGTTGAGAGTAGCATTAGGTGTAGGTTTAGGATTAGGGATTGGAGAACAGATTTAGGTTTTAGGTTTAGGTTTAGGTTTAGGTTATAGGTTTAGGTTATAGGTTATAGCCATAGGGAATTGAGAATAGGTTAAGGTTTAGGTTTAGGAAATCGGGTTCAGGTTCGGGATCGGGTTTTGCTGTGGGTTTTCAAGTTTATGTTTTGGTTTAGGTTAGGGAGTTGAGATTAGCATTAGGTGTAGGTTTAGGTTTAGGGAATGGAGAACACATTTAGGTTTTAGTTTTACGTTTAGGTTTAGGTTGCAGGTTTAGGTTATAGGTAGGTTATAAGTTATAGCTATTGGGAATTGAGGATAGGGTAAGGTTTAGGTTTAAGAAATCGGGTTCGGGTTTGGGATCGGGTTTTGGTTTCTGTTTTCAAGTTTAGGTTTATGTTTAGGTTAGGGAGTTGAGAATAGGATTTGGTGTAGTTTTAGGTTTAGGGATTTGAGAACACATTTAGGTTTTAGAATTAGGTTTAGGTTTAGGTTTAGGTTTTAGGTTTTGGTTTAGGTTTTAGGTTTTACTTATAGGTAGGTTATAGGTTATAGCTATAGGGAATTTAGAATCGATTATGGTTTAGGGTTAGGAAATCGGGTTTGGGTTCGGATCGGGTTTTAGTTTGGGATTTCATGTTTAGGTTTAGGTTTAGGTTAGGGAGTTGAGAATAGGATTAGGTGTAGGTTTAGGTTTGGGGATTTGAGAACACATTTAGGTTTTAGGTTTAGGTTTAGGTTTTAGGTTTAGGTTTAGGTTTTAGGTTTAGGTTATAGGTTATAGCTATAGGGAATTAAGAATCGGTTATGGTTTAGGTTTAAGAAATTGGGTTCGGGTTTGGGATCGGGTTTTGATTTGGGTTTTCAAGTTTAGGTTTAGGTTTAGCTTATGGAGTTGAGATTAGCATTAGGTGAAGTTTTAGGACTAGGAATCGTAAAACACATTTAGGTTTTAGGTTTACGTTTCGGTTTAGGTTATGGGTAGGTTATTGGTTATAGCTGTAGGGAATTGAGAATAGGTTAAGGTTTCGGTTTAGGAAATCGGTTTAGGTTCGGGATTGGGTTTTAGTTTGGGTTTTGAAGTTTTGGTTTAAGTTTAGGTTAGGGGAGTTGGGAATAGGATTAGGTGTAGGTTTAGGTTTTGGGATTTGAGAACACATTTAGGTTTTAGGTTTAGGTTTAGGTTTAGGTTTTAGGTTTAGGTTTAGGTTTTAGGTTTAGGTTATAGGTAGCACTACAAGAAAAGCCACTTTTACCAACGAAAATTTTCGTAGGCAAAAGTCTGATTTTCGTAGGCAAAGGCTTTTGCCCGCGAAAATTTTCGTTGGCAAATTTCTCGCTAAAAGTCCGAGGGGAAAAGCTTTTACCCACGAAAAAAAAATTTCGTTGGCAAAGATAAGACTTTTGCCGACGAAATTTTTTGTAGGAAAAATGTTTTACCAACGCTAATTTTCGTTGGTAAAAATATTGATAAAACTTTTTACCTACGACTACTTTTGTAGGTAAAATTATTTACAACACTTTTTAGCTACCACCAATTTCGTAGCCAAAAATATTTAAAGACTTTTTCTCTACAAATATTTTGGTAGCTAAAAGTAATTAAAACACTTTTTACCTACCAAAAACTTCGTTGCAGAAAATATTTACAATACTTTTTACCTACCAACAATTTCGTAGCTAAAACTATTTAAAACACTTTTTACCTACCAATAATTTCGCAGTTAAAAATATTTACAAAACTTTACCTACTAATATCTTCGTAGCTAAAACTATTTACAAAACTTTGCCTACCAATATTTTCGGAGCTAAAAGTTATTTACAAGACTTTTACCCACAAGTATATTCGTAGGTAACAACCCTTAGAAAACTTTTACCTACCACTAATTTCGTAGCTAAAAATTCGTATATTTTCGTAGGCACAAATAGTTACCTAACATTTCGCTACAAATATTTTCGTAGGTAAAAATATGCAGGACAATTTTAACAACGAAAAGTTTCGTAGGTAAAAGCTTGGATGAGACTTTTGCCTACGAAAATTTTCGTAGGTAAAAAATTTGATGGAGCTTTTACCTACGAAAATTTTCACAGGTAAAAGGTTTTTTTTTTTTTTTTTTTTGCAAATTCCAGCACGAAATTCTTGATATACACCTGATATACACCTGTTACAATATAGGCCTGTTATGTAATATATTTCATCATATTCCACATTCACATCCATTTAACTCCAAAGTACATAAATAAATCTATCTAAACATAAATTACATCATGCATAAATACATATAAGGTTAACATCATAAATAAAATAGAAAAAATCACAAAGATGGAGGCGGAGGTGGTGGGGCATCATGGGTAAGCGTGCGGCGAGAGCCTGAAACATATCCGCTATTCGTCGCTCATGCTCCACCCGCATCTCCTCCATCCTCCTCTCCTGCTCCTCCCTCAGCCTTGCATGCTCCTCTATCCTCATCCTCTCCTGCTCCTCCCTCTGCCTCGTCAGCTCCTCCATCCTCCTCTCCCCGCTCCTCCCTCGGCCTCGCATGCTCATCTATCCTCATCCTCTCCTGCTCCTCCCTCCCTCGTCGGCTCCTCCATCCTCCTCTCTTGCTCCTCCCTCGCCCTCGCCGCTCCTCCATCCTCCTCCTCTCTGCTCCTCTCTCTCCCTCGTCGCCTCCTCCATCCTCCTCTCTCGCTCGCTCCTCCATCTCGCCTCTCCAGCGCTCACTCTTCCTCTCTAGCTGCTCTTTGATGTCATTGACGACGACCTGTAGTTGTTGAACCTCTCTCTCTGCGATATCAGCTCGGTGGGTGGCACTCTCGCCAACGACGCTGGATCGAGTGGAGGCAGCTCTAGCGGGTGCTATGAGCTTGGCACCATGGCCAAGCCCACGCACATATCCAGAACGGGTGCCAAGCACCTCACTCAGGATCTCTGCCTCACTCCGCTGAGTACCATCAGGAGTGGGCTGACTGCGTAAGGTGTCCATCGCCGCCTGTAATGAAAACATATGAATTTTTTCAAAAAAATAACATTATTATAATTTAATGCAATTAAATTTTACAATGTAAGAATTTTTACCCAAATCTCGCTGGCACTAGGATGTACCCAAGATCTCGTCGCCTGCCAACAGTGAGTTCCTTTGTAGAGATCTATTGTCCTGGCTCTCGACCGATGATGGAATCTCATTCTTGTAATCGAAAGGACAATAGAGTTAATATAAAATGCATTGAAAGAATATATCAACTTAATAATTACTAGTAATTTCTTACCATGTCGTAACGAATTTATACAAATGAATTTGAACCAGCTACGTGGTTCACTACTAACTTTCCCCTATTGTTAGAATTTATTTTGCTCCTCTTCTGAACACATTATTCATAATACATTGTTATTAATTGTGAATTTAATTGTTACCTTAAAGAAATCATAAATATGTAAATATTACCTGAAAAGAATCAGACGAAAATCTATCACAAAGTATCTGCCAGTCATCACGGGTCACATGCGGTGGTGCGGACAGTGCGCCCTCCTCATTGCTCATGCACTGCTTGTACCGCTTACGTAACAAGGAGCGGTACTCCTTGAACCGCTCCTTGATCATGTCGTCAACGGCAAAGGAAACGTGCGGAACACTCAAATTTAATTCAAATTTATCCTGCAATTTCGTAAATAATAGATTAAGGCAATAAACTTATAAAGAAAATAACTTAACCGTAAATGAACTTTTATCAAATAAATTAAGATTTATAAGTATCGGTTTAGGTTTAGGTTTAGGTTAAGGTTAAGGTTAAGGTTAAGATTAAAAGGTTAAGGTTTAGGTTTAGATTAAGGTTAAGGTATAAGTTATAGGTAGGTTATAGGCTATATAGCTTTAGGGAATTGAGAATAGGTTAAGGTATAGGTTAACGAAATCGAGTTCGGGTACAGGATCGGGTTTAGGTTTGGGTTTCCATGTTTAGGCTTAGGTTTACGTTAGGGAGTTGAGATTAGGATTAGGTGTAGGTTTAGTTTTAGGGATTTGGGAACACATTTAGGTTTTAGGTTTAGGTTTAGGTTTAGCTTTTAGGTATAGGTTATAGGTTATAGCTGTAGGGAACTGAGAATAGGTTAAGGTTTAGGTTTAGGAAGGGTTTGAGCTCGGGATCGGGTTTTACTTTGGTTTTCAAGTTTAGGCTTAGGTTTAGGTTAGAGAGTTGAGATTAGGATTAGGTTTAGGTTTAGGTTTAGGGATTTGAGAACACATTTAGGGCTTAGGTTTAGGTTTTAGGTATAGGTTATAGGTTATAGCTGCAGGGAACTGAGAATAGGTTAAGGTTTAGGTTTAGGAAGGATTTGGGCTCGGGATCGGGTTTTGCTTTGGGTCTTCAAGTTTAGGTTTAGGTTTAGGTTAGAGAGTTGAGATTAGGATTAGGTGTAGGTTTAGGTTTAGGGATTTGAGAACACATTTAGGCTTTATGTTTAGGTTTAGGTTTAGGTTTTAGGTCTAGGTTATAGGTTATAGCTGTAGGGAACTGAGAATAGGTTAAGGTTTAGGTTTAGGAAATCGGGATCCGGTTCAGATCGGGTTTTGCTTTGGGTTTTCAAGTTTAGGTTTAGGTTAGGTTAGGGAGTTGAGAATAGGATTATGTGAAGGTTTAGGTTTTGGGATTTGAGAACACATTCCGGTCTTAGGTTTAGGTTTATGTTTAGGTTTTAGGTTATAGCTGTGGGGAACTAAGAATAGGTTAAGGTTTAGGTTTAGGAAATCGGGTTCGGGTTCGGGATCAGGTTTTGCTTTGGGTTTTCAAGTTTAGGCTTAGGTTTAGGTTAGGGAGTTGAGATTAGGATTAGGTGTAGGTTTAGGTTTAGGGATTTGGGAACACATTTAGGTTTTTTAGGTTTAGGTTTGGCTTTAGGTTTAGGTTTTAGGTCCAGTTATAGGTTATAGTTGTAGGGAACCGAGAATAGGTTAAGGTTTAGGTTTAGAAATCGGGTTCGGGTTCGGGATTGGGTTTTGCTTTAGGTTTTCAAGTTTAGGTTTAGGTTTAGGTTAGGGTGTTGAGAATAGGATTAGGTGTAGGTTTAAATTGAGGGATTTGGGAACACATTTAGGCTTTAGGTTTAGGTTTAGGTTTAGGTTTTAGGTCTAGGTTATAGGTTATAGCTGTAGAGAACTGAGAATAGGTAAAGGTTTAGGTTTAGGAACGGGTTCGGGATCGGGTTTTGCTTTGGGTTTTCAAGTTTAGGTTTAGGTTTAGGTTAGGGTGTTGAGAATAGGATTAGGTGTAGGTTTAAATTGAGGGATTTGGGAACACATTTAGGCTTTAGGTTTAGGTTTAGGTTTAGGTTTAAGGTCTAGGTTATAGGTTATAGTCCGTAGAGAACCGAGAATAGGTAAAGGTTTAGGTTTAGGAACGGGTTCTGGATCGGGTTTTGCTTTGGGTTTTCAAGTTTAGGTTTAGGTTTAGGTTAGGGAGTTGAGAATAAGATTAGGTGTAGGTTTAGGTTGAGGGATTTGGGAACACATTTAGGTTTTAGGTTTAGCTTTTAGGTCTAGGTTATAGGTTATAGTGTAGAGGCCGAGAATAGGTTAAGGCTTAGGTTTAGGAAATCGGGTTCGGGTTCGTGATCCGGTTTTGCTTTGGGTTTTCAAGTCTAGGTTTAGGTTTAAGTTAAGGTGTTGAGAAAAGCATTAGGTGTAGGTTTAAGTTGAGGGATTTGGGAACACATTTAGGCTTTAGGCTTAGGGTTAGGTTTAAGTTTTAGGTCTAGGTTATAGGTTATAGTGTGCGAATCGAGAATAGGTTAAGGTTTAGGTTTAGGAACGGGTTCGGGATCGGGTTTTGCTTTGGGTTTTCAAGGTTAGGTTTAGGTTTAGGTTAGGGTGTTGAGAATAGGATTAGGTGTAGGTTTAGGTTGAGGGATTTGGGAACACATTTAGGCTTTAGGTTTAGGGTTAGGTTTAGGTTTTAGGTCTAGGTTATAGGGTATAGCTATGGAGAACCGAGAATAGGTTAAGGTTTTGGTTTAGGAATGGGTTCGGATCGGGTTTTGCTTTGGGTTTTCAAGGTTAGGTTTAGGTTTAGGTTAGGGTGTTGAGAATAGGATTAGTTGTAGGTTTAGGTTGAGGAATTTGAGAACACATTTAGGTTTTAGGTTTAGTGTTAGGTTTAGGTTTTAGGTCTAGGTTATAGGTTATAGCTGTAGAGAACTGAGAATAGGTAAAGATTTAGGTTTAGGAACGGGTTCGGGATCGGGTTTTGCTTTGGGTTTTCAAGTTTAGGTTTAGGTTTAGGTTAGGGTGTTGAGAATAGATTAGGTGTAGGTTTAAATTGAGGGATTTGGGAACACATTTAATCTTTAGGTTTAGGTTTTAGGTTAAGGTTATAGGTTGTAGCAAGAGAGAAACCGAGAATAGGTAAAGGTTTAGGTTTAGGAACGGGTTCGGATCGAGTTTTACTTTGGGTTTCCAAGTTTAGGTTTAGGTTTAGGTTAGGGAGTTGAGAATAGGATTAGGTGTAGGTTTAGGTTGAGGGATTTGGGAACACATTTAGGCTTTAGGTTTACGTTTTAGGTCTATGTTATAGGTTATAGTGTAGGGAACCGAGAATAGGTTAAGGTTTAGGTTTAGAAATCGGGTTCTGTTCCTGGGATCGGGTTTTGCTTTGGTTTTCAAGTTTAGGTTTAGGTTTAAGTTAGGGTGTTGAGAATAGGATTAGGTGTAGGTTTAAGTTGAGGGATTTGGGAACACATTTAGGCTTTAGGTTTAGGGTTAGGTTTAGGTTTTAGGTCAAGGTTATAGGTTATAGCGGTATGGAACTGAGAATAGGTTAAGGTTTAGGTTTAGGAACGGGTTCGGATCGGGTTTTGCTTTGGGTTTTCAAGGTTAGGTATAGGTTTAGGTTAGGGAGTTGAGAATAGGATTAGGTGTTGGTTTAGGTTGAGGGATTTAAGAACACATTTAGGCTTTAGGTTTAGGTTTTTTTACGTATAGGGTATAGGTTATAGATGTAGGGAACCGAGAATAGGTTAAGGTTTAGGTTTAGGAAATCGGGTTCGGATCGGGTTTTTCTTTGGTTTTTGAAGTTGAGGTTTAGGTGTAGGTTAGGGTGTTGAGAATAGCATTAGGTGTATGTATAGGTTGAGGGATTTGGGAACATATTTAGGCTTTAGGTTTAGGTTTATGTTTTAAGTCTTGGATATAGGTTATAGCTGTAGGGAACTGAGAATAGGTTAAGGTTTAGGTTTAGGAACGGGTTCAGGATCAGGTTTTACTTTGGGTTTTCATGTTTAGGTTTAGGTTTAGGTTAGGGAGTTGAGAAAAGGATTAGGTGTAGGTTTAGGTTGAGGGATTTAAGAACACATTTAGGCTTTAGGTTTAGGGTTAAGTTTAGGTTTTAGGTCTAGGTTATAGGTTAGAGCTGTAGAGAACTAAGAATAGGTTAAGGTTTAGGTTTAGGAACGGGTTCAGGATCGGGTTTTTCTTTGGGTTTTCAAGGTTAGGTTTAGGTTTTGGTTAGGGTGTTTCGAATAGGATTAGGTGTAGGTTTAGGTTGCGGGATTTGGGAACACATTTTGGCTTTAGGTTTAGGGTTAGGTTTAGGTTTTATGTCTAGTTTATAGGTTATAGCTATAGAGAACCGAGAATAGGTTAAGGTTTAGGTTTAGGAACGGGTTCGGGATCGGGTTTTGCTTTGTGTTTTCAAGGTTAGGTTAAGGTTTAGGTTAGGGTGTTGAGAATAGGGTTAGGTGTAGGTTTTGGTTGAGGGATTTGAGAACACATTTAGGCTTTAGGTTTAGGTTTTAGTTCTAGGTTATAGGTTATAGTCAGTAGTGAACCGAGAATAGGTAAAGGTTCGTGTTTAGGAACGGGTTCGGGATTGGGTTTTGGTTTAGATTTTCAAGTTTAGGTTTAGGTTCGTGTTAGGGTGTTGAGAATAGATTAGGTGTAGGTTTAAATTGAGGGATTTGGGAACACATTTAGGCTTTAGGTTTAGGTTTAGGTTTAGGTTTAAGGTCTAGGTTATAGGTTATAGCTGTAGGGAACCGAGAATAGGTTATGGTTTAGGTTTAGGAACGGGTTCGGGATCGGGTTTTGCTTTGGGTTTTCAAGGTTAGGTATAGGTTTAGGTTAGGGAGTTGAGAATAAGATTAGGTGTAGGTTTAGGTTGAGGTATTTAAGAACACATTTAGGCTTTAGGTTTAGGTTTTCGGTATAGGTTATAGGTTATAGCTGTAGGGAACCGAGAATAGGTTAAGGTTTAGGTTTAGGAAATCGGGTTTGGGATCGGGTTTTTCTTTGGGTTTTGAAGTTTAGGTTTAGGTGTAGGTTAGGGTGTTGAGAATAGCATTACGTGTATGTATAGGTTGAGGGATTTGGGAACATATTTAGGCTTTAGGTTTATGTTTAGGTTTTAGGTCTTGGTTATAGGTTATAGTTAGGGAACCGAGAATAGGTTAAGGTTTAGGTTTAGGAACGGGTTTTTCTTTGGGTTTTCAAGGTTAGGTTTAGGTTTTGGTTAGGGTGTTGAGAATAGGATTAGGTGTAGGTTTAGGTTGCGGGATTTGGGAACACATTTTGGCTTTAGGTTTAGGGTTAGGTTTAGGTTTTATGTCTAGTTTATAGGTTATAGCTATAGAGAATTGAGAATAGGTTAAGGTTTAGGTTTAGGAACGGGTTCGGGATCGGGTTTTGCTTTTTGTTTTCAAGGTTAGGTTAAGGTTTAGGTTAGGGTGTTGAGAATAGGGTTAGGTGTAGGTTTTGGTTGAGGGATTTGAGAACACATTTAGGCTTTAGGTTTAGTGTTAGGTTTAGGTTTTAGTTCTAGGTTATAGGTTATAGCCGTAGTGAACGAGAATAGGTAAAGGTTCAGGTTTAGGAACGGGTTCGAGATTGGGTTTTGGTTTAGATTTTCAAGTTTAGGTTTAGGTTCAGGTTAGGGTGTTGAGAATAGGATTAGGTGTAGGTTTAAATTGAGGGATTTGGGAACACATTTAGGCTTTAGGTTTAGGTTTAGGTTTAGGTTTAAGGTCTAGGTTATAGGTTATAGCCGTATGGAACCGATAATAGGTTATGGTTTAGGTTTAGGAACGGGTTCGGGATCGGGTTTTGCTTTGGGTTTTCAAGGTTAGGTATAGGTTTAGGTTAGGGAGTTGAGAATAAGATTAGGTGTAGGTTTAGGTTGAGGGATTTAAGAACACATTTAGGCTTTAGGTTTAGGTTTTCGGTATAGGTTATAGGTTATAGATGTAGGGAACCGAGAATAGGTTAAGGTTTAGGTTTAGGAAATCGGGTTTGGGATCGTGTTTTTCTTTGGGTTTTGAAGCTTAGGTTTAGGTGTAGGTTAGGAGTGTTGAGAATAAGCATTAGTGTATGTATAGGTTGAGGGATTTGGGAACATATTTAGGCTTTAGGTTTATGTTTAGGTTTTAGGTCTTGGTTATAGGTTATAGTTGTAGGGAACCGAGAATAGGTTAAGGTTTAGGTTTAGGAACGGGTTCGGATCGTGTTTTGCTTTGGGTTTTCATGTTTAGGTTTAGGTTTAGGTTAGGGAGTTGAGAAAAGGATTAGGTGTAGGTATAGGTTGAGGGATTTGAGAACACATTTAGGCTTTTGGTTTACGGTTAGGTTTAGGTTTTAGGTCTAGGTTATAGGTTAAAGTCAGAGAGAACCGAGAATAGGTTAAGGTTTAGGTTTAGGAACGGGTTCAGATCGGGTTTTGCTTTGGGTTTTCATGTTTAGGTTTAGGTTTAGGTTAGGGAGTTGAGAAAAGGATTAGGTGTAGGTTTAGGTTGAGGGATTTGAGAACACATTTAGGCTTTAGGTTTAGGGTTAGGTTTAGGTTTTAGGTCTAGGTTATAGGTTATAGTTGTAGAAAGAACCGAGAATAGGTTAAGGTTTAGGTTTAGGAATGGGTTCGGATCGGGTTTTGCTTTGGGTTTTCAAGGTTAGGTTTAGGTTTAGGTTAGGTGTTGAGAATAGGATTAGGTGTAGGTTTAAATTGAGGGATTTGGGAACACATTTAGGCTTTAGGTTTAGGTTTAGGTTTAGGTTTTATGTTATAGCTGTAGAGAACTGAGAATAGGTAAAGGTTTAGGTTTAGGAATGGGTTCGGGATTGGGTTTTGCTTTAGGTTTTCAATTTTAGGTTTAAGTTTAGGTTAGGGTGTTGAGAATAGGATTAGGTGTAGGTTTAGGTTGAGGATTTGGGAATACATTTAGGCTTTAGGTTTAGGTTTTAGGTCTATGTTATAGGTTATAGCTATAGGGAACTGAGAATAGGTTAAGGTTTAGGTTTAGGAAATCGGGTTCAGGTTCGGGTTTTGCTTTGGGTTTTCAAGTTTAGGTTTAGGTCTAAGTTAGGGTGTTGAGAATAGGATTAGGTGTAGGTGAAAGCTGAGGGATTTGGGAACACATTTAGGCTTTAAGTTTAGGGTTTGGTTTAGGTTTTAGGTCTAGGTTATAGGTTGTAGTGTAGGGAACTTGGAATAGGTTAAGGTTTAGGTTTAGGAACGGTTTGGGATCGGGTTTTGCTTTGGGTTTTCAAGGTTTGGTTTAGGTTTAGGTTAGGGAGTTGAGAATAGATTAGGTGTAGGTTTAGGTTGAGGGATTTGAGAACACATTTAGGCTTTAGGTTTAGTGTTAGGTTTAGGTTTTAGGTCTAGGTTATAGGTTATAGCTGTAGAGAACTGAGAATAGGTAAAGGTTTAGGTTTAGGAACGGGTTCGGGATCGGGTTTTGCTTTGGGTTTTCAAGTTTAGGTTTAGGTTTAGGTTAGGGCGTTGAGAATAGAATTAGGTGTAGGTTTAAATTGAGGGATTTGGGAACACATTTAGGCTTTAGGTTTAGGTTTTAGGTCTAGGTAATAGGTTGTAGCTGTAGAGAACTGAGAATAGGTAAAGGTTTAGGTTTAGGAACGGGTTCAGGATCGGGTTTTACCTTGGGTTTTCAAGTTTAGGTTTAGGTTTAGGTTAGGGAGTTGAGAATAGGATTAGGTGTAGGTTTAGGTTGAGGGATTTGTTAACACATTTAGGCTTTAGGTTTAGGTTTTAGGTCTAGGTTATAGGTTATAGCTGTAGGGAACTGAGAATAGGTTAAGGTTTAGGTTTAGGAAATCGGGTTCGGTTTTTGCTTTTGGTTTTCAAGTTTAGGTTTTGGTTTAAGTTAGGGTGTTGAGAATAGGATTAGGTGTAGGTTTAAGTTGAGGGATTTGGGAACACATTTAGGCTTTAGGTTTAGGGTTAGGTTTAGGTTTTAGGTCTAGGTCATAGGTTATAGCTGTAGGGAACTGAGAATAGGTTAAGGTTTAGGTTTAGGAACGGGTTCGGGATTGGGTTTTGCTTTGGGTTTTCAAGGTTAGGTTTAGGTTTAGGTTAGGGTGTTGAGAATAGGATTAGGTGTAGGTTTAGGTTGAGGGATTTGGGAACACATTTTGGCTTTAGGTGTAGGGTTAGGTTTAGGTTTTAGGTCTAGGTTCTAGGTTATAGCTGTAGAGAACTGAGAATAGGTAAAGGTTTAGGTTTAAGAACGGGTTCGGGATCGGGTTATGCTTTGGCTTTTCAAGTTTAGGTTTAGGTTTAGGTTAGGGCGTTAAGAATAGGATTTGGTGTAGGTTTAAATTGAGGGATTTGGGAACACATTTACGCTTTAGGTTTAGGTTTTAGGTCTAGGTAATAGGTTGTAGTCAGAGAACCGAGAATAGGTAAAGGTTTAGGTTTAGGAACGGGTTCGGGATCGGGTTTACCTGGGTTTTCAAGTTTAGGTTTAGGTTTAGGTTAGGGAGTTGAGAATAGGATTAGGTGTAGGTTTAGGTTGAGGGATTTGGGAACACATTTAGGCTTTAGGTTTAGGTTTTAGGTCTAGGTTATAGGTTATAGCCGTAGGGAACCGAGAATAGGTTGAGGTTTAGGTTTAGGAAATCGGGTTGGGTTCGGATCGGGTTTTGCTTTGGGTTTTCAAGTTTAGGTTTAGGTTTAAGTTAGGGTGTTGAGAATAGGATTAGGTGTAGGTTTAAGTTGAGGGATTTGGGAACACATTTAGGCTTTAGGTTTAGGGTTAGGTTTTGGTTTTAGGTCTAGGTTATAGGTTATAGCGGTAGGGAACTGAGAATAGGTTAAGGTTTAGGTTTAGGAACGGGTTCGGGATCGGGTTTTGCTTAGGGTTTTCAAGGTTAGGTATAGGTTTAGGTTTGGGAGTTGAGAATAGGATTAGGTGTAGGTTTAGGTTGAGGGATTTAAGAACACATTTAGGCTTTAGGTTTAGGTTTTAGGTATAGGTTATAGGTTATAGCTGTAGTGGAACCGAGAATAGGTTAAGGTTTAGGTTTAGGAAATCGGGTTCGGATCGGGTTTTTCTTTGGGTTTTCAAGTTTAGGTTTAGGTGTAGGTTAGGGTGTTGAGAATCGCATTAGGTGTATGTTTAGGGTGAGGGATTTGGGAACATATTTAGGCTTTAGGTTTAGGTTTAGGTTTTACGTCTAGGTTATAGCTTATAGCTATAGGAACTGAGAATAGGTTAAGGTTTAGGTTTAGGAACTGGTTCAGGATCGGGTTTTGCTTTGGGTTTTCATGTTTTGGTTTAGGTTTAGGTTAGGGAGTTGAGAATAGGATTAGCTGTAGGTTTAGGTTAAGGGATTTGAGAACACATTTAGGCTTTAGGTTTAGGGTTAGGTTTAGGTTTTAGGTCTAGGTTATAGGTTATAGCTGTAGAGAACTAAGAATAGGTTAAGGTTTAGGTTTAGGAACGGGTTCAGGATCGGGTTTTGCTTTAGGTTTTCAAGGTTAGGTTTAGGTTTAGGTTAGGGTGTTGAGAATAGGATTAGGTGTAGGTTTAGGTTGAGGGATTTGAGAACACATTTTCGCTTTAGGTTTTGGGTTAGGTTTAGGTTTTAGGTCTAGGTTATAGGTTATAGTTGTAGAGAACCGAGAATATGTTAAGGTTTAGGTTTAGGAACGGGTTCGGATCGGGTTTTGCTTTTGGTTTTCAAGGTTAGGTTTAGGTTTAGGTTAGGGTGTTGAGAATAGGATTAGGTGTAGGTTTAGGTTGAGGGATTTGAGAACACATTTAGGCTTTAGGTTTAGTGTTAGGTTTAGGTTTTAGGTCTAGGTTACGGTGTTATAGTCAGTAGAGAATTGAGAATAGGTAAAGGTATAGGTTTAGGAATGGGTTCGGGATCGGGTTTTGCTTTGGGTCTTCAAGTTTAGGTTTAGGTTTAGGTTAGGGTGTTGAGAATCGGATTAGGTGTAGGTTTTAATTGAGGGATTTGGGAACACATTTAGGCTTTAGGTTTAGGTTTAGGTTTAGGTTTTAGGTCTAGGTTATAGGTTGTAGCCGCAGAGAACGAGAATAGGTAAATGTTTAGGTTTAGGAACAGTTCTGGATCGGGTTTTACTTTGGGTTTTCAAGTTAAGGTTTAGGTTTAGGTTAGGGAGTTGAGAATAGGATTAGGTGTAGGTTTAGGTTGAGGGATTTGGGAACACATTTAGGCTTTAGGTTTAGGTTTTAGGTCTAGGTGATAGGTTATAGCTGTAGGGAACTGAGAATAGGTTATGGTTTAGGTTTAGGAAATCGGGTTCTGGTTCGGGATCGGGTTTTGCTTTGGGTTTTCAAGTTTAGGTTTAGGTTTAAGTTAGGGTGTTGAGAATAGGATTAGGTGTAGGTTTAAGTTGAGGGATTTGGGTACACATTTAGGCTTTAGGTTTAGGGTTAGGTTTAGGTTTTAGGTCTAGGTTATCGGTTATAGCGGTAGGGAACTGAGAATAGGTTAAGGTTTAGGTTTAGGAACGGGTTCGGGATCGGGTTTTGCTTTGGGATTTCAACGTTAGGTATAGGTTTAGGTTAGGGAGTTGAGAATAGGATTAGGTGTAGGTTTAGGTTGAGGGATTTAAGAACACATTTAGGCTTTAGGTTTAGGTTTTAGGTATAGGTTATAGGTTATAGCCGTAGGGAACCAAGAATAGGTTAAGGTTTAGGTTTAGGAAATCGGGTTCTGGATCGGGTTTTTCTTTGGGTTTGCAGTTTAGGTTTAGGTGTATGTTAGGGTGTTGAGAATATCATTAGGTGTATGTATAGGTTGAGGGATTTGGGAACATATTTAGGCTTTAGGTTTAGGTTTAGGTTTTCGGTCTAGGTTATAGGTTATAGTTGTAGGGAACTGAGAATAGGTTAAGGTTTAGGTTTAGGAACAGGTTCAGGATCGGGTTTTGCTCTGGGTTTTCATGTTTAGGTTTAGGTTTAGGTTAGGGAGTTGAGAATAGGATTAGTTGTAGGTTTAGGTTGAGGGATTTGTGAACACATTTAGGCTTTAAGTTTAGGGTTAGGTTTAGGTTTTAGGTCTAGGTTATAGGTTATAGTGTAGAGAACCGAGAATAGGTTAAGGTTTAGGTTTTGGAACGGGTTCAGGATCGGGTTTTACTTTGGGTTTTCAAGGTTAGGTTTAGGTTTAGGTTAGGGTGAGGGATCGGGGAACATATTTAGGCTTTAGTTTTAGGTTTAGATTATAGGTTATAGCTATAGGGAACCGAGAATAGGTTAAGGTTTAGGTTTAGGAACGGGTTCTGGATCGGGTTTTGCTTTGGGTTTTCATGTTTAGGTGTAGGTTTAGGTTAGGGTGTTGATAATAGCATTAGGTGTAGGTTTAGGTTGAGGGATTTGGGAACACATTTAGGCTTTAGGTTTAGGTTTTAGGTCTAGGTTATAGGTTATAGCTGTGGGGAACTGAGAATAGGTTAAGGTTTAGGCTTTGGAAATCGGGTTCAGGTTCGGGATTGGGTTTTGCTTTGGGTTTTCTAGTTCAGGTTTAGGTTTAAGTTAGGGTGTTGAGAATAGGATTAGGTGAAGGTTTAAGTTGAGGGATTTGGGAACACATTTAGGTTTTAGGTTTAGGGTTAGGTTTAGGTTTTAGGTCTAGGTTATAGGTTATAGCTGTAGAGAACTGAGAATAGGTTAAGGTTTAGGTTTAGGAACGGGTTCAGGATCGGGTTTTGCTTTGGGTTTTCAAGGTTAGGTTTAGGTTTAGGTTAGGGTGTTGAGAATAGGATTAGGTGTAAGTTTAGGTTGAGGGATCGGGGAACATATTTAGGCTTTAGTTTTAGGTTTAGGTTATAGGTTATAGCTGTAGGGAACTGAGAATAGGTTAAGGTTTAGGTTTAGGAACGGGTTCGGGATCGGGTTTTGCTTTGGGTTTTCATGTTTAGGTTTAGGTTTACGTTAGGGTGTTGATAATAGCATTAGGTGTAGGTTTAGGTTGAGGGATTTGAGAACACATTTAGGCTTTAGGTTTAGGGTTAGGTTTAGGTTTTAGGTCTAGGTTCTAGGTTATAGCTGTAGAGAATCTGAATTGGTTAAGGTTTAGGTTTAGGAACGGGTTCAGGATGGGGTTTTGCTTTGGGTTTTCAAGGTTTCGTTTAAGTTTAGGTTAGGGTGTTGAGAATAGGATTAGGTGTAGGTTTAGGTTGAGGGATATGGGAACACATTTTGGCTTTAGGTTTAGGGTTAGGTTTAGGTTTTAGGTCTAGGTTATAGGTTATAGCGGTAGAGAACCGAGAATAGGTTAAGGTATAGGTTTAGGAACGGGTTGGATCGGGTTTTGCTTTGGGTTTTCAAGGTTAGGTTTAGGTTTAGGTTAGGGTGTTGAGAATAGGATTAGGTGTAGGTTCAAAGTTGAGGGATTTGAGAACACTTTTAGGCTTTAGGTTTAGTGTTAGGTTTAGGTTTTAGTTCTAGGTTATAGGTTATAGTCAGAGAGAACCGAGAATAGGTAAAGGTTTAGGTTTAGGAACGGGTTCGGGATCGGGTTTTGCTTTGGGTTTTCAAGGTTAGGTTTAGGTTTTGTTAAGGCCGCTTGAGAATAGGATTAGGTCTAGGTTTAGGTCGAGGGATTTGGGAACACATTTTGGCTTTTGGTTTTGGGTTAGGTTTAGGTTTTAGGTCTAGGTTATAGGTTATTGCAGTAGAGAACTGAGAATAGGTTAAGGTTTATGTTCAGGATCGGGTTCGGGATTGGGTTTTGCTTTGGGTTTTCAAGGTTAGGTTTAGGTTTAGGTTAGGGTGTTGATAATATCATTAGGTGTAGGTTTAGGTTGAGGGATTTGAGAACACATTTAGGCTTTAGGTTTAGTCTTAGGTTTAGGTTTTAGGTCTAGGTTATAGGTTATTGCTGTAGAGAACTGAGAATAGGTAAAGGTTTAGGTTTAGGAACGGGTTCGGGATCGGGTTTTGCTTTGGGTTTTCAAGTTTAGGTTTAGGTTTAGGTTAGGGTGTTGAGAATAGGATTAGGTGTAGGTTTAAATTGAGGGATTTGGGAACACATTTAGGCTTTAGGTTTAGGTTTAGGTTTAGGTTTTAGGTCTAGGTTATAGGTTATAGATGTAGGGAACTGAGAATAGGTAAAGGTTTAGGTTTAGGAACGGGTTCGGGATCGGGTTTTGCTTTGGGTTTTCAAGTTTAGGTTTAGGTTTAGGTTAGGGAGTTGAGAATAAGATTAAGTGTAAGTTTAGGTTGAGGGATTTGGGAACACATTTAGGCTTTAGGTTTAGGTTTTAGGTCTAGGTTATAGGTTATAGTGTGGGAACCGAGAATAGGTTAAGGTTTAGGTTTAGGAAATCGGGTTCGGGTTCGGGATTGGGTTTTGCTTTGGGTTTTCTAGTTTAGGTTTAGGTTTAAGTTAGGGTGTTGAGAATAGGATTAGGTGAAGGTTTAAGTTGAGGGATTTGGGAACACATTTAGGTTTTAGGTTTAGGTTAGGTTTAGGTTTTAGGTCTAGGTTATAGGTTATAGTCAGTAGAGAACCGAGAATAGGTTAAGGTTTAGGTTTAGGAACCGGGTTCGGATCGGGTTTTTTTGGTTTTCAAGGTTAGGTTTAGGTTTAGGTTAGGTGTTGAGAATAGGATTAGGTGTAAGTTTAGGTTGAGGGATCGGGGAACATATTTAGGCTTTAGTTTTAGGTTTAGGTTATAGGTTATAGCCGTAGGGAACCGAGAATAGGTTAAGGTTTAGGTTTAGGAACGGGTTGGGATCGGGTTTTGCTTTGGGTTTTCATGTTTAGGTTTAGGTTTAGGTTAGGGTGTTGATAATAGCATTAGGTGTAGGTTTAGGTTGAGGGATTTGAGAACACATTTAGGCTTTAGGTTTAGGGTTAGGTTTAGGTTTTAGGTCTAGGTTCTATGTTATAGCTGTAGAGAATCTGAATTGGTTAAGGTTTAGGTTTAGGAACAGGTTCAGGATGGGGTTTTGCTTTGGGTTTTCAAGGTTAGGTTTAAGTTTAGGTTAGGGTGTTGAGAATAGGATTAGGTGTAGGTTTAGGTTGAGGGATATGGGAACACATTTTGGCTTTAGGTTTAGGGTTAGGTTTAGGTTTTATGTCTAGGTTATAGGTTATAGCGGTAGAGAACTGAGAATAGGTTAAGGTATAGGTTTAGGAACGGGTTCGGGATCGGGTTTTGCTTTGGGTTTTAAGCTTAGGTTTAGGTTTAGGTTAGGGTGTTGAGAATAGGATTAGGTGTAGGTTCAGGTTGAGGGATTTGAGAACACTTTTAGGCTTTAGGTTTAGTGTTAGGTTTAGGTTTTAGTTCTAGGTTATAGGTTATAGTTTGTAGAAACCGAGAATAGGTAAAGGTTTAGGTTTAGGAACGGGTTCGGGATCGGGTTTTGCTTTGGGTTTTCAAGTTTAGGTTTAGGTTTAGGTTAGGGTGTTGAGAATATGATTAGGTGTACGTTTAAATTGAGGGATTTGGGAACACATTTAGGCTTTAGGTTTAGGTTTAGATTTAGGTTTTAGGTCTAAGTTATAGGTTATAGCTGTAGAGAACTGAGAATAGGTTAAGGTTTAGGTTTAGGAACGGGTTCGGGATCGGGTTTTGCTTTGGGTTTTCAAGGTTAGGTTTAGGTTTTGGTAAGGGTGTTGAGAATAGGATTAGGTCTAGGTTTAGGTCGAGGGATTTGGGAACACATTTTGGCTTTTGGTTTAGGGTTAGGTTTAGGTTTTAGGTCTAGGTTATAGGTTATTGCAGTAGAGAACTGAGAATAGGTTAAGGTTTATGTTCAGGATCGGGTTCGGGATTGGGTTTTGCTTTGGGTTTTCAAGGTTAGGTTTAGGTTTAGGTTAGGGGTGTTGATAATATCATTAGGTGTAGGTTTAGGTTGAGGGATTTGAGAACACATTTAGGCTTTAGGTTTAGTCTTAGGTTTAGGTTTTAGGTCTAGGTTATAGGTTATTCTTGTGAGAGACCGAGAATAGGTAAAGGTTTAGGTTTAGGAACGGGTTCGGATCGGGTTTTGCTTTGGGTTTTCAAGTTTAGGTTTAGGTTTAGGTTAGGGTGTTGAGAATAGGATTAGTTGTAGGTTTAAATTGAGGGATTTGGGAACACATTTAGACTTTAGGTTTAGGTTTAGGTTTAGGTTTTAGGTCTAGGTTATATATGTAGAGAACTGAGAATAGGTAAAGGTTTAGGTTTAGGAACGGGTTCGGGATCGGGTTTTGCTTTGGGTTTTCAAGTTTAGGTTTAGGTTTAGGTTAGGGAGTTGAGAATAGGGTTAGGTGTAAGTTTAGGTTGAGGGATTTGGGAACACATTTAGGCTTTAGGTTTAGGTTTTAGGTCTAGTTTATAGGTTATAGTGTGGGGAACTGAGAATAGGTTAAGGTTTAGGCTTAGGAAATCGGGTTCGGGATTGGGTTTTGCTTTGGGTTTTCTAGTTTAGGTTTAGGTTTAAGTTAGGGTGTTGAGAATAGGATTAGGTGAAGGTTTAAGTTGAGGGATTTGGGAACACATTTAGGTTTTAGGTTTAGGGTTAGGTTTAGGTTTTAGGTCTAGGTTATAGGTTATTGCAGTAGAGAACTGAGAATATGTTAAGGTTTATGTTCAGGATCGGGTTCGGGATTGGGTTTTGCTTTGGGTTTTCAAGGTTAGGTTTAGGTTTTGGTTAGGGTGTTGATAATATCATTAGGTGTAGGTTTAGGTTGAGGGATTTGAGAACACATTTAGGTTTTAGGTTTAGGGTTAGGTTTAGGTTTTAGGTCTAGGTTATAGGTTATAGCTGTAGAGAACTGAGAATAGGTTAAGGTTTAGGTTTAGGAACCAGGTTCAGATCGGGTTTTGCTTTGGGTTTTCAAGAGTTAGGTTTAGGTTTAGGTTAGGGTGTTGAGAATAGGATTAGGTGTAAGTTTAGGTTGAGGGATCGGGGAACATATTTAGGCTTTAGTTTTAGGTTTAGGTTATAGGTTATAGCTGTAGGGAACTGAGAATAGGTTAAGGTTTAGGTTTAGGAACGGGTTCGGGATCGGGTTTTGCTTTGGGTTTTCATGTTTAGGTTTAGGTTTAGGTTAGGGTGTTGATAATAGCATTAGGTGTAGGTTTAGGTTGAGGGATTTGAGAACACATTTAGGCTTTAGGTTTAGGGTTAGGTTTAGGTTTTAGGTCTAGGTTCTATGTTATAGTTGTAGAGAATCAATTGGTTAAGGTTTAGGTTTAGGAAACGTGTTCGGATGGGTTTTGCTTTGGGTTTTCAAGGTTAGGTTTAAGTTTAGGTTAGGGTGTTGAGAATAGGATTAGGTGTAGGTTTAGGTTGAGGGATATTGGAACACATTTTGGCTTTAGGTTTAGGGTTAGGTTTAGGTTTTATGTCTAGGTTATAGGTTATAGCGGTAGAGAACTGAGAATAGGTTAAGGTATAGGTTTAGGAACGGGTTTGGGATCGGGTTTTGCTTTGCGTTTTCAAGGTTAGGTTTAGGTTTAGGTTAGGGTGTTGAGAATAGGATTAGGTGTAGGTTCAGGTTGAGGGATTTGAGAACACTTTTAGGCTTTAGTTTTAGTGTTAGGTTTAGGTTTTAGTTCTAGGTTATAGGTTATAGCTGTAGAGAACTGAGAATAGGTAAAGGTTTAGGTTTAGGAACGGGTTCGGGATCGGGTTTTGCTTTGGGTTTTCAAGTTTAGGTTTAGGTTTAGGTTAGGGTGTTGAGAATATGATTAGGTGTACGTTTAAATTGAGGATTTGGGAACACATTTAGGCTTTAGGTTTAGGTTTAGATTTAGGTTTTAGGTCTAAGTTATAGGTTATAGCCAGTAGAACCGAGAATAGGTTAAGGTTTAGGTTTAGGAACGGGTTCGGGATCGGGTTTTGCTTTGGGTTTTCAAGGTTAGGTTTAGGTTTTGGTAAGGGTGTTGAGAATAGGATTAGGTCTAGGTTTAGGTCGAGGGATTTGGGAACACATTTTGGCTTTTGGTTTTGGGTTAGGTTTAGGTTTTAGGTCTAGGTTATAGGTTATTGCAGTAGAGAACTGAGAATAGGTTAAGGTTTATGTTCGGATCTGGTTCGGGATTGGGTTTTGCTTTGGGTTTTCAAGGTTAGGTTTAGGTTTAGGTTAGGGTGTTGATAATATCATTAGGTGTAGGTTTAGGTTGAGGGATTTGAGAACACATTTAGGGTTTAGGTTTAGTCTTAGGTTTAGGTTTTAGGTCTAGGTTATAGGTTATTGCTGTAGAGAACTAAGAATAGGTAAAGGTTTAGGTTTAGGAACGGGTTCGGGATCGGGTTTTGCTTTCGGTTTTCAAGTTTAGGTTTAGGTTTAGGTTAGGGTGTTGAGAATAGGATTAGGTGTAGGTTTAAATTGAGGGATTTGGGAACACATTTAGGCTTTAGGTTTAGGTTTAGGTTTAGGTTTTAGGTCTAGGTTATAGGTTATAGCTGTAGAGAACTGAGAATAGGTAAAGGTTTAGGTTTAGGAACGGGTTCGGGATCGGGTTTTGCTTTGGGTTTTCAAGTTTAGGTTTAGGTTTAGGTTAGGGAGTTGAGAATAGGGTTAGGTGTAAGTTTAGGTTGAGGGATTTGGGAAGACATTTAGGCTTTAGGTTTAGGTTTTAGGTCTAGGTTATAGGTTATAGCTGTGGGGAACTGAGAATAGGTTAAGGTTTAGGCTTAGGAAATCGGGTTCGGGTTCGGGATTGGGTTTTGCTTTGGGTTTTCTAGTTTAGGTTTAGGTTTAAGTTAGGGTGTTGAGAATAGGATTAGGTGAAGGTTTAAGTTGAGGGATTTGGGAACACATTTAGGTTTTAGGTTTAGGGTTAGGTTTAGGTTTTAGGTCTAGGTTATAGGTTATAGTATTGTAGAGAACCGAGAATAGGTTAAGGTTTAGGTTTAGGAACCAGGTTCGGGATCGGGTTTTGCTTTGGGTTTTCAAGATTAGGTTTAGGTTTAGGTTAGGGTGTTGAGAATAGGATTAGGTGTAAGTTTAGGTTGAGGGATCGGGGAACATATTTAGGCTTTAGTTTTAGGTTTAGGTTATAGGTTATAGCCGTAGGGAAACCGAGAATAGGTTAAGGTTTAGGTTTAGGAACGGGTTCGGATCGGGTTTTGCTTTGGGTTTTCATGTTTAGGTTTAGGTTTAGGTTAGGGTGTTGATAATAGCATTAGGTGTAGGTTTAGGTTGAGGGATTTGAGAACACATTTAGGCTTTAGGTTTAGGGTTAGGTTTAGGTTTTAGGTCTAGGTTCTATGTTATAGTCCGTAGAGAATCAATTGGTTAAGGTTTAGGTTTAGGAACAGTTCGGATGGGGTTTTGCTTTGGGTTTTCAAGGTTAGGTTTAAGTTTAGGTTAGGGTGTTGAGAATAGGGATTAGGTGTAGGTTTAGGTTTAGGTTTAGGTTTAGGTTTTATGTCTAGGTTATAGGTTATAGTGGTAGAGAACCGAGAATAGGTTAAGGTATAGGTTTAGGAACGGGTTCGGGATCGGGTTTTGCTTTGGGTTTTCAAGGTTAGGTTTAGGTTTAGGTTAGGGTGTTGAGAATAGGATTAGGTGTAGGTTCAGGTTGAGGGATTTGAGAACACTTTTAGGCTTTAGGTTTAGTGTTAGGTTTAGGTTTTAGTTCTAGGTTATAGGTTATAGTCAGTAGAGAACCGAGAATAGGTAAAGGTTTAGGTTTAGGAACGGGTTCGGATCGGGTTTTGCTTTGGGTTTTCAAGTTTAGGTTTAGGTTTAGGTTAGGGTGTTGAGAATATGATTAGGTGTACGTTTAAATTGAGGGATTTGGCAACACATTTAGGCTTTAGGTTTAGGTTTAGATTTAGGTTTTAGGTCTAAGTTATAGGTTATAGTCAGTAGAGAACCGAGAATAGGTTAAGGTTTAGGTTTAGGAACGGGTTCGGATCGGGTTTTGCTTTGGGTTTTCAAGGTTAGGTTTAGGTTTTGGTAAGGGTGTTGAGAATAGGATTAGGTCTAGGTTTAGGTCGAGGGATTTGGGAACACATTTTGGCTTTTGGTTTAGGGTTAGGTTTAGGTTTTAGGTCTAGGTTATAGGTTATTGCGTAGAGAACCGAGAATAGGTTAAGGTTTATGTTCGTGGATCGGGTTCGGGATTGGGTTTTGCTTTGGGTTTTCAAGGTTAGGTTTAGGTTTAGGTTAGGGTGTTGATAATATCATTAGGTGTAGGTTTAGGTTGAGGGATTTGAGAACACATTTAGGCTTTAGGTTTAGTCTTAGGTTTAGGTTTTAGGTCTAGGTTATAGGTTATTCTTGTAGAGAGAACCGAGAATAGGTAAAGGTTTAGGTTTAGGAACGGGTTCGGGATCGGGTTTTGCTTTGGGTTTTCAAGTTTAGGTTTAGGTTTAGGTTAGGGTGTTGAGAATAGATTAGTTGTAGGTTTAAATTGAGGATTTGGGAACACATTTAGACTTTAGGTTTAGGTTTAGGTTTTGGTTTTAGGTCTAGGTTATAGATGTAGAGAACCGAGAATAGGTAAAGGTTTAGGTTTAGGAACGGTTCGGGATCGGGTTTTGCTTTGGGTTTTCAAGTTTAGGTTTAGGTTTAGGTTAGGGAGTTGAGAATAGGGTTAGGTGTAAGTTTAGGTTGAGGGATTTGGGAACACATTTAGGCTTTAGGTTTAGGTTTTAGTTCTAGGTTATAGGTTATAGCTGTGGGGAACTGAGAATAGGTTAAGGTTTAGGCTTAGGAAATCGGGTTCGGGTTCGGGATTCTGGTTTTGCTTTGGGTTTTCTAGTTTAGGTTTAGGTTTAAGTTAGGGTGTTGAGAATAGGATTAGGTGAAGGTTTAAGTTGAGGGATTTGGGAACACATTTAAGTTTTAGGTTTAGGGTTAGGTTTAGGTTTTTGGTCTAGGTTATAGGTTATAGTGTAGGGAACCGAGAATAGGTTAAGGTTTAGGTTTAGGAACGGGTTCTGATCGGGTTTTGGTTTGGGTTTTCAAGGTTAGGTTTAGGTTTAGGTTAGGGAGTTGAGAATAGGATTAGGTGTAGGTTTAGGTTGAGGGATTTGAGAACACAATTAGGCTTTAGGTTTAGGGTTAGGTTTAGGTTTTAGGTCTAGCTTATAGGTTATAGTTGTAGAAACCGAGAATAGGTTAAGGTTTAGGTTTAGAACGGGTTCAGATCGGGTTTTGCTTTGGGTTTTCAAGGTTAGGTTTAGGTTTAGGTTAGGGTGTTGAGAATAGGATTAGGTGTAGTTTTATGTTGCGAGATTTGGGAACACATTTTGGCTTTAGGTTTAGGGTTAAGTTTAGGTTTTTGGTCTAGGTAATAGGTTATAGCTGTAGAGAACTGAGAATAGGTTAAGGTTTAGGTTTAGGAACGGGTTCAGGATCGGGTTTTGCTTTGGGTTTTCAAGGTTAGGTTTTGGTTTAGGTTAGGGTGTTGAGAATAGGATTAGGTGTAGGTTTAGGTTGAGGGATTTGAGAATACATTTAGGCTTTAGGTTTAGTGTTAGGTTTAGGTTTTAGTTCTAGGTTATAGGTTATAGCTGTAGAGAACTGAGAATGGGTAAAGGTTCAGGTTTAGGAACGGGTTCCGGATCGGGTTTTGCTTTGTGTTTTCAAGTTTAGCTATAGGTTTAGGTTAGGGTGTTGAGAATAGGATTAGGTGTAGGTTTAAATTGAGGGATTTGGGAACACATTTAGGCTTTAGGTTTAGGTTTTAGGTCTAGGTTATAAGTTATAGCTGTAGAGAACTGAGAATATGTAAAGGTTTAGGTCTAGGAACGGGTTCGGGATCGGGTTTTGCTTTGGGTTTTCAAGTTTAGGTTTAGGTTTAGGTTAGGGAGTTGAGATTAAGATTAGGTGTAGGTTTAGGTTGAGGGATTTGGGAACACATTTAGGCTTTAGGTTTAGGTTTTAGGTCTAGGTGATAGGTTATACCGTAGGAACCGAGAATTGGTTAAGGTTTAGGTTTAGGAAATCGTGTTCGGGTTCGGGTTTTGCTTTGGGTTTTCAAGTTTAGGTTTAGGTTTAAGTTAGGGTGTTGAGATTAGGATTAGGTGTAGGTTTAAGTTGTGGGATTTGAGAACACATTTAGGCTTTAGGTTTAGGGTTAGGTTTAGGTTTTAGGTCTAGGTTATAGGTTATAGCCGTAGGGAACCGAGAATAGGTTAAGGTTTAGGTTTAGGAACGGGTTCGGGATCGGGTTTTGCTTTGGGTTTTCAAGGTTAGCTTTAGGTTTTGGTTAGGGTGTTGAGAATAGGATTAGGTGTAGGTTTAGGTTGAGGGATTTGGGAACGATTTTGGCTTTGGGTTTAGGGTTAGGTTTAGGTTTTAGGTCTAGGTTATAGGTTATAGCAGAGAGAACCGAGAATAGGTCAAGGTTTAGGTTTAGGAACGGTTCGGGATCGGGTTTTGCTTTGGGTTTTCAAGGTTAGGTTTAGGTTTAGGTTAGGGTGTTGAGAATAGGATTGGGTATAGGTTTAGGTTGAGGGATTTGGGAACACATTTTGGCTTTAGGTTTAGGGTTAGGTTTAGGTTTTAGGTCTAGGTAATAGGTTATAGTCAGAGAGAACTTAGAATAGGTCAAGGTTTAGGTTTAGGAACGGGTTCGGGATCGGATTTTGCTTTGGGTTTTTAAGGTTAGGTTTAGGTTTAGGTTAGGGTGTTGAGAATAGGATTAGGTGTTGGTTTAGGTTGAGGGATTTGAGAACACATTTAGGCTTTAGGTTTAGTGTTAGGTTTAGGTTTTTGTTCTAGGTTATAGGTTATAGTCAGTAGAGAAGTGAGAATAGGTAAAGGTTTAGGTTTAGGAACGGGTTCGGGATCGGGTTTTGCTTTGGGTTTTCAAGTTTAGGTTTAGGTTTAGGTTAGGGTATTGAGAATAGGATTAGGTGTAGGTTTAAATTGAGGGATTTGGGAACACATTTAGGCTTTAGGTTTAGGTTTTAGGTCTAGGTAATAAGTTGTTGCTGTAGAGAACTGAGAATAGGTAAAGGTTTAGGTTTAGGAACGGGTTCAGGATCGGGTTTTACCTAGGGTTTTCAAGTTTAGGTTTAGGTTTAGGTTAGGGAGTTGAGAATAGGATTAGGTGTAGGTTTAGGTTGAGGGATTTGGGAACACATTTAGGCTTTAGGTTTAGGTTTTAGGTCTAGGTTATAGGTTATAGCTATAGGGAACTGAGAATAGGTTAAGGTTTAGGTTTAGGAAATCGGGTTCGGGTTCGGGATCGGGTTTTGTTTTGGGTTTTCAAGTTTAGGTTTAGGTTTAAGTTAGGGTGTTGAGAATAGGATTAGGTGTAGGTTTAAGTTAAGGGATTTGGGAACACATTTAGGCTTTAGGTTTAGGGTTAGGTTTAGGTTTTAGGTCTAGGTTATAGGTTATAGCGGTAGGGAACGGAGAATAGGTTAAGGTTTAGGGTTAGGAACGGGTTCGGGATCGGGTTTTGCTTAGGGTTTTCAAGGTTAGGTGTAGGTTTAGGTTAGGGAGTTGAGAATTGGATTAGGTGTAGGTTTTGGTTGAAGGATTTAAGAACACATTTAGGCTTTAGGTTTAGGTTTTAGGTATAGGTTATAGGTTATAGCTGTAGGGAACTAAGAATAGGATAAGGTTTAGGTTTAGGAAATCGGGTTCGGGATCGGGTTTTTCTTTGGGTTCTGAAGTTTAGGTTAGGTGTAGGTTAGGGTGTTGAGAATAGCATTAGGTGTATGTATAGGTTGAGGAATTTGGGAACATATTTAGGCTTTTGGTTTAGGTTTAGGTTTTAGGTCTAGGTTATAGGTTATAGCTGTAAGAACTAAGAATAGGTTAAGGTTTAGGTTTAGGAACTGGTTCAGGATCGGGTTTTGCTTTGGGTTTTCATGTTTAGGTTTAGGTTTAGGTTAGGGAGTTGAGAATAGGATTAGGTGTAGGTTTAGGTTAAGGGATTTGAGAACACATTTAGGCTTTAGGTTTAGGGTTAGGTTTAGGTTTTAGGTCTAGGTTATAGGATATAGCGTGAGACAACTAAGAAGAGGTTAAGGTTTAGTTTTAGGAACGGGTTCGGGATCGGGTTTTGCTTTAGGTTTTCAAGGTTAGGTTTAGGTTTAGGTTAGGGTGTTGAGAATAGTATTAGTTGTAGGTTTAGGTTGAGGGAATTGAGAACGGCTTTTGGCTTTAGGTTTAGGGTTAACTTTAGGTTTTAGGTCTAGGTTATAGGTTATAGTTGTAGAGAACTGAGAATAGGTTAAGGTTTAGGTTTAGGAACGGGTTCGGGATCGGGTTTTGCTTTGGGTTTTCAAGGTTAGGTTTAGGTTTAGGTTAGGGTGTTGAGAACATGATTAGGTGTAGGTTTAGGTTGAGGGATTTGAGAACACATTTAGGCTTTCGGTTTAGTGTTAGGTTTAGGTTTTAGGTCTAGGTTATAGGTTATAGCTGTAGAGAACTGAGAATAGGTAAATGTATAGGTTTAGGAACGGGTTCAGGATCAGGTTTTGCTTTGGGTTTTCAAGTTTAGGTTTAGGTTTAGGTTAGGGTGTTGAGAATAGGATTAGGTGTAGGTTTTAATTGAGGGATTTGGGAACACATTTAGGCTTTAGGTTTAGGTTTAGGTTTAGGTTTTAGGTCTAGGTTATAGGTTGTAGATGTAGAGAACGAGAATAGGTAAAGGTTTAGGTTTAGGAACGGGTTCGGATCGGGTTTTACTTTGGGTTTTCAAGTTTAGGTTTAGGTTTAGGTTAGGGAGTTGAGAATAGGATTAGGTGTAGGTTTAGGTTGAGGGATTTGGGAACACATTTAGGCTTTAGGTTTAGGTTTTAGGTCTAGGTTATAGGTTATAGTCCGTAGGGAACCGAGAATAGGTTATGGTTTAGGTTTAGGAAATCGGGTTCGTGTTCGGGATCGGGTTTTGCTTTGGGTTTTGAAGTTTAGGTTTAGGTTTAAGTTAGGGTGTTGAGAATAGGATTAGGTGTAGGTTTAAGTGGAGGGATTTGGGAACACATTTAGGCTTTAGGTTTAGGGTTAGGTTTAGGTTTTAGGTCAAGGTTATAGGTTATAGTGGTAGGGAAACAGAGAATAGGTTAAGGTTTAGGTTTAGGAACGGGTTTGGGATCGGGTTTTGCTTAGGGTTTTCAAGGTTAGGTATAGGTTTAGGTTAGGGATTTGAGAATAGGATTAGGTGTATGTTTAGGTTGAGGGATTTAAGAACACATTTAGGCTTTAGGTTTAGGTTTTAGGTATAGGTTATAGGTTATAGCTGTAGGGAACTGAGAATAGGTTAAGGTTTAGGTTTAGGAAATCGGGTTCGGGATCGGGTTTTTCTTTGGGTTTGCAAGTTTAGGTTTAGGTTTAGGTTAGGGTGTTGAGAATAGCATTAGGTGTATGTATAGGTTGAGGGATTTGAGAACATATTTAGGCTTTAGGTTTAGGTTTAGGTTTTCGGTCTAGGTTATAGGTTATAGTTGTAGGGAACCGAGAATAGGTTAAGGTTTTGGTTTAGGAACGGGTTCGGATCGGGTTTTGCTCGGGTTTTCATGTTTAGGTTTAGGTTTAGGTTAGGAGTTGGGAATAGGATTAGGCGTAGGTTTAGGTTGAGGGATTTGAGAACACATTTAGGCTTTAAGTTTAGGGTTAGGTTTAGGTTTTAGTCTAGGTTATAGGTTATAGGCATGTAGAGAACCGAGAGTAGGTTAAGGTTTAGGTTTAGGAACGGGTTCGAGGATCGGGTTTTGCTTTGGGTTTTCAAGGTTAGGTTTAGGTTTAGGTTAGGGTGTTGAGAATAGGATTAGGTGTAGGTTTAGGTTGAGGGATCTGGGAACATATTTAGGCTTTAGGTTTAGGTTTAGGTTTTAGGTCTAGGTTATAGGTTATAGCTGTAGGGAACTGAGAATAGGTTAAGGTTTAGGTTTAGGAACGGGTTCGGGATCGGGTTTTGCTTTGGGTTTTCATGTTTAGGTTTAGGTTTAGGTTAGGGTGTTGATAATAGCATTAGGTGTAGGTTTAGGTTGAGGGATTTGAGAACACATTTAGGCTTTAGGTTTAGGGTTAGGTTTAGGTTTTAGGTCTAGGTTATAGGTTATAGCTGTAGAGAACCGAGAATTGGTTAAGGTTTAGGTTTAGGAATGGGTTGAGGATCGGGTTTTGCTTTATGTTTTCAAGGTTAGGTTTAAGTTTAGGTTAGGGTGTTGAGAATAGGATTAGGTGTAGGTTTAGGTTGAGGGATATGGGAACACATTTTGGCTTTAGGTTTAGGGTTAGGTTTAGGTTTTAGGTCTAGGTTATAGGTTATAGTTGTAGAGAACCGAGAATAGGTTAAGGTTTAGGTTTAGGAACGGGTTCGGGATCGGGTTTTGCTTTAGGTTTTCAAGGTTAGGTTTAGGTTTAGGTTAGGGTGTTGAGAATAGGATTAGGTGTAGGTTTAGGTTGAGGGATTTGAGAACACTTTTAGGCTTTAGGTTTAGTGTTAGGTTTAGGTTTTAGTTCTAGGTTATAGGTTATAGTCAGTAGAGAACCGAGAATAGGTAAAGGTTTAGGTTTAGGAACGGGTTCGGGATCGGGTTTTACTTTGGGTTTTCAAGTTTAGGTTTAGGTTTAGGTTAGGGAGTTGAGAATAGGATTAGGTGTAGGTTTAGGTTGAGGGATTTGGGAACACATTTAGGCTTTAGGTTTAGGTTTTAGGTCTAGGTTATAGGTTATAGGCGTAGGGAACCGAGAATAGGTTATGGTTTAGGTTTAGAAATCGGGTTCGGAGTTCGGGATCGGGTTTTGCTTTGGGTTTTCAAGGTTAGGTTTAGGTTTAGGTTAGGGTGTTGAGAAACAGGATTAGGTGTAGGTTTAGGTTGAGGGATTTGAGAACACATTTAGGCTTTCGGTTTAGTGTTAGGTTTAGGTTTTAGGTCTAGGTTATAGGTTATAGTCAGTAGAAACCGAGAATAGGTAAACGTATAGGTTTAGGAACGGGTTCGGGATCGTTTTTGCTTTGGGTTTTCAAGTTTAGGTTTAGGTTTAGGTTAGGGTGTTGAGAATAGATTAGGTGTAGGTTTTAATTGAGGGATTTGGGAACACATTTAGGCTTTAGGTTTAGGTTTAGGTTTAGGTTTTAGGTCTAGGTTATAGGTTGTAGATGTAGAGAACTGAGAATAGGTAAAGGTTTAGGTTTAGGAACGGGTTCGGGATCGGGTTTTACTTTGGGTTTTCAAGTTTAGGTTTAGGTTTAGGTTAGGGAGTTGAGAATAGGATTAGGTGTAGGTTTAGGTTGAGGGATTTGGGAACACATTTAGGCTTTAGGTTTAGGTTTTAGGTCTAGGTTATAGGTTATAGCTGTAGGGAACTGAGAATAGGTTATGGTTTAGGTTTAGGAAATCGGGTTCAGGTTCGGGATCGGGTTTTGCTTTGGGTTTTGAAGTTTAGGTTTAGGTTTAAGTTAGGGTGTTGAGAATAGGATTAGGTGTAGGTTTAAGTGGAGGGATTTGGGAACACATTTAGGCTTTAGGTTTAGGGTTAGGTTTAGGTTTTAGGTCAAGGTTATAGGTTATAGTGGTAGGGAACAGAGAATAGGTTAAGGTTTAGGTTTAGGAACGGGTTTGGGATCGGGTTTTGCTTAGGGTTTTCAAGGTTAGGTATAGGTTTAGGTTAGGGATTTGAGAATAGGATTAGGTGTATGTTTAGGTTGAGGGATTTAAGAACACATTTAGGCTTTAGGTTTAGGTTTTAGGTATAGGTTATAGGTTATAGTAGCTGTAGGGAGCGAGAATAGGTTAAGGTTTAGGTTTAGAAATCGGGTTCGGGATCGGGTTTTTCTTTGGGTTTGCAAGTTTAGGTTTAGGTTTAGGTTAGGGTGTTGAGAATAGCATTAGGTGTATGTATAGGTTGAGGGATTTGAGAACATATTTAGGCTTTAGGTTTAGGTTTAGGTTTTCGGTCTAGGTTATAGGTTATAGCTGTAGGGAACTGAGAATAGGTTAAGGTTTTGGTTTAGGAACGGGTTCAGGATCGGGTTTTGCTCTGGGTTTTCATGTTTAGGTTTAGGTTTAGGTTAGGGAGTTGGGAATAGGATTAGGCGTAGGTTTAGGTTGAGGGATTTGAGAACACATTTAGGCTTTAAGTTTAGGGTTAGGTTTAGGTTTTAGGTCTAGGTTATAGGTTATAGCTGTAGAGAACTGAGAGTAGGTTAAGGTTTAGGTTTAGGAACGGGTTCGGGATCGGGTTTTGCTTTGGGTTTTCAAGGTTAGGTTTAGGTTTAGGTTAGGGTGTTGAGAATAGGATTAGGTGTAGGTTTAGGTTGAGGGATCTGGGAACATATTTAGGCTTTAGGTTTAGGTTTAGGTTTTAGGTCTAGGTTATAGGTTATAGGCTTGTAGGAACCGAGAATAGGTTAAGGTTTAGGTTTAGGAACGGGTTCGGGATCGGGTTTTGCTTTGGGTTTTCATGTTTAGGTTTAGGTTTAGGTTAGGGTGTTGATAATAGCATTAGGTGTAGGTTTAGGTTGAGGGATTTGAGAACACATTTAGGCTTTAGGTTTAGGGTTAGGTTTAGGTTTTAGGTCTAGGTTATAGGTTATAGTTGTAGAGAAACCGAGAATTGGTTAAGGTTTAGGTTTAGGAATGGGTTGAGGATCGGGTTTGCTTTATGTTTTCAAGGTTAGGTTTAAGTTTAGGTTAGGGTGTTGAGAATAGGATTAGGTGTAGGTTTAGGTTGAGGGATATGGGAACACATTTGGCTTTAGGTTTAGGGTTAGGTTTAGGTTTTAGGTCTAGGTTATAGGTTATAGTTGTAGAGAACCGAGAATAGGTTAAGGTTTAGGTTTAGGAATGGGTTCGGATCGGGTTTTGCTTTGGGTTTTCAAGGTTAGGTTTAGGTTTAGGTTAGGGTGCTGAGAATAGGATTAGGTGTAGGTTTAGGTTGAGGGATTTGAGAACACTTTTAGGCTTTAGGTTTAGTGTTAGGTTTAGGTTTTAGTTCTAGGTTATAGGTTATAGCTGTAGAGAACTGAGAATAGGTAAAGGTTTAGGTTTAGGAACGGGTTCGGGATCGGGTTTTGCTTTGGGTTTTCAAGTTTAGGTTTAGGTTTAGGTTAGGGTGTTGAGAATAGGATTAGGTGTAGGTTTAAATTGAGGGATTTGGGAACACATTTAGGCTTTAGGTTTAGGTTTAGGTTTAGGTTTTAGGTCTAAGTTATAGGTTATAGTTGTAGAGAACCGAGAATAGGTTAAGGTTTTGGTTTAGTTGGGTTTTCAAGGTTAGGTTTAGGTTTAGGTTAGGGTGTTGAGAATAGGATTAGGTGTAGGTTTAGGTCGAGGGATTTGGGAACACATTTTGGCTTTTGGTTTAGGGTTAGGTTTAGGTTTTAGGTCTAGGTTATAGGTTATTGCGATAGAGAACCGAGAATAGCTTAAGGTTTATGTTTAGGAACGGGTTCGGGATCGGGTTTTACTTTGCGTTTTCAAGGTTAGGTTTAGGTTTAGGTTAGGGTGTCGAGAATAGGATTAGGTGTAGGTTTAGGTTGAGGGATTTGAGAACACATTTAGGCTTTAGGTTTAGTGTTAGGTTTAGGTATTAGGTCTAGGTTATAGGTTATTCTTGTAGAGAACCGAGAATAGGTAAAGGTTTAGGTTTAGGAACGGGTTCGGGATCGGGTTTTGCTTTGGGTTTTCAAGTTTAGGTTTAGGTTTAGGTTAGGGTGTTGAGAATAGGATTAGGTGTAGGTTTAAATTGAGGGATTTGGGAACACATTTAGGCTTTAGGTTTAGGTTTAGGTTTAGGTTTTCGGTCTAGGTTATAGGTTATAGTCTGTGAGAACTGGGAATAGGTAAAGGTTTAGGTTTAGGAACGTGTTCGGGATCGGGTTTTGCTTTGGGTTTTCAAGTTTAGGTTTAGGTTTAGGTTTGGGTGTTTAGAATAGGATTAGGTGTAGGTTTAGGTTGAGGGCTTTGGGAACACATTTAGGCTTTAGGTTTAGGTTTTAGGTCTAGGTTATAGGTTATAGCTGTAGGGAACTGAGAATAGGTTAAGGTTTAGGTTTAGGAAATCAGGTTCGGGTTCGGGATCGGGTTTTTCTTTGGGTTTTCAAGTTTAGGTTTAGGTTTAAGTTAGGGTGTTGAGAATAGGATTAGGTGTAGGTTTAAGTTGAGGATTTGGGAACACATTTAGGCTTTAGGTTTAGGGTTAGGTTTAGGTTTTAGGTCTAGGTTATAGGTTATAGTTGTAGGGAAGCGAGAATAGGTTAAGGTTTAGGTTTAGGAACGGGTTCGGGATCGGGTTTTGCTTTGGGTTTTCAAGGTTAGGTTTTGGTTTAGGTTAGGGTGTTGAGAATAGGATTAGGTGTAGGTTTAGGTTGAGGGATTTGGTAACACATTTTGGCTTTGGGTTTAGGGTTAGGTTTAGGTTTTAGGTGTAGGTTATAGGTTATAGCTATATAGAAGCGAGAATAGGTTAAGGTTTCGGTTTAGGAATGGGTTCGGGATCGGGTTTTGCTTTGGGTTTTCAAGGTTCGGTTTAGGTTTAGGTTATGGTGTTGAGAATAACATTAGGTGTAGGTTTAGGTTGATAGATTTGAGAACACATTTAGGCTTTTGGTTTAGTGTTTGGTTTAGGTTTTAGGTCTAGGTTATAGGTTATAGCTGTAGGGAACTGAGAATATGTTAAGGTTTAGGTTTAGGAAATTGGGTTCGGGTTCGGGATGGGGTTTTGCTTTAGGTTTTCAAGGTTAGGTTTAGGTTTAGGTTAGGATGTTGAGAATAGGATTAGGTTTAGGTTTAGGTTGAGGGATTTGAGAACACATTTAGGCTTTAGGTTTACGGTTAGGTTTAGGTTTTAGGTCTAGGTTATAGGTTATAGCTATAGGGAACTGAGAATAGATTAAGGTTTAGGTTTAGGAAATCGGGTTCAGGATCGGGTTTTGCTTTGGGTATTCAAGGTTAGGTTTATGTTTAGGTTAGGGAGTTGAGAATAGGATTAGATGTAGGTTTAGGTTGAGGGATTTGAGAACACATTTTGGCTTTAGGTTTAGGTTTTTGGTCTAGGTTATAGGTTATAGCTGTAGGGAACTGAGAATAGGTTAGGAGTGTGGTACCTGCAAATACAGATATAAACACGGCCTGTCCAAATGGCAGGGCGATCTTTGTCCATAGGAAATGGACAAATGGACTTCATCATGGTCATTATAGCGGTTCCCACCTTCCGAGACCCCGCTCATCCGGATAGCTCGACGCACATCCGGTGCCTGCTTCCATTAATCTCGAGCTAATACATAAATACGGCTTTGTCCAAATGGACAGAGCCCTTCCAATCTTGTCCATAGGAAATGGAAAGCTTTATCATGGTCATAACGGTTCCCCACCTTCCAAGGACCCCGCTCATCCGGATAGCTCCGACGCACATCCGGGTCTGCTCTATTAATCTCGAGCAAATACATAAATATGGCCTGTCTAAATCGCCAGGCCCTTCCAATGCTGTCCATAGGAAATGGAAAGCTTTATCATGGTCATAACAGCGGTTCCCACCTTCCAGGGACCCCCGCTCATCTGGATAGCTCCGACGCACATCCGGGTCTGCTCCATTAATCTCGAGCAAATACATAAACACGGCCTGTCTAAATGGCCAGGCCCCTCCAATGCTGTCCATATAAAATAACTTAATCATAAATGAACTTTTATAAAATTAATTTTAATTTACTAAAATTTACACAGAAGGTTGTGAAATGAGCCGCCGCACATCATCATCATCACGTCCGCCCAACGGGGGGTGGTGGTGGGGATCAGAGATCGGCATAAGACATCGACCTCCGACGTAAACAAGCTGGCATTGTTCCCAACAGGTCTAATACAGTCCTATGGGAACTCTATCGTCACCCTACCCTCACGCATAAGTCACTCTAAAAGCAACCCACGCGTGGGTCCACGTTCTCGTCGACTGGTCGCCGACGCTGCTGCAAAAGAAATATGTAAGTCTAAACATAAGCGTGTCATTAAAAAGTATGTGTCTAAACTTACATCTTTGTGGTCGGTGTATGCGCGATCGAGGATCGAACCCTGCGATGCAATATGTGACGGTGATGCTGGCTCCGTCGCATCACGGGTAGAAGGGGTAGATCTAGTGTGCGAATGACGTGGTCTCCCACCTGGTGCCATCACTGAATATGTGCGAGTTACAAATTTATAAATTTAAACAATGTCAATACAAGTGGAATATACTAAAACATTATACAATGCATTTGTGCTTCTGCTTAGAGAGATGATTAAAATATGATTAGACCATTATACTATAATGCAAGCAGAATATAATAAAATAGTAACTCATGTATACATTAATAATCGTCGTCTGTATCATTATCGCTTAGGACTATTTCTTCTTCACCATTACTATCGCTGATCAGTATTTCCTCTTCATTGTCTGTAACGTTGTCATCAATGAAACCGCTATCATCTCTAACAATGTCATCTATTATTGAGGCATCAACATGATCAGGTGGCACATCATCTCTGTCCAATTGCACCACATCAATATCAACACTTGAATCAATCCTTATATCAACATGTGACGGTATGTCTTCTTGATATGCGTATTCAACCCTAGCCGTGTCATTTCCCTCGTCCTCCCTATCTTTAACTTCTGGTATGGGAACGTCAAATACATTCCTGGGCTTTATTTTCTGCACCATGTGCCAAGAGCCGCCTAACTTGGTGTCAGCGAGGTAAAATACTTGTTCGGCTTGGCTGGCGAAGACAAATGGGTCGTCCTTAAACCACTTCCGAGATAAATTTACGCTGGTAAAGTAGTTGTCAGTCTGTATTCCTAACTTCTTATTTCCAATGTCCCACCAATCACATCTAAATAAGTACACCCTCTTTCTCATACAATAATTCAGCTCAATAATATCCATCAAAATGCCATAAAAGTCAATTTCATCATTGTCATTCGTTCCCTTCACAACCACCCCACTATTTTATGTGGTCTTGGACTTGTCACGTTCTTCGGTGTGGAACCGAATCCCGTTTACAATACAACCTGTATATCTAGATACACGTCTATCAGGGCCACATGCCAACGAGTATAGTGCATCAGACGCATCTGTAGAGTTTCTTGTGCGCAACGTCTTCATCTATTATCATGTACAGAATGTAATTGTTTAGGGATTTTCTTTAGTTCAAATAATGTGCATTACAACGAAAATTCTAAGTATGGTGAGATAGTGTGAAATCTTACACGTTTTTCGAACCATTGTGGAAACTGATCCTGATGCATTCGATCATAATTTGTGGGGAAATTGGACTTCATCTTGTCTCTGTGTTCGCTACACATAAATGGCACGTCAGCAGCAAGAAACATTAAGATCATCGTATGTAGAGAAAATAATAATCGAGGGAAGACTTACTCTAAGTATGACTTTATTTCTTCACAATTATGCAACACATACCACCTCGCCTTTGCTAGATCTTTAAGGTCCATATCCTAAAACGTCGAGGATCCTAAAGGATGAACGTTATGTGCAAACACAGATATGAGTCCTTGTTTATGCTCCTGCCCTTCATCGGCATTCCGATCTTCTCGATGTAAAATCTAGTCTCTATGCCACGAAGATACATGGAGCAAAATGTAAGGCACTCATTATCAATGTACGCCTCAGCTATGGATCCCTCCGGACGCGCCTTATTCCTCACAAATCGTTTGAGTATGTGAAGGTATCTATACACAAAACCACTATGTTAAGAGTATGAAAACATGGATATATGTAGTTGATGGAATGAATAAAAATTTTAATAGGTTCTACCACCTTTCGATCGGATACATCCAACGATATTGTACTGGGCCTGGAAGCTTCGCCTCATGTGGTAAGTGAATCGCTAGGTGTACCATGACATCAAAAAATGCAGGTGGAAATATTCTTTCAAATTTGCAAAGGATTACAGCAATGTCCCTCTGCAGTCGTTTAATAACATCTACATTCAACGATTTCGAACACAAATCCTTAAAGAATATCCCCAACTCAATCAGCGCCACACTAATATCCTTGCTTAGGAATTCACGAATCGCAACCGGCAGTAGGCGTTGCAGAAGGATGTGACAATCATGACTTTTCATTCCGGTTGCCTTACAATCCGTAACATTTACGCACTGAGATATGTTTGACGCATACCCATCAGGAAACTTCACCGATCTCAACCATTCACATAAACGCTTTCTCTCTAGTTTTGTCAACGTGTAACAGGCTGCTGGTATAATATACGAATTTCCTTGTGGCTGCAAGTGCAACTCTTTCCTTAAACCCATTTCTTGTAGATCCAATCGAGCCTTGAAACTGTCTTTTATTTTCTTCTCTATGTTCATCAATGTTCCGAAGACATTGTCACATATATTTTTCTCAATATGCATGACATCCAAGTTATGTCGTAATTTCAAATCACTCCAATAGGGCAACTCAAAAAAGATGCTCTTCTTCCTCCAGTTATAGTCCAATACTATACGTTTCCTCTTTTTCAAGTGCGATGCCTTGCCAAATCTAACTTCTTCAATGTTACTCAATTGTTGTATCATATCTTCTCTAGATAGCTCTTTCGGGGGTGGCCTATGATCTTGTTTGCCATCAAAGATCATCGTCTTCCTGCGCCAACTATGATCGCTCGGAAGGAAGCGACAATGGCCCATATAACACGTTTTTCTACCATGCTTCAATGACAATGAACAAGTCTCAATACCACATGTAGGACACGCCAACTTGCCCTTCGTGCTCCACTCAGAAAAATTTCCATACGCAGGAAAGTCATTTATTGTCCACAAGACCGCTGCATGCAATCGAAATGACTGTCCTGCAAATGTGTCATACGTTTCTACACCTTCACTCCACAACTCGTTTAACTCATCTACTAATGGTCGCAAATACACATCAATGTCATTCCCAGGTGACCTGGGTCTAGGAATAAGCAATGACACTATGAAAAATGACTCATTCATTCACAACCAAGGAGGTAAATTGTAGGGCATAAGTACCACTGGCCACATACTGTACGAGCTACTCATATTACCAAATGGATTAAAACCATCACTTGCAAGACCTAGTCGAACATTGCGAGAATCCTCTGCAAACCAGTCATGTTGCTTGTCAAAATTTTCCCAGGCTTCAGAGTCCGCAGGGTGCCTCAGTGTACTATCATTATGAACACGTTTCTCCTTATGCCACCTCATATCTTCAGCCGTCTTACGAGATATAAACAATCTTTACAATCTGGGTTTCAATGGGAAGTACCTTAACACCTTTCGCGGGATTTTCTTACTCGTGGCTTTATCATTCTTCCACCTGGACTCTCCACATTCTTTACACTGATCAGCCTTATCATACTCTTCCCGATACAATAAACAATCATTTATACATGCATGTATGACGGTGTAACCAAGGCCCAAGTCTCGCATCAAGGATTTTGCCTTATAATAAGACTTAGGCAATGTCTCACCATCCGGTAATGCTTCTTTCAACAACTCAAGCAACATGTCAAATGATTTGTTACTCCAACGATTTATTGTCTTCAAATGAAGTAACTTTATAAGAAAATTCAACTTGGAGAAATTCTCACACCCCGGATAAAGTGGACATTGCGCATCCCTCAACAACCTACTCAACTTTTCTGATTCAACATCACCCGTTGGAGGAATATCTTGGCTACTGCTTGTCGCTTCAAAATCAGTATCCGCAACTGTTCCCCTGAACACATCACCTATGATATCTTACATTTTATCAACGTCTTCATCCTCGTCATCTGGCACAATTGGGTCCTCGTTGACTTCAGTGGCTTTAACTCTATGGGTCATATCTTCACCATGATAGAACCACCAAGTGTAACCCTGGTCAATCCCAACTATGAACAAATCATCCTCTACTTTGTCTAAAGTCTTATATATGATGTTCTTGCATTTTCGACATGGACACCTAATCTTATTCTCAGAATCTGTCAGATTTCACGCAAATTCCATGAACTCTTGAACCCCTTGTTTATACTCTGGGCTAAACCTATTCTTAGCTCGCATCTAACTCTTATCCATCTCTAAAATGAAAAAACTAGAGTCAGTTTATGGAAATAGCTTTAAGATTAGGCTAGGTTATAGGTTTAGGTTATATGTTTAGGTTTAGGTTATAAGTATAGGTTTTGGGATTTAAGAATAGGTTATAGGTTATGGGATAAAGTTTAGGTTATAGGTTATAGGTTAAGGTTCAGGTTCGGGATCGGGTTTAGGTTTTAGGTTTAGGTTTAGGTTATAAGTATAGGTTTTGGAATTTGTGATGAGGTTTAGGTTTTAGGTATAGGTTATAGGTTTAGGTTTTGGTTTTTAAGTTTAGGTTATGGTTTAGGTTAGAAGTATAGGTTTTGAGATTTGAGAATAGATTTAGGTTATAAGTTAGGTTTAGGTTTAGGTTAAGGTTAAGGTTATAAGTATAAGTTATTATTAGGTTTAGGGATTTGAGAATAGGTTTAGGGATTTGGGAATAGGTTTAGGTTAAGGTTATAAGTTTAGGTTTACGTTTAGTTTATAAGTTTTGGGATTTGAGAATAGGTTTAGGTTAAGGATATAAGTTTAGGTTTAGGTTATAGGTTAAGGTTTAGGTTATAGGTTATAGCTTTAGGGAATTGAGAATAGGTTATAGGTTATAGGATAAGGTTTAGGTTATAGGTTATAGGTTAAGGTTCGGGTTCGGGATTGGGTTTAGGTTATAGGTTTATGTTTAGGTTTAGGTTAAGGTTATAAGTATAGGTTTAGGGATTTGAGAATAGGTTTAGGTTAAGGTTATAAGTTTAGGTTTAGGTTTAGTTTATAAGTTGTTTATTTTCATTTACATTCGTTGCATACATTCATCATCCATCCAATAAAATTGAAACAGGTTCTGTCACTCTATGACTAATACTTGAAAAGGAAAATCATGCATCTGGGTCTGCTACAACATTTTCTAAGCTCAACATCCGGATAACTCCGACGCAAATCCAGGTCTGCTCCAACATTTTCTTAGCTAATATAATTAAATCCTAAATTAGTTACTCATCCAAGGTTGGATAGATTGTAATACTTTCATATTTCCATTTAAACGTCCACGCCGAAAATCCGGTAGCATCTCCCCATGCCTCTCCAGATAAGTTGATCTTACGTTACATTCTGATGCCAAATATCTAAAGCAATGTAAAGATGTTTGGCATTGGATATGGAACGGAAGAAACATATCCGGAGAGAAACGAGAAGATGGACCACAGATCAGGCATGAACATTTAAATAGATTGTATGAAAGCATACTTTCCATCTAACCTTGAACTGTCCAAAATGGGACAATTTGAGCTATTTCTATGCCACCAAAAACATACTATATCTATGTATGGCCCCATAGAAATCCTCAAACGAGTAACTAATTATCTAACTTGCAAATATGTAAATTACATGTCACAACTATAAACTAACTAATCACAATAATAATTTAAGACAAAAAAATGTAATATACAAGCTCATGACAGTTTGCAAGGACAATTTTAGGGAACAAAAGGCAATGGATGTAATATCTTAAAGTCAAATAAAAGGCTTCAATTTGGGGTAGTGCATAGATCACTATAGATCACTATTTTAGTCAAACACATCATTTCTAGCAAGCTATGATGATGGTGATACAACTATATTTGGAGGAGTGCATAGATCACTATAGTTTTGTCTAATCTCCACTTGTTGGCCACAACAACGATTTTTCTGGACCCTAGCCCAAAAATGAGGCCATCCACTCATTAGTTGAGCTACAATGTGTGAAACTAATGGATGGTTTCCATCTACTTGTCTCATACTATATGCCCTGCTCATAAGTTTTTACTGTATTTACTTTTGTGCCAAGGAATCTATATGGTGGGTATTGGGATCTCGCACATGTATATTGGCATGTGTGCGAGTGTAGAGAGGAACTAGGCTATACATGGATGTTGAAATGCCCTTATTTCTACATGCAATTGTATGCCATACTTTAGATGTGTGATAAACCATAAGCTATATGGAAGTTATGTCTAATTTCCTAAGTGGTTGGTTGGTGGATATCTAATACACAAAGCTAAGTTAGCTATTAAGCATTCAATATCACACATCCGAGTTGATTGATTTAAGCATCATAAACACATGTTGATTTTAATTAGGGAGTGGGCTGATCTTAGTATCATTACCACACATCCGACTTGATTGATTTAAGCATCATCAACACATGTTCTAGTGGACTGATTTAATCATCTAGATACACATGTTCAAGTGGACCGATTAAAGCATTCTAAACACATGTCCAAGTGGACAGATTTAAGATTTTTAAACAAACACATGTACTAACCAGCTAAATTACAGTGAAGTGTAATCTGACGGTGGGTGTACTAACCAGCAAAAAAAAAAAAGAAAAAAAAGATGGGGTTGGGTAACACTGGGTCCTTACTCTTACCCGGGTGGTAGACTCCCCGGAGTTTCAACACCGGGTCAAGGGTTCGAGTACCCACGGTGGTGAAATCCCATGGCGTGCGTGTGTGGGGTGTGTGTGCATGTGGCGTGAGTGTGTGGGGGTGTGTGTGTGCGTGTGTAAAAAAAAAAAAAGAAAAAGTAATAATGGCTATTTTGCAATATATCTATACTGTAATTTGAAAATCAAATAAGCCCTTGGATTCATTGATTCATGCACAAACCAGTATGAGATTCACTGAATTTACCAAAACAAAGAATCATTAAGTAGTTTTTTTCACTAAACCCAATATATCTCATATTGGACCTTATATGATGAATCAATGAACTTTGATGTACATACCCAACATTACCTACTTTCGGTGGCATCCAAAAAGCTTGTAAAATGAGCTAAAGTTGTACAATTAAGATTCAACATGAGATTGGTAAGTACAATCTTCCAACTCAAGATATTCTTGCACCAACGGCTACACAAGGTGGGTTGTATCCAACCAATAGCTAAGATCTCTAAACCATATATAGTTCAACTAATACAAGCTGAGACCCAAGTGTGCAATGCCTATCACGTGTTGGTTTGATTGCGTGTTAGAGCCTCTGATTTGTAATTATATGTAATGAAAAAAAAAAAAGAGGGCTAGGTCCTCCTTGAAGCTTTGTAGGTTAACCTACAACATGACATGTGGGGCCCATTGTAAAGTGTACATGATATCCAATTTGCATATCACATATCCTCTTTTATGTTCTCCTTGCCACCCAAAAATCAGGCCAATCATGAACTCAGGTGGGGCACACCATGAAACATCAGTAAAACCTCTAAAACACATGGTGTGACCCACTTGAGTTACAGGATAGGCCTGATTTTTGGTTTATCCATTCATCTCAATGGGGCACATCTTCTGAATGGATGGAATGGCATATAAAAACATGATGGGTCCCACAGTCAATTTCAAAGGTTTTTAATGATGGGCAATTGCATCTTAAGTATTCCTTTTAGTGTTACCCACCCGAGTTTTAAATCAGACTTATTTCTCCATGTAGAGGATAAAATAAGGAGGTGCACATGATGAAAGACTTGGATGTCATACATGTATTACAATACACCTCACATATGGTGTTGTAGGTTGAGCTTAACCTACAAAGCTTTGCAGTGGAACTGGTTTGATTATTTTTTTTAAAAAAAAACTGTATGGTACAACTTAAAATAACTCATTCTAACCACCAGAAAAAATGGGGTTCTTATTCAACCAGCAGGCATTCAATGAATGAGACTTTCCAGACTACATGCCATCTTACTACAATTTCTTTAATACATTTCAAATTATTGCAATATAATAAGTTAAGATATTATCTATGGGAATTGTATTTTTCTCAATGACCCGAACGGTTTGTCTCAAAACATTTACTAGATTGAATATTTCAAACCTTTGATTACACCAAGGTTATGGTAATCATACATTTTCAAAGAAAATAAAATTTCAATGGTTAAAATAATTCAATTTAAGAAATTTTTATTTGTTGTCCATCCACCATATAAGCATACATAAGGAACTCGTGGCTGCAATTTGGCGAAAATACATGGGAAGTGTTTCGTGAATAGAAAGGTTGGGCCGACAGAACATGGGAGTAAAAAATGGGCCTGTTTAGTGGTCCACTCAAGTCTTTCTCCAGAGGACTATGGCTCAATTGGCGGATTTGTGAACCACATCTCTGTAGGCCCATTAAATGATTATGAATGTTTTAATAGGAGGGTAACCCCTCTCAACTCTTGTATGTGGTGTGGCCATTTAAGTTATGAATTCACTTGATTTTTAAGCCCGTGGCCTAACATGGAATGATAGCTCACACAACTCGACCTCATGGGAAGTTCCCATGAGGTCGACCCGTAGTACCATTTCTCATATATATATATATATATATATAACTCCTGTCAGGACACCATCGTGGATCACATAAAATAATTCTTTTATCCATCAGAAATATTTTCATTTTTGGTGAGATCCAAATCTTTTGATTCTGTAAGCCAGAACATAGCCACATGATCAAGACTCTTCAATGGTAGCCTGACATGGCATTTCAGTTATGGGTTGAAGCCGTGGATAAAAGTTGTTTATATCCAATTGGATAATCCTTTGGCATTTGTATATGGGTACAATGAAATATTCTATCATCTCTAGAGTAATATATCATTTTATATCATCAGAAATCAAAGTAGAATCATTTGATGAGAGATTGTAATACTTAAATGGGATGGTGTGAAAACGTATTAAGTAATCTCCATAAGGGTAAATAGTGATACAACCATATCCATAACTGAAGTGGTATACCGACTGAAAGATACTTTCTTTTAATACTGAGGTCTTGGCATCGATTCCCAAGCGAGGGTGGCTAACAATGAAGTGTGATTTAACAGTGGGTGTACTAACAAGCTCAAAATTTTTTCTAGCTCCAAAAATCAGCTCGGCTGGCTGGAACTCAATTTCAAAGTGAGTCTAATCTAACTTTTTCGAGTCGGGTCGACGAGAACTCGCCTTAAACGTGTCAGGTTCTACTAGGCATGTAAAAGTAAAAATGAAAGTCTTGTTTGATTGAAAAATTTTGTGAAGCACCCACGTCACACATGCCTATGTGACACACGTGTGAAAGATCAGTCATTAATCGAGTGCAAGACCTACCTAAGCCCGACTTCGTTCATAGACCTAAGCGCATAACCATGATGAAGCATTCACATGAACAAAAAATCGCCTACCTAGCACATCAGCAACATGTGTCAATGGCTAGACCTAGACTGTTCATCAGATGGTATGCACTATCATATCCTTTAATCGGGCCATTTCACTCCTCAGTACTCTCACATTCTCACAAGTTTTAATTCATTATTGTTGAAAAGGGTTGGATCACCAAATTGGAGCTTAGAAACATCCACAGAACAAGAAATCATCACCCATCTCATCAATTGATAAAATCAGTCCCCATTTTCAACATTCATCAAAAGGCGAAATTACAAGCAAGCTACCGACAGAAAATGCAGGGTAGATTCCTACCCAGAGTTACTGAATCTACTCCCAAATTACAAAACCCATATCCGAAATGCAAAATATCAATTATCATAAACCTAATTTCAACCAAAAGGAAGAGAAAACCCCTAAAAATCCCTAAATCCCCAAATCCCTAAATCCCCAAATCGTTTCAATCAGTATTGAGATTGAGAAAGATTGAGAGAGAGAGAGATAAACTGTTTGAGTTGGAGCTCCGATCACGGTCAACGGCGCGGTGGAGAGAGGACGGTGGAGAGAGGGCGCGGTGGAGAGAAGGCGTTGGAGAGAGGGCACGGTGGAGAGAGAGAGAGAGCACCACAGAGAGACAGAGAGAGATATGGCATGGCGGAGAGACGCCCGAGAGAGAGAGAGAGAGAGGGAGAGAGAGAGAGAGAGATAGAGAGCGGAGAGTGAGAGAGGCACGAGAGTGAGAGTGAGGGTGAGAGAGGGCACCGAGAGAGCGAGAGAGAGAGGACAGAGAGCGAGAGAGAGAGAGCACCGAGAGAGAGAGAGAGGGGGAGGGCGCGGTGAAGGCTCAGACTAGAGAGATAGAGAGAGCGAGAGAGAGAGAGACAGAGAGAGAGAGAGAGAGAGAGGACAGAGAGCGAGAGAGGTCAGAGAGCGAGAGAGATTTATCTCTCTCGCGCGTGAGGGCCCCGCACATGCTCGGTGCTCCATGGCCCACCATGATGTATGTGTTTCATCCCTGTCGTCCATCTATTTTTTATTTTCTTTTTATGGTATGAGACAAAAAATGACGTATATCCCAATCTCAACTAGACCACATTATAGGAAACAGTGTTGAATGAGTGTCCACCATTAAAAACCTTTTGGGGTCCATATAAAGTTTTGGATCAATTTGATATTTTTTTTCCCTTCATCTGGGCCTGTATGACCTAATCAATAGATTGGATGTCAAATAAAATGTACAGTGGGCCTTAGGTGGGTTTTAATGGTCTGAACAATTAGTATTGACAGTCTAGATTATAATATCAATGGTCTAGTTGGTCTGGATCATAGTATCGATGATCTAGATGGTATAAATCATCAAAAGCAATGGTTTGGATGTTCTTGATCATAATTTCAGCAGCTCGAATGGTTTAGATCATAATATTGACAGTCAAAATAGTATAGGTCACGATATCAATAGTATTAATAGTTTGTATCATAATGTTGATGGTTTAGATTGTCTAGATCAAAATTTCAATGGTTCGGATGGTTTACATCATAATATCAACAGCTTGGATTATCTGGATCATAATAGCAATGGTTTGGATGGTATAGATCATTGGTAGCCGTTAAAATGTTGGATAGTATATACACATTCTGTTTGGATGGTATAGATCATAATTTCAATGCACCGTTAATGCAGGTGACCACCTGTAACATATCCAGACGATGGATCCAAAGTCAGGGACTACTAGGTAGTTCAGTGATCTAGACCATTGTTGGATGGATCATATGGTGGATGGGGGACGTCTTGAAATTATTCCAGATAGGGAGATCTTGATCCTTCCATTCAACTGCCTTCCAATGGATGGTCTAACACGTTGGACGTATAATAGTCCAGAGACCAAAGGGTCGGAGCTTCTACTAATGCAGGGAATTTGGGAAAGCAGATTGGCTACTCCCCTCGCCATTAGCCCGGTGGTGATGGTCGGTGCTATGTGGGCCCACCATGATGTATTTGTTTCATCCATGTCGTTCATCCATTTTTACAAATCATTTTTGGGTTTGATAAAAAAAAAAGGAGAGGGATATAAATATCAGGTGGACTACACCATAGGAAAACAATAGTGATTGGATATCCACCATTAAAATCCTCCTTCGGCCTAGTGTACTATTTATTTGACATCCAATCTGTTGATTATATCATATAGACCTAGATGAAGTGAAAAAACAAAGATCAGCTTAATCTAAAACTTTTATAGGCCTCAAAAAGTTTTCAATGGTCGACACTCATTCAACACTATTTCATGTACCGTGGTCCACTTGAGATTGGGATATACTTTAAAATGATCTATAAAAATACATGGACAGCATAGATGAAACAAATACATCATGGTAGTGGGGCGCACAGAGCAAGGGTTGGTGGTAAGGGGAGTAGCCAATCTGTTTTCGGGAATTTGAGGGGTCGTTTTTTTTATTTTTTTATTTTTTTCATATGTGGCCCACTTTCGTTATGGGGTGGGCCACACACCATCGACCTTACCTCTTATCATAATATTTATTATATCTATACCATCCATTTATTTGGAGAGATTATTTTAATTTATTATTTAAAAAATAAGATAAATCCAAAGCTCAAGTGAACCACACCACATAATACAACGTGGATAAATGATTCTGACCATTTAGGCTTTGTTAGGGCCCACTGTGATGTTTTGTCATTTAACGAGTTTCTTTTAACAACTATTACATCGGTACAAAGCTCTCTCATTGAAGTTTTCGAGGGTAGAAGTTCAATTATCTGGTGGGCCCCACTGGATACATAACCTGGCACAAGGTCAGCCATTCCTTGCTTGATCTTTGGATAGGTCACATTCATGTTGGACCCACCTGATTATACACCTTTAGATACGTGTCTCGCGACCACTTTAGTTTTAAGTTCATTACACGTAGCAAGGTTAGTTATTTGATACTCCAGCTGCATTTGACGGTTGATACTCGGGCACTCAAAAATTGTTCGATTGGCATATAATAACTCAAAAGTAAATCGACTAAATCACGGAACTTAGTGTCTCTAAGTTGTAATGCTAAAATCAAATCGGTTGAACAAACTTAACCTCTGATTCATGGTAAAAGAAAAGCTTATTTTGTGCAACGTTGGCAAGAAATTCAAACATCATCCATCCAAGCCGTCCGTTATTTTGATTATGGTAAAAGTCACCTTCACATGCAAAAGAAACAAATATCGGAAATTGATTAATGAAAACATGAATTCACCAGATCCGTTTTAACATCACCTTTTCCATTTCCTCCTGCATCTGAATAGCAATTTGCGGTACCTGCAAGGTACCCAGAAAAGAAAAGGTCATCTGCCTCAGAACAAGACATCAAAGGAGAAGAATGCTTGGGCCTGTTTGGTAGATGCCTAAAAATGAGTTTATCTCACTTTAGTTAAGATAATGTATTAGAGATCTTAATCTCTAATACATAACTGTTGACAAGAAAACTCATTCTTTGGAGCCTCGAGATCTCTAATATATAATTACTGATAACTAAAATAAGATAAACTCATTTTCAGAAGTCTACCAAACAGGGCCTTAGCATATATGCCACAATGGAAGTCTTGGGAAAAATAAACAAGACCAAGTAGCATTCCGACCACATCAATTTCAGCCAACAGATCACACTAGTAGAATCAGTAGGTTGTGGTTAGCCCTAACTTGAGCACAGGCGTAGCGAAAATTGAAACAGATCAAATTCTTTAGGTCCCGGACTCCCGGCCAGGGGCGTTGCACGACCAAATGGACCAATGAGCTCAACCTCGAGCCTCTCCCAGTCACTAACTACACATGAACTTTAGTGCCACCTTAACGGTAGTTCAAAAACTCAACTAGATGTCCAGCCAGGTCGGGTTGACTTGGAGTCGATAGAGTCTGCACATGACTCAACTCAACATTTAATATACGGAGTGCAATGGACACCAAGAACCACATTAGTTAGAAGTGAGTTGGTATAAGTTAAAGGCTCTAAAGGGGCAAGGGGAAGGCCCAAAAGGACATGGAAGGAGGTAGTACAAAAAGACTTGATGACCTATGGTCTAACTGTAGGTCTGGTCCTCAATAGAGTGAAATGGCAGAACAGGATTGGGACAAGGCTTCAATGATGACAATGAAAAAACTAGTCATATTAATAAACATACAATAATTAAAGATATAAAATATATGACGATGCCTACAACAAGAAGTTCGGTGCCTTGGTTGAAGGCCATTTTTCTCTAAGAAAAGGTGAGGGTTCAGATCTCACCTATCCCTCTTTGAGTTTTGTTTAAATAGAAAAGGTTTGATTGGGTGACTCGTCTCGAGCCATCTCAAGTAGCATCGAGTCTACATTTAAAGCATGTAAAAAAGAGTGTTGTTTTACCCCGACTTAAAGTGCACTAGCCCATCGTTTATAGCCACCTCCAGCAGGGCTAAGGTGTGGCTTCATTGTTGGACATTGGCCGATCGTCCCTCGACCTATGGAAGGTCTTGTGGTCACTTTACATGGGAAGTTAGCATACTGCCACATCGTTGATGACAATCATAATATTTGGCCCATTTTACATATCTGATTCATTCACTCTATTTTACTGATCAATACCCTCAATTTGACAAGTTACTCGCCTCAATCAAGCTATATATGAGAAAGATATTGGGCATACAAGATTGATCAACAATTTCAATGAAATTTGATTTAAACATCTGAAGTTATTTACTCTTTAATTTAAACTGATTAGATTGTCCAAAAACGATTAAAGATTCAATTAGTGGGTGTGCCTAATAATTTAGTAATTTTATTTTTCACAAATAAATTTAACATTTTTTTAAAAGGTATATTTTTTTTACTCTTTTAAATAAATAGCATTTTTATTATAAAATATTTCAAAAATATTTTAAAAATAAATTTGGAGTTTTTATTTGCAAAATCTCAAAAAATTTATCATATTTTAATTTTTTATCAAAAATTTCAAAATGCCAATTTTTCTCTTCAAAAGCATTTTTTTGTTCTCAAAATATTACTTAAACATATTTAAAATTTTGTAACTTTTCAATATTCTTTTTCATGTGATATTACAAATTATTTAAATACTACCTTTTAATTATATATACACACACACACACACACACACACACACACACACACACACACACACACACATTTAGGTTATAGACAAAATTTTACAATTTTCATTATTACCGACGGTTTTTAACCGTCGGAAAAAAATAATTAGGAAACACTTTTCCCGACAAAAATTTTCATCGGTAAAAGTCTTGCTGCCAACATTTTTCAACCCCCGCGAAAAATTTGTAAAGATTTTTAAGAGACCCTTTAGTTACGAATATTTTCGTAGCCAAAGGTGAGTTTTACCTACGAGATTCGATTTCGTAGGTAAATGTGAAGTTAAATTTGCAAAGATTTTTAAGAGACCCTTTAGCTACGAATATTTTCGTAGCCAAAGGTGAGTTTTACCTACGAGATTCGATTTCGTAGTTTTTGATTTTTTAAGCAGAGGTGAAAGAGGATTGTGAATTTAACAAATCCTTTCGCTACGAATATTTTCGTAGGCAAAGATAGGTTTTGCCTATGAAATCCAATTTCGTAGGTAAATGTAAAGTTTTTGATTTTTTTTTTTTTTTCTGTCCTTTGGAAAAGCCCAAGAGCCACTTCGAATATTTCGGAGAGAAAGTTGGGAGGGCTTTTAGCTACGAAATTTGATTTCGTTGGTAAAAGTAAATTCAAAACACGTTTACGATTTTTATGGCGGTAGAGTGAAAAATTCAAATGACCCTTTAACTACGAAATTTTCTTTCGTAGGCAAAAGGAAAATAAAACATGGATGGCTTTTAACTACCAAATTTGATTTCATAGGTAAAAGTAAATTCAAAACAAGGTAAATATGGCTTTTAGCTACGAAATTAGAGTTCGTAGGTAAAAGTAAAATTTTCAAATTTTTTTTGTTTTTTTTAAAATTAAAAACACCTTTTAGCTACTAATATATTCGTAGGTAAATATGGCTTTTAGCTACGAATCGAATTTCGTAGGTAAAAGTAAATTCAAAATACAAGAGAAAAACTGAAAAGAACTTCTGGATTTTTTGTTTTAGAAAAAAATTCAAAACACCATTTAGCTACGAATATTTTCGTAGGTAAATATGGGTTTTGCCTACGAAATCATATTTCGTGGGTAAAAGTTGGGCTGAAAAGAACTTCTGGATTTTTTGTTTTGAGAAAAAAAATTCAAAACACCATTTAGCTACGAATATTTTCGTAGCTAAATATGGGTTTTGCCTACGAAATCATATTTCGTGGGTAAAAGTTGGGTTTTCTATGGTTTGAATGATGAAAAAGTTAAAGGACCTTTTACCTACGAAAATTTTCGTAGGTAAAGATGGATTTTACCTACGAAATTTGGTTTCGTCGGTAAATGTATGTTTTTACCTACGAAAAAAAATTTCGTCGGTAAAAGTCATCTTTACCTACCAAAAAAAATTTCGCAGGTAAAAGTTTCGTAGGTAAAAACCATATTTCTTGTAGTGTAGGTTATAGGCTATAGCTATAGGGAATTGAGAATCGGTTATAGTTTAGGTTTATGAAATCGGGTTTTGGTTTGGGTTTTCAAGTTTAGGTTTAGGTTTAGGTTAGGGAGTTGAGAATAGGATTAGGTGTAGGTTTAAGTTCAGAGATTTGAGAAGACATTTTGGTTTTAGTTTTAGGTTTAGGGTTAGGTTTTAGGTTTAGGTTTGGGTTTTAGGTTTATGTTATAGGTAGGTTATAGGTTATAGCTATAGGGAATTGAGAGTCGGTTATGATTTAGGTTTAGGAAATCGGGTTCGGGTTTGGGATCGGGTTTGGGTTTTTGTTTTCAAGTTTAGGTTAGGCGATTGAGATTAGCATTAGGTGTAGGTTTAGGATTAGGGATTGGAGAACACATTTAAGTTTTAGGATTACGTTTAGTTTTAGGTTATAGGTTTAGGTTATAGGTAGGTTATAGGTTATAGTCATGGGGGAATTGAGAATAGGTTAAGGTTTAGGTTTAGGAAATTGGGTTCGGTGTTGGGGATTGGGTTTTGGTTTTGGTTTTCAAGTTTAGGTTTAGGTTTAGGTTAAGGAGTTGAGAATAGGATTAGGTGTAGGTTTAGGTTTAGGGATTTCAACACATTTAGGTTTTACGTTTAGGTTTAGGTTTAGGTTTTAGGTTTCGGTTATAGGTAGGTTATAGGTTATAGCTATAGGGAATTGAGAATTGGTTATGGTTTTGGTTTAGGAAATTGGGTTCGGGTTCGGGATCGGGTTTTGGTTTGGGTTTTCAAGTTTAGGTTTAGGTTTAGGTTAGGGAGTTGAGAATAGGATTAGGTGTAGGTTTAGGTTTAGGGAGTTGAGAACACATTTAGGTTTTAGGTGTACGTTTAGGACGTTTAGGATTAAGTTTTAGGTTTAGGTTTAGGTTTTAGGTTTAGGTTATAGATAGGTTATAGGTTATAGTTATAGGGAATTGAGAATCGGTTATGGTTTAGGCTTAGGAAATCGGTTTCGGGTTCGGGATCGGGTTTTGGTTTAGTTTTTCAAGTTTAGGTTTAGTTTTAGGTTAGGGAGTTGAGAATAGGATCAGGTGTTGGTTTAGGTTTAGGGATTGGAGAACAGATTTAGGTTTTAGGTTTACGTTTAGGTTTAGGTTATAGGTTTAGGTTAAAGGTTATAGCCGTAGGGAATTGAGAATAGGTTAAGGTTTAGGTTTAGGAACTTGGGTTCGGTTCGGGATTGGGTTTTGCTGTCGGTTTTCAAGTTTATGTTTTGGTTTAGGTTAGGGAGTTGAGATTAGCATTAGGTGTAGGTTTAGGTTTAGGGATTGGAGAACACATTTACTTTTTAGTTTTACGTTTAGGTTTCGGTTACAAGTTTAGGTTATAGGTAGGTTATAAGTTATAGCTGTTGGGAATTGAGGATAGGTTAAGGTTTAAGTTTAAGAAATCAGGTTCAGGTTCGGCATTGGGTTTTGGTTTATGTTTTCAAGTTTAGGTTTATGTTTAGGTTAGGGAGTTGAGAATATGATTTGGTGTAGTTTTAGGTTTAGGGATTTGAGAACATATTTAGGTTTTAGAATTAGGTTTAGTTTTAGGTTTTAGGTTTAGGTTTAGGTTTTATGTTTTACTTATAGGTAGGTTATAGGTTATAACTATAGGGAATTGAGAATCGATTATGGTTTAGGGTTAGGAAATCGGGTTTGGGTTCGGGATCGGGTTTTAGTTTGGGATTTCATGTTTAGGTTTAGGTTTAGGTTAGGAGCTTAGAATAGGATTAGGTGTAGGTTTAGGTTTTGGGATTTGAGAACACATTTAGGTTTTAGGTTTAGGTTTAGGTTTTAGGTTTAGATTATAGGTGGGTTATAGGCTATAGCTATAGGGAATTGAGAATCGGTTATGGTTTATGTTTAGGAAATCGGGTTCGGGTTCGGGATCGGGTTTTGGTTTGGGTTTTCAAGTTTTGGTTTAGTTTTAGGTTAGGGAGTTGAGATTAGCATTAGGTGTAGGTTTAGGATTAGGGATTGGAGAACACATTTTGGTTTTAGGTTTACTTTTAGGTTTAGGTTACAGGATTAGGTTTAGGTTATAGGTAGGTTATAGGTTATAACTATAGGGAATTGAGAATCGGTTATGGTTTAGGTTTAGGAAATCGGAGTTCGGGTTCGGGTTTGGGTGTTGGTTTGGGTTTTCAAGTTTAGGTATAGTTTAGGTTTGGGAGTTGAGAATAGGATTAGGTGTAGGTTTAGGTTTAGGGATTTGAGAATTCATTTTGGTTATAGGTTTAGGTTTAGGTTTAGGTTTTAGGTTTAGGTTATAGGTAGGTTATAGGTTATAGCTATAGGGAATTGAGAATCGGTTATGGTTTAGGTTTAAGAAATCGGGTTCGGGTTTGGGATCGGGTTTTGATTTGGGTTTTCAAGTTTAGGTTTAGGTTTAGCTTATGGAGTTGAGATTAGCATTAGGTGAAGTTTTAGGACTAGGGATTGGAGAACACATTTAGGTTTTAGGTTTACGTTTCGGTTTAGGTTATGGGTAGGTTATAGGTTATAGCTGTAGTGAATTGAGAATAGGTTAAGGTTTAGGTTTAGGAAATCAGGTTTAGGTTCGAGATTGGGTTTTGGTTTGGGTTTTCAAGTTTTAGTTTAGGTTTAGGTTAGGGAGTTGAGAATAGGATTAGGTGTAGGTTTAGGTTTTGGGATTTGAGAACACATTTAGGTTTTAGGTTTAGGTTTAGGTTTATGTTTTAGGTTTAGGTTTAGGTTCTAGGTTTAGGTTATAGGTAGGTTATAGGTTATAGCTATAGGGAATTGAGAATCGGTTATGGTTTAGGTTTATGAAATCGGGTTTTGGTTTGGGTTTTCAAGTTTAGGTTTAGGTTTATGTTAGGGAGTTGAGAATAGGATTAGGTGTAGGTTTAAGTTTAGAGATTTGAGAAGACATTTAGGTTTTAGGTTTAGGTTTAGGGTTAAGTTTTAGGTTTAGGTTTGGGTTTTAGGTTTATGTTATAGGTTGGTTATAGGTTATAACTATAGGGAATTGAGAGTCGGTTAGGATTTAGGTTTAGGAAATCGGGTTCGGGTTCGGGATAAGGTTTGGGTTTTGTTTTCAAGTTTAGGTTAGGTAGTTGGGATTAGCATTATGTGTAGGTTTAGGATTTGGGATTGGAGAACACATTTAAGTTTTAGGTTTACGTTTAGTTTTATGTTATAGGTTTAGGTTATATGTAGGTTATAGGTTATAGCTGTTGGGAATTGAGAATAGGTTAAGGTTTAGGTTTAGGAAATCGGGTTCAGGTTGCGGATTGGGTTTTGGTTTTGGTTTTCAAGTTTAGGTTTAGGTTTAGGTTAAGGAGTTTAGAATAGGATTAGGTGTAGGTTTAGGTTTAGGGATTTTAGAACACATTTAGGTTTTACGTTTAGGTTTAGGTTTAGGTTTTAGGTTTAGGTTTAGGTTATAGGTAGGTTATGGGTTATAGCTATAGGGAATTGAGAATTGGCTATAGTTTTGGTTTAGAAATCGGGTTCGTGTTCGGGATCGGGTTTTAGTTTGGGTTTTCAAGTTTAGGTTTAGGTTTAGGTTAGGGAGTTGAGAATAGGATTAGGTGTAGATTTAGGTTTAGGGACTTGAGAACACATTTAGGTTTTAGGTGTATGTTTAGGTTTAGGTTTTAGGTTTAGGTTTAGGTTTTAGGTTTAGGTTATAGGTAGTTATAGGTTATAGCTATAGGGAATTGAGAATCGGTTATGGTTTAGGTTTAGGAAATCGGGTTCGGGTTCGGGATCGGGTTTTGGTTTGGGTTTTCAAGTTTAGGTTTAGGTTTAGGTTAGGGAGTTGTGATTAGCATTAGGTATAGGTTTAGGATTAGAGATTGGAGAACACATTTAGGTTTTAGGTTTACGTTTAGGTTTAGGTTATATGTTTAGGTTATAGGTAGGTTATAGGTTATAGCTGTAGGGAATTGAGAATATGTTAAGTTTTAGGTTTAGGAAATCGGGTTCGGGTTCGGGATTTACTTTTGTTTTGGGTTTTCAAGTTTTGGTTTAGGTTTAGGTTAGGGAGTTGAGAATAGGATTAGGTGAAGGTTTAGGTTTAGGGATTTGAGAACACATTTAGGTTTTTGGTTTAGGTTTAGGTTTAGGTTCAGGTTTTAGGTTTAGCTTTAAGTTTTATGTTTAGGTTATAGGTAGGTTATAGTTTATAGCTATAGGGAATTGAGAATCAGTTATGGTTTAGGTTTAGGAAATCGAGTTCGGGTTCGGGATCGGGTTTTGCTTTGGGTTTTCGGTTAGGTTTAGGTTTAGGTTTAGGTTAGGGAGTTGAGATTAGCATTAGGTGCAGTTTTAGGATTAGAGATTAGAGAACACATTTAGCTTTTAGATTTATGTTTAGGTTTAAGTTATAGGTAGGTTATAGGTTATAGCTATAGGGAATTGAGAATCGGTTATGGTTTAGGTTTAGGAAATCGGGTTCGGGTTCGGGATTGGGTTTTGGTTTGGGTTTTCAAGTTTAAGTTTAGGTTTAGGTTAGGTAGCTGAGAATATGATTAGGTGTAGGTGTAGGTTTAGTGATTTGAGAACACATTTAGGTTTTAGGTTTAGGTTTAGGTTTTAGGTTTAGGTTATAGGTAGGTTATAGGTTATAGCTATAGGGAATTGAGAATCGGTTATGGTTTAGGTTTATGAAATCGAGTTCGGGTTTTGGTTTGCGTTTTCAAGTTTAGGTGTATGTTTAGGTTAGGGTGTTGAGATTAGCATTAGGTGTAGGTTTAGGTTTTGGGAATTGAGAACACATTTAGGTTTTAGGTTTTGGTTTAGGTTTAGGTTTTAGGTTTAGGTTTAGGTTTTAGGTTTAGGTTTTAGGTTTAGGTTTAGGTTTTAGGTTTAGGTTATAAGTATGTTATAGCTTATAGCTATAGGGAATTGAGAATCGATTATGGTTTAGGTTGAAGAAATCGGGTTCGGGTTAGGGATCGGGTTTTGCTATGGTTTTTCAAGTTTAGGTTTACGTTTAGGTCAGGGAGTTAAGATTAACATTCGGTGTAGGTTTAGGATTAGGGATTGGAGAATACATTTATATTTTAGATTTACGTTTAGGTTGAGATTATAGGTTATAGCTATAGGGAATTGAGAATCGGTTATGGTTTAGGTTTTGGAAATCGAGTTCGGGTTTAGGATTTGGTTTTGGTTTGAGTTTTCAAGTTTAGGTTTAGGTTTAGGTTAGGTAGTTGAGAATAGGATTAGGTGCCGGTTTAGGTTAAGGGATTTGAGAACACATTTAGGTTTTAGATTTTGGTTTAGGTTTAGGTTTTAGTTTAAGGTTTAGGTTTTAGGTTTATGTTATAGGTAGGTTATAGGTTATAGCTATAGGGTTGAGAATCGGTTATAGTTTGGGTTTAGGAAATCGGGTTCGGGTTGGGATCGGGTTTTGCTTTGGGTTTTCAAGTTTAGGTGTAGGTTTAGGTTAGGGAGTTGAGATTAGCATTAGGTGTAGTTTTAGTATTAGGGATTGGAGAACACATTTAGGTTTTAGGTTTACGTTTAGGTTTAGGTTACAGGTTTAGGTTATAGGTAGGTTATAGGTTATAGGGTTTTGTAGGGAATTGAAGATAGGTTAAGGTTTAGGTTTAAGAAATTAGCGGGTTCGGTTTAGTTCGAGGATCGGGTTTTTTACGTTTATGTTTACGTTTTCAAGTTTAGGTTTATGTTTAGGTTTGGGAGTTGAGTTAGGTTTAAGAAATCGGGTTCGGGTCCGGGATCGGGTTTTGTTTCTATTTTCAAGTTTAGGTTTATGTTTAGGTTAGGGAGTTGAGAATAGAATTTGGTGTAGGTTTAGGTTTAGGGATTTGAGAACACATTTAGGTTTTAGGATTAGGTTTATGTTTAGGTTTTAGGTTTTACTAATAGGTAGGTTATAGGTTATAGCTATAGGGAATTGAGAATCAGTTATGGTTTAGGTTTAGGAAATCGGGTTTGGGTTCGGGATCTGGTTTTAGTTTGGGATTTCAAGTTTAGGTTTAGGTTTAGGTTAGGGAGTTGAGAATAGGATTAGGTGTAAGTTTAGGTTTGGGGATTTGAGAACACATTTAGTTTTAGGTTTAGGTTTAGGTTTTGGTTTTAGGTTTAGGTTTCGGTTTTAGGTTTAGGTTATAGGTAGGTTATAGGTTATAGATATAGGGAATTGAGAATCGGTTATGGTTTTGGTTTAGGAAATCGGGTTCGGGTTCGGGATCGGGTTGTGGTTTGGGTTTTCAAGTTTAGGTTTAGGTTTAGGTTAGGAGTTGAGATTAGCATTAGGTGTAGGTTTAGGATTAGGGATTGGAGAACACATTTAGGTTTTAGGTTTACTTTCAGGTTTAGTTATAGGTTTAGGTTTAGATTTTAAGTTTAAGTTGTAGGTAGGTTATAGGTTATAGCTATAGGCAATTGAGAATCGGTTATGGTTTAGGTTTAGGAAATTCGGTTCAGGTTCGGGATCAGGTTTTGGTTTGGGTTTTCAAGTTTAGTTATAGGTTAATGTTTGGGAGTTGAGAATAGGATTAGGTGTAGGTTTAGGTTTGGGGATTTGAGAACTCATTTTGGTTATAGGTTTAGGTTTAGGTTTAGGTTTTAGGTTTAGGTTTAGGTTTTAGGTTTAGGTTATAGGTAGGTTATAGGTTATAGCTATAGGGAATTGAGAATCGATTATGGTTTAGGTTTAAGAAATCAGGTTCGGGTTCGGGATCGGTTTTTGATTTGGGTTTTTAAGTTTAGGTTTAGGTTTAGCTTAGGGAGTTGAGATTAGCATTAGGTGAAGTTTTAGGACTAGGGATTGGAGAACACATTTAAGTTTTAGGTTTACGTTTAGGTTTAGGTTATATGTAGGTTTTAGGTTATAGCTGTAGGGAATTCAGAATAGGTTAAGGTTTAGGTTTAGGAAATCAGGTTTACGTTCGGGATTGGGTTTTGGTTTGGGTTCTCAAGTTTAAATTTAGGTTTAGGTTAGGGAGTTGAGAATAGGATTAGGTGTAGGTTTAGGTTTTGGGATTTGAGAACACATTTAGGTTTTAGGTTTAGGTTTAGGTTTACGTTTTAGGTTTAGGTTTAGGTTTTATGTTTAGGTTATAGGTTATAGCTATAGGGAATTGAGAATCGGTTATGGTTTGTGTTTATGAAATTGGGTTCGGTTTCGGGATTGGGTTTTGGTTTGGGTTTTCAAGTTTAGGTTTAGGTTTAGGTTAGGGAGTTGAGAATATGATTAGGTGTAGGTTTAGGTTTAGGGATTTGTGAAGACATTTAGGTTTTAGGTTTAGGTTTAGGTTTAGGTTTTAGGTTTAGGTTTAGGTTTGTGGTTTAGGTTATAGGTAGGTTTTAGGTTATAGCTATAGGGGAATTGAGAATCGGTTATGATTTAGGTTTTGGAAATCGGGTTCGGGTTTGGGATCGGGTTTGAGTTTGTGTTTTCAAGTTTAGGTTTAGGTTTAGGTTAGGTAGTTGAGATTAGCATTAGGTGTAGTTTTAGGATTAGGGATTGGAGAGCACATTTAAGTTTTAGGTTTACGTTTAGCTTTAGGTTATAGGTTTAGGTTATAGGTAGGTTATAGGTTATAGTTTGTAGGGAATTGAGAATAGGTTAAGCTTTAGGTTTTGGAAATCGGGTTCGAGTTTGGGATTGGGTTTTAGTTTGGGTTTTCAAGTTTAGGTTTAGGTTTTGGTTAAGGAGTTGAGAATAGGATTAGGGTAGGTTTAAGTTTAGGGATTTAAGAACACATTTAGGTTTTAAGTTTAGGTTTTAGGTTTAGGTTATAGGTAGGTTATATGTTATAGCTATAGGGAATTGAGAATCGGTTATGGTTTAGGTTTAGGAAATTGGGTTCGGGTCGGGATCGGGTTTTGGTTTGGGTTTTCAAGTTTAGGTTTAGGTTTAGGTTAGGGAGTTGAGAATAGGATCAGGTGTTGGTTTAGGTTTAGGGATTTGAGAACACATTTAGGTTTTAGGTTTATGTTCGGGGTTAGGTTTTAGGTTTAGGTTTAGGTTTTAGGTTTAGGTTATAGGTAGGTTATAGGTTATAGCTATAGAGAATTGAGAATCATTATGTTTTAGGTTTAGGAAATCGAGTTCGGGTTCGAGATTGGGTTTTGGTTTGGGTTTTCAAGTTTAGGTTTTGGTTTAGGTTAGGGAGTTGAGAATAGGATTAGGTGTAGGTTTAGGTTTAGGGTTTTGAGAACACATTTAGGTTTTAGGTTTAGGTTTCGGTTTAGGTTTTAGGTTTAGGTTTAGGTTTTAGGTTTCGGCTATAGGTATGTTATAGGTTATAGCTATAGGGAATTGAGAATCGGTTATGGTTTAGGTTTAAGAAATTGGGTTCGGGTTAGGGATCGGGTTTTGCTATGGGTTTTCAAGTTTAGGTTTAAGTTTAGGTTAGGGTGTTGAGATTAACATTAGGTGTAGGTTTAGGATTAGGGATTGGAGAACACATTTATATTTTAGATTTACGTTTTGGTTTAGGTTATAGGTTTAGGTTATAGGTTATAGCTATAGGGAATTGAGAATCAGTTATGGTTTCGGTTTAGGAAATCGGGTTCGGGTTCGGGATTGGGTTTTGGTTTGGGTTTTCAAGTTTAGGTTTAGGTTTAGGTTTGGATGTTGAGAATAGGATTAGGTGTAGGTTTAGGTTTAGGGATTTGAGAACACATTTAGGTTTTTGGTTTAGGTTTAGGTTTAGGTTTTAGGTTAAGGTTTAGGATTTAGGTTTAGGTTATAGGTAGGTTATAGGTAGGTTATAGCTATAGGGAATTGAGAATCGGTTATGGTTTAGGTTTAGGAAATCGGGTTCGGGTTCGGGTTCGGATTGGGTTTTGCTTTGGGTTTTCAAGTTTTGGTGTAGGTTTAGGTTAGGGGGTTGAGAGTAGAATTAGGTGTAGGTTTAGGATTAGGGATTGGAGAACACATTTAGGTTTTAGGTTTACGTTTAGGTTTAGGTTATAGGTTTAGGTTATAGGTTATAGCCATAGGGAATTGAGAATAAGTTAAGGTTTAGGTTTAGAAAATCGGGTTCGGGTTCGGGATCGGGTTTTGCTGTGGGTTTTCAAGTTTATGTTTTGGTTTAGGTTATGGATTTGAGATTAGCATTAGGTGTAGGTTTAGGTTTAGGGATTGGAGAACACATTTAGGTTTTAGTTTTACGTTTAGGTTTAGGTTACTGAGTTTAGGTTATAGGTAGGTTATAAGTTATAGTTGTTGGGAATTGATGATAGGTTAAGGTTTAGGTTTAAGAAATCGGGTTTGGGATTGGGTTTTGGTTTCAAGTTTTCAAGTTTAGGTTTATGTTTAGGTTAGGGAGTTGAGAATAGGATTTGGTGTAGTTTTAGGTTTAGGGATTTGAGAACACATTTAGGTTTTAGAATTAGGTTTTGGTTTAGGTTTTAGGTTTAGGTTTATGTTTTAGGTTTTACTTATAGGTAGGTTATAGGTTATAACTATAGGGAATTGAGAATCGATTATGGTTTAGGGTTAGGAAATCGAGTTTGGGTTCAGGATCGGGTTTTAGTTTGGGATTTCATGTTTAGGTTTAGGTTTAGGTTAGGGAGTTGAGAATAGGATTAGGTGTAAGTTTAGGTTTGGGGATTAGAGAACACATTTAGGTTTTAGGTTTAGGTTTAGGTTTTAGGTTTAGATTATAGGTGGGTTATAAGTTATAGCTATAGGGAATTGAGAATCGGTTATGGTTTACGTTTAGGAAATCGGGTTCGGGATCGGGTTTTGGTTTGGGTTTTCAAGTTTTGGTTTAGTTTTAGGTTAGGGAGTTGAGATTAGCATTAGGTGTAGGTTTAGGATTAAGGATTGGAGAACACATTTTGGTTTTAGGTTTACTTTTAGGTTTAGGTTATAGGATTAGGTTTAGGTTATAGGTTATAACTATAGGTAATTGAGAATCGGTTATGGTTAGGTTTTAGGAAATCGGCTTCGGGTTCGGGTTCGGCTTTTGGTTTGGGTTTTCAAGTTTAGGTATAGTTTAGGTTTGGGAGTTGAGAATAGGATTAGGTGTAGGTTTAGGTTTAGGGATTTGAGAATTCATTTTAGTTATAGGTTTAGGTTTTAGGTTTAGGTTTAGGTTTTAGGTTTAGGTTATAGGTAGGTTATAAGTTATAGCTATAGGGAATTGAGAATCGGTTATGGTTTAGGTTTAGGAAATCGGGTTTGGGTTCGGGATCGGGTTTTGGTTTGGGTTTTCAAGTTTAGGTTTAGATTTAGGTTAAGGAGTTGAGAATAGGATTAGGTGTAGGTTTAGGTTTAGGGATGAGAGAACACATATAGGTTTTAGGTTTAGGTTTAGGTTTAGGTTTAGGTTTAGGTTTAGGTTTTAGGTTTAGGTTATAGGTTATAGCTATAGGGAATTGAGAATCGGTTATGGTTTAGGTTTAGGAAATCGGGTTCGGGTTCGTGATCGGTTTTGCTTTGGGTTTTCAAGTTTAGGTTTAGGTCTAGGTTAGGGAGTTGAGATTAGCATTAGGTGTAGGTTTTGGATTAGGGATTGGAGAACACATTTAGGTTTTAGGTTTACGTTTAGGTTTAGGTTATAGGTTTAGGTTTAGGTTTTAGGTTTAGGTTATAGGTAGGTTATAGGTTATAGCTATAGGGAATTGAGAATCGATAATGGTTTAGGTTTAGGAAATCGGGTTCGGGTTTGGGATCGGAGTTTTGGTTTGGGTTTTCAAGTTTAGGTTTAGGTTTAGGTTAGGGAGTTGAGATTAGCATTAGGTGTGTAGGTTTAAGATTAGAGATTGGAGGACACATTTAGGTTTTAGGTTTACGTTTATGTTTAGGTTATAGGTAGGTTATAGGTTAGAGCTATAGGGAAATGAGAATAGGTTAAGGTTTGGGTTTAGGAAATCGAGTTCGGGTTCGGGATCGGGTTTTGCTTTGTGTTTTTAAGTTTAGGTTTAGGATTAGGTTAGGGAGTTGAGATAAACATTAGGTGTAGGTTTAGGTTTAGGGATTGGAGAACACATTTAGGTTTTAGGTTTAAGTTTAGGTTTGGGTTATAGGTAGGTTATAGGTTATAGCTGTAGGGAATTGGTGATAAGTGAAGGTTTAGGTTTAGAAAATTGGGTTCGGGTTCGGGATCGGGTTTGGGTGTTGGTTTTCAAGTTTAGGTTTAGGTTTAGGTTAGGGAGTTGAGATTAGGATTAGGTGTAGGTTTAGGTTTAGGGATTTGAGAACACATTTAGGTTTTAGGTTTAGGTTTAGGTTTAGGTTTTAGTTTTGGGTTATAGGTTTAGGTTATAGGTTCAGGTTATAGGTTTAGGGTTTGGTTTAGGTTTATGGTGTGGTCCCCGCAAATATAGATATAAACACGGCCTGTCCATATGGCCAGACCCCTCCAATGTTGTCCATAGGAAATAGACGGCTTCATCATGGTTATAACAGCGGTTCTCAGCTTCCACGGACCTCCGCTCAACATCCAGATAGCTTCGACGGACATCTGGGTCTGCTCTATTAATTTCGGGCAAATACATAAACACGACCTGTAAAAATGGCCAGGCCCCTCCAATGTTATCCATATGAATGTACAGCTTCAACATGGTCATAACAGTGGTTCCCACCTTTCAAAGACCCACGCTCAACATCTGGATTGCTTCGACGTACATCTGGGTCTGCTCTATTAATTTTGAGCAAATACATAAATACGGCCTGTCCAAATTGTCAGGTCCCTCCAATGTTGTCCATAAGAATTGGACAGTTTCATCAAGGTCATAACAGCGGTTCCCACCTTTCAAAGATCTCCGCTCAACATCCGAATAGCTCCAACGCACATCCGGGTCTGCTCTATTAATTTTGAGCAAATACATAAACACGATCTGTCCAAATGGCCAGGCCCCTCCAATGCTGTCCATAGAAAATAACTTAATCGTAAATGAACTTTTATAAAATAAATTTTAAGTTACTAAAATTTACCTGAAGACGCTGACGGATGAGCTGTTGCACATCATCTGTCACGTCTGCCCAACGGGGGGTGGTGGAGGGGATCAGTGATCGACATAAGACACCGACCTCCGATGTAAACAAGCTGACATTGTTCCCAACAGGTCTAATACAGTCCTGTGGGAACTCTACCATCACCCTACCCTCACGCGTAAGTTGCTCTAAAAGCAACCCATGCGTGAGTCCATGTCCTCGTTGGCTGGTCGACGACGCTGCTGCAAAAGAAATATGTAAGTCTAAATCTGAAAAAGGCCAAGCTATATGTCCTAGAGGGGGAGAGGGGGGGGGGGAATAGGACTATGCCAAATTTAAAATAAAATCAGCAGAAATAAAGTAAACCAATATCCTTACAATATGAATCAATTCACAATGCTAAATTTTAAATCACCTTGATAAATAAGTATTGAGAGATTGATACAAATTCAATTCTAAGGACAACCTTACACCATAATAAACAAGGGCTTATGGTAGGACAACCTTATTTCTAGAACATCTTTTGGATCAAGGACTCAATTTTAATATAAGTAAATGAAATAGCTAGGAATTGAAATTAAATGCAGAAATATAGATCTAAATTATTACAACAATCCCCACACTTGCTTGAAATGTAAATAGTTACAACATTCACATCCACTTGTACATTCCACACAATCGAATGATAAAAGATATGAAAATTAAGCAAGCATTCAATCCACAAGACAAAGAGTTATAGTGGTTCGCCTGTGTGTACACCAACTGTCTTTCAATAGCCACACAGAAAGCTACTCCACTCCTAATATCCTCACACAGGGGATATTAGCGTTCACTATGAAATAGGTTTTCACAGGTTCACCAAAAACCTTTACAATTGTGTCTTTTTCACTTGGGCTTACACAATTCAAAAACCCCTCTTTTCTGAGTTTTCTGGTTTTCCTCAGACAACCAATACAATGAGATTTTTCTAGTTCAACCTCAAACAAAACCAGTACAATGAGATTTTTCTCGGCAACCTCAAACAAAACCAAAAGTAAATAAATTTTACAGAATTGTAAAATACCTGGATTTCTCCTTTTCTTAGCAGCCCGGTAGAACCAATCGGAGTAGATGATTGAATGTCAAAGTTCAATTTATAATACTCACATTCATAAGGTTCTAAATTCTAATAGATTTTAGATTTAACTTGTTGGGCGTAGCTATATTTGATTTTGATTCCAAGAAGAAGGAATAAGATAATTCCTCTTTTCAAATAAGATTGCAATATAGAAACAAAATCAAATTAAATAAGCTAGCAAAAAAGAATATTAAATAAGCACAATGTAGCTTAAAATAAACACAGACTTATCTCAGAGTGATCACTTGAAAATTCTTGAATTGAATAGAGTTAAAGTGTGAAAACTCTGAATTTCGTGTTCAATTTATAGAAGCAAAAATCGTTCCTACGACTGGTCTTAGAAGCCTTCGACTGGTCGTAGTAGCTCTAACATTTTTGAAAAATTAAGCGTGATCTTTGAAAGTCGTTCGACGACCGGTCGTGAGTAACATACGGCCCGGTCGTGGGTCACCTACGACCCGTCGTAGATCCTCTGCGACCGGTCGTAGGGACCATAGATTACGTTCTTTGGACTTTGAGTCGTAGCTCCACGGCCCCGGTGTCGTGACGAGTCGAAGCCACACCTACGACCGGTCGAAGAACCTCCGGGGCCAAGTCGTGGGCGTACCAAAAATTTCGAAAAATCTTCAACTACTTAGGACCGTGTCGTGGAATTTCTTGGACTAATCGAACCAATGCCAGGATTGGTCGAACAAAAGCTAGGGCTGGTCGTAGAATAGACCAAACTTATGTAAAATAAATATTTGATTTATGTATCCAAAGTGACCTACTTAAAGGGTCAACCTAAGGTCATTCAAACCCGAATCATGTCGTATAGACATTGAACTTCAACCATTCAACGAATGTAGATTGTTTGAACCATATCGGGCTTGAGATCTTGAACTTGTTGTAGCTTCAAACTTGAGATCTTCATCGACATAACAACTACTTCATGCATTGCTTATTAGTCTTGAAGTCATGAGTTGTTTCTTAAGACTTGAACATCAACATTGTAGCTTCTTGAGACTTCAACATGTAGCTTCTTGAACTTCAATATGTAGCTTCTTGAAAAGTTCAACTTGTAGCTTCTTGAAGTATTTATGCAGTGTCTTGAATTCATATAAATCATCATACAAGCACAGGACACAGATAGATGTTTTGACACATCAAAATTTGACAACCAAAGAAGCATGAGACCATAACACTTACAATCTCCCCCTTTGTCAAATTTGTGACAAAACACCCAAGTAATAATACTTCCAATAGACATAAGAGAAGTACAAACACAACAGGTTCACAATAGGCATGCACAGTTATATAGATATGATAAGTAATAACTAGCATCATTCTCCCATAACTACCCTTGGGAAGCTTAACTCCCCCTGAGTAATAGCCTGAGTAATAGGAGCACATCATAAAGATTAAATTCAAATAAATCAAAAGCCTCAAAAACTTCTCCCCCTTTTTGACACAAAATGACAAAGGAAGAAGAGCATCAATAATAAAGAAAATAAGAGTTGATTCAAGAGAGTATAGTGTATAATTCAAAAAGTCAGTAAGCACGAAAAGTTCAGTAAAAAAAATATTACAGACACATCAAAAATTTAGTCAGAACCAGAAGAGGGTGCAGGATTAGATGGATCAATTTTATGTAAACCCTTAGCAATCCACCTCATATATTTGCGTAAATATGAAAATTGCGTGTCTTGGGTAACACGAATTTGAGCCACCTGCTCTTGAAGGGAATTCAATCTCTCATCAAAATCAGAAGGCTGAAAATCAGGATCATCAGCCGAGTCTGATTCAAGTTCTTCAAATAAGTCATCCATATTCACGTCTTCAGGAAGATCACTAGCTTGAGCATTTCCTGCTTCAGCACCACTGCTACCAGCATCCACTTGGCCATCAGCCAATTTTAAATTCATCTTGTTAATATTGGAATTATTAAAAGGGAGATGATGGATGGCATTTTCTCTAGTAGGCATAGCTACGAGCATATGATTTGCCAGCATAGTCAATAAATAACCAAAGGGTATATCACTATGTTCAGGATGGTGACGAGACAAAATAATGGAATGACAAATTAAAGAAGGTAGACATATTTTTGCACTAGAGACTACAGAATGCAAAACACGAACCATGAAAGTAGTGAGTTCGGTTTTATTACCAGAACGTGGATAAAGATTTGAGATGAATATCGTATGAAGTACTCTGTGTCTGGGTAACAAATACCTTGAGGGAAGTACATGACCTTTATGAGTCCAATGAACATCCAAATTACATAAATCTCTAGTAAGCATTTTTCGTTCAGATTCTGAGAGACTGTCATGTAAAATATGAATTGGAATGCTCTCATCATTGACAGGTATTTTCATAATGTCAGCAATCAAATGTCGATCCACTAAAAACAATCCTTCTTGAGTATCAACTTTAAAAGTTAAATCCTCAAAAGAAAAATCACAGATACATGCAAACATGGATTGGGCAATGGACTATATGCAGCTCCACCCCAATGTAAGATGTTATCCCATCCCACATTCCAATAGAGAAGGGATACCAAATGAAGCAATGTGATTAATATTAACAGGAGTGCTCAACAATAACATTGTGCATACGCAAATCCCGAGCATTAGAAGGATCATTTTCGGAGAGCGAAGATGACGTTATACAATAGAAGCTGATCTAGAAGAAGATGGACCTCGAGTAGTTTTCTTTTTACCTCTAGCATCCATTTTCACAGAAGGATTTCAAGGAAACAACAAGTTGGAAGAAATGGGGTTTAAATAAAACAGATTTTTCAAGATAAAACCCCAAACTTACAATGAACGACCAAATAGATTACACAAGAATGAGATTTGAAACACTAATAGCAAGAATCTACAAAAAAAATGCAAAAGAACCACTAACCTTGAAGTACTATGAAGGTGGGTTCGATCGGTCGTAGCTAGAACCATTGGAAAGTAAAAAGAAATGAAGAAGAAGAGTCAAAATCCCCAAATTAAAGTGAAATCCCGAGTTTCACGACTGGTCGTGTAAGTGTTCGACCGGTCGTATCACGACCGGTCGTGTACACTCACGACTGGTCGAGTACGACTCAAAATTTGCAAAATTTTTAAATAATTTTCAAATTCAAGCAAATAAAACATCATAGTTATGTACATTATGATACACCAAATCATGTAAATTCAATTTAAATTGCACATACCGAGATTAAATTTTAATTTATTAAACCTGCTTTTGTCGAGCGGTTTAGTGAAAATGTCCATGAAGTTGAGTCTCGGTTGGAATGTAATCCAAATATATTAATTTTTCTTCCAAGAATTCACGAATATAATGAAATCTAATGTCAATATGCTTAGTGCGTGAATCTTTGAATCTGGATTTTTAGAGATATTTATTGCCTTCGGAATTATCACAAAATAAAATCATAGAATCCTGAGTGATTCCATAATCGCTTAACATTCGTTTCATCCAAACAAGTTGAGTACTTGCATTTTCAGTAGCAATGTATTCAGCCTCAGCTGTTGATAGCGATATAGAACTTTACTTCTTGCTAAACCAAGAAACAAGACAATTTCCAATGTAGAAACAACCACGACTGGTTGATTTCCTATCATCAATGTTTCCAAATTGGTCGAAGATCTGCGTGCGGCTAATTGAACATTAGTCTCATGTGGATACCAGAGACCCGGTTTAGTAGAACTTGCGACATATCGCATAATCCGTTTAACTGTGATTAAGTGAGATTCTTTAGGATTTGATTGATAACGAGCACAAATACCAACACTCAAAGCAATATCTCGGTCTACTAGCGATCGGATAAAGCAAACTACCAATCAAACTACGATACAATTTAGGATCCACATCATTACCAGAGTCTTTTGAGAGTCTCAAAGTTGTACTCATAGGAGTATTAAAATTTTTACCTTTCTCAAATCCAAATTTCTTAATTAAAGTCTGAGCATATTTGGTTTGAGAAATAAAAATTCCATCAGGTTGTTGTTTTACTTGCAACCCTAGAAAATAGTTTAATTCTCCAACCATGCTCATTTTGAATTTAGACTTCATCAAATCTGTAAACTCAACAGTCATGTTAGTACGGGTTGATCCATAAATAATATCGTCAACATATATTTGAACCATTAGAATATCATCGTTATGTTTCTTAACAAAGAGCGTCTTATCAACACACCCCATCGAAAATTATGACTCGGTAAAAATCTTAGTCGGGTTTTTCGTACCATGCTCTGGGAGCTTGTTTCGGACCATAGAGAGTCTTCTTAAGATGATACACATGATCGTAAATTTAGGATCTTCAAACCACATAGGTTGTTCAACATATACCTCTTCATGTAAATCACCATTCGAAAGGCACTCTTTACATCCATTTGGTAAATTTTAATCTTCCTAAAACATGCAATGGAGATAAAAAGTCGATTGATTCAAGACGAGCTACAAGAGCAATTGTTTCATTATAGTCAATACCTTCAATTTGTGTATACCCCTGTACAACTAGTCTTGCTTTATTTCGAATAATATTTCCAAGTTCATCAGATTTGTTTTTGAAAATCCATTTTGTTCCAATAATATGTTTATCTTTAGGTCTAGGAACAAGGTGCCAGACATCATTTCTGACAAACTGATTAAGTTCTTCTTTCATCGCAAGAATCCAGTTTTCATCCGAAAGTGCTTCTTTTACGTTAACCGGTTCAATCTGGGATGTAAAGCATACGTAGTTACATATGTCCTCTAATTGTCTATGAGTGCGCACACCAGTGAGAGGGTTTCCAAGTATTTGAGAAGTTGGATGATCTTTAACAGTCCTTAATTCTGGATTAGTTTCACTTGATGAAATTTCTTATTTTTCAAGTATAGAACTTCATCATTATCTGAACTAGGGACAGGTGTATTCAAAAGATCGTCAATCACAATATTTATTGACTCTTGAATCACACTGGTCTGTTTGTTCGAGAACACGATATGCACGATTGTTTAAAGAATATCCTAAAAGATCCCTTCATCACTTTTAGTGTCGAACTTTCCCAAATTTTCACAGTCACGTAAAATATAGCACTTCTTTGCCAAAAACTCGAAAGTATTTGACAGAAGGCTTTTTCTCAAACCACATTTCATAAGCCGTTTTATTATTAGTTTTACAAATATAAACACGGTTAATAATGTAGCAGGCTGTATTCACTGCTTCAGCCCAGAGATTCCTAGGGAGCTTCATGCTATTTAACATAACATTTCCCATTTCTTGAAGCACTCTATTCTTCCTCTCGACAATTCTATTTTGTTGAGGAGTTTTAGGTGCAGAGAATTCATGCGATATTCCCTGATCGCTACAAAATTTTTCAAAACCGCTGTTTTTGAATTCGGATCCATGATCACTACGGATCTTGCTGACTTAAGAACATTTTTCAGTTTGAATCCGTTTTATAATCTTTTCACTTCATCAAGGGTTTCTGATTTATCTCTCAAGAATGAAACCCAAGTGTATCTTGTGTAATCATCTACAATAATTAAGATGTACTTTTTGCCACCTCGACTTTCCGTTCTTGTTGGTCTTATAAGATCCATGTGGAGAAGCTCGAGTGGTCTTGTGGTGATATTGGAGTTCACCTTTTTGTGAGAGCTCCTAGTTTGTTTATCATACTGGCATTCACCACAAATCTTGTCTACTTTTTGCATCTTAGGTAGTCCTCTAATTAGTTCACTTTTGCTCAATCTGTATAAATTTTAGTAGTGTACATGTCCAAGGCATTTATGCCATAATTCTGTCTCATCGGTATGGACCATGTAGCACGTTTGTTCAAATGAGCTACCATTGCTTACTATATAGCAGTTTTCAGAAGTTCTGCGACAGATTAATATTCTGAGAACCCTTTTCATTTATAATTTCACAACCTTGATTAGAAAATTTAACATTATGGTTGTTATCGCATATTTGAGATATGCTCAACAGGTTGTGTTTTAAACCCTCAACATATAAAACATTTTTAAATAAGGGAAGGTTATAGAGTTGGACCGTACCTTTGCCAATTATCTTGCGGTTGCTACCATCACCAAATGTGAGTGACCCATCGAGTCATATCTTTAAGATCGGTGAATAGTGCTTTGTCGCTTGTCATATGTCCGAGCATCCACTGCCTAGGTACCATTTCGAATGGCTTGTAGCTTTGAAAGCGTGTGAGCAACCAAACAGCAACCTTAGGAACCCATTTCAAGATCTTGTTTTGGGTTTAGGAGAATAATTGGTCTTCTTTTGTTTATAGTTGTAAGAGTGACCTCTTGAGTTAGATTTTAATAGCTCCTTAAGTAAATCAACAATTTTTTTCGACTAGTGGGTTTGAATCTGATTTTTGAAATTTATATAGTTGCTTTTGTGTTTTTGAAAAGTTTTTGTATTTTTAGAAAAAACTTGACTAGTACCTTTTCCTTTTGAGTTAGAAGTCTCTCCTTTCACAAAATTGGAACAGTATTCTTCATTTAGGAGATGTGTTTTTATCATAGCCCAACCCGATCGATCGCCATACATTTTCTTGATCAGGATAATAATTTTTCTAATTTTGGATCACCTTGGGCATATCTCCATGTGTCCTTCAAACTCAGAAGAGAAGATACTTCATTTTTAAGTTTCTCATTTTCAGATTTTAAATTTTCAATTAGGGAGGTTTTGAATTCTAGATCACACTTTGATTTTTCAAAACAATCTGAAATTTGAGATTTTTCTAAAACAAGGGTTTCAAAACATTCTTTAAGTTTAAAAACTTTTCTTTTTGAAGTTTAAGTTTGACAGCAATTTTACAACTTTCCTTATATAAGGCATTGTAAGCATCTTGAAGATCTTCATCATTTTCATGATCACTATCCAAATTTTCTTCACTTGTTGAATCATCGTGATATGAAAAAGTAAACTTGGCTAGAGTCATAAGGGCCTTAAGTTCACTGCCCGACTCGGTTTCTGAATTTTCTGATTCAGAAGAGGCTTCAGAATCGACGATTCATCCCAAGTAGCCAACATACCCTTCCTTTTGGATCTGTCCTTTTAGGACATTTGTTTGCTAAATGCCCATATTCTTGTGATTGTAACATTGACTATCTTTCAATGACTTCCAAGTTTTAGACTTAGGTTTAGAACGTTTCTTTTCATTTGCCTTTTGAAAGTCGACTCTTTTCTTACTTTTGAAAATCTTATAAAACTTTTTCGCCAAAAGGGCCATATCATCTTCGACTTTTTACAATCAATTTTCTTGAGTAATACTTTTAGATGACTTCAAAGCAATAGATTTACCTTTAGGAGCTTTAAAACTTAATTCATAGGTTTGTAAAGAACCAACTAATTCTTCTACCTTCATATTATCCGTATCACGAAGTTCCTGGATTGCGGTTACCTTAGAATTGAACCGTTCAGGAAGAGAGCGTAGTATTTTTGCACACACTTTACTTTCTGGGATCTTATCGCTAAGACCCCACATTGAGTTTACAATGTCATTCAATCTAGTGTAAAAGTCCATAAATATTTCATTTTCCTCCATATGAATTTCTTCAAATTTAGTTGTGAGGAGTTGGACTTTAGATTTCTTGACAATTGATGTACCTTCATGTGTCATTTCTAAAATATCCTAGGCTTGCTTTGCAGTATCACAGGATATGATTCTTTTGAACTCATCCTATGATAGTGCGCAGTGATTGCATTTAGTGCTTTAGCATTAGCACTACTCTCCTTTTTCTGAAGTGTGGTCCATTGGTAATACGGTGTAATTTTCATAGATTTTGAACCATCAACACCAGTTACTTCCATGATAGGAGGATTCCATTCAGTCACTGTGGCTTGCCACACACTTTCATCCATTGATTTGAGGAAGATCCTCATTCTGGCTTTCCAATATGCATAGTTGGAGCCATCAAAGGGTGGAGGCCTAGTAACTGAAAGGCTATCAAAATTTGACATCTTTTTATATAGCTTAGATCGTTAGCTCAGGAAATAAATCTAAATAAAAAGCAACAAAAATGAGCTATTAGGCTCTGATACCACTTGAAAAAGGACAAGCTATATGTCCTAGAGGGGTGGTGAATAGGACTATGCCAAATTTAAAATAAAATCAGCAGAAATAAAGTAAACCAATATCCTTACAATATGAATCAATTCACAATGCTAAATTTTAAATCACCTTGATAAATAAGTATTGAGAGATTGATACAAATTCAGTTCTAAGGACAACCTTACACCATAATAAACAAGGGCTTATGGTAGGACAACCTTATTTCTAGAACATCTTTTGGATCAAGGACTCAATTTTAATATAAGTAAATGAAATAGCTAGGAATTGAAATTAAATGCAGAAATATAGATCTAAATTATTACAACAATCCCCACACGTGCTTGAAATATAAATAGTTACAACATTCACATCCACTTGTACATTCCACACAATCGAATGATAAAAGATATGAAAATTAAGCAAGCATTCAATCCACAAGACAAAGAGTTATAGTGGTTCGCCTGTGTGTACACCAACTGTCTTTCAATAGCCACACAGAAAGCTACTCCACTCCTAATATCCTCACACAGGGGATATTAGCGTTCACTATGAAATAGGTTTTCACAGGTTCACCAAAAACCTTTACAATTGTGTCTTTTTCACTTGGGCTTACACAATTCAAAAACCCCTCTTTTCTGAGTTTTCTGGTTTTCCTCAGACAACCAATACAATGAGATTTTTCTGGTTCAACCTCAAACAAAACCAGTACAATGAGATTTTTCTGGCTTAACCTCAAACAAAACCAAAAGTAAATAAATTTTACAGAATTGTAAAATACCTGGATTTCTCCTTTTCTTAGCAGCTAGGTAGAAACCAATAGGAGTAGATGATTGAATGTCAAAGTTCAATTTCTAATACTCACATTCATAAGGTTCTAAATTCTAATAGATTTTAGATTTAACTTGTTGGGCGTAGCTATATTTGATTTTGATTCCAAGAAGAAGGAATAAGATAATTCCTCTTTTCAAATAAGATTAGAATATAGAAACAAAATCAAATTAAATAAGCTAGCAAAAGGAATATTAAATAAGCACAATGTAGCTTAAAATAAACACAGAGACTTATCTCGAGTGATCACTTGAAAATTCTTGAATTGAATAGAGTTGAAGTGTGAAAACTCAATTTCGTGTTCAATTTATAGAAGCAAAAATCGTTCCTACGACTGGTCTTAGAAACCTTCGACTAGTCGTAGCTCTAACAGATTTTTGAAAAATTAAGCGCGATCTTTGAAAGTCGTTCCACGACTGGTCGTGAGTAGCCTACGACTGGTTGTGGGTCACCTACGACTGGTCGTAGATCCTTATGACTGGTCATAGGACCATAGATTACGTTCTTGGACTTTGAGTCGTAGCTCACACGACCGGGTCGTGGACGAGTCGAAGCCACACCTACGACCGGTCGAAGAACCTCCAGGACTGGTCGTGGGCGTACCAAAAATTCCGAAAAATTTTCAACTACTTAGGACTGGTCGTGGAATTTCTTGGACTAGTCGAACCAATGCCAGGACTGGTCGAACAAAAGCTAGGACTGGTCGTAGAATAGACCAAACTTATGTAAAATAAATATTTGATTTATGTATCCAAAGTGACCTACTTAAAGGGTCAACCTAAGGTCATTCAAACTTGAATCATGTCGTATGGACATTGAACTTCAACCATTCAACGAATGTAGATTGTTTGAACCATATCAGGCTTGAGATCTTGAACTTGTTGTAGCTTTAAACTTGAGATCTTCATCAGCATAACAACTACTTCATGCATTGCTTATTAGTCTTGAAGTCATGAGTTGTTTCTTAAGACTTGAACATCAACATTGTAGCTTCTTGAGACTTCAACATGTAGCTTCTTGAACTTCAATATGTAGCTTCTTGAAAAGTTCAACTTGTAGCTTCTTGAAGTATTTATGCAGTGTCTTGAATTCATATAAATCATCATACAAGCACAGGACACAGATAGATGTTTTGACACATCAAAATTTGACAACCAAAGAAGCATGAGACCATAACACTTACATAAACATAAACAAAAGTTATTAAAAAAATATATGTCTAAACTTACATGCTGTGCCCGGTGTATGCGCGACCGAGGGATCAGATGCCTGCGATGTAATATGTGACGGCGATGCTGGCTCCGTCACATCACGAGTAGAAGGGGTAGATCCAGTGCCCGTACGACGTGGTCTCCCACCTGGTGCCATCACTGAATATGTGCGAGCTACGAACTTATAAATTTAAACAATGTCAATACAAGTGGAATATACTAAAACATTATACAAGTAGGGTTATACGGTACAATGCATTTGTGCTTCTGTTTAGAGAGATGATTAAAATATGATTAGACCATTACACCATAATGTAGCAGAATATAATAAAACCGTAAACTTTAATCTAATAACCCTTGGAAATTCGATTACACATTGTCATTCTATATTAAATACACATATCTCATTGTAATATGAAACAACTTTGAGGTAAACTATCTGAAGTACTCCCTCCATAAGTTATCGTATACTTCAGAAGTGTATGTCATCCTGTGTGAAGCATTGGATATTTTTATAGCCAACATGCTAGTCACAATAGGAGAAATCTGATATCTCGGGACTCCATTCAGATGTGCAAGTGACAGAGTCGCATCTTCCATATCTCGTTTCCCACGGTTATATATCTCCATCAGTTCCAGAATTTCTTTGAGATAGTATAATTTTTCGTCTGAGTCGTCGTCAATATATTCCACTCTACACTCATTGACCGGACCGGGTATCTCTATGGCCCTATTAGAAGAAGATAGGACCAGAAAGTCCATCTGCAACAGCTGATGAAGTATGTTGCGTACTTCTGATTCGCTCCGGTTTGAGGAGGACATTATCAGAAATTGGCTCAACTGCAAATGTGGATTATAAACAAGTCAATAAGAGGAATAAATCAAGACTTGTAATTTTTATGTATACATGGAATACATAAATGATTCGAATTGAAAAATGAAATGTAACTCATGTGTACATTAATAATCGTCGTCTGTATCACTATCGCTTAGGACTACTTCTTCTTCACCATCACTATCGCTGATCAGTATTTCTTCTTCATTGTCTGCAACGTTGTCATCAATGAAACCACTATCATCTCTAACAATGTCATATATTATTGAGGCATCAACATGATCAGGTGGCACATCATCTCTGTCCAATTGCACCACATCAATATTAACACTTGAATCAATCCCTATATCAACATGTGACGGCATGTCTTCTTGATATGCGTGTTCAACCATAGTCGTGTCATTTCCCTCATCCTCCTTATCTTCAACTTCTGGTACGGGAACATCAAATACATTCCTGGGCTTTATTTTCTGCACCACATGCCAAGAGCCGCCTAACTTGGTGTCAGCGAGGTAAAATACTTGTTCAGCTTGGTTGGCGAAGACAAATGGGTCGTCCTTAAACCACTTCCGAGATAAATTTATGCTCGTAAAGTACTTGTCAGTCTGTATTCCCAACTTCTTATTTCCAATGTCCCACCAATCACATCTAAATAAGTACACCCACTTTCTCATACAATAATTCAGCTCAATAATATCTGTCAAAATGCCATAAAAGTCAATTTCATTATCGTCATTCGTTCCGTTCACAACCACCCCACTATTTTGTGTAGTCCTATACTTGTCACGTTCTTCGGTGTGGAACTAAACCCCGTTTACAATACAACATGCATATCTAGATACATGCCTATCAGGGCCACACGCCAACGAGTATAGTGCATCAGACGCATCCATAAATTTTCTTATGCGTAACGTCTTCATCTATTATCATGTACAGAATGTAATTGTTTAGGAATTTTCTTAGGTTCAAATAATATGCATTACAACAAAAATTCTAAGTGTGGTGAGATACAGTGTGAAATCTTACACGTTTTTCGAACCATTGTGGAAACTGATCCTGGTGCATTCGATCATAACTTGTGGGGAATTTCGAATTCATCTCATTTATGTGTTTGCTACACATCAATGGCATGTCAGCAGCAAGAAACATTAAGATCATCATACGTAGAGAAAATAATAATCGAAGGAAGACTTACTCCAAGTATGACTCTATTTCTTCACAATTATGCAACACATACCACCTCGCCTTTGCTAGATCCCCAAGGTCCATATCCTGAAATGTCGAGGATCCTAAAGGATGAATATTATGTACAAACACAGATATGAGTCCTTGTTCATGCTGCTGCCCTTCATCGGCATTCTGATCTTCTCGGTTAAATCTAGTCTCTGTGTCACAAAGATACATGGAGCAAAATGTAAGGTAGTCATTATCAATGTACACCTCAGCTATGAATCCCTCCAGACACGCCTTGTTCCTCACAAATCGTTTGAGTATGTGAAGGTATCTGTACACAAAATCACTATGTTAAACGTATGAAAACATGGATATATGTAGTTTACGGAATGAATAAAAATTTTAATAGGTTCTATCACCTTTCGATCGGATACATCCAACGATATTGTAATGGGCCTGCAAGCTTCGCTTCATGCAGTAAGTGAATCTCTAGGTGTACCATGACATTAAAAAACGTAGGTGGAAATATTCTTTCAAGTTTGCAAAGGATTACGGCAATGTTCCTCTCCAGTCGTTTAATAACATCCACATTCAACGATTTCAAACACAAATCCTTAAAGAATATCCCTAACTCAATCAGCACCGCACTAATATCCTTGGTTAGGAATCCACGAATCGCAACCAGTAGTAGGCGTTGTAGAAGGATGTGACAATCATGACTTTTCATTCCTGTTACCTTACAGTCCGTAATGTTTACTCGCCGAGATATGTTTGACGCATACCCATCGAAAAACTTCATCGATCTCAACCATTCACATAAACTCTTTCTCTCTAGTTTTGTCAACGTGTAGCAGGCTGCTGGTATAGTATACGAATGTTCACGTGGTTGCAAGTACAACTCTTTCCTTAAACTCATTTCTTGTAGATCCAATCGAGCCTTGAAACTGTCTTTTGTTTTCTTCTCTATGTTCATCAATGTTCCGAAGACATTGTCACATATATTTTTCTCAATATGCATGACATCCAAGTTATGTCGCAATTTCAAATCACTCCAATAGGGGAACTGAAAAAATATGCTCTTCTTCCTCTAGTTATAGTCCAATACTGTACCACTACCAAAAAGAGAGTTTTTAGCGATGAACTTTTAGCGACGAAACACATTTTCGTCGCTAAAAGTCACTTTTAGCGACGAAATAAATTTTCGTCGCTAAAAGTTCACTTTTAGTGACGAAACTTTTAGCGACGAAAATTTTCGTAACTAAAAATCATGCATTAGACTTTTAGCGACGAAACTTTTCGTCGCTAAATGCTCTAAACATTTTACTGCGAATTGGAATACATTTCTTTTAGCTACAAAAATTTTTGCAGCTAAAAATCCTGTATGAGACTTTTAGCGACGAAACGTTTCGTCGCTAAAGACTCGGAACATTTTCTTAAACTTTTAGCGGCGAAAATGTTCATCGCTAAAAAATACAAAAATCTTTCTGTTTTTAGCAGCGAAAATTTTTACTGCTAAAAGTCTTGTACTGTACAAGACTTTAAATAGCGAAAAGTTTCGCTGCTAAAAATAAACTAACATATCTTTTAGCGACGAAAATTTTCATCGCCAAAAGTTTCCTTTAAAAAAAAAAAGCTCAAAAATCGTACAAAATTCCTGATATACACCTGTTAACATATATTCTATCATATTCATCCTGATATACACATTTCATCATTTTCACATTCACATCCATCTAAACCCAAACTACATAAACTTTTAATGGCGAAAATGTCCGTCGCTAAAAAACACTATATAAAACTTTTAGCAGCGAAACTTTTTGCGGTTAAAAATTTTCAACTTTTAGTTTTAAAATTTTAGAAAAAATATTTTTGTTTTTAGCAGCGAAAATATTCGCTGCTAAAAATAAACTAACATATCTTTTAACGACGAAAAGTTTCGTCGCCAAAAGTTTCTTTTGAAAAAAAAATATTCTAGCCCAAAATCCGTACAAAATTCCTGATATACACCTGTTAACAATATATTCCATCATATTCATCCTGATATACACATTTCATCATATTCATATTCACATCCATCTAAACCCAAACTACATAAACTTTTAGCGGCGAAAATGTTCGTCGCTAAAAAACACTCTATAAAACTTTTAGTTTCGCTGCTAAAAATTTAAACTTTTAGCGCTAAAAGTGTGGAAAATTTCTTTCTATTTTCGCTGCTAAAAATAAACAACGTATCTTTTAGCGACCAAAATTTTCGTCGCCAAAAGTTTCTTTTAAAAAAAAATATTCTAGCTCAAAATCCGTACAAAATTCCTAATATACACCTGTTAACAATATATTCCATCATATTCATCCTGATATACACATTTCATCATATTCACATTCACATCCATCTAAACCCAAACTACATAAACTACATTCATCCAAACATAAACAATCTTATCTGCATCACATTCATTCACGCATAAATACATATAAAATTAACATAAACAAATAAACAAAAAATTACAAAGATGAAGGCGAAGGTGGTGGGGCATCGGTGGGTAAGCGTGCAGTGAAAGACTGAAACATCTCCATCATCTGTCGCTCATGCTCCACCTGCATCTCCTACATCATCCTCTCCTGCTCCTCCCTCTGCCTCACCAACTCCTCCTCCATCCTCCTCTGCCTAGCCAGCTGATCCTCTATCCTCCTCTCTCCGCTCCTCCCTCTGCCTCTCCTGCTCCTCCCTCTGCCTCGCCAGCTCCTCCAGGTTTAGGTTTAGGTTTAGGTTCAGGTTATAAGTATAGGTTTTAGGATTTGAGAATAGGTTTAGGGTTTAGGAAATCGGGTTTAGGTTTGGGTTTCAAGTTTAAGCTTAGGTTAAGGTTAGGGAGTTGAGATTAGGATTAGGTGTAGGTTTAGGTTTAGGGATTTGAGAATACATTTAGGTTTTAGGTTATAGGTTAAGGTTTAGGTTTTAGGTTTAGGTTACTGTTAGGTTATAGGTTATAAGTTTAGGTTATAGGTAATAGGTTTAGGTTACCGGTTTAGGTTACAGGTTATAGGTTTAGGTTATAAGTTATAAGTTTAGGTTACGGGTTTAGGTTTTGGTTGTAGGTTTAGGTTAAGGTTTTAGGTTTAGTTCGGTTTAGGTTTAAGTTATTGGTTATAGCTTTGGGAATTGAGAATAGGTTAAGGTTTAGGTTTAGAAACTGGGTTCGGGTTCGGGATCGGGTTTAGGTTTGGGTTTTCAAGTTTAGGTTTAGGTTTAGGTTAGGGAGTTGAGATTAGGATTTGGTGTAGTTTTAGGTTTAGGGATTTAAGAATACATTTAGGTTTTAGGTTTTAGCTTATAGGTTTAGGTTATAGGTTTTGGTTTTGGTTATAGGTTAAGGTTAGGTTTAAGTTTAGGTTATAGGTTATAGCTTTGGGAATTGAGAATAAGTTATGGTTTAGGTTTAGGAAACTAGGTTTGGGTTCGGGATCGGGTTTAGGTTTGGGTTTTCAAGTTCATGTTAAGGTTTAGGTTAGGGAGTTGAGATTAGGATTTAGTGTAGGTTTAGGTTTAGGGATTTGAAAATAGGTTAAGGTTTAGGTTTAAGAAATCAGGTTCGGGTTCTGGATAGGGTTTGTCACGCCCCAAAATTCGGGTACCCGAATAGGGTGTCCAGGACCCGTGACCTATATAAATAAAAATAAAAATAAAAGATAAAGAATGACAATTTCATATGCATTTCATTTTCTTCCACCATAGCCCAATATTTAAAATCCAAACACATGCTAAGATCATTAATTACAAAATCTGTTATTACACAATGCATAATTATTTAATTTAACTTGAAGTAAGAAAATCAAGTCAAACATTACTACATTCATAGTTCTAAAATAAAATAACATTTGTTCAATGTAGAATAAGATGCCACGTGCATCCAACCACATTCCATGCCCCATTACTAATAGTAATATCCTGCATCTTCAAAATATTCGTAACCTGAAATGGTTAAAACATAATGAGTTGACAACTCAATAGGATCACATCAATCCCGAGTTGAAAAACTCACAAATATTACCAAATTTAATCTCAACATTTTAATCAAAATAAAGCGAACATTGGATTTAAAATCATAGTTAATAATTTGACATTCATGAACATGAAATAAATGAATTATTTAACATAGCTTTTCAAAAATATATATATATATATATATATATATTAAGATTTAGAGTGGGCAAAACACTCATGTGTGCTGATCCTTTTAGGAGATGACCCACGGTAGAGCACCGGTGTTGATCCTTTCAGGGTATGACCCTCGGCAGAGCACCGGTATAACCTTTTAGGGACAAAAGCCTGTGGCAAAGCACCCGTCCGCATCGATCCTTTTAGGGAATCACCTGGGGTAGAGCACCGTGCTTGATCCTTTTGGGAATGACCTCGGCGTAGCACCCGTGTTGTCTTGATCATTTCGGAATGACCAAGTGAGCACCCCGTAAGAATCATTGTACAAAAATAATTATTCACATATAATGCATATAATTTACAAGAAAACATTGAAATAAACAATATTAAAGCACCGTAACAAATAATATGGTGATCCTTTTAGGGCAGAGCACCCATAAGGATCATTGCATAAAAAAATAATAATTGTTCACATAATAAATATTCATCATCACCCCTAGATAATATCAAATGAAAATAATAATAATAATAATAATAATATTTGCATTTGTACAGTAGTCAAATAAAGAATATATTTCAATGGGAAATTATTTATGAATATTTCAATGTCTAGATTATATAAGGCAATAGATATGAATTTTTCAATTTGGGAATGATCACCTACCTGATATGGAAAAATAGTGTGATGGGAGGAAATAATCTGAAGAGATGTTGATTTCGACGTGCACTAACTTGGATTAATCCACTTTGAACTCGATGTTGAACCCTTACGTACTCCCTTTTCCTGATCTCTCTTTTCTTCTCAAAATCTTTCTTTTGTGATTTTTTGTTTTCTATGGTTTTCTATATGTAGCATGAGAAATAGGGTATAAAAATAATGTCAGATGAGTTGATGGGTTCTGAGTCTAATGGACGGTTTAGATTAAGGAATGGGTCCCACCATGATGATGGAAATCATGGTGAATGGGTTCCCATCCGCAACTGTTGTAGAGAAGTGGGAAAGAGAGGGAGTCGTGGAGGAGAGAGTTGTGGGGAAGTGGAAAGCAAGTGACACATGTCACTTGCTTTGCTTTTTGTTTTGGTTTTTGTTTTTTTTTTTTTTTTAAAGTGGGCCCCACAACTATGATGTGATAAATCCACACCGTTCATAAAATTTTCCCTTCAAAGTTAGGGCATGGGCCCAAAAATGAAAGCCATCCAACTCTCAGGTGGGCCACATCATATGAAACAAGAGGTCAACGGTGGAACCCACTGTTGAAAAAGATACAGGGTATTACAGGGTTTAAGCTTGGGTTTTCATGTTTAAGTTGAGGTTTAGGTTAGGGAGTTGAGATTGTGATTTGGTGTAGGTTTAGGTTTAGGGATTTGAGAATAGGTTAAGGTTAAGGTTTAGGTTTAGGAAGTTGGGTTCGGGATCAGGTTTAGGCTTGGGTTTTCAATTTTAGGTTTAGGTTTAGGTTAGGGAGTTGAGATTGGGATTAGGTGTAGGTTTATGTTTAGGGATTTGAGAATAGGTTAAGGTTTAGGTATATGTTTAGGTTTAAGTTTTAGCTTATAGGTTTAGGTTTTGGTTTTAGTTTTAGGTTAAGGTTATAAGTTTAGGTTATAGGTTATGGGTTAAGGTTTAGGTTATAGGTTTTGTTTAGGTTAAGGTTATAGGTTTTGGTTTAGGTTATAGGTTTAGGTTTAGGTTTTAGTTTATAGGTTTAGGTTAAGGTTATAAGTTTAGGTTAAGGTTTAGGTTAAGGTTATAGGTTTTGGTTTAGGTTAAGGTTTAGGTTTTGGTTTATGTTAAGGTTATAGGTTAAGGTTATAGGTTAAGGTTAGGTTTAGGTTTAGGTTATAGGTTATAGCTTCGGGAATTGAGAATAGGTTAAGGTTAGGTTTAGGTTTAGGTTATAGGTTATAGCTTCGGGAATTGAGAATAGGTTAAGGTTTAGGTTTAGGCTTGGGTTTTCATGTTTAGGTTTAGGTTTAGGTTAGGGAGTTGAGATTTTGATTTGGTGGGGTTTAGGTTTAGGATTTGAGAATAGGTTAAGTTTTAGGTTTAGGAAATTGGGTTCGGGATCGGTTTTGAAGTTTAGGTTTAGGTTTAGGTTGAGGAGTTGAGATTGGGATTGGGATTAGGTTTAGGTTTAGGAATTTAAGAATACATTTAGGTTTTAGGTTTAGGTTTAGGTTTTAGCTTATAGGTTTAGGTTAAGGTTATAAGTTTAGGTTATAGGTTATAGGTTAAGGTTTAGGTTATAGGTTTTGTTTAGGTTAAGGTTATAGGTTTTGGTTTAGGTTATAGGTTTAAGTTTAGGTTTAGGTTTAGGTTTTAGTTTATAGGTTTAGGTTATAGGTTTAGGTTTTGGTTTTAGGTTAAGGTTAAGGTTATAAGTTTAGGTTAAGGTTATAGGTTTTGGTTAAGGTTTAGGTTTTGGGTTTAGGTTAAGACTATAGGTTAAGGTTATTGGTTTAGGTTAGGTTTAGGTTTAGTTTATAGCTTTGGGAATTGAGAATATGTTAAGGTTTAGGTTTAGGTTAGGTTTAGGTTTAGTTTATAGCTTTAGAAATTGAGAATATGCTAAGGTTTAGGTTTAGAAATCGGGTTCGGGGATCGGGTTTAGGCTTGGGTTTTCGTTTGTTTAGGTTAGGGAGTTGAGATTGGAATTTGGTGTAGGTTTAGGTTTAGGGATTTGAGAATAGGTTAAGGTTTAGGTTTAGGAAATTGGGTTTGGGTTCGGGATCGGGTTTTGGCTTGCATTTTCATGTTTAGGTTTAAGTTTAGGTTAGGGAGTTGAGATTAAGGTTTGGTGTAGGTTTAGATTTAGGGATTTGAGATTAGGTTAAGGTTAAGGTTTAGGTTTAGCAAATCGGGTTCGGGTTCGGGATCGGGTTTAGGTTATAGGTTTAGGTTTTGGTTTTAGGTTTAGGTTAAGGTTATAAGTTTAGGTTAAGGTTATAGGTTTTGGTTAAGGTTTAGGTTTTGGGTTTAGGTTAAGGCTATAGGTTAAGGTTATAGGTTAAGGTTATAGGTTTAGGTTAGGTTTAGGTTTAGGTTATAGCTTTGGGAATTGAGAATAGGTTAAGGTTTAGGTTTAGGAAATCGGGTTCGGGATCGGGTTTAGGCTTGGGTTTTCATGTTTAGGTTTAGGTTTAGGTTAGGGAGTTGAGATTGGAATTTGGTGTAGGTTTAGGTTTAGGGATTTGAGAATAGGTTAAGGTTTAGGTTTAGGAAATTGGGTTTGGGTTCGGATCGGGTTTAGGCTTGCGTTTTCCTGTTTAGGTTTAAGTTTAGGTTAGGGAGTTGAGATTAGGATTTGGTGTAGGTTTAGCTTTAGGGATTTGAGAATAGGTTAAGGTTAAGGTTTAGGTTTGGAAATCGGGTTTGGGTTCGGGATCATGTTTAGGTTTTGGTTTTAGGTTTAGGTTAAGGTTATAAGTTTAGTTTAAGGTTATAGGTTTTGGTTAAGGTTTAGGTTTTGGGTTTAGGTTAAGGCTATAGGTTAAGGTTATAGGTTTAGGTTAGGTTTAGGTTTAGGTTATAGCTTTGGGAATTGAGAATAGGTTAAGGTTTAGGTTTAGAAATCGGGTTCGGGATCGGGTTTACGCTTGGTTTTCATGTTTAGGTTTAGGTTTAGGTTAGGGAGTTGAGATTGGAATTTGGTGTAGGTTTAGGTTTAGGGATTTGAGAATAGGTTAAGGTTTAGGTTTAGGAAATTGGGTTCGGGTTCGGGATCGGGTTTAGGCTTGCATTTTCATGTTTAGGTTTAAGTTTAGGTTAGGGAGTTGAGATTAGGATTTGGTGTAGGTTTAGCTTTAGGGATTTGAGATTAGGTTAAGGTTAAGGTTTAGGTTTAGGAAATCAGGTTTTGGCTTCGGGATCAGGTTTAGGTTATAGGTTTAGGTTTTGGTTTTAGGTTTAGGTTAAGGTTATAAGTTTAGGTTAAGGTTTAGGTTAAGGTTATAGGTTTTGGTTAAGGTTTAAGTTTTGGGTTTAGGTTAAGGCTATAGGTTAAGGTTATAGGTTAAGGTTATAGGTTTAGGTTAGGTTTAGGTTTAGATTATAACTTTGGAAATTGAGAATAGGTTAAGGTTTAGGTTTAGGAAATCGGGTTCGGGATCGTATTTAGGCTTGGGTTTTCATGTTTAGGTTTAGGTTTAGGTTAGGAGTTGAGATTGAAATTTGGTGTAGGTTTAGGTTTAGGGATTTGAGAATAGGCTAAGGTTTAGGTTTAGGAAATTGGGTTCGGGTTCGGGATCGGATTTAGGCTTGCGTTTTCATGTTTAGGTTTAAGTTTAGGTTAGGGAGTTGAGATTAGGATTTGGTGTAGGTTTAGCTTTAGGGATTTGAGAATAGGTTAAGGTTAAGGTTTAGGTTTAGGAAATCGTTCGGGTTCGGGATCGGGTTTAGGTTATAGGTTTAGGTTTTGGTTTTAGGTTTAGGTTAAGGTTATAAGTTTAGGTTATATGTTATAGTTTATAGGTTATAGGTTATAGGTTAAGGTTTAGGTTATAGGTTTTGGTTTAGGTTAAGGTTATAGGTTTTGGTTTAGGTTATAGGTTTTGGTTTAGGTTTAGGTTATAGTTTATAGGTTTAGGTTATAGGTTTAGGTTTTGGTTTTAGGTTTATGTTAAGGTTATAAGTTTAGGTTATAGGTTATAGGTTATAGGTTAAGGTTTAGGTCATAGGTTTTGGTTTAGGTTAAGGTTATAGGTAAAGGTTTAGGTTATAGGTTTAGGTTATAGGTTTAGGTTAGGTTTAGGTTTAGGTTATAGGTTATAGCATTGGGAATTGAGAATAGGTTAAGGTTTAGGTTTAGGAAATCGGGTTCGGGTTCGGGTTCGGTTTAGGTTAAGGGTGTGGTCCCTGCAAATACAGACATAAACACGGCCTGTCCAAATGGCCAGGACCTTTCAATGTTGTCAATAGGAAATGGACAACTTCATCATAGTCATAACAGCGATTCCTACCTTCCCGGGACCCCCGCTCATCCGGATAGCTCCGACGCACATCCGGGTCTGCTCCATTAATTTGAGCAAATACATAAATACGGTCTGTCCAAATGGCCAAGCCCTTCCAATGTTGTCCATAGGAAATGGACAACTTCATCATGGTCATAACAGCGGTTCCCACCTTCCAGGGACCCTCGCTCTTTCAGATAGCTCCGACGCACATCCGAGTCTGCTCCATTAATTTTGAACAAATACATAAACACGGCCTGTCCAAATGGCGAGGCCCTTCCAATTCTGTCCATAGGAAGTGGATAACTTCATCAAAACAAAAAGGAAAAATATAACTATTAAAATGCAGTTCTGGCTTTTCTATTTAAGCAGCATAAGGAATAACAATAATACCTCTGCATGGTATATGGACCCTCTGGTAGGCGTTTCCCTTCCTTCATACAATTCTTAAACCAAAGATGGTTAACTATTTTTGTTCCCAAATCCTTAGCCAGACTATATTTCCTGAGAAAGTAACTCATCAAACTCATCACTCAAACCGGTACTATAATTAATTCCTTCATTTCAAAACTCACCAAATGTGTCGTCGATTTAGACATTGTCCCGACATAACTAGCACCGATTTGATTGATGAGCTTGATGAGTTTAAACTTCTCTAATCTCCTAAGCTGGAAAGCTAGATCAAATCTGTAATTAGGATCGGTAGCGACTTCAAGTGCATCCTCCAACATACCTCGAGATTCCAAGAAATGAGCCACACTATGGCAAGTAAAATATAATTTTCAAGACTATTAGAATTTAAGACAAGTTCAACATAACACACATAAATAGGAAGAATCTCAGGTTTAGGATATGGCAGCTGAGAAACTATTAGGAAAATACATAACCCAAATCATTGATCATAAGCGGAAACACATTAACAAAGCAAAGTATCTCAAAAGATGCATATATAGATTGTCTTCATAACATTTTATTACATGAAAATGACTATATCAGGAAAATTCTCATAGATATTACACTTTACAACCATAAGGGAGAAGAGGTTGGAAACTTAAAAAGGTTGTTTACTGTCAGACCTTTACAGTTTCGACATCAAGTAGATCAAGCAGAATAAGAATGGGCAACAATAGAACTCAACAGTAATACAAGCTACCATTTCAATGGAATGATCAAATGGTTATACTATAAGTTTGTTGTGTTTCAAAACATGTGGAGCAGCTAGATGGCAACTCAGCAATTGAGTCGTCATTTCAAAACATGTGGAACATGAATACAACCAATTCTCCAATATTAAGAAATTCCTTCTTTTCTTTGTTTAGTTCCATTTTTCATGTTCCATGACAATAACTCGATTGTTAAATTGTCTACAACGTACTAATGCAGTCTTAGCCATAGAGCAAACTAGTCTAAGATGCTAGTGACATGGAACCAAATCTCATGTAATTCTGCATTTTAGATGCCCACAAAATGCTTACTGAAAATACTTCAAATTCTCTTTCCTTTTCCATCCTGCTACAGGCATCTACAGGGGTTTTAGATGAAGATTTCATTTCTTATGTTAGCAAATGGCATGAATTCGGAGCTTAATTCATAGGAGGTTGTCGCAGAATGACTCCAAATACCACTAGTGCAATATCAAGGACTTTGTGCAAGGAATCCATTTTATCAACATCTTTGCCATGATTAACTTAAATTAAGGACTAACTTGGAGAGCTATAAATATCGATCGAGAAACTTAGAATGGTTGGTCAACATGAATCTGAATTTTCGGTCTGTTGGTTCTGTTTAGACAATTTCTGAAGAAAATGGCATTTTTGTCATTTGTTAATGGCCCATTGTCTCTAAAACGACATTGCTGGTATGATTGTTAAACCATTGTTTAACAGACCTAAATGTTTTCCAAAGCAATAAAACACAACTCCAAAATCTTCTCATCCAAACATCCATAAAGTTAGCAATCAGATTCAAATGTATAACCCATATGTTCAAAGACAAAAGGAAAATCAACATAAAAAATTCAATCAACTATTTAAAACCAGAACTGGACCATGAGCCATTTTTTTTTTGCCATCGTTTAGTTCAAAGCACTCCAACTGCCAGTTCCATCTACTATGTTCATGTGCAGTGAATATGTATAGCGGCATCATGGTCCAACTCTTTTTTTTTTTTTTTTCTATTTTAACTTGTGAGCTACTTAATAGGCATTCTAATAAATTAATCTTTAGCAACAATATAAAAAGCCAAAAGGATGGCATGTTTGATGATTATGTCATGCACTCTTACAATAACATTCCAAGTAAATATTTTGGTATGCACAATGAGGGGACTTTTATGCCATTTACCTAAACAAGGATCATAGGCATTGAACATGGATGTCTAAAGAACTTGACATCAATCATGACAAAATGTTATAAATTCATACACATCAATCAGCACAAATAAAATTCATCGCTTGCAAAAAATAATTTATGACTTATAATTTGAAAAGGCAACTTTATTTAAAGATATTTTCCAACTAAAATTTCCATCAAGTGGTAAGAAAGTGTAGTACCTGTTTCACTCTTTGCAACACATCTATTGCAGGAATGGCTAAGTAGGCAGGAAGATGATGTTGGAACCGTGGATGTTGACGAATCTCAGTAATTGTCATTAGGTGATCAAATCACTTGCTCCAACAGACAAATGGCTAGGAAGGGTGCATTTTCCACTCTGATGACAAAGAAGGTAAGAAGCATATAAAACAATTTGCATCCAAAAATACTGCATGTATTAAAACAACAAGCATTTTCCAATCACGTTTCTTTCTCAGCATGCATAGACAACATCAGCATCCTCCACATATCTTTAACTGCATCTTAGCAAAAATACCCACAGATTTTGTAGTTTCAGTCCTAAAGAATTCAGTTTAGCCAAGAGGAAGTAACAAAAAATAATGATGAAACCTTAACATTCACAGTGAGAAGTGAACCATGACCCCACTTATACAAACTGAAAACTTGATTACACTGCATTAACTTTGGGTCGGGGATCAAATATTTCCACAACATTCTATCAGCTATTTTGGACTGCTTAGGTTCAGCTGTGTATTAGACCCAACTCCCTAAATCCCTAAATCCGTAAATCCCCAAATCCCTAAATCCCTAAATCCCCAAATCCCCAAATAGTTTCAATCGGTATTGAGATTGAGAGAGATTGAGAGAGAGAGAGAGAGATATTTCACGATCAACCGAGCTTTAGAGGAAGAGAACAACTTCCTGTTTGAGTTGGAGCCCCGATCATGAGTCCAAGCCGGATATAGGGTTCCCGAGCTCTGAGGAGAGAGAGAGAGAGAGGGGTGCGGTTGAGAGAGAGAGAGGGCGCGGTTGAGAGCAGACCGAGAGAGAGAGAGAGAGAGAGAGAGAGAGAGTGCGCGAGAGTGAGAGAGAGCACCGAGAGAGATCGAGAGACAGAGAGAGGGCGCGGTTGAGAGAGGACCAAGAGAGAGAGTGTAACGACCTGAAAATTTCCGTACATTGGGTCGAGTACCACCTCGACCAGAAATCACGTAGGATTAAATCCTTTAGAAATTTAACTAAGTATTAAACTCAATTAACTATGAAATCCGTTAGGATCGCTTTAAATACGATCTGCAAGACCCAAAACTTGCAGAACAGGTGACGCTAGGTTACCCTAAAGTTTAGAACCAAACTCATTTCCCGTCTGCTCTCGGGAATGAAACGAAACTTTGTATTAGGTCTAGATCGCACATCGGGAATCCGATTAACCCGAAGCTAAGGAACTAGGACCGCCCCACTGGGCTTAACAATCATCTCAAAAATCAGCCTTATCCGATGTTCCACGACCATTCGTTTCGAATCGGAGCGAGGTAGTGTGAAAAACACTATTCATAAGCCAAAATAAATATCTGGAATAGTGATCTGGCATCGTTCGTTGACGCGTCAGTATTAAGCAACCTGACCGTCAGAATCAGACCAAATTACACCCTCGGATTAAGAAAAATTTCAGGAACATTAACATGTACTTGGAATTTCTGATCGTGGCCCACTGACCGTCGAACTGAAAGTGGTCCGCCACGTGCGATCTGCGTATCCGAATGAGTCAAAAACGTAATCCCACGTAGATCCATTGATGGTGAGCTTAAGTCTGACGTTTGGTTCAAAGAGGGCCACCAGAACTTCCCTTTTGATGGAAAAAAAGCGGCGAAAATCCTATATAAGCGGTACCCATGAACCTAAGTCTATTTTCGTAATGTTTGTGGCTATAAAAGGGGCTTAGAACAGCCCCTCTCACAGCCATACAATTTTGGTGGAAACCCTAAAGAGAGAGAAAAGAGAGAGAAAGACTTGGAGATCGTTCTTGATCTTCCTCCACTTGCATTGGCTTGCTACACGGCCTACACCGCCTTATTCTCGGCGTTTTCTGGCGTTTTCCGCCTCATTTGAAGGTAAGAAAACCTAACCCTAGGTCGATTTGCGGTGGAATCGAGGTAGGATGTGTACCGACTAACCGATTCCGCTCTTTAGGCTAGAAATCGCTCGTAGACGGAAGATCCATCACCCTTCTGATTAGTTCGTTTCCAAAGGCAAAGGTGAGGACTTTAAGCTTATAAGTTACGGTTTTCAGTGCTTTCAATGTCAGATAATGGTAGATTCATGATCTGCTTGCAATTGCACATGTACAAAGTGTTTTCCGTTTCCTGTTTTGATTAACGGTGTGAAATATGGAATTTCACATATTCTAGGTATACGTAGAAATACCGTATATCGTATTTTTTTTGGACAAATGCTTGACATGTTTATTTAATGTTTAATTATATAACATATGAATAAAATACTAGTTTGGCGAAAGGAATCGCCAAAATATATGTTTACTTGTAAATGCGCCGTATGTCGAAATTACGTATTGTAGAAATACCGTATACGTATTTCTTTTAGCATAATGTTTGACATATATATTTAATGTATGATTATATAATACATGATTAAAATACTAGCTTGGCGAAAGGAATCGCCGAAATCTATGTTCCTTTGTAAACACTATGTATGTCGAAGTTGGGTATACGTGAAAGTACCTTATACGTATAAAATTTGCTGATGTGTTTGCCATGTTTAATTCTTTGTATGAATATGATGTATATGTATAAAATACTAGTTTGGTAAAGGGACAACCCTAGTACACACTTCCCTAGCATACGTCATGTATGTCGAAATACTGCCTTCCAAGTGTTGGTGAATTCACTTGTGAGTGTAAGTGCTTAAGTGTTAGAATCTTAGGTAGGTGCTGAGATGGGATTCTCGGTTACCTTAGAGTCGCATATGACACTCTCCATGTGGTTGTTCACTCTAACCACTTGCCTATGAAATGTAAGTATTTGTATACTTATTTACATAATGCTTTTTAACATGCTTTTGAACATGCTTTGTGACTTGTTATTAACATGCTTCATGTTATGCTTTATATTATGCTTGCTAGTGTTCTTGAAGTACCATGTTATCATGCCGTATTTCACATGCTATGGTTAGGATTTGACTGAGCTTGGGACTATGTTCGTAGTCCAGGCATCCGGTATCAGACTTGAAGATGTGGTTGGGGTTTCGTTCCGCCACGCACGATGTGTTGGTGAACCCGTGTCGTACTTCGGTTGGCGATAGTGGTTGGCCACACGAGGTGCTTCTGCGCCTCATATCGCCCAACTTGTTGTGCGCTCGAGCTAGCTGAACACGTCAAGTAAACCGTATGCCTTATGTATGTTCACCATGTTTGGTCGCTAATGCTTGAACCTAAGGTACCAAACTTACCAGTGAAAATCCCGTTAACCATGGTACCTCGATCCGCTAAGACTCATGAGCCGGGCATGGTGGTATGGGACACCGTGGTCGAGTCGGCCTCTGGCCCAGGGCTACGTGCCTCCCGTAGTGACCGGTGAGCAACTCAACTCGTGAGCCGATTATGGTGGTATGGGACACTATATTCGCGGCTGTCGGCCTACATTGATAAGGTGATGGGGAGTGGTGCAACCTTTGTGCGTAACGACCACAGCGACCCTTTGTAGTGACCGCGAGCATACTACGAAGTTGCGGCGTGCCTTAGGGTTCGCCGCGATATATAGAGTATGAACTAGGCACATTTCGTATAGTTGTATCGTGATGAATCGTTTAAGGGGTGATGGGGGAGTGGTGCAACCTTTGTGCGTAACGACCACAGCGACCTCTGCGGTGATCTAGAAAACACACTATCGTCGATATTAACTAGGGTGACGACCCTAGATTGGATCATGTTTGGATATGATCTGAGGAGGTACCTTAGTTTCCCAATCTTGGCTTGTTTGAAATAAACTAATTAAAAACTCGGTAATCATACTCATCATGCATCGCATGTGCCTGGAAGATGTGGAGCACTTGTGGGATGTAAGCATGCGCGAACGTGAGATGGTGTCGCTTGAGGGAGTATGTCGGAGAGGGCATCCATCATACACTGCATTCATACTTGCATTAATCGAGTTACTAGGAGTGTTTGATTCTTGCTTTATCATTCTTGCTTGGCCGTATTGATAACATGATAACTTATGTCTTATCGTTCCACTTGAGTTAGCTACTCACTCCCACGTTACGGAGACGGTGTTGCGCACACCAACCGGACTGTCTCGGGTTTAGGCGATCCGACTACTGGCGGAGGCGGGCCGATTATGACGAGGACCGGGAGGAGTTCTCGTATATGCGATTCATTGGCGGCTTCGACTAAGTGCCGGATGATGGGATTCTGAGAGATTGTACCTAGTATTTTGACATTTTGTTTATATAGACAGACATGTATATTGTGACTCAGAAGGATTCATACTCTGGATAATGAATCGATTATTTTGTTTCTTTACATACATATTTATACAGTTCAGTCTTCCGCTTGCTTTTATACAACTGATCTGGAGTATGAATTACTGCTTTGGTATAATCTCATTCATGTTTACTGCTCTAACACAGACAACATTCAAATATCATTAAATATGTTGCATAAGTGATGCGTTGGAACTCGGGAGTTGAGTTACACTCGACCCCCAATTTTCAGGGCGTTACAAGTTGGTATCAGAGCATGATTTTGATTAAACCGGACTTGAGTTATGTCCCCACTACGTACGCTGACGCATTACACTTAGGAGGGTGCGCAAAATCTAGCAACAGTCTTAGGGTCTCCCGATCCCGCCGTTCGGTGAAGTTCATTGCACATGGATAGTTTGATCGAGTGTGTACTCGATCCCGACCACACTTATGGACCCCAAGTCACTCCTAGACCATCTATTGACGTGTCCAGGTCACAATCTACCAAAAATGAGTAGTTAAAAATCAGGAAAAACCAGATTGTATCAGAACTTTGCCGGAACTAACCGTTTTGGCACAAAACTGAGTCCGTGGGCCCCCACGACTAATCCGTTAAAGTTTTGGACCAAGCCAGGGTGCATTTGGCACCCTGGGAGTGTGGCGAACAAGACCAGACCGCTGCGGCGCGGTTCCGGCCAAGCCCGACCGCGGCGCCACCGCGGCACCGGCGGCGGACCGCGCTCCGGTCAGCTTTCCGGCGTGTTTCCACACGTGGGGTTGGTCGGTTCAGTCCCCCCTACCCCATGGCACGTGCCAAATGTCCATTTGATTAGGTTTTAAGGGGCTGGAGCTCCCTTTTCTCCCATTTCCCCTCTTTTTCAAGCACCCCACCTCCATTTTCGATTTTGCTGAAAACCCATCCCTCCAAACCTTCAATCCCTCCATTTCCTTCCATAACTCACCCCTACCTCCCACAACAACCCTAGCCTCTCCCTTTCTCCATTTTCACAAGTTGGAGCTCTCATAACCCTCCTTGGAGCTCAAAAATCGGGTAATCTCCTAACCCATTCCACTTTCTTTTGTTCCTTCTTCATTTTCTACCTCTTGAGCTTCTTCCACACCTATTGGGTTGTTGATTGTGGAAGATAAAAGAGGTCAGCCCTTGTTTCCCCATTTTGGAAATTTTCCATGGCCCTCCTTGGTGTGGTGGCCACCATTTTCTCCATTTCCTCCATCCTATCTTTCATGGGAAAGAGGAAAACCGCGGCCGATGACGCCGGCCCAAGTAGGCCAGCCCATACCCGAAGAAGATCCGACGTTGGGGCCGGCACAAACACCGTGCGGGAGTTTAGGTCGAAGCGAGACCTGAATCCTGACCACCCCGCCAGGAATGCTTATCCGATAGGCATGGAATATGGGCGCTTCGCGGGCCGCAAGGTTGTGTTTGAAGCTCATGTGGATGAGAGGATGTTTGGTCTACACCCGATGATGGACCACTTGGTGGATATCGGGTGGAATTATATTTTTGAAGGTGAGTCTCCCGCATGTGAGAACACGGTTCGCGCTTTCTACGCTCACATCATAGACTCATCACTAGAGCCTCTTCAGTTTACTGTTTCTGTGAGGGGCATAAGGCGCACAATCACTGTGGACGAAGTGGCTCGAATCACGAAGATTCCGCTTGGTCAAGTGCATCCTAGTGATGACTTCTCTAGAACTGCGCGGGAAAGGGATCGCCGCACGCGATTTCTCTATGGTCGCCGGGTTACATGGAAGCGAGGAAATTGTATTGCGGCGACAAAGATGTCTGAAGACTTCCATTTGCTCCATCACATCTTCACATACAATGTATACCCACGGTGGGGTAACCGCACGGAATGTACTAGGGTGATGGTGGACTTTCTATACAAGATGGGACGCTGGGACAACATATGCCTGCCCACATTCATCCTATCCCAGATAGTTAATGTTGTTCGTTCTGCCAGGAACTATCTTTCGCTCCCATTTGGCCGACTGATCTGCAAGATGGCTCGTGATGTAGGCTACAGACTGAATATGGAGGATCTTGCACCGGTCCGAATCATAAGTGAAGCCACACTCAGGAATATGAAGATCGGCCCCCCAACGTGGCAAGCCCGAGGCTCGGCGAGTGCGGAGATGAGTCGGATAGCGCCGGTGAGGAGAGTGTTGACCTCCCGGTGAGAGAGCGATGAGGAGCGCGGTGATGACATACAAGAAGAAGAACACGAGGCTCGGGACACGAGGAGAGTTCACCCCTGCGGCTCGGGAGCGGGGTGTGGATCGAGATGTTTTGATGCGCGATTTACCGTCTTGAGGAGAGGCAAGCCGCCTGCGGCAAGAGGTTGGACAAGTTCGGGCTAGATTGGTCAAGTTCGAACCAAACTTGAAGAGAATGAAGCCTACATGAAGAAGAATTTCAAGAAGATGTCCGTACGTTGAAGGCCATCTGTCTTTGTGCGCGGGATAAGAATGCTCCTCCTCCACCGCCTACTTCGGATGTTAGTCATCCATATCGTTGTTTGTTGTGTTTGCTTTGGTTACCGCGATAGGCGGTTTTGTGTTTCGTTCGGATGATGTATTAGGTAGTAGCATGTTTAGGGTTTGATGTAGTAGATGTATTGGCTATCATGTGATTTCCGTCATGGTTCATGTAAACTCTTTAATCCATGTAGTATGACAATTTTGAGTAAATGAAAGGCATGTAGCCCTTTGGTTTTAATTATGTGTGGAATGCTTAAAGTGCTTTATGATGTGTGTTATCTTGTATCTCACCAATCTTGTACCTGTGTTGTGTAGGGTATCTTGCGGACAGTATACGCGAGCACCGCACATCTCCGTCCCCGGCAGCTCCATGGACCGGACACCTTCTAGTAGTAGTGGTCTGCGGGCCGTGGGTTGGATTCCGATCGGCCCCTCTTGGTCTGGCCGTGGGTTGCCACCATACACGCCCGGTCGGTGAGCGATTTCGGCCATCATCTTACGCGACATGACTCCCAGTACTCCTCCGCCGGCCGATGGGTTTGAGCGGTGATGTTGATGATGCATCGGCGGCCAGTCTGCAGCGGCGGCGGCAGCCACCGACTTATGGCCACTATCGGCGAGGCCTTGTCACATGGTGGTAGTGCGACTCCACCTACGACTCTGTTTGTCTGCCGGGCACCACGAGCCTCTGCTCGGTGTGAGGATGTGCCCTGCCTTCACCGTGGTGCCTCCTGCGGAGATGTCGGCACACGCGGTCTACTCGAGCGATTTCGGCGCTTGAGGCCTCCTTTCGTTCATGGGCACTCATAGGCCCGAGGAGGCGAGTTTTGGCTTGACGCATCTCGAAGATGCTTCGGATCTTTGCATTGCTCGAGGTAGAGCGGTAGAGGCGGCCGCCTTCATGTTTGAGAGAGAGGCGAGTTTATGGTGGGACAGGTGTGTTGCGGTGCATCGCGGCCAGACTACGTATGGACACAGGAGGCGTTCGAGTTCGGTTCCATGAGAAATACTACCCGCCGACTTGCAGACATGAGCGGGAGGACGAGTTTACGCGCCTCGGGCGGGGAGGCATGACTATTACAGTACGAGCACCGCTTCACCGAGTTGGGCCGCTTTGTCCAGGCTATACTAGTGGATGAGCGGATGCGGATGCGTCGATTTTCTTTGGGCTTGCGGCCAGGAGATACGGTCGAAGATATCTTTGCCTCACTATACCTACATATGCGGCCTTTGGTTCACATGTCATGACGGCGAGTAGGATGTGGGCCGGTTGGCCGATCACGTGGCACTATGGTTGCGAGGCCACGACGGGAGATACGAAGCGAGGCCTATCTGGGCAAGAGGCCTCGTGTTGACTCGCCTCCTAGGATCGCGGCGCCGGGGGCTCGGGCGAGGCGCCCTGTTGTGACACACGCACGTCTTGCGGGAAACGGGGTCATCCTATTGGGAGTTGCTTCGCGTGGATGAAGGACGGTGGTTTCTCTCGCCACGGATGATGGGCCGTTCTCGCCCACGAGGCTATATCGGCTCCACCGCTTCTGAGACGGCTCCGCACATCCTTCCTTCCGACCTCTGCCGCGCTTCGGGGCCGCCACAACGACCCTTGGCTCCTCGGTAGAACCGCCCGCGACGCGGGCTCGCGTTCATACTCTTGTAGCTGAGGCGCCTGAGACGTCGGTTTCAGCTCCGACGGCCTTTGAGGGTACGACTTTTATTCACGACACTCCCATCTCTTTATTGGTGGACACTGGGTCCACTACTTCTATTATTTCTTGTGGGAATCGTATGCAAAGCGCCTATCTTTGCATACGATTCCCACTAAGGGAATGAGACTCACTACGGCTACCGGGACTTGTTCGGATGTCACACGATTATGCGAGGGTTGCTCGGTAGTTTTGGGTAGCGGCACGGTGCTCGTCGACCTCATTGTTGCTCCGCTATGGCACTACTGACGTTATCCTTGGTATGGATTGGCTCACCAGGATGAGGCGGAGGTGGGTGCGATACTCGGATCGTGACGGCCTATGGACTGACGGTGCGGCTTTCACGTTCCGGTGCGGAGTCGGTTGGCCTGTCGAGTTGATTGTTATCTTTGCTTTGCTTGTGCCGATGATGGTCCGACGGTAGATAGTACGCCGATGGTTCGAGACTTTGCGGGCGTGTTTGAGACTATCCCTGGTTTACCTCCTCGGCGTGAGATTGATTTTACGATAGATCTTACGCACAGTGCGACGCCCATCTCGTTGCCTACTTATCGTATGCCTCCATGTGAGATGGAGGAGCTGCGGACACGATTGACGTACTTGTAGAGAGGTTTTATTCGACCTAGTGTGTCTCCTTGGGAGCACACTGTGTTGTTTGTGAAGAAGAAGGACGGGTCGCTACGGTTGTGTATTGATTACTGTAGGTTGAACCGAGTCACGGTGAAGAACAAGTATCCTTTGCCCAGGATTGACGATCATTCGATCGGTTGAGAGGGGCGAAGTATTTCTCGAAGATTGATCTCCAGTCAGGGTACCACCAGTTGCGCGTGAGAGAGGAGGACGTACAGAAGACAGCCTTCAGGACGTGCTTTGGGCACTATGAGTTCTTGGTGATGTCGTTCGGTTTGACGAACGCACCAGCCGTGTTCATGGATTTGATGAACCGGGTATTTCGGCCCTTCCTCTACCGATTCGTCATCGTCTTCATCGATGACATCTTGATATACTCCACGAGTCGGGAGGAGCACGAGGAGCACTTGCGAGCGGTATTGGAGACACGAAGAAGAACCAGTTGTTTGCGCAATACAAGAAGTGCGACTTACGCGGGAGGAAGTCAAGTTCTGGGACATGTAGTGTCCAAGGATGGGATAGATGGACCTTGCTAAGGTAGGCTGCGGTTCGGGATTGGCGGCGGCTGAATCGATTCTTGAGGTGAGGAGTTTCCTTGGCACAGGTGGGTACTACTGGAGACGTTTCATTCGGGATTTCTCGAAGATCGCTAGGCCATTGTCTCGGTGACTCGGAAGGACACAAGTTCGCTGGAATGAGAAGGCGGAGGCAGCTTTTAAGGAGGTGAAGGACAAGTTGACGTCCGCCCCTGTGCTAGTATTGCCAGAGCAAGGGGTGAAATACACAGTGTATACTGACGCGTCTCGTGTTGGTTTGGGTTGTGTGTTGATGCAGAGAGATAGGGTGATATCGTATGCCTCGAGACAATTAAGGAAGCACGAGGAGAATTACCCTACACATGACTGGAGTTGGCGGTTTGTCATCTTTGCATTGAAGCTCTGGAGACATTACCTCTACGGTGAGGAGTTCGAGCTTTTACTGCGACCACAAGAGCCTTAAATACATATTCACACGTGAGATTTGAATATGAGACAGTAGCCGATGGATGGAGACCTTGAAGGACTTCAAGTTCGAGGTTTCCTACCATCTGGCAAGGCGAACCTTGTGGCGAGACGCGTTGAGCCGCAAGAAGGCGATGCATTTGCGGCACCGCCGATGATAGCCGAGTGGGACATGGTAGAGTTTGTGCGGGACTTGAGAAGAGACTCAGCGTCGAGGAGCCATTTGAGTGTGTTGCGCACGTTCGGGTGCGACCACTTATTGATGACGGGATTGTTGAGGCCCGGAGCGGGCGATACACGGGCTGTCGAGCTTCGAGAGCGGGGCTAGCGACGCCGTGGACTCAGTGGAGAGTTGGATCGATGGGGGTTTACGATTCGTGGCCGCCTATGTGTTCCAGGATGTGCGACTTGAGACGCGAGCTTCTCGAGTCTACCCATAACTCGAAGTTTGCGATGCATCCAGGTAGCACGAAGATGTACCGGGATATGAGACGGACGTCTTGGTGGGATAACATGAAGGCCCACATTGCTTTGAGTATGTGTCTCGATGTCGACGTGCCCGGCGGGTCAAGGCGGGACATCGCCGACCTCGTGGGACGCCTTGGCCCATGCCATGTAAGCGGAGTGGAAGTGGGACTTCATCTCCATGGACTTCATATCGGGGTTGCTTAGAAGACGAGGAAGGGGCACGATTCCATTTGGGTGATTGTGGACCATTGACCAAATCGGCCCATTTCCTCCCTATTAGAGTTACGAACTCCGCGACGAGCCGTGGCTGGATTGTACATCGGGGAGATCGTCCGTCTACACGGAGTTCCTTTGGAGATTGTGTCGGACGAGAGACACGCGGTTCACATCCATCTTACCGGACTCGTATCCGGGAGGCGATGGGTGTGAAGTTGAAGTTCGATCTGCGCGTTTCATCCTCGGTGATGGGCGGACGAGAGCGAGTGAATCGGTCTGGAGGATATGTTGCGAGCATGTGTGTTGGACTTCAGGATAGTTGGGATACCGTCTTCGTGCGCGGTTCGCCACAACAACGGCTTCCGGCGACTATTGGCATGGCGCCATATGAGGCTCTATATGGTCGACCTTGTAGGGCACTGCCTTGTTGGGCGAGGGTTGGAGAGCGTACGATTGGCCGGAGTTGGTTCGGCGACTACGAGAGAAGGTAGACATTATCGGGCGTCGATTACTCACGGCAGCGAGAGCGAGCGAAAGAGTTACGCCGTACGATGCGAGGCGGCGGCCGTGGAGTTCGAGGTCGGTGATCATGTGTTCCTTCGGGTTTCCCCTATGAAGGGAGTCCTTCGGTTTGGGAAGAAGGGGAAACTCACACCGAGATTTATCGGTCCATTTCAGATACTGGATCGAGTGGGTAATGTGGCGTATCGTCTCGCCTTGCCTACACCGCTTGCTTCCGTACATAACATATTTCATGTATCTATGCTGAAGAAGTACGTTCCTGATCCTTCGCATATTATCAGATGGGAGCAGGTACAGTTGAGCAAGGATGCTACATATGAGTTGCGCCCGACGCGCATCCTTGACAGGAAGGAGCAGGTACTGCGTAGCAAGGTCATCCCACTTGTGAAGGTACTTTGGACACATCATTCTGAGGAGGAAGCTACTTGGGAGACTGAGGCCGAGGTCAGGAAGAACTACCCTCAGATTCTCGAGGACTACGAAAAGGTATAAATTTTGGGGACAAAATTTTTTTGTTTAAGGGGGGTAGATTGTAACGACCTGAAAATTTCCGTACATTGGGTCGAGTACCACCTCGACCAGAAATCACGTAGGATTAAATCCTTTAGAAATTTAACTAAGTATTAAACTCAATTAACTATGAAATCCGTTAGGATCGCTTTAAATACGATCTGCAAGACCCAAAACTTGCAGAACAGGTGACGCTAGGTTACCCTAAAGTTTAGAACCAAACTCATTTCCCGTCTGCTCTCGGGAATGAAACGAAACTTTGTATTAGGTCTAGATCGCACATCGGGAATCCGATTAACCCGAAGCTAAGGAACTAGGACCGCCCCACTGGGCTTAACAATCATCTCAAAAATCAGCCTTATCCGATGTTCCACGACCATTCGTTTCGAATCGGAGCGAGGTAGTGTGAAAAACACTATTCATAAGCCAAAATAAATATCGGAATAGTGATCGGCATCGTTCGTTGACGCGTCAGTATTAAGCAACGACCGTCGAATCGGACCAAATTACACCCTCGGATTAAGAAAAATTTCGGAACATTAACATGTACTTGGAATTTCGATCGTGGCCATGACCGTCGAACGAAAGTGGTCCGCCACGTGCGATCTGCGTATCCGAATGAGTCAAAAACGTAATCCCACGTAGATCCATTGATGGTGAGCTTAAGTCTGACGTTTGGTTCAAAGAGGGCCACCAGAACTTCCCTTTTGAGCTGGAAAAGCGGCGAAAATCCTATATAAGCAGTACCCCATGAACCTAAGTCTATTTTCGTAATGTTTGTGGCTATAAAAGGGGCTTAGAACAGCCCCTCTCACAGCCATACGAATTTTGGTGGAAACCCTAGAGAGAGAGAGAAAAGAGAGAGAAGGACTTGGAGATCGTTGCCGATCTTCCTCCACTTGCATTGGCTTGCTACACGGCCTACACCTCCTTATTCTCGGCGTTTTCCCGGCGTTTTCCGCCTCATTTGAAGGTAAGAAAACCTAACCCTAGGTCGATTTGTGGTGGAATCGAGGTAGGATGTGTATCTTGAGCTAACCAATTAAAACTCTTTAGGTTAGAAATCGCCGTAGACGGAAGATCCATCACCCTTGCTTTGATTAGTTCCGTTTCCAAAGGCAAAGGTGAGGACTTTAAGCTTATAAGTTACGGTTTTCGGTGCTTTCAATGTCGGATAATGGTAGATTCATGATCGCTTGCAATTGCACATGTCTGAAAGTGTTTTCCGTTTCTGTTTTGATTAACGGTGTGAAATATGGAATTTCACATATTCTAGGTATACGTAGAAATACCGTATACGTATTTTTTTGGACAAATGCTTGACATGTTTATTTAATGTTTAATTATATAACATATGAATAAAATACTAGTTTGGCGAAAGGAATCGCCAAAATATATGTTTACTTGTAAATCGTAGTATGTCGAAATTACGTATTGTAGAAATACAGTATACGTATTTCTTTTAGCATAATGTTTGACATATATATTTAATGTATGATTATATAATACATGATTAAAATACTAGCTTGGCGAAAGGAATCGCCGAAATCTATGTTCCTTTGTAAACACTATGTATGTCGAAGTTGGGTATACGTGAAAGTACCTTATACGTATAAAATTTGCTGATGTGTTTGCCATGTTTAATTGCTATATGAATATGATGTATATGTATAAAATACTAGTTTGGTAAAGGGACAACCCTAGTACACACTTCCCTAGCATACGTCATGTATGTCGAAATACTGCCTTCCAAGTGTTGGTGAATTCACTTGTGAGTGTAAGTGCTTAAGTGTTAGAATCTTAGGTAGGTGCTGAGATGGGATTCTCGGTTACCTTAGAGTCGCATATGACACTCTCCATGTGGTTGTTCACTCTAACCACTTGCCTACGAAATGTAAGTATTTGTATACTTATTTACATAATGCTTTTTAACATGCTTTTGAACATGCTTTGTGACTTGTTATTAACATGCTTCATGTTATGCTTTATATTATGCTTGCTAGTGTTCTTGAAGTACCATGTTATCATGCCGTATTTCACATGCTATGGTTAGGATTTGACTGAGCTTGGGACTATGTTCGTAGTCCAGGCATCCGGTATCAGACTTGAAGATGTGGTTGGGGTTTCGTTCCGCCACGCACGATGTGTTGGTGAACCCGTGTCGTACTTCGGTTGGCGATAGTGGTTGGCCACACGAGGTGCTTCTGCGCCTCATATCGCCCAACTTGTTGTGCGCTCGAGCTAGCCGAACACGTCAAGTAAACCGTATGCCTTATGTATGTTCACCATGTTTGGTCGCTAATGCTTGAACCTAGGGTACCAAACTTACCAGTGAAAATCCCGTTAACCATGGTACCTTGATCCGCTAAGACTCATGAGCCGGGCATGGTGGTATGGGACACCGTGGTCGAGCTGTCGGCCTCTGTTGGGCTACGTGCCTCCCGTAGTGACCGGTGAGCAACTCGACTCGTGAGCCGATTATGGTGGTATGGGACACTATATTCGCGCTGTCGGCCTACATTGATAAGGTGATGGGGGAGTGGTGCAACCTTTGTGCGTAACGACCACAGCGACCCTTTGTAGTGACCGCGAGCATACTCTACGAAGTTGCGGCGTGCCTTAGGGTTCGCCGCGATATATAGAGTATGAACTAGGCTGTTTTCGTATAGTTGTATCGTGATGAATCGTTTAAGGGGTGATGGGGAGTGGTGCAACCTTTGTGCGTAATGCCACTGACGACCTGCGGTGACCTAGAAAATACACTATCGTCGATATTAACTAGGATGACGACCCTAGATTGGATCATGTTTGGATATGATACAAGGGAGGTACCTTAGTTTCTCAATCTGCTTGTTTGAAATAAACTAATTAAAAACTTCGGTAATCATACTCATCATGCATCGCATGTGCACAGGAAGATGTGGAGCACTGTGGGATGTAAGCATGCGCGAACGTGAGATGGTGTCGCTTGAGGGAGTATGTCGGAGAGGGCATCCATCATACTTGCATTCATACTTGCATTAATCAGAGTTACTAGGAGTGTTTGATTTACTGCTTTATCATTACTGCTTGACTATATTGATAACATGATAACTTATGTCTTATCGTTCCACTGAGTTAGCTACTCACTCCCACGTTACGGGACGGTGTTGCGCACACCAACCCGGACTTCTGTCTCGGGTTTAGAAGCGTCCGACTACGGCGGAGGCGGAGCCGATTATGACGAGGACCGGAGGAGTTCTCGTATATGCGATTCAGGGCGCTTCCGACTAGGCTGCTTGGAGATGATGGGATTCTGAGAGATTGTACCTAGTATTTTGACATTTTGTTTATATGAAACGGACATGTATATTGTGACTCGAAAGGATTCATACTCTGGATAATGAATCGATTATTTTGTTTCTTTACATACATATTTATCTGATTCGGTCTTAAAGCTTGCTTTTATACAAGCGATCCGGTATGAATTATGCTTTGGTATAATCTCATTCATGTTTATTGCTCTAACACGAGACAACATTCAAATATCATTAAATATGTTGCATAAGTGATGCGTTGGAACTCGGGAGTTGAGTTACACTCAACCCCCGATTTTCAGGGCGTTACAGAGAGAGAGAGAGAGAGAGAGAGAGAGAGAGAGAGGACAGAGAGAAAGAGAGAGACTTGAAGTCTCTCTCTCTCAGGAAACGGATTGGCTACTGGCGCTGACACCAGCGCCAAGGGCTAGTGGTCGGTGCTCTGTGGGCCCACCATGATGTGTGTGTTTCATCCCTACCGTCCATCTATTTTTCCATATCATTTTATTATATGAGACCAAAAATGAGGTATATCCCAATCTCAACTGGACCACATTATAGGAAACAATGTTGAATGAGCGTCGACCATTAAAAACCTTTTGGGGGCCATATAAAGTTTTGGATCAATCTGATATTTTTATTTTCCCTTCATCTGGGCCTGTATGACCTAATCAACAGATTGGATGTCAAATAAAATGTAAAGTGGGCCTTAGGAGGGTTTTAATGGTGGATATCCAGTCACTATTGTTTTCATGTGGTGTGGTCCACCTGAGATTTCTCAATAGGACTATTCTAGTGAATTCAAAAGATAGCTTGCCTTGGTTATTTAGGATAAGGCTTAAATGACTATGATGATGATCATGGCGGTTAACATGAAGCATCTATTCACTTGGATAGTTCGATCAATTGATCTGAACTGTCGATTCACTCCATAATACATTTTATCGACCAAAACAAAAATTGAACTAACAAGATGATCCAATCCAAATCTTACTAACCATGGATGGGACGCTTACAATTGCATTAAAAAAGTGATTCTCTAAACTAACAAACTATTCATGATGAGCTCTAACAAACTAATGGAGCAAATCATGGATGAAACTTATTTTTGTATAAACAATCTTGTCCATCCATATTAAAGTCCTTTGATTTAGTAATTAATCTGTGTTGTTTTGTTGTGATGCTTGCATGGTAGCCTATGAGTTGCCCTGATATGTAACTTTGTGGCTATAAAAATGTTTCAACGGTGGTCATGGAATCCTCACTGTTTCCTATCATGCAGTTCACTTGAGTTTTGGATCCACCTCATTTTCAGTCAGGTCTTAAAATGATCTTGCAAAATAGATGGACTGCGTGGATTTCTCACAAAAATCATAGTAAGCCCACCTTAGGAGGGTTGGGCTCGGGCAGGATATATTGGGTCCGATCTCAAGCTTGGGCTCTACAAACACCAACCCGATAAAACTTGGGTTGGGCTTAGGTTAAGGTTTTGGGTTGCCCGACCCAACCCGAACCCGATCAATATATAAGTTACTTATAAATTATAATTGAGTGTAGATCGTTTGTGTCAAAGGCACACTAGTGATGTCGGGTCTCATTTGTCCACGCCATTTTCAAGGACTCAAGCTAACAAAATATGTCAGATTTCTCTCTCCCAAATAGATTGGGTGTTATGCTACATGACTTTTAAAGGAGTAGTTATCCTATATTTTAGCTTATTTTCTAAAATAAAAAAATGAAGTTCTTTATGATGAATAATCACATATATAATTAATAAAATCATAGATACAAAAAATAAGTCCTTTATTGAAATATAATAAAATAATGTAATAACAAAAATATTAGCACGTATACACCCGACCAACTCGATCAACCCGATCGAGCCCGCTTGGGTTGAGAATTCCCAACTCGAGGTTGGGTTGGGTTGGGTTAGGGTGAGGTATAGGAAGCTTGGGTTGGGTTTAAGGTTGAGCACCAACCCGACCCAACCCGCCCGACTTTCAGCCCTAGATTAGACACGCACATTCAAAGTGGGCTCAATAGGGTTTAATCAGTACGGTAATTTAACTGAGTTACTCAGTACGTAATCCTTGACTGTGGCGTACATGATGTTTGCCTTTCATCCATGTCTGTGATGTTATGAACATGTTAGATGAGAAATAAACATTACAGTAGGCCATGTGAAGTTTTTAAATGTTGATGTTCGATCATCATTGTTTTCCTGTGGTGTGGTCCACTTGAGATTTTAATCTAACTCATTTTTTAGCTCATGCCCTAACTTTATATAGAAAAATGAATAGATGGTGTGGATAAAACACATACATCATCATAGCCTATGGAGCTTTTACTAGTGGACTGCTGGTGTTGAGGTCACCAGCCAAACCGCTTGCAAATCCTACACCTCCACTCTGTCCATCTATTTTGACAGATCATTTTTGGTTATGATACCAAAAAAGAGGTAGATATGAGACTCTGATGGACCACACCATAGGAAACAGTGGTCACAGCTATAATCATTTAGTGTTACCAAAACAAGAACAAGGGTAATTAAACAGATAGGAGACTTTGGTGGCCCCACCATAAGAACAATGGTAATTAAACACCCACCATTGAAACTTCCTTTAGGCTCACCATGTTGTTCATCTGCCATCCCACCCATTGATTGATACGACCACTCAAGCGAGGATGAATGGAAATTATAAATATTGACTTAATCCCAAAACCTTGTGGGGCCCACTGATTAGATGAAGGAGAAATATAAATACCAGCTTAACCTTAAAACTTTCATGATTCGATGAAGTGGGACCTACCTTGACATTACCTCATTGCGACACAAATCTCAAGTTGACCCACCAAAATAAATAAATAAATAAAAATTATGGGAATTGAACGCTTACTAATAAAATTTTTTAGAGATCTACAGAAGTCTTAGATCAAGCTGATATTTGATTTTTCTCTTCATCCATGTATTTTCTTAACTTATTAATAGGTTAGATCTCAAATAAACATCATGGATAGTCTCAATGGTGGGTGTCATTGTCCCCACTATTTTCGGTGGTGGGGCCACTTGAGATTTGGAACTGACTCGTTCTTTTGATTATCCCATAAAATGATCTCTCCAAATGAATGGACAGTATTGATACAATACATACATCATGGTGGGGCCCACAGATCTGACTCCTTTGTTGGATCAACTATTAAAATAATTCGTTAAAATGAATGGATGGAGTGAATAAATAACATACATCACTGTGGGCCCCACAAGACTTAAAAACGGAAATCAGATTGCGTATTAAGTTACTCGGTACACTCTTATCGTACTGAGTAAACTCTGTTGGGTCCACCATGAATGTATCTGGACCATCCACGCCATCCATCCATTTTTCCATCTTATTTTACATGTTGAGACAAAAATTTAAGCATACCCAAAGATCAAGTGGACCATACCACAGGAAACAGTTAGAATAATTATTTTCACCGTTGAAACCATTATAGGGTCCGCAGTGATGTTTAATTTCTCATCCAACCTGTTCATAAGATCACAAAGACATGGATGAAGGCAAATCACAAAAATAAGCTTGATCCAAAACTTCTGTGGCCCCCAAGAAATTTTCAATGGTAGATGTTCAAGTCACACTGTTTCCTATGGTGTGGTCCAATTGAGGTTTAGATATACTTCATTTTTTGGGTCAAGCCCTAAAATTATCAGGTAAAATGGATGGACGGAGTGGATAAAATACATAAATCAAGGTGGACCCCACAGATCGTACGCAATCCGCTTCCTAAAAACGAGCTCAAAACGAGTTCAAAAAACATTCCCCCGCCCGCCCCTCCCAAAACCCAAATCCTGTGCCTGCCCCTCTCCCAAACCTCTCTCTCTCTCTCTCTCTCTCTCTCTCTCTCTCTCTCTCTCGCCGACCATCAGTTTCCCAACCCCTCTCTCACAAGCAAATGTGCCCGGCCCTCTCCTCTCTCTCTCTCTCTCTCTCTCTCTCTCTCTCTCTCTCTCTCTCTCTCTCTTTCGGGTAGGGTTTCAAAATCCCCCATTCACCGCAAACCCCCCATAGATCTGTGAGAGAGACTTGGAGAGCACTCGAAAGAAGAAGAAGAAGAAGAAGAAGAAGAAGGAGAGGAAATCTAGACATCTCAGACATCTATCCTGCGAACCATCTATGATCTCTAGCTCCTCAAAAAAATGGTTACTCTCTCTCTCTCTCAATGCCGATTTATGGATTTGGCGATTTAATAATTTATAGATTTTTGATTTTGTGGGCTTTTGATGGTGTTTGGGGTTTGAGTGTCTGGTTCCCTAATAATGTTGATTTAATGTTGCTCGGAGGAGATTTTGTGATTTTTATGCATTTCGATGATAAAGATTTTTGGGTTTTTTTTTTATTGGGTTTGAATCAGTTGAGATTCGGCAGTGGCTGCAGGAATTTACGAATTCCACGTATTGTCGGTTTTTAGTGTTTATCTCATTTGAACTGTTTAATTGTGTTTTATGTTGGTTTGGAAAATTTAAATGGGACTCAATTTATTCATCTGGAATTGTAAACAATGATAAATTCCTGTGTGTTCAAAAGGGTCTACTTGTATTAGATTAGAAATACTTCCAACTTTCGAATATTCCAAGTAGCATTGTTTCTTTGTTATGTTGTTGAACATGTCTACTATTTACTGTTTGGAGTTGTGTACACAACCATCCTAGCTGTGCATCAGATAGGCCTAGCTATGGAGATAACGTGGTCCAAGTCAGGATGGTACACTGATCAGGCAGACCATTTTTGTATGTTGAATGTGGACAGTTGGCAACTCCTTTTAAAAGCGTCTATTATTTTGGTACATGTATTATGGTAGCCGAGTTGGCCTATTTATGTCTCCTTCATGTGTTGAATGTATCGCCATGTCTAGAGATGTGTGTCGACCTAACCTGTTAGTGTTACTGTTAGAGGGCAACAATCTTGGTATAGCTTCTTACTATTGTCTGGAGTTCTTATTTGCTTTTGCTCTATCTGATTCTCCTATTGGATGATCCTAACCATCAAAGAGAATTCATTTCTGTTCTTTGCTATAAAATCAAGAAGTGGGGTGTGTTTCTTTTTAAAATTGCTGGCATATCTCTTGCATAGTTTATTTGTTTAGGATGTGTTTGGATAAACAACTGAATTGATTCAGTTCATTCAATAGGATATGACATTTTCTACTTCTCAAATGGATAAGCTTGCTTGAAATTGCTACTAGTTGCATTTCAGGTCCAACTTTAAAGTAACATAATTACAAATTTGGAAGGGATGGAAAGGTTTAACCCCGGGATTGGCCGGCATGCCAAACAGACTCGATATATCAATCCTGGGATATAGCAATCCCAGGGATAGTAAGACAATCCACTAACAACACTATCATTATCTTGAAATCCATGCCATCAACCCTAGTACCATTCAATCCCTTCCAATCCACTTGGCCAAACGGGCCCTTAATGAAATTGAGGGCCAAGTTCAGTAATCAAGAGACCATTCAAATCGAGTCAAATAACATGCATTCTGAGTGAATCAATGATTCCTGGGGTTGAATCATAACAAAGATTTAGAAAGTTTTGGGCCCATGACTGGATGGGTTTGAGCCCAAATTCTACCATAATAGTCAAGTCTCCCGCTACTTTTGAGTTACGGTTTAGATGGCATATAAACATCATGGCCAGCTATAGAAAGATCTCAATGGTGAACGTTCCCCCTTTTTTTGGGGGGAAAGGATAACTTGGGCTTTGGATCGATCTCATTTTTAGGTTCGTCCCTTAACATGAATGATCTCCCTCTGATGAATGATCTCCCTTAACATTAAGGTTTGCATGGACAATTATATGCAACAGAAGGCCATAAGATCTAAACATTTTAGCCCTATCTATTAGTTGTTGCATGTTAAGGGTGTCTTCATGTGCAAATTTCTACACTTTGCTATATACCAATATGTGAATACTTCAGCTACATTGTACTTAGTGCTCTTTGCCTCCAGATATAAAGCAATCGTTGTAATTTCTCCATTTCTCTGTGTGCTGTCTTCACTGTAACTTAGCTGCACTGGTCCTTTGCAATACTATTGTTTGGTTTATGGCTTTTTGCTAATCCTTTGCTTTTGAGATGACTTAACATTGGGGAGATAAATGGACCCTCCTTGAAACCATAATGATAATTTTGTTTAAAAATCTCAACCATTTATTTTTATAAGCTGGCTTATTGTCATTTGGTCATGTTTCTATTCTTAATAACTTCTCTGAACTCTGATCATTTACTTTGTGCTTCCACAAAAATTGGACACATGCCATGATGGTTTGTGATCTGAATTTTTAGTGAGGAAACTTGTTTGTCAGTCATGTTGAAGGTGATACTTTTGTCCTTCTGTATCATATGTATGCAACTGATGCTTGATGTGGAAATCTGGCCGTTTTGAACCTTCCCTAATTGCATAAGTGGCTGAACCAACTCTGTATGTTACACTTAATTTGTCATCCACTAGTTTCTGTAAATGAAGATAAGAGGATTGATCTTAACAGTACGGTCATCATGCACATAGACAGAAAATGCTTGCAATGAATTTTTATGAGTACTAGGTAACCTATGAATGAAAACAATATGTCTGTTTATGATTTGACGAACTTTCAAATATGTATGTCCTTTTGAACCTTCCCTAATTGTACAAGTGGCTGAACCATCTCTATATGTTACACATAATTTGTCATCTACTAGTTTCTGTAAATGAAAATAAGAGGATCGATCTCAACAGTATGCTCGTCATGCACATAGACAGAAAATGCTTGCAATGAATGTTTATGAGTACTTGGTAATTTTGGAGTCCTTGGTTAGGGTTTGGGCTGAAAGTACGAGTGCTGGAGCCGACGCTTTTGGAGTCTGAACTCATTCTTTTGAAAAATAGAAAAATGAGAATATTAGTAAATATGGATTTTCTTGTTAAGAAGAAAATGGAAGATGGATTGAAAAAAGAAACAACCATTATTCACGATCTTCTTTATAATGATTTTGGAGGCACCGGGCATCATTTCTTTACATGTTTGGAATTAGAGAAATGAGATTATGAATTTTCTAAATCCATAAATTTTTTAAATACATGGATTTGCATTGGGTTTGGATTTAGCAAGTCTCAAAGTTCATAAATGGCCAAGCTAGGAATCCTTTGGAAGAGAATTATAGCAATTGTAGGGCATTGGATAAACTGTTTGTATAATCTTTTTTTTCCTCATTTAATTATGGTGCAATTTGGGAAATTTATGGATATCTCCAATGAAAAACAAACATGAGAGATTAGACTAGTATTAACCAAGGTGCATGAGCCTGCTATCTAACCTTTCGACACATTATATTTTGTATTGTGTCAGTATCATATTTGTGCCTAACAACGGGGATTAAATGCCTTGGGTGAGGGAAGTTTTGTATCAGTATGATATTTGTGGCTATAATTTATTTGAGTGGTAATAACCCTCTAAAATGGTTTGGATGGCATATAAACATCATGGCCAGCTCTATAAAGATCTTAATGGTTCACGTTTCCTTTTTTTTTTTTTGGAAAGGATAACTTGGGCTTTGGATCAATCTCATTTTTAGGTTCGTCCCTTAACATGAATGATCTCCCTTCGATTAATGATCTCCCTCTGTTACTAATGCAGCTTATATTGTTCCATTGCTTTCTATTGCCTATAATTATCCTTGCAAACCTTCATGAGCTTGTATATTACATTTATTTGCCTTAAATTATTATTGTGATTAGTTAGTTTATAGTTGTGACTTATAATTTATAGATTTGTAAGTTAGATCATTAGTTACTCGTTTTTGAATTTCTATAGGGCCATACATAGATATGGTGTGTTTTTGGTGGCATAGAAATCACTTAACTTGTCCCATTTTGGACAGTTTAAGGTTAGATGGAAAGTATGCTTTCATAAAATCTATTTAAATATTCATGCCTGATCCGCGGTCCATCTCCTCGTTTCTCTCTGAATATGTTTCTTTCGTTCTGTATCCAATGTCAAATATCTTTACATTAATTTAGATATTTGGCATCAGAATGTAACGTAAGATCAACTTATCTGGAGAGGCATGGGGAGATCCTGCCGAATTTTTGGCGTGGACGTTTAAATGGGAATATGAAATTATTACAATCTATCCAACCTTGAATGATAACTAATTTAGGATTTAATTATATTAGCTTAGAATTGATGGAGCAGACCCGGATGTGCGTCGGAGCTATCTGGATGAGCGGGGATCCCTAGAAGGTGGGAACCGCTGTTATGACCATGATGAAGCAGTCCATTTCCTATGGACAGCATTGGAAGGGCCTGGCCATTTGGACAGGCCGTGTTTATATATTTGCTCGAAATTAATAGAGCAGACCAAGATGTGCGTCGGAGCTATCCGGATAAGCGGGGGTCCCTAGAAGGTGGGAACTGCTGTTATGACCATGATGAATTTGTTCATTTCCTATGGACAATATTGGAAGGGCCTGGCCATTTGGATAGGTCATGTTTATGTCTGTATTTGCAGGTACCAAACCTTTAACCTAAACCTATAACCCAACCTAAACCTATACTTATAACCTAAACTTATTCTCAAATCCCAAAACCCATAACCTAAACCTAAACCTTAACCTAAACCTAAGCTTAAAATTGAAAACCCAAACCTAAACCCAATCCCAAACCCGAACCCGATTCCCTAAACCTAAACCTAAACCAATTCTCAATTCCCTAAACCTATACCTTATAACCTAAACCTAAACCTGAACCTAAAACTAAATCTAAACCTTAACCTAAACATATAACCTTAACCTAAACCAAAACCTATGACCTAAAACCATTAACCTATTACCTATAACCTAAAATTACAACCTATTACCTAACATTAACCTAAACCTAAAACCTAAACCTTAACCTATAACCTAAAACCTTAACCTAAACATATTCTCAAATCTCAACCTATAACCCAACCTAAACCTATACTTATAACCTAAACTTATTCTGGAATCCCAAAACCCATAACCTAAACCTAAACCTTAACTTAAACCTAAGCTTAAAATTCAAAACCCAAACCTAAACCCAATCCCGAAGTCGAACCCAATTCCCTAAACCTAAACCTAAACCAATTCTCAATTCCCTAAACCTATACCTTATAACCTAAACCTAAACCTGAACCTATAAGCTAAACCTAAACCTTAACCTTAACCTATAACCTTAACCTAAACCTAAACCTAAACTGAACCTATAAGCTAACCTAAACCTTAACCTTAACCTATAACCTTAACCTAAACCAAAACCTATGACCTCTGACCTTAACCTGTACCTATAACCTAAACTTATAACATATTACCAACATTAACCTAAACCAAATCCTTAACCTATTCTCAAATCCCTAAACCTAAACCTACACCAAATCCCAATCTCAACTCCCTAACCTAAACATAAACCTAAACATGAAAACCCAAGCTAAACCCGATCCAGAACCCGAACCCAATCTCCTAAACCTAAACCTTAACCTATTCTCAATTCCCAAAGCTAAACCTATAACCTAAGCCTAAACCTAACCTAAACCTATAACCTTAACCTATAACCTTAACATAAACCCAAAACCTAAACCTTAACCAAAACCTATAACCTTAACCTAAACAAAAACCTTAACTTATAACCTTAACCTAAACTTAAAACCAAAACCTAAACCTATAACCTAAACCTATAAACCAAAACCTAAACCTAAACCAAAACCAAAACCTATAACCTTAACCTAAACCTAAACCTATAACCTATAACCTATAACCTAAACCTTAAACCTTAACCTAAACCTAAAAAACCTAAACCTAAACCTTCATAACCTAAACCCGATCTCGAACTCGAACTCGATTTCCTAAACCTAAACCTTAACCTTAACCTATTCTCAAATCCCTAAAGCCTAAACCTACACCAAATCCTAATCTCAACTCCCTAACCTAAACTTAAACCTAAACATGAAAACATAAGCCTAAACCCGATCTCAGAACCCGAACCCACCCAATTTCCTAAACCTAAACCTTAACCTATTCTTAAATCCCTAAACCTAAACCTACACCAAATTCCAATCTCAACTCACTAACCTAAACCAAAACCTAAACATGAAAACCCAAGCCTAAACTCGATCCCAAACCCGATTTCCTAAACCTAAACCTTAACCTATTCTCAATTCCAAAAGCTATAACCTAAACCTAACCTAAACCTATAACCTTAACTTATAACCTTAACCTATAGCCTTAACCTAAACCCAAAACCTAAACCTTAACCAAAACCTATAACCTTAACCTAAACCTTAACCTAAACTTATAACCTTAACCTAAACCTAAAACCAAAACCTAAACCTATAACCTAAACCTATAACCTAAAACCTAAACCTAAACTTAAACCTAAACCTATAACCTAAACCAAAACCTATAACCTTAACCTAAACAAAACCTATAACCTAAACCTAACCTATAACCTATAACCTAAACTTATAACCTTAACCTAAACCTATAAGCTAAAACCTAAACCTAAACCTAAAACCTAAATGTATTCTCAAATCCCTAACCCTAAACCTAATCCCAATCCCAATCTCAACTACCCAACCTAAACCTAAACCTAAACTTTAAAACCCGATCCTAAACCCGATTTCCTAAACCTAAACCTTAACCTATTCTCAAATTCCTAAACCTAAACCTACACCAAATCCCAATCTCAACTCCCTAACCTAAACCTAAACCTAAACATGAAAACCCAAGTCTAAACCCGATCTCGTACCCAAACTCGATTTCCTAAGCCTAAACCTTAACCTATTCTCAATTCCCCAAGCTATAACCTATAACCTATAACCTAAACCTAAACCTAACCTAAACCAATAACCTTAACATATAAACCTTAACATAAACCCAAAACCTAAACCTTAACCTAAACCAAAACCTATAACCTTAACCTAAACCAAACCTCAGAACCTGGCCTACCTTAACCTAAACTTATAACCTTAACCTAAACCTGAACCAAAACCTAAATCTATAACCTAAACCTAAACCTAAACCTAAACCTAAACCTAAACCTAACCTAAACCTAAACCTAAACCTGTGGCTAAAACCTAAACCTTAACCTATAACCTATAACCTAAACTTATAACCTTAACTCTCAAACCTATAACCTAAACCTAAAAACCTATAAAAAACCTAAACCTAAACCTAAAACCTAAATGTATTCTCAAATCCCTAAACCTAAACCTAAACCTAATCCCAATCCCAATCTCAACTCAACTAACCTAAACCTAAACCTTAAACCAAACCCGATCCCTAAACCGATTTCCTAAACCTAAACCTTAACCTAAATTCTCAAATCCCTAAACCTAAACCTACACCAAATCCAATCTCAACTTGCTAACCTAAACCTAAACCTGAAAACCCAAAAAACCCGATAACCTTAACCCAATCTCCTAAACCTAAACCTTAACCTATTCTCAATTCCCAAAGCTATAACCTATAACCTATAACCTAAACCTAAACCTAAACCTAAACCTATAAACCTTAACCTAAACCTAAACTAAACCTAAAACCTAAACCTAAACCTTCTCAAATCCTATAACCTTAACCTAAACCTTAACCCAAACCCAAACCTTAACCTAAACCTAAACCTTAACCTAAACCTAAACCTAAACCTAAAACCAAAACCTAAACCTATAACCTAAACCTGATCCCGAACCCGAACCCAATTTCCTAAACCTAAACCTTAACCTTAACCTAATCTCAAATCCCTAATGCTAAACCTACACCAAATCCTAATCTCAACTCCCTAACCTAAACTTAAACCTAAACATGAAAACGCAAGCCTAAACCCGATCCTGAACCCGAACCCAATTTCCTAAACCTAAACCTTAACCTATTCTCAAATCCCTAAACCTAAACCTACACCAAATTCCAATCTCAACTCCTAACCTAAACCTAAACCTAAACATGAAAAGCCAAGCCTAAACCCAAACCCCATCAGAACCCGAACATGTAATTTCTAAACCTAAACCTTTAACTATTTTCAAATCCCTAAACCTAAACCTACACCAAATCCTAATCTCAACTCCCTAACCTAAACCTAAACCCGAACTTGAAAACCCAAACCTAAACCCGATCCCAACCCGAACCCGGTTTCTAAACCTAAACCTTAACCTATTCTCAATTCCCGGAGCTATAACCTATAACCTAAACCAAAACCTAACCTTAACCTATAACCTTAACCTATAACCTAAACCTAAAACCAAAACCAAAACCTATAACCTAAACCTATAAGCTAAAACCTAAACCTAAACCTAAAACCTAAATGTATTCTCAAATCCCTAAACCTAAACCTACACCAAATCCTAATCACAACTCCCTAGCCTAAACCTAAACCTAATCTTGAAAACCCAAACCTAAACTCGATCCCAACCCGAACCCGCTTTCTTAAACCTAAACCTTAACCTATTCTCAATTCCCAAACCTATAACCTATAACCTAAACCTAAACCGAACCTAACCTAAACCTATAACCTAAACCTATAACCTTAACCTAAACCTAAAACCAAAACCTAAACCTAAAACATGTAACCTAAACCTATAAGCTAAAACCTAAACCTAAACCTAAAACCTAAATGTATTCTCAAATCCCTAAACCTAAACCTAATCCCAATCCCAATCTCAACTCCCCAACCTAAACCTAAACCTAAACTTCTAAACCCGATCCGGAACACGAACCCAATTTCCTAAACCTAATCCTTAACCTATTCTCAAATCCTTAAACCTAAACCTACACCAAATCTCAATCTCAACTCCCTAACCTAAACCTAAACCTAAACATGAAAACCCAAGCCTAAACCCGATCCCGAGACCCAAACCCAATCTCCTAAACCTACACCTTAACCTATTCTTAATTCCCAAAGCTATAACCTATAACCTATAACCTAAACCTAAACCTAACCTAAACTTATAACCTTAACCTATAACCTTAGCATAAACTCAAAACCTAAACCTATAACCTTAACCTATAACCTTAAAATAAACCCAAAACCTAAACCTTAACCTAATCCAAAGCCTATAACATTAACCTAAACTAAAACCTAAACCTAAACCTTAACCTAAACTTATAACCTTAACCTAAACCTAAAACCTTAACCTAAACCTATAACTTATAACCTAAACCTAAAACTAAAACCTAAACCTAAACCAAAACCTATAACCTCAACCTAAACAAAACCTTTAACCTAAACCTTAACCTATAACCTATAACCTAAACTTAAACCTTAACCTAAACCTAAAACCAAAACCTAAACCTATAACCTAAACATATACCTAAACATTAACCTATTCTCAAATCCCTAAACCTAAACCTACACCTAATCCCAATCTCAACTCCTTAACCTAAACCTAAATGTAAACATGAAAACCCAAGCCTAAACTAGAGCTTGAACCCGAACCCGATTCCCTAAACCTAAACCTTAACCAATTCTCAATTCCCTAAACCTATTGCTTATAACCTAAACCTAAACCTTAACCTTAACCTAAACCTTAACCTTAACCTAAACCGAGAGATCAGAGATTAGATTTCTGAATGGAGTCCCGAGAGATCAGATTTCTCCTATTGTGACTGTCATGTTGGCTATCAAAATTTCCAATGCTTCACACAAGATGACATACACTTCTGAAGCATACGATAACTTACGCAGGGAGTACTTCGGATAGTTTACCTCAAAGTTGTTTCGTATTACAATAAATATGTGTATTTAATATACAATGACAATGTGTAATGTAATGTTCAATGGTTATAGATTAAAGTTTACAGTTTTATTATATTATGCTTGCATGATAGTGTAATGGTCTAATCATATTTTAATCATCTCTCTGAGCATAAGCGCAAATGCATTGTACCGTCAACACTACTTATATAATGTTTTAGTATATTCCACTTGTATTGACATTGTTTAAATTTATAAGTTCGTAGCTCGCACATATTCAGGGATGACACCAGGTGGGAGAGTACGTCGTTCACGCACTGGATCTACCCCTTCTACCCGTGATGCAACAAAGCCAGCATCGTCATCGCATATTGCATCACATGCGTTTGATCCCTCAGTCGCGTATACACCGGGCACTGCATGTAAGTTTAGACACATATTTCTTTTAATGATTTACTTTATGTTTAGACTTACATAGTGCTTGTTGCAACAACCGTCATCGAAACCGAGAGGACGTGGACCTGGCGTGGGTTACTTTTAGAGCAACTTACGTGTGAGGGTAGGTGTAACGCCCCGGATTTTTGCCAACCTGGGATTAGACGTCCTTAGGTAATGGGTCAATCCTAATACCTCATTAACTTGTCAGAACTAAATCCCATAGTCTAAAATCACTTCTGAACTCATTTCCTTCACAAATCCAACCCTTCACTACCTTGTGCTTTCAATTTTTCAAAGCACTTTACCTAGACACTATCTTAAACTAGCAAAGTAGTATAACTTGGATCACTTTAGATACAAACTACAAAGGACTAAAACCTTAAAACCTAAATCACGTAGGACTAAATCCTTTAGAAATAAGACAAAGTAACTAAGTGCGAAACCCGGGTTAGCTAAAATCCGTTTGAATCGCTTTAAATACGATCTGTAAGACCCAGAACTTGTAGAATCATTGGCGCTAGGTTACCTAAAACTTAGAATCAATCTCAACCCAACGCTTCTCACGGAGCATCTCGAAACTTCGTATTAGAAGTGCAGACCAGACATTGGAAATCCGATTAACACGAAGTTAAGGAACTAGGACCGCCTCATGGACTTGACAATCATCTCCAAAATCGAGTCCATCCGATGTCCCACGGCCATTCGTTTCGATTCGGAGCGAGGTGTGTGAAAAACACTATTCCTATTTCAAAATAAATATCGGAATAGTGATCGACACCATTCATTGAACCGGTATTAAGCAACCTTGACCGTAATCGGACCAAATTACACCCTCGGATTAAGAAAAATTTCGGAACATTTACATGTACTTGGAATTTCGAAACCTAAAACGGCCTGTAAATCAAGTAACCTAAAGTGGTTCGCCACGTGCGATGATCTGGGAATCCGATCGAGTCAAACGTAATCCCACATAGATCCATAGGTGGTGAGCTTAAGTCTAACATTTGGCTCAAGGAGGGCCACGGAACCTCTCTTTTGAGCCGAAAAAGTGATGAAATACCTATATTAGCCAAACCCTTGAACTTATAAGTCTATTTTGGGAAGGTTTTAGGCTATAAAGGACCTTAAACCCTCTCCCATTCCAGCCATACGAATTTGGATTTGAGAGAGAAAAGTGAGGGAGAAGTGGGAGCTATTCCTAAGTACCCTGCAACTCCACGGTGCCACCGCCTCTTTCTTGCAAACTTTCCGGCGATTCAGGCATCATTTCTAGGTAATAAACCCTAACCTAACCTGTTTGGGGGATTAGACAGTTGTAGGTTAGGAAATAGCTAACCTATTTCATTCTCTAGGTTGCCCAGAACTCCCGTATAAAAGCTTAGCGAACCTATCGACTCTAGTTACGATTCTACGACACAAGTGCGGACTTTAGGTGTATAGGTTATGGTTTTCAACGCTTTCAATGTCGGATAATGATAGATTCATGATCTCGCATGTAATTGCACATGTACAAAGTGCTTTCCGTTTCGGTTTCGATTAAATTGTAGAATTTGGAATTTCACATACTCTAGGTATTCGGTATAAAGTAAACCTATAACCTGGAAATGTGTTTGACATATTTATTTGTCGTATGGATATATGACGTATGGATAAAATACTTATTTGGCGAAAGGATTAAGCCTAAATACATGTTTATTAATAAACACTATGTATGTAGAAATAATACAGTATTGTAAAAGTACCGTATACATGTATATTTTAGCGATGTGTTTGTCATGATTAATCGTCGTATAAATATATTATGTGCATATAAAATATTTGCTTGGCGAAGGGAATCGCCGTAATAAATGTTTGCTTGTATACAGTATGTATGTTGAAAATGCGTATTCTAGAAAATACTAAGCCTATGTATAAATTTTGGAGATGCATTTATCATGATTATTTCTTGTAGTAATATATTATACATGGGTAAAATACTCACTTGGCTAAAGGATAGCCTAATACATGTTTTGCTAACATACACCATGTATGTTGTATTAATGTATTCTAAGTGTTTATGAAAATGGTTGAATGAGTATAGAATCCTCATTCGTGCTACTCGCCATGACTAATTGTCATGGATTCATGATTGTCGAGTGTATTGGCGATACCCTTTTGACGAAAGGATTTGCCTAAATCACGCATACGGCCAATAGACACCATATATGCTAAAATGTGTGGCCCAAGTGTTGTGGAAATGACCCGAATGAATATGGGACTTGGATTCACCTTGCCATGACTATCCGTCGTGGGTGTACGCGCGAGTTATGATTGGGGCAACTCCCTAGGGAAAGGATTTGGCCTAATGCCTATGTGATCGACATATGTCATGTATGTTGATGCATGTTTGTTTTAGTGTTTCTTGAAATGTATAATGAGTAGTAGTTAGCAAATTGTAATGTATAAGGGTGTTGAGATATGATTCTCAACCTCTTTAACTATGTGTATGATCTCCTTGGATTGTTGTGTGATTAGGAATTGAACATGTATAAACTCATGCTTGTGTTATGATTCATAACATGCTCAATTGCTTTATGATTATAACTATGTAATGCATATGTTTAAATTTATATTTACGTTATGATCCGTCATGGGTGATGGGGAGCGGTCAACGTGTGTATATGAAATGCCACATGCAATTCCACTAAACTTGGATAATACCATACCTTGATTGTATGAGTTGAATCTTGATCCATTCTTGCTTTATCTATACAAGTTATCATGTTTGGGGCTATGATTATAGTCCGGATTCGGATGTAATTAACGATTCATTTGCCACGTGAGATGTGTTCGACGAACCCGTCGTACCGGTTGGCGATAGTGGTTGGCCACGCGAAGTGCTTATGCACATGTCGTTCAACTTGTTATGCGCTTTTTCTATTGCGAGCTAGGAGAGTAAGTGTCTGTCTTATGTATGTTCACCATGTTTGGTCTCTTGCTGAACCTCTTCCAAACACCTGTGAAATCCCTTTTTGAACCATGGTACCTCGATCCGCTAAGACTCATGCATGGTGGTATGGGACATCGTAGTCGGTGTCGATTTCTCCACGTGCCTCCCCGTAGTACACAGAGCAACCGGACTACGTGTAGGTGGTATAGGACATATATTTCGATACTTTAATACAATTTGTGCTCGTCTTTACGGGTGAGACTTAGTATCTTCGAGTATACTCCAAGAGTCTGTGATTGGCGGCGAGTCTTTCACAAAGCAACTAGAGTATGAGTTGAGTCGAGTACGGTGAGACCGTGGACCAGTGATTGAGCCGAGTACGGGTTGCTTCGAGGCGATGGTCGACAATTGAGCCGCATACGGTGAGATATCCGTGCCGTCTTGACGGGTGACGCAGCCCTTTATGATGCCTTCGCTACGCCTCTCAAACCATAATATCGTATGAGATTAACTAGGGACGACAATGTCATGTCATGTTTATAATGATACAAGAGAGGTACCTTAGTTTCCCAATATTCTTTGTTTGAAATGGACTAATAATAACTTGGTAATCATGAGCATCATCGCACCGCATGTGCTTTGTAGATGTGGCGCGAGGGGACTAAGCATTCGGAACGTAAGATGATGTCGCTTGAGGGTGGTTTGGCAGGGCATACAACATCATGTCATTTCATACTTGCATTTAATAAGAGTAGTTAGAATTGTTTGATTTGTCTTTTGCTTTATCATTATGCTTGATAATTGATAACATGTTCATTATGCTTTATTGTTCCAGTTGATCACTCACTCCCACGTCATGTTCCCCACCGACTTTGTCTAATTGCGTAGATAACGCTATTTCGAGGCGGAGCCGGACTTCTATGGACGGGAATGCTTTCTCATATATGCTCTTTTCTCTAATTAGCGGCTTCGTGAGAGCCGTACCTTGATTGTCGGATCATACTACACAACTTGGTATAATTTACTTGATTATTTAACCCAGGAACTCTACACACTATCAGGAGACTCACTTATAGTTTATATATTTTATCTACCTATCACGTATAATCATTATTGTCTACGAGTATGATATTCATGTTTTGGCTTAATCTCACTCATATTCAATGCACAAATACAATCAACATTCAATCATCATTCATTTTGTTGCATAAGTGGAATTTGAACTCGGGAGTTGAGTTTATGCTTACCCCGATTTTTCTTTACATCGGGTGAGAAAGGACATACATAGATAATGGGAACAATGTCATGTTGTTTAAGAGTCGGTGTCTTATGTCGATCTCTAATTTCCCCACCACCCCGTTGGAGAGACGTGACAGATGATGTTCAACAGCTCATCCGTCCGCCTTCAGGTAAATTTTAGTAAATTAAAATTTATTTTATAAATGTTCATTTACGGTTAAGTTATTTTTGTCATGCCCTAAACTCGGTAACCGAACTCACAAGGAACCCGATGGTCAGTTCTAGCCGCAACAGCCTCCGTAGTACCCCATTCTCGGCTCCTGAGGCAGGTTTCGATCCTGGGATCCTACAAGGAGAATTTTCATAACAATATAATCATTACCAATATGAGCATACCCAAGATCACAACAAGTACATTTGAAAGTAACAAGGATACACATCACAAAATCCACTAAAAATTTGAAACTTTTACAAGCTTACATCAAAAGGACATACATAAGATAATGGAAAAATAGAGAAAAGAGTCGAAACACTCTTGAGTCCTCAAGCTCAACTCTACTCCACGCTCTATTGCTACGACGCCTTCTCTAGATCTCCTGCACGCATCAATCTATGCATAAGCTTATAGAAGCTTAGAGGGTGGTGTAAGTGTATGATAATGTGCTCGAGAAGAGAGATAGATACTAAGGCATATCAATATAATGCCTTACCAACGCTATCATGAATGCAAGAAACTATACCAAGGCTATATAATGCAATGCCATACCAAGACTATATAATGCGATGAGTACCGTAATGCGATGAGTACTCTTGTAATGCAATGAGTACTTGTAATGCATTATGAGGCTTACACAGCCGATGTAAATGCAATACGAAGTAATGTCAGTGCTCATATCCAATCCACATATCAAGTATATTTCCATCATAAGAAAATCACCGGGGTCCATTACACTGATGGACGACTGCCGCTCTACAGACCCCGCACAGTCAAACGAGTGTAAGAGACCTCACTACCCTGCCTGCGGACAGCCAATCACCAACAAGGCATGAAGGTAGCGGACCCATTCACGAGCTGGTCAGACTCAGTATAGCAATGCCCCCTTACATCAGGCGAGTAAGGCCACACCCCTATCTAATCGACTACACCACAGTGGGAGTCACGGCTTAATGGTATAAGGCCCTCATGCGCTCATATATTCCACCCGGTCATGCCGTTGGAGCAGATCCTTGGTACCATGGAAGTTTTGAGAATTTCACCCATGGGCATCCTATGCACCCGGTATGCTCAAGTAACATTTTCGGTGTCCAAACATGGCCATCCACGATGTATCTGTGGAGGCTACAACCTTGATGAAGCGAGGGTGATAATGCTCATATGTTATGCAATGCTAGATGCATGAATCACACCATCAACTATGCATCAATTCCAAGCATCCAACATGCTCAAGAGGGAATACTATGTCCCTCAGGAAAGCAATATGCAATGCCCAATAGCATAATCATAACCATACACACAGTGTCATCCAAGCATACGATGGTGCACATGGGTCATGAGGATGGGTCTAAACGCATTATGTGGTGATATATAAAGTAGTATACTCCTCCTATCCAAGAAGGGATCAAGACTAGGTATTTAGACAATATTCATAAGAAATCCCACCTCTAGTGGGGGCCCATTTACCTGGGGTAGCCCACGAGACTAAGCATACAACTACATGTCTAAGTAACACAGAAGTGAGTCTAGCAATAGTTTAAGATGAGCATCTAATCACATTTAGATACAATCGGGCCTAAAGGTGTCCATAATGGGGACATTTAACCACCATTCCCCAAGAGGCATCTCAACCACGAACTATATGAATACAAGGCCCAATGCCTATATTCAACATAAGAACACAGGTAACCACATACATATATCTCTCATATAGGCCATAAAAAGATATAATAGCAATTTTAACAACATGGGCCCTAAGAGGAGAATTAAGTCCCAAAGCTCAATTCCCAATGGTCATAGAATCCATGCATTGAGTTGGACTTGGTGGGCAGCCTGCGTACACAATATACAACTAAATAAGTTTAAGTTTGGATCAAATGGGCCCCACTACATCAGCCCAATAACTAGCGATTTAAGTGGGCAACCAAGAGCCCAATACTATCCTTACCTCAGCCCACAAGTCCATCAAAACGGTGGAAGTCGGCCCAATGTATGGTTGGGCCAAGCTAGGATGTCCCAGCCCACTTTAGCCCTAAGGGATGTCCCAAAAATCTGATCTAAGATGGGGTCCTCATGTGATCACTAAAGGTGACCCAAAAGAATGCACTGATTAAGTCCAAAGATTATAAGAAAACATAAGCATGTAACACATACACAAGTTCTCAATATGGTGGGCCCCACAGCCAACTAAAGTCTCAACTATAACAATGTACATTTAAGGTCCTTTGATAAACTTTTGGCCCGTTTGACTTCCTGGGTCTGCTAAGGTCCAGAAATTACTTAACTATATGGGAATAATCTCATGAAGGCCAACTATACTCACTGGGGGACCCCACCAGATGGAGAGTGTGTATATATCATGAAAAGATCAAGTGGGCCTATTACTGGGTTGTGAGTCCAGCAGCAACCCAAGGCAGAGAGTGCTTCCATAATCGGGCGATCCAAGGCTTGAACGGCCTGGACCAATCATGCGTTAAGGTAGGTTCCACATACATACACATTGAGCCTTAAACAAATGGCATAGGGTCTATGGTGGGCCTTTAACCATCCATAGAGAAACCTATGGGCCTACCTTAGGATCACCCAGGAGGACATCCAACCTCAACTGGTTTCCAAGAGGTAGCCCGCCACTACTCATATAATGTAAGGTCTAAAGCCCAAGCAATGCATGGCCTAATGGACCATACACCAAGCCCAACTCATAGGCCATATAGTAGGCCCTCAAGTAAGGTTTGGGCCCAACCACAAAGGTCATAATTCCACATGTTGTGGTGAGCTTCATGGGCAGCCCAATATTCATTTACATGGGCAAGTTTCACATTTAACACAAGTGAGTTGTGGCCCAAGTACAAGGTCAGTTTAGTGGCCAGCTAAGGGCCTAACTTCTTGTGTATTATTACCCCTAAGCCCATCACAATAGATAGGAGAGTATAGGCCCAAGATCAATGGGCCTATCCAAAAGAACTGAGTCCACAAGGCCTGCTTGCTAACACAAATATGCATATAATATATCACATAATGGGCCCAAAAGATATGGCCCAAATAAAAGCCATCCAATTCATATATTATGGTGGACTTGAAGGCAACCCGTAAACCCAAGAATACACATGGGCAAGGCCTATACTGACAGTGTGGGCCTTGCCACACCAGCCTAAAGACTTAGCAAGATCCTCCGTAATATACATTTATGTGGGCTTGCAAGTCAGCCCACAATTAAGCATTTTATGACGACATCAAGGCTAATAAATACACATGATCAGCTTGTAGACGGCTCATTGGGCCCATGAATCAATAAGGTCAGCCCTTGCACAATCTTGGGCTCAAGGGATAGTTTCCAGCCCATTGGGCCTATAAAGCTATCAAAAAATTCTAGTTAAGGCTAGCCCACAAACCACCACAAAGGTGGGCCTCAAGAGGGTACTAATTAAGCCCAAAATGTCTAAGGAAGGAGGGCAAAGAGTGTGTACAACACTCTCTTAAATCTGGTGTACCGCCACGGCTCCAAAAGATCAACTATGCACAAATTTGGGCCCCTTCTTTTAAATTCCACCCACCCACTTCTTGGGCCTGCTGGAGTTCAGAAATTTATTTAATTTAAATGGGTTACTGACCCATGGTGACCCACACATATCATAGTGGGTCCCACCAGATAAGATGGGGGATATACAATACTTACTTCAAGTGGGCCATGCCGTTAGAATGCAGGCCCAGCAGCCCAAGGTAGGGGCGTTCCATGTGTAGGCAGCCCTATGAGCCCAGGGTATCAGGCCCAAAATCTATCCAATGGGCCCCAATTGAATACCAAAAAGGGACAATCATCAATCCCCTAAGGACCACACATGGATGGGTGGTGGGATATACAACACATCAAGGTGGGCCCACGAAGCAGGCTGGACGCCCCAGCTTGGGTGTCCCTACCTAGTGGGCCACTCCCAGCCGCACCACGGTTAGCTCAAATGTCCGTTGGGTCTGAAATTTTTTCGGGTGACACTTTCATAGATGGTCCAAACCCCTACAAAATTTAAGAATTTTTGGATATTCCTAAGTATTTTAATTAATTTAAACAAAATAGTCTGTCTAGAAAATCGGATAGGCCTGGATGTCCCAACGTGGTAGGCCAGTCCGGCCCTCGCCACGGTGTACACAGGGGTCCATTGGCCCTGAAATTTGGTAGGTAGATCCTACCATGGGTGTAACATACCTTCACAAAATTTTAGAATTTTTGGACACCTATAAATATTTTAATTAATTCACATAAAAAATCTGTCCTAAAAATCGGACTGATCTGGACACTATATTATAGTGGGCCGGTCCAGCTACCACCATGGTGCGCACAGGCATACATTGGCTCCAAAATTTTGTAGGTGGGTCCCAACATGGGTGGAACACCTCCCTATAAATTTTTAGAATTTTTAGACACCCAAAAGTATTTAAATAAATTTCAGAATTCCAACCTGTCCAGGGTGAAATGTTGCTGGAACAGTGCAGAAAATCCAGACTGTCCACCTCACTTGGACCACACCTTTGGGACCCCAATGAAGGTCAGATGGGGCTGAAATTTGGTATGGTTGTAGATGGGTGATAAGGTTACAAGAATCATATATTATTTTATTTCAGTATTCCCACCAAAGATCCAGAAATCAGGCCCCAAGATGGCCCAAAAATCTGTCTAGGCAGATTTGGACAACAACATATGTAGCAGAAATCTGGTTGATCACTCATGTTGGCTCACTCTTTTGGAGGTCCAAAAAGGGTCAGTTGGGGCTGACATTTGGTAGACTTTTAGGTGGGATATGAACCTTTCAGAATCATGTATTAGATGGTATAAATATCCTTACCAAATGTCCAAAAATTGGGCCCCAAGATGGCTCAAAAATCTGTCCAGACAATTTTGGACAGCAACATATAATAGAAAGGATTAAAATATAAACATTGTTTTCCATGGGATTTAAGCCCGGGAATTTATGTGGTGGACCACCCTAGTGGGCCCCACAAATGTCCAGACCTTGCCCATCAACAAATACCCCTTGCATGTGTCCCATTTAGGTAGATTTTGGGGCCACATGTCTAAGGATGGACCGCTATGGGCATCCAAGCTCCATGGTTGGTCTAGATTTTTGTTGGCCTACAAGGTGGGCCACACATGCAAGATCAAGATTCTATCGTAAAGAAAAAAAATAAAGAATCGGCCACAAGAGGAGGGGCTCCGCCACATTGAGGCCCTCCCCTTCATCAATCACACCATACATTCCTTCTATTCATATGTTACATCAAAGATCCACCACATGCATGTTCTAGATTCAATATCAATGGTTGGGATGCCATCCCAACCATGATTTTAAGGTCTAGATGAGCTATCATGCCATGGAATCCAAGTAATCCTCCATGATGGGGGCCTATAGAGGGAAAATCCCATGCATGGGCATGCATGCATCAAATAGGCCATTTGGCCACAACTAAGGGATGATGTAGGATCTCCACCATTGATTGGTGGGTCCTACACTTCCCATTAAAAAAAAGATCTAAGAACATAAAATTAGAAATCTTAAGTTCTATTAGTACACCCACCTTAGATTGCTCCAAACTTGTACCTCCTAGCTCCTAGTACACCAAGAGATCCATATCCATGGGTGAGATTGGATTTAGATGGTTAGATTGAGAGGATTAGAGGAGAAATGGGGCTGGAATGGAGGGAAGATGGGGAGAAGGTTATTGAATTTTTTTTTTCTTAAGAGAGAAAGAAGGAGAGAAATGAGAGAGAGAGAGAGAGAGAGAGAGAGAGAGAGAGAGAGAGAGAGAGAGTTGTAGGGAGGCAATCATGGCCTCTCTCTCCTTGGTTAGAGAAACCATAATGGCATATAGTGACAATAACAAAGTGCTATGCTTAGTAGGTCTATTGGTAGTGTTTAGGGTGGGTAGTATCTATTCCATGAAAATTGTGTAGTATGTGTGGTATGCATGAGAAATTATGCCATTGAGGTGGTCCACATACATTTATATAAAAAGTGGGCCACATGATGAAATGCTCATAACTTGAGATGTACATGTCGGATTAACGCATGGGACGTGGCGTTAGAATCGCGGCGTCGATATGGATAAGATGGCATGGGTCTCGGGTCAATCCGAGTCGGGTCTATGTGACCAAACTTAAGGATGACCGCAATAAAATCCAAGGGTCGCAAGTCGTCGGGATTCAACAGGTAGGACCGCGGGACCAAAATGAGCGAAATGCACACTTATGCATATATATGCACACATGAGAACTCAGGTCGGGTCTCACAATTTTCTTAATAAGTTTATTACCTTAATCTATTATTTACGAAACTGTAGGATAAATTTGACTTTGATTTGAGTGTTCTGCACATCTCCCATGCCATCGACGACATGATGAAAGAGCAGTTCAAGGATTACCGCACTAGGTTACACCAGCAGTACAAGTGGTGCATAAGCCACGAGGAGGCCGTACTGTCCGCACCACTGCACGTGACCGATGAGGACTGGCGGATACTCTGTAATAGGTTTTCATCTGATTCTTTTCAGGTAATATTTACATATTTACGATATCTTAACGTAATAATTAAATTCGTAATTAATAACAATGTATTATGAATAATGTATTCAGAAAAGGAACAAAATAAATTCTGGCAACAGAGGAAAGTTAGAAGTGAACCATGTAGTTGGTTCAAAATCATTTGTACAACTTTGTTTCGACATGGTAAGAAAGTACTGATAATTATTACGTTTATATATTCTTTCCATGCATTTATATTAACTTTATTGTCCTTTCGATTGCGCAGCAAGATTTCATCACTGGCCAGGAGCCCGGACCAGTAGACTTCTACAAAGGGACTCACTGTCGGCAGACGATGAGATCTTGAGTACATCCTAGAGCCAGCGAGATTTGGGTAAAAATTCTTACATTGTAAAATTTAATTGCATTAAATTATAATAATGTCATTTATTATGAAAATTCATATGTTTTCATCACAGGAGGAGATGAACACCTTACGTAGTCAGCCCACTTCCGATGGTACTCAGCGGAGTGGCCAGAGATCCTGAGTTAGGTGCTTGGCACCCGTTCTGGATATGTGCATGGGTTTGGCCATGGTGCCAAGCTTATGGCACCCGCTAGAGCTACCTCCAGCCGATCCATCGCCGTTGGCGGCAAATGGCACAGTATACGCCGAGCGATACCGCATAGAGAGAGGTTCGGCGGCTACGAGTCATCGTCGATGACATCAAAGATCACCGGACAAGCGAGAGGAGGAGCAGAGAGAGGAAGATGATGGAGGAGGCTGGCGAGGCAGAGGGAGGAACAGGAGAGGAAGATGGAGGATCATCTGGCGAGGCAGAGGGAGGAGCAGGAGAGGAGGATGGAGGATCATCTGGCGAGGCAGAGGAGAGGAGCATGAGAGGAGGATGGAGGAGATGCGGGTGGAGCATGAGCGATGGATGATGCAGATGTTCTGAGCTTTCGGCTGCACGCTTACCCACCGATGCCCCACCACCTCCACCTTCATCTTTGTGATTTTTTGTATATTTGTTTATTATGTTAAGTTTATATGTATTTATGCGTGAATGAATGTGATGCGGATAAGATTATTTGTATTTGAATGAATGTAGTTTATGTTTGGGTTTGGGTTTAGCTGCATGTGAATGTGGATATGATGAAATATATTATATAACAGGTGTATATCAGGATGAATATGATGAAATATATTGTTAACAGGTGTATATCAGGAATTTTGTGCAGAATTTTGAGCTGTATATTAAAAAAAAGAGACTTTTAGCGATGAAAATTTTAAATCAGCTAAAAGTGGAATGAATTTTTAGTAGTGAAAATTTTCGCTGCTAAAAATTCTTGGAAATTTTTTTGGCAGCGAAAATTTTCGCTACTAAAAGTCTTGGGAATTTTTTTGGAAGCGAAAATTTTCGCTGCTAAAATCTTGGAAATTTTTTTTGCAGCGAAACTTTTTGCTGCTAAAGTCTTGGATGTTTTTTTGCGGCGAAAATTTTTGCCGTTAAAAATTCTTGGAAGTTTTTTTTACAGTAAAAGTTTTCGCTGCTAAAAGTCTTGTAATTTTTTCGCAGCGAAAATATTCGCAGCTAAAAGTCTTGGAAAATTTTTTTTACAACGAATATTTTCACTGCTAAAAGTCTTGGAAATTATTTTTGCGGCGAAAAGTTTCGCTGCTAAAAGTCTTGGAATTTTTTGGAACTCTTGGAAAATATTTTTAGCAGCGAAAATTTTCGCTGCTAAAAGCCTTGTAAATTTCTTTTGCAGAAAACTTTTCGTTGCTAAAAAGTCTTGGATATTTTTTTGGCGGCAAAAATTTTCGTTACTAAAAGTCTTGGAAGTTTTTTTGGTGGCAAAAAGTTTTGCTACTAAAAGTCTTGAAAATTTTTTTGGCAGCAAAAATTTTCGCTGCTAAAGGTCTTGGAAATTTTGTTAAGTGACGAAAATTTTCGTCGCTAAAAAGCTTGCATTTAGCGACAATTTGAATTTTTCGCTGATAAAAACCTTGTACATCAGTCTTTTAGCGACAAAAATTTTCGTCGCTAAAAGGTTTTAGCTGCGAAAATTTGAGTTTTAGCGATGAAAATTTTCGTCGCTAAAAGTGGTGTTTCTTGTAGTGTATGTTTCTTCTTTTTCAAGTGCAATGCCTTACCAAATCTAATTTCAATGTTACTCAATTATTGTATCACATCTTCTCCAGATAACTCTTTCAGGAGCGACCTATGATCTTGTTTGCCATCAAAGATCATCGTCTTCCTGCTCCAACTATGATCGCTCGGAAGGAAGTGAAGATGGCCCATATAACACGTTTTTCTACCATGCTTCAATGACAATGAACAAGTCTCAATACCACATGTAGGACAAGCCAACTTGCTCTTCGTGCTCCACCCAGACAAATTTTCATACGCGGGAAAGTCATTTATTGTCCACAAGACCGCTGCATGCAATTGAAATGATTGTCCTGTAAATGTGTCATACGTTTCTACACCTTCACTTCATAACTCGTTTAACTCATCTATTAACGGTCGTAAATACACATCAATGTCATTCCCTGGTAACCTGGGTCCAGGAATAAGCAATGACATCATAAAAAATGACTCCTTCGTACACAACTAAGGTGGTAAATTGTAGGGCATAAGTACTATTGGCCACATACTGTACGAGCTACTCATATTACCAGATGGATTAAAACCATCACTTGCAAGACCTAGTCGAACATTACGAGAATCCTCTGCAAACTAGTCATGTTGCTTGTCAAAATTTTGCCAAGCTTCAGAGTCTGCAGGGTGCCTTAGTGTACTATCATCATAAACGTGTTTCTCCTTATGCCACCTCATATCTTCAACCGTCTTACGAGACATAAATAATCTTTGCAATCTGTGTTTCAATGGGAAGTACCTTAACACCTTCGCGGGATTTTCTTACTTCTGGCTTTGTCATTCTTCCACCTAGACTCTATATATTCTTTACACTGATCAGCCTTATCATACTCTTCCTGATACAATAAACAATCATTTATACATGTATGTATGACGGTGTAACCAAGGCCCAATTCTCGCATCAAGGATTTTGCCTTATAATGAGACTTATGTAATGTCTCACTGTCCGGTAATGCTTCTTTTAACAACTCAAGTAACATGTCGAATGATTTGTTACTCCAACGATTTATTGTCTTCAAATGAAGTAACTTTGTAAGAAAATTCAATTTGGTGAAGTTCTCACACCTCGGATAAAGTGGACATTGCGCATCCCTCAACAACCTACTCAACTTTTCTGATTCGACATCACCCATTGGAGGAATATCTTGGCTAATGCTTGTCACTACAAAATCAGTATCCATAACTGTTCCCCTGAACACATCACCTATGATATCTTACATTTCGTTAACGTCTTCATCCTCGTCATCCGGCATAATTGGGTCTTCGTTGACTTCAGTGGCTTCAACTCTATGGGTGATATCTTCACCATGATAGATCCACCAAGTGTAACCCTGGTCAATCCCAACTATGAACAAATCGTCCTCTACTTTGTCTAAAGTCTTATATATGATGTTCTTGCATTTTCGACATGGACATCTAATCTTATTATCTGAATTTGCCAGATTTCACGCAAATTCCATGAACTCTTGAACCCCTTATTTATGCTCTGGGCTAAGCCTGTTCTTAGCTCGCATCCAACTCTTATCCATCTATAAAATGAAGAAACTAGAGTCAGTTTACGAAAATAGCTTTAAGATTAGGCTAAGTTATAGGTTTAGGTTATATGTTTAGGTTTAGGTTAAGGTTATGAGTTTAGGTTAAGGTTATAAGTTTAGGTTTATGTTATAAGTATAGGTTTTGGGATTTGAGAATAGGTTATAGGTTATGGGATAAGGTTTAAGTTATAGGATATAAGTTAAGGTTCGGGTTCGGGATTGGGTTTAGGTTATAGGTTTAGGTTATAGGTTTAGGTTTAGGTTTAGGTTTAGGTTATAAGTATAGGTTTTGGAATTTGACAGTAGGTTTAGGTTCAAGTTATAAGTTTAGGTTTATGGTTTTTAAGTTTAGGTTTAGGTTTAGGTTAAGGTTTAGGTTTAGGTTATAAGTATAGGTTTTGGGATTTGAGAATAGGTTTAGGTTATAAGCATAGGTTAAGGTTATAAGTTAGGTTTAGGTTTAGGTTTAGGTTAAGGTTATAAGTATAGGTTTAGGTTATAAGTATAGGTTTAGGGATTTGAGAATAGGTTTAGTTTAAGGTTATAAGGTTAGGTTTAGGTTTAGTTTATAAGTTTTGAGATTTGAGAATAGGTTTAGGTTAAGGATATAAGTTTAGGTCTAGGTTATAGGTTAAGCTTTAGGTTTAGGTTATAGGTTATAGCTTTAGGGAATTGAGAATAGGTTATAGGTTATAGGATAAGGTTTAGGTTATAGGTTATAGGTTAAGGTTCGTGTTCGGGATTGGGTTTAAGTTATAGGTTTATGTTTAAGTTTAGGTTAAGGTTATTAGTATAGGTTTTGGGATTTGAGAATAGGTTTAGGTTAAGGTTATAAGTTTATGTTTAGGTTTAGTTTACAAGTTGTTTATTTTCATTTACATTCGCAAATACATTTATCATCCATCCAAGAAAATTGAAACAAGTACTGTCACTCTATGACTAACAGTTGAAAAGGAAAATCATGCATCTGGGTCTGCTCCAACATTTTCTAAGCTCCACATCCGGATAGCTCCGATGCACATTCGGGTCTGCTCCAACATTTTTTAAGCTAATATAATTAAATCCTAAAAGGTTGGATAGATTGTAATACTTTCATATTCCCATTTAAACGTCCACGCCGAAAATCCGGTAGCATCTCCCCATGCCTCTCCAGATAAGTTGATCTTACGTTACATTCCGATGCCAAATATTTAAAGCAATGTAAAGATAATTGGCATTGGATACAGAATGGAAGAAACATATCCAGAGAGAAACGAAAAGATGGACCACAAATCAGGCATAAACATTTAAATAGATTGTATGAAAGCATACTTTCCATCTAACCTTGAACTGTCCAAAATGGGACAATTTGAGCGATTTCTATGCCACCAAAAACACACCATATCTATGTATGGCCCCATAGAAATCCTCAAACGAGTAACTAATTATCTAACTTACAAATCTATAAATTACATGTCACAACTATAAACTAACTAGTCACAATAATAATTTAAGATAAAAAATGTAATATACAAGCTCATGAAAGTTCGCAAGGACAATTTTAGGGAACAGAAGGCAATGGATGTAATATCTTAAAGACAAATAAAAGACTTCAATTTGGGGGAGGTCATAGATCACTATAGATCACTATTTTAGTCAAACACATCATTTCTAGCAAGCTATGATGATGGTGATACAACTATATTTGGAGGAGTTCATAGATCACTATAGTTTTGTCTAATCTCCACTTGTTGGCCACACACACACACACACACACACACACACACACACACACACACACACACACATATATATATAGTTGTATCACCATCATCATAGCTTGCTAGAAATGATGTGTTATAAGTTTAGGTTTAGGTTAAGGTTATAAGTTTAAGTTTAGGTTATATGTTAAGGTTTAGGTTTAGGTTATAAGTATAGGTTTTGGGATTTGAGAATAGGTTTAGGTTAAGGTTATAAGTTTAGGTTAAGGTTCTAAGTATAAGTTTAGGTTAAAGGTTAAGGTGAAGGTTAAGGTTAAGGTTAAGGTTAAGGTTTAGGTTATAGAGGTTTAAGTTTAGGTTAAGGTTTAGGTTGGGTTTTAAGTTTAGGTTAAGGTTATAGGTTTAGGGATTTGAGAATACATTTAGGTTTTAGGTTTACATTTAGGTTAAGGTTATAGGTTTAGGTTATAGGTTATAGCTTTAGGGAATTGAGAATAGGTTAAGGTTTAGGTTTAGGAAATCGGGTTTGGGTTAGGATCGGGTTTAGGTTTGGGTTGGTTTTATAGGTTTAGGTTATAGGTTGGGTTATAGGTTAAGGTTTAGGTTTAGGTTTAGGTTTAGGTTATAGGTTATAAGTTATAAGTTTAGTTTAGGTTTAGGGGTTATAAGTATAGGTTTTGGGATTTGAGAATAGGTTTAGGTTAAGGTTATAAGTTTAGGTTAAGGTTATAAGTATAGGTTTAGGTTATAGGTTAAGGTTTAGGTTTAGGTTATAAGTATAGGTTTTGGGATTTGAGAATAGGTTTAGGTTAAGGTTATAAGTTTAGGTTTAGGTTATAAGTATAGGTTAAGGTTTAGGGAATTAAGTATAGGTTTTCGGATTTGAGTATAGGTTATAAGTGTAGATTTAAGTTATAGGTTATAGGTTTAGGTTTAAGTTATAGGTTTAGGTTTAGGTATAGGCTTAGGTTATGGGTTATATGTTGTAGGTTATAGTTTAAGGTTTAGGTTTAGGTTTTAGGATTTGAGAATAGGTTTAGGTTAAGGGTGTGATCCCTGCAAATACAGATATAAACACGGCCTATTCAAATGGTCAAGCCACTCCAATCCTGTCCATAGGAAATGGACAGCTTTATCATGGTCATAACAGCGGTTCCCACCTTCCAGGGACCCCCGCTCAACATCCAGATAGCTCCGACGCACATCCGGGTCTGATTCATTAATTTCGAGCTAATACAATTAAATCATAAATTAGTTACTCATCCAAAGTTTTACAATTGCATTATTTAGTGAGTACGAGAAGTAAGTATATTGCATGAAACTTAGGGTGAGTTTGGATGTACACTTAAACCAGTTTTCCATAATACATAAATAAATTCCTCTCAAATGCATTATCAACACACCCAAGCTCTCCCCTATTTGTTAGTGTTTGGATCCATGAGAAACATGGGAAAGAAAATAGTAGCTCTTGGAAAACCTTATTTCTATGAAACTATAAGAAAGGAAACATTATTTTCCTTGTTTGTTTTATAACAAATTGCTAATAAAAATTTGGAAACTATTTTCAAATTTTTTGTTTGGTGAAACTCACAAATAGCCTCTTCAATCTCACCCCAGTCAAGCATTTCCTATCCATATGGAAGATTTGCGGTGCGGTGTTTTGCTAGTGTCATTCCTATACCTTCCACAAGTGTCAGATTCATCATCCATAAGCCTCTTAATTTCACATAGCAGCAAACCATATAGATAGAATTGACCAGATATCATGTATGGCAGGCACTCTGCCAGAATCCTAACACATTGATCAATGAACTGAAAATCAACAGTTAAAAAATATACTAAAGTACAACATTTAATAGGAAAAAGTACTAACATTAGGTAGCTAGGATCTTCCAGTGCAGGATAATTTTAGAACATCTCCCAATTCACAAGTGGGGTCCATCATATCAACATTTGGATAAACAAACCATAGGCCTCACTTGTACAAATTCGCTACCATATGAATTTCCTTAATTTAAACAACAACAACAATGAAGAAGAAGAAGAAGAAGAAGAAGAAAGGAAGGGGGAAAAAATGAAGGATTTTACAACTCAAATGTAGAATACTCAGTATACCGTTATTTGATTCCCTTCCACTTCCTGACCTTCAATTCCCACCTAAGAATAAATCAAATTGTTGTTGGGCCACACTAAAATAGCTCATTAGTTAGCTTGTTAGTTACTAATCTACCAGATATTTGTCATGGAATATGGCTGTTGACTCAATTCAGTCAATAGCCATGCAAGGCTTCCGATATCCTCAATTGCTTACCCAAAAAAAAAAAAAAAAAAAAAAAAAAAAAAAAACTGGAATAGTAGTAATCAGCTTGCGTAGTGTTCTCTTTTTTCCTTTTTAGAATACGTTATAGTAACCTTTTCCCATATCTTGAGGTGAAAAAACATTATAGTTTGGAAAATCCCTAATTTGTTGTTTGCTAATAAAATCCCTAATTTGTAAAATCGGAAAAACTCCAATTCGGGGTCCACATTCAAATCTGTAAGCCCTAAAATCCTCAAATCCCTAAATGAGGGTCCACATCAAATCAAAAATCCATAAATTACTAAATCCCCAAATTCATAAATCAACATTGAGAGAGAGAGAAAGAGAGACTAACCGTTGTTTTGAGGAGCTACAGATCGTAGATGGTTCACATAATAGATGTCTGAGATGTCCGGATTTCCTCTCCTTCTTCTTCTTCTTCTTCTTCTTCTTCTTCTTCTTCTTCTTGTTTCGAGTGCTCTCCAAGTCTCTCTCACAGATCTAACGTGGGTTTGCGGTGAAAGGGGGAATTCAAAACCCTAGCGAGAGAGAGAGAGAGAGAGAGAGAGAGAGAGGTTGGGAAATAGATGGGCTGGGCACATTTGCTTGTGGGAGAGAGGTTGGGAAACTGATGGTTTGGGCTGCAAGACGCGAGAGAGAGAGAGAGAGAGAGAGAGAGAGAGAGAGAGAGAGAGAGAGAGAGAGAGAGAGGGTTTGGGAGAGGGGCGGGTGCGGGATTTGGGTTTTGGGAGGGGCAGACACGGGATTTAGGTTTTGGGAGGGGTGGGTTTTTTGGAAGCGGATTGCGTACTCAGTAACGCAATACGCTTAGCATACTGAGTAAACTTTGTGGGGTCCACCTTGATTTATGTATTTTATCCACTCCGTCCATCCATTTTACCTAATAATTTTAGGGCTTGACCCAAACAAATGAAGTATATCCAAACCTCAATTGGACCACACCACAAGAAACAGTGTGAATTGAACATCTACCCTTGAAAATTTCTTGGGGGCCACAGAAGTTTTGGATCAAGCTTGTATTTGTGATTTCCCTTTATCCATGTTTTTGTGATCTTATGAACAGGTTGGTGATTTTTATTTAAACCAACATGATTTAAATGATTTTTAAACTCGCAAGTATACGAATCAAATGTAGATATGGTATGTATTACGAGATCGTTCCCACGAGGACTGGTAGTCACAATTCAAATCTATGACTCTCCTTAACTAATCCAACAAATAATGGAGCGAATTACTAAGCACAATTCTAAAAAAAAACAATTGAGAATAGGGAAGAAAATTCAATCAGAGAGAGCAGTAGGACTTTCGAATCCACCCCTAATTATCCTAACCCTTGTTTTGTCTGTTGATTCACCTTAATCTAGATTGATACCACTTATATAGAGAAAGCACAATCTGTATCCTTAATCGGGCATACAGAATGTCTAATTCCTTTAATCAATGCCATGAATAACATATCCCATGTCCTTGGTCGGGCACATGGAATGTACAGTTCATTAAAGCACCCTGTTTCTTCCTCTAAAGGAAACCTGTTCTTGATCAGACATAAGCACCTAGAATAAGCATCTAGACAACATCCATATACAGACTCTAGTCGAGTTCATAGATGGAGAAGTATAGAATTTAAACCAATCAAGCCCACTTAGAGAAAGAAACACACCAATCAAATCAAAGTAAAATCAAAATATAACAAGAGTATTCAAATTAGGGGCTTCATCTCAGCCCTAGCTGAGAGATTAGTGACCCATAAAATCTATTAAAAAGATGGATAAACAAAATTCATAAAAAGGGAACATCAAACCAATCGATCTCTCTCTCTCTCTCTCTCTCTCTCTCTCTCTCTCTCTTTTCTCTCCTTTCTTCTCTTCTCTACTTCTACTATTTTCCTCTGGATCTGGAATTCTCCAATTTTTGAATGCTCTTCCTCACGTTTTGTAACACTTTTTATAGCTGATGGAGTGGCTGGAGTGGTGAAAATCAGATTTGGGAAGCTGTCACACGCGTGGCAAAAACCTTTTCGCAGCCAAGTTCGGGGCCTCAAAACACCATACTTTCCTCGCTCAAATTCCAAAAAAACACCGTCCCTTAGGATTTTCTTAGATCCTCTACATGATGTACAGTTCAGATCTACCATATGATCAAAGATGGTGGCCCACAGCCGCCTGGAAAACCGGATTTCTTAATATGTGTGAAACTTCCGCACCCTTTTGCTGTCGTGATCGGTGGGCCCCACAGAAGTATTTTCTGAAAAATCCACCCCATCCATTACATTTAGAACGAAATTTCAGTAAAGAATGGGTGGTTTTGAATGTCCATTGACGCGGCCCATAGAAGAAATCATGAAAAGATCAGATTTGAACGTTGCAGAGCAGCCCTTTTGTGGCCTTTGTATCACACACATGTGCATGCATGGTTATAAAGGAGAAACATGGTTTTATTGTATTCGCGGCCATCTACAAGATGAACGGCTTGGATTGTCTGGACGGGACACGTGTGGGGCTCACAGCTGATCGCAAAAAGGTCCAGCGGCCGGTTACGCGCTGCCACAAATAGAAATTTCTTTTTTTCTTCGGTCAAAGACGGTCAAACCGTCTCTGCCTTTGCCATCCACAGCTAGTGCATTTGTGCACTATGTACACACCACATATATAAGGCCCACTGTGATGTTTCTCAGAAATCAGAACCGTCCATCTATTTTTTCTCCCAGACTAAGGCGTTGACTCCAAATTTGAGGTAGTTCCAGATATCAGGTGGGCCCAAAATCAACGGTTTATGGGATGATTTGTCAGTTGGAGCACTTTCATAGTGATCCGAGGGCTGAAATTTGAAATGTACGGTTAATTTATGTCCCTAATCCCATGTATAAAGTTTCGAGCCAATCGGAAAGAGGGAACCATGTGATCTTGCATTCTGAACCAGTTTTCGGGCCTCTTTAACGTGAATGGCTTGATTTTCTTAGATCCCTGGCATGTAAATTCTTCAATGTTAGTCCTCTGGACTCCGTTCCTTGCTCTGGTGACTTCGGAATGTCAAAGCCATGCTTTTAATTCTCTTTTTAGTGTAACGCTCATTATTACGTCCTATAATGACAACACGATTAAAACACTCCATTAAACCTTATCATGTACGTATCATTAGGCAATTACTGGGGTCTGACATGCAACATTCGACCCTCATCATAACCCCCAACCAGCATTTTGCTAGTCCGGAGCAAAACATGCGAAAAATAATTTCAGAAATAAAAGACAATTCTTGTAAACTCAAGCGACTTATGAACTGATAGTTGAGATATGAAAATTCTAAGATTCATGAATGGTGAAAAGATTTTTCTCCTGAAATCAAGCTTACAGTAAACTTCATAATCAAGTTCAAAATATTAATCCATTAATTAGAACAATTTTAAACATTGAGTTCCATGAGTGTATAGTGTAATCTCGGCTTACAATCATTAAAAGATCCAATTATCAATTTCATGATATCATTAGTAATTTGTGACAACGAACCTGAAACCAACACTAGCATTTTAGATCATCTTTTCATTCTATTAGCCTTTGATTTCCTTTATAAACAGTGGTGCCAAGGAGGGGAATCAAATCCGCACCTATAGGGAGCAAACCTATGGTGAAAACTTGTCGCCTAACTCTTTTCTCATGTCAACTATGGAGAATCGAATCTTCATATATAGGGAGCAAACCTATGGTGAAGATTATGTGACTTACTCTTTCAATTCTTCTTTATAAACTGATGCTAAAAAATTTATTTTTCAGGCTGGTTCCTTTCATGCTTAGTGATTACTAATGTTAGTCATTCAATTATCGAACCAGAAAACTTAATGTGTAAGCGAGATCTGATATGTGAAATCATGGTTCAATCAATGTTTACAACTTCTAATCACGGGTTAACAATTCAAACTTAACTGTAAAATCTAACAAATGGCTGACTCCAAGGGGCATAAATTATCACATTCTGTATCTTGTAATATGAAAATCATAACTATCCTTCATTAGCACATCAAATTCACAGAAAAATTTCCAGAAAAATTTAAAAATTGTCACAATTTTGCTCAAGACCAAGAAAATACTGATTAGGTAACCTAATCTCCCACCCCCAACCTGAAATCTACCCGGCAACGGTGCCAAAAACTTGATGTTTTATTTAAACCAACATGATTTAAATGATATTTAACTATCCTACAACTCGTCCACTAGGGGTAACCTTGGGGTTGATGAAAAGATAGTACCTGGATGGAGAATCAAGAAGCTTTCTCAAAAATATCAACATAAAAGCAGGTCAGCACAAGAGAGATATAAAAAAAATAGCAAAAATAAAATCCTAAAAAGAAAATCCTACCTATACCACTTTCGCAGGTGCTTTCGATTGCATTTAGCGTATGCAACAAGCCTTTAAACCCCTAGGTTACCCCTAGTGGACGAGTTGTAGTCTCGTGAGGGTTTGCAGAAATATTACCCATAAACATTTGAAGTAACTAACTAGGAAAAAAAATACAATAAAACAAAAGGCTAGGTTGCCTCCCAGGAGCGCTAAGTTTAACGTCTTCAGCCAGACAAGAACGGACCATGAATTAACTAATCTTTATAACTAGGGTCCGCCAAAGAAATTACCTCAATACCTTGATTAACCAATCCCAGATAAGTGATGTGAGTTCCCATGAACTGCGCTATCTGAAAGGAGGTAACTGATACTGTCGTCAAATAATTTAAGGGCTTCTGCTCGAACGACTTCTTCCATGTTAGGATCACGCTTCCTTTGCATTTCACACGACATTTCCACAGCATGATCTATACATACAGTGGGGCATACTCCCTGTATTTCTGCTATCCTCCATTCAATTGCTGCCTTATATGCTCTAAGAACATTAAGCAGTCTGCTCTCCTTTGCCTTCTCAGAGTTAGAAATTGTGCTGTCATGAAGAGTCTCAGAGGGATGAAGAGGTTCCACTTTCGCTCTCCATTTTTCAGTCTCCAATATAGGAGTAGAGTCGAGTAGTGCATTGACTTCGTAGATGGGACTATCGATGTCAAACTCCATGCCATATTGTGCTAAGCAGGTCTCAAGTGGATCTTCAAAGGATTTACGGAAGGAGTCCTGCACTAGACTCTCGATCATGTCCACTTCGAATATGTCATCCAAATCTGTGGATTGTTGTCTTGCATTAAAGACATTGAGTTTAATATTCATGTTACCAAAGGACAACTTCATAACTCCATTCCGGCAATTTATAATAGCATTAGATGTGGCCAAAAATGGATGACCCAAGATGACTGGGATCTAACTATGAGGATTCTAGACAGGCTGAGTATCTATAACTATAAAATCCACTGGAAAATAAAATTTATCAACCTGAATTAGCACATCTTCAATAACACCTCGGGGCACCTTGACAGATCTATCAGCTAGTTGTAATGTTATTTTAGTCGGTTTCAATTCACCAAGTCTTAGCTGCTCATAAACCGAATATGGTAACAAATTGACGCTCGCCCCTAAATCAAGCAATGCCTTCCCGATCTTATTATCTCCTATGCCGTAAGAAATGGTGGGAGCTCCTGGATCCCTAAATTTAGGAGGAGTGTTATGTTGAATCATGGAGCTGAGTTGCTCTGCAAGGAAGACTTTCTTATGAACATTCTGCTTACGCTTTTGAGTGCATAAATCTTTAAGAAACTTAGCGTATGCAGGGACTTGCTTGATGGCATCAAGTAACAGAATGTTGACTTGCACTTTTTCAAACACATCCAGGATTTCATCAAAGTTGTTTCTTTTCTTCATTGGTGCCAGACGTTGAGGAAAGGGTGCTTTAGGCACATAGGGTGGCACATTAGTGGCTCTTGGAGAGTCAGAGAGCTTTTGGACTTTGGATGCATTAGTGTGTCTCTTTGCTTCATCTTGATCTTTCGTTTTGGAATTTGATTCATCCCTAGGTATCTCTATTCTGTTGTCAATCTGTTTTCCTGACCTAAGGGTAATGATTGATTTGGCTTGCTCATGATATTGCCCTTGGTTGGAATTAGAGCCAATCTCATACTGTCCCTTTGGATTAGCCACAGGTTGGCTAGGGAACTTGCTCTTCTCTCTCTCACTCAATGTGGCAGCTAGTTGACCCATTTGTACTTCCAGCTTGGCAATGGATTGCGCATTTGCATGTAAGCTTTGCTGGTTGGCTAGTAAGGTTTGTTGGGTGTCATTTTGGAATTGGAGTGAACTCTGCATAAAAAGATTGAGTGTATCCTCAAGAGATGGTTTCCTTGATTGTGCAGGCAGTTGTTGATATTGCGGAAACTGCTGAGGTTGCATAGGATGGGTTCCGGATGGTCCTCCTTGTTGTGGTCCTTTTGCCCAAGAAAAATTTGGATGTCTAGCCCAACCTGGGTTGTAAGTTTCTGAGTAAGGATTATTCCGAGGTCTTTGAAAAGTGTTATTGCATGTACTTATTCAGAAAGTAGTTCAGGGGATGCTGCACCAGATGGACAAGACTGCATAGGATGGGCAGGATTAGAACATATGGCACATGCCTCGACTTGAGCTATTTGTGGAGGTCCATTATTTAATACCAGAGCATCAACTTTCTTTGTCAGGTTATCAAGCTTGGCATGGAGATCTGGCGTGACTCCTATCTCATATATACCACCTCTCTTCTGTGGTTGGGGACTTCTGTCACCTCTATTTGAATAGTCTCATTGCTGGGAATTTTCACACAAGGTTTCAAAGAAGTTCCATGCTTCAACATCACTTTTGGTCATGAATGACCCTCCACTAGTGGCATCAACCATGCGACGGTTCTGGGGTGTCAAACCGTCATAGAAGTATTGAACCTGTTGCCACTTTTCAAAACTATGGTGTGGACATTTAAGAAGTAAGTCCTTCCATCTTTCCCAACATTCATGAAAGTGCTCTCCCTCTTTTTGTGTGAAATTGGTAATTTCCCTACGAAGAGCATTAGTTTTGTGAATAGGGAAGAACTTCCTAGACAATTGGTCCCATGTAGTGATAGACACAACTTCCAGAGAATTCAACCATGCTTTCACCTTATCCTTCAAAGAAAAAGGAAAAAGGCGCAAACGGATCGAATCGTCTGAAAAGTTTTGAAACCTAAAGGTAGAGCAAATGTCTAGAAATTCTTTCACATGATGATATGGGTCCTCCTTATCTAAACCATAAAAGGAAGGCAACAACTGTATGACCCCAGTCTTGAGTTCAAAGTGTGTTGCCGTGGTGGCGGGCAGCACTATGCATGAAGGCGCATTGAATTGGACAGGAGCTGAATAATCTCTAAGAGCTTTAGTTCCATTCTCTTCTGCCATTTCAAATAGGATGTTTCTAAATCTTCTACGAAAAGTTCTTTCTACTTCTGGATCAAAAGGTTCTAGTTCTATGTTTAGAGATCTACGTCCTAGCATAAACTATGTTATTACAATGTAAAACTAAACTAAAAAGCAACCTAAGAGAAATAAAACTAGGACTAGAAATTATGAGATTCTAAAACAAATTAAAACTATGTAAATAAGAATGGGAAGAAAGAACCCGGAAAAGGAGATGATTGATGGCAGAAGATTTAAGAAGCACCTCCTTCACTTAGTAGCTTCCTTCCTTAATTCCTGTAAATAAAAACAAAAACAAATCAAGTTTCCTAAAATAATGATAGAAAAATCCTAAGCAACGGTTAATTTCTAAAAAAAAAAAAAAAAAGAAAGTTTCTAAAACTAGAAAATAGAAAGTTTCTAAATCCAAAGTTAGAAAATAGAAAATTCCTAAAAAATAAAAACCTAATTCTCAAAATAGAAAGTAGAGAAGACTGGAGAATTGAAAGATGTTACCAATTTGGAGATCTATGTTAGAATCCTGCAAAAGAAAACAAAACAAGTTAGTTTCTAAAACAGAAAATCTAAAATTAGAAATTTTCTAAAGAACAGAAAAGAAGAGTTAGTTTCTAAAAAGGAAAGAAATCCTAGAATTAAAAACTTACTAAAAATAAGAATCCAAATATAAAAATAGAAAATTGAACAATTCAAAAAAAAAAAAATTCTAGAATTAGAAATTTTCTAAAAAGTAAAATCATAATTCTAAAAATAGAAATTAGAAAGAGTAGAGAATTTAGAATGGGATTACCAACTTAGAAATTTATGTCAGGACCTACAAAATAGAAAATAGGTTAGTTTCTAAACAAAAGCTCTAATCTAAAGTTAGTAAAATCCTAAGACTATGAATTATGATAAGAGAGAATCTTAAATCCAATTTGGAACGAAATAGTCCCCGGCAACGGCGCTAAAAACTTGATGTTTTATTTAAACCAACATGATTTAAATGATTTTTAAACTCGCAAGTATACGAATCAAATGTAGATATGGTATGTATTACGAGATCGTTCCCACGAGGACTGGTCGTCACAATTCAAATCTATGACTCTCCTTAACTAATCCAACAAATAATGGAGTGAATTACTAAGCACAATTCTAAAAAAAAAAAACAATTGAGAATAGGGAAGAAAATTCAATCAGAGAGAGCAGTAGGACTTTCGAATCCACCCCTAATTATCCTAACCCTTGTTTTGTCTGTTGATTCACCTTAATCTAGATTGATACCACTTATATAGAGAAAGCACAATCTGTGTCCTTAATCGGGCATACAGAATGTCTAATTCCTTTAATCAATGCCATGAATAACATATCCCATGTCCTTGGTCGGGCACATGGAATGTACAGTTCATTAAAGCACCCTGTTTCTTCCTCTAAAGGAAACCTGTTCTTGATCAGACACAAGCACCTAGAATAAGCATCCAGACAACATCCATATATAGACTCTAGCCGAGTTCATAGATGGAGAAGTATAGAATTTAAACCAATCAAGCCCACTTAGAGAAAGAAACACACCAATCAAATCAAAGTAAAATCAAAATATAATAAGAGTATTCAAATTAGGGGCTTCATCTCAGCCCTAGCTGAGAGATTAGTGACCCATAAAATCCATTAAAAAGATGGATAAATAAAATTCATAAAAAGGGAACATCAAACCAATCGATCTCTCTCTCTCTCTCTCTTTCTCTCCTTTCTTCTCTTCTCTAGATCTGTTATTTTCCTCTGGATCTGAAATTCTCCAATTTTTGAATGCTCTTCCTCACGTTTTGCAACTCTTTTTATAGCTGATGGAGTGGCTGGAGTGGTGAAAAACAAATTTGGGAAGTCTTATGCATGCTGCAAAAAACCTTTTCGACTAAGTTCGGGCCTCAAAACACCATACTTTCTCGCCAAATTCCAAAAAACACCGTCCCTTAGGACTTTCTTAGGTCCTCTACATGATGTACAGATTCATCTACCATATGATCAAAGATGGTGGCCACAAATTACCTTTGAAAACCGGATTTCTTAATATGTGTGAAACTTTCGCACCCTTTCCCTGTCGTGATCGGTGGGCCCCACAGAAGTATTTTCTGAAAAATTCACCCCATCCATTGCATTCAGAACGAAATTTCAGTAAAGAATGGGTGGTTTTGAATGTCCATTGACGCGGTCCAGAGAAGATATCACGAAAAGATCAGATTTGAACGTTGTAGGGCAGCCCTTTTGTGGCCTCTGTATCACACACATGTGCACGCATGGTTGCAAAGGAGAAACATGGTTTTATAGTATTTGCGGCCATCTACAAGATGAACGGCTTGGATTGTCTGGACGGGACACGTGTGGGGCTCACAGCTGATCGCAAAAAGGTCCAGCGGCCGGTTATGCGCTGCCACAAATAGAAATTTCTTTTTTTCTTCGGTCGAGACTCAAACCGTCTTCTCGCTTTTGCTATGCAAATCTGACTAGTGCATTTGTGCACTATGTACACGCCACATATACAAGGCCCACTGTGATGTTTCTCGAATCGAATCCGCCCATCTATTTTTTCTCCCAGAGTAAGGCGTTGACTCCAAATTTGAGGTAGTTCCAGATATCAGGTGGGCCCAAAATCAACGGTTTATGGGCTGATTTGTCAGTTGGGGCACTTTCATAGTGATCCGAGGGCTAAAATTTGAAATGTACGTTAATTTATGTCCCTAATCCCATGTATAAAGTTTCGAGCCAATCGGATAGAGGGAATCATGTGATCTTGCATTCTGGACCAGTTTTCAGGCCTCTTTAACATGAATGGCTTGATATTCTTAGATCCCTGGCGTGTAAATTCTTCAATGTTAGTCCTCTGGATTCCGTTCCTTGCTCTGGTGACTTCGGAATGTCAAATCCATGCTTTTAATTCTCTTTTTAGTGTAACGCTCATTATTACGTCTTGTAATGAAAACACGATTAAAACACTCCATTAAACCTTATCATGTACGTATTATTAGGCGATTACTGGGGTCTGACATGCAACATTCGACCCTCATCAGTTGGATGAGAAATAAACATCACTGTGGACCCTATAAAGGTTTCAACAATGGAAATCATTATTCCAACTGTTTCCTGTGGTATTGTCCACTTGATCTTTGGGTATGCTTTTTTGTCTCAACCCCTAAAATAAGATGGAAAAATGGATGGATGGCGTGGATAGACCAGATACATTCACAGTGGGCCCAACAGAGTTTACTCAGTACGAAGAGAGCATACTGAGTAACTCAGTACGCAATCCAATTTCCGTTTTTAAGACTTGTGGGGCCCACCGTGATGTATGTTATTTATCTACTCTGTCCATTCATTTTAATGAATTATTTTAACAGTTGATCCAAAAAAGGAGTCAAATTTGTGTGCCCCACCATGATGTATGTATTGTATCAACACCATCCATTTATTTGGAGAGATCATTTTATGGGATGATCAAAAGAACAAGTCAGATCCAAATCTCAAGTGGCGCCACCACCAAAAACATTGGGGACAGTGACTCCCACCGTTGAGACTTTCCTAGGGCCACTATGATGTTTATTTGAGATCTAACCTGTTAATAAGTTTTTTTTTAAAAAAGACATGAATGAAGAGAAAAATCAAATATCAGCTTGATCCAAGACTTCTGTAGCTCTTTGAAATTTTTTATTAGTAAGCGTTCAATCCCCACAATTTATTTTTATTTTTTGCGGTGGGTCAACTTAAGATTTTGATCTACCTCATTCTTTGACCCATGCCCTGAAATGATCTATATAGATGAATTTATGGTGTGGATACAACACATACATCATGTTGACCCACAAAACTTGTTGACGTCACTTCATTAGCGAAACTCGTCCGTAACAATATTGTCTTTGCCTCCGTCGCCACTCTCTAACTAGCATTTGTCGTTGCCACGGGTCCCCTCATGCTGAGTGTTCTGGTGATCGTAACCGTCTATCTTGTGGACTATATTCAATAAGATACAATCACATAAAATCATGCTAAAATAATGATTGTGACGGTCACTGTATATGGATGTATATAGAGCAATGGAAATAAGATTTTCAGCAACAAGGGTTAGACTCTAAAAATCAAAGGTTTTGATCATATCGAAAATGAGATTATGAGTCAATAGCTTATTTCCGGTGCTTAAGATAATTTCTTGCCTGAGCTTGAATCGACTCGGATCGAACCCAACTCAAATCGAACCAGTTCGGTGACTTGGTTACTTTGATATTGTTGTTGCTCACCAAGTTTTGGTGAAATGACTCAATAAAGTGTGTCTAGTGGCAAGGAAGGTACGTATATGAAAAAATACAAATTTTTTTCTTGTTTTTTATGTTGCCTACAAGGTGTTTTAGATCACATACTACCATAACTTTCTATGATCACATTTTAATGTATCATTTGGACATTATTGTGGAACTATATAGGCCCCACCTAAATGACTATAGCTATGACCACTGTTTCCTGTGGTGTGGTCCACCAAAGTCTTCTACCTCCTTTTTGGTATCATAACCTAAAATGATCTATCAAAATAGATGGACAGAGTGGAGGTGTAGGATTTGCAAGTGGTATGGCAAGTGACCCCAACACTAGTAGTCCACTAGTCAACACTAGCAGTCCACTAGTCAAAGCTCTGTAGGATTTGTAAGTGGTATGGTATGTGTTTTATCCACATCGTCCATCCATTTTTCTATATAAAGTCAGGGCATGAGCTAAAAAATGAGTTAGATTAAAATCTCAAGTGGACCACACCACAGGAAAACAATGATGATCGAATGTCAACATTTAAAAACTTCCCATGGCCTACTGCAATGTTTATTTCTCATCCAACCTGTTGATAACATCACAGGCATGGATGAAAGGCAAACATTAGGTATGCCACTATCAAGGATTGCGTACTGAGTAACCCAGTTAGATTACTGTACTGATTAAACCCTATTGAGCCCACATGAATGTGTGTGTCTTATCCACACTATCCATCTGGTACTTCAGCTCATGTTAGTGGTTGAGCCCAAAATTGAAGCATATAAAAAGTTCAAGTAGACCACACCACAGGAAACAACAGGGAAAATGATGTCCACCGTTGAAACCTTCCTAATGCCCACAGTGATGTTTATTTGTTATCCAACCTATTAACAAGTTCACAAAGACATGGATGAAGGGAAAAAGCAAATATCAACTTGATTTAAAACTTTCGTGGCCCTTAAGAATATTCCAACAGTAGGTGTTCAATTGACATTGCTTCATAGGGTGTAGCCTACTTGAGCTTTATTTATGTTTTGATCTTGTGCTCATGCCCTAAAAGTTCTTGGTAAAATGGATAGATGGCGTTGATGAGCTAAATAAATTTCAATGCCCTCAGAGTTAACTCAATAGGCTATAGTGTACGGAGTTAGTATGCATGCATTTAACTTCCTTTGTTTGGACAGTCGCGCTGTAAGCGGACTACATAATATACCGTTTATCCATATTTCTATATAAATTTAGAGAATTATCCAGAAAATGAATCATATCCAAAGATTAAATGGACCACACTACAAATAAGGGGATTGGATTGACTACTCCTCCAGACACCATCCAATGGCTGGTGGTTGGTGCTTTGTCGGCCCCACCATGATGTATTTGTTTCATTCATGTCATCCATCTATTTTTATAGATCATTTTACTGTATGAGACAAAAAATGAGATATATCCAAATCTTAATTGGACCACATTACAGGAAACAGTGTTGAATGAGCGTCAACCATTAAAAACATTTTGAGGGCCATAAAAGTTTTAGATCGAGATGATTTTTGTTTTTCCCCTTCATCTAGGCCAGTATAACCTAATAAATAGATTGGATGCCAAATAAACGGTATGTACAGTGGGCCTTACGAGGATTTTAATGATGGATATCCAATCACTATTGATTTCATGTGATGTGGTCCACCTGATATTTATATACCTCTCATTTTTGGGCCCCACCATGATGTATGTTTTATATCCACACCTTCCATCCATTTGAAGAGATCATTTTAAGCCAATCTCCAAAGATAAATCCAAAGCTCCAGTGGACCCTAACATAGAAAACAGTGGGGACATTGACACCCACCATTAAAAACTTCTAAAGGCCACTAAAGTTTTAGATCAAGCTCATGTTTGTGTTTTACCTTATTTCATGTCTTTTTAACTTTTGAACAGGTGATTTCAAATAAAAATTATGGTGAGCCTTAGGATAGATTCAATGGTGGGAATCACTCTCACCACTGTTTTCTGTGGTGAGGTCCACTACATCTTTTTATCTGCCTCATTCTTTGGCTCTTGCCCTAAAATAATATCTCAAAATGGATGGATAGTGTGGATACAACACATACATCATAGTGGGGCCCACAGAACTTGGTGACGTCACTTCAGTAGCCAACTAGCTAATCAACCTATCTAAGGGGCACGCCCGTGCAACAGTCTCTCTCTCACTCTTTCTCTGTCTCGCACCCTCTCCCTCCTCTCGCTCTTTATCTCTCTCTTCCTCTCTCTCTGATCTCTCCACCCTCTCCTCTCTCTGTCTCTCTCGCATCCTCTCCCTCTTCTCTCTCCCTGTCTCTCTCTTCCTCTCTCTCTGATCTCTCTTGCGATACGTTGCCGAACGCCCTACCCACGCACCACTCTCTCTCTCTCTCTCTCTCTCTCTCTGAGAAGCTCGATTGAAGGTCATTCACGACAGTGAGGTATCTCTCTCTCTCTCTCTCTCTCTCTCATCTCTCTCATCTCTCTCAATCTTAATTTGGCCGATTTAGGGATTTGGGGATTGATACACAGACACTTCGAAATTACTTAGGGCGTGTTTGGGTAGTGGGATTAGGTGGGATGGAATTGTATCTGGTCCTGTGCCAGGTAAATCTAAAGCTCAAGTGGACCCCACCATAGAATTAGAGATGCCATGTGTTTGGGGCATCCAAGCCGTCCAAAATATGGGCCACACCATGAGATCACCTGCTGTGAAATGAGGCAGGTCCTAATGTTGATTTAGACCATCATCCGTCCATCAATTTCACCGATGTTGCCTAACCATTGAGTGGAGCATTCTGATTCTGTCCCAGGCTATCCTCACTATGGGGTCCACCCTCCTGATGAGCTATATGAGCGGCATATGTGATGCAAGGGTACATTCGAAATTTCACATCTGTGTTGAATCTAATTATTTTGATTTTTAATTTCTTTGTGAAAAGCTTTGATACTCTAACATTGTAATGGATCATGCACATGCACTGGTAATTGCGCAAGTGGCCTGCCATTGAGCTAGATTAAACAAACCAAAATTTTCAGAGACCAGTCATTCCCATGGCCCATTCCTTGTGTTGATGTTCAGAACATTAGCACTTATATATATATATATATATATATATATATATATATTTGTTTTTTTTTTTTTTTTTTTAATTTTTCCGTGTGCTCGAGATTGATTGATCCAAAGTATTTTTGCATTGCACATAACATAGATGAACCTTACATACTCAACTTGAAGCTCAGCCAAATCAACTCAAATCAAGGAGATCTGGCGCAGTCTCTTGGTTCACTGACTATCAATGCGACTCAACACCGCATTTGTATGCTTGCTCTAATACAACTGATGCTCTGAGAGGAGTTTACATTGAGGTCATATATGGTCCATGGGATCGAATTGTATTAGATGGGATTAACATCGTTTTTGCACAATGATTGCATGTCTGGAAATTCCATGGTATTTTGGCCATCTCATCCTTATGTTTGGGATAAGATTCTAACTATGGCAAAAACACTGGATTAATTAAAACACCATTTTGTGGACTATGGAATTATATTCGACAAACTAAATTTACAATAGATGTCGGTCACTTATATATGTATATAACTAGAATGTCATGTGTAAAGAGCCGATATGATGGATGACATGGATAAAATACATGCATCAATGTACGGCCCACTTGTGTAGTGGATTCCAGAATTCATTGAAAATCCCAAGTACGTAACACCAAATGCAATTTCATCCCACGTAATCCCAGCCAGTCCCATCCTCTCGAACTTACCTATTTTTTTGTTACTTATGTAACCATTTGACTAGTTACACCATAGAAGAAAGAAATCAAGATCTCATGAGTTGATGAAAAACCTAAGGAATTACAGAGGAGGTACTTTTCATAAATCAAAGCTTTGATCTAAAAGAAATGGGGAAATGTGCTCAAAGTGGTTTATAAGATGTCTTCTAACCCTTAATGGGTGTCAAAATACTCAAAGTAACTTTCTCTGAGGCCCTTAACAATACCTTACAACATTATGTAGATGGCACCCAAGCCGCCGTGTGCATCTAGGCACCTTGCTCCAGGCACTCACTGGGGACAAAGCCTCATTTGCAGCTAGGGTGAGGCACAAGTTACCCAAAATGACTTGGCATGTGCACCAAATGCCTTTGACTACACTTTTAAAATGTGAACATGCTCTCTGAAAATCTAACCATTTAGTGTAGGGTTGCATATCATAGACTATGCTTGCAATTATGGATGTGTATTGGAGAACATTTTTTTGGACACTTGTCTTATATAGTTAGATTCCAGCGTACCCTCATTGGCAACAAATTCATTTTTTTGGACTACCTTGTCCAAGTGTATAAGCTTAAGTGAATACTACATGCAAGGACAATTCAGTCTCCTTTGACAAGGATATCTTTGTTTTAAGTGAGTTGTCCATGCATCCAAATGACTTCTTGGGGAACAAGTGATTACTACAATAATGCGATTGGAGCTAGTGGGTTACATATTGGGGTTTTCTTTGCTTGCTTCTTAAATGTATGTCAAGAACAACATATGGATAAAAAAATTCAATCCAATCTGACCACTTTTCAATTGAATGTACATTAGTTTATTAGCCTACTCCCAAGTGTTTTTGTCTTTAGGCTCTAATACTCTCAAGTTCACATTGTAACTTGAATTCAACCTATCTCAACGAAGCACTATTCTGTTAACTCTTCTATAATCTATGTTCTAACTATATCAGATAGTTAAGTCTATATGATTCAATATTCAAGTTTTTTAGTTCCTAAATGCACTACTAAAAGTTGCTTCATTGCATAGGATCAGTTCATTAATTCTTACTTGAATAAACAAAATTGATGTTGCATGTACATTGATTCAGTGAGGGATATTTTTAGATTCTTTTATGATTCAAAATTTTCTTTGATCATTTAAATAGTCCTTATTTATCAAACTATGGCATGAACCGGTTCTAATGTTTGCATTCCTCCAGATGTAGATGTGCTTATAATTATGGTGACAAATGAAAATCAAGGTGAAAGTGTTCTATATGGAGATAACGGCTCAATATCAGGTACTTTGAACTATCTTTTGTGCACTTTTTTCATCAACTATTCTAACCCACCATTCAATTTTCTTCTAGCCCTTCGTCCATAAGCTTGAAAGTTTGCACCATTTGTTCCCAAAATGCTCCCATGCATTAGATTGCAGCTTTTTTCTTTGTTTATGACCCTTCCTCATATTGCATATTTACAGCCATGTAGTCCCTATCAACACAAATTTGGCCAAAGTGCCATTAATACTAGATTGTAAGCTTTTACCCTCGTTCCAAAAATGACTTATTGTTAGATTTCAAATTAGATTGCAATCTAATGTTATTGTCCATTGTGTTCGCCTTTTGTTTGGTTTTCTAGATATCCTTGCCAAAGGGTGTAATAGTTCCAGGTAGAACTTCATTCAAGACAAATGACATGATCCTAAACTGAGGGTATCCATAGCATCTTCAGGTCTTCAATTTGAAAATGTGGTATCCAGGGTTTGGTGATCTAGTGTGTTGATCAAATGGGCCTTGCCTAAGATCTCCAAATTGGAAGGTCCTAGCTGATTAATCTTTAGCCTATTTTCATTTTCACCTGGAGTTGTATTGAGTTAATGCAAATATCTCTCGTGGTGATATTTGTCAGCTACTTCTCGATGTGAATGCTAAGGTTTGATCATTATTTTTTGTCACTTGCTCTTGGCTAAACTGAATTCTTTAGGATTGAAACTACAAAATCCGTGATTACTGTTGCTAAGATGCAGTTAAAGATCTGTGGAGGATGCTGATGTTGTCTATGCATGCTGAGAAAGAAACACGATTGGAAAATGCTTGTTGTTTTAATACATGTAGTATTTTTAGATGCAAGTTGTTTTATATGCTTGTTACCTTCTTTGTCATCAGAGTGGAAAATGCACCCTTCCTAGCCATTTGTTTGTTACAGCAAGTGATTTGATCACCTAATGACAATTCCTGAGATTCGTCAACATCCATGGTTCCAACATCATCTTCCTGGCTACTTAGCCATTCTTGCAATAGATGTGTTGCAAAGAGTGAAACAAGTACAACACTTTCTTACCACTTGATGCATTATGTAACATGGGCTACCCTCTAATGTGTGTTCGTTGTAACTTCCCAAAACTTCTTCACGTCTTTAGAAATATTGAGTGCAATTTTCCTTAACCACTACTCTCCTTCCTGAATATCGACAAAAAATAAGACTAATCTCCATCAAATAACAACATGACATCAACTCTGAAGGTTTTTAATCTAAAAGATGGTCATATGGTCAAGGAAATGAAAGATGAATAACAAAGACTTCTTGAGAGAAGGTATTCGCCCTTTTTCTTTTTTCTTTTTTTCACTTTTCTTTTTTTGAAAGATTAAGATATTTATCAACGCAAAATCCAATGCTTACAAACTTACAATATCTTATAGTCAGCCATTATTGAAGTTGAGTGGTGCCTCATTGATTCTTGAAGAGGCAAATTTTAGTTGTCTTAGCATTTGGCTTGGGTTATTTTGGTTGCACATTTGGTGGAATCAAATCAAATGTACCCTTAATAAATGGGATAAAAAAATTAATAATGGTTCCTACCATTTTTGGTTTCTGATTCTATTTAATAGCAATTTCAGTATAACCTATTTATTGCTTGACTGCTAAGTACATATGTTCCATTGCCTTTTGTTGCTCGAAATTGATGGAGCAGACTCGGATGTGCATTGAAGCTATCTGGATGATGAGTGGGGGTCCGTGAAAGGTGGGAACCGTTATTATGACCATAATGAAGCTGTCCATTTCATATAGACAACATTGAAGGGGCCTGGCCATTTGGACAGGCCGTGTTTATGTATTTGCTCGAAATTAATGGAGCAGACCCGGATATGCGCCGGAGCTATCCGGATGAGCGGGGGTTCGTAGAAGGTGGGAACCATTGTTATGACCATAATGAAGCTGTCCATTTCCTATGGACAACATTGGAGGGGCCTGACCATTTGGACAGGTCGTGTTTATGTATTTGCTCTAAATTAATGGAGCAGACCTAGATGTGTGTCAGAACTATCCGGATGAGCGGGGGTCTCTGGAAGGTGGGAACCGCTGTTATGACCATGATAAAGCTGACCATTTCCTATGGACAGCATTGGAGAGGCCTGGCCATTTGGACAGGCCGTGTTTATATCTGTATTTGCAGGGACCACACCCTTAACCAAAACCACACCTTAAACCTATTCTCAATTCCCTAAAGCTATAACCTATAACCTAAACCTAAACCTACACCTAATCGTAATCTCAACTCCCTAACCTAAACCTAAACCTAAACTTAAAAACCCAAACTTAAACCCGATCCCGATCTCGAACCTGAACCCGATTTCTAAAACCTAAACCTTAACCTATTCTCAATTCCCTAAAGCTATAACTTATAACCTAAACCTAAAACCTAAACCTAAACCTAAAACCTAAATGTATTCTCAAATCCTAAACCTAAACCTACACCTAATCCTCATCTCAATTCCCTAATCCTCCTAAACCTAAGCTTGAAAACCCAAACCTAACTTGAAAACCTAAACCTAAAAAACCAAACCTAAACTTGAAAACCCAAACTTGAAAACCCAAACTTAAACCCCGATTTCAAAACCTAAACCTTAACCTATTCTCAATTCTCTAAAGCTATAACTTATAACCTAAACCTAAACCTTAACCTAAACCTAAACCTAAACCAAAACCTATGACCTAAACCTTAGCCTATAACCTAAACTTATAACCTATAACCTTACCTTAAAAACCTAAACCTAAAACCTAAACCTTAACCTAAAACCTAAATGTATTCTCAAATCCCCTAAACCTACACCTAATCCTAATCTCAACTCCCTAACCTAAACCTAAACCTAAACTTGAAAACCCAAACCTACCCCGATCCAGAACCCGATTTCCTAAACCTAAACCTTAACCTATTCTCAATTCCCTAAAGCTATAACTATAACCTAAAATCTAAACCTAAACCTAAAACTAAATGTAAAATCCTAAACCTAAGCCTAACCTAATCCTAATCTCAACTCCCTAACTAAACCTAAACCTAAACCCCTAAACCCGAATCCCGAACCCGAACCCGATTTCCTAAACCTAAACCTTAACCTATTCTCAATTCCCTAAACCTAAACCTATAACTTTAACCAAAACTAAAAGCCTAAAACTAAACCTAAAAACCTAAACCTAAAACCTAAATGCTTAAACCTAAACCTACACCAAACCTATAACCTAAATTTCCTAAACCTAAATTTAACTAAACTTCTTTCCTAAACTTAAACCTAAACCTAAAACCTAAACCTAAACCTAAACCTAAACCTTCTCAAATCCCTAAACCTAAACTTCTTAACTCAAAAATCTAAACTCCTAAGCTTGAAAATCCAACCTAAACTTGAAAACCCAAACCCCAAACCCAAAAAGACCTAAACCTAAACCTTAACCTAACTTTCTTAAACCTAAACCTAAACTATTCTCAACTATAACCTAAACCTAAACCTAAACCTAAACCTTTAACCTAAATGTATTCTCAAATCCTAAACCTAAACCTTAACCTAAACCTAAACCTATCAACCCCTAACCTAAACCTAAACCTAGCTGAAAAACCCATAACCTAAACTTGAAATAACCCAAACTTACTTAAAAACCCAAACCTAAACCTTAAAAAACCTAAACTCAAATCCCTAAACCTAAACCTACACCTAATCGTAATCCAACTCCCAAACCTAACCTAAACCTAAACTTGAAAACCCAAACCTAAACCTAAACCCAAACCCGATTTCCTAAACCTAAACCTTAACCTATTCTAAAGCCTAAATCTAACTTATAACCTAAACTAAACCCTAAACCTTAACCTAAACCTAAACCTATAACCTTAACCTAAACCTAAACCTATAACCTAAAAACCTTAAACCTATAACCTATAACCTAACCTTAACCTATAACCTAACCTTAACCTAAAACTAAAACCTTAAACCCAAAAACCTAACCTAACCTAAAACTAAATGTATTCTCAAATCCTAAACCTAAACCTACACCTAATCCTAATCTCATCCCTAAACCTAAACCTAAACCTAAAACCTAAACCTAAACCTAAACCTTATCACAAACCTAAACCTAACCCATTTCCTAAACCTAAACCTTAACCTATTCTCAATTCCCTAAAGCCTATAACCTTATAACAATAAAACTAAAATCTAAACCTAAACCTAAAACCTAAATGTATTCTCAAATCCCTAAACCTAAACCTACACCTAATCCTAATCTCAACTCCCTAACCTAAACCTAAACCCAAACCTAAACTGAAAACCCAAACCTAAACCTAAACCTAAACTGGCGAAACCGAAACCCCAATTGATTTCCTAAACTCAATTCCCTAAAAACCTAAACCTAAACCTAAACCTTCTCAAAATTCCTAAACCTAAACCTAAAAACTTAAACCTTAACCTAAAACCTAAACCTTAAAACCTAAACCTAAAACATAAACCTAAACCTATAACCTAAACCTAAACCTAACCTAAACCTAACTTTATAACCTAAACCTAAACCTAAACCTAAACCCGATAACCTAAACCTAACCTTAACCTTAACCTAAAGTAAACCTAAACCTAAAAACCTAAACCTTAAACCTAAACCTAAACCTAAAAACCTAAACCTAAACCTAAAACCTAAATGTATTCTCAAATCTCTAAAACCTAAACCTACACCTAATCCTTAACCTAATCTCAACCTCTAACCTAAATGTATTCTAAAGCTAAACCTAAACCTAACCTATTTCTCAACTCTCTAACCTAAAGCTAAACCTAAACCCGAACCCGATTTCCTAAACCTAAACCTTAACCTATTCTCAATTCCCTAAATCTATAACTTATGACCTAAACCTAACCTATAACCTAAACCATAAACTATAACCAAAACCTATGACCTAAACCTTAACCTATAACCTAACCTTAACCTTAACCTTAACCTAAAACCTAAACCTTAACCTATAACTTAAAATCTAAACCTAAACCTAAAACATAAATGTATTCTCAAATCCCTAAACCTAAACCTACACATAATCCCAATCTCAACTCCCTAACCTAAAGCTAAACCTAAACTTGAAAACCCAAACCTACACCCGATCCCGAACCCGAACCCGAACCCGATTTCCTAATCCTAAACCTTAACCTATTCTCAATTCCCTAAAGCTATAACTTATAACCTAAACCTAAAACCTAAACCTAAACCTAAAACCTAAATGTATTCTCAAATCCCTAAACCTAAACCTACACCTAATCCTAATCTCAACTCCCTAACCTAAACCTATACCTAAACTTGAAAACCCAAACCTAAACTTTAAAAGCTAAACCTAAACTTGAAAAACCCAAACCTACTCTTAAAACCTAAACTTAAACTTGAAAACCCAAACCTAAACCCGATCCAGACCCGAACCCGATTTCCTAAACCTAAACCTTAACCTATTCTCAATTCCCTAAAGATATAACTTATAACCTAAACCTAAACCTATAACCTAAACCTAAACCTAAACCTATAACCTTAACCTAAACCAAAACGTATGACCTAAACCTTAGCCTATAACCTATATAACCTAAACTTATAACCTATAACCTAACCTTAACCTTAACCCAAACCTAAAACCTAAACCTTAACCTATAACCTAAACCTAAAACCTAAATGTATTCTCAAATCCCTAAACCTAAACCTACACCTAATCCTAATCTCAACTCCCTAACCTAAACCTAAACCTAAACTTGAAAACCTAAACCTAAACCCGATCCTGAACCCGAACCCGATTTCCGAAACCTAAACCTTAACCTATTCTCAATTCCCTAAGGCTATGAATAATTTTTTGTATTTTATTTATGATGTTAAACTTATATGTATTTATGCGTGGATGAATGTCATGTGGATAAGATTGTTCGTGTTTGGATGGATGTAGTTTATGTTTGGATAGAGATGTGAATGTAAATATGATGAAATATATTATATAACAGGTGTATATCAAAAGAATATGATGAACTATATTGTAACAGGTGTATATCAAGAATTTTGAGAAAAAAGAAGAGACTTTTACCTACGAAATATTTCGTAGGTAAAGGTTTTATCCACGCTTTTTACCTACGAAATATTTCGGAGGTAAAATTCTTATACACATTTTTTGCCTACGAAAATGTTTGTAGGCAAAAGTCTAAACTACGTTTGAAATTTACGTTAAATATTATATTTTTACCTACGAACCATTTCGTAGGTAAAAGTGTCATACACGTTTTTTCCCTACGAATAGTTTTGTAGGTAAAAGTCTCAATAATGTGTAAATATAATATTTTTACCTACAAAATATTTCGTAGGCAAAAATCTCATACACATTTTTTACCTATGAAAATAGTCGTAGGTAAAAGTTTCATACACGTTTTTTTACCTACGAAATGTTTGGTAGGTAAAAGTAAACTTTTGGATTTTTGGTTTTTTTCAAAATTCAAAATGCTCTTTACCTACGACAAGTTTCGTCGGTAAAATGACTTTTAGTTACGAAATAACATTGCGTAGGTAAAAGTAAACTTTTCAATTTTTGTTTAAAATTCAAAACACCAATTACCTACAAAAATTTTCATTGGGAAAGATGACTTTTACCTACGAAATTACATTTTGTAGGTAAAGGTAAACTTTTCGAGTTTGGGTTTTTTCAAAAATTCAAAACATCCTTTACCTACGAAACTTTTCGTAGGTAAATATCACTTTTACATACGAAATTATATTTCGTAGGTAAAAGTAAACTTTTCAATTTTTTATTTTTTCAAAAATTCAAAACACCCTTTACCTACGAAACGTTTCGTAGGTAAAAGTACAGTTTTTGATTTTTGGTTTTTTCAAAAATTCAAAACACCCTTTACCTATGAACAGTTTCGTCGGTAAAGGTGGCTTTTACCTACGAAATCATATTTCGTAGCTAAAAGTAAACTTTTAGATTTTTTTTTTTTTCAAAAATTCAAATCAGCCTTTACCTATGAAAATTTTCGTAGGTAAAGATGACTTTTACCTACGAAATTAAATTTCATCGGCAATAGTAAACTTTTGCCGACGAAAATTATTTTCATCGGTAAAAGTCATTTTTACCTACGAAAAATAATTTCATCAGTAAAAGTTTCGTCAGTAAAAACCATATTTCTTGTAGTGGTGATTCCCTAAAAGGATTAATACACACGGGTGCACTGCCTTGGGCTTTTGTCCCTAAAAGGTTATACAGGTGCTCTGTCGAGGGTCATACCTTGAAAGGATCAACACCGGTGCTCTATCGTGGGTCATCCCCTAAAAGGATCAGCACATATGAGTGTTTTGCCCACTCCAAATCTTAGCATCTTTAGAAAAGCTATGTTAAACGATTTATTCATTCTATATTCATGAATGTCAAATTATTTACTATGATTTTACATCTAATGTTCTTCTTATTTTGATTAATATGTCGAGATTAAATTTGGTAATATTTGTGAGATTTTAACTCGAAATTGATGTAATCCTATTAAGTTGTCAACTCATTATGTTTTAGCCATTTCAGGTTATGAATATTTTGAAGATACTAGGTACTACTATTGGTAGTAGAGCATGGAATGTGGTTAGATGCACGTGGCATGTCATTCTACGTAGGATAAATTTTATTTTATTTTAGAACTCTGAATGTAGTAATGTTTGGCTTGAATTTCCTACTTCAAGTTAAGTTAAATAATTATGCATCGATGTAATAACAGATTATGTAATTAGTTATTTTAGTTTGTGTTTGGATTTTAAAGTGTTGGGCTATGGTGTGAAAGAAAAAAAAAAAGAAATAAGAAATAAATATGAAATTGTCATACCTTATATATATATATATATATATATATATATATATATATATATATATATATATATATATATATATAGGTCACGGGTCTGGAATTCGGGTCCTGGACACCCTATTCGGATACTCGAATTTTGGGGAGTGATAAAGTTGGTATTAGAGCCAAGTTGATCTTAAACATTGGACCTAAAATAGAGATTTAGCTTTAAGTCTTCCTAAATGGCCTTAACTAGGAGATAAGAAATTTATAATACATACGTAGGACATTTTAATCTATTGTGATATAATACTTAGATCTCATTTAGGCTGTATATTAACATACAAAATCAAATTTGGACATTAGGAATTTTCTGAGAATTTTTCTAACTATTTCTTAGGTTTGGCAGCAATAATCAATTTAAAATGTTTGACTTTGAAAAATCATAACTATTTAAGTAAAGCTCTGATTGAGGTGATTCAAAAACTAAATTGAATCTTGATAAGTATAGTTTTATAAAAAAAAAAATAGGCAAAAATTCAAAATACTGACCCTTGATGTATGTATTTGAGGTTAAGAAAATCCTATCCAGAAATCGTCCAAATCTAGACAGCGCATACTCTCCAAATTTTTAAAACTTTTATAGGCGTCAAAATATTATAAAATTTTACAGGAGTACATTAGATTTATATATATATATCTATGTAAAAATTTTTAAGTTAAAATAACATATAAAAATATCAAAAATATCAATTAGAATAACACCCTTATGACCAGAAATTTCTGCACATAGTTCTAAACTACATCTTAGTTCGACTTCTCTTAGATATTTATGTATGCCTACATTAAACCATCTGATTTCTTATAATCTTAAAATTAATTAGTAAAATTTATAATTCCCTTTATTTATCCTAGGCTATGACGGATCAGAGTATGAACCTCGGGGCCGCATCGGAGACTCAAGTACTCGATGCAGCTAGGCAAGGAACAATTATTGACAAGATTCTCCAGGTAATGGAAGGATTTACCTCATTTATGGGAACACAAGTTCTTATAACTCAATCTCAGGAGCAGACTCAAGCGACACTTATAGCCCTTGAAGGGATGGGGTCCTTATTGGGAAAATTTAAGAGACAGAGACCGCCTACGTTTAAAGGTGGGCCTGACCCAAGTGAAACTGAGGGTTGAAAACGATAGATGGAGAAAATTTTCTCAGCTATGAGATGTAACAAACAACAAAAGGCTGAATTAGTAATATATATGTTGGAAGGAGAAGCCGATCATTAGTGGGAATCTACGATCAGGGAGAACCTGAGAATAGAAAGGTGGACATGGGACCAATTCAGCACAAAGTTCAAAAATAAATACTTTTCAGCATATGTGCGTGCTCAAAAGGTTACATAATTCATGAAATTAGAACAAGGAGATATGACGGTGGATCAATATGATGCAAAGTTTATAGAGTTGGCACAATTTGCGACATTTCTCATACCGGATGAGCTTCGTAAAGGGCAGAAGTTTGTTGAGGGACTGAAACCTTCTATCCGTACTCGACTGGTGCCATTTCTTATCAAAATGTATGCAGAAGCACTAGAATACTGAGCGCAATAGAAAAGGACTTTGATGAGCATTGGAAGAATCGCGAGCCGAGGAAGGACACGAGGAGTGGAGCCAGGACCACACCCCATTCATCTCCCACACAACATGCAACGACTAAGCGGCAGAAGATGATGCCAACATTAGTACCCAGGCATGCCACTATGCAACTTTTAACCCAATTCACTAGGACTTGACATAACTGCAAAAATATGGGTCATCCTGCCCGTAATTATCTTCTACCACCTCGTCATCAATATCCAGGGAATCAAGTACCGCCACGATCATTTTACAGGCTGCCTTTTCATTATGCACCGTCTACTTTGTATCAACGACCTCCGCTGCCTCCCCCTCAGATGATTCATCTAGCTGCGAGACCAGCACAACCTTATCCTCAGAGGCCTACACAGTTACATGCACGATCCCAGCCGCCTGGACCCTCTCAAGCTTATCTGAGACCACCTCAACAATCGCAACAATAGGTCAACCCTCCCCAATATCAGCAACTGGGGCCAGAAAGTCAGGTGCCCTGACCTCAAACTCAAGGACATGTTTATGCCCTATCTTCATTCATAAATGATCCAGCCCAACTTCAGGAGTATGAGGATCTAAATCGCAGCTATGATGATCCAACGCCACCTCAAGATGATGCTGCACAAATGTATGAGACTACTGCTTCTGCGTATGAGGACCCGGCATAACCTGCAGATATCACTCCTCAACATGGTGCTGAAGTTACCAATGATGTGGTGGAAGGTACTATCTTGGCTTACACCTCTCTTGCCAGAGCATTATTCGATTCAGGAGCTACACATTTATTTATATCTTATTTCTTCGTATGCTCACTTGGTATATCACTCGTACAAGTAGATAAGAAAATTATCATAGTAACCCTTCTCGGTAAGTCCATGAATTTAGAGCAAATATGTGAAGAATGATCCATCATAATTAAAAATGAAATACTGCCAGCAAATCTCATAATTATGCCTATGAGGGAATATGATATCATCTTAGGAATGGATTGGTTGTCCCAATATCGTGCCAAGATAGATTGTTTCAGGAAGACAATTACATTGAACATAGAAGGACGATCTTCACTGAAATTTTGTGGGACATGAAGAAGGAATGCACCAATTCATTTGTCGGCTATTGTGGGAATCGAGCAATCAGAAGAAGGGATTGAACGAATACCCATGGTTAGAAAGTTTTCAAAAGTTTTTGTGGACATTCCAAGGTTACCTCCAAAGAGAGATGTGGACTTCAATATCGATCTAATGCCCGGAACTACAGCCATCTCTAAAGCACCTTATCGCATGGCTCCTGTAGAATTAAAAGAATTAAAGGATCAGATCCAACAGTTGTTAGATCAGAGTTCATTAGAATAAACACGCTGTCATGGGGAGCACCGGTCTTATTTGTAAGGAAGAAGAATGAAACTATGAGATAATGTATTGATTATCATCAGTTGAATAAAGTAACAATCAAGAACAAATATCCTCTTTCAAGGATTGATGATTTATTTGACCAGCTTAAGGGAGCAAGGTTCTTTTCTAAAATAGATTTGAGGTTAGGTTACCATCGGTTGAGAATAAAGGATGAAGACGTGCACAAGACGGATTTTAGGACTCGTTACGGGCACTATGAGTTCTTGGTAATGCCATTTGGATTGACAAATGCTCCAACGGTATTTATGGATCTTATGAATCTGGTATTCAAACCTTATTTAAATCGATTCGTTATTGTATTCATCGATAATATTCTTATATACTCTAAGACTCATGAGCATGAGGAACATCTCAGGACTGCTCTACAAATGCTAACGAAAAATCAATTGTATGCCAAGTTATCAAAATGTGACTTCTGGAAGCATGAAGTAAAATTCTTGGGGCATGTGATGTCAGAGAAAGGGATATCTGTGGACCCAGCTAAAATTGAAGCAATATTAGAATGGGAGCAGCCCTCGAATGTCAGAAGTGCAAAGTCTTCTCGGCCTTGCTGGTTACTATCAAAGATTTATAGAAGGATTCTCTAATATTTCAAGACCCCTAACTAATCTAACTAAGAAGAATACGAACTTTAAGTGGGATCAACATTGTGGGCAGGCATTTACAGAACTGAAGAAGTAGTTGACATCAGCCTCAGTTCTAACAGTACCAACTGAAGGAGAAAGATTCATCGTTTATACCGATGCATCATATCAGGGATTAGGAAGTGTTCTTATGCAAGGAGGCAAAGCTATCGCATTCGCATCACGGCAGTTAAAGACTCACGAGTGAAATTACCCGACGCATCATCTAGAGTTAGCAGCAGTGGTTTTTGCTTTAAAAATTTGGAGGCACTACCTATATGGGGAACAATTCGACTTATATTCAGACTATAAGAGTTAAAGTATCTCTTTAATTAGAATGAATTGAATATGCGTTAGAGAAGATGGATGGAATTTTTAAAAGACTACCATTTCGATATTTCATATCATCTAGGAAAAGCAAACGTTATGAACGATGCCCTAAGCAGAAAGACACGAAGACTTGTGGCCAACCTAACGATCAAAGAGTGGGAATGCTAAATGTCATCAAGGATTTCGATCTACAACTCTAGCTTGAAGAACCTCAGGCGCATCTAAGTAACCTAGTAGCACAGCCTGCCCTGGTGTGTAATTTTATTTTTATTTTCTTAAGTTTAATAGCTAAGTTTAACTTATTAATCTTTAGAATTAAGATTAGATCATGATAAACTTTTCTCTTAGATTCATCGTATTCTAGAAGCTGAGACGAAAGATGTTTTGCTACAAGAAAAAGGAGCAGAAGGAATAGGGATGGAGAATGTATAATGACGAATTGGCACTGATGAAGGGATTAGGTTTCGTGAAAGGCTATGTGTTCCAAACGAACTTGATTTGAAGCAAGAGATTTTGGATGAGGCTCATAGGTCAAGATTCACCATCCATCCAGGAGAAACTAAAATATACCACGATGTTAAGCGTCAATACTGGTAGAACAACATAAAGCGAGAAATCGCTAAGTACATATCTAAATGTGCGACATGTCAACAAGTGAAGGTAGACCATTGAAGACCACCAGGACTATTGCAGCTGTTACCGGACCCCAAGTGGAAATGGGAGCATATATCCATGGATTTCGTAGTTGGATTTTCGAAGACATGTCGACACCATGACACTGTATGGGTGATCGTGGATAGGTTAACCAAATCCGCACACTTCATTCCAATAAAAATTTATGTATCTGCAGTGGAGTTGAGTAAAATTTATATTAAAGAGATCGTCCGACTTCATGATACTCCAATATCCATTGTCTCCGACCGAGATCCCAAGTTTAAATCGCGGTTTTGGGCAAGTCTACAGGAAGCTTTGGGAACCACTCTCGATTGCAGTTGAGACGATCACAACATTTCACCCGCAATAATAGACCGATGGACAAATTTAGAAAAGGACGAACCAGTATTTTAGAAGATATGTTAAGTCTACGTTTGGGAACCACTTGCATTCTCGACTTCAAGGACAATTGAGACGATCATCTATCGCTAGTGGAATTCGTATATAATAATAGCTACCAAGCCAGCATTGGTATGGCACCATTTGAAGCTTTATATGGAAGACCCTGCAAATCACCAAGCTATTAGACCGAAGTAGGAGAAAGGACATTGTTGGGACCAAAACTTATTCAAGAGACCTCCAAGAAAATTGACATCATTCGGGAACATATGTGCACCGCCCAGAGTCGCCAAAAGAGCTATGCAGATAATCAACGCAGAAACTTAGAGTTTTGTGTAAGAGATCATGTGTTCATAAAAGTTTTCCCAATGAAAGGAGTTATGCGTTTTGGAAAGAAAGAGAAGCTATCGCCACGTTTTATCGGACCCTTCGAGATCCTACAAAGAGTAGGAGTTATAGCATACAAGCTGGCCCTACCGCCTTAGTTATCCAATATCTACAAAGTATTTCACGTCTCCATGCTTAACTTGGAAGCCTTTGAGTTAAATTGATCGGCTTAGCTTAACTTGCATATTAATTAGCTTAAGTAAATAATTAGGTTTAAAAGATGAAAAATTTTAGTTAGTCCTAATTACCCTTCTCTAGAACATACCTTTCATTCTTTAGCTCTGCTAAGTTTCTGCACGTGCATCCATGGTAATCCCATTACAACGAAAGTAAATTTTTCAATAACATTTTTTCAATGAAAGAAAATTAAATTTTAAGATAAGAAGGCAAGTTCCTAAAAGATTTTTAAGTTTCCAACTAATCAACCACTTCCAAAGCACCATTAAACATTATTATTGCTAGAAATTAATTTTTCACTTCTTGGCTTGCTTGTTACAATACATAGTTGATGTCCTGGATTGACTGATTCCTAAGATGGCCCACCATCAACCATATCATAGGAAACAATAGTGATTGACCATCAATGGGCCACATAAGTTTTGGATATTAGATGCTATACTTATTTTCTTTTCCCTTCATCTAGGTTTACGTGACCTTATCAACAAGTTGGGTAGCAAATAAACATTAAGAAAACAATACAATGGACATAAGAGGTTTTTTAATGGTAAGGCACTCAATTACTACTGTTTCATATAGCATGGTCCACCTGAGATTTGAATCTTCTTTTTTTTTGGGTGCAGGTCCTAAAATGATCCGATAAAATGGATGGATAACATGGATATAGAATGGTCGTACCATCCAGTGTGAGGCTGGGCAGCGCTTATTCCACTCCTGGAGTTAAATAATCTACAGCGGAGGCAAATCTGGTGGGGCTGGGAAACACCGACTTCCATGATGTTGTGGCTGTGGGGGCCACCTTTACGTAGTTGTATACCCATGCCATCCATCTTTTTTCCTGGATCATTTTAGGGCATGGTCCAAAATAGATCCAATCTCAAGTGGACCGCACCGTTGTAAAACATGGTGATTGAATGTCCACAATTAAAAAGGTTACGAATCAAGCTGATATTTGTGTTTTTCCTTCATTCATGTATATATGTGTGACCTTATCAACAGTTTTGGATGGCAAATAAACATTATAGTGGGCCTAATATAAGTTTTTAATCGTGACTGTACAATCACCACTGTTTCCTCTACTGTGGCCTACCTAAGATTTGGATCTGCCTCATTTCTAGGCTTATGTCCTAAGATGTTCGGGCGAAACTAATAGATGGAGTGGATTCACATGGACATCACAGTGGCCCCCACAAAGATTTGGATTACATGGGGTATGGGAAATACAACTATATATATATAGAGAGAGAGAGTAATGGTCTCCTGCGAACCATCCCGCACGCTACCTTGGTGCGGTCCAATTTCCACCGCAAAGAGGGAATCCGATTGTTGGGCCCACTATAAATGGATGTGGTCTATCCACGCCATCCATCCATCCATTTTTCAAGCGCATTTTAGTGGTTGAGACTAAAATTGAATCATTTCCAATGCTCAAGTGGACCATAGAACAGGAAACATTGGGAATAATAATTTCCACTGTTAAAACCTTTCTATGGTCTACAGTGATGTTTATTTGTCATCCGGCTTGTTCATAAGATCATAAAGATATGGATGAAAGGAAAACACAAATATCATATTGATCCAAAACTCGTGGACTCCAAGAAATTTTTCAACAGTTGACATTCAATTCACACCGTTCCTTGTGGTCTGGCCCACTCGAGCTTTGGATATACTTAATTTTTGGGTTTAATCCTTAAAATTATTTGTTAAAATGAATGTAAGGAGTGGATGGAATATATAAATCACACCGGGCCCCACGGAGTTTACTCAGTCGCGATCCGCTTCCCTGCAAGAGACCTGGGCGCAGATTGGCTATTGAGGCATTGAGAATTGATGTCACCAAATTTTTTGACCCCACCATGATATATATGTTTTGTATCCATACCGTCCATCAATATGGAGAGATTATTTTAGGATAATATCCAAAGAATGAGTCACATCCGAAGCTCCAGTAGACCCCACCACAGAAAATAGTGGGGAGAGTGATGCCACCATTAAGTAGGCGGATTAGATACTGACAGGTTGAGTAGGGAGACTGGCTACTAAAGTGACATCACCAAGTTCTGTGGACCCCACTATGATGTATGTGTTGTATCTACAACGTCCATCCATTTGGAGATATTATTTTAAGCCATGAGGTAGAGAATCAGGCAGATCCAAAGCTTTATTGGACCCCACCACATAAAACAGCGGGAAGATTGATGCCCATCGTTGAAACCTTTCTAAGGCCCACCATGATTTTATTTTCGAAATCCAACCTGTTCAAAAGTTAATAAAGACATTAAAGAGAGGAGAAAATACAAATATAAGCTTGATCGAAAACTTTTGTGACCTTTAGAAATTTTTAACAGTGGTGTTACTATCCCCACTATTTTCTGCGGTGAGGTCCACTAAAGCTTCGGATGTGACTCATTCTTTGCATATTACCCTAAAATGATCTCTCCAGATGGATGGACAACTTAGATATAAAAAATATCTCATGGTGCAGTCACAAAATTTGGTGACGTGCTCAACCTGTCAATAGCCAATCCGCGGCCAGGTCTCCTGCGGTGAAGGAATTGCGTACGAAGTAAACTTTGTGGGGCCTGCCATGATTTATACATTTCATCCACTCCTTACAGCCATTTTAACAGATAATTTTATGGCTTAAACCCAAAAATGAAGTATATCCAAATCTCAAGTTGGCCACACCACAGGAAACAGTGTGAATTGAATGTCAACCATTAAAACTTTTCTTGGGGTCCACAAGTTTTGGATCAACAATGATATTTGTGTTTTCCTTTCATCCATATCTGTGTGATCTTATGAATAGGCCAGATGACAAATAAACATCACCGTAGACCCTAGAAAGGTTTCAACGGCGGAAATTATTATTCCCAATGTTTCCTGTTCTATGGTCCAATTGAGCATTTGAAATGATTCAATTTTGGTCTCAACCATTCAAATGCGCTTGAAAAATGGATGGACAACATGGATAGACCACATCCATTTACAGTGGGCCCAACAAAGTTTACTCAGTACACAGTCCGATTTCCTCGTTGCGATGAGAATTAGACCGCACCAAGGTAGCGTGCAGGATGGTTCGCAGGAGACCATTACTAATATATATATATATATATATATATATATATATATATATATATATATATATATATATATATTCGCCCTAAACTCGATCTAATATTACATTGCTCCAGTTTGGGGGAGGGGGAGCGTGACTCGCGAAATACTTACAAGGGCACGACTTTCAAGTTTTACAAGTGGACCTTAGGTCTGTGATCAAGACCAATGATCTATTTCTTCCAACTGTAGATGGACCGTTACGCAAAAATCTAACCAGAATGTCGACCCACCACGTGAATGTACAATGTATAAAAAAACTTGCAAGCTTCGAGTATCCCAACCCTTCTGTCTTGACCTATTCAACTATCAATATGAACATGTGTCTTTCCAGGCCATTGATTGAATTGCAAGTAACTTGCAATCTAGATGATTTTCAGTTCAATCACCATCCACCATGTGGATGGTTAGATGAATGGTCTGGATCGCCAAACCATGGACCTCATATATCACAAGTCTTATGCAAGGGTAGACTCTACGGTTGCATGGAAAAGTAATAAGGAATCTCTCTGCAAACTCCAACCGGAATGAAAATGACATAAGCAAAGATCCAATCTTTAGATTGTGGCAGGCTAGGCATTATGTTGGTTTTTCAATTAGTGAAAATTTGAAAATTGGTGGTGACTCTTCAATCATACACATAGCATAGTTGTATGGAAATCCAGACCATCCTAATTACTGATCCAACTGTCGGGCATCCCAGAAATTTTGCACTAATAGGTTATTAATTAATGACCATCTGATTCTTCCCTTTGAATTTGGACCACTCTTATTTTACTTTAACAATCCATTTGTTAACCACTATTGTTAGGATCGCTTCATCATTTTAATTTTAGATATATGCTCCACTTGTAATGGGACACACAAGTTTAATGGTGTAGATAGCAATCCACTGAGGCTATAGGTGAGGATGATGAGGTGGAATCTCCACCTCTTTTTAAATGGTGCTAAACTCACATAAGACCTTGGGAAAGTTTTTAGAGAGAAGCGAAGTAAACTAACGTGATCCAACTAGGAAGGGTGAGGGATTCTTCACTTTCTTGTCCTTGAACGTGGACCGTCTACATTGATCAATGAAATCTTCGTCCTTCACCTTCTTATCCTTGAACGTGGACCGTCTACATCATTCAACGAAGTCTTCCTCTTTAACTTTCTTGTCCATGATCTTAGACCGTCGACATCATTCAATGAAGTCTTGCCCATGGATCCACACGTGTTTGTGAAATCCACTTCGTCCATCATTTGTGTCATATCATATTAGAACTTATTCCCAAAATTCAGGCCCATGGAAAACCAATGTAGATCACACCACAAGGAAAGTGACGATTGGATGCATGCATTTTAAAGGTTTTTTTAGGCCCACTGTTTTATATAAAACCGATATATGAGTTTCCCTACATCTTGATGGAACTCACCTTATGAAGGGGTTGGATGACATATAAACATAACGGTGGTTCCCTCGGAATGATTCAAAGGTTGGCACTTCCAAACCAGCTGTTCCTTATATTGTGGCCCACTTAAACTTCCGATCTGCTTGATATTTGGAATAAAATGCTGAAGGAACCCTTAAAAGATGATGGATGATGGACGGCCATAGACCATTCAACTTAGATTTAGGTTGGTTTTTATAGAAACGATTTGGGTTGTTGAAACCAGAGCAGAATAGTCTGCAATGGGGTCTCTACTCTTGCTCGGGTGGTAGACTCTTAGGAGTTTCAACACCCGGTCAAGGGTTCAAGTTCCCATAGGTGGTGAAATTCCACTAGTGTGAGTGTGAAAAAAAAAAAGTCTGCAATGGAGGCTCATGGTTTCAATGATGGGGAAGACCGACTTCCGTGAGGCCATGTGGGCTACCTTGACGTATGAGTGATATATCCACACAGTCCATCCGTTTTCCAAATCATTTTCTGCCATGATCCCAAAAATGAAGCTGATCTAAATCTCAGGTCACTATGCCAAATTGGCTAATTTGCGACGGACTTCGTCCGTCACTAAAATCTCTTGGTTTAACGACGGATTTAATCTGTCGCTAACGGAAAAGGTCCGTCGCTAATCCCATGTTCGTCGAAAATCCATAGTTTTAATGTCGCTGAATTTAGCGACGAATCCAAATCCGTCGCTGAAATCTAATTTACGATGTATTTACGACGGATTTTGGTCCGTCGTTAATAGGCGACGGACAAAATCCGTCGCAAAATTTGATTTTATGACCGTTCTAATGTCCCGCTCATAACACCAAATGGCGTGCTTTTTAGCTGCTTTTGCGATGGATCATGATCCGTCGTACAAGGACTTTTGTGACGGATCATAATCCGTCGTAAAAGGACTTGTTTTAACATTTTTTTTTCATTTTTTTAACAATATGATGGAAAATTAAGCTTTTTTGTAGTTTAAGAGTTGTTTTTTAATAGAAATTCGGTGGTTTAATTGTACATATTTGTATCTAAAATTATTTTTTAACAATTGATTGAATGCAAAAAGAAAATTTATTCTGTTTTTTTATCAAATGAGTGGAATTTTTATTTTTATTTTTTAATTTAAAATTAATATTTAAATGATTTGTAATATCATATGAAAAGGAATATTGAGAAGTTAAAAAAATTTAACAATGTTTGAGAAAAAAAAAATAGATTTTGAAAAAATAAAAATCGTAATTTAATAAAAATCTATTTTGTGGGAACAAAAAAGAATTTTGAATAAAGTTGATAAATTTGAAAAAAAAAAAAAAAAAAAGCATTTGATTTTGAGAAAAAAATAATATCCTGAAAAAGAAAATTAAAAATATTTTTAAAAATGTGAAATTTTTCATAATGTTGAAAAATGAAAATATTTTAAAAAAGAAAATGAGAGTTTGAATTTGAAAAATAAAATAAAATTTCATATTTTAAAAAATGTGAAATTTTATATTATTTTCACTCAAAATAAAATAAATTGATATTAAAATATCGATACTTTATCAAAAGACAAACATTTTGAAATGAAAAATAATTAAGTTGAATAATTTTGTGATTTTGAAAAATAATTGAAAATGTTCAAAATTCGAAATTAAAAGAAAAAGTTATTTATAAAAACATTAAGATTTTATATATATATATATATATATATTTTTTTTTTTTTTTTTAAATGAAAAGTTGAAAACAACATGATGCTTTTGAATAATAATAATAATAATAAAATCAACATTTTGGAATTTTTCGGAAAAAAATTAAAATTTGTGAAAATTTTAGATATTTTGAAAATAAAAATTCAGAATTTGTATTTTAATTTATTTTTTTGAAATATTTTATAATAAAAATGATATTTTGTTAAAAGTTTTCAAAGAAAAATTAAGAGTAAAAAAATATACATTTTGAAAAAAATGTTATATTTAAATGGAAATTAAAATTTATTTGTGAAAAAAAAAAAATTAAACAAATTATTAGGCACATCCACTAATTGAACATTTGACCTTTTTTGGACAATTGAATTAGTCCAGATTGAAGAGTAAATAACTTCATATGTTTAAATCAAATTTCACTCAAAATTGTTGATCAATCTTGTATGCCCAATATCTTTCTCATATGTAGTTAGCCTGATTGGGGTGAGTAACTAGTCAAATTGAGGGTATTGATCAAGAAATAGAATGAATGGACTAGACATATAAAATGGGCTAAATATTGTTGTCAAAATTGTGACCCAACTTATTGACCTCGCGAGAACCTACGAATTGATGTTAATAAGTTTTGTGGGCCCTATCATGATGTATGTCGAACATCAACACCGTGCATTTAATGTGTCCCCTTTAGGTTATGAGATATCTCAAAAATCATCCATAAATGAAACTCAGGTGGGCCATACCACCTAAAACCATGTCAAGACATCTTAAAAAATATAAAAGCACTTGGTGGGGCCCATATGAGTTTTGGATGCGGCTAAAACTTGGTCTGACCCCTCATCCAAGTGGGACACACATAATGAGTGGATTGGATATGTGAATCACATTAAGGCAAGCCCAATATATGATTATGAATGTTTTAAGGAAACCCCTCTACATTTAGGTGAGTTAGTCATTACCCTTACCAGAGTAAACTCTGTGGTGTCCACTGTTATATATTTATTTTATCCACTCCATTTATCCATGTTAACAGATAATTTGAGGTCTAAAGAACAAAAATGAAGCCTATCCAAAGCTCAAGTGGACCACACTACAGGAAATAGTGTGATTGAACCTCTACCATTGAAAAATTCTTGGAGGCCATAGAAGTTTTGGATCAAGCTGATGTTTGTGTTTTCTCTTCATTGATATATATATATTTGATATTATGAATAGGTTGGATGGCAAATAAACGTTATTGTGGGCCCAAGGAAAGTATCAATGGTGGAAATCATTATTCCACATTGTTTCATGTGGCATGGTCCACTTGAGTTTTGGATTTACCGAAAATTTGGGATCAACCCACACTGTTCATCCATTTTTCAAGATCATTTCAAAGAATTATTCAAAAAATGAATCATATCCAAAAATTAAATGGACCGCACCACAAGTACCAACATGGATGGGAATGGATTGACTACTCCCCTGCCACCCGCCCGTTGGCTAGTATTCGATGCTATGTGGGCCCCACCATAATGTATGTATTTCATCCATTATGTTCATCCATTTTTACCGATCATTTTAGGGCTTGATCGAAAAAATGATATGGATATAAACCTAAGGTGTACCACATCATAGGAAAACAATATTGATTGGATATCCACCATTAAAATCCTCTTAAGGCCCACAATATTGTTTATTTGACATCCAATTTGTTGATTAGATCATACAGGCCCTGATGAAGGGAAAAAACAAAGATCAGCTTGATCCAAAACTTTTATGGCCCCAAAAGGGTTTCAATGGTAGACATTCAATCCCCCGTTGCTTTTTTCAGTGTGGTCCACTTAATAGTTAGATCTGTCTTAGTTTTTGTCTCAAGCCTTGCAACAAGCTTGCCATATGAATGGACGGTTAGGATATAACACATACCTCATGATAGGACCCACATAACTTGCTGACGTCACCCAGCCCCCTTTCTCATGGCTTCTGACAAGTTGAGTAAAGAGACTGCTACTGAAGTGACGTCACCAAGTTCTGTGGGCCCCACCATGATATATGTTTTGTATCCACACCATCCATCCATCTGGAGAGATCATTTTAGGGTAAGATCTAAAGAATAAGTCACATTCAAAGCTCCAGTGGACCCCACCAGGGAAGACAGTGGGGAGAGTGACACCACCATTAAAACCTTCTAAAGTCCACAAAAGTTTTTTATCAAGCTGATATTTGTGTTTTCCCTTCTTTAATGTCTTTGTTAACTTTTGAACAAGTTGGATTTCGAAAAAACATCATGGTGGGCCTTAGGAAGGTTTCAACGGTGGGCATTAATCTTCCCGCTGTTTTCTCTGGTGGGGTCCAGTAAAGCTATGGATCTGCCTCGTTCTCTAGGTCATGCCTTAAAATAATATATCCAAATGAATGGACGTTGTGGATACAACACATACATCCTGGTGGGGTCCACTGAACTTGGTGACGCCACTTCAGTAGCGAGTCTCACTGCTCTAACCTGTCAGTATCTAATCTGCATCCCTCACGAGTGGATTAGGGTGTCGGCTCCCTCTCGTTTGAGCTTTTGAGGACTGGTTAGGGTGCCGGCCCTAACCAGTCTCTCTTTCAACCCGTCTCTCATACGCTCTCCTCTCTCCCTTCCTACAGATCTCTCATTCCTCTTTCTCTTCCTATCGATCTCTCTCCCTCCTCTCTCTATTCCTGTCGATCTCTCTCCCTCCTCTCTCTCTCTTCATGGTGAAAATCTGGTGACTTGCCTGATGGAAAAGTTGGATTTGAAGCTCGTGTTAAATTAGATTCACACGGGTGAAAGTATTTGTCTCTCTCTCAATCTCTCTCAATATTAATGCCGATTTAGGAATTTGGAAGTTAGTAGTTTGTAGATTCCCGATTTGAATGTGGACCCTTATTTCAGGATCTGGAGATTTGAGGGTTTACATATTTGAATGTGGACTCCAAATTGGGGATTTAGGGATTTTAGGATTTTGGGGATTTTCGGACTTTTAAAATTGGGGATTTTCTGATTTTGCAAATTGGGGATTTTCTGATTTTACAAATTGGGATTTTCTGATTTTACAGATGTATTTATTTATTTATTTTTTTTAACATTCTGTTGCTGCACTCTTTCTAATTTTCACGATGGATCCTAAAAATTAAGGCCACGCCACAAGGAATAGTGTCAAATCATGCTAAATTTACTATATATAACAAAGATGAGTCTTAGAATATCTTGATTTTCGGGGAATCCATTCATCCCAGTGTGGCAAATCATATAAGTAGATTGGATGGCATATAAATATCAGGGTGGAACCTGTATGTACTTTGGACGATTTTTGTGTTGGAAATTACTATTTCAACTGTTCCTCGATAGGTGTTGTCTTTGGTTTTGGAAGATTTTGGGTACCACCCACTCCGCATGGTCCATATAGGCAATTTGGATCATTGCAACATGCCCTGGATCTAGCTACAATCACCAGGTGAAACTCGAATGTGGATTTGGATTGAAGATGGATCTAGCGGTGTAACATGTCCTCCTTATACACAAGAGAGATGTGAAAGATGGAGGAAACGTATGTATACTTAGAGAAAGCGTTAATTGTGTCTCATCAGTATAATATAATTAGATTTCTTTCCAATGGTTTAAACATTGCATTATCTCGTTTGGCATCTCTACTCTAATGGAATAAGAACTTTTAAAATAAGAGCTACTCTAATAACCTCTTTTTGTTCTAGCAGTTGTTTTAAATAAGCTCATTTGGTAAAATTACTTTTTCAAATCAAAAACTACTCTTATTTAAAATAAGCATGCTTGGTAACTTGTTGAAATAAGGGCATTTTTTAAGGGTAGTAGATATCATTTAAAACAAAAAAAAAAAAAAAATTACAACATGGTTGTGTGTTGATTCATTTAAGAACCTCCTTTTTATTTATTTTTTTACAGGGTTTGAAGACAGAAAAAAAAAGTTTGAATCATTAACCTTGATCATCAATCATTTAGGCCCCACGTTTGATTGATAATAACTCTTGGGAACTACTTTGATTGGATGAATCCACCATTTGATCGTGGTCATTGATCAAATGGCTTGCATTTTTGTTGTCAATTATGTGGGTGGAGAAAAACATGAGAATCACACCCACTTTTCAATGATCTAACAGTTAGTCTTTAGAAGTGGACAATGTTATCTTCTCTAAGTAACTGATATGCTACTCTCAGCTTATCCTTTTGTAACTGATATGCTTGAGAACACACAAAGCTGAACTACACTTTGCAGGGAACAAAGTATAAGGGAATGTTCAAAAGAGATGCCTTAATAAGCTTTGTGGGCCAGATTGTGCATTCTTATTTGCCAAACATCTTGCTCCATTGTAAATTCCAGTAGGGGAACATCACTCTCAAGTTTTGCGCAGTCAGATCACTGACTTGCTCCATCGTGTATGTGATGAAAAGTGTCCTATTAACAGCATTTGTCGACAATGTAATTCAACATCTGTGATATCCACGGCCTACTCACCATAGAAAGTCCCTCTACCTATTTTTTTCAATCTAATAATGGTGGTATATGAATGATGCATTTAGATCTTATCTAGTAAGGAATGGAATTATTCACTAATTTCTATCCTCATACCCAAACAAAATAGGGTTGCAGAACGTAAACATCATCATATTGTTGAGAAAAGAGTCAATACTAATGTAACTTGCTCATAGTTTCTATCCTCATACACTAGTATTAAGAAATTGTGGTTAAGGTTCTGTTTGGTAGTGGGACTAAAAGTAAATTGTCGTAGGAATGTTTCCTGCCAATCTCTGTTATTGGCCTTTTCCAATGGGAATTGTAATTTTGAATAAGTTCAGAAATATTGGAATTTAAGAGCATTATAGTTTGAACACAAAATGACCAAAGAAAAGATGGAAAAGGTTTAATCATTATAGTTTCAACACTAATAATTGCTCTGAGGGAGCATTTTTTTCCTTTGGGCAATGCTCATGTGTCTTCTTGTTTGTAGTTTTTGATGCTATCTCAACGCCTCTTTAATGAAGCTTGTTGTTATGTTTCAAAAAAAAAAAAAAAAAAAAAAAAAAGGATGGAAAAGGTTTAACAATTGCTCTAGGAAGGCCATGTTCCTATTGTAATTTAGTTTTATCTCTACCAAGCATTGCCTAAAATAAAAGCCATTGTGGGCTTCTATCCTTCAATCCTTTAGTTCATGGGAGTGAATTTGGTGGTTCTATGCTTGTCATGAGCAAATGGAGTTTTGTTGGGCGATATATTATCAAATTCCACGGTTTTAAGTTGTAGTGTGCAGAATTGCGGGCCAAGAATGCCCCAAGGATCTGTTTCGATTTTGACTAATTCATAGAGTTTGGTTGTGGCCCCATAAATTATTTGCATGGGCGCTCGGATGTCGACACTCTTTCGGTGATTCATGCGTTGCAACATCTTTTTGTTTCTGAATTGATGCAGGTGGAGTCGATTTCTTTCTTTCTTTCTTTCTTCTTACTTGGTTTCTTTCTTTCCTTTCCTTTTTTTTTTTTTTTTAATTAGTTGAGTGCGAGATGATGTCTATTGTTAATGGTCAATCTATGCGTTAGTGGCTAGCTCAATCCACTTTGCTTGGGATAGTTAATTTATTTCGCAGAGGATTCATTGATGGAGACTAGGTGCATGTCAGTGGTAGCTTGAATTTTCTCCAATTCTTTGTGCAAATAAGTTGTGTTATTCCTCTCTACTTCACCATATATCAATAAAAACTGCAATCTCCTTTTTATGTGTTTCCAAAACTAAAAGGAGCATCCTGGAATCTTGTAACCTATAGATGTTTCAAGTTTGAAAATAGCTATCTCTCTCTCTCTCTGTCTCTCTCTAACACCAAATCTACCAATACACTCAAACTGACACCAAAAATCACTCTCCTCCAATTACTTCTCCTTTCACCTAAAGTCCCATTTGGTAATCTAGTAGAGTGTGATTTGTTTGTTGCAGAAGTATTACAAACTGATGTTTGATTAAATGGTTCTATTTTTTAGGTGTTGGGTTTGATACTTTTTCTAATTGTAGCAATAATATGTTTGGGGGACCTGTGGATATTCTTCATTTGGATGCTCATCCAGATATCTATCATGCTTTTGAAGGAAACAAATATTCTCATGCTTCATCAGAATACATCAGTTGGATCAACTGACATAACTGATAAAACTGTTTCCTATCACTTCTTATGTTGTTAGTCTCCGGCCCTATATATTGTTACACATACAATTTGTTATTGGTAGACTCTCATGTCTTATCTAATGGCATAATACACGCTAATAATTAGCCATTTGCATTGATTAGTTGGTGCCAGGTGTCACAGAGTTCATGATAGCAGAACTACTTTACTTGCAATGGATGGATCCAAACCACCAATTTATCTTTACATCAATTCAACTGAACGACTTGTGATGATGGTGAAACGGTATGTTGGCTCTCATTTCCAATTTCCAACTGTACCATAATCGATAATGGTACTATGTGGCTTCTAGAGTTGCTGGGATATACAAGCATCACAAGGATACAAATGAGGATTATGTGGATTTTCTTGCTTTCTTTTTATTTGTGATGTATGCATTTCTATTCTCTAACTTCCTTGAAGGGCATTATTGCAATCTTCTCTTAGGCACTTCAAAAATAACCAAATTGTGGAAATTCATCAACCATAAATTTGTATATTCGCATCCAGACTATCCACATCTTGTGCTCATAGTTGATAGAAAGTAAGTTTGAAAATTTCATCCATCAAATGATTCGAACCATCCATTTTGTGGTTGATGTCATACTTGGGCGAGTGTTGGACCATGTAAACCAACAATATCTTTGCATCAATACCATGGAGTTTAATAAACTAATTACGTACCAGAGATGTTGGGTCGTGTTGAATCTTGAGGCTCAAAGACTTGTACTTGCTCGCCTTCTCTCCCTTTACATCACTTTCAAGAAAGGGAAGAAGTGGAAGACATAAGAGATGCTTGGGGACCAACATTTCTATATACAGGGGACTCTTAAGAACACTCAGCCCATCAAGGTTCCTTAGCCGTCAAGTCTCTATGCTTCTAGAATGCCCACACTTGCTAAGACCCCACCACATGAGTGTCTATCAGCCCATAGTATGTAGGATATGATCAATTCATAAGTGGGGCTCACTAACACACTCATTAGTTAAGATCCAACAACTTGATTCAATCTATTTTAATCAAATCATTGATCTATGATGGCCCACTAAACGGACAATAGTCTTACATTCTCCTCTTGAGCCACATATAGATCGATGCTTTACTTGTAAAAATGAGTTAAGGGTTAACTGACAATAGTCTTGGTATCGATTCCCTAGTGGGGGTGGCTAACATGAAGTGTTAACTAACAGTGGGGGTGTACTAACAAGCTAACAAAAAAAAAAAAAAAAGTTAGGAAATATATTTTTTTATTCAATTTTCTCATATCGAATGCATTTACAACACCTTTAGCAGCCATCCTGATGATATTAGTTGCCATGACATTTATCGAAGTGGGAACAGTCATGGTACAACAATACTATCATTCTAATGATATAAACCTGAAGTGTGACAGTCTGGTATGAAAGTTACATGTAAAATTCAATCATGCATGCCTATTTCGAAATGGACGTCTTCTTCTATTATTTTGATTACACGTAAACTTGTGTACACATAAATTGAGAAGCGAAATTAGTCTCTATAACATAATCATCAGTATATACTAAATGTGAGTACTACAAGTGTTTTGTATCAATTGACCATATTTTAACTAATCCATGTTGTCATAAGAGATCCACTCCAAAGTATATGTCACAAGCTCTCTAAAAGGGTCAGTTTGGGTAGTGGGATTAGGTGGGATGGGATTCATCTGTTCCAGTGCCAATTCCACTCCATGTTTGGGAAGAATGAAAAAGCTTGGAATTACGTTAAATGGAATTGCATTGGGTCCTGTGCCAATTTCACTCAATGTTTGGGAAGTTGTGTAGGTCCCAACATGATGTGTGGGCTATATCCACACCGTCCACCCATTTATAGAGATTATTTTAGAGCATGGGCCAAAAATCGTGTAAATCTAAAGCTCAAGTGGACCCCACCATAGAAAGCAACAGGGATTGAATACTTACCGTTGAAAACTTCTTTCTGGCTACATAAGTTTTGGATCTACCTCATTTTTAGGCCCATGCCATAAAATGAGGTTACAAAACAAATGAATGGTTTAGATATAACACGTGTGTTATTCTTAGTAATTTCAAATGATGGTGGGTATATCCATTCAATGTACCACCAAATTGTCAACAAAGCATGGCATTAATTTTATCCATCACTATGAGAAGAATATGGCCAAATTGTGACTGGCGCCATTTTAATTTGTTACAGTTCCATGGGCTTTTAAGTTGGACAGTTGGACTTGGAATGACAATAATTTCAATTTGAGTGGCTAGCCTCACTAGAGTCATTTACTCATTGAATCCAAACACAGCCTTACTCATTGATGTTTGTCACTACTTTGATTGGCTTCCCTACTCTTTTAAGTACCAAATTACCATCCATCTAATGTAAGTAGATCTGATTATAGTTCTTGAGTATTTTATGCACAACAATTATTCTTGCATTTCCTTGTTGGAGTTGATATCTTTATGTCTCATTCTTAGAAATATGTAGTTTTTTTTATTCTTCCATTGACTCTTCTTGCAACTATTGAGATTGTATTTTAAGTTGTATCTTATTGGGGTGTTTCATAGTTGTAGAATGGAGATTGGACTGGTTCATAGTTGAGTCCCAAAGCATGACATAGACTTTGATTATTTCATTCGTCTAGTGTGCATTGCCCCAAATGGGCCATTTTTAGAGTTGTCTCATCCCACTGATTTCAGAATCATATAGTGAACTACAATTGGATATAGTAATCCTTCCCTGCATAATATTATTATGTTTTAAATTTTGAATAAGATGTTTAGTGCTGATATCATATTTTATTAATTTCACTTGAGAAAATTATGAGAATTACCAAATGATTTTACATGAGATACGAAAATGATTGTGTGATTTATGTAGGAAGGGAGCTGACGTGAATGGACCAACTTCATGTGGGTGAGATCCACACTCTACATAAGGTGCAACACACTGTGCTTGGACCATTACCCAAAATCAGAAAACCCAAAGGCCTTCCATATAAACAGAAGATCAGTCCTTTCTCTCTTGTTTAACTTCTACAAGAAACAACAATGGGCGGCATCAGTCCATGAATACATTTCTTTTTCTTCACCCGATGAACAGTCAAGATCTCAATCATGTGTGGATCAAGAGTCCCATTGGAAAATTCTGAAACAGATTGGTTATAAGTCCATGAATACATTTCTTTTTCTTCACTATTTGGAGTGCTTCATGTAGCTTTTCCTTGTTTGATCAAGTTTTGTATTCTTGAGTTGGGAGCTTTGTGTATCATGTTTTGACATCTTCACAAGTTCACATTTTCTTTTTCCTTTTTGTTCTATTTTCCTCGTGCGGATTCATATTTTTACAGATGAATGTGAACTTTCCTATTAATTGTTATGGGTGGTTTTGGTGTATGGATTGTTGTCCATCACAAAGCATACTGAATCATGGACATTTTTCGCATGTAGTACTAAGTGTAGGAAAATTCGATATTTGCTCTATGGATGAAAATTCTTCATCTATCAAACATACTTCCTTAACATGGGTTGCTGTCAGAAATTTGATATTTGCTCTATGGTTGAAAATCTTGTAATTCATGTGTCCCAAGTTAAAAATTCTGAATAAAATCATATGTTCATTCACTTCTGTCAGCACCAAGTCCATGAGAGCCAACGGTGGAATCGATGTTATCATTAAGGCCATTGAGAAGTCAACGCTGCGCCACAAGGAGCACATTTCTGCATATGGGGAGGGCAAAGAGAGAAGATTAACAAGCCGCCATGAAACCGCCGACATCAACACGTTCTCATGGGTGAGGAAAATAGGTTCTCATGAATTTCCAAACGCACACGCACACACAAAGTAGCTTTCTATTATTCTTCCAAAGATGTCACAATCCATGCATTAAAATCTGTAAATATATATATATATATGAATATACTATCATGTCTTGGAATTCTTGTATATGGTTTGGTTGATTGTTCATTTCTAGACACGAGGCCATTTTTGTTGTAGTGAGGTGGATATGAACTTATATCATTGTACAAGTTGTAATCGACTGTACGGTGGAGAGTTGCAATGAACCTGCCTAGGTTCTTTCCGACTAACCAAAGAAGTCAAACAATTAACGCCTAATAGAACACCTACATGAGAAATTTCTAAGCACCATCATCGACAATTTCCTTGAAAATTTTCCCACCCTTTATATAAATGTGAAAAGTCAACATTAGCTCTCAAACAGTTAAGGTTTGTGCACTACAGCAGTTCTCTTCTATTTGTTTTCTTTTCGATTTCTTTCCTTGAAAGTTTTTGCTTTGTCCAACTTCTTCATACATAGTTTGATCTGTGAGACGGTGGGATTCGCTTCTTTCAAAGTGGGGATTATGTTCTTCTAGCGAACATGTTTGCAAGTGCTAGCCAATGGAACAAAGTGACAAGAGTGAGAGAGGCAATGAGAAATAGAGGAGTTCGAAACCAGAGCTGTGTAATGTGACCTCATCGAGCTACATCCAACAATTTAGCTTGAATCAAAATTTTCAAGGACTGTTGTGGATGCATTTCTTTCTTGTGTAGCAGATTTTCTATGTTGTTAGACTCCCCTCTTCTCTTTTTATACTTCTCTCTCCCAACTTTTCTTCTTCTTCTTCTTCTTCTTCTTCTTCTTCTTTTTTTTTTTCATTTTCCTTCTCCACCTGATTTGAAAATAGAAAGGGTATTCATATTTATTACTCTCCTTCCACTGATAGACAATTCACTTTCTAGGATAAAATAGTAAATTCAATAGAGCTATTGCATCTATTTTTTAAAGTTTTTTTTGGCACCATTTAAAAATTGGCAGTGACTCATCCACCTTACATATCAGATTGATTTACAGCTATACACACCATCCAGATTGTGGATCTCATTGTTAATGGAGCATTTCTAAAATCAGACATTTCTAAATCATACTGATCAAGCAATCCTAACCATCCAATTAATGGATATCATATGGATAGATGGTTAAAAATAAAAGTAAATGGTCCAAATTTGGAAGGACAAATCTGATGGTTAATGTTATCTTCTCAGTGAAGATTTTTTATTATGCACTTGTGCTCCATCCATAGATTTGGATGGTCTGGATTGCCATACAAGCATGCCATGTGTATGTCTAAAGTCTCACCACCATTTTATAAATGGTGCAAAACTAACACTTGACTCCCATTGCTCAAGACTTGACAGATGACTTTTTTTTTTCTTTTTAAATTTATGGGCAGTGAAAATTGTAATGATGGAGAAATTCCAAGTTTCGCATGGTACCTTAAGCTGAAATGAAAAATGAGATAGTGCCCATATCGATGATCAGATTCCTCTGTTGTGAAAAATGAGATAGTGCCCATATTCGTGAAATGTTCTATTGAGGGTAGGCTGAACAACAGGACAATTTGTTGCGTTTACCAATGATTGCTAGGTTGAAAAAATTCTTTAAGATTCTTGTTTAATGACCTTTATGGATATTGATCCCAAAAACATTTTAGTGCACTATTTCTAGTCTATATCCATTATATTATGAACGTACGTTTTATGTTTGCTCTAATATAATTAGATGTCAATTTTAGATTTCTTCTCTCCCTCTCTATGCTTGAAAGAATGGGATTTTGGTTCAAATGCATAAGATGGACATTGACATCATTGATCTTCTTTGATTTATTTTTTCTTTACCATTTCTTCTGTGAAGTGCTTCTAAGTCGCTTGAACTGATGCATGTAAGAAGTTCTGGAATGTGTTTCATCTACAGCCTATGCATGATCAGAAGGTACAATTCCAAAAAAAATATATATATATCATCTAATTTCACATTATTTCCATTGCTTTATGATTATACAATTCCAAAAAAAAAAAAAAATGAGAACCAGAGGTTAACAGTACACAGACTGCTGATATTGATGTTTTACCAATAGATCACTACTATGATGCCTTAGGAGGGCCTGAATTGGATACTCTCAGGGTACATGGACTTTTGTTTTTTTTTTTTTTTTTTTTTTGCTGCTACTGTTGTTGTGCTCCATTTGCTTCGTTCAGCTGACAGGATATCATCTATATAATTATAAATGCTGTTTCAAAGCAAGTGTGGACTGCTACTAATTTGGAGAGATCTAACATAAATAAAGTCTTCTATCGATGAGAGCATAATCAAGTTCTCAAATCTGCACTTGATTGAAAAAGATCTTAATGGCATTAGTGCTAACATGGAATGCATATGCAAAGTTAGTTATTTATGTGCAAAAAAAAAAAAAAAAAAAAAAAAAAGGAGAATGTGGTCCCAACCCAATTGAGGAAGTTATGCCCAAAGTGTAGTTAACATAGTGTCCCAGTGAGAATCAGAAGTTTAACTGGTAATGGTATCATCTCTCCTTGATAGGGGCAATAGTAATGGACTGAAGACAACTAAATCTGCTAAGGCATCTAGAAGACAGTCCATCAATTTTTTATTATTATTATTTTTTCATTTTCTTCAGATACTGAATCTGCTAAGGCATCTAGAAGACAACTGAAAGAGACAATCTACTCAGTGTTGTTTGATATGAATGTTCCTGCTGTTTGTAGAAGAACTGCAGGCATGGCTCATCACATTGTTGCTCAAGTGTGCAACATTCGCAGGAAGACAAATAAATCTTCTTAAAAAAAGGTGAAAGAGCATGCTTCTTTCTCCCAAAGCAATTTATAACCTCTTGACAAGAGTGCAGGATCTCATCCATGCTCCAGTCGAGTCCTTTCAAGCGCATCTTATCAAGGTGAATGTGGCCAACAAGGCCTGTATCCGCTTCTGAACTTCCAGGTATTTGTCGATGCCTTTGGTATTCAATGGAGAAGTCAAAAGCAACATCATTTAAAGTGACTTTTTTCAAACGATTCTAAACTAAATATGCTGCATTCTCCTTGCAATGCATTTTCCCGTGAAGCACTCATTCAAATATAGAATAACTCTCCGATCAATAATATCATTCTTGAAGTTAACTTTGCACAAAAGTATTTCCTTCATCGATTTTCATGAAGAGTTGTTGCTCTGAGAAGAATCAAGAACTGCTTTATATGCAGGATTTGATACTGCAGTAGCAACTAATACACCAACCAGTTCACCAGCAAGAGAACTTCCAGGACTATTTTCGTCCACCTGTCCATACTCAAATTGAATTATAGAATTGCTGCAGAGGTTTCTCACTGTCCCATCATAACAGATAACGACATCTCTAAGTGTGGCCATTAGATTTTTAAACAAAGTTACTGGTTCAGTAAGTCCTTTAGAAGAACGGATCAACATTTCCCTGGATGATATGGAATGGACCAACTCTTCATAGGGGGTCAGACCTTGAAAAAAGGAGCTCTTAACTAACCCAAATGCCTCAGAAGGATAGTCAACAGCATTAACAGAATACTTATTTTGGAAGTGAAAACTCATATCCTCAACCAAACGCCTTGAATAAAACTTCCCTCAGTCATAAAGTTGAAGCCCCAAAAAGCCAAGTTGTTGAACAACCTTACTGATAGCTGAATCATTTTTAGAATCTATCAAATTACCCAAAGCAAATAACTTTAGAATACAAGTCACGATAGGCAGTTTTACGCTTTCGTAGCTTTCCACTTGCAACTCTACAAGTTCATTGTAATTTGATCTCAAGTGAAGCAGCAAAGGTGATATGTCCTGAATCTTCTTCTTTATATCTTCAAGATGTGACCTTGGGAATGTCAAAATCATTCAAGCCAACACTATATCCTTCTAAAAGAGAATCTCCATCAATGATGGTCGCAACATATTAAAGAACTTAACCTCTTCTCTTTTCCTTCTTGTCAAGAATAAAAGTAACAATCTCTGTGAATGATGACTGCAGTAAATCTCTATTGAAATCAATCCTCACCATTTCACTTTTACTAATCAAATGCCATTTTTCTTGTAATGATGGCAAAAGATATTGTATATAGTTGTAAGGATTGTAATCACTCTTTATATATTAAGAAAATCTCTCTAAAAAGTACCTCTTAGCAAGAGAGTTATGAAATTTGTTTGGTTGGGTCCTTTTTTTACTTTATATCCATGTTAGTATGACCTTGTGAACAGATTATATGACAAATAAAAATCACATGGGCCTCAGAAAGGTTTTGGCTTTCAAATGTTAAAGTCTGTTAGAACTATTATTTCATTTTGTGTGATCCACTTGAGCTTTAGATCTCTCTCTGTTTTTTTTTTCCCCTTCTTATGCACTAAAATGAGCTGGTGGTACAAAATGGATGGCATGGACATGACATATTCATCACTATGGGCTCTACAATTTTTATCAGTATAGAAATCCATGAATTCTCTATTTGTAATATATGAAGGGTTGACTAAACTAGTCTTTTCTTGGATTGAATCTGGTTGTTTGTAATATATGCAGGAAGGGCTCAAAAGAAGGTTGAATAAGAGAAGATACCAAGTAGCCAATTCAAGGCAAGGCATAGCCAACAGTTAAGTTCCGGGTAATTTCTTTTGTATGGGTCCTAGTTTAGGGGGGAAAGTGTTTAGTTAGGAGGGTTGAAGTCAATATTTGGAGTGGGCCACTTGGGTCATTTCCTCTTTTATTGAATTGAGTTGTTACCGATTTTGTGAATAGGATTCTTATCAAACAATATTGTGAATTATTTTTTGAATGACTATCAGGTGCAAGATTAAAAAAATAATAATAATAATTAATCGATGTATATTTTTTTTACAGATATTTTAGCGACGGACCAAATCCGTCGCTAATTTCTGAAAATTGAAAATCAGCGACGGATTCAGAGTCCGTCGCTAACTCATATTAGCGACGGATCTTATCCGTCGCTAATTTCTTACCGTTGAAAACCGACGACGGATATAAGGTCCGTCGCTTACGCATATTAGCGACGGACCTTATCCGTCGCTAATGTTTTTAGTAACTAATTTTTTGAATATTACCGACGGATTTTTTAATTTTTACGACAGATTTTATCCGTCGTTATAATGCGACGGACCTTATCCATCGCAGATTAAACGACGGATATAATCCGTCATAAAACCAAAAATGACCCAGTAAACAGCGACGAACGAAGTCTGTCATTTTTTTTATTTTACGACGGATTTAATCCGTCGTAAAACAGCGATTTTGGCGTAGTAGGTGGCCCACCACTATAAAAAGTGGTGATTTAATGCCCACGGTTAAACATATACATATATATATATATATATATATTATGGATCAAGCTTACATTTGTTTTTTCTCATCATCCAGGATTATGTGACATTATCAACAGGGTATGTGTGACATTATTAACAGGGATGACAAATAAACATTATAATGCCTTGGGAAATTTTTATTAGTGAGTGTTGTTAGTCCATTGATTTTTGCACTCTATTCGTCAATCAAGTGAGTCATTATATCACGTAGTCAGTTGAGCTCTTAAAAAGTGAAGACCGAAGATACAAGTGAAGATAAAGCATCAAGGAGCGAAGAAAAGTAAAAGATGTGCCTTAGTGACCCTAACCCTTGACCCAAAATAACTCCTGACATATAGATGATTTAGGCTAAATAAGAAAACCTATTTGATCATCCGTTAGCTTTAGGAACCCACATGGAACATGATAAATAAGGCTAAATGAGGTGTGAAGTTACTGTGAAAACAAATATGCCCAAAATACCAGTTTTCGATGGTTGTTCAATCCCATCAACCTGCTATCGAAGGGACATCTATGACATCGAAGGCCCCCTCGATGACATCGATCGAGAATAAAAAATGATCGACCAGCAAGAATTCATATTTATTTCTGAATTTCTCAATGCAATCGAGGCCACCTTCGATGGCATCGAAGGTTAAGTTCGATGACATCGAAGGTCCATCGATAACATCGATCGAGAAACAAAAATGTCAATTAAGAAATCACATTTCTTTCTGAATTTCTTGATGACATCGATGCCACCTTTGATGACATCAAAGGTAAAGTTCAATGGCATCGAAGGTCCATCGATTGCATCGAGGTAACATTCGATGGCATCGAACGTCACTTCGATGACATCAAAGCCTCCTTCGATGGCATTGACAAATGCGTTTTCTACCTGTTTTTGACCATTAGGAATTCAAACTTTTTATAAAGGTCATTTAGTTCTTGGGCATTTGGATTATTTTTTAGTGCAATAAATGCTTGGTGAATCCATGTTTATATTCCTCATCCCAAGTCTCCATTCCATTGAGTTATAAGTAATTTTCCTTGAGATTAACACTCTTATGAGGATTTCAACCTCCACCTTAAAGATGTGTTTGAACTCTTCTATTTTTTAGAGAATAGATTTAAGCTATTTTGGCATACCATTGTCTAAATCCCACTACAAGAAATATGGTTTTTACCAATGAAACTTTTACCAATGAAATTAATTTTCGTAGGTAAAAGTCATCTTTACCGATGAAAATTTTCGTAGGTAAAGGGTGTTTTCAATTTTTCTAGTGTTTTCAATTTTTCTAAATACCAACAAATATTTTTACCTACGAAATGTACTTTCGTAGGTAAAAGCCATCTTTACCTACAAATATTTTTATAGGTAAAAGATGTTTTGAATTTTTAAACTCAATAAATTTACTTAAGTATACTTTTACATACGAAATTAACTTTCGTAGGCAAAAGTCATCTTTCCCTACAACAATTTTCGTAGGTAAAGGGTGTTTTCAGATTGTGGACACGAAAAGTTTATTTTTTACCTACGAAATCTAATTTCGTAGGTAAAAAGACATATTTACCTACGAAAAATTTCGTAGGTAAAAGGTGTTTTGAATTTGTAAAAGTCATCTTTCCCTACGACAATTTTCATAGGTAAAGGGTGTTTTCAAATTAAAGTTGATTTTCATATTTACCTACGAATATTTTTGTAGGTAAAAGGTGTTTTGAATTTGTAAAAGTCATCTTTCCCTACGACAATTTTCGTAGGTAAAGGGTGTTTTCAATTTTTCAAAATACAAACAAACGAAATGTTTATGTTTACCTACGAAATCAAATTTGGTAGGTAAAAGCTATATTTACCTACGAAAATTATCGTAGGTAAAGGTGTTTTATATTTTTGAAAAAATCAAAAATCAAAAAGTTTACTTTTACCTACCAACGGTTTTATATGTAAAAAAAAGGTCTATGAGACTTCTACCTACAACTATTTTCGTAGGTAAAAACGTATCGCAATGGTTCGTAGGTAAAAATATAATCTCTAACTTAAATTTCAAACGTAGTTGAGACCTTTACCTACGAAAGTTTTCGCAGTTAAAAAATGTGTATCAGACTTTTACCTACGAAATAGTTCGTAGGTAAAAATATAATATTTAAGCATTGGGACTTTTGCCTACGAAAATTGTCGTAGGTAAAAACGTTTCTAAGAATTTTAGCTATGAAATATTTCGTAGGTAAAAGTCTTTTAATATATATATATATATATATATATATATATATATATATATATATATATATATATATAACTCAAAATTCCTGATATACACTTGTTACAATACAGTTCATCATATTCTTCCTGATATACACTTGTTATATAATATATTTCATCATATTCACATTCAGATCCATCTAAACCCAAACTACGTAAATCCATCTAAACATAAACTACATTCATCCGAACATAACTACATCCATCCAAACACAAACAATCTTATCCACAGGACATTCATCCACGCATAAATACATATAAGTTTAACATCATAAATAAAATACAAAAAATTATTCATAGCGTTAGGGAATTGAGAATAGGTTTAAGGTTTAGGTTTAGGAAATCGGGTTCGGGATCGGGTTTAGGTTTGCGTTTGGGTTTGAGTTTTCAAGTTTAGGTTTAGGTTTAGGTTAGGAGTTGAGATTAGGAATAGGAATAGGTTTAGGTTTAGGGATTTGAGAATACATTTAGGTTTTAGGTTTAGGTTTAGGTTTTAGGTTATAGGTTAAGGTTTAGGTTTTAGGTTTAGGTTAAGGTTAAGGTTGGTTATAGGTTATAGGTTAAGGTTTAGCTAATAGGTTTTGGTTTAGGTTAAGGTTATAGGTTTAGGTTTAGGTTTAGGTTAAGGTTTAGGTTTAGGTTATAGAGTTATAGCGTTAGGGAATTGAGAATAGCTTAAGGTTTAGGTTTAGAAATCGGGTTCGGAGTTTAGGAAATCGAGTTCGGGTTCTAGATCGGGTTTAGGTTTGGGTTTTCAAGTTTAGGTTTAGGTTTAGGTTAGGGAGTTGAGATTAGGATTAGATGTAGGTTTAGGTTTAGGGATTTGAGAATACATTTAGGTTTTAGGTTTAGGTTTAGGTTAAGGTTAAGGTTAGGTTATAGGATATAAGTTTAGGTTATAGGTTATACGTTAAGGTTTATCTCATAGGTTTTGGTTTAGGTTAAGGTTATAGGTTTAGGTTTAGGTTTAGGTTACAAGTTATAACTTCAGGGAATTGAGAACAGGTTAAGGTTTAGGTTTAGGAAATCCGGTTTGGGCTCGGGATCGGGTTTAGGTTTGGGTTTTCAAGTTTAGATTTAGGTTTAAGTTAGGGACTTGAGATTAGGATTAGGTGTAGGTTTAGGTTTAGGGATTTGAGAATACATTTAGGTTTTAGGTTTAGGTTTTTGGTTTAGCTTTAGGGAATTGAGAATAGGTTAACGTTTAGGTTTAGGAAATTGGGTTCGGGTTCGGATCGGGTTTAGGTTTGGTGGGTTTTCAAGTTTAGGTTTAGGTTTAGGTTAGGGAGTTGAGATTAGGATTAGGTGTAGGTTTAGGTTTAGGGATTTGAGAATACATTTAGGTTTTAGGTTTAGGTTTAGGTTTTAGGTTATAGGTTATAGGTTTAGGTTTAGGTTTAGGTTAAGGTTAAGGTTAAGGTTACGTTATAGGTTATACGTTAAGGTTTAGCTCATAGGTTAAGCTCATAGGTTTTGGTTTAGGTTATAGTTATAGGTTTAGGTTTAGGTTAAGGTTATAAGTTATAGCATTAGGGAATTGAGAATAGGTTAAGGTTTAGGTTTAGGAAATCGGGTTCGGGTTCGGATTCGGGATCAGGTTTAGGTTTGGGTTTTCAAGTTTAGGTTTATGTTTAGGTTAGGGACTTATGATTAGGATCAGGTGTAGGTTTAGGTTTAGGAATTTGAGAATACATTTAGGTTTTAGGTTTAGGTTTAGGTTTTAGGTTATAGCTTTAGGGAATTGAGAATAGGTTAAGGTTTAGGTTTAGGAAATCGGGTTCGGGTTCGTGATCGGGTTTAGGTTTAGGTTTAGGTTAGGGAGTTGGTGTAGGTTAGGTTTAGGGATTTGAGAATACATTTAGGTTTTAGGTTAAGGTTTAGGTTTAGGTTTAGGTTAAGGTTAAGGTTAGGTTATAGGATATAAGTTTAGGTTATAGGTTGTACGTTAAGGTTTAGCTCATAGGTTAAGGTTTAGGTTAAGGTTATAGGTTTAGGTTTAGGTTTAGGTTAAGTTTATAGGTTTAGGTTTAGGTTTAGGTTAAGGTTATAATTTTAGGTTATAAGTTATAGCTTTAGGGAATTGAGAATAGGTTAAGGTTTAGGTTTAGGAAATCGGGTTCGGGTTCGGGATCGGGTTTAGGTTTGGGTTTTCTTGTTTAGGTTTAGGTTTAGGTTAGAGACTTGAGATTAGGATTAGGTGTAGGTTTAGGTTTAGGGATTTGAGAATACATTTAGGTTTTAGGTTTAGGTTTAGGTTTTAGGTTATAGCTTTAGGAATTGAGAATAGGTTAAGGTTTAGGTTTAGAAATCGGGTTTGGGTTCTGGATCGAGTTTAGGTTTGGGTTTTCAAGTTTAGGTTTAGGTTTAGGTTAGGGAGTTGAGATTAGATTAGGTGTAGGTTTAGGTTTAGGGATTTGAGAATACATTTAGGTTTTAGGTTTTGGTTTAGGTTTTAGGTTATAGGTTAAGGTTTAGGTTTTAAGTTTGGGTTAAGGTTAAGGTTAAGGTTAGGTTATAGGATATAAGTTTAGGTTATAGGTTATACGTTAAGGTTTAGCTCATAGTTTAAGGTTTAGCTCATAGGTTTTGGTTTTGGTTAAGGTTATAGGTTTAGGTTTAGGTTTAGGTTAAGGTTTAGGTTTAGGTTATAGGTTATAGCTTTAGGGAATTGAGAATAGGTTAAGGTTTAGGTTTAAGAAATCGGGTTCGGGTTCGGGTTCGCGTTCAGGATCAGGTTTAGGTTTGGGTTTTCAAGTTTAGGTTTAGGTTTAGGTTAGGGACTTGAGGTTAGGATTAGGTGTATGTTTAAGTTTAAGGATTTGACAATACATTTAGGTTTTAGGTTTAGGTTTTGGTTTTAAGTTATAGCTTTAGGGAATTGACAATAAGTTAAGGTTTAGGTTTAGGTTTAGGAAATCGGGTTTGGGTTCGAGTTCGGGTTCGGGTTTAGGTTTGGGTTTTCAAGTTTAGGTCTAGGTTTAGGTTAGGGACTTGTGATTAGGATCAGGTGTAGGTTTAGGTTTATGGATTTTAGAATACATTTAGGTTTTAGGTTTAGGTTTAGGTTTAGGTTTTAGGTTATGGCTTTAGGGAATTGAGAATAGGTTAAGGTTTAGGTTTAGGAAATTGGGTCGGGTTCGAGATCGGGTTTAGATTTAGTTTTTTTAAGTTTAGGTTTAGGTTTAGGTTAGGAGTTGAGATTAAGATTAGGTGTAGGTTAGGTTTAGGGATTTGAGAATACATTTAGGTTTTAGGTTTAGGTTTAGGTTTTAGGTTTTAGGTTAAGGTTTAGGTTAAGGTTAAGGTTAGGTTATAGGATATAAGTTTAGGTTATAGGTTATACGTTAAGGTTTAGCTCATAGGTTAAGGTTTAGCTCATAGGTTAAGGTTTAGGTTAAGGTTATAGGTTTAGGTTTAGGTTTAGGTTTAGGTTAAGGTTATAATTTTAGGTTATAAGTTATAGCTTTAGGGAATTGAGAATAGGTTAAGGTTTAGGTTTAGGAAATCGGGTTCGGGTTCGGGATCGGGTTTAGGTTTGGGTTTTCTTGTTTAGGTTTAGGTTTAGGTTAGAGACTTGAGATTAGGATTAGGTGTAGGTTTAGGTTTAGGGATTTGAGAATACATTTAGGTTTTAGGTTTAGGTTTAGGTTTTAGGTTATAGCTTTAGGGAATTGAGAATAGGTTAAGGTTTAGGTTTAGGAAATTGGGTTCGGGTTCGGGATCGAGTTTAGGTTTGGGTTTTCAAGTTTAGGTTTAGGTTTAGGTTAGGGAGTTGAGATTAGGATTAGGTGTAGGTTTAGGTTTAGGGATTTGAGAATACATTTAGGTTTTAGGTTTTGGTTTAGGTTTTAGGTTATAGGTTAAGGTTTAGGTTTTAAGTTTGGGTTAAGGTTAAGGTTAAGGTTAGGTTATAGGATATAAGTTTAGGTTATAGGTTATACGTTAAGGTTTAGCTCATAGTTTAAGGTTTAGCTCATAGGTTTTGGTTTTGGTTAAGGTTATAGGTTTAGGTTTAGGTTTAGGTTAAGGTTTAGGTTTAGGTTATAGGTTATAGCTTTAGGGAATGAGAATAGGTTAAGGTTTAGGTTTAGGAAATCGGGTTCGGGTTCGGTTCGCATTCGAGATCGAGATCGTTTAGGTTTGGGTTTTCAAGTTTAGGTTTAGGTTTAGGTTAGGGACTTGAGGTTAGGATTAGGTGTATGTTTAAGTTTAAGGATTTGAGAATACATTTAGGTTTTAGGTTTAGGTTTTGGTTTTAAGTTATAGCTTTAGGGAATTGAGAATAGGTTAAGGTTTAGGTTTAGGTTTAGGAAATCGGGTTTGGGTTCGGGTTCGGGTTCGGGTTTAAGTTTGGGTTTTCAAGTTTAGGTCTAGGTTTAGGTTAGGGACTTGTGATTAGGATCAGGTGTAGGTTTAGGTTTATGGATTTTAGAATACATTTAGGTTTTAGGTTTAGGTTTAGGTTTAGGTTTTTTAGGTTTTAGTTATGGCTTTAGGGAATTGAGAATAGGTTAAGGTTTAGGTTTAGGAAATTGGGTCGGGTTCGGATCGGGTTTAGATTTGGGTTTTTAAGTTTAGGTTTAGGTTTAGGTTAGGGAGTTGAGATTAGGATTAGGTGTAGGTTAGGTTTAGGGATTTGAGAATACATTTAGGTTTTAGGTTTAGGTTTAGGTTTTAGGTTTTAGGTTAAGGTTTAGGTTAAGGTTAAGGTTAGGTTATAGGATATAAGTTTAGGTTATAGGTTATACGTTAAGGTTTAGCTCATAGGTTAAGGTTTAGCTCATAGGTTAAGGTTTAGGTTAAGGTTATAGGTTTAGGTTTAGGTTTTGGTTAAGGTTATAAGTTTAGGTTATAAGTTATAGCTTTAGGGAATTGAAAATAAGTTAAGGTTTAAGTTTAGGAAATTGGGTTCGGGTTCGAGATCGGGTTTAGTTTTGGATTTTCAAGTTTAGGTTTAGGCTTAGGTTAGGGACTTGAGATTAGGATTATGTGTAGGTTTAGGTTTAGAGATTTGAAAATACATTTAGGTTTTAGGTTTACGTTTAGGTTTTAGGTTATAGCTTTAGGGAAATGAGAATAGGTTAAGGTTTAGGTTTAGAAATTGGGTTCGGGTTCGGGATCGGGTTTAGGTTTGGGTTTTCAAGTTTAGGTTTAGGTTTAGGTTAGGGACTTAAGATTAGGATTAGGTGTATGTTTAGGTTTAAGGATTTGAGAATACATTTAGGTTTTAGGTTTAGGTTTAGGTTTTAGTTATAGCTTTAGGGAATTGAGAATTGTTTAAGGTTTAGGTTTAGGTTTAGAAATCGGGTTTGGGTTCGGGTTCGGGTTCGGGATCGGGTTTAGGTTTGGGTTTTCAAGTTTGGGTTTAGGTTTAGGTTAGGGAGTTGAGATTAAGATTAGGTGTAGGTTTAGGTTTAGGGATTTGAGAATACATTTAGGTTTTAGGTTTAGGTTCAGGTTTTAGGTTTAGGTTATAAGTGTAGGTTATGGGTTTAGTTTTAAGTTAGGTTATACGTTAAGGTTTAGGGAATTGAGAATAGGTTAAGGTTTAGGTTTACGAAATCGGGTTCAGATTCGGGATCGGGTTTAGGTTTGGGTTTTCAAGTTTAGGTTTATGCTAAGGAGTCGAGATTAGGATTTGGTGTTGGTTTAGGTTTAGGATTTGAGAATACATTTAGGTTTTAGGTTTAGGTTTAGGGTTTTAGTTTATAGGTTTAGGTTATAGGGTTATAGGTTTAGGTTTAGGTTAAGGTTAGGTTATAGGTTATAAGTTATAAGTTTAGGTTATAGGTTATAGGTTATAGGTTAAGGTTTAGGTTATAGGTTTTGGTTTAGGGTTTAGGTTATAGGTTATAGGTTATAGGTTATAGGTTATAGCTTTAGGGAATTGAGAATAGGTTTAAGTTATAGGTTTAGGGTGTGGTTTAGGTTAAGGGTGTGGTCCCTGCAAATACAGATATAAACACAGCTTGTCCAAATGGCCAGGCCCCTCCAATGCTGTCCATAGGAAATGGACAGCTTCATCATGGTCATAACAGCGGTTCCCACCTTTTAGGGACCCCCATTTATCCAGATAGCTCCGACGCACATCCAGGTCTGCTCCATTAATTTCGAGCAAATACATAAAAATGGCCTGTTCAAATGGTTAGGCCCTTCCAATGCTGTCCATAGAAAATGGACAGCTTTATCATGGTCATAACAGTGGTTCCCACCTTCCAGGGACCCCCACTCATCCGGATAGCTCCGACACACATCCGGGTCTACTCCATTAATTTTGAGCAAATACATAAAAATAACTTATCCAAATGGTCAGGCCCCTCCAATGTTGTTCATAGGAAATGGACAGCTTCATCATGGTCATAACAGCGGTTCCCACCTTCAAGAAATCCAGAAGCATAAAAATCTAATCGTAATCCCATTAAAAAAAATGATGAAAAAATAGCCCCATTTCTAAACTCTCCCCCAACACATAAGCAAAAGTAACTACACAGCCAATAGAAAGAAGGCAGATGAAAAACTACATTGCATTGTAACATGACAATTTAAAAAGAGAAGATACCTGACAGGAGTGTGTAATGACAGATGCAGATTCCAAGGGTTGGAAAGGAGTAAAGGATTTGGAGATGATCCAGAGTAAGGCAATTTAAGTAAGGAAAGACAATTGATCCAGAATAAGGCAACTTAAGTAAGCATTCATGAAATATGACAATCGGAGTATTTAATCACAAAAGTAACAAGTAATGGTGAAATTTTAGCAATTAAACTGAAATTCGAGCAAGTTGTACAAAAAAAAGCCTTCAACATGTAAACAAGGGCCTACAATAAAGAAACGACATCCATCATTACATGGCCATACTGCACTTGGGTTGTAATTCATACAAGGTAATAAAACTGTGAACTATCAATGCCTGAACTGCTAAGAGGGATAACCAATTTATATCTTATTAACCAGAACCATAGTGAAGTCACAAACCCAACCAAAACTGCCTGAACAGCTAAGAGTGATAGCCAATTTATATCTTATTAATCAGAACTAAAGTTTATGACTCTCGCAGAGTGTGATGGATGATGAGCAGGCACTTAGAAATTAATAAACTACATACATGGCATACAAGTAGTTACATTAAACCGTTCAAATTATAATATTAAGTGTAGATGTATCATGAATAAAAAATTAAGCTTATTTGATTATGTGACTATTTGATTGGTGGATATTTATTGGACGGTTTAGAATGAAAATATCCAGTAGTCCTATTTCCACAAGCAAGTGTCTATGAATAAGAGGTTAGGATTGTGACTTGGCATAATTTTTAAGGATTCCAAGTGGGTGGCTAAAAAGAAGTTAACCAACAGTCCGATGGGTATCATCTTTGAGATACATCCTTCTACTGCACAATGCAAGAGATGAACAGTGGATCTCCTATATGTGATGTTGCATGTACAAGGATAGAGTTCCTGATTTTTAAGGAAAAAAACAAAGTTGCTAAGATTCATATCCTTTCTTACAATATAAACAACTAGATTCAATCCAACTAGCATGCACAAAATCACATTTTAGCTCTCTAAGATCCCCAGCATGGTTGTATCAAATGAATGTCACTCAAGCACGATGAAAGATGCAATATCGTAAAAGGATGGAAGCAAAACACACATGCATAGTATATACATATTAAACTCTATCCCCGTCTTGTCACTCATCCATCTCAGCATCCTCGTTTCAACTACACTCATCCTATGGACATGTTGTCCTTATCTGCCCAACATTCTGTGTCATCAGGCATGTCTGGTTTTATAGCTATCATATACCTTCATGAAAAATAAGCAAAAAGACTATCTACCTTCAACAACTCATCTCTCCACAACCGTGCAGCACCTACACTTTCCTCCTCGTCCTCTCTTGCAAAAGGGGCTTCACAACATGCCAAGAGTTGAGTAACATCCCCATTAGCATGCAAGACAGGCTATGCATTGTTGAAAATAAAAGGAAAAAATATATACTTTTTTAGTGAATTAACAAAAAAATTTATTTTTAAGACCAGTGGATAATGAGCATGTGGATGGTATGTCTCCTAAGGAAACTCTAAAATAGCTTTTAGGTGAAGGCTACAATGTGGAATTTTAACTTATTTTTTCCAAAAATTGAAAATGATGGTTTACATCTCTTCACTTTCAAGGAAAGAATCTGGAAAAGCATGAAAGGAGTGTCATTTCCTGAGTTGCTGAATTTTCGATTGGATTAGAATTCAGCAAATGAATGGAAACATCACAATGTGGCTGATTCTACAGCTTTTTTATTTCCTGAGACAAAATTTATCCAAACATGACCTAAAATATAACCAAAAATTCAATATATATATATATATATATATATATATATATATAAACCAGAAAATCCGATTCAAGGAAAAGCGTGGATACTCACCTTCCAACACGCTGAAAATATATATGGAGCATTAACTATATAATATGTTTCTGTCTTCTCTGGATAATTCAAGTCATCGATAGTAGATATAATGGTCAATAGCTGCATTGACAGAGCAAACAAAGAAATCTTAACAAGCTTTCCATTGATTCACAAGAAGATAAATGGAATGTAAGGTTTTAGAGCAAACAGGTTTAGATACAAATATCCATATTTATGTGAGAAACTCAATACCAAATGTCCTCGTTTACAAAAAAGAATAAACAAAGGCATGTTCAGAAATACAAAAGAAAATTATATTCAATTGAGAATGTATTGCAATAGCCCCATCATGCAGCCCTTCTCGAAAATGAGGTTGGTCCACTTGTTAGGTAGGCCACACTTGTATGATGAATATGACCCTTGGTTGTTCATTCATTACATGCATGCACATCTAGAAGTTTGAGACTACACATTAATTCATGGCATCTAGAAGCCATAGAGTTGTACATGGAAGTCTCATGATTGGATAGTTTGATGATTTTAGAATGTTTTGGAGTCCTTGTACTACAATTAGAACAGAGTTCTAATGCTAGTGCTTTTGTTAAATTAGGACTTTTTCCTTCATCACAAGATGATTGATTAACATGGTATGTAGAACAGACTTCTTTGTACTTTGTATGCAATGATGTTTTTTTTTCTTTGTATAATGTTCACTTCTTGGATTCAATCTCTACCTGAAAATTTTCCTTGTCTGGTGCTATTTCCAGTCAGTTTTTGTAGCTGATATCATTTTCTTTTTTCTTTTTTCTTTTTTTTTTTTGGCATTATACAGATAATTTGCCTTGCTTTCTCAAGACCATAAAAAATAGATAGTAGATGTTTCAATCCAAATTTCAGGCTGGAGATATTTATTTAGTTGTCTAATGCAAGTGCTCAAGTCCTATCCTTTGTTTGAACGGTTATGTCAAAGGACTTGGTGTTGCTTTTCCAAACAATGCTCATGCTTGGAATTAGTATTGGACTTGCTTTCAATGCGGTTTTGCTTTCAACTGATAAATGATCAAGACTAATGGATAGGTTAGGTTGTTCACACCCTCGACCTTTATGGGCATGGTGCATTAACGTGGGAAAGCGATTCAACATGGTTTTGGGAATCACCCAAGGGCTTCTTTATCTTCACCAAGATTCTATATTTCTTTTCACATAAATTTCCAATGAAAAGTTTCAGCTTAAGATCATAGTTAAATTTTTACCAGTGCAGCTACTAATATTTATGGATTCTATAGTTTGTATATGAATATTCATATTGGCCTTTATGCTTATAATCATTCCATTAAATGGCCCATTCATAAATTTGTGCTTGTAACTTCTATTTTAACTGCCTGATGTAGCATGTATAACTATTGACATGGCCATGATACGGCTGACAAATATTGATTTTTGGTAATTGTAATGATGGTAATCAATAGATAAATGGTACATATTACTGTGTTATGGTAATCAATAGATAAATAGTCATGGATGAAGAGAATGCGACCATCCTTACCCTCATGGTCTGCCTGTTGACGGTCCTTTATCTCCGTGAGCGGCAAAGACGGCATGCTATGGCACCTCCTCTCCAGCCCAATGATGCACCCAACTAACTAACAGGGACGGTTGGAAAGTCATAGCCACACTAATAGGGATGTTGTAAAAGATAAAAAAAAGAAAAGAAAAGATAAGGTATTTTCTCTATTCTCTTTCATTTATACTTTTGGAAGTGGTTTTGACAGTTATTGGATTTTTCTCCCAACTAAAAGCATTGTTTATATGAGAGTAGTGAAGATGGAGGAGGAGATTTTGCAGGTACAGGGATCCAAAGCCGTAGATTACTCCCAATATAGTGACAACCATTTGTAACAATAACTGGAAAATAGCAATCCAATAAATTATCCTTAATTAGGGATTAAAAAATGGAAATCCCCAAAAACATGCAACATTGGAAAACCCTAATTACGGATTAAAAAACAGAAATCTCCAAATACATACACCATTGGAAAACCCTAATTAGGGTTTGGATATTCGACGTTGAAGAGAGAGGAGAGGAGAGGAGAGGAGAGAAATACCTGCTGCAATGGCCCCTCGCTGCTGAAATGGCCGCCGATGTGCAGATCGGTTCAGGTCCCTCCCTTTTTGGATCAGAGGAGAGAGAGAGAGAGATGATTGGACCTAATGAGGGCACCCGAGAGAGAGAGGGGATGGAGAGGATTAGAGAGAGAGAGAGAGGATGGAGAGGATTAGAGAGAGAGAAGGGGGGACAGAGAGGAATAGAGAGAGACGATCGGGAGAGTGTTTATGCGCTGACGCTCCTCAAGCTCCGAGTTGTACGAATGGTTTAAATATTATCAAAGTTAAATGGGCCCCACTGTGATGCGTGTCGACCATCAACACCGTGCATTTGATGGGCCCTTGTTAAATTATGGGATATCCCAAAAATCAGCCGTATACGGAACTTAGGTGGGCCATACTATCTAAAATCATGTGAAGAAATGGCTCAAACATATAAAAGCACTTGGTGGGGCTCACCTGAAATTTTGATGCATATGAAACTTGGTCTGACTCCTCGTCTAAGTGGGACACACATAATGGATGGTCTGGATTTGTGAACCACATCTCGGTGGGCCCAACAAATGATTATGAATATTTTAATGGTGGGTAACCCCTCTCAACTTTTGTATGTGTTGTGGCCCAAAAAAGTCATGGATTGTCTTGATTTTTTTGCCTCAGCCCATCATGGAATGGTACATCTGACTGATGTAGTAGATGTTCGACACCAGTGACCAAGTCTAGGAGCCCCACCATGTTTTAATTACAAAATTCACTCTGCTAATCAAATTTTGTACTTGATGTTAGGTCTTGAGGTTAAAGAAATCAACTAGATCCACAAATTAAATGGGCCACACCATATGAAATGATGTAAATGGGATGTCAACCATATATAGGTTTGTTTGTGCGTGGGCCACCATGTGGCATATATTTAATCAACTCCATTAATCAAGTTTACATTTTTAGGAGCTCTTTCACAAATTGTGTTCAATCCAATCTCCACCATAGACATGTGTGCGATCTTGATCGCAACTAATTAGTTGATGGGGCCATCTGGTTAGGCTTTCTTGCCATGAATTTGGCGAGGGACACAATTTGCAGTACCACCATAGACATTTCAGGATATTGTGCTATGGATATTGTCTCTTTAGCACAATATCCAGGTGTTGGGCTATGGATATTGTCTCTTTAGCATGAATGGCTAATTATCTTATATGTAGCACATATACAGTGATTAGAATTTTTGCTCTAGTGGGCCATAGTTGCCCTAATTGCCTGATATGTGTAATTTTTTTTACTTAAGGAAGCTGCTGGTGATTTTCCCAAGGACTGACTTGACTAGATGATCTTTACAAAATCTCATTCTATGTGAACGGGGCTTTGGTGGATCCTTGACTATGGGGCGTGGTGGGCCCCACATTCAGGGATCCACCTAATCCGTGTTCATTCTCTATGCATCTTTTTCTTTGAGGAAGTTGCCGATGATTTTCTTGTAGTATGGTTGGCCAAAAGGACGCGTTCTTCGCTTGACTTGCTGACCTTTGCATGAAAGGATATTAAAAATAAAATAAAAAATAAAAACTGAAAAACTCCCTTCCTGTCTAGGTACATAAACAATGGTACACTTATAATAATTTAAAAGTAGTGATACAGACAGCCCACCAACCTGTAGGGCCCATCGAAGTTGGGAAATGATAATATCTTGCTAGTTGCTATCTCCTAAAATTTCTAATATCTTGTGATGAGATGACTATGTACATTTTTGCCAATTGGCATGGCCCACTAGATGAACAGACTGGATCACCACATGCACATTTAACACCAAAACAAGGACCTGACAAGTTACAACATTTTTGGATAGATGCCACTACCTTAACCATTCACTTATTCATACAATTAGGAACAAGACGTGGTGTAATAATCACATCGGTCGGATGATCATTGCCCTTTGAATGGAGCTAATTTGCTAACAACCATCCATTGTTTGCGAGCCATAATTCACATGGTGCCCCTATCCATAATTGGCAATGGACCTGAATGGCTTCAAGCATAACCATCAATTAGGGTTGTCCAAGGGCCCTGGCTCGGTTAGTCCGTTCTCACATTTTAAATTACAGGTGACAATGTATTGGGTTAGTTATCAGGTTAACAGACCCGAGCTGTTCCTAATGAAGGTTGGAGTAAGCCAAATGGGTATGGGTCTAGTAGGGTTGAACCATATCTAACCTAACCCAACCCAACTATATAAATAACCAATAGGATGGCCTAGATGAACCAATCCAACCCGAACCATATAGCCCAATGTTTCATTAAAGTTCAGGTCTCACTATTTCCGTTCTCACTGTTTCCCCGTAGTATGGCCCACTTCGACAATGAATTTATCTCATTTTTTAGATCTCATTCTATCATGGTTCGGAGAAAATGATGGACAGAGTATATTTTACACTGTCATCATAGTTGGCCCACATTAATTCATGTCTTCTTGTGTTTTATCTGCATTCATATCTTTTTGATATTATGAACATGTTGGATGTCAAATAAACATTACTATGCGCCCAAGGAAGGTAGCAATGGTGGAAATCATTATTCCACACTGTTTCGTGTGGCATGGTCCACTTGAGTTTTGGATTTATTGAAAATTCGGGATCATTGGCTTGTTCATCCATTTTTTTGATATCATTTTAGAGAACTATCCAAAAAATTATTCATATCCAAAGATTAATTAAATGAACCATACCATAAATAAGGGGAACAAATTAGCTGCTCCCCCTGACACCATCCAATGGCTTGTGGTTGATGCTCTGTGGGCCCTTCCCTGACGTATGTGTTTAATCCATGTCGTCCATCTATTTTTAAAAATCATCTTACACCATGAGATAAAAAATGAGGCATATCCTAATATGAAATGGACCACATTAACAGGAAACAGTGTTGAATGAGCGTCAACCATTTAAAACATTTTGGGGGCCATAAAAGTCTTGGACCGAGATGATTTTTATTTTTCCCCTTTATCTAGGCCTGTATGACCTAATCAACAGATTGAATGTCAAATAAAAAGTAAAGTGTGCCTTAGGAGGGTTTTAATAATGGATAACCAATTATTATTGTTTTTATGTGGTGTGGTCAGCCTGATATCTATTTACCAAGCAATAGCTGGTGGTTTGTGCTTTGTGGGCCCCACCATGATGTATGTGTTTCATCCACGTTGTCCATCTATTTTTATAGATCATTTTATGATATGAGAGAAAAAATGAGGTATATCTAAATCTCAAGTGGACCACGTTACAGAAAAAAGTGTTGGATGAATGTTGACCATTAAAAATGTTTTGGAGGCCATAAAAGTTTCGGATCAAGCTTATATTTATTGTTTCCCTTCATCTGGGTTTTCATGACCTAATCAACATATTAAATTTCAAATAAACAGTACAGTGGGCCTTAGGAGGATTTTAATAGTGGATATCCAACCATTATTGATTTCCTATGGTGTAGTCCACCTGAGATTTATATACTTATCATTTTTTGTACTAAGCCCTAAAATGATCTCTAAAAATAGATGAACGGAATGGATGAAATATATACATCATGGTGGGGCCCACAGAGCACCCACCACCAGTAGCCAATCCGCCTCCCAAATTTGTGCGTGCGCTCAAAAAAGAGTCGCGCCCAAAATTAGGGATTTCATGCGGTCTCTCTCTCCTCTCTCATTCTCTAAACCCTTCTTTCCCTAATCCTCTGTCTCCCTCCCGATCTCTGCTCCATCTCGCTTTCTCCTCCCTCTCTCTCCAATGCCTCAACCATGAAGAAACACAGGCCATGAACGCCCTCTTCTCTCTCTCTCTCTCCATTGCAGCAGCCGTGAATCTCCTACCCGAAGAAACTCACGTCGTGAAGCTCCTCTCCATTGCGACTGTGTGTCTTGTGCCATGCTTTGTCATGGTTTCTTGGGTGATGACTTCAAAAGCCAGGATCACATGTTGCATATAACGTTGCAGATTTCTCCACACAGGCATGTTTGCATCACTTGTGGTTATCATGATGGTCTTACTAAAGCATTTTTGTAGTAGATCGATGAATCTCTCATTCTCTCCTACTGAGAGAAATCATTTGTAGTTATGATCTCTGTGATGTTGCCACTGATATTCTGATGCTTGCATGACAAATCGGCCTTTATGCATTTTTGTAGCAGATGATGAATCTCTCATTCTCTCTTGCTGAGAGAAATCATTTGTAGTAAAGATCTATGTGATGTTGCCACTGATGTTCTGATGCGTGGCGTGCATGGCTATGAGAGGTGTCTATGGACGCAGATTTTTACTTGCCCATATTTGTTCATGAAAACTTTAAGTTCATCCATGGTGGGGCCCATTCAACCAACAAATACATATTAACCCCACGTGCAAAACCTGAGTAAAATTGTACATATTCTTGGGTCGAACATCGTATGGTAGATCTTAATTCAAATGAAAGGTAGTGGTGGCCCGCCAAAGGTTCATTCCCTCACCCTACACCTATGTAAAAAATCTGTTATAGTGTGTTATTCAAATCACTAGATCCAAGCTTTGGCAATAGACAAAAGTAAGGATCCAGGGTATTTAAAAAACAACAGTTGCCACGACAGAATAATCTATCTATATAAGCCACATCCAGAAATCCCTTAGCTAAACAGATCTATCCGAAATAGCTATCCAAACAACTTTGATGGTAACCAAATGGGCCCTAAAAGTCCCAATGAGTTTTGAAATTGGTTTTTTGAGAAATTTTCTAGCAGAGAAACCTAGCAACTGTAGCTGCCTCAGTCAAAATGATTGTGGACTCATCATCTCTTACATAGAATTATATAATGTCTATTGTCGAAGACTAACTACTTGAAGATTAACAATTAATTCTCAAACAACAATGCAATATCCTAATATAAACAATAAGTAGTATGATAAGGAATCCTCCAAAAGGCATGGAGTACCCGTCTTTATAGGATAGAGTTGCATAGGGTTGTGGTGCAGGTGTACGCTTCCGAGTCATATGCCAGAGTACTTACTCCTTTTTTGAATACCCAGCCTCCACATAGGGACACATTGAGAATCTTATAATATTACTCATGCAAGGTTGTCTCATTTTTTTTTTTTTTTTGTGCATGATTAGATGACTTATCTATGAGAACAAACCAAGGAGACAAAATATCGCCCTAAGATTTTGAATATCTTTCCTAAGAGAACATAGATAATATCCAAGACAAATCCAAGACGAAAATGCCCTTCAATAAGGAAGGGCCGAGACTTCGGTGAAATGGTTATCGGATTGATATTTGCTACCCTCTTTGGCAAGGTTGTCTCATTTTAACTTTTGTGCATGATTAGATGACTTATCTAGCAGTGTGTCAAATATCGCCAAGATTTTGAATATCTCTAGATAATATCGTAACCGATATTAGCACTTTTTCCCAAACATATACTTATAACCTAAACGTAAACCTTAACCTAAACCTAAACCTATACTTATAACCTATAACCTATAACCTATAACCTAGACCTAAACCTAAACCTTAAATGAAGACAGTCGCTAGCTGGTTGTGACAATTTCTACTGCTAAACATACTGGAAACTTTGAGAAAAAAGGAAAACAAATCCAACGTGTTGGATGTCTGAAAGTATCTAGATTTTAGAAAGTGGAAGTTTTTATTTTTTCCCATTGACCTTAACACTAGTTCTCTCTGAAATGATTTAAACATCTTTCAATATATATATATATATATATAAAGAATGATATTTATGGTTGATGAAAGAAGCAAGGGTTATCAGTTATAAGCTGGTCTTATCAATAGTTGCTGAAAATCTATGAAATGATCCTTGGTTCTTGATACACTTGATTTTTGTAAATGAGCAAAATTACACTTTGTCATTTTACCTTAACATGCTTCTGGCTATAAGTTTGTCCATGTCCACGTTTCGTATAAAAATGCACAATTCAGGGGCTATAAGTTTCTATAGTGACCTTGATCCAAGGTATTTCGTAATGGTATATATCAGCCAGCATATTGTGCTAGCTTGCTGGTCGATACAATATGGCCCCTATAATGGCCATTTTTTGGGAAAAAATCTTAAAAATTATTAGTATGTTTCATGACATGTTGCTTTTAGGAGTAGAGATTCAATGCATCTCTTCCATATTCCCATGGCTCCACTTAAAAATACTTTGGACAAGCATTTGTTGCAGTTGGTCATGAGAGAAATCCATTGATAGATTCAAATGCATTCCCACTATTTGTCAAAGATGTGAAATTTATCAAATTCGAACTAGTACGAAATCCTACCATTTCCATGACGTATGTTTTTCTTTTGTGTTTTGCATGATCAAGTTCAGGTGAGACGTAGGAGGGCTTGATGCGCTTGGTGAAGCTGGTCAACACCAAAGCTTAATTATCCTTTTTTTTTTTAATTCTTTCGTTTTTACAGAAAAAAAGTTTCTTGGTTCACTGACTTCCTTTTATCATTCACCGTGCTTTCAAATTGCAGGATGATTTGCAGGCTTTCTAGTCAATAGCATCTCCACCTACAAAGCCAATGAGAGTTGCATGTGTGAGGCTTTCTGGAAGGAGGGATGATTGTGATGGATTTGAGAAGCCTGCTTAATTGTTTTTACATGTTAGCTCCGGCGAGTGTATCTGCATCTAAACCTGGGTAAGCTCTGCCTCTCTAGATCCTTTTGCTTATACTCTCATCTTTTTTATTTCTTCCTTGTCTTTTGTATAATTTCCTCTTTATGCTGGGACATTTCAAAGGATGTAAATTCAAGGTATTATAGGCCTACTAACATGACAAACTTTTTCATCTCTTGGCGATGGGCATCCTTGCCTTCATTTTACATTTATCATTTGTATAGGAATTATCTCTTGTTTTAAGTAGCTGACAGTAGAATTATACCTGAGGACTTTCTCATCTTGCAGTACTGTAGACAAGGCCCATCTAAGGCTTGCTTCAGCCAAAAGCTCTCTTGCGCCTATCAAAGTACTGGGATAAAAAAATATTGATTGATTGGAGGTTTTGATTTTCATTATCATAACTAAAAATTAAAAAATGGGGGAATACCATTTTGATTGGAGGTTCTGAATTTCATTTTTATGGTTGTAGATCTTTGTCAATGTTCCTTTCTGGTACTATGCATTCAATGCTCTTCTATCTCCCTTCTTGACTCAAAGAACAAAGAGCAAGTTCGTCTTTGTTCGCCCATCTAAGGTGACCAAGACTCTCCTCAAGTAAGTGATTATTCTTTTTTATTCTTGGCTTTGTTCCTGAAGCATCATAAATGGGTTTTTCCTCCAAGTGCCAATTGATGTGTCTAAAGAAAAATGGTCTGGTTGTGATAGATACATTCATGCTGAAGATATTCATATATGCTATGGTGGTCTAAAACGGGAGAATGACACCGAGTTCACCACTGAGAATAGTGGTGTTTCCGAGCACCCGGTCAAAGTGGGTGCAACTGAAGTCATTGAAATAAAAACAAATTCAAAACCATTAGCATCGAACATTTAGGCATTTTTCAGAAACAGAGTTATTTATTTTCTTCTTTTTGCAAGTTACAGTCTTTATCTAGCATCCTTTGTCTAGCATCAATGCAAATCAATAAAAAGGAAAGAAAGAGGAAAAAATCAATATTCCAATTAATCACATGACTAATATTCTTTCCCATCCTAGGATACTTGATGTTTCTTTGAATGAGAATCAAGAGAAAGCTTCTAGACCAAACTTTTCTTTTGCTTATGCAAGCAGAGAAGCTAATAAGATTGCCAACACCCTAACTAAAGTTGTAACTTATAAGATTCTCTTGGTGGAAGATTTTGACGGCTTTTGCATAAGAAATATTAGCTTTCTGCATTTTAATCTAGTATTATGGGACAACATCTGATATATCGGCAAACTCTTTCTTAACAAAACTGCCCCCATCAGTAATATTTAAAATCTACATGCAAACTGTGTTCCTTATGTTGGTCAGTTGCATTTTTGTTCCAGCAAATGCGTGCCTATTGTTTAAAAAGGTGCATGCAATAGTTGATGTCATAAAAAGTATCTTCCCTAGTGACTATCATCTTTTATTCGGTATGCATTTTCTTCCTTTTCTTCTTCTTTAAGCCGTTGTATAATGAATTCAATGCCATCATCTTCTATTCTTCTCTGTTTCTTTTTTCTTTTTACTTTTTGGTTGGAGATACTCTATACACACAATGCTCTGAGTGCATGGTTGGAGGGTTCAATTGATTGGGATTACAGTTTGTACAAGTGGGGTCATGGTTCAATGATCCAAAGCCCAAACCATTGAAACCATAGACATGATGAACCTTACCCTGAATGGTCGATGCACTAATATTCGTCAGATTGGAAAATCGTAGCAATAAGTTTTTCGACCTTTTTTTCCAGTTGAATATGAACCATTACTGTATTTCAATGTAGAAATGCAGGTTTTGAGGCTTGTTTTCCTATGCTTTTGCAACCATTCAATAATAATAACAATAATAAATCTGTAGAACAGTAGGTTTTGAGGCTTGTTTATGTGATCTATTGGGATTAGCCAAAGGTCTTTACAATTGGCCTTGGTTTTGCAAGGTTTCTTTCATTTCTATATCAAAGTGACAATTTTGGAAATAGTACAAATAGATGAAATGAGTGGGCATCCTTTAAATACAAATGGCAAGTGAGCTTACCTCATCAAATAGAAGAAATGAACACAATGGCCCTAATTTTCTATAATTCCGCTTCTTCTTCTTTTTCTCTCATTCTTGCTATTTCTATGTCATTTTTATTTCAGCAGGAATTTTTTTCTTGGTTCATTTGTCTCCCCTTTTCACCTTAAGCCTCTTTCATAAAAAAAAACAATTGGAAAGGATGAAAAGTGAGAACCTGACTTCTCTTCTACCACAAGATGAACATCATTCAGACCCAGCTTTTCAAGGTTTAGAAAGAGAGTTGTTGCAATTACACACGGTATATATGTGCACACTTTGCCAACCTAGCAAGTCATGATTACCTCCCTCAAGTCTCATAAATCACTCTCTTGCTTGCTTTTCCACTGGAAAATAAACAATTGGGGAGCATATTTCTTTTATTTAATGAATTTTCAGGCAGTGGAAATGCATTGGAAAGGGTACTTGCACGGGAAATTGAGCTTACGGAAGCATTGGAAGCAAAGAAAAAATCGAGCATTCATTTTCAGAGGTAGACTATAGCATGGATGGTAACAAACATCAATGACCTTAATCATTTTACTACAATATGTGAATTTTTTTGCCCATATAGTCAGAGTACGAAATAGTGTGTTGTGAAGGGCATGTTTACTACACAACAAGACTTGATATTGACTTTCAACTAGCTGCAAGTTCCCACAAATTTCACCACCAATTTGAAAATCATGGTGACTCATCTGATCAACTTGGAGTTAATAAGTGATCTAGATATTTAATCTAAAGTTGGGTAATGATTGTGATCAATATTGTTTAGTTACTTTTTACAACTATCTGGAAACTCTAAATCATCTTCACCCACCAATATCTCACAGCATGAAGGCCTAAAGTATGTTTTCTGCCATCCTGGTTTACACGTTTCCCTCCTCTTTTCCTCACAGAGCCTTATTGGTCTTTTATGATATTCCCGAATCTCAATTCATCTACAAACTTGCATCCGGTAGTTATCGAATGTTCTACTTGTAGGTAGCTGACATAGAGACTCAGTGTTAGACACTACAAACCTTGAGAATCCAAATGCAAACATCTCTCAGTATGGGCTATATGTTATTGTCAGAACTCAGAAGATACAATCATCATACTTAGATTTCATTTCGTTCACATTTGCAACAAGCTCTTGCAAAGACATTGACTATGGATGAGCTTTTTTATATGAAAGAGCAATTTGCACTATTGGAGCTAAATAAGAATGGGTGCATCTCACTAGAAAACATCAGAATGGTTAGTTTTATAACTTTGACTATCTATTTTACTTTGACTATCTGTAGTTATTCTTCAATTTCAAATGGTTCTGTATGTTTTATAACTTTGTACCAATACTCCTTTATTCTATGACAGTTGAATGCTCTTCAATATAGAAAGATGGACTTTCAAGCACTTAGAAACACTTTCAACCCCCTAGTTGCATTTGGACTCATTGTCGTGGAGTTGGTGTTATTGCACCTTATAGGCATCCTCAAATCCTCCCAATTGGAAATGTAAGTGGGTGTTTCAAACTCTTACCAAGGAACTTTGTGCTATCTTTCACTGTTTATTTTATTTCAGATCTAGTCAATAGGCATGTCTGCAAGTAATAGAGGAAGCAGAGAAGGAATATAAGAAATTATCAGACTGGATTAGTGGAAATATGAAAGTAATGAAGGTAGACATGATGGGTGCATTTTTATTAGGGTTGCAACAGACACAAGGTACTTTCTCATATTGATCTCAACTGTTCATGTTTGCTACTTTCTTGTAATCACTCATCATTGATGATCCTATAACCTTTGAATCTTAGATTTGAACATGACTCGTTAAAAAATTTACTTTTCAATACTCCATGTTCCTATTCATGCACAATCATCTGAAACCAATTATCTTCAAATGGCACTAGTAGCATATAATCCACAGCATGATTCGGTTCAGATCATCATCTAAGATTCATTTAATATTTTTCTTTTCATCTCTTTTTTCTTTTGGGTGGATTCCAAATGTATGTACTGTGACAAAAAAAACAAGAGCCAATTTGTCTACTTCCACGAGCTTTTTCTTTGCAAAATTCTCCATATTTGTCTGAGATTTGAGAGGACTTGTCCTTTGTCTAAAGCATTTGATGAAGGGTCTGTTTAGTATCTATTAACCCAACACCCAAAACTTCTGAAATCTTTCACTACCACTTCTCTGTTTCAATTTTTGAAATATGGATTCTTGTATTCTTGTTTCAAAGAGGTCTTGAAAAGATTTTTCTTTAATTGAGAGAGAGAAAGAGAGAGATGAATCCAGATTTCTGTCTATTTGAGGACACCAATCTCTGAGGATCATTTGGTTCATATTTTTTCATGGGCTCACTATTCCAAATGATCCTTCTTAAAGGTACGGAGAGCTGCCTCTGCTTCCTTAGGATCACTCGTAATATTCTCTATCCAGTTTGTCGATGATGCCTTGAACTTATTGATGGACATATTAAATGATGATACCTCGGTTGTTCGGTTGCAAACTTTGAAAACAATGTTCCATATGGCATCATACGATCATCTGAAAGTGTAAGAGAAACACATGCACATGGTATGGTGCTTTTACTGTAACTTACAAGGTCCAATGTTTGAATGCGAATGTAGAATATTAGGGCAGTACTTTTAACTGTGGATTTTAGTAACTAGTGATAATGTTTCTGAATTGGATTCTGTTTTTGTCCTCTCTAATTCTTTGATAGAAGTTTTCCTTCATATGAATTCATGCATATGAAACTCTGTTAGAAGTTTTCCTTCATATGATGTCACGATCCACATGCTATCTCTTTTCAGTACTTGAAGAAGTAGCACCACTGGCAACACCTAGGTGATGGAAAATGGTCTTTCTCCCATTTTATATCAATGTAGTTCAATTAAAAGTTAATTGACATTGTGAGTTGATATGTTGCATAAGAAAGACAAGTTTTGAGAAAATCCAAAATACTCTCACTGTAAATAGTAAAATTCATCTAATGCCACATCTATTTCTTTGATTGAATAACATCTCTTGGAAAGCTCTAATGTTAACTTCGATTTGTCTCCTATGAATCAACTACAAAAACTAATGTAATGCAGTAGATTTCAGCACAGTTTGCGTGGAAGAAGTAAATCAGCTCCTATTGGAATACAATCGCCTGCTTCCACTTCTAATGGTAGGGCAATCAAATCACTCGTCATCTTTGATTTATTTATTTTCTCTTTTTTCTACTCTTGACTTGTTGTCTCCATCTAGCAACATGATTTCAATGAAAAAGATTTATATTTTAATGTTAAATGTGAAATAAGATTCTCATTTTTACTATAATATAATGCCTTTTTATTAACGATACGCCTTTATTAGGTAAGTACATCTAATTCTAACTACTATCCATTTCGGCTGCCAGAGGTGTCACCTTATTGAGGGTTGATGATGACGATCTTATTGAAGAAGATGGTCCTTTAAAGGTATATATATATATATATATATATATATATATATATATATATATATATATATATATATATATATGCTCACAAACACAACTAATGGATGGGAATTTCAGGTGTGATGCAAAAATGTTCTTTATCATTAGGGTTGTTTTCGCCGGGTTGGATGCAGAAATGGTCGCCAACTTCACAGAAAGACAAATAGCATCAGTGGCTACAATTGCAACCTGGATTTAAATAAGGTTCAAGGTGTCGTCAACAATGCTAACAGAATCCTCCAGGTCAGATTGTTGATTCGACCTGATTTTATTTAAATGATCTTGATAATCCATTTTATTTAAATGAGCAGACACGAATGTGCGTCGGAGGATCCGGATGTTGAGCGGGGGTCCTTGGAAGGTGGGAACCGCTGTTATGATCATGATGAAGCTGTCCATTTCCTATGAACAGCATTGGAGTGGCCTGGCCATTTGGACAGGCCATGTTTATGTATTTACTCGAAATTAATGGAGCAGACCCGGATGTGCGTCGAAGCTATTCAGATAAGTGGGGGTCCTTAGAAGGTGGTAACCGCTATTATGACCATGATGAAGCTGTCCATTTCCTATAGACAACATTGGAGGCGCCTGGTCATTCGGACAGACCGTATTTATGTATTTGCTTAAAATTAATGGAGCAGACCGGATGTGCGTCGGAGCTATCTGGATGAGCGGGGTCCCTGGAAGGTGGGACCGCTATTATGACCATAATGAAGTTGTCCATTTCCTATGGACAGTATTGGAAGGGCCTGGCCATTTGGACAGGCCATGTTTATATCTGTATTTGCAGGGACCACACCCTTAACCTACCACACCCTTAACCAATAACCTATAACCTAAACTTATACTTATAACCTAAATCTATTCTCAAATCCCAAAATCTATAACCTAAACCTAAACCTAAACCTAAACATATAACCCATAACCTAAGCTTATACCTAAACCTAAACCTATAACCTAAACCTAAACCTAAACCTAAACCTAAACCTAAAACCTTAACCTATAAACTTAAACCTACAACCTAAATGTATTCTCAAATCCCTAAACTTAAACCTACACCTAATCTTAATCTCAACTCCCTAACCTAAATCTAAACCTAAACTTGAAAACCCAAACCTAAACCCGATCCCGAACCCGAACCCGATTTCCTAAACTTAAACTTATAACCTTAACCTAAACCTATTCTCAAATCCCAAAACCTATAACCTAAACCTAAACCTATATAACCTTAACCTAAACCTAAAACTTAACCTATGACCTAAACCTTAACCTATAACCTAAACCTATAACCTAAACTCAATTTCCTAAACCTTAACCTATAACCTAACCTAAACCTAAACCTATAACCCGAACTCGATTTCCTAAACCTAAACCTTAATGTATTCTCAAATCCCTAAACCTAAACCTACACCCAATCCTAATCTTAACTCCCTAACCTAAACCTAAACCTAAACTTGAAAACCCAAACTTAAACTCCGATCCCAAACCCAACCCGATTTCCTAAACCTAAACTTATAACCTTAACCTAAACCTATTCTCAAATCTCAAAACCTATAACCTAAACCTAAACCTATAACCTAACCTAAACCTAAACCTATAAACTTAATCTATAACCTAAACCTTAACTTACAACATAAACCTATAACCTAAACTCGATTTCGTAAACCTTTACCTATAACCTAACCTAAACCTAAACCTATAACCCGAACCCGATTTCCTAAACCTAAACCTTAACGTATTCTCAAATACCTAAACCTAAACCTATACCTTATCTTAATCTCAACTCCCTAACCTAAACCTAAACCTAAACTTGAAAACCAAAACCTAAACCCGAACTCGATTTCCTAAACCTAAACCTTAACCAATTCTCAATTCCCTATAGCTATAACCTATAACCCAAACTTAAAACCTAAACCTAAACCTAAACCTAAAACCTAAATGTGTTCTCAAATCCCTAAACCTAAACCTACACCTAATCCTAATCTTAACTCCCTAACCTAAACCTAAACCTAAACTTAAAACCCAAACCTAAACCCGATCCCGAACCCGAACCCGATTTCCTAAACTTAAACTTATAACCTTAACCTAAACCTATTCTCAAATCCCAAAACCTATAACCTAAACCTAAACCTATATAAACCTTAACCTAAACCTAAAACTTAACCTATGACCTAAACCTTAACCTATAACTAAACTATAACCTAAACTCAATTTCCTAAACCTTAACCTATAACCTAACCTAAACCTAAACCTATAACCCGAACCCGATTTCCTAAACCTAAACCTTAACGTATTCTCAAATCCCTAAACCTAAACCTACACCTAATGCTAATCTCAACTCCCTAACCTAAACCTAAACCTAAACTTGAAAACCCAAACCTAAACCCGATCCTGAACCCAAACCCGATTTCCTAAACCTAAACTTATAACCTTAACCTAAACCTATTTTCAAATCTCAAAACCTATAACCTAAACATTAACCTATATAACCATAACCTAAACCTAAAACTTAACCTATAACCTAAACCTTAACTTATAACCTAAACTCATAACCTAAACTTGATTTCGTAAACCTTAACCTATAACCTAACCTAAACCTAAACCTATAACCCGAACCTGATTTCCTAAATCTAAACCTTAACGTATTCTCAAATACCTAAACCTAAACCTATACCTAATCATAATCTCAACTCCCTAACCTAAACCTAAACCTAAACTTAAACTTGAAAACCAAAACCTAAACCCGAACCCGAACCTGATTTCCTAAACCTAAACCTTAACCAATTCTCAATTTCCTACAACTATAACCTATAACCCAAACCTAAAACCTAAACCTAAACCTAAACCTAAAACCTAAATGTGTTCTCAAATCCCTAAACCTAAACCTACACCTAATCCTAATCTCAACTCCCTAACCTAAACCTAAACCTAAACTTGAAAACCCAAACCTAAACCCGATCCCGAACCCGAACCCGATTTCCTAAACCTAAACCTTAACCTATTCTCAATTCCCTATAGCTATAACATATAACCTACCTATAACCTTAACCTAAAACCTAAACCATTTCCTAAACCTAAAACCTAAATGTGTTCTCAAATCCCTAAACCTAAACCTACACCTAATCCTAATCTCAACTCCCTAACCTAAACCTAAACCTAAACTTGAAAACCCAAACCAAAACCCGATCCCGAACCCGAACCCGATTTCCTAAACCTAAACCTTAACCAATCCTCAATTCCCTACACTATTACCTAAACCTAAACGTAAACCTAAAACCTAAATGTGTTCTCCAATCCCTAAACCTAAACCTACACCTAATGTTAATCTCAACTCCCTAACCTAAACCTAAACCTAAACTTGAAAACACAAAGCAAAACCCGAACCCGATTTCCCAAACCTAAACCTTAACCTATTCTCAATTCCCTACAACTATAACCTATAACCTACCTATAACCAAAACCTAAACGTAAACCTAAAACCTAAATGTGTTCTCCAATCCCTAATCCTAAACCTACACCTAATGCTAATCTCAGCTCCTTAACCTAAACCTAAACCTAAACTTGAAGACCCAAACCAAAACCTGATCCCGAACCCGAACCCGATTTCTGAAAGCTAAAGCATAACCGATTTTCAATTCCCTATAGCTATAACCTATAACCTACCTATAACCTAAACCTATAACCTAAACCTAAACCTATAACCTAAATGTGTTGTCAAATCCCTAAACCTAAACCAACACCTAATGTTAATCTCAACTCCTTTGCCTAAACCTAAAATTAAGCTTGAAAACCTAAACCAAAACCCGATCCCGAACCCGAATCCGATTTCCTAAACCTAAACCATAACCGATTCTCAATTCCCTATAGCTATAACCTATAACCTACCTATAACCTAAACCTAAAACCTAAACCTAAACCTAAACCTAAACCTAAAACCTAAATGTGTTCTCAAATCCCTAAACCTAAACCCACACCTAATCCTAATCTCAACTCCCTAACCTAAACCTAAACCTAAACTTGAAAACCCAAACCTAAACCCGAACCCGAACCCGAACCCGATTTCCTAAACGTAAACCTTAACCTATTCACAATTCCCTACAGATATAACCTATAACCCAAACCTAAAACCTAAACATAAACCTAAACCTAAAACCTAAATGTGTTCTCAAATCCCTAAACCTAAACCTACACCTAATCCTAATCTCAACTCCCTAACCTAAACCTAAACCTAAACTTGAAAACCCAAACCTAAACCCGATCCTAAACCCGAACCCGATTTCCTAAACCTAAACCTTAACCTATTCTCAATTGCCTATAGCTATAACCTATAGCCTACCTATAACCTTAACCTAAAACCTAAACCATTTCCTAAACCTAAAACCTAAATGTGTTCTCAAATCCCTAAACCTAAACCTACACCTAATCCTAATCTCAACTCCCTAACCTAAACTGTAACATCCCGGATTTTTGCCAACCTGGAATTAGACGTCCTTAGGCAATGGATTAATCCTAACACCTTATCAACTTGTTAGAACCCAATCCCATATTCTTAAAAAATCGCTTTTTAACCCATTTCCTTCACAAAGCTCACCTTTCACCACCTTGTTCTTTAAATTTTTCTAAGTACTTTCACATTAGACACTATCTTAAACTAGTTAAGTATTAATAACTTGGATCACTTTATATACAAACTACAAAGGCCCAGGTACCACCTCAAACAGAAATCATACAGGACTAAATCCTTTAAAAATTAGGTGAGAATTAGCTAGTGTTAAACTAGAGTACCTGTGAAATTAGCACCAATCACTTTAAATACAATCTGCAAGACTCAAAACTTGTAGAATCATTGATGCTAGGTTATCCTAAAATCTAGGATCAATCTCATTACCCAGTTGCTCTCGAGAGCATCACGAAACTCCGTATCAGATCTAGACCGCACATCGAAAGTCCGATTAACGCTAAGTTATAGAATTAGGACCGCCTTGTTGGGCTTGACAACCATCTCGGAAGTCAAATGCAGATAGTGTCCCAGTGATATTCGCTTGAGCCCGGAGCGAGGAGTGTGAGAACATTTGGTTTTCTTTATAAATTAAATCTCAAATAGTAATCTGAGACTTGTCGCTTATGGGCTTGATATAAGCAATCAGACCGTCAGAATTTGACCCAAATACACCCTCGGATCAAGAGAAATTTCATGCACATGTTCGTGTACTTGTAACCCCGATCAAGTTTCAGTGACCGTTGAACTGAAACTGGTTCGCCACGTATGATCTGAGAACCCGACTGGAACGAAAACTTAACTCGACCTAGATCCAATGTCTATGAGCTTAAGTCCGACTGCACACAGAAAAGGGGCCGCCAGAAGTGCTCCGTTGGATCGAAACGGACCCGCTTTGGACATAACCTAAGTATACCTTGTTCCTGAGTCTATTTTGGAGAGTTTCTAGCCTATATAAGGACCTTAAACCCTCTCTCATTCAGCCCACACGAATTTGAGAGAAACCCTAGGAGAGAGAAGAGAGAAAAGAGAGAGAAAGTGTGGGAGAGGTGGGAGAGTATTCCTGCCGTTCTATCCTGTCGATCTACAGGCTTAACCATCGCTTTCTAATCGCTTTTCCGGCGATTCTGGCTTCATTTCTAGGTAAGAAAACCCTAAGTCTAACCTGTTTTAGGATTTGAATTGATTCAAGTAGCGAAATAGCTAATGTATCCCGTGCTATAAGTTGATATACTTCCGTAGATGAAGACTTAGAGATTCTATCGACTCTGTTACGATTCTACAACAAAAGGTGCGGACTTTAGACATATAGGTTATGGTTTTCAACGCTTTTAATGTCAGATGATGATAGATTCATTATCTGCATGTAATTGTACATGTACAAAGTGCTGTCTGTTTCATTTTTCAGTTTTACGTTAGCTATGTGAATATATTGTATTCTTCGTATTTGTAGAAAATACCGTATACGTATGAAATAGGGATTTGTGCTTAACATGATTATTTATCGTGACTATATGCTTGTATGTATATGACAACTCCCTAGCAAAAGGACTTGCCCTAAATCACGCCATGGTCACTATACGCTATATATGTTAAAAATGTGTAGCCTAAGTGTTTGTGGAAATGACTGAATGAATATGGAACTTGGATTCCTGCTTGCCATGACTATCCATCGTGGGTGCATGCGTGTTATAATTGGGGTCACTCCCTAGTGAAAGGATTTGGCCTAATACCTGTGCGATCAACATATGTCATGTATTTTGATGTATGTAGTAAATTGTAATGTATAAGGGTGTTGAGATATGATCCTCAACTCATCTAACTATGTGTGTGATTTCTTTAGATATCTATGTGATTAGGAATTGAATATGTACAAACTCATGCTTATGTTGTACTTCATAACATGCTCAGCTGATTGTACGATTTTATCTATGTAATGCATATGTTTAAATTCATGTTTAAGTTGTATTTCATAAAGGCCGTGAAGGGTGATGGGGGAGTGGTGTAACGATTTCATGCAACAACCCTGGCAACCCTAAGCGGACAATATTGGATATTTGATTGTACGATTTGAATTCTTGATCCATTACTGCTTTAACTATTCCGTAATTGAACGTGATTAGGGCTATTGTCTAGTCCAGGCAATCAGTAATGAGATTGAATTCGTGGCTGAGATTCATTTGCCATGTGAGGTGTGTTCGACGAACCCGAGTCGTACTTCGGTTGGCGATAGTGGTTGGCCACGCGAAGTGCGTATGCACTCATGTCGTTCAACTTATCATGAGCTCGACCTAGCCGAGCTCGTCAAGTAACCCGATCTGTCTAATGTATGTTCACCATGTTTGGATGCTACTGCTTGAACCTAAGGTACCAAACTTACCAGTGCAACGCCGTTAACCTTGGTACCTCGATCCGCTAAGACTCATGAGCCGGGCATAGTGGTATGGGACACCGTGGTAGAGCTGTCGGTCTACGCTGGGGCCACGAGCCTCCCCGAAGTGACCATTGAGCAACCAGACTCGTGAGTTGATTCTGGTGGTATGGGACACTATATTAGAGCTGTCGGCCTACACTGTTTTGATGGGTGATGGGGGAGTGGTGCAATGATTCCGTGTAATAGCCCTGGCAGCCCTGACCGTACCCAGTGTAGTGACCTCGAACATACTCTGAATCTGCGGAAAGACAACGAGCCTTCCCGTAGTAAACAAGGTATAAACTAGGCCTGTATTGATAAGGTAATGGGGAAGTGGTATAACGATTCCGTGTAACAGCCCTGACAGCCCTTGTAGCGACCTAGAACCGCATCATCGTATAAGATTATCTAGGACTAACGATCCTAGAATGGATCATTGTTTGGGAATGATATAAGCAAGGTACCTTAGTTTCCCAATACTGCTGTATGAAAAGGACTAATAACAACTCGATAATCATGCTCGCACTGCATGTGCCTGGAAGATGTAGAGCACTGAGGGATGAACGCATGCCACGGACGTAAGATGGTGTCACATGAGGGAGTATGTTGGTGAGGGCATGCATCATGACAGCATTCCATCCTTGCATTAATAAGAGTACTTAGGATTGTTGATTGTACTGCTTTATCATTACTGCTTGACTGAATCGATAACATGTTAACCTATGCTTTATTGTTCCACTGAGTTGATCACTCACTCCCACGTTATGGGACGGTGTTCCGGACACCCACCAGACTTTGTCTGATTGTAGATGGCGAGGCTACTCCTGAAGCGGAGCCGGACTTTTGTGACGACGAGGATGCTTTCTCGTATATGTTGTTTTCTGGCGGCTTCATATGAGTCGTGTCTTGATCGACGGGGTTACAAGGATGTCGACTAGATGACCTTACACAACTTGGTATATTTTGAAATTATACTTGTAATTCATTAACCTGGTAACATTATCACACTCTGGAGACTCACCACAGTTTATATATTTTATATATCTATCACAGTCTTCCGCTTGCAATCTCACTTGTCTCTGGAGTATGATATGTTGTTTTGGCTTAATCTCACTCATGTTCAATCCACTAATACAGATAACATTCAATCATCATTCATTATGTTGCATAAGTAATGCGTTGGAACTCGGGAGTTGAGTTTATGCTCGACCCCCGATTTTCAGGGCGTTACATAAACCTAAACCTAAACTTGAAAACCCAAACCTAAACCCGATCCCGAACCCGAACCCAATTTCCTAAACCTAAACCTTAACCTATCCTCAATTCCCTACCGCTATAACCTATAACATAAACCTATAACCTAAACCTAAACGTAAACCAAAAACCTAAATGTGTTCTCCAATCCTTAAACCTAAACCTACACCTAATGCTAATCTCAACTCCCTAACCTAAACCTTGTAAGGGTTATGGTCTCATACTCCTTTGGTTGTCAAATTTTGTTATGTCAAAACATCTATCTGTGTCTTGTGCTGGTATGATGATTTTATACTTCAAGATGCTACAAGTTGAAGCACAAGATGTTAAAGTTCAAAAAGCTACAAGTTGAAGCACAAGATGTTAAAGTTCAAACACAAAAAGCTACAAGATGTTGAAGATCTCAAAGTTGATTTATGTTGATGAAGATCTCAAGACTTCAAGCCTGATATTGTTCAAGACTTCAAGCCAGATATTGTTCAAGACTTCAAGCCAGATATTGTTCAAGACTTCAAGCCTGATATTGGCTCAAACAATCTACATTCGTTGAATGGTTGAAGTTCAATGTCCATACGTCATATTTTAGGTTTGAATGACCTTAGGTTGACCCTTTAAGTAGGTCATTTTGGATACATAAAATAAATGTTTATTCTACATGAGCTTTGTCTGCTCCAAGACCAGTCCTAGCTTTTGTTCGACCAATCCCCAGCATTGGTTCGACTAGTCCAAGAAATTCCACGACCAGTCCTAATTTGTTGAAGATTTTTCGGATTTTTGGAACGCCCACGACCATTCATCCTGGAGGTCCTTCGACCGGTCGTAGGTTGGCTTCGACTCAAGCATCTACGATCGGCCGTGGAGCTACGACCGAAATTCCAAAGAACTATTTCATGGACCTACGACCCGGTTTTCGTAGTGTCCCACCACCGATCCGTAGGGTACACACGACCGGTCGTAGAACGGTTTTCAAAGATCGCGCTCAAATTTTCAAAAATTGCAGCTTAATACGACCACCTAGGTTTCTAAGACCAAATCGTAGGAACGATTTTTCTTCTATAAATTGAACACGAAATTCGAGTTTTTATATCCTAACTCCATTCCATTCAAGAATTTTCAAGTAATCACTTTGAGATAAGTCCGTGTTTTATTTTAAGCTAAATTGTGCTTATTTAATATTCCTTTTGCTAAGATTTAATTTGATTTTGTTTCTCTATTCCAATCTTATTTGAAAAGAGGAATTATATTATTCCTTCTTCTTGGAATCAAAATCAAATATAGCTACGCCTAACAAGTCAAAATCTAAAATCTATTAGAATTTAAACCCTATGAATGTGAGTATTGGAAATTGAACTTTGATATTCAATCATCTACTCCGATTGGTTCTAAGATGAGGGCATACTAAAGGAGAAATCCGGTATTTTTACAATTTTGTAAAATTCATTTGTTATTGGTTTTGTTTGAGGTTAAGCTGAAAAATCTCATTGTATTGGTTTTGTTTGAGATTGAGCTTTATTGAAAAATCTCATTGTATTGGTTGTCCGAGGAAAACCAAAACTCGAAACTCCCGGAAAAGGGGTTTTGAATTGTGTAAGCCCAAGTGAAAAGACACAATTGTAAAGGTTTTTGGTGAACCCGAGAAAACCTATTTGATAGTGAACGCTAATATCCCCGTGTGAGGATATTAGAGTGGAGTAGCATTCTGTGTGGCTGTTGTAAAAAAGTTGGTGTACAAGGATGTCGAAGATGACCACTATAACTCTTTGTCTTGTGGATTGAATGCTTGATTAATTTTCATATCTTTATCATTCGATTGTGTGGAATGTACAAGTGGATGTGAATGTTGTAACTATTTACATTTTCAAGCAAGTGTGGGGATTGTTGTAATAATTTAGATCTTTACTTAATCGCATTTATTTTCAATTCCTTGCTATTTCATTTACTTATATTAACATTGAGTTCTTGATTCAAAAGAGGTTCTAGAAATAAGGTTGTCCTACCATAAGCCCTTGTTTATTATGGTGTAAGGTTGTCCTTAGAACCGAATTTGTATCCCAATCTCTCAATAATTATTTATCATGGTGATTTATATTTAAACATTGTGAATTGATTCATTATTGTAAGAGTATTGATTTACTTTTGTTCCCTAAACGTGATTTATTTTTAAATTTGGCATAGTCCTATTCACCCCCCCCCCCCTCTAACATATAGCTTGGCCTTTTCAAACCTAAACTTGAAAACCCAAAGCAAAACCCGAACCCGATTTCCTAAACCTAAACCTTAACCTATTCGCAATTCCCTACAGTTATAACCTATAACCTACCTATAACCTAAACCTAAACGTCAACCTATAACCTAAATGTGTTCTCCAATCCCTAATCCTAAACCTACACCTAATGTTAATCTTAACTCCCTAACCTAAACCTAAACCTAAACTTGAAAACCCAAACCAAAACCCGATCCCGAACCCGAACCCGATTTCCTAAAGCTAAACCATAACCGATTCTCAATTCCCTACAGTTATAACCTATAACTTACCTATAACCTAAACCTATAACCTAAACCTAAACCTAAAACCTAAATGTGTTGTCAAATCCCTAAACCTAAACCTACACCTAATGTTAATCTCAATTCCCTTACCTAAACCTAAAACTAAGCTTGAAAACCCAAACCAAAATCCCATCCCCAACCGAACCCGATTTCCTAAACCTAAACCATAACCGATTCTCAATTCCCTATAGCTATAACCTATAACCTACCTATAACACAAACCTAAACCTAAAACCTAATTGTGTTCTCAAATCCCTAAACCTAAACCCACACCTAATCATATTCTCAACTACCTAACCTAAACCTAAACCTAAACTTGAAAACCCAAACCTAAACCCGATCTCGAACCCGAACCCGAACCCGATTTCCTAAACCTAAACCTTAACCTATTCTCAACTCCCTACAGCTATAACCTATAACCTAAACCTAAAACCTAAACCTAAACCTAAACCTAAAACCTAAATGTGTTCTCAAATCCCTAAACCTAAACCCACACCTAATCCTATTCTCAACTCCCTAACCTAAACCTAAACCTAAACTTGAAAACCCAAACGTAAACCCGATCCCGGACCCGAACCCAATTTCCTAAACCTAAACCTTAACTTATTCTCAGTTCCCTACAGCTATAACCTATAACCTAAACCTAAAACCTAACCTAAACCTAAACTAAAAGCTAAATGTGTTCTCAAATCCCTAAACCTAAACCTACACCTAATCCTAATCTCAACTCCCTAACCTAAACCTAAGCCTAAACTTGAAAACCCAAACCTAAACCCGATCTCGAACCCGAACTCGATTTCCTAAACCTAAACCTTAACCTATTCTCACTTCCCTAAAGTTATAACCTATAACCTATAACCTTAACCTAAACCTAACCAAAACCTATAACCTAAACCTATAACCTTAACCTAAACCTAAAATTTAAACCTAAACCTAAACCAAAACCTATAACATACCTAAACCAAAACCTATATCCTAAACCTTAACCTATAACCTATAAGCTATAACCTAAACTTATAACCTTAACCTAAACCTATAAACCTATAAACTAAAAATTAAACCTAAACCTAAACTTATAACCTTAACCTAAACCTATAACCTAAACCTATAAACTAAAAATTAAACCTAAACCTAAACTTAAAACCTAAATATATTCTCAAATCCCTAAACCTAAAGTTACACTTAATCCTGATCTCAACCGCCGAGCTGATATCGTAGAGAGAGAACTCATGCAGCTACAGGTCGTCGTCAATGACATTAGAGAGCAGCTGAGAGGAAGAGTGAGCAGCTGAAGAGGCAGATGGAGGAGCAGTGGAGGAGGATGGAGGAGCTAACGAGGCAGAGGGAGGAGCAGGAGAGGAGGAGGATGGTGGAGCAGGCGAGGCTGAGGGAGGAGCTGACGAGGCAGAGGGAGGAGCAGGAGAGGATGAGGATAGAAGAGCATGCGAGGTTGAGGGAGGAGCAGGAGAGGAGGATGGAGGAGATGCGGGTGGAGCATGAGCGACAGATAGCGGATATGTTTCAGGCTCTCGCCGCACGCTTACCCATCGATGCCCCACCACCTCCGCCTCCATCTTTGTGATTTTTTGTATTTTATTTTTGATGTTAAACTTATATGTATTTATGCATGATGTAGTTTATGTTTGGATGGATTTATTTATGTACTTTGGAGTTAAATGGATGTGAATGTGAATATGATGAAATATATTACATAACAGGTGTATATTAAGAAATATATTGTAACTGGTGTATATCAGGTTTATATCAAGAATTTTGTGCTGGAATATGGGGAAAAAAAAAACTTTTACCTACGAAACTTTTCGTAGGTAAAAGTCTCATCAAAGTTTTTACCTACGAAATTTTTCGCAGGTAAAAGTCTCACCCAAGTTTTTACTTCGTAGTTAAAAGTCTTATCCATGTTTTTACCTACGAATATATTCGTAGCTAAACGTTTTGTAAGTATTTTTATATCATTCGTATTTAAAAGTTTTGGTAAATATTTTAGCTACGAAATTGATGGTAGGTAAAAGGTTTCTAAGTATTGTTACCTATGAATATATTTGTGGGTAAAAGTCTTTTAAATACCTTTTAGCTACGAAACTATTGGTAGGTAAAAAGTGTTTTCAATATTTTTAGTTACGAAAATATTCGTAGGTAAAAAGTCTTGTAAATATTTTTAGCTACGAAATTGTTGGTACATAAAAAGTGTTTTAAATATTTTTAGCTACGAAAATATTCGTAGGTAAAAAGTCTTGTATATATTTTCGGTTGCAAAATTGTTGGTAGGTAAAAAGTGTTTTAAATATTTTTAGCTACGAAATTGTTGGTAGGTAAAAAGTCTTGTAAATATTTTTAGCTACGAAAATATTCGTAGGTTAAAAGTCTTCAAATATTTTTAGAGCTAAAAGGTCTTGTAAATATTTTTACCTACAAAAGTATTCATAGGTAAAAAGTTTTGTCAATATTTTTACCAACAAAATTTTTTTTTTTCGTGGGAAAAAGGTGTTCCCCTCGGACTTTTCGCGAGGAATTTGCCAACGAAAATTTTCACGGGTAAAACTTTTTGCCTACAAAAATAAGACTTTTGCCTACAAAAATAAGACTTTTGCCTACGAAAATTTTCGTTGGTAAAAGTGACGTTTCTTGTAATGCCTCTAGAACACCCATCTAGATGAATCTCCTAGGAAATACAACTTCTCATTAATTGTAAGAGATTCAACCAACCTCTCATCACCTTCGTCACCTCGAACGAGCATCATATGCAAAGTGTTTGATGTTGGAGCTGAGGCCTTAGCAAAATAGTAGTATCATGATCGAGGAAGCATCAAGGAGCTGATTAAAGCACGGGATAACGACAATCAAGCAACCCACGAAGGCTACAAAAGTGGCTCAATCCGACAAGTTGTCAAGTGTAGGAGTTTATATACTCTCTTTCTTTGTATATGATTAAGGTGAGAGTTTGTAATCCAAACTCGACCTAGGTTCTTATGTATGACATTAGCTCTTGTGTAGAGCTTAAATCTCAGATTCTTGTGTAGAACCTTAGTTCTTGTGTAGGGTATAAATCGAGTCCTTATGTAGGCTACCCTGCACGAGAGTGTTCATGTGTCTGGCTTTGTGGGAGCTTTGGCCGGAGTAAATGTAGGGCCTTGTGTAGAACCGAGGTTGTTGGTTAGCTTACAGAAAACCAACTAAAATCTCTTTTGTGAGCTCTGACGGGAGCATACATACTAGGCTTTTGTGTAGCATCTTGGCTCTTGTGTAAGGCCTAAATCTTAGATTCCTTGTGTAAGGCTGTAAAGGTTAGGGGTAAACCTGATTTAAAACATCCAATAGTGAAATCTGATACACTCATGAGTTGAATGCGTCCACCGGGAGTTGAGTAGGCAATTAGCCGAAACACTATATATGATTGTATTTAAGATTTTTATTTTTCCACTTGTTTAATTATGCTCATGTGTTTGAATGTTTAATTATGCATGCATGATTAGATGAATGCTTAGTGTTGATAGTTAGCATATCCCACACACACATATACGTTATCATATTATAGACTAGTTACTTATTTGCAAATTAGTTATAGACTAGTCAGCACATCCCACACACATATACACACCATCTACTTAATATGTGGAATATGATGTTGAAGGGAGTCTTAGAAAATGGACTACTTGAATGTTACATCAAGATTACGGTGGGCCCAAATGCCTGAAATGACTGTCACTATGGAAATCGAAGTTGAATTTAAGTACCGGGATCCATTGTGTATGATCAATTTACTCTTTGGTAAATTATTTGTAAACCATTAAATTTAGTATGAATCCAAAAATTAATGTTTTATAAATTTTTTTTATTAATTTTTACTGAAGTACTAATGTCCTAACATGATTTGGAAAATGGATGGAACGTGGCTGGAATGGGGTGAATTTCTCACAAACATCACATTGGTCCCTCTTAACTTCGGTGCTGCTAGTACCACACTACATAAAGCCATGTGTACATTGATTTATATTGCGGATGAAACCTTCCTAGAGCCTATAATAATCCAACCTTATAAAAAGGTTGCATAGACCTCAACGAAGGGAAAAAACAAATATTAGATTGATCCAAGACTTCCATAGCTTCTAAAAAGTTTTCAATTGTAGACGTTCCATCCTCACTTGTTTTGTGGTGTGGTCCACTTGAGCTTGATATCTACCTTAATTTTGAGGCCATGCCATGAAATAATCTCGTAAAATGGATAGATGGTGTAGATGAGAGACATACATTATGGTGAGTCCACAAAGCTTGGTGACGTCAACACGATGGTGTGTGGCACACCACGCAAGTTTTCGTAACAAATTGCTTGGGAGAAATTTAGGACTGTGGACCCCACCTTTTATCCAGCTGTTTTTACGAAACAATACAAACTTTGTTTTGCAAGTTAGTGGTCACTCCCCAAGTATAGGGTTGTGATGTAGTAATAAACTCGGTAAGACCGAGGTCGAATCCCAAGGGACTGGAACTTGCACGTTATCTGAAACTAAGTAGAAATAGAACTAGAATGAGATGAAATCTAAATCGATTGTAATTTGAAGAATAATGATGAAATATTAATCTAAACTGAGAAGAAATTTCAGAGAAGGGAAACTAGGGATTCAGAGGATCCACTTGTAGAGATCAGGGAGATCTTATGCCTGGATTAAAAATCAGAGAAATTAACTGAACTGCCGTTAATGTAGTTTTCAAGAGATGAGAGGTATATGAATTAGAATGGATTCCATCACCAAACCATGCCCAGGAGACAAAGCAAACAACAGAATTAAACTAATTACCAACCGGTCAACATGTTTATGAAGGTTAGGAAAGGGTACCGTCATCCAACCATGCCCAAGAGACGATGGTGAACAACAGGGTTTCCTGACGTCATAAACATAAAAAGGAAAAGGAAATACTTAAAGCCATTGCAGACCCATTGTAATTTCAGTCACAAAGACCGTTAAAGACTAAAAATATTCCCTTAATAATCAAACTAATAACAAATTCAATTCATAATTTAAAACCAAATTAAAAGCATAAAATTGAATCTCCCATCCCACTATAAGCTTCACCTCTTAGCCCTAGCTAAGAGGTTTAGCCGCTCATGGGGAGGCTAAACATCTCTCAAGTAGAAAAAAGAACAAAACATATATAACTTAAAGATTACTCTCTGTGCTCCAACCCGTCGCTTGACTTCCCACAAACAGTAGATGCTCCTCGACCTCCTTCTGAACGCCCCTGCCTCCACGTCCAGACGAGTGATCCCCCACAAATCTCCTTTCTCTCTTCCTTTATAGTTGCTAGAGGTCTGTTGTGTCCCTCCGAAACTGCCTGCGAAAGCATGCGTGTAAGATACGCATCCGAATTTAGTTGCGTGCGTAAGGCTTCGCAAATTACCCGAGCTCCAAAACTCCCCTTCAATTAGTTAGAAAAAATAAGCATCTCTTGGGACGTTTTCGTGAGGTCTACACGATGAACGGATCGGATCCTTCATCCGACCATGGCCGTGATCGCATAATGCCCGCCCGCAAACGCCCATAAGCCGCGTGCGTCCCGGACGCTGAAAGCAGATTTACGGCCGGGGCCGTTGGTGGGGCCCACTTTATTGCCTTTTTTTTCAACATCCACACCGTCCATTGCATTCTTGGAGAAAACCGGTTGGCCATGATCGGTTTGGGTGAGCTTTCGTTGAGAATCATGACGTTTTTCTTAGCACCATCCAACTGCGCGTCTTCACCGTATCTTCATGCATAAAAAGAAGAAAATGGATCAAGATACGGTCGATTCGACCTTCGATTACACAATCAATTGACAGTGCGGATCATCAACATGTTTGATGATGGTGGCCCACTAGAAGTCGATCGCAAGTCCCTATTCGCAAGCTATTTGAATTCGGGCAGGATTCATGCGATCAAACGCAAGTTGGACTCTTTGCTCTGCTCGGTGTACTGTGAGTACACATGCGGTTGGTACACCGGCATCACGAGTGGGGTCCACAGAGATGTCTTCATCTGAATCCAGCCGTCCATTCGTCTTCCCATCTAATTTCAGAGGTTGAGTCCAAAAGTGAAGCATATCCAAAATATCAGGTGGGCCCCAAATCAAGGATATGGGGGATTATCTGTCCGTTGGGTTAATTACAGAGAGATCGAATGGATGAAATTTGACATGTACGGTTAATTTATGGTCCTCAGGCCATGTATGTAATTTCGAGCCAAACGGATGATGGGAACCCTGTGATCTTTCACTCTGTACGTCTTTCAGGCCACTTGAGCTTCAGTTTCTCGTTTTTCTCGGATCTCGGCTGTTGATTTTGGTTCACTGGGGTCCGTCCCTTGCCTCTGGTGTCATCAGAGCGATAAATCCACACTTTTAGTGCTCTTTTACAATCACAACTCCTAAATTCGACCTGTAGCATAAACACGATTAAGTCAGGCTGTTAAATAATATTATATTCGTAAATCCAAGCAATAACTAGGGTCTGATATGCAATATTTGACCCTCAACAGTTAGGCCTGCGCGTACGGACAGCGAATTTGAGGACGAAAATACCCCTCCCTTTCGAAGACGACTGCTGACGCTCCTCCAACCGAGAGTTGTACGAACGACTCAAAAGAGATCAAAGTTACATGGCCCCACAACTATGTATTTATTATATCCACAACGTTCATCCATATTTTGAGATCATTTCAGAGCATTATCCAGAAAAAAAATCATATCCAAAGATCAACTGGACCACACCACAAAGAGCAGAGGGAAAACTGATTTTCACCGTTAAAAATTTTATAGGGCCCACCACTTGATAGTTAGATCTGTCTTATTTTACATCTCAAGCTTAATATGAGCTCGCCAAATAGATGGACGGTTTGGATATAACACAGACCTCATGATGGGACCCACAAAGGCGGTGAGGATTACAACAACAAAATAAATAAATAAATAAAAATAAAAAACCAGGAACCTATAGCTACAGATTATAACCATAGCTATAGCCGTAGCTCCTGATTTTTCGATATGTATCGAAAGCCTTTCGATATATCAAAAAAGGTACCGAACTGTCCAGCGAGTTTGCCTCAAAATTCCTGCAGTTTAGCCATAACTGTAGTCCATTGCATTTTATTAATTTTTTTTTTTTTACATGGAGAACTTTATTCTACCTACATTTTTCTCTAATACATATTTATATAAATATGTATATATAAGCATATAAAATTTGTTTCTCTCTTTTAATTCATTTCTTTGTCTATTTATTCAATAAGCATATCTCCTAAACTAAAATGATTTACTTAACATACCACATATGATTTTGGGGTAGGAGAAGTTAATTTAGCCAACAAACCTAGTTATTTTTCAAGATTCCATTAGGTCGATGGTTGAAAATCCATTTCATTCACTTCGTGGTCAATTTCAATCACTTCGCAGTCAAACTAGAAATTGAGTGGGGCAAAAATGAAATTGAGCGGGGCAAACTAGAAATTGAGCAGGGCCAACAAGAAATTCAACGGGGCAAACATGACATTGAGTGGGGCAAACTAGAAATTCAGCGGGGCAAACATGAATTTCAATGGGGCAAACATGAATTTCAATGGGGCAAACATGAAATTAAGCGGGGCAAACATGAAATTTAGCGGGGCAAACTAGAAATTCAGCGGGGCAAACATGAAACTGAGCGGGGTAAACTAGAAATTCCGCAGGGCAAACATGAAATTGAGCGGGGCAAACTACAAATTGAGTGGGGCAAACATGAAATTGAACGGGGCCAACAAGAAATTCAGCGGGGCAAACATGAAATTGAGCTGGGCAAACTAGAAATTGAGCGGGACAAATATGAAATTCAGTGGGGCAAACATTAAATTCAGTGGGACAAATGATGGGAAATAAAATATATTTGTATTTTCTCCTTATTAATGATTAAAAGACCTTATGAACCAATTAGATGGCAAATAAACATGTTAAGCCTAGAAGCACTAGCCTGTCTGGAGCTCAAAACTAACAGGGCAGTACCTAATCCACCGTTAGACTTTGTTAACATGTCAGCGCCTCAAATGATCGCGTGTTGTACTGGAGAGGGAAGCTGATTGGCTGGTGTACAACTGATGTAGGTATGTGTCGTTGGAAGAGGAGCACTGACGCTCCTCGATCTCCACGTTGTACGAACGATTCAAAGGAGATCAAAGTTACATAGCCACACAGTGATGTATTTATTATATTTAGATTATTTTAGAGCATTATCCAAAAAACTAAATCATATCCGAAGATCATCTGGACCACACCATAAATAGTAGTAGCAATAATGACTTTCACCGTTAAACAATTTGTAGGGCCCATTGTAATGTTTATTTTACATCCAATCTTTTCATAAGGTCACAAACACCTAAATGAAGAGTAAAAACAAATTTCATATTGATTCAAAGCTTCTGTGAGCCCAAAAAGGGTTTCAATGGTAGACATTCAATCCTCTATTGATTTTTGCAGTGTGGTCCCCTTGATAGTTAGATCTGTCTTATTTTTCATCTCAAGCGTTAAGACAAGCTCCCCAAATGGATGTACGATCTGGATATAACATATACCCCATGATAAGACTCACAGAACTCTCTCCCATGGCTACTCCCCTATATAAAATGCATTCGGTCCCTAACACAGACCTCATGTTTGCCCCGTTCAATTTCATGTTTGCCCCGCTCAATTTCTAGTTTGCCCCGCTCAATTTCGTGTTTGCCCCGCTCAATTTCATGTTTGCCCCGCTCAATTTCTCGTTAACCCCGTTCAATTTCATGTTTGCCCCGCTCAATTTTTAGTTTACCCCGCTGAATTTCATGTTTGCCCCGCTCAATTTCTAGTTTGCCCCGCTCAGTATCATGTTTGCCCCGCTCAATTTCTAGTTGGCCCCACTCAATTTCTCGTTGGCCCCGCTCAATTTCATGTTTGCCCCGCTCAATTTCTAGTTTACCCCGCTCAATTTCTAATTTTTCCCTGCTCAATTTTCATGTTTGCTTCGCTCAAAGGAGATCAAAGTTACATGGGCCCCACAATTTTGTATTTATTATATCCACAATGTTCATCCATATTTCGAGATCATTTGGAAGCATTATATATATATATATATATATATATATATATATAAAGAATCATATCCGAAGATCAACTGGACCACACTACAAAGAGTAGCGGGAAAATTGATTTTCATCATTAAAAATTTTGTGGGGCCCACCATAACATATATTTTCCATCCAATGTATTCATAAGGTCATGAAAATACCCCTCCTTTCACGGAAACGGATTGGGTACTCTGCCTGCCACCAGCCAATGGCGAATGGTCGGTGGTCTGAAAATAAAATTAAGCGGGGCAAACATGAAATTGAGAGGGGTAAACATGAAATTGAGCGGGGCAAACTGAAAATTGAGCAGGGCAAACTAGAAATTGAGCAGGGCAAACTGAAAATTGAGCAGGGCAAACATGAAATTGAGCGGGGCAAACTAGAAATTGAGCGGGGCAAACATGAAATTGAGCGGGGCAAACTAGAAATTGAGCGAGGCAAACATGAAATTGAGCGGGGCAAACTGAAAATTGGGCGGGGCAAACATGAAATTGAGCGGGGCAAACTGAAAATTAAGAGGTGCAAACATAAAATTGAGCAGGGCAAACATGAAATTAAGCGGGGCAAACATGAAATGCATGGAATTGACCGTGAAGTGAAGGGGAATCGGTGGGATCGATCGTGAAATGCATGGAATTGATCGCGAAGTAAATGAAATGAATGAAATTGACCGCAAAGTGAATGAAATGGATTTTTGACCATCACCCTAATGGAATCTTGAAAACTAACTAAGTTGGTTGGCTAAAGTAGCTTCTCCTACCTCAAAATCATATAGGGTACGTCAAGTAACTAATTTTGGTTTAGAAGATATTCTTGTTAAATGAATAAAGAAAGAAATGAGAAAAAAAAAAAGAGAGAGAAAAAATTATATGCTTATATATACATATTTATATAAATATGTATTAGAGAATATTGCAGGTAGAATAAAGTTCTCCATGTAAAAAAATAAAAAATAAAATTTGCATAGAGTGGCATAGACTACAGTTATAGCTACGGTTACAATCCGTAGCTATAGGTCCTTCGATATATCGAAGGTCTTTCGATATTATCGGAAAAGTCCAGAACTATCCAGCGAGTTTGCATAAAAATTTGGAATTTTCGATACACTATGGCTACGGATAATAACCGTAGCGATAACCGTAGCCATAGCGGTACCGCCGTTTTTTTTTTTTTTTTTTTATGTTGTGTTGCTTATGTGGGTCCCATCATGAGGTCTGTGTTACATCCATACCGTCCATCTATTTGGCGTGATCATATTAAGTCTTGAGACAAAAAATAATATAGATCTAACTATCAAGTGGACCACACTCTGAAAGGCAGTGGGGAATTGAACGTCTACCATTAAAACCCTTTTAGGGGTTGCAGAAGTTTTGGATCATTATGAAAGTTGTTTTTCCTCTTCATCTAGGTATTTGTGACCCTATGAATGAACTTAGATGGGAAGGATTTCTCACAAACATCACAGTGGGCCCCCTAAAGTTTTCTAATAGTTGACACTCATTCAACACTTTTTCCTGTAATGTGGTACACTTGAGATTTGGATATACCTCATTTTTGGTCTCATACCATAAAATGATCTGGAAAAGTATATGGATGGCATAGATAAAAAGCGTACATCATAGTGGGGCCCACTGACCATACGCCATTGGCTTGTGGCAGGCGGAGTACCCAATCCGTTTCCGTGAAAGGAGTGGTATTTTCGTCCTCAAATTCGCTGACCGTACGAGCAGGTCTAAGTTCCCAGTCAAAGTTTGTATTGTTTCGTAAAATCAGCTGGGTAAAAGGTGGGGTCCACTGTCCCAAATTTCTCATTGCTTGGTATAAAACAGGTCACCGGAGGCGGGTACCGTGTTAACATAACAAAGCTTTGTACACTCCATCATAGTGTATGTGTTAGATCCATGCTGGACATCCATTTTTTCAGATTATTTTAGATCATGATCCAAAAAATAAGTCGAATCCAAAGCTCAGGTGGACCAAACCGGAAAAAAAGTGGGTATTGAATGTCTGCCATTGAAAACTTCTGGAGGCCATAGAAGTTCTGTATGAGGCTGATACTTGCTTTTGCGGTTCATCCATATCCATGTGACTTTATTAACAGTTTGGATGGAAAATAAACATCATTAGATGGCAAATAAACAATATGATGGGCCCTAGGAAGGTTTCAACGGTGGGTGTCATTGCTTCCATAGAGCTTTATGTGGTGTGGCCCATTAAAGTTTTAGATGTGCCTCATTTTCATATGATGTCTTACCATTATCCAAAACAGTGGTGATTATATGCCTATCCTTTAAACCGTTTTGGATCAAGCTGATATTTGCATGTCCCTTCATCTAGGTCCGTGTTATCTTACCAACAGTTTGGATGGCAAACAAACAAACATTGCGGCGGGCCTTATGAAGTTTTTAACGGTGTTATTGAATCACGCAGTTTCCTGTGTTGGGTACCCTTAGGACGGAATCGTTCCATGCAGAGGCTTTGTGGGGCACCGTGATGTATGGGATTTCTCCATGCGGTTCATCCAATTTTTCAGATCATTTAATATAATAATTCAAAAAAAGAGGTGGAATAAAGGGTCAGATGAACCACAGCACAGGATGCTGCAGTGACTGTGATTCCTACCATTGAAACCTCCCTAGGTCCATCATGATTTTTAGTTTCAATCCAACCTTTCACAAGGCCACAGAAACTTGGATGAAGGGAAAACACAAATTCTAAGTTGATCCAAAAATTATGTTGACCCTAAGAAAATTTTAATGGTGGGCGTTTAATCTCCATTGTATAAACCACTTGGTCCTTGGATCTGCCTCGTTTTTTAGCTCATGCCAAGAAATACTATGTAAAAGTGAATGAATCGGGTGGATAAAGCATATGCATGATGGTGGGCTCCACATAGCCCCTGCGTGGACCGATTCAGTCCAAATGAGGGCTGGACGCAATCCGCTTACAACTGGATAGATGTAGTGGATGTCACACAAACATCGCAGCAGTGGGCGCCACGGCATTCCGGTTTCGTGGGCTACAGGAAATCAGGCGCGGATTAGGGACTACCCCGTATGGTCGAAGCTCGGGACAGGCGAGCCCCTAGGGTCACTGAGGGGCCAACGTGATGTATGAATTTTATCCATACCATCAATCCATTTTTACATATTATTTTAAATGATGATCCCAACAACAACAAAGATCCAATGCTTAAATTAACCACAAAATGGGCATTAAATTCCTACCGTTGAAAAATTTTCTAGGCCACATAAATTTTGGATCAAGATAACTGAGATGTAGTTTGCAAATCCAGCCCATCCATTATGTGTGTCCCACTTGAATGAGGGTTTAAACCAAGTTTCAGGCGCATTCAAAACTCAGGTGGGCCCCACCAAGTGCTTTTATATGTTTTAACGGTGTCTTCACATAAGTTTAGATGGTATGGCCCACCTGAGTTCCGTATACGGCTGATTTTCGGGATATCCCATAATTTAAAGGGTACCTATCAAATGCACGGTGCTGATGGTTGAAACACATCACGGTGGGGCCCACACAGCTCAACCTCACGGGAGCTTATAGTCAGCTCCAGCGCATTGTACCTTTTGCCCATATATATATATATATATATATATATATATATATATATATATATATATATATATATATATATATATATATGGGAAAACGTACTATGTGCAAGAGCGTAAAGCGGTCGTCCGTGAGGTCGAGCTGGGGTGGGCCCCACCGTGATTTCGTTCGAAGATCCACACCGTCCACCAGATGCAACGTCCCATTTTGGGGCTGGACAGCTCAAAATCGTTCGTCCACCGTGATCAGGTGGGCCATACCATCTGAAAACATAAGTATACAAGCAAAAACATGTAAAAGCACTTGGTGGGCCCCATCTGAGATGTGGATACCACATAAAAAGTGGTTTAAAATTACTTTCAAGTGAGACACACATGATGGACGGTTTTGATCATGAATAAACCTCTCGAAAGGCCCCCACAACTTGTTTTGAATGTTTCAATGGTGTACGACCCCTCTCCACTTCTGTACGTGGTGTGGCCCACAAAAGTCACAGATTGAGGTGATTTTCAGCCGTGTGGGCCCCACCTGGGATGGTTCATCTGACTGAGGGGGTAGATATTCGAACGGCATCACGGTGGGCCCCACACCAACTCGACCTCATGGACGACGGTATGCGCTCGAGCGCATATTACCTTTTCCCTATATATATATATATATATATATATATATATATATATATATATATATATTCACTTCATCCAGATTTATATGACCATATCAATAAGTTGGATGGAAGATAAACAAAACGGTGGACCTTAAAAAGGTTTCAATGGTGGGCATCTTTATATCCGATGCTTCCTGTGGTGTGGTCCACTTGAGAATTGGATATGCCTTATTTTTGGTGCATTACTCTAAAGTGAAATGGAAAAATGGATGGATGGTGTGGATAAAATTCACACGTAAGGCTAGCCAGGAAATCCTCGTCCCCTGTTTTCGCTGCATACCCGATGTACTCGTACATAGGTCCAGTTCCTGTCGGGTCGTATAGCATCCAAGCGGGACATACGAAATACTTACCTGGGCATTCAATTTTTACCAGTGGACCCTGAGTCGGTGTTTATTACTATTTGTCTATTGCTTCCTAAAAAAAATCTAGCCTGAATGACGGTTGGAATATTCCAACCCTTAGTCTTGACTTATTCTACTGTCAATGTGGACATGTCTCTTTATAAGCCATTGATTGAACGGTGACCATTTTCGTATCTAAAAGATTTTTACTGCAACCTCCACAACGGAGATGACCAGATCAACGGTCTGGATCGCCAAACCATGGACCACAAAGTCTTATGCAATGCGGTTGCATGGAAAAGTACATGGAATCTCTCTTCAAATTCGGACCCGAAGGAAAATGACTAGGCGGAGAATCTTTAGACTGGGTCCACTTATGCATTATGCGTTATATGTTGGTTTTTCCAACGTGTGAAAATCAGTGGTCACTCTTTAACCGTACACATGGCATGGTTGTATGGCAATCCAGGCCATCCTAATTAATGACCAAACTGTGATGGAGCATCACAGAAAAATTGCACTGATAGGATATTATTAACCTCTGATTCTTTCGTTTGAATTTGGACCACTACCCAAGTTTTACTTTAACCATTCATTTATTAGTCACTATTGTTAAGATCGCTTCATCATTGTAATTTTAGATATACGCTCCACCTGCAATGAGACACATAAATTTAACAGTATACCTGCAATGAGACATGCACATAAATTTAACAGTATGGATAACTCTCTACTGGAGCCTCAGGTGATCCTCCTCTTCCTTTTAAACGGTTGTAAACTTTCATAGTAGACTACCGAAAGTTTTTCTATGTGAACGAATAAAACTGGTGCGATCCAACCATGAAGGTAAGGAATCCTTCATTTTCTTTTCCACGAAAGTAGACTGTTGATGTCAAAATCTGGGTGGCTCTCCACTACCTTCCGAACTCCGAACCACTTTAACATCTCGAACTTGTATACTTGGAACAAGCAAAGGCAACCCTGGCTAAGCCAAGGGACCCTCCGATGCCTAAGTCAGGTCAAGGGAATCTGAGTCTAACTGGGAGAGTAGTGTGACAGCACAAGATGTTGCGTACCTATAGCAATGAAGTCTCATTATATTTATACCTGAACATCAGACAGTCTGGGTCTGTTATTCTCAGCACGATTTACTCAATCAACGGGATACTAAGATCATGGAGATATTATCCACAATCCTAGGATCATGTAGCGTATCACGGCCGAAGTAACCGGTCACGTTCACTTATGGTAGTTTTCAATTTCGGCGTGAGGAGCCCATACCTTGCTTCGGGCTTGGGTCGGGTCAGGCAGTCGGATGGCTGGAATATATGTTCTGAGCGTTACACCTATTATGGGCCCAATCCGAGCCGACTACTGGCCTCAGAGTAGGAGCGCCAATATGACTTAACTGGGATTCTTCTTTAGTTGTACTTATCACTTCAGATTCCTGTATGTCCGACTTGATCAGGAAGACACCAGTCCTCGGAATCGTAAGGGGCCCGAATCTTCCCACAACAGAAGCCCCCTACTCTTCGAGGTCAGCTATGAACTCGGAGAGTAATCACATGGAAGAGCAACCGCCTTAAGTGCTGAACCTTCCACATATGCCGATGTCATTACTATTCCAGCATTTGAAGCGCTGCCTCCTCAGGATTTCGCGCCTGCAGGCCGTCCCTTGGTGGACGTGTGGCAATGGTTACAATTCCGAATAATTGCTGAGCCTATGATAGTTTGTCATGTACGCCTGGGGAAGCGTCCAAGCGATGCTTCCCTTGCTCGGGCGCCGTTTCGTATACCGGAGCGTGCTGTACGATGTCAGAACCATACTGTCTGGGAGGGGCCAAGCCAGTAACGAACGACCACGTGTGCTCTGGAGTCAGCTCGCAACGATTCGGCTGCGGCCATCATTTCTTGCCATCAATGCAAAGATTCTATACAGCCTATATAAACTCTCTTCGGAATCGCTCTCCTCACTTGTATTCTTAATTCAAGTGTGTGCTGGAGGAGGCGATTTTCGGTGAAAGCGATTCCGACCGATTTCAAGTTTCTGACAAGGCGATTCCGACCGATCAAACATTCCCAGCAGGAGCAATTTCCGGTGATCGTCCGGTGAGTATTTTTCTTTCCTTGCGCTTCTCTATATTCCTTCCAAGATGTCGTCCGATCTAGAGACGGTCCGGGATTTGAATGATGGCTCCGAGCCGAGGAGCACTAATAATGAAAGAGGGGCATCTAAAGGCCTCTTTGAAGCTGTGCCCCTCTTCCCTCCACCCCGGAGACAGAAGGAGGAAGGGGCTCAGACTCACCGAGCTGGAAGAAAGAAAGTCGAGCGCTCGGATGGAGTGGATCTACTCGAGCCCCACGAGCCTCGGTCACGAGGCACGCCGAGATGCTCCGCGGTGGGCGGGCCTCGGAGGCTGTCTCGGGAGGCTCCGTGCTGACGGAGTCTCAGATGGAGTGGATCTGCTCGGAGTTCGATATCCCGGACACTGTTCTGATAAGGGCACCCAAGGCCCTGGACATTGCTAACGCGCATGCTGAAGGGAAGGTCACCATTTTTCTCTGTGCGCTGCAATGTGGGCTCGACTCCCTTTGCATCCTTTCGTCCGAGCTCTAACAGCCTACCTCGGACTAGCTCCTGAGCAATTCACCCCTAATGCCTGGACGGTGTTGATTTCTTCCTTCATCATCGGTGTAGGAACTAATTGATGGAATATTTTGAACTTGATTATGAAGTTTACTGGGCTTAATTCCAAGAGAAAAACTCCACCCTTAGAATTTTCACATCTATCTGTACCTTGGGGTTGGAGCTCTGAATGTTGATAAATTCACCCCTAATGCCGGAGAGACTCCCAAGCACGATGGTGATTTCTTCCTTCATCATCGGTGTCAAATCAAATCTTCAATGCTAATCTCCGATTGGATTGCTCGTAGGAGTTGAACAAGGACAAGAAAATTTGGACCGTCGGTTAAGCACGGAGCAATGGGACGGTGGAAAATCTTATCTTCTCCAAATGGGTAGGCTTCTCTGCGTCTTTTTATGGAGTAACGATGGGACCCACCCATCACACATGCGAAAGATCGCAAGGGGGGCACGAAATGGGGACGTAATGAATATCCCATCCTCCAACAAGAATTGGAAGAATAAGTGGTTCTCTGACGAGCAATGGGAGGCTCGGGCGGTGTTTTGATTTTATGAGCTCGGGACTCGACGACTCGACGACTCGAGTCCCCACCCAATTTTCCAAACCAGGTCGGACCCTAGACATTCCATCTTTTTTGTGCCCTTCTCTTTTGCTCCAGTCGGACTGAAGCTTTCTTTATCCTTGTAGATTTCCCTAGGGGCACACCGCTCCTCAACTCGGTCCAGAAGAAACGCATTGCCAAGGCTAGGGCGCGATTGGGAGAGCTTCGCTCCTGGTCAAACTTGATCACAGCCGCCAACCTTCACTGGTCCGGGCTTTGTAAGTCCCATCCTCTCCCAACGTCTTTCAGTTAGTTATTCTCTTCCATTCCCTTTGGAGAGGTAAAACTTATTTTCCTGGTTGCTGATTTGTTATTCTTTGTACAGGCATGGCCGAGGCTTCTGGTTCTCGGAGGAGGAAAGCCGCCCCAACGGCAGAGGAGATGTTGAGGGTTGAGTCCCGGACGCAGACCACCGTTCAGAGGAAGCAGGCCGCTCCTCGCAGGGAGGGCCCCTCGGGTCCAGTTTCTGTTGCTGCAGCTCCGGCTACAGCCCTAATTTCTATTGTCACAACTCTGGTTGTGGTGCTCGCCGAGGCCCGAGTCCCAGCAATAATTATTCCAATTCCGGCAATCATTATTTCGACTCCTTCCCTCCCGCCTACCGTCGCTCCCCCTACTGTGGAGGCTCCTCCTGTAGCCCCCGAGCCTTGTATCGCCGTGCCCTCTTCTTCCGAACGGGAGGAGGCTGTTCGGATGGCTGACCACTTGCTATCTCCTCCCGACGTCGAGAATGATCTCAAGGCCGAGGCTCAAGTCTCGACAGGCAGCCGAACCGAGGCTGGAGAAGCAGTGGACTCGGCCTAGGTGGGGACGAGTGGCGGGAGGTTTGAACCAGGCTACCATATGTCTTGCTTGGTTCCCTGAGCTACTAAGCATGCTCTGGAGGAGGAGATAGCCAGCCTCCTCACCAAATCGGACGACTCTTTTGTAAATGACATGGCTTTCGTATTCTACAGGGTATCTTCTTCTACTGTTTCTCAGCTTCCATTTCAATTTTTCTGTTCATGTGCTCATTCTTTCGTTTTTCATTTAGTCCGTCCCGAGGATTCTTTTAACTCGGGAGAGGGTGCGGGACCTGAAAAAGAGGGATGCCTAGGTAGAGGTCCTCAAAACCGAAACAGGGATCTTGCGGGATGAAGCCACTTTTCTCCAACTTGAGCAGGGCGAGCTGCGCCGGTAGCTTGAGGATGGGAAGGCTAGAGAGCTTCAGCTGTAAGGGGTCACGAATGACCTTAAGGCCAGAGAGCTTCAGCTGTAAGGAGTCGTGAATGATCTCGAGGCCTGGTGTGGTGTGGTGGCGGCTTAGCTGACACGAGCCAGGGCCCATGCAAATTTGTTAGCCAAGGAGAATGCTCGATTGGGTGAAGTCCTGGAGCGGACTAAGGCCGAGGAGGCAGAAGAACAGAGCCGAGCCGCCTCCCAAGTAATGGAAGCTCAGCGGGCCGAAGATGAGGCCTCCATGGCTGTGGCGGTGGCCGTTGCGGTAAACGCCTTCAAGGCTTCAAAGGAAAGGGACGTCGAAGCCACCAAGTTTTACAACTGTGGCTTCGATGCTTGTATTGATGCGGTCCAGGATTTATATCCAGACTTCAACCTCGAACCTTTATTGTCCGAAGACACCGGAGAGAGGCCCGTCGAAGATGTCCGCCCGGATCAAGCCCCCGACTCCCAAGCTCCTCCGACCGCATCATTTTTAGTATTACTTGACAGAAACTTGGTTTTTTTTCGTGAAGGATTTTATTTTTGGGTCGGGATGATGATGATTTTTGTGTTAATTAGTAGTTGATTTTTGGATGTTGCCTGCTAGTTGTTGATTGCTGAACCGATTTTCTGATAAGTAGGTTTGTCATTGCTGAGCCGATTTCCCGATGGGTCGGCCCTTTACAATGTTGTCGCGTAGGGCTTTTAATCCTTCCATGGCCTTATCGTTGTTGAGTCCGGGTCCTTAAGGGATCGGCTCGTCCCACAATTGGTGAGGACCCTCCGTTCGTTAGTCGGGTAGTAAGCCGACTCCTCTGTTCGGGAGTCGGGTCACTTGTTGGCTTTTTCCCCCCAATTCAGAGGGGATGCCTTGTAGATTTTTGTGGGGTATGCTCTGACCCCTTCTTTAAGGCATCAGCTCGTATAGTTCGCCCCTGCTTACGAGAGGCAACTTTTTCTCAGTAAATAGTCTGTTTGTGTAGAAAAGAAGAGGCATGAATTTTATTAAGAGCCTTAAAGGCTGGTCGCTCGGAGGTGTACACTTATTGAGAGCCTTAAAGGTCATCACATCAGGGATAGTAGGCTTTTAGGTGCTCGGCGTTCCATGGGTGGGGGACCTAGTCCTTCGGCGTGTATTCTAGAATACCACTGAACTGGGAGCCCAAAATGTTGATAACAAGCGCTTGCTTCACAAACCCCTTTTTGACTGCTATTGCGTAACATCTCCGAGCCTCGCGCTGGTTGCCTCGGAGGTAACCTATTCCACCCTCGGCTGGAAACTTCATCATTAGGTGATAGGTGGAGATGACTGCCCTCATTGCATTGAGAGAGGGTCTACCTAGAATGACATTGTGTACGGATAGTACATTAACAATAAGGAAGTTTACCATAAGGGTGACTTGATGCTTCCCTTCTCTCGCAGTTACTGGGAGGGAGATGGCTCCCTCGAAGATTACTCTTTCTCCAACAAAGCCGTGCAGGGGGGTCTTCACAGGTCAGAGGCGTGACCGTGGAATCCCCATTCTTTCGAAAGCCTTGGAGTAGACCACATCAGCTGAGCTTCCGGTGTCGATTAAGATACGGTACACCTTTTAGTTAGCTATGGTCATAGTAACCACCAGAGTATCGTCGTGCGGATGATGGATTCCACGTGCATCGTCCTCTGTGAAGGTCAGACTGCACGAGCTGACGTAAAGTTCCTTGCTAGCGATGGATGTAGTGTTCGGGACTCTTTCGAGAGTGGGCTTTTCGAGCCCTGTTCGAATCTCCCCTACCGGAGGTGCCCCCAAAGATGGTGCGAATTTCGATTGGTTCTTCCGTGAGGTTGTTCAGTCATTCTTGCATTCGTTCTTCCTTCCGAGTGGTTTTTTCTCCTTTGGTGTATCGTCGCAGATACCCTTTTCGAATAAGGGACTTGATCTTGTCCTTGAGATCCACACGATCATTCGTATTGTGACTGTGGTCCTGATGGAAGCGGCAGTATTTGCATTTATCTGGATGTTCCGTGTCAGCCCTCATGCATACAGGACAATTCAGAAGTTTTTCTCATCGGATATCCAGTAGGATCTGCTTGGTGGATGTGTTGAGGGAAGTGTAGGAACGGAACTTTCCCTTCGATTTTCTGCTCGGACAGTGATCGCGGGGTGCGCGGTCATCTGTCCCCTTGTTGGGTGCTTGAGGTTCCTCGTTCCTTGGCCTCTTCCCTTTTCCAGTCGGCTCGGCCACCTGGATATTCTTGCGGGTATTGGAAAACTCCTCAGCATGGGCGTACTTTTGAGCTCTGGTGACAAGCTTGGCTAGCATCTTTGAAGGATTCTTTCCAATAGAAAAGACAAACTTCCCTTCTTTCAGACCGCTGAATACTACAGAAAATGTCATCTTGTAGTCATAGTCCTCCACTTGTAACGCTTCCTCGTTGAAATGAGCAATGTAGTCCTTCAATGATTCCTTTGGCTCTAGTTTGATAGTGAACAGGTGGGTATTAGGCTTCCGACTCTTTTTACCGCTTATAAATTGGGTAAGGAATGATCGACTAAGCTCGGCGAAGGAACTGATGGAACCGGGTTTGAGCTGACGATACCAGTTCCGAGCAGATCCTGTGAGCGTGATCGAAATTCCCCTACACATCATTGCATCCGTCGCTATCTGAATCTGCATCCATGAGTGATAAGCTTCCACGTGCTCGGATGGGTCTCTGATCCCAGAGTATTGGATGACGGGAGGTATCCGGAACCTCTGAGGCATTACCTCATCCATGATTTCTGAGGTGAAAGGAGGCTCAGTCTCTTCCATCATCGCCTGGACAACAGCGGGGATTAATGACGGCTGTTGTTTCTTTTTCAGCGTCAGAATCTTATTGTTCAGTTCTGCGAACCGTGTTTCCCACGAATCTTTATTTTCTGCCACCATCTCCTGGACGTCTTCTGCTTTGGGAGTTTTCCTTCCCCTTCTCCTTTCTAACTCATGACGAACGTCTGTCGGTGCCAGAGCTGAGGTGACCGAGGTGTTCATCAAAGCGCGAGTTGCTGTGTTCCTGGCTGGAACTCGCGTTTGTGCTTGGGGAGGGTTCGAAGCTGAAGCTGGTGCCCAAGCAGATCGATGTTGAGACCCTTCGGGCCTTATACTCCTTGGCGCAGAGCGGGCTTGTAATACCAGGCAGACAGTTTCGGGAACAGGGTCTCCCTGCTCGGGGCGTGGTTGCAGCTCCCGTTACTACTTCATCTGGTTTATCTCATTGCGCAGGGCTTGTATCTTACTCTGCATAGCTCGATACTTGCTAGCTCGATTGCGAGAGCGTTGAGAAGGTCCTAGAGCTGACTCGGCGTGAAGTAGCGAAGAAGAACGGGTCTGTTTTGGTTCTGTAACCACCGCTTTCTTTTTTCCTCTTACCATAATGCTTAAAAATAAGAACCTGACTTTTCGTATCAGTTTTCCATAGACGGCGCCAAAAATGTTGATGTCAAAATCTGGGCGGCTCTCTACTGCCTTTCGAACTCTGAAGCACTTCAACGTCTCGAACCTGCACACTTGGAACAAGCAAAGGCGACCTTGGCTAAGCCAAGGGACCCTCCGATGCCTAAGTCAGGTCAAGGGAATCTGGGTCTAAGTGGGAGAGTAGTGTGAGAGCATAAGATGTTGGGTACAGTAGCAATGGAGTCTCATTGTATTTATATCTGAACATCAGACGGTTTGGGTCCGTTATTTTTGGCACAATTTACTCAATCAGCAGAATACTAAGATTGTGGAGATATTATCCGCAATCCTAGGATCATGTAGCATATCGCGGCTGAAGTAACCGGTCACATTCACTTATGGTAGTTTCCGATTTCGGCGTGAGGAGCCCATACCTCGCTTCGGACTCGGGTTGGGTCGGGCAGTCAGATGGCTGGAATATATGTTCTAAGCGTTACACCTACTATGGGCCCAATATGAGCCGACTACTGGCCTCGGAGTAGGAGCACCAATATAACTTAATTGGGATTCTTCTTCAATCGTACTTATCACTTTAGATTCCTGTATGTCCGACTTGATCAGGAAGACACCAGTCCTTGGAATCGTAAGGGGCTCAGATCTTCCCATAACATGGACCGTTTACATCATTCAGTGAAGTCTTACGGAGAGTTTTCACGTATGGACACGTCTAAATGGCAAAGGAAGCTGATTGCGTGGTGTGCCACACTACTGACCTCAGTGGTGTGTTAACGTCACTAAGAACTGTGGGCCCACCATGATGTATGTGCTATATCCACACCGTCCATCCATTTTTGAGATAATTTTAGGGCATAAGACCAAAAATCAGTTAGATGCAAAGCTCAAGTGGACCACACTGCATAAAGCAGTGGAGATAATGACATCCACCCTTAAAATCTTCCTGGGACCACAAGTTTCGGATCAAGCTGGCATTTGTTTTTCCCTGCGTACAAGTCTTTGTGACCTTATGAAATGGTTGGATGTGAAATCAACATTATGGTAGACCCTAGGAATGTTTCAACGTTGTGTCTTTGTGTACACTGCTTTTTCTGGTGTGGTCCACTTGAGCTTTGGATCTGCCACATTATTTAGCTCATGCCTTTAAATGATCTCGCGAAATGGATAGACAGTGTAGATAGATCACATATACATTATGGTGGGGTTAACAGAACGTGGTGACATCAATACACCACCGAGATCATGCAATGGGTTCATGGTGTAGACAACAGTAACTTGGTAACTTGGGGAAGTCACTACACCATCGTGGTCATGCAATCGGATACCAATGGCAAATGGGTTGGATGAGGCCGGGAGGACTGATCTTCCTAATAGACTTTGTGCTGTCGGCTGTTCTAATATGAATACGCACGCATGTTTTTCATTGGGCTATATTGATATTTTAATGCTACTGTTTTTGCATGTGGAAGTGTTTATTTGGCCATGATTGGTTATCATAGTATGCTGTGGCCAATACGCAATCGATAAAGAGTTTGGTCCTCTCCATGCCATGCATGGACTATTGTGTCAGAACAAAGGAGTAATGAACATTGAGATTCATATTTTTGTAGCTTCAGTTGAATCTTACATTTGATGAGATGTTTTGATGAAGGATACACATCATATTGGCCCAAAAATAAAAACAACTTATATTTGGCATTCCGTCTCCGTTGTTCCTATGATGTCGCCCACTTGAGTTTGGATCTGCCTGATTTTTTAGTCACAAGGTTTAAAATGGAGCATCAAACCTCTTTTATTTGTTTATTTATTTATTTATTTATTATAACACACACACACCATCACACACTCACGCCATGGTGGGATTTCACCACCTATGGGTACTCGAACCCTCAACCAGGTGTTGAAACTCCTAAGAGTACTCTACCACCGAAGTAAGAGTAAGGACCCAATGGAGCATCAAACCTGATGGATGGAACTGATCTCACATATACAATATGGTGGGGCACAAAAAAAATTGGTTGTTTTACCCACTATGTAAAAAAAATGTTAACATGATTCATGTCCTCCCAAACCCTAAACTTCACTTGCCATGGTTTTTCTCTCTATTTTTTGGCCATTTTTTACTCATAATGACAATTCTCTTTCTTAGTTATTTCTTAGAATATATATATATATATATATATATATATATATATATATATATATATATATATATATATATATATATATATAGCCCCTTTTTGTCTCTATTTCTCATACATCTTGTCTCGTAATGACAAATCTCTTTCTTAGCTATTTCTTGGAAAATGATATGGCACGTTAATTTTTTTTCTCTCTATTTCCCACCCATCTTCATCTCATGATGACAGATCTCTTTGTCAGCTATTTTCTCGTAATAGGATATGGCCCATAAGTAGTTACGAATGAATTGACAATTTCAATTATAACTGATTTGATATATTCCACATTCATAAGAGTGCACTTATGTTTCTAATCCACCCCACGAATATGATATTTACTGTCATTTCTAATACAAATATAGATTCTATCATTAAGAATAGAAATAATATATATCAATCATTAATTTAGACGGTTGATACCCTTGACTTTTGATCAAAATGGTTTTACTAATTTTGAAAATTTTTACTTTCTTTTTACTTTTTTCTTTTTTCTTTTTGATGAGGGAAGGATGTGAGGTAGAGCACTGTCTTCCTCAGGGGGGGTTTCTCTGGACTTCTCACAGAGAAGCCTCGAATCCACGAGGAAAAGAAAATAGAAATAATTCTAAGAAATTTGAAATAATTTGATTGATGATGAAAAATGAGATTACAACACTTAATTTAAATAAGGCTACAAACCCTAGGGAGAAGTTTCGGAATCAAACTATAACTAAAACTCCTAGAAATCATGACTTACTATAAATAGTAAACTTACTATTTATAGACGATGGTGATTTCCATTAGACCTCATGGTTTTCAGCCAAAAATAGTACATGTCCTATTTGGCTCAACCATGCTATTCTCCTAATTATTCTAAGCACTTTTCATGTTTGGCGTAACTCCTACATCCCAACGGATGAATAGTTATACTAAAACTAAAACTTACTATAAATAGTAAAAAAGAAATTAAAACAGGAATTCGACCGTCGATCTGAACGTATTTCAAAATTTTGGCACGGGCAACCCGACATATCAGGTTAGGTGGCTAAAGTAGCTCTTCCTAACCCAAAATCATATATGGTATGTCCGATAGCTCATTCCGGTTTGCGAGATACATTCGTTTTAAGTTCTAAAGGTCCAGATCACTTCTATCATTAATCAGTCCTTTTTTTATCCATCTTGGCCATGAAAATGTCTATGACCCGCTCTACATCACTTTTTTATTTGAATATGGTTAGAATTTGTAGTATCTATATGGAAGATATACTTTTAAAGTTATGAGTTTTAAAGTGGCTTTTGAGGTTTGAAAAGTCACACCTTTTATGTTGTCGAGAATTGGACATCGTGTGTGGCCCGTGTTCGAGACAACGAATGGAGAAGAAAATGGTTTCCGATTGAGATAAGTTTGGTCCATTGGAAATTTCATCGAGTTTAGTTTCACCCAAGATTTGTTTCACCACAATCCAAGTTATAACGAGGGAACTTTATTCCCAAAAATAAAATTATATGTTGCTTGTGATTAAGGATAGCTCAACTGTGTTGTGGACCCTATTGATAGACCAAGTGATGTCAGATTGTCTTGATTCCAAGCTTGGATCGTAGGTTTTCGAGTTAGCTTTTCAATGAGTATAAGTTCTCCTTGATCTGACCGTTGACAAGTAAGATACGACCATTTTACCAAGATTGCTTCATGCAGAGTATGAAGTGTTGGAGTTGAGTGAAGTGTGTGATGTGAGATAATGGCATGGCATAACGACCTTGTTTAGTGGATGTTAGCTATTATTTAATTGTCAAATAATGCATATATGGACCTATCAAAGAGTGTCACTGTAGACACACCATCTAGGGCTGACAAGTTGATCAGAGTGCTATATGAACCCCACAGAACCCTGAAAATCTAGGCAAACCCAAGCCCAAGCCTAGACATAGTAGCCTTTAGGACCACAATAAAGCATAATCAAGTGAACCAGATGGGAAATGCCACCCCATATGGGGCCCCTGTAAAAAATAGGGCTCATCCGCGTGTCAGGCGAAGCATAATATGTTATCCGCAACGTGGATTCTTGTAATTTTTTATTACGGGTTAGATGGGGGTGACAAATCAAACCCCGCCTTGAAAACATCACTTAGGCTAAAATGACCCATCTCCCTTGCTTTTGCCCAAAATTACACCCCTTGTCATCCGATCCAACCATCTGCATTGCACCACGTGGCAGATCCATTTGAACACCCAATCTCAACCCTTAAAGCCTTCACTAACCCCAAAACTTTTCATAAATCACCAAAAAGCCACTCCAAAATCCTGTAAATACCTCCATTTCACTTCATTTCCAAACCATCTTCCATCTTCTATCACTCACTGTTATTAATAGAAGCTTAAGGAAGAAAAGAGTGAAAGAAGAAGAGTGGGATCTAGCTCATCCATCCACCAAGGAAAGAAAATGGGTATAAAGAGAGGACTCTAGCCCATGTAAGCCGAACCGAGCCTAGCCCTTAGCTGTTTGAGCCCCCCAAAAGATCATTCCAATCCACTCCAATTAACCCTCGCAATAACCCGTCCACCCTCTTGCTCGACTCTTATAAACTCCATTCTTACTTGCATTTGCATTGTGCATCATCATCTTCACTCTGTCCGAGCCCTTAAAAGGTCAATCAAAATTCCTTGAATTGATCCTTGTGACAAATCTGTCCACCCCTTACCCTCTCGGCCTACGCAAGCAACTGGTCAACTACATTCTTTCATGTATTGGCATTTGCATCATCGTCTCTCTCCTTAGCCACCTTTCTTCTCTAGTATATTTGAGTGTGAAAGGACGAGCTATAGATGTCTTAAAGGGGGGAGGGGGCTGAATAGGACAACACCAAATAATTTGCTATAATGCGGAATAATGAATCAATTAAATATAAAATTGCAAAGTATTGACTCCTTGATACCAAATAGTTCATAGGACAACCTTTCACCTAAAAGATTTAGGTAGGACAATCTTATGTCACGACGTCTTTAAAATCAAAAACTCAAACTAATTGCAATAAATAAATAAAGCACAATAACTCAAATAATAATATCCAATCACCACAATGCACAAAAGAGTTATAGCGGTTCGGTGCCTCAATGCAACCTACTTCACTCCCAAATTTACTACCCTTGCAATTTTGGCTTTCCACTATTTCAAGGTTTTCAAGGTTCACCTTAACAACCTTATACAGTTACTGCGATTTTCAACGGTTATCATAATCAAACCCACTTTGTGATTTTACGAGGTCACCACAAACAAACCCGCTTTATAATTTTACGGGATTACCATAAACAAACCCGTTTGTAATTTTATGGGCTCACCACAAACAAACCCTCAGAGATTTCCAGGCTATCTCAGAAAAATCCAAAACTGAAGTAATTAAAAACCAATAGTACTTATCTTAGATTTGGCGAGTCGAAGTCGTAGCTGTAGCTTTGAGTGCAGCGATCTCCGTCTTGGGATATTGATAAAACTGATGTATGAGTTCAACCTAAAGAGATACAAAGGGATTTAATAGTTTTCAATTGAATGAATGAAACCCTATTGGTGTAGATTCAATTCTCTTTCTTCTCAAAGTAGAGTATAGATTACTCTTATCAAAACAATTAAAACTAACTTTGAAAATGAGAATAGAGTAAGCTAATAATAAAATATGAATTACAACACAAATAGCTTAAAGAGGCTTGAGAGATCTTTCTTTACAACACAGTAAAAGTAAATGAATTTTCGTGATTTAGAATATAAGAGAAAGTCTCTATGTATAGTTAAGAATCCGTGTAGTTCGGCTGGCCTAAGATTTGGTTCGGCTGGCCTAACTCCAAAGATCACGTTCCAATCAGAATATAAAAATCGCGGGATAAAATCTTTCAAACTTCGGCTAGCCTAGCTAAGCCTGTGTTTGGTTTGTTTGTTTGAACACCCGGCCGTCATTGTCCTAATCTCAAGTTCGGCTAGTCTAAGTAGCCTGGATTCTGAAATCATTCCATTGCTGGAAATTTGACTGAACTTCCTTGGGCTAGCCGAAGTCAAGTTCGGCTAGCTGAGACCCATCTTAGGCTGGCCAAACCTACCACAAATTTTGATCTTATGAGATCTGATTTTATTCGAATGTTACATGGTTAGTCCAAGTAGTTAGGCTGGCCGAACCAGACTTTGGGCTGGCGTAACTAGAGTGTGTTTAACATAAAATATTTTTCAAGATATGCATGAGTGAAATATACTTATCCTATGGTCCAACTAGGTTTATATTACCTGTAGGTTGACTCATACGAAGTGTTCTAAACTTCGAACCATTGCTTTGATCTTGCATTGAGATGTTGAATCTTCTTTCTAGGTACTTGATCGAGTTGATAGATTGTCTTCAGTAGAGCTTGCGATCGTAATCAGACTACGAAATTTGACAAACAAATATGTGCTTTAATTATAAGCACTTACAATCTCCCCCTTTATCAATTTCATGACAAAACAACAATACAACTCAACACAATATATTACAACATCTCAAACAACACAAATCTTTTGAGTCAACACTAATAATCTTGTTACTCCCCCTGAGATCATGCATCTGTATCACTCCCCCTGAGTACGTAGTCATATTTGCACAAATATAAGTCATAGAGTGCATGCAAATATGTGTGTGCTCATAAGAGAAATGATGATCTCATATCCATCTCACATTACAAAAATATAATATTTCTCCCCCTTTTTCTCAGACGTTGACAAATGAAGAAGCAATCAATGAAGCACAATAGATATAAGGAGCAAAAAACATAAGGATTGAATAACATAAAATAAGCATAGCATAGTGTCATATCCATATGTATGTTAGTAAGAGTAAAAATATAGCAAGTTATTACAGACCAAGAGTTTAAGAAAATCAGTCAGAACTGAACGAGGATGGTGTCGGCATGTCAGGATCATTAATCCTTAGACTCCTGTTGAAACGATGAAAGTACTTTTTCATGTACTTCATCTGTTGTTTCTGAGAGACATACAGGTCATCCACCTTCTTTTCTAAATTATCCAACCTCTCTGAGAACTTTAAGGGCTGGAAATCAGAGTCATCGGTATCATCGGTTTCTTCTAGATCTGCAAATATATCATCCATGTTCACATCTTCTTCAGGAATACCTTCCTGATGTCCTCGCTGCTCAGGTCTTAACTCAAGTTGCATCATGTTGATATTAGCATTACCAAATGGGAGCTGAAACTTCGGTGCTTCAGTTACAGGGAGTTGAACATTGATTTGGGTTTGTGTAATCCACTCAATCCATCATTTGTGTCATATCGTATTAACATTTAATCCCAAAAAATCAGGCCCATTCATAACGAAGCGGATGAGCTATTGACAAGTTGAGTAGTGAGGCTGGCTACTGAAGTGACGTCACCAAATTTTGTGGGCCTACCATGATGTATGTTTTGTATCCGTACCATCCATCCATTTGGAGAGATCATCTTAGTGCATGATTCAAAGAATGAATTAGATCCAAAGCTCAAGTGGACCCACCATAAAAAATAGTTGGGAGAGCAATGCCGACCATTAAAAACTTCTATGGGCCACAAAAGTTTTCGATCAAGTTGATATTTGTGTTTTCCCTACTTTCATGTCTGCTTTAACTTATGAACAGGTTGGATCTTAAATAAAAATCATGGTGGACCTTAGGAAGGCTCCAACGGTGGGCGTCACTCTCCCCACTGTTTTCTATGGTGGGGTCCACTCCAACTTTTGATCTACCTTATTCTTTGGATCATGCCCTAAAATGATCTCTCCAAATGGATGAACAATGTGGATACAACACATACATCAGAATGGGCCACAACACTTGTGACATTACTTCAATAGCGGCAAGTCTCGCTACTCAACCTGTCAGTAGCTAATCCGTGTCCCTGATGTTACATCAGAATTTATGGTGGGCCTCATAGACCATTCAATTTAAATTTAGATTGGCCTTTATAGAAGTGACTTTCGCCGTGGAAATCCAAGCAGAATAATCTACAATGGAGGTGGATTTGGTGATGACAGGAAACACTGGCTTCTGTGAAGCCCTAACCATAATCAAGTCTCAGGTGGACCACACTACTTCGAAAAAGTGATGATTGAATACCCACCATTAAAAAAGTCATAGATCAAGTTGATGTTTGTGTTTTCCTTTTGTCGACGTCCATCTAACTTTACCAATAGGTTGGATCGAAAACAAACATTATAGTGGCTCCGGGAAGTTTTTAATAGCAAGCATTCAATCACCATTGTTTCCTGTGAGAATTGAGCACTGTAGACCCCACCGTCTTTTCCAAAAGCTACCAAAATTTTACATTCTCAAACTAAACCATTCTGTACGGACATACTATCTGCAGACGACAATACCCTTGACCTATAGCTATGGATTATAACCGTAGCCATAGGATAACATGCAAATCAACGGATTCACCTCGCAGGATTTCATGATTGGATCGTTGAGTTTCATGTTTTCCAATGGCTACGGTTATAATCCGTAGCTATAGGTTTCACAGTGCCACCCTACTACAAGGGTATTTTCGTCTGCAAATAGTCAGCACAGAATGGTTTAGTGTGAGAAAGTAAAGTTTGGGAGTGTTCAAAAAAGATGGTGGGTAAAATGTGGAGTAAACAGTGGTCAATTTCTCCTATTTCCTGTGGTGTGGCCCACCTGAGATTTGGATCTGCCTCATTTCTGGGTTTCCGTCCTAATATACGCAGGAGAAACTGATAGATGAAATGGATGTCACACGGAAGGAGAGTACCCCGCAGAGACGGATTCGGGTTACATGGGCTACAGGATATCCGCCTTTTGTTTCCGCCTTAGACCCGATCAAATAGTAAAGAGAAATTGACGAGAAATTTCCAACTGTACGACCCATTTATGGTCCACCAAACTTTTTAAGCCCACTTGCTTTTTACCTCCGAAGAATACTCCCCGGATGTACGGACAACTTTTCACATTACAAAAATGCCCCTGCTTTTCAAAAAAGCAAGTTTTGAAAGCTGGGTTTCCTATGGCCATGGATTATAACCGTAGAGATAACCGTAGCCATTGAAAAAGAAGTAGGTAGTGAGACAACGAGTTGGGGTCGATCGGGTCAGGCTGTTTTATGGATGCACTTTTTTTTTCCACATGGAGAACTTTATTCTACCTACATTCTTCTCTAATACATATTTATATAAATATGTATATATAAGCATATAACAAAAAAATTCTCTTTTTTTCATTTCTTTCTTTATTCATTTAGCAAGAATATCTTCTAAACCAAAATTAGTTACTTGATGTACCCGATATGATTTTGGGGTAGGAGAAGCTACTTTAGCCAACTAACCTAGTTATTTTCCAAGATTCCATCAGGTCGATGGTCAAAAATTCATTTCATTCACTTCACGATCAATTTCATTCATTTCATTTACGTCGCGATCAATTCCATGCATTTCACAGTCAATCCCGGCAATTCCCTTTCATTGCATGGTCAATTCCATGCATTTCACAGTCAATTCCCTTCACTTCACGGTCATTTCCGTTCATTTCACGGTCAATTCTGGTGATTCCGTTTGGATTCACGGTCATTTCCATGCATTTCACGGTCAATTCCGGTGATTCCATTTGGATTCACGGTCATTTCCATGTATTTCACGGTCAATTCCCTTCACTTCACGGTCATTTCCACGCATTTCATGGTCAATTCACTTCACTTCACGACCATTTCCATGCATTTCACGGTCATTTTCGGCAATTTCGTTTACATTCACGGTCATTTCCAAGCATTTCACGATCAATTCCCTTCACATCACGGTCGTTTCCACACATTTCACGGTCAAATCGCTCCACTTCACGGTCATTTCCATGCATTTTACGGTCAATTTCGACAATTTTGTTTGGATTCACGGTCATTTTCATGCCTTTCACGGTCAATTCCCTTCACTTCACGGTCATTTTCACGCATTTCACGGTCATTTCCATGCATTTCACGGTCATTTTCGGCAATTCCGTTTGGATTCACGGTCATTTCCATGCATTTCACGATCAATTCCCTTCATTTCATGGTCATTTCCATTCATTTCACGGTCAATTCCGATGATTCCCCATCACTTCACGGTCAATCCCTTCACTTCACGGTCATTTCCATTCATTTCAGAGTCAATTCCGGCGATTCCCCATCACTTCGCGGTCAATTCCATGCATTTCATGGTCAATCCCAGCGATTCCCCTTCACTTCACGATCATTTTCATGCATTTCACGGTCAATTCCCTTCATTTCACGGTCACCATAACATTTATTTTCCATCCAATCTATTCATAAGGTCACAAAGACCTGGATGAAGAGGAAAAACAAATTTCATGATGATCCAAAACTTCTGTGACCCCTAAAAGTGTTTCAATGGTAGACGTTCGATCATGCACTGCCTTTTACAATGTGGTCCACTTGATAGACGTACGAGTTCGCCAAATAGATGGACAGTTTGGATATAACACATACCTCATAATGGGACCCACAAAAAGCAGTGGGGATTATAACAAAGAAAAAAAAACAGCCAGCGAGTCAGGGTTGACTGGGTTGGGACCCGGTTGACCGGGTTAATGGCTACGGATTATAACCATAGCCATAACCGTAGTAATTCCCACCGCTATAGTTATAATCCGTAGCCACTGACCCAGTCGACCAGGTCCCAACCCGATCGACCCCGACTCGCTGGCTGAAATGCGCAAATTGCTACACTGTCGCAGCACTACGGTTATGGCTACAGTTATAATCCGTAGCCATTGACCCAGTTGACCGACTACCGGCCGAAAATGCGTGAGATCGCCGCACCGCCGCAAAGACTACGGTTATAATCCGTAGCCATCGACCCGGTCCGACCAGTGTTCCCACTTGGTCGACCCCACTCGCTCGGTTTTTTTTTTTTTCCTGTTATAATCCCCACCGCTTTTTGTGGGTTTAATTATGAGGTATGTGTTATATCCAAACCGTCCATCTATTTGGTGAACTCGAATTAAGGCTTGAGACCAAAAATAAGATAGATCTAGCTATCAAGTGGACCACACGGTAAAAAGCAGTTGAGGATTGAACGTATACCATGAAACCCTTTTAGGGGTCACGGTAGTATTGGATCATTATGAAATTTGTTTTTCCTTTTCATCCAGGTCACAATGACCTTATGAATAGATTGGATGGAAAATAAATGTTATGGTAAGCCCTACAAAATTTTTAACGGTGAAAATCAATTTTCCCGCGGCTAGGTGGTGTGGTCCAGTTGATCTTTGGATATGATTTTTATTATTTGATAATGCTCGAAATGATCTCGAAATATGGATGAACGTTGCGGAGATAATAAATACATAACTGTGGGGCCATGCGACTTTGATATCTTTTGAACCGTTCGTACAATTCGGAGTTCGAGGAGCATCAGCGCTCGTCTTCGAGCACCCGGCGATCAGCTTCCGGAAGGAAAAGCAGGGGCATTTTCGACCTGAGAAATGGGGCTGTACAGCTGGGGAGGTAAAAAGCAAGTGGCTTATAAAGGTTGGTGGGCCATATATGGGTCGTACAGATGGAAATTACCCGAAATTGACCACTGTAAACTCACAAAATACTTACAAGGGCTTCCAATTTTTACAAAGCCGTCCCTAGGCCGGTGATCAAGACCATTGATCAGTTGCTCCCAACTGTGGATGGACCGTCCCGCAAAAAATCTAGACCGTATGATGATCCATCACATGGATAATGGATGGCAAACTTCCAAGGTTGGAATATCCCAACCCTTCCATATTGACCTGTTCTACTACACTGTGGACATGTCTCTTTCTAGGCGATGAATGAACAGTGAGTATCTTCCAATGGTTTGGGTCGACAACCCACATGTCACCAGTCTTATGCATGTGCAGACTCTACAGTTACATGGAAAAGTACCGATGAGTTTCCGACAGGAACGAAAATGACCTTAGCAAAAACGGATCTTTACACTAGATCTACTTGTGAACTAGGATTTATGTTGGTTTTCTACCGTGTGAAAATTGGTGGTTACTCTTTGATCGTGCACATGGCATGCTCGTATGGTAATCCAGACCATCCTAATTACTGACCCAACTGTGTATGGAGTATCATGGAAAAATTACACTGATAGGATATTATTAACCATCTATTTCTTTCCTTTGAACTAATAACATTCTTGTTTTACTTTAACCAACCATTGTTTAATCACTATTGTTAGGAGCACTTGATATATGCTCCACCTGCAACGGGACACATAAGTTTAACAGTATGGATAGCCATCCACTAAGACCACACGTGAGGATGACGAGTCTTCACCTCATTTTAAATGGTGCTAAACTTGCATAGGACTCCACCGAAATTTCTTCTTCCAAGAAAACGAAAATAAACTAAGAAAGCTAATGGAGGTCAGTGATCCTTCATTTTCTCATTTACGGACGTGACCATCTGCATCATTCAATGAAGTCTTCCTTTTCCAGAGAAATGAAAATAAACTAAGAAAGCTAGTGGAATCCAATCATTAAAGTTTAGTGACCCCTCGTTTTCTTCTCTATGAACGTGACCATCTGCATCATTCAGTACTGAAGTCTTCCTTTTCCAGAGAAATGAAAATAAACTAAGAAAGCTAATGGAATCCAATCATTAAAGGTTAGTGATCCTTCATTTTCTTGTTCATGAATGTGACCATCTGCATCATTCAGTGAAGACTTCCTCTTTAGAGAAACGAAAATAAACTAAGAAAGCTAATGGAATCCAATCAGTAAAGGTTAGTGATCCTTCATTTTCTTGTTTATGAACGTTGTTATATTTTGTTTTAAAATATTATTAAATTTGAATTTTCAAATTTTTGGTGATTTCCCTCCACATTTGAAAAGTTGTGGTACTTTTGTGTTGTGGGTTTTGTCCCACATCGGATTTGACAAAGTAAACTATCTTGTATATAAGATAGTCTTTTTGCCTAGGGCTTGTGCCCCTCTCAGGGGGCATGTGAATTTGGTCCTGTGGGGGGGTTGAGTCAACTCAGCACTTTCGGATTAAACTGCAAGTGGTTCAAGCCCGCATACAGTGAGTGCACAGCTGGGACCGGGTCATAGTCGTTGTATCCTGGAGGTCGATTGTTCTGGAAACCTGTTGGACTTGGGACGCTGTCCAAAGGGAGTAAATTCGATTTCAAGCCGAGTGACTCAGTCACGCCTCGACTCAATACAATAAGTTCTTTTTTCTCAAAACTTTTATTTTCTTTTTTGGTTTTCGATTTTAAAGTCTATTTAATTCAACCAAATATTCCAACAATTTTGTAATCGAATTGTTGAATTATATAGACTATGGCTACAGTAACTGTAAATGCTTCTGCTGAGTTAGCCAAAATCGAACCGTTCACTGGACAATGTTTTAAACGGTAGAAACAAAAACTGATGTTCGCTTTGACCACCCTGAAAGTTTTATACATACATTTTATTGAATCATTTACTATAGATCCAGCAAATCAAACTGAAGTAACAGATGAAAATAATTGTAAAAACTATATTCTAAACTCTTTATCCAACGATCTGTATGATGTGTATGCTTCTTACGCGTCCGCTAGAGACATATGGACTGCTTTGGAAAAGAAATACATATTGGAAGATGCGGGCGCTAAGAAACATGCAATTGCTAATTTCCTTCATTATGAAATGACAGACGATAAACCTGTCACAAATCAGATTCACGATTTTCAAAGTCTAGTTCACGAACTATCGACAGAAGGAATTAAGTTGGATGAAGTGTTTCTTTCAGGAATACTAATAGAAAAGTTACCACCCTTCTGGAAAGAATATAAGAATAGAATGAAACATAAAAAGAACAGTGTTTCTTTAGAAACCACTATCGTATATACGAATAGAGGAGGCCAATAGAATCAGAGACCAAAAAAAAATAGAAATGAGATAGATTCAAAGGCGAATCTTGTGGAATCAAGTCGGCATAAATAATAAGAAAAAGGGCAACTGTCATAACTGTGGCAAACTTGGACATTACGCAAATGAATGCAGGCTCAAAAAGAAGAATGCAAACAATCAATTCAAGAAAAAGGAAAACTGCTACAACTGTGGAAAGTCTGGGTATCATATTAAAACCTGCACGCTTAAGAAAAATAAAGATAAGCCGCAGGCTAATCTTACAAAAACAGGCAATGAGTCTGACATGGTAGTAACTGTGGTGTCAGAAGTTTTCCTGATAAACAACTTGGAGTGGGTACTAGACACTGGTGCAACTAGGCACGTGTGCAAGGATCGTAGCATATTTACCTCCTACGAAGTATCAGGAGATGATGAACAGGTGTTCATGGGTAATGCTAGAACGTCTCCAATTATAGGGAACGGGAAAGTACTTCTGAAACTCACTTCTGGAAAGACTCTGATGTTGAATGATGTCCTACATGTACCCGACATTAGACGAAACTTGGTCTCTGGTTCGCTCCTCAATAAGGCTGGTGTTAAGTTAGTATTTGATTCAGATAAACTTGTAATGACCAAGAATGAAACTTTTGTTGGTAAAGGATACTGTTGTGATGGTTTATTCATTGTAAATGTATCCAATGATAATAATAAGAAGACATCTAGTTCTGTTTATATTGTTAAACCTTTTTATCTATGGCATAGTAGATTAGGTCATGTGAATAAAGTATCTTTGAAGAAAATGAAAAGATTAGGTTTATTACCTAATATATCTAATGAAGAATTCGAAAAATGTGAAACATGTATAGAATCAAAATTCATTAGAAAACCTTTTAAACGAATAAAAAGATCATATGTTCTATTAGAGTTAATACACAGTGACTTAGGTGATTTTAAAAATCACATGTCTAGAGGTGGAAAAAGATATTACATAACTTTTGTAGATGATTACTCTAGGTTCACTAGAGTCTATCTGTTAAGAAACAAAGATGAAACTTTAGATGCTTTTTCTAAATACAAAATTGAAGTTGAAAATCAATTAAATATAAAAATTAAAAGACTCAGAACCGATAGAGGAGGAGAATATGAATCTTCTCAATTTAGAGAATTATGTGAAAAGAATGGAATAGTTCACGAAACTATAGCTCCTTATACACCAGAACAGAATGGAATAGCAAAACGTAAGAATAGAACCCTAAAAGAGATGATGATGCCATTTTAAATAGTTCGGGCTTACCCTCAAATATGTGGGGAGAAGTAATTCTATCTGCTTATTATATCCTAAATACGATTCCTTCTAAATCTTCTGAACAAACACCTTATGAACTTTGGAAGAATCATGTTCCTAGTTACAAATATATTAAAGTGTGGGGGTGTCTTGCTAAAGTAGGATTGCCTGAAACTAGGAAAAGAAAATTAGGTTCTAAAACGACTGATTGTGTATTTATAGGTTATGCACAAAACAAGTGCAGCTTACAGGTGTTTCTAGTTTTAAAAACTAAGGACAATATTCTAGATCCTAATACAATTATAGAAGCTAGGGATGCAGAGTTCTTTGAGAACGTATTCCCTATGAAATCTAAATCTATAGGAATAGAGGAAGTCAATGAATCAGATATTGCGTCTACTAGTAAAAATATTTACGAGAAAGTAGTAGAAGAGATACAACCAAGAAAAAGTAATAGGGTTAGAAGAGAAACTAACCTAGGAGATGGTTTTTTCACATTCTTAGTAGAAGATGATCCTACAACCTATACAGAAGCTATTAATTCTCCAGATGCAACCTTTTGGAAGGAAACAATAAATGAGTTGGAATCTATAATATCTAACAATACTTGGGAACTTGTAGACCTACTACCTGGAAACAAACCAATAGGCTGTAAATGGGTGTTTAGAAAGAAACTAAAATCAGATGGAACTATTGATAAGTTTAAGGCTAGGTTGGTAGCAAAAGGCTTTAAACAAAAGGAAGGAATAGATTACTTTGATACATATTCCCCTGTAACTAAAATTACATCAATCAGGGTTTTAATAGCGATAGCCTCCATATATAAACTGGTGGTACACCAGATGGACGTTAAGACAGCTTTCCTAGACGGATACTGAGAAGAAGAAATATATATGCAGCAACCTGAGGGTTATAAGATATCAGGTAAAGAAAATAAAGTATGTAGACTAGTTAAATCACTATATGGTTTAAAACAAGCTCCTAAACAATGGCATGAAAAGTTTGATGGTGTTTTAAAATCAAATGGTTATTATATTAATGATATAGATAGATGTGTATATAGTAAAAGTTCTGGAAATGATTATGTTATTATATGCCTTTATGTTGATGACATGCTTATTTTTGGAACTAGTATTAAATTAGTTAATGCAACTAAGAAATTCTTGTCATCTAAGTTTGACATGAAAGATTTAGGAGAGGTTAGTGTAATCTTAGGTATTGAAGTAACCAGGAAAAATGGTATTATTATATTATCACAATCTCATTATATTGAGAAGATATTGAAAAAGTTTAACCATTTTGATCAAGCTTACTGTCAAAGATTCTTATGATTATAGTGTGACTCTCATGAAGAATAAAGAAAATAGTGTCTCAATTGGAGTATTCCAGAATAATTGGTAGCCTCATGTATTTAACAAACTGCACTAGACTAGACATAGCTTTTGCAGTAGGAAGGCTAAGTAGATATATACATAACCCTGGAAAAGAGCATTGGAATGCCTTGTCTAGGATTTTGAGATACCTAAAAGGCAGTATAGCCTATGGTTTACATTATAATGACTATCCTGCTGTATTAGAAGGATATAGTGATGCTAACTAGATCAGTGATTCAGATGAGACAAAATCTACAAGTGGATATGTCTTCACTTTGGGTGGAGGAGCGGTCTCTTGGAAGTCTTCCAAGTAGACATGTATCGCTCAGTCTACTATGGAATCCGAGTTTATTGCCTTAGAAAAGGCTGGATCAGAAGCCGAGTGGCTTAGAAATCTCTTAGCTGATATACCATTGTGGCCAAAGCCTCGTATCGGCCATGTCTATTCATTGTGACTGTCAAGCAGCTATAGCGAAAGCAAAGAGTAAAATATATAATGGAAAGAGATGGCATATTAGACTCAGACACAACATGGTGAAACACATGTTGCGTGATGGAGTCATATCTATTGACTTTGTGAGGTCAGAAAAGAATCTAGCAGATCCTCTGACTAAAGGACTATCTAAAAGGTTAGTCAATGATACATCGAAGGGAATGAGGCTGAGCCTAATATATGAGCTGCTAGTGTTGGCAACCCAACCTATACAAGTAGAGATCCCATGAGATAGGTTCAATGGGTAAACAACAAGACACGAGGTAGACGATTGCACTGAGTTGTATGAGCCCCTTCTATGTTGTACAGTGCGAGCAGCAACGAAGAAGGATGAGTTGTTAGAACTCTTAATGAATCCATAACCATATATTTAGTGGTGTATACAGTTGCTGCATACACTTAATGAAATTCACCTATATGGGTGTGGAGGTGGAGACCGCTTCCTATGAGAATCTGGACGAATTCTCTAGAGCACTCATGAAATCCAGGTAATGTTGTATGGCCAAAACGCACCGAACCGCAGAATCACTTGCAGAGGAAGAGTTGTGTGAGTAGCATGTACTTGCGATCTACATCAAAAGGATTCAGGTTCAAGACTATGGTGTCACCTGATTCCTGTAGACCTGTCTTGCTTACTCTAATGTCGGTTCAAGTCTATGGTGACACCGGCACCATTGCACAACTATTACGCTTTAATCCGAAAGTGTTTTATTTTAAAACATGTGGGGGATTGTTATATTTTGTTTTAAAATATTATTAAATTTAAATTTTCAAATTTTCGGTGATTTCCCTCCACATTTGAAAAGTTGTGGTACTTTTGTGTTGTGGGTTTTGTCTTACATTAGATTTGACAAAGTAAACTATCTTGTATATAAGATAGTCTTTTTGCCTAGGGCTTGTGCCCCTCTTAGGGGGCATGTGAATTTGGTCCTGTGGGGGGCTATGCCAATAGCTCTAATCTATGCCATTGACCACACGCGCGGGGGCACCGCCGAGCCGAGCTGAGCCGAGCCGTGTCGTGTCGTGCCGAGCCGAGTCTGAGTCCGTGTTTGCGTGCGCGTGCGCGACGCGACGGGACGCGATGGGCTGGGCTGGGTGTGGGTGCGGGTGCGGGTGCGGGTGCGGTGTGAGTGTACTCGCGTGGGTGTGTGTGTGTATGGGTACTCGCGGGACTTTATTTGCGAAAGTGTACTCGCACTTGCGCCTTTTCGTTTTAAACCAGAGAGATGCATCCCTTCCAGTTGGTCGCATTTGTTGGGTTTAAACCCAACAGACCTAACCTTTTGTAAAGGGTGTTTATACATCACGTCGGAGTCTATATAAAGACTTTCGATTCCAGTTTCTAAATACGAAAATACTCTATCTTATAAAACTCTCTCTGATACGGTTTTCATTTTCATTATTGAGTTCATCGCTGAGTCAACTCAGCACTTTCGGATTAAACTGCAAGTGGTTCGAGCCCACGTACAGTGAATGCACCGCTGGGACCGGGTCATAGGAAATTGGATTGCGTACTGAGTTACTCAGTACGCTCTTATCGTACTGAGTAAACTCATTGGGCCCACCTTGAAAGTATGTGATCTATCCACACCGTCTATTCGTTTTTCCATCTAATTTAAGGGGTTGACCCAAAAATTGAATCATATCTAAAGATCAAGTGGACCATACCACAGGAAGCAGCGGGGATAATGATATCCACCATTGAAACCTTGCTAGGCCCAATAATGATATTTATTTGTCATCCAACCTGTTCATAAGATCATACAGACATGGATGAAGGGAAGAAATAAATATAAACTTGATCCAAAATTTCTGTGGCTCCCAAGAAAATTTCAACGGTAGAAGTTAAATTCAACTGTTTCCTGTGGTGTGGTCCATTTGAACATTGTATATGTTTCATTTTTGGGTTGAATCCCTAAAATTATCTGGTAAAATGGATGGGCGGAGCGGATAAAATACATAAATCATGGTGGACCACACAGAGTTTACTCAGTACGCTAAGCATAGTGAGTTACTCAGTACGCAATCCGCTTCCGGGTCATAGTCGTTGTATCTTGGAGGTCGATTGCTCTGGAAACCTGTTGCACTTAGGACGCTGTCCAAGGGGAGCAAATTCGATTTCAAGCCGAGTGACTCAGTCACGCCTCGACTCAATACAATAAGTTCTTTTTTCTCAAAACTTTTATTTTCTTTTTTGGTTCTCGATTTTAAAGTCTATTTAATTCAACCAAATATTCCAACAAACGTGACCATCTACATCATTCAGTGAAGCCTTCCTTTTCCAGCTGAGAAATGAAAATAAACTAAGAAAGCTAATGGAATCCAATCAGTAAAGGTTAGTGATCCTTCATTTTCTTGTTCATGAACGTGACCATCTGCATCATTCAGTGAAGTCTTCCTTTTCCAGAGAAACGAAAATAAACTAAGAAAGCTAATGGAATCCAATCAATAAAGGTTAGTGATCCTTCATTTTCTTGTTCATGAATGTAACCATCTGCATCATTCAGTGAAGTCTTCCTTTTCTAGAGAAACGAAAATAAACTAAGAAAGCTAATGGAATCCAATCAGAAAAGGTTAGTGATCCTTCATTTTCTTGTTCATGAACGTGACCATCTGCATCATTCAGTGAACTTTTCCATTTCATACATGGACATCACTAGATGATAAATGGGTGGGATGGGATAAGATGGGACGGATGAGGAAATGGATTGGCTACTCCCCCTGCCACATCAAGATGGTGTGGGCCCCATCATGATGTACGTGTTTCATCCATTCCGTTTATCCATTTTTATAGGTCATTTAAGTGCTTGATCCAAAAAATGAGAAGGATATAAATCTCAGGTCGACCACACCACAGGAAAACAATAGTGATTGGATATCCACCATTAAAATCCTCCTAAGGCCCACTGTACTGTTTATTTGACATTCAATCTATTTATTGGGTCATAAAGGCCCAGATGAAGGGAAAAAACAAAAATCAGCTTGATCCAAAACTTTTATGGCCCCCAAAAGGTTTTTAATTGACACTCATTTAACACTATTACTGTAATGTGGCCCACTTGAGATTTTTATATACCTCATTTTTTGTCTCATACCATAAAATGATCTGGAAAAATAGATGAACGGCATGGATAAAACACATACATCATGGTGGGGCCCATAGATCACTGACCACCAGCCATTGGCTGGTGGCAGGGGGAGTAGCCAATCCATTTCTGGATGAATGGCTGGTGGTAGGGGGAGTAGCCAATCCATTTTCGGATGGGATGGGATGGGGTGGGGTGCGTCGTGAACGCTTCTTTTTAGGTTATTTTACTGGCTGTTCTAATATTGATTTAATACGCATGGTATTTCTTGTTACATGAGGATGTGATTATTCCGTAATAATATTAATACATAGAGATTTTGTTTGGCCATCATGTTTTCATGTTAAGATGTGGTCAATACTCAATTGATTAAAAGCTTGGTCCGCTTTTCACGTGTGGACTATTGTATCAGTAAAATAGAATATTAAGATGCATATACACATGTACCTCCAAACTAATTTATAAAATGAATTGAATGTGATCTCACAATGATCACAATGGATTTAATACCATCATGTAAGCTTATGTGTTGCCACGGGAATAGATCATTGGTTATTTGGATGAATCTTGTGTGATGAACATGTAAATGACGAATACATACTCATAAGAATGATTTAAGCCACACGTGTTGCAAAACTAATTACCTACAAATGATGAATTGATTCCATTCTACTTGTCGTGTGAGTATGCTAGTGTTGTAAGTGACTAACGCCCATATTAATCAATTATTCAAAGCCAGGTGACAAAGTCATATCATAATGAAGTGATGCAATTTAAGTGTACATTAATTCAATTGGATTAAAAATAAGTTAAAAAATAGGTAAATTTAGATCAAATCATGTAGATGAGATAAAAATCGATCATAGATGATCACACAGTATTGATGATGCATAAGAGATTTTCTTAAGATGTAGGATCAAAACTTCATTCAAATTTTATTATATATAACTCACGTGGTTCAATGTAATGGGCTCTTACATAGGTTGGTTAAAAGAAAATGATATTTAATTGTCCATTATATAGGTTGATTACACTCAACAGCTGGATTGTATTATAGGGGAACTGATGGATCAAAGATCCAAGCCATCTATTTGATGACACACTTTGATGGACATTTGGGGCTTGTTCCAGAGTTTATGCACTTATAGTATTAATGGACTAGATTGTCAATCATAGGCTTTATATTAGCTGGAGGACTAAATAAATACACTACTTGGGTACCACGTAATTCCTTCATCCCCTATCAGATGTCCCCATCCATCCCAACTTTGGCTTCCAACTTATATAAAATGGTCAACATCTGACAAAATGGAAAGTTAGGCCCAATGAGGTGAACAAGACCATTTTATAGATCAGATCTTTTAACAACATGCCATCAACAATGAAACCTACTAGATGTTGTTGATGTCTTAAATCTCGAGTTGGAATAGATGAATGTGAAGACTACTTTCTTGCATGGGAAATTGAAAGAGCAAATTTACACAAAGCAATCTGAAAGTTTTGAAAAACAAAGGGTAAAGAACAAGATTTGCATGGAAAGTTAGGCCCAATGAGGTAAACAAACGCATACGAATCGCTCACTCACCTGTTTATAGAGAGTAAATTTGCTCGTCATGTCTGGGGTGTGATAGGCATGGCGGTAGGCATTAATATAATGGCTGCGGCATCGGTTGAAGGCAGACTTGCTCAGTGGTGGGCAGCGGCAGGGGCGATTAGAAAGAGGCTAGAAGGGATTATGCTTTTGCCATGCATCATCATGTGGGAGATCTGGAAGGCCCGAAATGTTACAGTTTATGATGACAAGTTGGTATCTCCAGGTAAGACAATTTTCAATATCCGTCAGTGGGCTGCCCGTATAAGGGGTTTGGAGTTACATTCTGGTGCTTGGGGAGGGCAGGGGTCCAGCGCTTCTTCCACCAGCTTTGACGGGGTCCTGAGGGTGATTAAATGGGGAAAACCTCCTACGGGTTGGGTAAAGATTAATGTCGATGGTTCGGCTAGAGGTAACCCCGGAATTGCAGGAGGTGGAGGTATATGTAGAGGGGAGACGGGCGATTTTCTCTTTGCGTTTTCGGCTAATTACGGAATCGGTTCAAACACCCTCGCTGAACTAAGAGCGGTCCATGATAGGATTCAATTTGGTTTACAAAGGGGCTTCCTTCATATCATTTTGGAATCGGATTCTCGGCCGATAGTAGATATGGTAAATGGGGCTTGGCGAATCCAGGCTGGAAGTGGAAGGCGTGGCTGTATAGAATCCAGAATTTGAAGCAATGAGGTCGAATCATGGTCACGCACATCCTGAGGGAAGGGAACTTGGCGGCGGATTTTATGGCGTGGTTGGGGAGCGGTTCGTCCACAACTTCATGGTGGAGCGAAAGCTCTGATTTGCCTCATCAGGTTAAAGGTTTCATTTTTCTGGACAAGGTGGGGCTAGGGGCGTTGAAATTGGGGTGACAGCGTTTTGTGCAATCTTGTTTTTCTCTCTACAATAGGCCTTGCATTTTTTTATTTTTTTTTTTTTTTTTTTTGGGGGGGGGAATGTACTTGTCTCATATATGAATGAAGAAATTTTTGCCAAAAAAAAAGTGGGCCACATTTTTTTTTTTTTTTTTTAAAGGTTGAAGAGGTTGTTAAATGGCTTGAAACAATCGCTTAGGTAATGGTAAAAGGAATTTGATTCTTTCATGGTGAGTTAAAAATTTATCAGGAGTGAGCGTGATCAGTGTATCTATTACAAGACACAGAGTAATGAGAAGTTCATCATCTTAGTATTGTATGTTGATGACGTACTTATCGCCACTCATAGTATGTCTGAGATCGACATACTAAGGACTCGGTCATCAAGGACATTCGAGATGAAAGATCTAGTGGCTGTAAAGAGGGCTCTCAACATTGACATACACAGAGACAAGAAAAGAAGTAAGCTATGTTTATCTCCAGTAGAATACCTATAGAAGGTATTGATGAAGTATGGGATGGATAAGGCAAAGTTAATCAACGTTTCCCATGCAGCTCATTTTAAGTTATCTTCTGAACAGTGGCCTAAAACAGATGAAGAAAGGCAGGATATATTTCGTGTGTCTTATTCGAGTGCAGTTGACAGATTGATGTAGTCTGTATAAGACTGGATATTTCACATACAATGGGTGTTGTTAGCAGATACATATCTAACCTTGATAAGCAACACTGAGAGACAGTGAAATGACTGCTTTAATACATTCGAGATACGCAGGACTATGTCTTATTATTTGAGAAATCAAAGGACAAGTTGGTAGGTTATGGATGTCAAAGCTTTAGTCCATGGTAGCTCTTTCCATAACCGAAGCTGAGTATATGATAGTGACAGAAGCATTCAAGGAAGGTGTTTAGTTGAGGGGGAAGATAAATCAGTTGGAACTTCAACAGTAGTCTATGCCGATTAATTGTGACAATGAAAGGGCAATCAATTTAGCTAAAAATTTTGTTTATCATTTGAGAGGTATGCGGTGGGTGGCAGTGAAATGACTACTTTGATACATTCGAGGTACATAGGAGTACATCTTATCATTTGAGAAATCAAATGACAAGTTGGTAGGTTATGTGGATTCTGATTATGCGAGCAGTGCGGATAATAGAATGTCAACTTCCAATCATTGGTTTGTGCTAGCGGGTGGAGCAATCGGTTGGATATCAAAGCTTAAGTCTGTGATATCTCTTTCCACAAATGAAGCTGAATATATGCAAGACAATTACAAAAGCACTCAAAGAAGATGTTTGGTTGAGGGGATGATAAATCAATTGGGACTTCAACAAGAGGCTATGCCGGTTAATTGTGACAGTGAAAGCGTGATCAATGTAGCTAAAAATTATGTTTATCACTCACGTGCTAAATATATTGATGGTGACGTATATATTGATATGCGTCACCATTTAATCCGACAAGTACTTGAGGAAGGAAGTGTGAGTCTAGAGAATATTCACACCAGCGTGAATCTGGTTGACAAGTTTACGAAGGTGGTTCCCCTAAAGAACTTCAAGTTCTTTGCAACATCTATACACTTGGCAAATGCATAAATGGAAAACAGAGTGTGAACAAGAAGTGATGGTAGAACTATGATGCAAGGCATAATTAAATATGAGTATAAGGAGCTATAAAGAATGAAGATTGAAGACATTGTTGAGATTGTTGTTGATGTCTTAGAACTGTAAACAACAGGTTATGCTTTGCCATTAAAGTGCCATCGAGCAGGTGCCGATGCCATCGAATTTCTATCGAGAAAATCCATGTTGGTTGCTAGAACTTTTTAGTGTTGCTACTCGATGTCATCGAAATAAGTTCAATGTCATCGAAGTCCCATCGAGCACGCACACAGAATTACATAAATGCGGGATTTGTTTCCTATTTTGATTGTGATACTATATGATTTTATATATCAATATATATATAGAGAGAGAGAGATGCTCAGCTACGCACTGGTTCGCACGTCATTATGTGCGAACTTTCCTATCAACCGTCTGTTAAGGCAGATGGTCTGTATGAAAGCGCTCTTATGCGCGAGTTTGAAAGAGCGAGTTTCCTTATCTGGCACGTCTCTTCACCCTATTCTCTAAATCTCTGAAGCATGCGGCGAAAGCTTTTCATATGAAGTTCTTTTGCTAGGATGCTTGGTGGTTCCCACCAAGATGTTAGTGATAAATCCACGCCGTCCATACATTTTTAAAAATAATTTTATGGTATGAACCCAAAACTGAGATAGATCAAAATCTCAAGTGGGCCACACAATGTTGATTGGAATCTCACCATTAAAAACTCCCTAGGGCTTCCAAATTTTTGGATCAAGCTGATATTTGTTTTTTGTCATCATCCAGGTTTGTATGACCTAACAGGTTGGATTTTAAATAAACATCACGGTGGGGCCAACATTTGGAACAACTTGGATGTTATGCAAACTTGACACGTGGACACTTTGGATGTGATAACTATTATGATAAAGTCAAAGAGCATGGATCCTAGTAGGAATAATGTTATGGATCTTATTAACGGTGTGGATGGCATGTAAACATCACTGTCGATGCCAGAAAGGTTTCAATAGTAGGAATTTTCCTACCCAAATTTTCCTTTAGTGCGGCCCACTTGAGTATTATATACTGCTTATTTTTGGTCTTTAAGTCCTAAAATGTGCTCAAAAAATGGATGAACGGGTAGATTTTTTACAAACATCATGGTGGGCAACCTATGTTTACAAGGCCGTAACTTGCTGCGAAAGAGAGGGAGCGGATTGCGTCCTACCCCTGCCCGTCTCCTACTTGGAACGGTCAGGCTTTGAGTGGCCATCGTGATGTATGGATCTTATCCACACCGTCTGTCCATTTTTAAAAAAAATCATTTTAGGATATAAGGCCAAAAATGAGGCAGATCAAAGACATATGAGGACTACACAATGGGGATTAAACTCTTACCGTTGAAAACTTCATGGGGCGACAAAAGTTTAAGATGGAGCAGATATTTGTGTTTTTTCCTTATCCAGGTCTTATGTAACTTTATGAATAGATTGGATAGCACATAAACATAATGGTGTGCCCTAGAAAAGTTTCAACGATGAGAATCATTACCACCGCTGCTTCTTGTGGTGTGGTCCACTTGAGCCTTGCATATGCCAAAGGTTTCATTTTGTCTCTAAAATGATACGAAAAAATAGATGGATGGTGTGGATAAGACCCATACATGATGGTGGCCACTCAAAGCTCTTGCCCATTCCTAGATAGAGATGGGAGAGGGTAGGACGCAATCCAAGTCCATTCAAAGAGGATGAAGATTGGTCCTACCTCTGGACACCGAAGTTCCTACGCAAGGATGCTGGGTGAGGCCACAGTCATGTTTGTGAGAAATCTAATTTGTTCATTAGTTTTTCGAGCTCATTTTAAGATGTTATACCAAAAATGTGGTGGATCTAAATTTCAAGTGGACCACATGAGAGGAAACATTGGGGATTTAGTGAGAACCGTTGAAATATTCTTGTAGCCATAAAAGCTCTCCATCAAGCTAAAGTTTTGTATTTTCAGTTGATGGCATATAAACATCAAGGTGGAGCCAGAAAGGTTTCAACTGTAAGTAATTTCTTTCCCCAATTTTCCCTCTTGTGTGGCCCACTTGAGTTTTGGATTTAACTCAATTTTTCTATCTTATCCTAAAATGAGCTCGGAAAATGGATGAACGAGGTAGATTTCCCACAAACATGGAGGTGGGTCCCATCCAGCATCCTTGCGTGGGAACTTCCTGCTGAAGGCTTTCCCAAGAAATCCACGTCCCCTACCCCAGCCCCAGCTAGGAACGGGCAGGAGCTTTGAGTGGCCAGCGTGATTTATGGGTTTAATCCACACCATCCATCCATTTTACTTATCAATTGAGGGCATTATCACATAACTGAGGCAGATCCAAAGCTCAAGTGGACCACCACATGAAGCAGTTGTGATAATGATTCTCACCGTTGAAAGTTTTTTAGGTCCCACTGTGATGTTTATTTTCCATTCAACCCATTCATAAAGTTACATGACCTGGATTAAGAGTGTAACGCCCTGAAAATCGAGGGTCGAGCATAAACTCAACTCCCGAGTTCCAGAACATCACTTATGCAACAAAATGAATGATGATTGAATGTTGACTGTATTTGTGCATTGAACATGAGTGAGATTAAGCCAAAACAGCATATCATACTCCAGAGACAATTAAATTTACAAGCGGAAGACTGTGATAGATAGATAAAATATATAAACTGTGGTGGGTCTCCAGAGTGTGATAAAGTTACCAGGTTAAATAATTACAAGTATAATTTTAAATTTTACCGAGTTGTGTAGTGTAATCTAGTCAACATCCCTGTAGCTCCGACAATTAAGGCACGACTCTCGCGAAGCCGCCAGAAGATAGCATATACGAGAAAGCATTCTCGTCGTCATAGAAGTCCGGCTCCGCCTTAGAAGTAGCGTCGCCATCTGCAATCAGACAAAGTCTGGTGGGTGTTCAGAACACCGTCCCGTATCGTGGGAGTGAGTGATCAACTCAGTGGAACAGTAAAGCATAGGTTAACATGTTATCAATTCAATCAAGCAGTAATGATAAAGCAGTACAAATCAAACAATTCTAACTACTCTTATTAAGTGCGAGAATGAAATGACATAATGTTGTATGCCCTTGCCAAACCACCCTCATGCGACATCATCTTACGTTCGTGAATGCTTAACTCCCTCAGTGCGCCACATCTACTAAGCACATGCGGTGCGATGATGATCATGATTACCGAGTTATTATTAGTCTATTTCAAACAGCAGTATTGGGAAACTAAGGTACCTCCCTTGTATCATTCCCAAACATGATCCATTCTAGGGTCGTCAATCCTAGTTAATCTCATACGATATTATGGTTCGAGAAGCATAGCGAAGGCATCGCAAAGGGCTCGTCACCGTCGGACGGATACGACAGATCTCACCGTATGCGGCTCAATTCTTCCGTCATCGGCTCGAGTACAGTGTCTCACCGTACTCGGCTCAATCACTAGCCGTCGCCTAGAGTACGTGTCTCACCATACTGGCTCAACTCATACTCTAGTTCTTTGTGAAAGACTCGTCGCCAATCACGGACCCTTGGAGTATACTCGAAGATACTACGGAGGACTCGTCGCCGTCAAGACGAGCACGTCTCACCGTACTCAACTCTCACCGTAAGTATCGACAAATCGAATATAGTGTCCCATATCACCATAATCGGCTCACGAGTTTAGTTGCTCACTTTGGTCACTACGGGAGGCACGTGGCCCCCAGCCAGAGTCGGCAACGGCAGACCACGGTGTCCCATACCACCATGCCCGGCTCATGAGTCTTAGCGGATCGAGGTACCATGGTTAAAAGGGATTTCCGGTAAGTTTGGTACCCTAGGTTCAGGCGTGAATGACCAAACATGGTAAACATACATAAGACAGATCGGGTTACTTGACGAGCTCGGCTAGCTCGAGCGCACAACAAGTTGAACGACATGAAGTGCATAAGCACTTCGCGTGGCCAACCACTATCGCCAACCGAAGTACGACTCGGGTTCGTCGAACACATCTCACGTGGCAAATGAATCGCAGCCACGAATTCAATTATGGTACCAATTGTCTGGACTATAATCATAGCCCCAAGCACAATCAATTCTCATCCATAGCATGTGGAATGAAGCATGATAAACAAAGTAATTCAAGCACACTAACATTCATGTCATAAAGCATATTGTAAAGCATGTTATGAAACAAGTTACAAAGCATATTAAAAGGCATGTTATGGAGCGCAATACAAAGGGGGATGTAAATACATATGTTTCATAAGTGAGTGGTTAGAGTAAACCACCACATGGAGGTAATCATACATGTCTCTAGGGTAGTTAAGAATCCAATCTCAACACCCACCTAAGGCACTAACACTTAAGCACTTACACTCACCAGCAATTTCACCAACACTTGGAATGCACTGTTTCAACATACATGACGTATGTTAGAGGAAAGTGCACTAAGGCTGTCCCTTTACCAAACTAGTATTTTATATGTATACATCATATTCATACAGCAAATAATCATGACAATTACATCAACAAATTTTATACGTATAGGGTATTTTCTAGGAATACCCAATTTCAACATACATAGTGTTTACAAGGGAACTTGTAATACGGCGATTCTTTTCGCCAAGTAATTTATGTATACGCACATAATATATTTATATAACAATTAATCATGACAAACACATCGCTAAAATTTACACGTTTACGGTACTTCTTACAATACCGTATTTCTACATACATAGTGTTTATTAATAAACATGTATTTAGGCGAATCATTTCACCAAAAAAGTATTTTATCCATACGTCATATATCCATACGACAAATAAACATGTCAAACACATTTCCATAAAAAATACGTATACGGTATTTTATACGAATACCTAGAGTATGTGAAATTCCAAATTCTACAATTTTAATCGAAACAGAAAACGGAAAGCACTTTGTACATGTGCAATTGCATGCAGATCATGAATCTATCATTATCTGACATTGAAAGCGTTGAAAACCATAACCTATACACCTAAAGTCCGCACCTTGTGTCGTAGAATCGTAACGGAGTCGATAGCTTCACTAAGGTTCCGTATACGGGAGTTTGGCAGCCTAAAGAACGAAACAGGTTAGCTATTTCATAACCTACAACCTATACAACTCAAATCAGATCTAGGGTTAGGGTTTCTCACCTAAAAATGGAGCTGGAATCGCCGGGAAAGCGTCTGGAAGGAGGCGGTGTAGCCCGTGGAGCGGCAGGGAAGTACGGCAGGGAGTTCCTCCCACATCTCCCTCACTTTCTCTCTCTTTTCTCTCTCTCAAAACCAAATTCATATGGCTGAAATAGGAGAGGGTTTAAGGTCCTTATGTAGTCTAAAACTTCACCAAAATAGAATTCTGGACAAGGTTCACCTAAGTTATAACCAAAACGGAACTTTTTCAGCTCAACGGAGGACTTCTGGCGGGCCTCGTTGAGCCAAAGGTCGGACTTAAGCTCACTAACGCTGGATCTATGTTTTATTAAGTTTTCATTTCAGTGGGATTTCCAGATCACGCGTGGCGGACCAGTTTCAGTTCAACGGTCAGCGGATCTCGATCGGAGATTCCGAGTAGATGTAAATGTGTATGAAATTTTTTCTGATCCGAGGGTGTAATTTGGTCAGATTCTGACGGTCTGGTTGCTTAAAACTGATCCGCAAACGAGAGATGCCAGATTACTATTCAAGATATTTATTTTGTAAAGAAATCAGTGTTTTCTCACTCCCTCGCTCCGGACTCAAGCGAACAGCCGTGGGACATTGGCTGGAATTAATTTCCGAGATGGTTGTCAAGCCCAACGAGGCGGTCCTAATTCCTTAACTTCGAGTTATTCGGACTTCTGACGTGCGGTCCAGATCTGATACGGAGTTTCGATGTGCTCCCGAGAAGCGCAAATGGGTAATGAGATTGATCCTAGATTTTAGGGTAACCTAGCGTCAATGATTCTACAAGTTTTGGGTCTTGCAGATCGTATTTAAAGCGATTCAAATGGATTTCGTAGCTAATCTAGTTTAGCACTTAGTTACTTTGCCTCATTTCTAAAGGATTTAATCCTAAGTGATTTCCGTCTGAGGTGGTACTTAGTCCTTTGTAGTTTGTATATAAAGTGATCCAAGTTATACTACTTAGCTAGTTTAAGATAGTGTCTAGGGTGAAAGTTCGTAGAAAAGTTGGAAGATCAAGGTGGTAAAGGGTGAGATTTGTGAAGGAAATGGGTTAAAGAGCGATTTTAGACTGTGGGATTCAGTTCTGACAAGTTAATAAGGTGTTAGGATCGACCCATCGCCTAAGGACGTCTAATTCCAGGTTGGCAAAAATCCGGGGTGTTACAAAGAGAAAGCAAAAATATCAGCTTGATCCAAAACATTTGTTGCCAGAAAGAAGTTTTCAATGGTAAGAGTTTAATACCTATCGTGTGGTCCACCTGTATCTTGTATTTGATTAATTTTTTGGATTATATCGTGAAATGATACGGAAAAATGTATGAATGGTGTGGATATAACCCATATATCACAGTTACGAGTACTCAAAGCTCATGGGCAGGGTAGGACGCAACCCGCTTTCATCCAAAGAATCAGGGTGGATTGCATGGATTGCGTATTAATAATGCATGTAGCAAGTGGCTACTGGGATGCTATTTGGGGTCTACCATGATGTTTGTGAGAAATCTATCTGGTACATTTGTTTTGCGATATCATTTTAGAGCATACAATAAAAAATGAGACGGATTCAGAACTCGAGTGGGCCATACAAGATGGAAAACTGGGAAAAGACTTTCTTACCATTGAAACTTTCCTGACTTCTACCTTAATGTTTATTTGTTATCTAAACCGTCTATAAGGTTATTCATAATGAGATTAAGTAACAAAAAATTAGCCTGATAAGAAGCTTTTGTGACCAAATGAATGTTTCAATAGTAGTTACTGAATCATAATTGTTTGTAGCACACTCGAGTTTTGGATCCACTCTAGTTTAGGTCTACTGTACTAAAATGATATCACAAATCGAATGGACGGAGTGGATATAATACATGACTACTTAATCACCATTCACATTACCACAATCAATTTCATTTTTATAGTGGAGGCAAGGAGGGAAAGCCATAGAGATACCTGTAAATCTGACAATGAAATTGGGAGAGAACACTACTTTTCCTGTGTGTTTTTGAGGGATGCCCCACAAAAGTGTTTTAATCTCAACCGTTTGGCAAATCCAACGAATGATGTTGAGGTTCGCACTTAAAGTTGTGTAAACCGGTGCGCAGGTGAGCATATGCTTTCTAAATTGTTTCTAAAGGTTTTAAAAGCATCACTTGTCACTTTGTAATATGGTTTTTTTTTTTTTTTCAAAAAGGATTTTTCATATAAAATTCGAATTATTTGTGTTTGGACTTGGTTGACCGATTAGTAGTTGTTTTCTTGATTAGTATCCGTGTGCTCCCGTAGTTTCCCGAATGAATATCCTGTATCACAAAGTGATATGTTCCGTCCATGTGTGCTCTTTGGCATTTTGTCCATCTTGTCACCGGATATTTTAATCTTTTTTTTTTTAATAATAGATCACCTTGGAAACTCTGCTCTTACGATTGTACAGTTGAGAATTCAGACGCAAGGTCGAGCATACACTACACCAAAATCGTCGTTTAGGAACGGTTTTAAACCGTCCCTAAATGCTTCAAGAACGGTTTAATACCGTTCCTAAATGAGGCGTCGCAGAAAATCAGGAACGGTTTTAAACCGTCCCTAAATGCTTCAAGAACGGTTTAATACCGTTCCTAAATGAGGCGTCGCAGAAAATCAGGAACGGTTCAGAACCGTTTTGGGTACCGTTTTAGGAACAGTTTTAAACCGTTCTAGTGCCAACGGTCACATTTTAGGCACAATCTCAAAAACGGTTTTGAATGCTTATTAATGTTGCCAACAATCAGATTTTATGACGGAATTTTAATAACAATTTTAAACTCCTTTGTTCATTGCATGAGAGAGAGAGAGTGGGGTCTGTAATCTACTTGTATTATATGCCAAATAATTACACAAATAGAAGAAAAGGACAATAGAATGATTCACACATAATAATCTTTAACCACAGACTGGTAACAACTAATACCTGTCTCTGCAGCGCCAATCAATATAAAATCCACCAACCATATCCATCCAACCGTCCACCGATCTATTTCAACGTCTTATCCCTCCATCAATATACCCACCCAAGATAAGTACAAAATACAACATACAAGATCTCCCATTTCTAATTTTTTAATTCCATTTATGCCCTCTACTCCTGGAATCTTCTCAGTACCCTTTCAAGGGAAACATCAAACGCATCCTTCATACCGGCCAACCCCTCTTTGGGGGCGGTGTACACAAACTTCGGTACCCCTTCAAGGCAGACAAAAGCTCGTCTTCTTCCTCCCCTCAAGAACCTTGCTCGTTGTGTTGAATGCATGGTTGTCCAACATGTTCAACAAAGAGTTCCTCGATGCACCAACCCAAAAAAAAATTAAATATCAACATTAGATTTCCAAACAGTTCAAAAAATCAATGAGATTAATTTTCTTACAATTCAATACCTGTACTTGTTAGGTATGTTCTTGATCATGACAGTCGTTCTGGTGTCTTTGCTTATGGTTTCTTCATTGAAGAGGAAGTTGTTTTCTGTGATGTCTACATAAAGGAAAACAACCTTGGGTCAGCCTTGATGGGAATAAGGCCCAACATGAAATTACCATTGAGAACAGACCGTGAGTTAAAAAACCAAGTACAAAATGAGCAGATGGTAAGAGCAGATTTGGAAAATCAAATACAGAGCAGAATTTTTATTATTTAAAAAAAAAAAAAAGAACTTAACTATTATGCCAAGGTTGAATGGCTAGAACCTTTGAGCACCACAGCTACAGCAACATCATTGGACCCTCTCCTAGCAAGAGTAAATGGAATGTTTAATCTAGAAGCTAGAATTCTGATCTAGACACTTCCATATTTTTTTTTTTGGAGCGTGGAGGGACAGGTTTGGAGCTGTAGCAAAACTCTTCCATAACACCTATTTCTACCCATTAAAAATAAAAGAAACAAGTGGTGAAGAAATTCTTGTCTCAGCAAGAGATGTGCTAGTCATGCTAAGCCCAGATCAAGGAGTAGGGTTCATGTCGAGGGGCACCACCCTAGTATTGTGCCAAACTTCTTGTTTCAGATATGATTGGCAGAACAGGAATATCATAAAACCAACCCCAAGTAGTTGGGCCCAAGCCTATCATGAAGATGATGAGAGGTGGTGGCTTCTCCAACCATATAAACATAAAAGGATATATAGAAAAAACTTCAGCAACTACATATTAAAAAAAAAAAAAAAAAAAAAACTATATCAACTAACCTGTAAAAAACTAACTATATTAGTTGGGGCTCCCTTGCTGATTGTATTACATATACTACAAGAAAAGGGGGCTTTAGCCTCGGTTCAAAACTGTGGCTAAAAAGGTTAAAAACTGAGGCTAAAGCTCATAACTTCTTAAAATCAGAATACAAATAGAAAAACTACCTGAACAATCAAATCCTTAAGAAGCTTCAACTTATGAGGTTTTCTTGACTAATTGAACGAGAGCAAATCAACTTGTGCCTACAAAGATATATAAAAAAAAATCATCACAATTTCTAAGTTGGCATTATACTATTCCTCCCAGTCTCATCTGTCCATTTCCACAAGCTTGAAAATACAACCACGACTGTATTTGTATTCCAAGTTTTCTCGAATTATGAACCACATCTAGGATGCTTTAGTTCAATCACCGTATGTTGATGATAACACGAAAAACCAAGAGGACCCTGCTCGAGTCTTGTTCTAGTGCAAGAAGAAACTGATTTCAATATCACATGAAGTTTATTGTGCTGCCAAGTTCAGAACAGGAAACAATGAATAAAATTTGGTCAGCAATCATAACTAATGACAGTTTAGATTCTAATTTTAAAAGGAATGGATATCCCACTAATAGGAGCAACACCATAACACCATTTGTTCACCGGATTTTTCGTTGGTTCTGATTGCCATGCAACCATTCAAACCACGCTGCTACAATGTGATAGCAGATATGTTACAAAATGCTTGCATACGAGATGGTGGGCCCATATGAAAACGATGGATGAAAATAGGCAACATCTGCTACACTACTAAGACACATTCCAAACATCATATTGTTTGAACAGTCTAACATATGAATTAGTGGGCATCTTTTTGTTAAAACAGAACATTGGATTTTTCACTTTTTAACTTTCCAATAAATATCCCATGTTGGAAATGTGGCTACATGGCCATTAAATCAGCCATATGTTGATGATGGTGATGCAATAGCCCAACCCATGACCCGATTCCTGCTTCTAATCATAAGAAAATTCTCTCTAATTAATGAGGAACGATCACATACAAACATTGGATGCTATGCTTACTATGCTACCCTGTTATTAGGACTTGCTCATAGTAAGCTATGTACCTGAGCTTCACACGTGGCGGATCCTCTGTTCAGAAACACATTGCCTAATTTTCATCCCGAATTGGAAAACATGTTTGCCATACTCAGCTTGAAGGTTTTGGATCTTCGACATCTTGGACTATTGCTAGCATATGGGTGACACTCCCTCGTGCAAACACCTAAAAAAGAATATGCATGGAATAAGAATTTCAAAGTGTGGAACTGCTTTACTACATTGTTCCTCGTGTGAATTGGTGTTTACTACCTTGAGTTCTCGCACCGCGCTTTTGCAATATTTTGCCGAGAAAGGCTTGAGTACGAGTACGAGAGGGCAGTACGGAGGATTTAGCAATCTGAGAGGCTTCTTGAGTTCCAAAGTCGTGTAAGTATACTCTGCTTCCAAATCTCCTCAACCCTTGATTTATGTATTGTGACACCAATATTGTACTTCATGAAAATTGACGACGGTTCCTATCATCTGTCCATATCCTCATGCAAGACTTGTTGGCTGAGCGTTAGCCGCTGGCCTCATTCAGAGCTGAAAAATGTGTCAGGTTGGTTGGGGCCCTGATTTTTTAACTTATCGGGTCTGGCCTATTCAGGATTTGATATCCAAGCCGTCCATCTGATGGATCCATCGCATTGGTGTCAGGTCAAGGTCAGCCCAAGCCCTGCCCATTTATTAGATGGGCAATCTTGACCTAAACTTGACCCTCGACCCATACCTTGGGTCACAATCTAACCCTGTTTTGTTTTTTTATTTTTATTTTTATTTTTATTTAAAATCCAAGTCAGGCTCGACCTAAGCCAACTCATTTCTTAACTAATACAGGCTACATTGGGCATGGCCCCAACTATTTAGTAATTAATGCAGTGGGCATGGACATTCAATCTAGCCCAGTAAGCCCAGCCCAGCTCTTTTTTCACACCTCTAAATGCGATTGAGCATATGTTGTTATAGGTGATTTAGAGACTACGCAGACATATGTTTTAGAGAATTTGGAGATAGGGTGAAGAAGTGGATCACCTTGAACGCAGTGTGGATGTACGGTGTTGGTGGGTATGCACGGGGAACGGAGGCTCTGGCGCCGCTTCTTCCGGGAAATGGCTATTTGCACTTTTGGGAATTCTCACACGGGCAGCACATTGTGGCGCACCATCTGCTTCTTGCACATGCACATGCAGACAAATCAAAACTTAGCCTCTTCCAAGAGCAAACATACGCAAAAGCACAAGCTACACAGCCTGCTTAAACAATTAGTTGAGCCATTCCATCAAACAATCAGTATGCATGAAATCTGAAAGAGCAAAATAGAGATATAAAAAGGAAGAGATCAAACCTATGGAGAGGAGCCATTTCCACTATTGCCTGTTTTTCTATTTCCTAGAAAATGACATTTCCACAACTTTCCATGGCCTTCTTTGATAAAATAAAAATGAACAAGAAACACTTCCGATTTCATCCTACATCATCAATCACAAGATCAAACACTGGATCCAAACCTCAACTAAACTCTCCCTAAAATCAACATAAAACGCCCAAAATCATAACTCGAAATCACATTTCCAGAGCTCTGGATGTAATTTCCATCCAAAACTCAAAAAATTACCAAAACAAATTTATAAAATCTGACAGGTTGAAGGACTACAATAACAAGATCGAAAATCATTGTAAATTGAAGATCGAAAATGTATTTTTAGAGCTTCGAATACAAATTCTATTCAAAATCAACAAAATATAAAAACAAAGATGGCCAATACTCATATGAATGAAGAAGACTGGCCTACTAATGAAAAATAAATAAAAGACCAACAATGATGATTACATGGCTCTCAACCAAGGCAGATGTGCACTCAGTCATTGAACTTTTGTCAACCAATCATGGGAGTTCTATGATTGAACTTTTGTAAGTGAAACAATTTCATGCATGCAACACAAAATTTATCTTGCACTACAATGTTACGGACAAAAGCGTAAAAACTGGACTTGTAACTCTAAAGTAGTCAGATGTAAACCAATTCTAACATTTCTCGGATGAATATCATAAAAAGATGAAATATAAATTTTAAAAACGAAAGAATGGTTATTAGTTAAGAGGAATATATGGCATGTTATATGGAAGAGGAATTGAATGGATTCAAAGTTGGAAACTCACTTCATCTACTGGATTAGAAATCAACAATTTGAGACCTGCTTTGGATCAATCAAGCTAACTTTATATCCCAAATTCAGAACAAATACCATGAGGGTCTCGAAATCTGGCCACCAAAGCTGCAAGAATTCCGATGCAAATGAAAAGCTGGTTGACTGATCCAAGTACACCACAAATCTCAGTGGGTGATATCTAAAGCCACCAAACATACCCGTAACATTATTAGGAATACAACTTCCAAACTTCATGATTTAGAACAAACATTTTCCCTACACTTTTAAGTGTCTGGCACAACAAGGAGCCTTCCATAGCTGAGATGGTGGAGACATCTCCCTGTGAGGGATGGCCAGTGATCCAGTCTTGCTGATGCTTCTTGGTGAATTTGCAGGTAAGCAGATAGTATATGATGTCCATATGTGATACATACAACAGGGATGCCTCAGCTTAAGAGAGTTGATGTTTGTATATTTCAGACAATGTAATTGAATTTACTGCAAAGTCCATATTCAACAAAAGGCCAACTTTTTTATGTATGTGTTATATCCAAGAATTGGGTCGAGTGGACCACACTATAGAAAGTAGTGGGGATTGAACACCTACCATTGAAAACTTCTTGGGGCCACAAGTTTTGGATTAAGCTGATATTTGTGTTTTCCCTTCATCCAGGTCTGTGTGACCTTACGAACTGGTTGGATGGCAAGTAAACATCATGGTTGTAGATCAACATAAAGCAGCAGGCCTAGGTTGTGCTGGTAATACATGTTGTCCAAGCTTAGAGATATATATAGCTTCCTTGTTAATGGATCCGTACTGGTGGGCTCCTATGGTTGCACCACCCAGGAATCTTCAAGCTTGGGAGAGGAAGCTGGCATCACTCCTTCCATCAACAAAGAGATAGACATAACTTTATTTTTAGAAGCTATTTAAAAGAAACTGAAAGGAAGAGATGGAAGAAGAGAAGCATACCTTCACCTTGCTGTGATCTTGTAAGAGCTTCCATGATACAAAGGGAGCCATCAAATTTTAGTGGCATTACAGACAACTGGGAGTAAAGGGCCCCACCTTGTGTTTCCATTAAAAAATTGAACCCACATTAAAAAATGGACCCCTATTTACATATTATTTCATTGAATACCATACTGCAACTTGGTAAAATATGATTGAATGGTCCCATGATGGCAGTGGTGTAGACATGACAAACATTAATTATAGATGTCTCAATCCGAGGTGGTCCAACAAGTGGCCTAGTGGGAAAATCAAGTTTGTAAACTCCTTGCACTTTATACTGGTCAGCAAGCCTCAGTGGTGTCGCAGCATTGGTAATGCATCAAATAGTTCTAATTACCAATCCAAAAATTAGAAACCTATCTCAAAGGTATGCAAACCATTCATTTGTAAAGAAAATGAGTTTACAGGAACAGGTGGGAAGTGCAGTGGAAGAACAGGGAGATTGGCCTGGTAAAATGTCAATAAAAACATGTACCTCAGTGTGCCCTTTCACAGCTTTTGGGTCTTTCTTTTCCTTTGTAATACCGAAAACATCAAAGCATAGGCCCTTCATAGATGTTGAAACCTGCAACCATGATTCGGAAGTCCAATAAAAAAAAATGCTACAAAGTAGAAATAAAGAAAATGCTAACAGGAGCATGTCTTACACTAGTAAATTTAGATTCTAATGTGCCACAGAGCTCAATAAGCTTAATCTTGTCTACTTTAAGCTGCAAAACAAGTAAACACTGAAGCGTAAGAAATATTTTAAAAAATCATCACACATGTGCCAACATGACACATTTATGTGACATCCTTCATCAGGTTGATCCCACCAATAACATTCCAGGCACAAAATAATGCTGGTCTACTCATTGATGGGCCATGGAATCTAGACTGCTAGTCATTTTCTTTCAGATGGTCCATATTCACCACATGCATGTGGCTAACGACTAACCAGATAAGTGGACCAACATGACTTTAAGTGGACCAACATGACTTTAGGCCAGGATATGATCAGAATGTTCCCCACCTGCTGACTGGCACAAATCTCAAGGGCATGTGCCCAAATCACACATTCAACCATCCTAGCATTTCTCAAAGTGAAAACACCCATGAACAGGCATTTCTTACATAAAAAAACCAATCAATTACTCAAAAATAAAGAACATCACCAAATCAACTAGATTTGCTTAATACTAGGTGATAGAAAAGCATTACTCAGTAAATAAAAACAATTCAAAAGAAATATTTAAAAGACACTCAATGAGAAAGAGGATAGATGTCTTACAGAGATAGCCCCTTCTGCGCAAAACGGATAAGCCTAACACAACCAAACTGAATTCCCAATTCACGAATATCCAGTGTCGTCCTACAACACCATCAATAGTTCTTAAAGGGCACAACTTCATTGCATTACAGAAAACAAATCGAAGCATCTTTCTTTTTCAAAAACCCAATTTGAAATACATGTCAATATTCCAATCCATTATCATGTTCCACATTGAAGAAATGCTTCCCAATCATGTTCCACATTGAAGTAGCATGTAGCTAACAAGGTGCAGATGGTGCCCTAGCTAAAAGCATGTCCCCTTATTCGATACATAGAAGTTCCCTTCATTATTCAAACGGTTCCAAAATCTAAGCTCTACCGCATTGCCAACATTGAAGGGGTAAGGAATAAAGACATACCTACTAGTGTAACTCTCATTAATCTGAGGAAAATCTACAATGAGATCTTTGGTAGTCGCTTTGTGAAGCAACACCAGTTTTGATGTTGAATCACTTTTCATATCTAGCTCAAAAAGAAAACAAAGAAAAAAAAAAGTTAGAAACACCGGCGAACAAGATTTTCAACGATAATTAACCGATGGTTAGAATTGGATACAACTCATTTATGAAGTTTTTAAGCTTCTCTTTCACAGGTCCATTGACCATGTCCAGTTCAGGATTCTCAATTCGACAAGTGACCAAAACAATTTCATCCTCCTCCTCCCAAGCATTGGATAGTACAAGAAAGCAACTGAAAGTATTAAAAAAGACCCAAAGAACACCTAGGATTTTTCTATTCATGAAATAACAAACAAGTTTTCAAGAAAATGATACCAGTTCCCTAGTAACAAAAATATTCAACAGTTCAATCAGTGATGCAAGCTAAATGTTAGATGACAATGGATGGTTCTCAATGACTTGATTGGCCATTCCAAAAACTCCCACCAGTGAGCAAAATGTTATATTCAGTATCAAGTGTTGGAGAATAATAAAATAAAAAGCTCTTCAAGTCGAGAGAATGATATGTGCATCCATGTAACCTGATGTCGAATGCCATGGGATTCATCAGCTTATCCAGTATCCTACATGGATCTAAATTGTTGTTGTGCGCCAGATAAACGATTGGAGCGTGGGTTCAAATTTTGATGAGGTTTGTTCATGAGACAGACAAGATGAGATTAGTATTCCATAAGCAGAATGAGCAAGAAATATTCAGTATCAGAAACCCCAACAGAACCATGTTCTGTTCTTGTGTCTTGATTACTTGGAAGTCCAAAAGGAATTGGCAGTCTTGCAACGTAACCTTGAAGGATAATATCAAACCAACCATGCCAAAGCGAGCTTTCTTTGTTGCATCAAATGAGAAGATTAGCTTCCCACCCTTCACCATTTCCTGAAAATAGGAGTGAAGCAAGCAAAGAATTCTAGTTAATGTAATGGAACTAGCTTCACAACTATTGATTGCTCCAAGCATTAACAAAAGGCATATATTGCACCTATGCATCATGTTTATCAAAATATCCCAAATATCACAAATCATATAAGATTCCAAACAATTTAGAATTGATCAATCACTTACCCAAGGCATACACGATCCATATACTGCACCTATGCATCATCTACATGGCCCAAGTAAATACATTAGTATCTCCATACAAATTGAACCAAATCTAGCATCTCTTAAGTACCTTTCCAGCAGATGAAAATTCTGCACTCTACATACACAAATGCCAAACACTACTTATTCAACCACCCACCCGTGCCAACATTGCCCTGCAATATCAAGGGATTTATATATATCTTGCTACATATGAAGATATTCAACCAAATACCTTTCCAGCGGATGAAAATCATGCACTCTACATACACAGATGCCAAACACTACTTATTCAACCACTCACCCATGGCAACATTGCCCTGAAATAATAGATTATGCTGTTACGAGTCACTGGAGTGGAGTTTTACCCATCTCGTTTGTGCACATGATGCATGTCCTGAAATTTTGGAAGAAAGTACCATGAAACTATCATTTTTGCCAGAGATAATCAGATGGTTAGGATCATTCAACACGAGCAATTTTTAAAAAGAATGGCAAAATTCCAACTCTTTGGGCCCTTATTCCCCATGGCTTGTACTACAAAAATCCAACTCTTCAGAAAATAACAGGAATATGTCAAAGACGTGTACATATCCCAACAACACAAAGAAAAGAATAGAAACGGGAACAATTTCTACAAACTAGAATTGGTACTTGGCTTGTTGGCGTTTACATAAAAGAGCTTCATAGCACTATCTTTAGGGTGCATTTGGTTGCACTAAATATCTGAAATTTCATGATTAATCGGTCTAATTTGGAACAAATATCATGTTTCTTGCAATAGTTGCGCATCAAGAATGTCATTCTTGCAAACACAATATTCTTGTGTGAGAATCTGAAAATATAGAAGGAAAAAAAGATAAGTGAGATCATGTATCCCCTTGTTTTAACTTATGAGAATCTGCAAATACAAAAGGATTAAAAAAAAAAAAAGTGGGATCTGCAAATGTCTTGAATGATGTTGATATTTGATAGTGGTGGTGCAACTAAAGTGAATTCAGTATCATTTCATATTTTTAATTCATGTCCATTTAGTTAGCTATGGGTACTAGTTCGAGTACCACCAATGGTTACAAAAGCAGATGCAACAGAGTCTAAAGTACTTGAATCCAAGGCCACACAACCTAATCAATTAGTGCAGTGTGAAAGGAACAGTTACAACTAGAGTACACATTCAACCAGGAGGTCACAATAATTGGATGGTCAGAGCTGTCTGAATCCCATCACTTTCGGCCCAACATATCATTCGAGGGTCCACTTATCCCAATCACCACACCTTTTTCATGTAATCCCACCTTTTTCATGTCTTCTATGGTGCAAGCTGAGTATTAGCATTTCTCAAACTAGAACTACTAATGACATACTTTCAGAAGATAAAAATGGAAGGAGTAAAAGCATGAAAAATGCAAAATGGAACTATGCATGCGTGCACGTACACATCCCATTTCCAAGTGGAAAGCAGTCATATGGGGCTAAGCCTTCCACCCCAACAACTCTCATAATGTTTAGAAATTCAAATAATACCGTCTTTTTGGTCAATTTCACAAGCTCTTGAAACGGAGATGAAATCAATAACTTTGAAATTTTCCTTTTGTTGCTGAATTTCCTCAAGCAATTGAAAATGATAACATTCTAACCATCCCTTCAAACACAATTGAAAAGATGAATGTTTCCACAATGATTAACACTTATGAAATCTTGAAACTACCCTTGTAATTTTCCCTATTTTTGCTCTTATACAATTTTTCTGTTACACATGTGGACAAACCCTATAAAGAAACCTCAATGGCTAAAAGACGTCATTGGAGTGTGGATACAAGAAGAAAACAAAAACCCCTCAAAATAATTGAGAACATGATTCCCATATGGCATTAAATGGGAAACCTGTAAATCTTAAAAAGATATCATCATACATCTCAAGAAAAAAAAAAAAAACTTATCATCACAATAGACATCAAGCCAGGGGAAAACACAAGATCTTGAAACAAGAATAACAAAAAAAATCACACACACACATAAAAATAAAAATAAAAATAAATAAATACATAAAAAGATAATGCAAAAAACACTAAATTATAGTGTACAGAGTCTTTGGACTACATCTACCATCCGATTGCTAGGCAAACTCATTGATCTAGACTGTCCACCAATTTATGGGCAGCCTCTATGAGCGGCCACTGCAGAAGACGAAAAATCATATCCATCAAATGATCCCAACCGACCAATCCACAGACAACAGATCAGCCGGTCAGGAACATCGATCCACGGAAGTTTAGCTCACAATCCAATCAAGAGGTGAATCTACCAATTTACAGGGAGCCTGTTCGATGGACCACTGTAGAATACAAAATAGCATATCCATCGAATGATCCTAATTGACGGATTCATTGAACTTCTGCTAACCGTCCAAAAATAGACAACAGATTGGCCGGTCAGAAACATCAGATCTGTGCAACTTTTAGGCCATAATCCAATGAAGATGCATATCGTCAGTATAACAGTCCGAATCAATAAAAATCTACGCCAATTCCAAGCTCAAATCAGTATATACATCGAGTTTAGGCCAAAATCCAATCAAGAGCCAGATCCGCAATGGAACAGTTCAGATCGGCAGAGATCTACACTAATTCCAAAGCTAAGCCATCAAATACACCGAGTTTCAGTGAAATATGAAATCCATACATGAAAAATCCTCATCTGTTGGGCCGAAATTTTTATGATGGCCACAATCCCGAGTGTTTCTCGGGTGGGATGAGAGAGAGAGAGAGAGAGAGAGAGAGAGAGAGAGGCGGACCTGATTAAGCTCGCTATAAGGCGAGAATGGCGTAAGATTCAGGGCGGATCCCAGTGAAAATCATGAGCTTGGAAGATGGGAAAGAGAAATCGGGGTGTGGGTTGAAGCTTGGAAGATGAGAGATCCTGTGTCCTTACAATCAAATCATCAGAAAAGTAAAGGAGGGAGATCGAGGGAGAGGGAGATTGAGGGAGAGGGAGAGGGAGAGGGAGATCGAAAGAGAGGGTTGAGATCGGGAGATCGGAGAGGGAGAGGGAGAGAGAGACGGCCGGTGATGGATGCGAAATGAAATGAGGGATTTTAGGGATTCTGGCATTAAAATTATTCGGTAGTTTGTAGCAGATGGATGTAGTGTCCCTCTTGGGCCTTGTGGGGTCCACTTAGAGGTTACTAATTGAATCCATTCCGTCCATCTATTTCAAAATAAAACAATAAAACACAGTAATAACAAATAAGAAGATCCAACACTCAATTGGGACACACCAACAAAATAGTGGAAATAACGACGTATAACCGCAACACTTCTAGTACGGTTTAGTAGCGTTTCAAATTCAGGAACGGCTTAAAGCCGTTTGTTTTCAAACCAAGATACTACCCGTACCAGTGTAACGATTTTGGTGTAGTGATAACGGCGTGGAAAATGCTACTGTTGCAGATTTCAGACAAGCGGGTACGGAACCGCTGCCGAGGAAGGGAGGGGATGTGTGGGGCCCACCCAACGAGATTGAGAATAATCTGAGTCCATGGAAAATGGATGCGGACTGCATCCTGCCCCTGACAGGAAGAAGTGACTATGTGGGGCCTACTTACGAGACTTTGAATAATCGGGTCGGCTTGAATGGATCCCTGAATTCACTGAGGTCAGTTTATCCCTGAATGTGGGGCCTACCATGATATATTTACCTTATATCCACTCCGTCCATCTGTTTTAAAACCTAAATTTAGGACATTTTGACTAATTATGAAGCAGATCCAAATCATAGGTTGACCACACCACATGAAACACATGAAACAATAGTGATTGAATACCCACCTTTAAAAACGTCTGAGGGTCCACCGGAACGTTTATTTGCAATTCACCCTGTTGACGAGATCACAAATTCCTGGATGAAGGGAACATGCAAATATCAGCTTGATACAAAACTTGTGGCGCATAAGAAGTTTTTAAAGGTCAATCACCACTGTTTCTTGTGGTGTGATCCACCTGAGAATTGAATCTTCATTTTTCGGATCAGGTCCCAAAATGATCTTTCAAAACGGATAGACAGCGTGGATGTAAGGAAAATATATCAAGGTGGGCCCCACAGTCAGGGATCCACCGACCAGGGTGGATCTCAGGATTCACAGAAGCCACGCCCAGTGGAAAATGGGACGCAGTTTGGCAAGTGATGCCTGGCACCTGGTGGCCGTGGGCGCTCTGTGGGCCCCACCATGATGTATGAGTTTATCCAGCCCAAAAATGATACGGAAAAATGGATGGACAGCCCCGATAAAACACAAACATAGTGGTGGGCCCACATTGCACCGACATCGTTACTGGCCAATCCGCGTCCTTGGAAAATGGCCTTTGCATCCAACCGTACGACATTTCGAATAAATTCTGCACCGATTGCCTATGACTGGATTCCTGCAGGTCCGAAGCTAAGCGGGGCTCACTGTAATGTTTGTTAGTAATCCACTCCGTCCATCTGTTTTGCAGCTCATCTTAAAACATGAGCCCGAAACTGAGGCAGATCAAAACCCCAAGTAGGCCACGCTATAGGAAAAAAAAAATGGTGATTGAATGTCTACTGTTGAAACATTTACAGGGCTACAGAAGTTTCAGATCAGGGTGGGTAATATTTTAGGTTTTGAGCTGGATGACCTAATGAACGGTTTGGATGGCATGTAAACATCAATGTGGAATGGGTAATATTTTAGGTTTTGAGCTCGATGACCTAATGAACAGTTTGGATGGCATGTAAACATCAATGTGGAATGAAGAATGTTTCAATGGTAGACATTTCCTTCTCCCGCTTGTTCTTGTTGTGTCACCCACTTGAGTCTTGGATCTGCCTCATTTTTTAGCTAGTATTCTAACATGAGCCGGCAAAACGGATGGACAGGATGGATTTCTAACAAACATCACAGTGGGCCCCACCTAGCATCGGACGGCATCAGCATCAGCTTCTAAATTCTTCTGAATTTATATCATATTATCTTATATTTCTAAGGGATTTAAATTTTTGTACAAAATGGCTATAAAAGGCCATTTTAATCGTTCACCTACCTTGAGGTTGCTGTCACTGGGCCGGGCTCGGGCCTGCTAAAATAAAAAATTTATAAAATACCTAACCTGAAACAGTACAAAATTGGTGCTGAGGCCAACCCTGAGCCCGGCCCGTTGAGAACCCTACTTGAATGTTTGATTTATTTACCATTTTATACATCAAACTTGTGATGGTTTACTACAGCTAACCCAACTATTGAAATTCACACTGATTGAGCAATCCCAACCATCCAATGTAAAACTTATACCTCGGTTCATGTGTAGCCAATGCAGCCGATTTTTCCATTTTCAGAGCATCCAGGTGAGTTACACCACTTAATGGATTTGATCAAAGATAAACACCATGGCAGCCCAACACACAAACTTATGGTTGAGATCCCATCAGCATTGTTTCCTGTGGAGTGGCACATCTTATAAGTTGTGTATCTTCCTATCTTTTTGCCTCAGGTACTAGCATGAGAGTTAACCCTGTTGTACAGAGTTGATTGTACATATACAACAAGGTGGACCCTACAAGTCTGGGCATTCTATGATCTGAATAAACCAGGTGGTAGATGCTATTGATGATCCAAGTCTGCCCCAAGCTCCTTTTCTTGCAAAGGATGCGACCCACTTAGTCAGATATGAGACGTGACTAGTGGTAGGCCCTTGAGAGCTTGGATTCCAAGTTTCCAATAAAGAAGATCACCGGCAAGACCACCATCATGGTGCGACCAATGAGAAGAAGAGCCATGACTCATGAAATCCAGAAAATGGCCTTGCACCTTTTTGTCCAAACTTGGTGTCCATCGTGGTCGGTACATTTGAAAAATGAGTATTCAATGAGAAAAGAACCATAGTTCATTAAGTCTAAGATGGCATTGTCTTTTTGTATCGGATTAGTTTTCACCTTAGACAACTTTTAAAAAATGAGCCACTTTGGTACTATGTTGTAATTACTTACGTTGGTTGATAAAGGCATGATATGGATTTGATTAGATGGTATGCTGGTGTTAGATATGAAGCCTGAGATAGCCACTTTGTACATGTACTGCCTTGGGTAAAGGGAGGTGTTGTACCCAATCCTCTTCTTTAATTATTAACCATATCAATGCAGGAAGCGAATTGGCTGGTGTACCTCACACAAGCTATATAGCTATGAATTTACGTCAGAAAGTTCTATGGGTTTGATCACGAGGTATGTGTTATATCCAAACCGTCCATCCATTTGGCAAGCTCCTCTTATGGCTTGAGACGAAAAATAAGACAGATCTAATTATCAAGTGGACCACACTGCAAAAATCAGTGGGGGAGTGAATATCTACTATTGAAACCCTTTTTGGGGTCACAGAAGTTTTGGATCAATATGAAATTTGTTTTTACTCTTCATTCAGGTCTTTGTAACCTTCTGAACAGATTGGAGGGAAAATAAATGTTATGGTTGGCCCTACAAAATTTTTAACTGTGAAAACCATTATCTTCACTGCTATTTATGGTGTGGTGTAGATGATCTTTGGACATGATTCGTTTTTTGCATAATACTCTAAAGTGATCTCTAAAAATAGATAAACAGTGTAGATATAATAAATACATTACTGTGGGGGCCATAAAACTTTGATCTCCTTTGAACTGTTTGTACAACTCAGGTCGAGGTGCGTCAATGCTGGTCTTCGCACGAACACGTACCTACAGCAGCTATATAGCTAGTGTGTGGTGCACCAGCCAATCCGCTTTCGGAACGTACCCAGAAGCCTCGGGATTGGAAGATGGCTAAACGTGGAAAGTTGGCGGTACACCGTAGCTTAGAGCTCACACCAAAATTTTGAAATCGGATTGCCTACTGAGAAACTCAGTATGCTTTTATCGTACTGAGTAAGCTCTGTCAGGCCCACCGTGAATGTACGTAGTTTATCTATGCATTTCATCCGTTTTTACAGCTCATTTAATGGGTTGATCACAAAATCGAAGTATATTCCAAGTTCAAGTGGACTGCACTACAAGAACCGTTGGAATAATGATTTCCATCGTTGAAATCTTTATGGGGCTTATAGTGATGTTTATTTGTCATCCAATCCTTTCATGAGATCACAAAGATATGGATGAAGGGAAAACACAAATATCAGCTTGATCCAGAACTTCTGTAGTCCCAAGAATTTTTCAATGGTATATGTTCAATTCATACTGTTTTCTGTTGTGTGGTCCTCATGAGCTTTGTATATGGTTTTATTTTTGAATCAAGACCAAAAATTATATGAAATAGATGGACCGAGGTGATAGAATGCATACATCAAGGTGGGCCCATAGAGTTTGGTGTACTGAGTTACTCAGTACGCAGCGGACTGCGTACTGCGTAACTCAAAAAGCGTAATGAGTAAAACTTGTGGGGCCCACCGTAATTTATTTATTTTATTCACTCCATTCAGATATTTTAACAGATAATTTTATAAAATAAAATAAAAAATGAAACATTTAAAAGACTCAAGTGGACCACACCATAGGAAACAGTATGAATTGAATGTATACCATTGAAAAATTCCTGGAGGCCAGGAAAGTTTTATATCAAGCTGATATTTGTGTTTTCCCTTCATCCAGGACCATGTGACCTTATCAACCGGTTAGATGTCAAATAAACATTTTAGTGGCCCCTAGGAAGTTTTTAGTGGTGGGCATTCCATCACCACTGGTTCCTGTGGTCTGGTCCATTTGAAATTTAGATCTGCCCCATTTCTTGTCTCATGTTATAATATGTGTGGACAAAACTTATAGATCGAGTGGATCTCACAGGATATCGCAATGGGCCCACGGAGATTCAGGTTACATGGGCTACACGAAATCCACCTCTTGTTTGTACGCTAGATCCGATCTAATAGTAAATAGTCCTATAGCATCCGAGCGTGACACACAAAATACTTACAAGGGCTTTCAATTTTTACAAGTGGGCCAGAGCTTGGTGATCAAGACCCACTACGTGAAAAATGGAAAAAAATGACGGATTTAGAGACGGTTCTGGACCGTCTCTAAAATTGCTTGGTTTAAAGACGCTTTAGAGACGGCCGTAAACCGTCTCTAAACTTTTAGACGGCCCTTGACCGTCCTTAATATTGTCTTAAAAATTTTAACGTCTACAAATCATTTAAGACGGTCAAAAACCGTCATTAACTGCGGATAAAAGACGGCCATTGACCGTCTGGAATAAGAGACGGTCTCTGACCGTCTTATATGCGACATTTCGAGACATACCAAAGACCGTCTCAGTATTAGAGACGAGGCATTATCGTCTCTTTGCTGGTACTTTAAGATCATAAGGACCGTCTCAATTAGAGACGGTCATTGGCCGTCATTTCCTATAATTTGAGACTGCCAAAAATTGGCAAAAAATGTCTATATTAGGGACGGTTCTTAGCTGTCTCTATTTGAGACTGTCAAAGACCGTCTCTATTAGAGACGGTTATTAGCCGTCTATTATTGGTAATCTGAGACTGCCAAGAACCGTCTCAATTATGGATGGTCATCGGCCGTCCTTTACTGCTTTATAAGTTCCGTACGAGTAAATAACTGGCCCCATTTGAGACTGTCAAAGACCGTCTCTAATAGAGACGGTCTTTAGCCGCCTTATAGTGGTCATTTGAGACTGTCAAAGACTGTCAATTAGAGACGGTCGTGAACCGCCTCTAATGCTCAAGTCAAAAATTAAGAACAAAAAAATTTATGAATTTTGAAAAAAAAAAAAAAAAAAGCTTAGAAAAATAACTAACAATGTTTAAGAAAAAAATTTAGATTTTGAAAAAAAATGTTATTTTATAAAAATTCAGATTTTGAAATAAAAATTAAGAACTTTGAATAATGTTGATATTTTTGAAAACAAAAAATTCGATAAGAAAATGATATTTTGAAAAAGAAAATTTTAAAAATTAAACAAAATTGTGAAAAAATTGACAAATTGTAAAAATATATATATTTTAAAAAAGAAAACTAGATTTTGTATTTTGAAAAGAAAATTTAAAAAGTTATATAACAAAAGTGATATTTAAAAAATGATATTTTGAAAAAGAAAATTTAAAAAATGAAACAAAATTGTGAAAAAATTGACAAATTGTAAATAATATATATTTTTAAAAAAAGAAAACTAGATTTTTTATTTTGACAAAAAAAAAATTAAAAAGTTATAACAAAAGTGATATTTAAAAAATGATATTTTGAAAAAGAAAATTTAAAAAATTAAACAAAATTAGGAAAAATTGACAAATTGTAAATAATATATATTTTTTAAAAAAAGAAAGCTAGATTTTGTATTTTGACAAGAAAAATTAAAAAGTTATATAACAAGATTTCGATAAAAAATGATATTTTGAAAAAGAAATTTTAAAATTTTAAAATTTAAACTAAATTGTGAAAAAATTTTCAAATTGTAAATATATATATATATATATATATATATATATATATATATATATATATATATTTAAAAAAAAAAAAAAAAACTAGATTTTGTATTTTAACAACAAAAATTAAAAAGTTATATCACAAAAAGTGAGATTAAAAAATGATATTTTGAAAAAAAAAAATTTAAACAAAATTGTGAAAAAATTGACAAATTGTAAAAAAATATATATATATATATATATATATATTTAAAAAGCTAGATTTTATATTTTGACAAGAAAAATTGAAAAAAAAAATGGATCTATACCAAATTGAATGGATGTGGCCTACAATACACAAGGTGGGATTAAAACATGTAAACGTGAAAAGAAAAAAGAAAAAGAAGAAGAAGAAGAGTGTTAACTTGAGGTAAAGAAAAAATATACACGTTTAAGAAAGAGAATGGAGTATAAATCAAAGTTCCTCAATACCTTGGTAAAAAAGAAAATGGTCTAAATTCAACTGTAATATCAGATGGTTGAGATTATCCAATCATTGTGATATTAAAATAAGTGTTCTACCCAACAGAATAGATGTGCCCTTCAACACAATAGGATTGCAAACCAAAGGAGATTGAAGCATATAGATGTTTAAAAAGAATAGTACAACTCAATGTTCCTCAGGATAGTCAAAAAGAAAATGGTCCAAAATAATCCAATGAAAATTTCAAACAGTTAAGATCATCCAATCAATGTGACCTTTGGAGAGGTACAGGTATGCTAGGTGCAGGATGGGTGAGTTGCCAACATTAAGAATTGGTACCAAATGCATACATTAGTATAAGCCATTCTCATGTTATCATTTTTCGGCTATTAACTCGTCTCCAAAGCAATGAGATGTAAACTTGCACTGTAGCTTAGATATAGTTTACGCTGCTTGTTAAAAAGGAACTGAAATATAGTTTAAGTCAAATGGAATCTCAAAAAAAAAAGAAAAAAAAAAAAGACAAACCTAATGTTAAAAGAAAAGTAGATTTTGTATTTTAACAAGAAAAATTAAAAAGTTATACAACAAGATTTCAATAAAAAAATGATATTTTGAAAAAGAAAATTTAAAAAATTAAACAATTGTGAAAAAATTGATAAATTGTAAAAAATATATATATATATATATATATATTTTAAAAAAGAAAACTAGATTTTGTATTTTGACAAGAAAAATTGAAAAGTTATATAACAAAAGTGAGATTTAAAAAATGATATTTTGAAAAAGAAAAATTAAAAAATTAAACAAAATTGTGAAAAAATTGACAAATTGTAAAAAAATATATATTTTAAAAAAGAAAGCTAGATTTTGTATTTTGACAAGAAAAATTGAGAAGTTAGATAACAAAAGTGAGATTTTGATGATGTGTTGTATATCCTTGCCGCCCCTATGTTTCTCCAACTCATTTTTGGGCCGGGTATAAAAAATTGTGTAGATTTTAATCTTAAGTGGACCACACCATTGGAAAGAATGATAATATAGTACCTTGACATTAAAAATTATAAAGAGCCCATCGTAAGGTTTTAGTAATGTTTATTTGCAATCCAACATGTTGATAATGTAAAGAAGATCCAGATGAAGGTAAACTACAAAGATCAAATTGATCCAAAACTTTTGTGGCCTTCAAAAGGTTTTTAATAGTTATTCATCATTGTTTTGATTGATATGCCCCACTTGAGATTATTGAGTTCTTATGATTTGAAATCACATCCTAAAATATGATGGAAAAATATATGGACGGTGTTGATATACATAAAAAGCATTTGGTGGGGCCCACATGAGTTTTGGATGTGTATGAAACTTAGTATGACTCCTCATCCAAGTGGGACACACATAATGAATGGGTTGGATCTATGAACCACATTCAGGTGGGCCCAATAAATGATTATGAATGTTTTAATGGAAGGGTAACCCTCTCAACTATAATATGTAGTGTGGCCCACCCAAGTCATGGATTGACTTTATTTTTAAGCTCCTGGCCTACCATGGAATGGTGCATTTGACTGACGGGGCAAATCCAAAGTTCAAGTGGACCCACACCATAAAAAAGAGTGGGATAGTGACACCCACTATTGAAACCTTCTTAAGGCCCGCCGCGATGTTTATTTGAGATCTAACCTGTTTATAAGTTAATACAGACATAGATGCGGTTGAAACTTGGTCTGACCCCTCATCCAAGTGGGACACACATAATGAGTGGGTTGGATATGTGAATCACACTTAGGCAGGCCCAAGGTATGATTATGAATGTTTTAAGGAAACTTTTCTCTACTATATTTAGGTGAGTTACTCGTTACCCTTACCAGAGTAAACTCTGTGGGGTCCATTGTTATTTATTTATTTTATCCACTCCATTCATCCATGTTAATAGATAATTTGAGGTCTAACGAACAAAAAAGAAGCATATCCAAAGCTCAAGTTGACCACACCACAGGAAATAGTGTGATTGAACCTCTACCATTTAAAATTTCTTGGAGGCCATAGAAGTTTTGGATCAAGTTGATGTTTTGTTTTCTATTCATTCATATACTTTTGATATTATGAACAACCTTTAACCGTTCTTGGACAATCTAATCAGTCCAGATTGAAGAGTAAATAACTTCAGATGTTTAAATCAAAATTCACTCAAATTGTTGATCAATCTTGTTTGCGCAATATCTTTCTCATATGTAGCATGATCGAGGCGAGTAACTAGTGAAATTAAAGGTAATGATCAGTAAAATAGAGTGAATGGACCAGACATGTAAAATGAGTCAAATATTCTAGTCAAAATTGTGACCCAACTTATTGACACCGAGAGACTCTAAGAAATAATGTTAGTAAGTTTTGTAGGGCCCATCATGATGTGTGTCGAACATCAACACCGTGCATTTGATAGAAGTTTTGGATCAAGTTGATGTTTGTGTTTTCCCTTCATTCATATCTTTTTGATATTATGAACATGTTGGATGACAAACATTACTATGGGCCCAAGGAAGGTATCAACGGTGGAAATCATTATTTTACACTGTTTCGTGTGGCATGGTCCACTTGAGTTTTGGATTTACCGAAAATTTGGGATAAACACACACCGTACATCCATTTTTCGATATCATTTTATAGAATTATCTAAAAAATGAATCATATTCCAAGATTAAATGGACCACACCACAAATAAGGAGAACAGATTGACTACTCCCTCTACACCATCCAATGGCTGGTGGTTGGTGCTGTGTGGGCCCCACCATGATGTATGGCTCCACGACCATTTTTTTTTAAAAAAAACTTTTAAACCAGTTGGATTTCAAATAAACATTACGATGGGCCTTAAGACAGTTTCAATGGTGGGAATCACCCTCCCATTGTTTTCTGTGGTGGGGTCCACTATAGATTTTTATTTGTCTCATTATTTGGCTTGTGACTTAAAATGATATCTCAAAATGGATGGACGGTGTGGATATAACAAATACATTATAGGTTTTTATATTTTTTAAATATTATATATATATATATATATATGAAAAAGGTTCTATATGTCGAGCTCATGGGAACTCCCCATGAGGTCGAGCTGTGTGGGCCTCACCATGATGTGTGTCGAAAATCAACACCGTGTATTTGATGGGTCCCCTTTAAATTATGGGATATTCCAAAAATCAGCCGTATACAGAACTCCGGTGGGCCATACCATCTAAAATCATGTGAAGACATGTATAAAACATATAAAAGCACTTGGTGGGGGCCCCACCTGAAATTTGGATGCGTTTGAAACTTGGTATGGCCCCTCATCCAAGTGGCACACACATAATGGATGGGCTAGATTTGTGAACCATATCTCCGTGGGCCCAAAAATAATTATGAATGTTTTAATGGAGGGTAACCCTTTCAACTTTTGTGTTCGGTGGTCTGCGGGCCCCACCATGATGTATGTGTTTCATCCATGTCGTCCATCTATTTTTATAGATCATTTTATGATATTACAAAAAAATGAGTTATATCCCAGTCTCAAGTGGACTACATTACAGGAAAAAGTGTTGAATGAATTTTGACCATTAAAAACTTTTTGGGAGCCATAAAAGTATTGGATCAAGCTGATCTTTGTTTTCTCCCTTCATCTGGGCCTTTATGACCTAATCAATGATTGGATGTCGATAAACAAGAGCAGTGGGCCTTAGGAGGATTTAAATGATGGATATCCAATCATTATTGTTTTCCTATGGTGTGGTCCACCTAAGATTTATATCCCTCTTATTTTTGTGACGAACGCCTAAAATGATCTTAAAAAATGGATGAATGGATTGGATGAAACACATACATCATGGTGGGGCCTGAGACCACCGAACATCGCCACGGGCCGGTGTCACGGAGTAGCCAATCCGTTCCCCAAATACCCAATCCAAATACGCCCTCTCTCACAACCCCAAATCCCTCTCCCGCGCGCCCGTCCCTCCCAAAACCCAAACCCAAACCCTCTCTCTGGTCTCTCTGGCGCCCGAAATCTCTCTCTCTCTCTCTCTCTCTCTCTCTCTCTCTCTGTTTCTCTCTGAGATCCAGCCATGGCTACTCTCGTCTCAACCGGGCTTACTCTCGTCTCAGCCGTTGATCTCGTCTCTTTTTCAATGCTTGGGGTTCCGATTGAAGAACCGAGCTAAGCTGGAAGCATTAGGATTTGAGCTCTAGGCGGTGGCAGTTGCGGCCGCTGCTGCCAAAGGCCGCTGATTGAATAACGGTGATTTGGATTGTGGTCAGTTCTCTTTTGATTTTTATCCTCTTCCTTTTTGCTTATTTCACAGTTCTAAATTTGTTTGCATTTCGTAGTTATGCTTTGATTCTAAATGCTTTTATGGTATGGTTTGGACGTCTCTTGAAATGCTATCCGAATTAGTATCCTATTATTGTATTTAATGCTGATGATCTTGATTTAGGGCCTGTTTGGTTGCCACTCTTGGAAAAACAAAAAAAAAAAAAATGAAACATAAATTCTAAGAACCTAGATTAAAAAAAATTAATTTTTATGTTGAATGTGGACCTTTGCTACATCCCTAACCACATTTACAATAGCAGTTATCTGTTGGTTAGTATCTTCAGGCCTGCAAAAGAGACAGGATCCCCACTCATGGTTGGCCCATCATGTAGAGAACCATGGGCCCCACATACAAATTGTGCACCATCAACGAACTGAAAGATGCAAATTCCTACAAGCATAGTATGTAACCTTATTAACAAAAGCTCTATTTGGCCCACCATGATCTACATGTGACATCAATTTTGTCCATCGCCTAAGCCTCTCTGCTCATGTTAGGATGTGATCCAGAAAACTTGGTAGATTCAAAACTCAAGTGGGTCACACCACAAGAAACAGTGGGGATGTGACACGCACTATTGAACCTTCTTGAGTCCTAGTGTGATGTTTATATACCATCCAACCCAATCATAAGGTGATTCCCACCGGGATTACGGAAAACACAAATATCAGATTGATCCAAAACTTCAGTGGGCCCAAAGAAGGTTTCAATGGTGAGCGTTCAATCCCCATTGTTCCTTAGAAGAGAGGCCCACTTGTTTTTGGATCAGTCTCATTTTGGGTTGACATTCTAACTAGGAGCGGCAAAACTAATGAATGGAGTAGATGTCATATGGACATTGCATTGGGACCTATTGGGTTACACTGGTTCCCTCTAAAATTTCCCAATGGACCATGTGATCCTTCACAAAAGAACTACAAACCACTTCAGCAAGTTGCTGAAATCATTTCCTGTCTTTAATCTTTATTTTCTATCATCTTCCTATGCAGACCTACTTGAATTTTTGACTGTTTCCTGACAAAAGTTAAGTAATTGTGGTTTCTTGATGTCTTACTTGTAATTTCAATCTTAACAGCTTGCTTTGATTGATCACTTGTTTGTCTCTCCCCGATTTTTTCTAATTCTAATTCACAAAGAATTAAGATTTCACATGATTGCTAACTGGTTCTGTTGTCGTTTTCTAATTCTCAACAATTAAGATTATCTTCTTCCATTTGTAATTACTTCCTAGAGCTCTCTCTGTTGCATAATCTTTTCCCATATATATGCTGGTTTGGCATAAGGTATTTGTGTATAGAAGCCCTTTGTTTGTTTGTTTGTTTGTTTGTTTGTTTTTTTTCAACTTGTGTTCATGCAGTGCAGTTTTATACTAAAATACATGTCATGTCAGTGTACATAACTAACAAACATGTCCATGTCCAAGTCTCATTGGTCTGTTGTAACTCAAATTTCTTCCTGAAGCATCCACATTGTGTCTCTTACAGCTTGATTAGCAAAGCTATCTCTTGGATGCTTAATCATGGATTCTGCAGGTATTGATTTTGTGCAGGGATCTATACTCTAGTTAGCTTCTCAAAAAATCTCAAAAGATGAAAGAAGATCTCTCTCTCTCTCTCTCTCTCTCTCTCTCTCTCTCATTGCATATACTCTCAATTTCATAACCCACGTATGTAGTTGGTTTTGTTTAAATTTTTTCTCCCTTGTTCAAATCCCTACTATACTTATTTGTTCTTTTCTGTAATAGTTGCAACAACAGTTGGGATGGTTGTAGCATATTTTTGGTCCCTATGTAAGATGAATTTATCTTTTGTAGCCTTGGCTCGGCCCTGATCGTGGTATAGAAAGATCCATATAGAGATTAAATTTGGCCGCCAAACACAAGCACATGCTCTAAGGCATGACTATCCACTGCTAACACCTGGGTCGTAAACACCTAATAAAATTTATCGTATGTAACATGCATGCAGGTAATGTGTGCTTGCAAGTGCCCCACACATGCCAACATGGGACACGTGTGTGAGTCCAGGTGACTCATTAAGCAAGTCTAGTGAACAGCTCAGATAATGCATCCATGTTGGCACCACAGTCACTTGTAACCATTTTTTTCACAATGTTTTAGTTAAACAACTTTGACATTTTTTTCAAGCATTTTCCTTGAGATTTTTTGTAAGTTCTTAATTCTAATGCTGTGATTGAGAATGGATTTCTAAATTTTCAATAATTTCTCATGTTTTCAGGTTGACACTAGTAAAGTATTTTTGTGAGATACTAGCATCGTCTCTCCATACTCTATTTTGCTATTCGGTGGTCCCATTAACATTCAACACCAGGTTTCCTATCACAACCTTCTTTATTCATTACACTCAGCAAAAGCCTATAGTTGCTTCTCTTGTTGAATACTTATAAAATAAATATCATGGTAGTTTACATTGTCTATTGGGCAATGGATTTATCTGACTTAACTTCCATCCATGATGTTTGGTTGGTTAACTTTTGAAGAATACATACTGTTCAAATGAGTCAAGTACATGATATAGACTTGCAATCTCAAATGGAAAATTTTCCCATGGTACAAGTGCATGGAAAACTTTCCACATATCGACTTGCATTTGGATAAGTTGGCCTCCACATCACCCATCTGGACCGTCCATTAGGAAAACATTACAAGGAAAACATCTCCACAACATCAATCCAACTTAGGCATGTATGAGAATATGAAAGTATTACCGCACAGGAAACAGTTTGATTGAACATCTACCATTGAAAATTTTTTGGAGGCCAAAGCAGTTTTGGATCAAGCTGATGTTTGTGCTTTCTCTTCATCCATGTCTTTGTGATCATATTAACAAGTTGGATGACAAATAAAAATTACTTTAGACCCTAGGAAGGTTTCAACAGTGGAAATCTGGATTTTCTTATTAGTAAATTTTAACTGAACTCGTTCTTTTGAAAAATAGAAAAATGGGAATATTAGTAAATATGGATTTTCTTATTAAGAAGAAAATGGAAGATGGATTGTAAAAAAAAAAGAGTTTTACATAAATTATTTGTTCCAAACAGACATTTCTCAAAGGAGCACTATTGGGTGATATTTAAGATTTTCATTATAAATAGATTAAGAGCCAATGATAATTATAAGTAGACTTGGCACAAAAATAAAGAATTTGATTTTTTATAAAACATGGAAAGACTAATCAGTCCCACTTCTTGTAACTTCACCATCGCTTCAAATGGAGGGACTGCACAAAGATTTGGTTAGGGAGACTACTGATGGTGAACTAGCAACTACAACAAATATGAGAGTTACAAAGGTGAAAAGAAACATAAGTCGGTTGGTAAGATAAGATGCATGATTTTCCTTTTCAATTATTAGTCATAGATTGACAAGATTTTGTTTCAATTTTCTTGATGGATGATGAATGCATTTGGGAATGTAAATGAAAATAAAAAAACTTATAATATATATATATATGTTATCAATGGAGGATACCTTGTTTAGGGGGACATGAAATTCTTGTAGCTTATGGTATGGTGCCCCATATTGGTTGTATGTTACTAGTATGTAGTAGATAATACTAGGTTCAATAGTAGATAATATTAGAAAATCCCTAAACCTAAACCTACACCTAATCCTAATCTACTCCTTAACTCGAATCCAAACCTAAACCTATACTTATAACCTAAAACTATTCTCAAATCTCAAAACCTATAACCTAAACCCGAATCCAAACCCGAACCCGAATTCCTAAACCTTAACCTAAACATATAACCTATAACCTATAACCTAAGCCTATACCTAAACCTAAAACCTAAAGCTAAAGCTAAAGCTAAACCTATAACTTAAACCTAAACTCAAATCCCTAAACCTAAACCTAAACCTTAACCTAAACCTATAACCTTAACCTAAACCAAAACTTATGACCTAAAGCCTAGATGTATTCTTAAATCTCTAAACCTAAACCTACACCTAATCATAATCTCAACTCCCTAACCTAAGCTTAAACCTAAACTTGAAAACCCAAACCTAAAACCCGATCCTGAACCCGAACCCGATTTCCTAAACTTAAACCTTAACATATTCTTAAATCCCTAAACTTAAATCTACACCTAATCCTAATCTAAACTCCCTAACCTAAACCTAAACCTAAACCTAAACTTGAAAACCCAAACCTAAACCCAATCCCGAACCCGAACCCGAATTCTCGAACCTAAACCTTAACCTCTTTTTCAAATCCCTAAACCTAAACCTACACCTAATCCTAATCTCGACTCCCTAACCTAAACTCGAACCTAAAGTTGAAAACTCAAACCTAAACCTGATCCCGAACCCGAACCCGATTTCCTAAACCTAAACCTAAACCTTAACATATTCTCAATTCCCTAAAACTATAGCTTATAAGACCTTAAAACCTTAACCTTAACCTAAACCTAAACCAAAACCTATGTCCTAAAACCTAAACTTATAACCTATAACCTAACCTTAACCTAAACCTAAAACCTAAACCTTAGCTTATAACCTAAACCTAAACCTTAACCTAAACCTAAACCTATAACCTTAACCTAAACCAAAACCTATGACCTAAAACCTAAATGCATTCTCAAATCCCTAAACCTACACCTACACCTAATCCTAATCTCAACTCCCTAACCTAAACCTAAACCTAAACTTGAAAACCCAAACCTAAACCCAATCCCGAACCTAATTTCCTAAACCTAAACCTTAACCTATTCTCAATTCCCTAAACCTATAGCTTATAACCTAAACCTTAACCTAAACCTAAATCTATACCTTAACCTATTCTCAAATTCCTAAACCTACACCTACACCTAATCTTAATCTCAACTCCCTAACCTAAACCTAAACCTAAATTTGAAAACCCAAACCTAAACCCGATCCCGAACCCGAACCCGATTTCCTAAACCTAAACCTTAACCTATTCTCAAATCTCTAAACCTACACCTACACCTAATCTTAATCTCAACTCCCTAACCTAAACCTAAACCTAAACTTGAAAACCCAAACCTAAACCCGATCCCGAACCTAATTTCCTAAACCTAAACCTTAACCTATTCTCAATTCCCTAAACCTATAGCTTATAACCTAAACCTTAACCTAAACCTAAATCTATACCTTAACCTATTCTCAAATTCCTAAACCTACACCTACACCTAATCTTAATCTCAACTCCCTAACCTAAACCTAACCCTAAACTTGAAAACCCAAACCTAAACCCGATCCCGAACCCGAACCCGATTTCCTAAACCTAAACCTTAACCTATTCTCAAATCCCTAAACCTAAACCTACACCTAATCCTAATCTAAACTCCCTAACCTAAACCTAAACCTAAACTTGAAAACCCAAACTTAAGCCCGATCCCGAACCCGAACTCGATTTCCTAAAGCTAAACTTGAAAACCCAAACCTAAACCCGATCCCGAACACCGAACTTGATTCCCTAAACCTAAACCTAAACCTTAACCTATTCTCAATTCCCTAAACCTATAGCTTATAACCTAAACCTAAACCTAAACCTTAACCTAAACTTATAACCTAAACCAAAACCTATGACCTAAAACCTAAATGTATTCTCAAATCTCTAAACCTAAACTTACACCTAATCCTAATCTCAACTCCCTAATCTAAACCTAAACTCCGAACTTGAAAACCCAAACCTAAAACCCTATCCCGAACTCGAACCCGATTTCCTAAACCTAAACCTTAACCTATTCTCAAATCCCTAAACCTAAACCTACACCTAATCCTAATCTAAACTCCCTAACATAAACCTAAACCTAAACTTGAAAACCCAAACCTAAACCCAATCCCAACTCGAACCCAAATTCTTAAACCTAAACCTTAACCTATTTTCAAATCCCTAAACCTAAACCTAGACCTACACCTAGTCCTAATATCAACTCCCTAACCTAAACTTAAACCTAAACTTGAAAACCCAAACCTAAACCCGATCCCGAACCCGAATCCGATTTCCTAAACCTAAACCTTAACCTATTCTCAATTCCCTAAACCTATAGCTTATAACCTAAACCTTAACGTAAACCTAAACCTGAACTATAACCTATAACCTAAATATATTCTCAACTCCCTAAACCTACACCTACAACTAATCCTAATCTCAACTCTCTAACCTAAACCTAAACCTAAACTTGAAAACCCAAACCTAAACCCGATTTCCTAAACCTAAACCTTAACCTATTCTCAAATCTCTAAACCAAAACCTAATCCTAATCTAAACTCCCTAACCTAAACCTTAACTTGAAAACCCAAACCTAAACCCAATCTGAAACCCGAACCCAAATTCTTAAACCTAAACCTTAACCTATTCTCAAATCCCTAAACCTACACCTACACTTAATCCTAATATCAACTCCCTAACCTAAACCTAAACCTAAACTTGAAAACCCAAACTGAACCCGATCCCGAACCCGAACCCAATTTCCTAAACCTAAATTTTAACCTATTCTCAAATCCCTAAACCTAAACCTACACCTAATCCTAATCTAAACTCCCTAACCTAAACCTAAACCTAAACTTGAAAACCCAAACCTAAACCCGATCCCGAACACGAACCCGGTTTCTAAACCTAAACCTTAACCTATTCTCAAATCCCTAAACCTAAACCTACACCTAATCCTAATCTAAACTTCCTAACCTAAACCTAAACTTGAAAACCCAAACCTAAACCCAATCCCGAACCCGAACCCGAATTCTTAAACCTAAACCTTAACCTATTTTCAAATCCCTAAACCTAAACCTTCACCTAATCCTAATCTCAACTCCCTAACCTAAACCTAAACCTAAACTTGAAAACCCAAACTTAAACCCGATCCCAAACCCGAACCCAATTTCCTAAACCTAAACCTTAACCTATTCTCAATTCCCTAAACCTATAACTTATAACCTAAACCTAAACTTTAACCTTAACCTAAACCTGAACCTGAACCTATAACCTAAACCTAAAACCTAAATATATTCTCAAATCCCTAAACCTACACCTACACCTAATCCTAATCTCAACTTTTTAACCTAAACCTAAACCTAAACCTAAACTTGAAAACCCAAACCTAAACCCGATCCCGAACGCAAACTCGATTTCCTAAACCTAAACCTTAACCTATTCTCAATTCCCTAAACCTATAGCTTATAACCTAAACCTAGACATAAACCTAAACCTTAACCTATTCTCAAATTCCTAAACCTACACCTACACCTAATCCTAATCTAAACTCCCTAACCTAAACCTAAACCTAAACTTGAAAACCCAAAGCTAAACCCGATCCCGAACCTGAACCCGATATCCTAAACCTAAACCTTCACCTATTCTCAAATCCCTAAACCTAAACCTACACCTAATCCTAATCTAAACTCCCTAACCTAAACCTAAACCTAAACTTGAAAACCCAAACCTAAACCCGATCCCGACCCCGAACCCGGTTTCTAAACCTAAACCTAAACCTAAACTTGAAAACCCAAACCTAAACCCGATCCCGAACCCGAACCCACCCCTAAACATAAACCTTAACCTATTCTCAATTCCCTAAACCTAAACCTAAACCTAAACCTAAACCTAAACCAAAACCTATGACCTAAAACCTAAATGTATTCTCAAATCTCTGAACCTCAACTCCCTCCCTAAACCTAAACCTAAACTTGAAAACCCAAACTTAAAACCCGATCCTCGAACCCGAACACGATTTCTAAACCTAAACCTACACCTAATCCTAATCTAAACTCCCTAACCTAAACTTGAAAACCCAAACCTAAACCCGATCTCGAACCCGAACCCTGTTTCTAAAGCTTAACCTATTCTCAAATTCCTAAACCTAAACCTACACCTAATCCTAATCTCAACTCCCTAACCTAAACCTAAACTTGAAAACCCAAACCTAAACCCGATCCCGAACCCGAACCCGATTTCCTAAACCTAAACCTTAACCTATTCTCAATTCCCCAAACCTATAGCTTATAACCTAAACCTAAACCTTAACCTTAACCTAAACCTAAACCCGAACCTATAACCTAAACCTAAAACCTAAATATATTCTCAAATCCCTTAACCTACACCTACACCTACACCTAATCCTAATCTCAACTCTCTAACCTAAACCTAAACCTAAACTTGAAAACCCAAACCTAAACCCGATCCCGAACCCAAACCCGATTTCCTAAACCTATACCTTAACCTATTCTCAATTCCCTAAACCTATAGTTTATAACCTAAACCTAAACTTTAACCTATTCTCAAATTCCTAAACCTACACCTACACCTAATCCTAATCTAAACTCCCTAACCTAAACCTAAACCTAAACTTGAAAACCCAAAGCTAAACCCGATCCCGAACCCGAACCCGATTTCCTAAACCTAAACCTTAACGTATTCTCAAATTCCTAAACCTACACCTACACCTAATCCTAATCTAAACTCCCTAACCTAAACCTAAACCTAAACTTGAAAACCCAAAGCTAAACCCGATCCCAAACCCGAACCCGATTTCCTAAACCTAAACCTTAACCTATTCTCAAATCCCTAAACCTAAACCTACACCTAATCCTAACCTAAACTCCCTAACCTAAACCTAAACCTAAACTTGAAAACCCAAACGTAAACCGAATCCCGAACCCGAACCCAAACCCGAATTCCTAAACCTAAACCTTAACCTATTTTCAAATCCCTAAACCTAAACCTACACCTAATCCTAATCTCAACTCCCTAACCTAAACTTGAAAACCCAAGCATAAACCCGATCCCGAACCCGATTTCCTAAACCTTAACCTTAACCTATTCTCAATTCCCTAAACCTATAGCTTATAACCTAAACCTAAACCTTAACCTTAACCTAAACCTAAACCTGAACCTATATAACCTACATATATTCTCAAATCCCTAAACCTACACCTACACCTAATCCTAATCTCAACTCCCTAACCTAAACCTAAACCTAAACTTGAAAACCCAAACCTAAACTCGATCCCAACCCGAACCCGATTTCTTAAACCTAAACCTTAACCTATTCTCAATTCCTTAAACCTATAGTTTATAACCTAAACCTTAACCTATTCTTAAATTCCTAAACCTACACCTACACCTAATCCTAATCTAAACTCCCTAACCTAAACCTAAACCTAAACTTGAAAACGCAACCTAAACCCGATCCCGAGCTCGAACCCGATTTCCTAAACCTAAACCTTAACCTATTCTCAAATCCCTAAACCTAAACCTAATCCTAATCTAAACTCCCTAACCTAAACCTAAACCTAAACCTAAACTTGAAAACCCAAACCTAAACCCAATCTCGAACCCGAACTCGAATTCTTAAACCTAAACCTTTACCCATTCTCAAATTCCTAAACCTACACCTACACCTAATCCTAATCTCAACTCCCTAACCTAAACCTAAACTTAAACTTGAAAACGCAAACCTAAACCCGATCCCGAACCCGAACCCGATTTCCTAAACCTAAACCTTAACCTATTCTCAATTCCCTAAACTTATAGCTTATGCGTGGATGAATGTAATGTGAATAAGATTGTTTGTGTTTGGATGGATGTAGTTTATGTTTGGATGGATTTATGTAGTTCGGGTTTAGATGGATGTGAATGTGATGAAATGTGGATAAGATTGTTTTTTTACTAATGAAGTTAAACTTATATGTATTATGCGTGGATAAATGTAATGTGGATAAGATTGTGTGTTTGGATGAATTTACATAGTTTGGGTTTAGATGGATGTGAATGTGAATGTGATGAAATATATTGTATAACAGTGTATATCGGAAGATTGTGTGTTTGGATGGATTTACATAGTTTGATTTAGATGGATGTGAATGTGATGAAATATATTGTTTAACGGTGTATATCGGAAGATTGTGTGAGTTTGGGTTTAGATGGATGTGAATGTGAATGTGATGAATATATTGTATAACAGTGTATATCGTGATGTGAATGTGAATGTGAATGTGATGAAATATATTGTATAACAGGTGTATATCGGGATGTGAATGTGATGAAATATATTGTATAACGTGTGTATATCGGGAAGATTGTGTGTTTGGATGGATTTACGTAGTTTGGGTTTAGATGGATGTGAATGTGATGAAATATATTGTTTAACAGTGTGTATCGGGAAGATTGTGTGATTTTAGGTTTAGATGGATGTGAATGTGAATGTGAATATGATGAATATATTGTATAACGGTGTATATCAGGATGTGAATGTGAATGTGAATGTGATGAAATATATTGTATAATAGGTGTATATCAGGATGTGAATGTGATGAAATATATTGTATAACAGGTGTATATCAGGAAGATTGTGTGTTTAGATGGATTTACGTAGTTTGGGTTTAGATGGATGTGAATGTGATGAAATATATTGTTTAACAGGTGTATATCAGGAAGATTGTGAGTTTGGGTTTAGATGGATGTGAATGTGAATGTGATGAATATATTGTATAACAGGTGTATGTCAAGATTTGAATGTGATGAAATATATTGTATAACAGGTGTATATCAGGATGTAAATGTGATGAAATATATTGTATAACGGTGTATATCAGGATGAAGATTGTAACAGGTCAAATTTGAAATGTCCTTTAATGATGATAAGAGACGGCCCATAGCAGTCCTTTTAAAGGACGGTCCATGACCGTCCTTTGAAGGCTCATAAGAGACGGTTCATGACCGTCCATTTAAAGGATGGTCCATGACCGTCCATTTAAAGGACGGTCTATAGCCGTCCTTTGAAGGATAGTACGAGACGGTCGATAACAGTCCTTTTAAAGGACGGTCAATCGCCGTCCTTTGAAGGCCCATAAAAGACGGTTCATGACGTCTTTTTAAAGGATTTCGCTCATGATAGCCTTTTAAAGGACGGTCCATGGCCGTCCTTGTTGGCCTCATAAGAGATCGCTTATAATAGTCCATTTTAAAGATTTTCCTATGATCTTTTTTTAAGACGGTCCATGACCGTCTTTTTTTCATCAATAAGAATGACGGTTTTCAACCGTCCTTTAAGTAATAGGACACGTCAAAATTTGACTGCCTATGCGACGGTCCATGACCGTCCTTTTTGGTCATTAGAGACGGTTTTGGACCGTCCTTTTTTCGCTGTTTTGGCGTAGTGACCATTGGTCTCTTGGTTCCTCAACTGTTGATGGACTGTCCCTCAAAAATCTAGCCCGAAATGACGTTCCATCACGTGAATGGACAATGGATGGAAAACTTCCAAGGTTGGAATAACCCTGCCTCCAAATCTGACCTATTCTAGTATCAGTGTGGATATATGTCTCTTTGTAACAATTGATTGAACGGTGAGCATCTTCCATCTAGAAGATTTTCGTTGTAAGCTCGATCCACAATGATGATGATCAGATCAATGGTCTGGATCGTGCAACCATGGACTTTTCATGTCACTAGTCTTATGAAAGTTTAGACTCTACGGTTTCGTGGAAATGTACAATGAATCTCTCTTCAAGCTCGGACTGGAGTGAAAATGACACAAGCAGAACCAATCTTTAGACTGGGTCCACTTATGGGCTAGGCTTTATATTAGTTTTTCACCGTATAAAGTTTGGTGGTGACACTACCCATTTATAGTCAGAGCCGATCGACTACCCATTTAGCATGGCCCAAACCCAACTAGGAAGCAGGTCCTGCCATTTGATCGACAGGCCAACCCGACCCATTGCCAGCCCACTTGTAGTTCACAATCTCCTGTTGGAATTTTTGGCCTGCGGAATCACACAGATCTAGATCTAGGATAGTAATCCAATGGCACCAAGCATATAAGAGAATATATAGATTTAACGTGGAAAACCCTTGGGGGAAAAAACCACGGCACAAAGCGACAGATCTCCGCTATGAAAGCATCAATTACAAAGAGAAAGGACTTACCCGATTCGAACAACCTCGAATCTCACCCTTGCTACACCCTTTGATAACCCTAAACCCTTTTAGGAACCCTTGGAACTACTTTAGAAAGCCTTCCCATATCTTAGAATAATCCTAGGGACCCCTATTTATAGTTTAGGAAACTTCCCTTCCGCAACTCAGTTGCGAAAGGACTCAAATCCGCAGTTTCGCGTAAAATCGCGGAACAAACTGCGTAACCTCCAACTAGTCCTGAAAATTTCAGGACTGGTCTTAGCCTCCTTCGACTGGTCGAAGCTCACCTACGACTGGTCGAAGACCGCGAAGAAAAACAGCAAAAACTCGCTAGACTTTGAGTCGTGCCAGGACTCGAACCTACGATCGGTCGAGCGCCTCCCCACAACCAGTTGAAGCTGTCCCACGACCGGTTGAACGACCTCAAAAACTTCAGATTTAAGACTTTTCTCAACAATCTCTGCCAAGTCTTCAATCTTCAACCGTGTAGCTCCTTGACCTCTTATCTTAACTCTGCATCACATCATAGCTTCTCGTACACACTCCGTCCTTCTTTTCCTCCATCGCTAAGCCCAGAGAAGTTACACATAACTTAAACTTCTCTGCAGGAACGACCTAGGTGAGCATGTCTGCCGGATCAAAATCCACGTGCTCAACCACCTTTGCTCTTGTCTTCTCAAAAAAAAAAAACGTAGTCTTCTTACCATGTCACCGCTACCCAATATTGTTTGCCGGGGTACTTGCTCACAACACTAATAGCTTGTGAAATAACCGGTCTAAACCAGACCATGGCATACATTGCCCAACGCATTCGAATAAGGCTCATGAGATATCCTGCTTTTCCTCATCTGTTTTGGGACATGTCCTGAGGAAAACTTGAGGAGAGACACGTAGGGAACGCTCTCCGGCTTTACCTGACCCATCACATCCTAGATCAATACCTACACACAAGGTATTCCTCCTGTGATTACCAAAGCCTACTCCTCCTTCAGTCTCAATGCCGAGAACCATCTTTGCAACCCCCCGATCCTTCATCCTGAATGTCCCAATTGACCGAGTCTTCAGTACATTGATTTCAGACATGTCACAATTGGCGATCCACACGTCATCAACATACAATACCTGACCCACCATGAAGGAATCAAACCACTGCCTAGGCGATAGGCCAAACAACGACCTCCTGCAAAGTCTTTTCTCAGCCCCTTTCACTTCGAACCGCCCTGGTTACTTCATGTAGATCTGCTCTTCACTTTCTCTTGCAGAAGTGCAGACTCCACATCCTTCCTTCTAGCTCAAGATCACATTGGCCAACTAGCACCAATCAATGATCTAATAGACACCTGCTATACCGTCGGCGCGAATATCTCTGAGAAGCCGATCCCTTCTCCCTGAGCATAACCCATCGCCACCAACCTCACTCTGTATCTATGCTGTATCCTCCTAAAGATCCACCTGCATTCAACCGCTTTCTGGCCCACTAGAAGCTCCACCCGCTCCTATATGTCGGTCTGGTACAATGAATCCATCAGATCGCCCATAGTCATCTTTCACTTCTCAGCACCAGGCTCACCTAGAGCCATCTAAATAAAAGATGAATACTCCTTCGATATTGGAGTCGTCCATGTACCTCGCCGATATCCCGCGATCATGTCGTGTGTTTCTTCTCATAGGTGACTGGTCCACCTGCTCTGTATCCTTGTCCGCACGTCTCAGCCTTCCTGCCCTGCCCGCTCATGTGGCCATGCCCAATATGCCACACATGTGCAAAGGTAGAATCCGCACATCTACTGTAGCTCCACCGTTTGAAGTGCTCCTAATCAACCTGTAAACATGATCGAGTCGTTGCGCTTTCATGACTACCCGTGTCTCCTTGGATACCTTAAGAGCACCATCAATACCTGTGTACTTGCATCCTTTTGCCTCAAGCACACCAAGAGAAATCAGATTCAGCTTCAAATTAGGAACGTGCCTGACATCAGTCAAGGTATGCTCCACCCCATCAAACATCTTGATGCACACCGAACCAACTGCCAAAACATTACAGGTAATATCATTGCCCATAAATACTTGTCCACCATCGCACTCCTTGTAGCTGGTGAACCAACTCTGATGAGGAGTCATGTGAAAAGATGCCCCTGTGTCTAGCATCCACTCGTCCTTACGATCATTGTATGACCGTCTGAGCGAAGACACAGACAAAACATCACCATCACATCAATCTGACGTGACAACGTTGGCCTCCCTGCATGAAGCCTCAGAATCTTCCCTCTTCGATTTAGAATTTTCACATTCCCTCTTCACATGTCCTTCCTTCCCACAATTTCAGCGTTTTACCTTTCCTTTGCCCTTGCCCCTGGATTTGGATCTAGAACCAGAAGAACCTGTACCTTATCCAGAATTTCTACCCACTGTAAACAGTGCATCAGAAGACATCCCCATGTCACTGTTTAGCTGTCTCATAGCCTTCCCTTGAAGGGTTGAGATAACTGTGCTGACACTCAGGGTTTTATTCATGCTGCACATAGTGTCCTTGAATGACTCATACGACGCCGGAAGAGAATTCAGCAACATACATGCTTGTTCTTTATCTTTGATCACTTCCTCCAATCCAGCAATTTGCAAACCAATTTATTAAAGTTGCTGATGTGAGCCTCCAGGTCTCCACCCTCTGCCATCTTGAAGTTATACCATTGCCGCTTCAAGTGTAGGCGATTTTCAGAGGATTTCTTCGCATAGACATCCTCTAACTTCGCCCATAATTTAGCTGCGATTTTCTCCCTCATGACGTTGTAGAGAACCTCATCCAAGAGATATAAATGGATCGATGATAAAGCCTTCTTATCAAGAGTATTCCAATCACCATCAGTCATAGTAGACTTCCGCTCCTTAAGAGCACCATCCTCGTCTTGCTTGGTTAATAGGCTAATCATCTTAACTTTCCATAACTCAAAATTATTTTTCCCTGAGTACTTCTCAAACTAATACCTGGTGCTCGCCATTATTACTAATCCCTCAGATTCAGATTTATGCCTAACGATAGCTCTGATACCACTTGTTGGGATTTTTGGCTTGCGAAATCACACAGATCTAGATCTAGGATAGTAATCCAATGAAACCAAGCATATAAGAGAACATACAGATTTAACGTGGAAAACCCTTGCGGGAAAAAACTACGGCACAAAGTGACAGATCTCCACTATGAAAGCATCAATTACAAAGAGAAAAGACTTACCCGATTCGAACAACCTCGAATCTCACCCTTGCTACACCCTTTGATAACCCTAAACCCTTTTAGGAACCCTTGGAACTACTTTAGAAAGCCTTCCCATATCTTAGAATAACCCTAGGGACCCCTATTTATAGTTTAGGAAACTTTCCTTTCGCATCCCAGTTGCGAAAGGACTCAAACCCACAGTTTCGTACAAAATCGCAGAACAAACTACGTAACCTACGACTAGTCGTGGAAATTTCAGGACTGGTCTTAGCCTACTTTGACTGGTCGAAGCTCACCTATGACTGGTCAAAGACCGCGGAGAAAAACAGCAAAAACTCGCTGGACTTTGAGTCATGCCAGAGCTCGAACCTACGACCGATCGAGCGCCTCCCACGACCAGTCGAAGCTGTCCCACGACCGATCGAACGACCTAAAAAACTTCAGATTTAAGACTTTTCTCAACATCTCCTACCGCCAAAACCTCTGAAAACCCTCACTCTCTCACACCCTCTCTGCATTTCAAAGATGTAGAATCTCTTCCGCTCACTCCGAACAACATCATAATCACCACCATCGGCACGAATCACAAACCCTTAAATTCTCGAATCCCGACACAGTCAATCCCAATCCCATCAAAATCTCCTCTCTTTTTTTTCCTCCTTCCCCATCGTTCTGCTTTTGTTCCTCCAAATCCTCATCCTCAGCTTCCAAATCCAAATCTGCCAAAGAATCTCCAAGCTCCGGAAGGACGCGGATTTCCTGCCAAAGTCTCTCGCATGAAGTTCCTATGCGGGGATGCAAGTTGGGGTCCACCATGATGTTTATGAGAAATTGATGTAGGGAAGGACGTGAGGTCGAGCTCGTCTTCCTCAAGGGAATAACTGTTCCGTATCCACGGAACTTCTCTAAACTCCTAACAACGACTTTTTAAATCCACGAGAAAGAAAGCAAGCAAAATAGAAAATAAATTATATAAAATTCAAAATTGATTGATGAATAAAATAAATGAGTTCACAACCCTTTAAATAGGGGTACCAAGCAATGGGAGAGAAATTAGAAGCAAACTACAACTGAAACTCCTAGAAATCGCAACTTACTATAAATAGTAAACTTACTATTTATAAACGGTCATGATGTCTACTAGTACGCAAGGTTTTTGGCCAAAAATAGTAAGTGTCCTATTTGACTTCACCAAGTTGTTCTCCTAATTATTCTAAGCTCTTTTCACGTTGGGCACAACTCCTAAAGCCCAACGACTGAAGAGTTATAATTAAACTAAAACTTACTATTTGTAGTAAAAATGTAATTAAAATAGGGAAACAACCGTTGATCCAAGGGTATTTCGTAAATCCGGCCTACGCAACCTGGCGTAGTGGGATTGGGTGGCTAAAGTAGCTCGTTCTACCCCAAAATCATATATTTTACGCCCGATGACTCATTTCGGATTGCGAGATACGCCCGATCTAAGGTCTGATGGTTTGGATCACTTCTGTCATCGATCGGGCCTTTTCTGATCCATCTTGGCCATGAAACTGTCCACGACCCGCTCTACATTAGTCCCCTCTACTTCAAAAGAACTCATCCTCGAGTTCTCATCCTACCCTGGTCCATGATACTAGGTTCGGTCCGCAACGTTGAAAGTCCGTGAGATTGCCATGTCATCTGGAAGATCAACAACATAAGTGTTGTCATTAATATTTCGGATGATTGGTACCAGTCCAATCTTCTTATTCTTCAACTTGTTGTACGTCCCAGTCAAAAATCTTCTTTGTGCAGATGGACCATAACGTGATCGCCCACCTCGAACATTTTTTGTCGTCAATACTTATTAGCTTGCTCCTTGTACTTCTCGTTCGAGGTTTGTAACTTCGTCTACACCTCCGCATGAATGCCCATGATCCTGTCTACCGTATGTTTTGCTGTAATGCTCATGCTTGTGAGCTTGGGCAAAGGGATCAAGTTAAGTGTGTGGCAAGACACTCGTCCGTAAATAATCTGAAACAGGAATTTTCCTGTCTAGCAGTTCACCATGTTGTTGAATGCAAACTCCACTTAAGACAAGGCTAAATCCCACTATTTCAATTTTTCTCCTAAAATACATCGAAGGAGGTTTCCCAACATGCAATTTAAGACTTCGGTCTGCCAGTCAGTCTGTGGGTGGTAGGTGCTGGTGAATTGAAGTCGTGTATCGAATCGAGTTCATAAAGTCCGCCAAAAGTGGCTAATGAACTTTGTGTCTCGGTTAGAAGATATAGTCTTAGGAACCTCGTGTAGTTGCACAACCTCTCTGAAAAATAGATTCGCCACATATGTTGCATCGAGAGTCTTCTTGCATGGGATAAAGTGCGCCATCTTGGAGAAACAATCTACTACCACGAACACTGAATCCATGCTACAATGTGTTCATGGGAGACCAAGCACGAAGTCCGTAGATAAATCCTCCAAGGGCCGTCAGGCATAGGTAATGGGGTGTAAAGGCCTGTATTCTAAGATTTCCTCTTAGAGGTATGATAAACATAACAACGTTGAACTGATTTTCCCACATCACGTACCAATTGTTACCAGTAATACCACTCCTCCACAAGAGCTCATGTCTTGTCTTGCCCGAGATGTCCACTAAGGCCACCTCCATGTAACTCTTAGATGATTTGTTCCCTTAGCGAACTTTTGGGGATGCACAGTCGATTCCCCTTGAACAAGAACTCGTCTTGCATATGTAGGTCACTGGGGTGACCTTCTTGGCATCTAACCCATGCGTCCTTGAAGTCGTCATTGTCGAGATATATGTCCTTGAAGCGATCGAACTCGACGACCTCATTGCTCATAATGACTAACAAAGTTGCATGGTGACTCAGTGCATTGGCTACTTTATTTTGTTGCCCAGATTTATGTTTCAGTACGAACGTGAATTCTTACAAAAATGAAATCCACCTAGTATGCACACGGTTAATGTCAGCTTAGCTATTAATGAATTTGAGGTATTGATGGTCTGTGTAAAGTATGAATTCCCTTTGAATCAAATAATATCACCAGTGTCGCAGTGCCTGAACCACCGCATATAATTCGATCTCATATGTAGACCACTTCTTTCGTGCATCACTAAGTTTCTCACTGCAGAAGACTACCGGCCTACCTTCTTGAGACAAAACTCCTCCAATTCCGACATATGAGGCATCACATTCGACTTCAAACAGTTTGTCGAAGTTGGAAAGTATAAGAATCGGGGTTGTGGATAACTTGTGCTTAATTTCAGCAAGCTCCTGTCGGCTTCGTCACTCCACTGAAACTTCCCCTTCTTCATTCAATCTATGATTGGTGACATGATGGTACTAAAATTCTTCACGAACCAACCATATAATGTTGTTAGTCCATGAAAGCTTTGTACTTCGTGAATATTTATGGGAACCAGCCATTCTTTAATTGCTTTCACCTTTTCCTCATCCACTCAAATGCCCGTGGATGTCACGACAAAGCCCAAAAATAATAAACTATCAGTCATGAAGCTGCACTTTTTAAAATTGAGATATAGTTTATTTTCAGTGAGCACTTGAAGGACCTTCTTGAGGTGTTCCATATAGGTGGTTTCGTCTTGACTGTATATCAAAATATCAATGAAATAAACTACAGCGAACCGCCCAATGAAAGGTTTTAGAACTTGGTTCATCAACCTCATGAATGTGCTAAGCGTGTTTGAAAGACCGAAGGGTATGACCATCAATTCGTATAATCCTTCCTTGGTCTTAAAGAAAGTTTTCCACTCATCACCTGGCCGTATGTGAATCTGATGGTAGCCACTCCTCAGATCCAATTTAGAGAATAATTTCACTCCTTCGAGCATGTCGAACATATCGTCCAGCTGTAGTATGGGAAACCTGTACTTTATGGTGATCATGTTGATGGCTCGACTGTCGACACACATGTGCCAACTCCCATCTTTCTTAGGAGTTAATAGAGCTGGTACGGGGCTCATTCTTTCCCTTATGAGACCCTTACGGGTCAATTCCTCCACTTGTCCTTGTAGAATTTCGCACTCCTTTAGACTCATCTGATAGTGAGGATGATTAGGTAAGCTAGACCCAGGGACTAGATCGATATGGTGTTGGATATCTCGCATGAGAGGTAATCCATCGGGAATGTCATCAGGCTAGATTTCTTTAAACTCATGCAGTAAGGGTTTTAGTTCATCAGGGATGTTGGTAGGATTGAGTTCTTTCCCTTTTACAATTAGTGCATAGGCCTGTCTTGTTTCTTTTGATTCCTCCACGAAGTCTCGTATGGTTAAGAGGAAATGACTCTCCATTTTAGAAGTTTCAGGTGATTCCTTTGGATCCATAGGGGCCAATATGGCTTCTGGCCGTCCTTGATGAAAATATACACATTATCTCGCTCTTTATGAGTGACGTCACGATCAGATTGTCAAGGTCGATTGAGCAATATGTGACATGTTTCCATGTCAACCACATCGCATACTACTTTATCCTTATAATGTTTGCCAATTGAAAAGGATATGGTGCACTATTTAGTTACCTTTATTTCGCTGACCTTCTTGATCTAACCAATCGTATATAAGGATGGATGACGCTCCATTTTCAATTGCAATTTTTCTACTATTACCCTGGAGATGATATTCTCGCTGCTCCCGCTATCGATGATCATATCACAGACTTTTCGATTCACCGTACACCTAGTTCGGAAGATATTATGTCGTTGTGGGTGTACTTCTTTCCTTGGTGCATACAATAGTCGCATCATGATGAGTGATTCACAATGATCTTATTGAACCCAACTTGACTCATCCGCCTCATCTTCTGTTGTGTGTTCTGGTTCCTCAATACCTAGATCTTCGTCGGCGTTTTCAGCACTACCATCATTGATGGCGAGGTTCTCCACTGTCGCTAGGGACAAGTATTTGACAGGTGATCCGGCTGGCCATAATGAAAGCAATGGTCTCCCCTTGGCTGAGCATAGGGGTTCGGAATCCTGCTTGGGCCAGCGGTAGTCAATACACACCCCTTTGGGGCATAGTTTGCCCGCTTCCTTGATCCCGGTTTACGGGTGTAAAAGGTTGAGTGCGCGCTCTTACGGGCTCCTTCCCATTGGATGATGGAGCTCCCTGAGGCAGACCTGCCACGACTCCTCTTACGGTAGGATAGGTCCGTGTGTTAGAATGTTCAAACTGCGTTTCTGCCTGAGTAAACAACTTGATTGCATCATTCATTGTCTAAACGGACTGCATCTAGACTCGATCCTAGACACTATACGCAATCCACCGTTAAACCGGGTAACTTGCTGCGATTCAGTATCGATCAAATCGTTACGTGCTGCCAGGCAGTAAAATTCTTCTCTGTATTCTCTCACTGGCCGACTACCCTGTCGACAATTCTAGTATTTTTGGAATAATACCTGATCGTAGTCGCTATGGAGGAATCAAGCGTATAGTAGTTGCTTCATCCGCTGTCATGTGCGGATTGGTGTTTTCGTCTGTCTGGTCCGTGCAAGTTGCAGTTGTTTCCACCAAGCTGAAGCTCCTCTCTTCAACTTGTACGCCACAAGTTTGACCTTTTTAGCTTTAGAGATGTCCATATAGTTAAAGAATCGCTCAACTTTAGAAAGCTAATCGAGAAAATCCTCAATGTTTAATTAGTCATTGAAGCTAGGAATATATCAACCCTCATCTTGAATTTTCAATTTGTTTGATATACTCGATCGCCGCCTTTTCTGGGGTGTTGGAAGATTATGTCGTCGATCTCCTTCTCGTTGGATCCTCCTTCCTCTGGAATGATCCTTGGATGCACTGTCGGTACTATCCTGCGATCAGGGCGATTACGGTCTCAACAATTGGTGGTGGAAGATTACCATCAAGAACACAGAGCTGCCCTAGGGCCTCCGCTATAGGATCCGCCAAGCGATCTGTCATGTGATCTATGGAAGCCTGTAACACTTGCATGGCTTGCTGATTCTCTCGCTGCGTTGCTTCAAAAGCCGTTAAAAGATGATTTCATGGAGCACTGTCCATGGGATTGTTGCTCGACCCGTCGTTAGAAGCCATCGATCCGAAGAAAAATCTCGCTTTAATACCAATTGATGCAGGGAAGGATGTGAGGTCGAGCACCATCTTCCTCAAGGGAATAACTGTTCTAAATCCACGGAACTTCTCTGGACTCATCACAGAGACTTCTCAAATCCGCGAGAAAGAAAGTAAACAAAATAGAAAACAAATTCTATAAAATTCAAAATTGATTGATGAATGAAATAAATGAGTTCACAACCCTTTAAATAGGGGTACCAAACAATGGTAGAGAAATCAGAAGAAAACTACAACTAAAACTCCTAGAAATCGTAACTTATTATAAATAGTAAACTTACTATTTATAGACATCATGATGTCTACTAGTACACAAGTTTTTTGGCCAAAAATAGTAAGCATCCTATTTGACTTCACCAAGCTGTTCTCCTAATTATTCTAAGCTCTTTTCACGTTGGGCAAAACTCCTAAAGCCCAACAGATGAAGAGTTATAATCAAACTAAAACTTACTATTTATAGTAAAAATGTAATTAAAATAGGGAAACGGCCGTCAATCCGGGGGTATTTCGCAAATCCAGGCTATGCAACCTAGCATAGCAAGGTTGGGTGGCTAAAGTAGCTCGTTCTACCCCAAAATTATATATTTTACACCCGATGACTCATTCCGGATTTCGAGATACACTCGATCTAAGGGCTGACGGTTTGGATCACTTCTGTCGTCAACCAGGCCTTTTTTTTATCCATCTTGGCCATGAAACCATCTGCGACCCTCTCTACATCATAAATCCAACTCGTCCATCCATTTTTCGAGCTCATTTTATGACTAGCGACCAAAAATTAGGAAGATCCAAAACTCAACTGGGCCATACAAGATGAAACAGTGGGAATGGAATTCCTACCGTTGAAACCTTCCTAGGCTCCACCTTGATGTTTATATGCCATCCAAACCGTTTATAAGGTCATTTTTATTGGGATGAAGTGAAAACACCAAAAAATTAGATCGATACAAAACTTTTGTCGCCATAGAAATATTTCAACGGTGGTCACTAAATCCGCACTGTTTCCTCTCATATGGCCCATTTGGGTTTTGGATCTATTTTTGGTCTCATATCCTAAAACGATATTGAAAAATGGCTGGACAAGTTGGATTTCTCAAAAACATTGCAATTGGCCCCACCCAGAATCCTTGCAAAGGAACTTCCTTTGAAAGTGTTCATGTGATTTGAAAGTAAATTGAATATTGGAATGATAAGGCACTTGGTGATATGAAATTTGAAGCTTAGAAATTAGTAGACTTGTAAAGTTCAAAGATGAGTTCTTTTTATTAATTTTTTTTTATGGAACTTTATAAACATTGATGCCCATAGTGAAATATGAAATTCAGGCTTACACTACTAAGGGCTAAATTTGATACAGGAATTGATAACTTGATGATTACTTAAGAGTGCTACGAACCAAGCCTGTTGAACCTTACTTATCTTGTTCATTGGTTTTCCCGAAAACAATTGAGAGTACATCGAAAAAGGCTACTACTTATCGTTTGGTTGAATGAAAAAAAAAAAAAATCAAATACAAAAAGAAGAATATATGAAAAGAAGAAGAAGAAGAATTTTTTTTAAAAAAAAAGAAAGATTGAAGAATGATTAACTCTGAAAAAATAAAAAGAATAATGAATAATATGAAAGCTGTCATTGTGAAAAAAGGGAGTAGGTTAGAATTCTTACTAGATAGGTAGCGGGGTTTTGACTTAGTGTGTTTGGTTGATCAAATCATTTTTGGTAACTATTGGAATATCGTTAATTGCTAATTTTTTTCTTGCGACGGTTTTCAACTGCTGTTAATTTTTTGCGATGCTCATGAACGGTTTTCAACCATTCCTAAATAGGGATTTTGATGTACATCGGGTAGCAGACACTTACATGATCAAGATGGATCAAAAAAGGCCGATTAGAGATGGAGATGATTCGGACCGTCAAAACTTAAAACAGACATCTCTCGCAAACCAGAATGAGCTATCGAACGTACCATATATGATTTTGGGGTAGGATGATCTAGTTTAGCCACCCTTGCGCATGTCGAATTTGTGAAATACCATCAGATCGACGGTCGAATCCCTGTTTTAATTTCATTTTTACTATTTATAGTAAGTTTTAGTTTGATTATAACTCTTCATCCATTAGACTTTAGGAGTTGTGCCCAACATGAAAAGTGCTTAGGATAATTAGAAGAATAGTGTGGTGAAGCCAAATAGGGCACTATTTTTGGCTGGACACCATGCGCACTAGTAGGAATCACGATCGTCTATAAATAGTAAGCTTACTATTCATAGTAAATCATGAATTCTAAGAGTTTTAGTTGTAGTTTAATTTCGAAACTTCTTCCATAGCTTAGTATCCCTGTTTAAAGGGATTTAAATTTGTTTATTTAGATATCCATTAAATTATGAATTTTATGGAATTTATTTATATTTTTCTTGTTTTTTTCCTTATGGATTCAAGGTTTCTTTATGAGGAGTCCAGAGAAGTTCTATGGATTCGGAACAGTTATCCCCTCGAGGAAGGCAGTGCTTGACCTCACGGCCTTCCCTGCATCAGATTTTGGTGTGGTGCTAGTGCATGAACAACATCTCCCTTTATACAATACAACACTACTCTACCCAAAATGTTAAGTCGGACACCTTATTAAGACAGGGAGCCACTATTTACAACCACTTTGGTGATTTGCATACACTAGTTTTTCATTTTGGGAATTGAATACGAGTACCACCCATAGAACATATGGCCGGCTAATGCACCGATCAGGTCCACCCATGCATTAGCACTAAGACGGTTAGCAACATTTAAATATATAACCACAAGGCAATATTCCTATCCATTAATTTTTATTTTTATTTTACCGTTCATCCCACTTACATTTGATAATGTAAGTATTTTCCTTCTCAACCATCACTATAATAGCCGAAGATGAGATCTAAGGGATATTTTTTAGATAAACCATCCATGTTGGCCCTTGTATATAGGTGGACCCAATTTGCACATCGTCCTATTTATTTTAATTGCAAAAATGAGATTAGATGCTAGGGGATCACCTTTGAAACAAATAAGAGTTGCCAATTTTTTATATATAAAGAACGGTTTGTTTTACCAGTTATACTATTAATATAAAGTAAATATGTTATCATTATGATTTTATGATTGCCAAATCAAACACTGGAATTATTGGTCAATTTCATATTTATTTAGGAGACCGTTAAAATCATTGCACTTTTTCTTAGCATTACTTTGGAAATCTTACATCCAACTAGCAACATCAATTTATTTTAGTTATGATTTAACATTAAAATAATGTAAAAATGTTACCATTACAATTTCACCATGTATAAATCAAACACAAGAAGCAACAAATAAATGCAGCTAAGGTCAGAAAATAGGTAAAGTAATTTGTAATCATTCCCCATCTCCTTTATATTTTTGTGGTAATTATTGGTGAAACAAACTTGCCCTTGATGGAAATGAAATGTAAGCTAATCAACGCCCTGTCTCAAGTGTTGATAGGACATGGCCATCAACACTATATTCGCTTATTACATTGCTACTGTAGCCCCGTGAAGATCCAGGTTCGCCTAATAAATTCTCAGCCTCTTTATCCCTCTTTGAATCCCAAGGATGTTCGTGAAACCTTCTTAAACCCTCAAGCTCTGCCACCACTTCTTTCATCGTAGGTCGTTCTTCCCCCTTAAGTTTCAAGCATCTCTTAGCAAGCTGAGCAACTGCGATAAGCTGTTCTTCACTCCCTTCATTTCGAACTCGTTCCTCCAAAATTTCAAAGAGCCGATTCTCTTTCATCGATGAGAGGAAGTAATTGGAAAGGCTTCTATTATCTTGGGATCTAGTGGAAGAAACGGTCCCCTCACCTGTCAAGAGTTCCACAAGAACTATGCCAAAGCTATAAACATCACTCTTTCCTGTTAATTGGCCGGTTTGATGGTATTCAGGGTCTAAGTATCCCCATGTTCCCATCACTAATGTTGTTACCCGAGTGTGGTCTAATGGAACCAATCTTGAAGCTCCAAAATCAGACACTTTCGCTGTGAAATTATCGTCCAAAAGTATGTTGGCAGATTTGACATCTCTATGAAAGATGGGTGTGGAAGCTGCAGAGTGTAAATAGTACAGTGCCCCTGCAGTTTCAGCAGCAATCCTTAGACGGTTGTCCAATGAAATTGACGAATTATAGCCCTCATAGCCCTCACCATGGATATGCTGGGAGAGGGTTCCGTTGGAAATAAATTCGTACACTAGGATGGGAACTTCTGCTTCTAAACAGCAACCCAAGAGCCTCACAACATTCCTATGGTTGATCTGAGATAAGACATGGACCTCATTTATAAATTGCTCAATTTGGGTCTCATCCACTATTTTGGACTTTTTAACAGCGATGATTCTGTTGTTTGGTAAAATTCCTTTATAAACTGTACCATAACCTCCCTCACCAACAATTTGGCTCTTGTCATAATTTTTTGTTGCCTTTTCCAGCTCTTCTGTAGTAAAGATTTTGCATGGCTCAACAGATGATTGACGAGATGATATCTTTTCTTGTAACAGCAAACCTCCATTTTGTTGAAAGAATTTCTCTTTGAGTTTGATGAGCTTTCTTTTCCTCCATACCCAATACAAGGAAGGACCACCAATGAGCATGAGTAAGAGACTTAAGCCGATGCCTGCATAGACATTCAAACGTAAGTGAATTAGATGTTCATAATATGCCTACAAGATGAGAACTATATGTTAGGCATGTTCTAATAAAATGATCTTTTCAGACCACTATAAATTTATTGTTTGAGAACATGCCTGGTGTACATGTCTTACTTGCCTAAGCTTGTCATTACCATCCAAATGATACATTAGGATAGTCGGGCCATTTGATTTTTACATGTTGTCTATTGCCCATTTCAACTTTATCAATTTGTAAGAAAATAATCTTTGTATGGATCTAAATGTTGATACTCGCTGTTTTAACCTTGAAACATGTGATTTGAGGAGTTTTTGTCTGTGGCTTTAATTCAATCTATATAACTGCTCGAATGGTTGATCTGGTAATTTTTGAGCTTAGGAAAGGATAATTTTTGGACTTGAAATGAAATAGGAAATTGCCCTTTTTCTTTTCTATTTTTTAAAGAAGAATTAAACATAGAAGGTAACTAGGTCCATATTGCCCAAACTTTGAGTAAACAATGATATAAGATATGTCATCCTGAAAAATCAGATAGGATGGGCCAAAACAAGGTAAAATACAAACAAGACGAACAAATACAACAAAAATCTTTTAAAAAATAATTAAAATTTCTCTTTATAGGAAGGTGAGTAGTAAGGCTATGTATGTTTCTATCAAACCTAGCTTAAATAAAAATAAAATTCTAATATATATGAACATAAGTAAATAAAAAATTTCACACATTCAATATTTGACAAAGGGCACACAAAAGTTCAAAGGCTAAAGATCTTCCTCTCTAGAAAAAATTTCAGTGCATGCCAATTCACAATAGGGTTTATCATATGATCAATGTTTTAGATCAATGGAAACAAGCTACATGCACCGTGAAAAAAAAAAAAGCTACGTGTACCGTGACTAACGCCTTATTTTCTAGATGAAAAGTAATGGATTGCTACTGCAGAAGCTAAGCTGAGAGAATAAGTTTATTCTACAAGGATTGCACATGAGGCACATAGTGGTGTGTATACGGCATCTAACATGCCGAGAAAGTAAAGGCCCTCGCTATTTCCTGTACTATTAGACCATATTTCCAGCTAACAAGTGGTGGACCCGGCCATTCGATTTATATGGGACCATTAATGTATGAGGGCAAAAAAAAATTACCTACTTGAAAAAAAAAAAATCCTTTTTTTTTTTTTTTGAAAAACGTATTACCAGACCACCTATTGTATTATTAATCAACAAAACCTCCCAAAATGTAAAAATTAATTATAATGAATGCATAAGTAAAGAGAAACAAATGTCCAGAAAAATAAATCAATGGTTGGATGTGAATAATAGTTAGTGTTTTCTATAAAATCCCACCTACTTCTTGGATTAATTACATATAACCATCCAAAATAAATTAAGAAGTCAACACCATGTTTTCAGTTTGACTTTATCTTACTACCTTTTCTTTGTTTAAATGAAAATACTAGCCCTTAAATGCAAAATAAAGGAATACCTTCTTTCCTATCAAAATAACATAAATGCCCTCCTAATACATTGGATAATTTTAGCTGTTCACGTGAAAGGCACGCGACGTAGTTTCCTCATTTGGGCCGTCCAATTAAAATGAACGACAGTTCAAAAGCCCATGGATAACGATTTTGACTGTCCAATAATGATAGAAGTGATCTGGTTGTTTAAAAGTTCTCAGACTCCAATTATATTAGAAAGTAATCATCCGTTCAAAACGATGTAGACAAGGATCTGGACCTACACCATTCAAAATTCCGCGGACAGCTATCTGGACTGTTCAATGATGGTGTAGAACAATTTGTACTGTTTAAAACCCATGGTCAATTGTCTACAACATCCAATGATGGTGGACAGCAATCTGGACCGTTTAAAAGTCAGTGGATAGAAATCTGGACCTGTCCATGATGGTGAAAAGTGATCTAGGCCATTCAAAAGTCCATGGTTTGTGGTCTAGACAGTCTATTGATGTGGGATGTGGACGCAATCTGGACCGTCCAGTGATGGTGTGAAGCAATATGGGCCATATAAAAATCTATAAACAGTTATATGAACCATCCAACTATGGTTGACAACAATCTAGAACATTTAAAAGTCAATGGACAACGATCTAGACCATCCAATGATTGTGGAAAATGATCTGGACTGTTAAAAAGACAATGGACAGTGGAGTTGTAAGGGAGAGAGTTGTGATAGGAGTGTCGTGAGAAAGAGAGGGAGGGAGGGAGGAAGGTCATGTAATGGATGATTCACAAACACTGAGAAATTGTATAGAAATTGCACACGATGCATGCTAGTAGTCAAAATAAACCTTGCAAAATATGGAACCCGGTGAAGACGTATTATGAACCAACCATAAAGATTATTTGAAAATTGGATTGATGGACATATATTGAATGGTTAAAAATGAAAAAAAAATCCAACCGTCCTATTTCCACAAACAAGGGTCCACGAATCACAGGTTACAATGATTGTTCAACGAATCAGATCTTAGGACTATGACTTGGAGACAGTGGGATATAAAATATATATAGTCGGTTCTGTTTTGAGTTAAAATATGCCACATTTACATTTTGTGTGTGCCTGACATCATTTGCAGCCTCCTATAACTCTTCTGATCATGATGCCATTTTATGCGAGAAGACACTTCGGTGACTGGCCTATGTAACTACCAGGGTTACTTTAACTAACATGGGTGAATGGCTAGGGATGCTCATAAATCCATGCCATTCATCAGGTACACCACCCCTTGTTTGAACTGGATAAAAAAAATCGGGTTAATTCAACACTCGAGTGGACTAACCCATAAAAACACCCTCTAAATTCACATTTAATGGCTCACCTGAGTTTTTGAAATACCGTGATTTTGAAAATTCTTTCATTTAATGATGCACATCAAATTAATGAATTTGATGGCATATAAACACAAGTGCGTACTACAAAAATATTAATGATGTGTGTTCCATACCAACTGCTCCTGTGCCATGCACTACCTGCATGAGATTTTGATTATCATTATTTTTGGCAAGCCACTTTTGATAGATCCAAATCATGAATCAGGTGGTGAACTCTCTAGCATAGTAAGATCCTTCATATTACGGCTCTTGTTCACCGTTAAGGTGAGTCGGATGTTCTTAGAAAAAAATATACGAAAGGTTACAACTGATTATGAATAATTTTGCCATTTCGAAAAAAAAAAAAAAAAGAAGAGCGACCGGGTTAAGAAAATACAAGTGCTGACTCCTAAAGTTTTTTTTTTTTTTTCGGTGGTACCATCTAATTAGGCTAAAATATGTATGGGTTTAATTACATTATTAAAAACAAAAAAGCTTATAAAATGGTGCTGAAAAATCATGAAATACTACTTTCTTTCTATTTCAAGCGTAGTTAATCGACCATCAAGTTCGAGAACTAGAATGTGAATTGGAATTGAATGATTACCTAGAACAACATCGAGTACTGGAAAATTTGTATCTTTATTGCAGTATTTTTTATCTTCGTGGAGTCTGTAGCCCTTTCGACAGGAACAAGAATACGTTCCTGGCTGATTTATGCAATCATGCTCACAAAGTTTCTTCTCGTGATCCTCATGACACTCGTCGATATCTACAAATCAGCCATCACAAGCAACGGTTATAAATCAGTAATTTACATCAAATTGATGGGATGGTTAGGATCATTAATTGGATCAAACTGACTCTAACGATCCACTATTTGAACTGTTAGTTTATATCTAAATTAAGACCGAAAGAGTGGGTTGCACCCAAGTGACAGTTAAGATCGATGATGGAACTTTGTACGTGCACAATACACGTCATTTTACGGGCGCGGATTAGGTATTACCCCGCCTGTTCTGAGGTCGGGAGAGGGGGAGGCTTCGAGAGCCACTGAGGGGCCACCGTGATGTTTAAATTTTATCCACACCGTCCATCTATTTTTACATATAATTTTAAATTAGAAACCAAAAATGGAGAATATCCAAGGCTAAAATTGACCACACAGTGGGGATTAAATTTCTACGATTGAAAATTTCTTGGGGACCACAGACGTTTTAGATCAAGATGATATTTGTTTTTTCAGTTCACTCAACTGTATATGAACATTTGAACATGTTGGATGGTAAATAAAAAACACGGTGGACCAACGATGGTCCACTTGACCCTTTCCTGGGTGTGGTCTACTTGAGTCTTGGATCTATCTTATTTTTGATCCAGTACTTTAAAATGATATTTAAAAATGGATGGACGGTTTGGATAAAATTCGTATATCACAGTGGCCCCTCAGTGACCCTCCGCCTATCCCGAGCTCGACTGGGTGGTACCTAATCCGCGCCCCATTTTTACAACCCGACGGTGCCTAAGCATTTGCATGGGATAATAAAAAGAGTTGGAAAGGATCATCATACCTTGGCATCCTCCATGGAGGTAAGGACTCCCCCGGAAACCTTCACTGCAATTGCACCGGTAACCGGGACCGTGAGTCGAGTTGTAGCAGTAGCTATTCTCACTAACGCAAGCGTAGGTGGCCGAGTTCTTCCATGCGATCTCGCATGTTTCATTTCCGATGGCCCAGTCAACCACCACCGGAATGGCTTTGTTTCTTTTGAAAACGTTGGTATCGGTCAGATCCGAACGTTTGAAGCTGAACGCATCTTTTTCCCCCAGAAAGGCAAAGATGCACGGATTGAAACTTGAGCCATTTCTCCTTGAGAATCTACCAACCTCCACCTCGTATCTCTTTAAAACCATTGGGATGTCGGTTTGGCAACATCCTATCCCAGAGCAAGTGTCCTCGGTCGCGCTAGTGCCGTCGCTCCCGCTATCATTGCCTATGCACAATGATGAACAAGCAGTAACCACGTAATCATCCAATGAGTCATAATTCAATGAGTCATAGATCACGCCAACGGCATTGCAACCGATCGCCATGAATCTGTTAAGGGTTTTTGAGAATCTGAATGAGTAATTTTCATTCAAGCTGAGCCCATTGTAGGAGTAGTTGTCCAATTCTCCCGTCTTGTTGTAGCACCTGTAGCTTATATTGTTTGAAATTTTCATTACGCCCGACGCTAATGATATGTTGACCACCTCATGCTTTCCCCAAAATGGTTTCGGAGGTTTAAAAGTGTTGTTGCAGGAGATATTGAAGCCTCCCATGCCAATGTGGCAGCCTTCGCCTATGCCAAACGGGTAGGGAATGTGAACGTTCCCACATTTGTTAGCGCAGCCCGGCTTCGATGTTACGAGAGGTTGTGATGATAATTCTTTTATTGTTGCTGCCAGACAGAAGAGCTGAAGCAACAGATACAAACCCATCTCTCTCCCTCTCTCTCTCTCAAAATATATCTGTGGACAGTAGGTGAGAGATGGTCCATATAAATAGACCAAACATCAGTGAAGCTCGGGCCACACTTGTTCCAAGTTTCTAAAAGTGGGGCCCACGATTGACTGATACTGGGAAGCGGACTGCGTCCTGCCCCGGTCCAGGGAGGGATCTGTGGGACCCACCGTAATGTACGGGTTTTATCCATGCCGTTCATCCAATTTTCCATATCATTTTAGTGTATGAACCTAAAAATAAGGCAGATCAAAGGCTCAAGTGGTCCATACTAAAAACTTCTTGGGGCCACAAAAGTTTTGGATGAATCTGACATTTGTGTTTTCCTTTCAATAAAAAACTCATGAACAAGTTGGATTTTAAATAAACATAATAAGGTTTCAACAGTGGGAATAATCATCACTGCTGTATCCTGTGGTGTGGTCCACTTAAGCCTTGGATCTGCCTCATTTTTTTTTCCTATTATAAAATGATCTGGAAATTTCGATGAACGGCATGGATAAAGCCCATGTATCATGGTGGCCACACAGGGGAAGGACGCAATCCGCTTACCTGATACTGACTATTGGCTAACCTGTGGTGAGCTTTGGAACATACCCAGAAACCTCCGGATTGGAAGGTGGCTAAACGTGGAACTCACACCAAAATTTAAGGAAAGGAGTCGTACTGCCTAACTCAGTATGCTAAGCGTACTGAGTAAAACATGTGGGGCCATCGTGATTTATATATTTTATCTACTCCATGCATTTATTTTTAAAAATAATTTTATGGAATTATTTAAAAAATGAAGAATTTACAAGGCTCAAGTAGACCACACCATAGGAAACGGTATGAATTGCACGTCTACCATTGAAAAATTCTTGGAGGCCACGAAAGGTTTGGATCAAGCTGATATTTGTTTTTTCCCTTCATCCATCTCTTTTTGATCTTATGAATAGGTTGGATGACAAATAAACATCACTGTGGACCATAGGAAGGTTTCAACGGTGGATTCATTATTCCCACTGTTTCCTGTGGTATGGTCCACTTGAGCTTTGGATATACTTCAATTTTGGTCTCAACTACTAAAATGAGGTAGAAAAACGAATGGACGGCGTGGATACACCATATACATTCACGATGGGCCCAACTCAGTGCTCTGTGTTTGTGAAATCCACTTCCTCCATCGTTCCTGCCATATCATATTATCACTTAATCTATGGAATCAGACCCATCGAAAACCAATGTGGGTCACACCACAAGGAAAAGTTACTATTGGACGCATGTAGTTGAGAGGTTCCTTTGGCCCACTGAATTTTTGTATAAGACGGGCATGGACGCGGATTGGCAACTGACGCTGCCAGTAGCGACCTGGATACTAGTCAGTGCTCGTGGGCCCCACTATGATGTATGTATTTTATCCACATTGTCCATCCAATATTTTTTCAGATCATTTTAAGGTTTGATCCCAATTTTTGGCAGATCTATATCTTATGTTGACCATATTACAGGAAAACAGTAGTGATTGAGTGCCCACCGTTAAACCTTCTGCTGCATTATTGGGCTCATGCCAAAGAATGATATGAAAAATGGATGGAGAGCACGGATGCAACACATATATTATGGTGGGGCTCACAGAGCACCGACCAGTAGCCAGTGGCTACTGACTGGCTAGTGCAGCGTCTGTGGCCAATCCGCGTCTATCTGGTATGTGATGACTTGGGTCGTGGAAACCCGAGCAGAATAGTCTACAATGAAGGTGGATTCGGTGAGGCTGGGAAACACCGACTCCTTCCCATGATGCCATGATGGTAGGGCCTACCTTGATGTATGTGTTTGTAACAATTGATTGAACGGTGAGCATCTTCCATCTAGAAGATTTTCAGTGAGGATGATCAGATCAACGGTCTGGATCGTGCAATCATAGACTTCACATGTCATTAGTCTAATTATGAAAGGTTAGACTCTATGGTTTCGTGGAAATGTACAACGAATCTCTCTTCAAGCTCGGACTGGAGTGAAAATGACACAAGCAGACCGAATCTTTAGACTGGGCCCACTTATGGGATAGGCTTTATATTAGTTTTTCACTGTATAAAATTTGGTAGACACTACAACCGTACACATGGCATAGTTGTATGGCAATCCAGACCATCCTAATTACTGACCCAACTAATTTGGATGGAGCATTACAGAAAAATTCACTGGTAGGATATTATTAACCATCTGATTCTTCTCTTTGAATTTGGACCACGCTTGTTTTACTTTAACCATCCATTTGTTAGCCACTATTACTAGGATCGCTTGATGTTTGTAATTTTAAATATATGCTCCACCTGCAATGGGACACACATGTTTAACCGTATGGATAGCTGTTCACTGGGGCTATAGGTGATGATGATGAATCTCCTCCTCTTTTTAATATGTGCTAAACTTGCATAGGAAGCGGAGAAAGTTCTTCTTACAGTGAAGCGAAGAAAACTGATGCGATAAGGGTAAGAGATCCTTTAATTTCTCGTCCATGAATGTCGACCGTCCAATTCATTCAATAAAGTCTTTCTTTCATGGAACTTTCATATACGTGTATTACTCCTATTTGCATTCTTTAGACAAATCAATAGAAGAATGACACATGGCAGTGCATCGAGAGATAGAAATGAGGTTAAAGAAAAGAATTTCTAAGATACTTGGAGTATTTGTTTCCAGGGTCATAAGTATAGATTTAATACTACACTTCTGATGACGACCTACAAAAGTGATGTGGCTGATGTGTGGTTAAAAAATGAGTGGAGATAAAAAAATAAAAAAAATAAAAAATAAAAAACAGATCTTGACTGAAAGAAAACGAACAATCAAAGATCTAGAGAAAACTATAAGTTGTAGAGAAAAGGATCTAGAGAGAAACTCTTTGACTACCGTAACCGTCGAATTAAAGAAAATGCGTGAAGGAAAGTTGTAGGAGAAATCTATAAGTAGCAGAGGAAATCAATAGAAAAAAAAAGTCTTACACCAATCCAACCAAATATATCAATTTACTGTATCTCAAGTTATTGTCATAATATATGTCTTAAATCGAGTCTATTACAAGGCTTATGCGATGCAATCGACAGTCTGTTCGATGTCAACTTCGATGGCATCGAACAGTGCTCGATCCCATCGAGATTTTTTTGGATTTTCTTCAGTTGGTTACTAGACTAACTGGGCGTCTTTTCGATACCATCAATATGTGTTCGATAACGTCGAAGGTTTGTTTGATGTCATCGAACAAGTCTTGATGCAATTGAGATTTTCTGGATAATCATATTTTGTCTCTAGACAGTTGAGGAGTTATTTTGATGCCATTGAAGTGGCTTCGATGCCATCGAATGATTAGTTTCGATGACATCTAAGACTGTTCGATGCCATCGACAGTTTCCACGCGATTTTACACAAAGTTGCGATTTTGTGGGATTTGTTTTCAATTTTGCTTGGGATCCTTATATAGGCTATATATGTGGGTGTAAGCGGGATTGAGAGATCAATTCTAGGGTTTCTAAATCATCCAAGGGTTTCAAAGGGTGTGGCAAGGGTAAGATTCGAGGTTGTTCGAATCAAGTAAGCTTATTACTTTGTAATTTCTACTTTCATAGTGATCATTTGTCACTTTTATAGTAAGTGTCCTATGTGGATTAACCATGTTATTCTCATAATTATTTTAAGCACTTTTCATGTTGGACACAGCTCCTAAAGCCCAACAGATGAAGAGTTATAATCAAACTAAAACATACTATTTATAGTAAAAATGGAACTAAACATGAAATTTGGCCGTCGATAAGATGGAATCTCGCAAATTCGGTGTGGACAACCCATCTTTGCTCGGTTGGTTGGCTAAAGTAGCTTATCCTACCCCAAAATCATACATGGTATGTCGAGTAACTCATTCCGGTTTTCGAGATATACCTATTTTAAGGTTCTGAAAGTCTTGATGACTTCTGCCTCTGATCGGGCCTTCTCTAGTCCATCTTGGATATGAAAGTGTTCGCAACCCGCTCTACATCAGGATAGTTGTTCACTAGGGGCATAGGTGATGATGATGAATCTCCACCTTTTAAACTGTGGTAAACTTGCATAGGAGACTGGGAAAGTTCTTCTTACAGTGAAACGAAGAAAACTAATGCGATAAGGGTAAGAGATCCTTCACTTTCTTGTCCATGAATGTCGACCATCCAATTCATTCAATAAAGTCTTTCTTGGAGCTTTCATGTACGTGTATTACTCTATTTGCATTCTTTAGAAAAATCAATAGGAGAATGAGACATGGCAATGCACGAGAGACAAACATGAGGTTAATGAAAAGATTTTCTAAGATACTTGGAGTATTTTTTTTGCGGAATCATAATTGGTATAGATTTAATATTACACATCCGATGACGACCGACAAAAGTGATGTGGCTGATGCGCAGTTAAAAAATGAGTGGTGATCGAAAAAACAGAGCTTGGCCGAAAGAAAATGAAGAGTCAGAAAGAGAAACTTCACAAGAGAAGGATCTAGAGAGAAACTCTTCGACTATCGTAACCGTCAAATTAAAGAAACTACGTGAATGAAATTTGTAGGAGAAATCTATAAGTAGCAGAGGAAATCAATAGAAAAAGAAGTCTTACACCAAGCCAACCAAATATATCAATTTACTGTATCTCAAGTTATTGTTGTAATATGTCTTAAATCGAGTCTATTACTTGGCTTGTCAATGCAATCGACAGTGATCCGTTCGATGTCAACTTCAATGGCATCGAACAGTGCTCGATCCCATCAAGATTTTCTGGATTTTCTTCAGTTGGTTACTAGACTAACTGGGCGTCTTTTCGATGCAATCAATATGTGTTCGATGACATTGAAGGTTTGTTCGATGTCATCGAACAAGTCTTGATGCAATTGAGATTTTCTAGATAATCATGTTTTCTCTGGACAGTTGAGTTATTTTGATGTCATCGAAGTGGCTTTGATGCCATTGAATGATTAGTTTCGATGACATCGAAGACTATTCGATGACATCGACAGTTTCCACCCGATTTTACACAAAGTTGCGATTTTACAATTTTGCTTGGGATTTTATAGGTGGGTGTTTGTTGTGTGTGTGTTTGTGTGTGTGTGTGTGTCCTTATATAAGCTATATATGTATGTGTAAGCGGGATTGGGAGATCAATTATAAAGTTTATAAATTGTTCAAGGGTTTCAAAGGGTGTAGCAAGGGTAAGATTTGAGGTTGTTCGAATCAGCTAAGCTCTTTACTTTGTAATTTCTACTTTTATAGTGATCATCTGTCGCTTTGTGTCGTGATTTTTTCCTTGAATGATTTTTTCATGTTCAAATCAATGTGTTCTCTTCGTTATTGCTTGCTGTTATTGGATTGATATCCTTAATTCATCTCCGTGTGCTTCCGCAGTCCCCCAACAAATGGTATATATCAGAGATAACGTTGGGGCGCAGACGTGAATATGAAGGATTAATATCAATGGGAAATACTAAGTATGATGTTGAGAAGTACTCAAGCAAAAATAATTTTAAGTTATGGAAGATTACGATAATTAGTCTATTAACTCAGTAAGGGCTAAATGATGCTATTGAGGAGCGACATGAGTCTATGAATAATGATGATTAGAAGAGTCTGGATAAGAAGGCTAAACCCTCAATCTGATTATGTCTAAAAGATGAGGTTCTCTACGATGTTACGAGGGAGAAAACTGAAGCGGAGTTGTGGGCGAAATTAGAGGACATTTATACCAAGAAGTCCTTTGAAAATTGGCTACACTTAAAGTTACAGTTGTTCAACTTCAGAATGATAAAGGGTGTAGATGTGGAGGCTCACATCAGTAATTTTAACAAGTTGATTTTGAAGTTGTTAGACATGGAGGAAGTGGTCAAAGATGAAGATTAAACATGTATTTTGCTAAATTCTCTTCCTGCATCGTATGAGTCTTATAGGGACTCCTTGTGCACCAGTAATACATCCCTGAGTGTACACACTATTATCTCATCCCTTCAGGGAAATGCCATGAGAAAGAAAAACTGTAGCATGGGGGCCTCTTCTGATGCATTGGTTACGAGGGGCTGGAATACTGAATGAGATACATGATTTTCTCGATCGATATCCAAATCCAAGGATAAGGGCAAAGGCAAGTTAAAGTGTTGGAACTGTGGGATGACCGGACACATGAAGAAGGATTGTACAAATCTTAAATTGAAGAAAGAAAACTCCGATGCTTCTTCCAAATAGGACAACATTGCCATGTCTGAGGAAGAGACAAGCACAGGTGATGTGTTGTCAGTGTCTATGATCGAACACTTGTACGATGATCGTAGAGACGAGTGGATCCTTAACACAGAGGCGTCATATCATATGACTCCTCATCGGAGTTAGTTCATCAGTTACAAAGAGTGCGATGGTGGACAGGTGTTTATGGGTAATGATAATTCTTGTAACATTACGACTGATCGTATGGTGCACATCAAGATATTTGATGGAATGGAGCATACCTTAACTGAGGTTAGGCACATTCCTAACATTAAGAAGAACTTAGTTTCTCTTGGTGCACTCGAGGAAATAGGGTGCAAGTTCTTCGATGTTAATGGTGTCCTTAAAGTATCAAAGGGGGCACTCATGGTTACGAGAGCGTAGAGGCATGAAAACCTTTACAGGTTAATTAGGAGCACTTCCGTAGGTGTAGTGACAACGGTTGTTGCGGATTCCGCGTCTGCACGTATGTAGCATGCTCGTATGGGCTACATGAGTGAGCAGGGCATGAAGGTACTTTTTGATTGTTGTTTGATTCCACCTTTTAAGAATTCTGATTTAGATATATGCGAGCATGGTATATATGACAAATAATTTATATCATCTTTTAAATCTGAAAAATATGTAAGGGAATGCTTGATTATATGCACTTTGGCGTATGAGAGTCATCGCCAAAGGTTTCTGTTGGAGGGTCATCACAGTTTGTCTCATTCATTGATGACTACTCCCAGAAAGTTTGGGTTTACTTCATGAAACGTAAATCCGAAGTTTTCACCACATTCAAACAATGGAATGCAATAGTGGAAAAACAGTTATGGCGAAAAATAAAGATTTTAAGGATTGACAATGATGATGAATTTACTTCCACTGAATTTAATAAATATTGCAAAAATGAATGGATCATTAGGCACAACACAGTGCTTCATACGCCCGAACAAAATGATGTGGCTGAGCGGATGAATCGGACTCTCTTGGAGAGGGCCCAATGCATGCTAAGTAATGTTGAGTTAGACAAGGACCTATGGATTGAGGCCGTTAACACGGCTTGCTATTTGGTGAACCGGTCTCCTTTTACAGTAATTGATTGTAAAATCCTAGAGGAAGTATGGAGTAGTCATAAGATGGACTACTCAGCTTTGCGCATATTTAGTTGTGAGGCTTACTCTTATGTACCGTCAGTTGAAAGAGATAAGTTAGACCATAGAGCCAAAAAGTAAATCTTTATTAGTTATAGTGTTGGTGTGAAAGAGGTCACATGCAAGGTCATCACTAGTTTTGAATTCAGATTCGATGAAAGCTTCCTATTCTGCAAGAATGATCAGGAGGAGTAAGAGAAACCAGAGAGGTTGGTCATAGAGGTCCAGATTGATACGGATAATACTCAGGCAAAGACAGGTGCGCAGAAAAATGTACATGAGCAGGTAGAACAACCACCTGTGAGAAGAAACTCATCGCGAGATCGCAGGTTACCGACAAGATACAAAGATAACTCCAATATCGCATATACCCTCGTTATAGATGAGGGGGACTCATCCACTATTCGGGAGGCTCTTTATGAGCCTGATGCAGAAAAGTGGAATGTAGATAAGGAGGATGAGATAAACTCTTTCAACAAGAACCACACACGAAAGCTTGTGGAGCTTCCAATGGGCCAAAAAGTCATTGGGTGTAAGTGGTTATTTAAAAGAAAATATGATAGATACAAAGCGAGGTTGGTAGCGAAAGGTTACGCTCAGAGAGAAGCTATCGACTTTACAGATATATTCGCACTAGTGGTTAAGCAGGTATTTATCAGATTCGTGTTGACACTGGTTGCCTACTACGATCTCGAGGTGGAACAGATGGACGTGAAGACTGCATTCCTACATAGGGAATCGAAAGAGCAGATCTACATGAAGCAACTAAAGAGTTTCGAAGTTAAAAGGGGAAGAGAACAAGGTTTGCATGTTAATGAGGTCGTTGTTCAGCCTGAATCAGTCGCCTATGCAGTGGTATAAAAAATGTGATTCTTTTATGTTAAGTTAGAAATTTACTAGGAGTGAATACAATCATTGTGTCTATTACAAAACACTGAGTGATGACAAGTTCATCATCCTAGTATTTTATATCGATGATATGTTAAGCGCCATTCATGACATGTTTGATATTGATGTATTGAAGACTCAATTATCAGGGACATTCGAGATAAAAGATCTGGGTGTTGCAAAGAGGGTTCTCGGCATAGATATTCATAAACACAAGAAGAATTGCAGACTTTGGTTATATCAAGCAGAATACTTTGAGAAGGTGTTAATCAAGTATGGAATGGACAAGGCAAAGCTGGTGAGCGTTCCCCACTCAACTCACTTCAAGTTTTTCTGAGAACAATGTCATAAATCAAATGAGGAAAAGCATGATATGTCTCATGTTCCTTATTCGAATGTCGTTGACAGTTTAATGTATATCATGATCTGCATAAGACCGGATATTTTACAGGCAATCAGTGTTTTGAGCAGATACATGTCAAACCTTGTCAAGCAACATTGGGAAGTGGTGAAATAGCTACTTCAATACATTTAAGGTACAAAATACTACATCTTAACTTTTAAGCAGACATGGGCAAAGTTGGTAGGGTATATAGATTCAGACTACGCATGCAATGTGGATTCCAGAAAGTCAACTTTAAGTTACTCGTTTGTATTACCAGGTGGAGCAATTAGTTAGATGTCAAAGTTTCAGTTCGTGGTAACTCTTTCCAAGATTAAAGCAGAGTATATGGTAATGACGGAAGCATTTAAAGAATGTGTTTAGTCGAGAGGCATGATAATTCAGTTGGGACTTCAACAGGAGGCCGTGTCGGTTAATTGTGATAGCGAGACCGCTATCAATTTGGCTAAAAACTCTGTTTATCATTCTCATTCTAAACACATTGATGTTCATCACCATTTTATTCGATAGGTGCTTGAGGAAGAAGGTGTAACTCTAGATAGGGGCCTTAAGTTATCTTTCCCTTCGTCCTTTGGGGATTTTTGAATTCCTTTTATGATAAGTTCCGTCTAGGTCATTTTTCTCCTGGGGAACCCCAAATTGTAAGATCAACATTGTAAAAAGTTTCTATGCAATGAAAGTTTTCTTCTTTTTTTTTTTTTTTTTTTTATAAAAAAAGGCGTAACTCTGAAAAGATTCACACAAGCGTAAATCTGGCAGACATACTAACTAAGGTCGTTCTTATGGAGAAATTCAAGTTTTGTATAACTTCCCTCGGCTTGGCAATGACATAAAAAGAGGACGGAGTGTGCGTGTGCAAAATAAGCGATAATGGAACTATGATGCAAGGCAAATATAAGTGAAGAGGACAATGAGCTACACGTTTGATTATTGAAGACATAGTGGAGATTGTTGTAATAGATGTCTTAAATCAAGTCTGTTATAGGGTCTGTTGATGCAATCGACAGTCTGTTCGATGCCACCTTCAATGGCATTGAATAGTGCTCGATCCCATCAAAAATTTTTGAATTTTCTTTAGTTGGTTATTTGACTAAGCGGGAGTCTTTTCGATGTCATCGATACGTATTCGATGACATCAAATGTTTGTTCGATGCTATCGAACAAGTCTCGATGCAATCGAGATTTTCCAGATAATCATGTTTTGTCTCTAGACAATTGAGGAGTTATTTCGATGCAAACGACAATTTCCGTGCAATTTTACGAAGAGTTATGATTTTGTGGGATTTGTTTCTAATTTTGCTTAGGATCCTTCTATAAGCTATATATATATATATATATATATATATATATATATATATATATATATATATATATATATATATATATATATAGGGGGATAAGGGAGGAGATCAATTCTAAGGTTTCTAAATCGTCCAAGGGTTTCGAAGGGTGTAGCAAGGGTAACATTCGAGGTTCTTCTAATTGGGTAAGCTCTTTACTTTGTAATTTCTATTTTCATAGTAATCATCTGTCGCTTTTGTGCCATAATTTTTTCATGTTAAAATCGTTGTGTTCTCTTCGTTATTGGTTGGTGCTATTGGATTGTTATCCTTAATTCATCTTTGCGTGCTTCCGTGGTCACCCAACAAGTGGTATCAGAGATAACGTTGGGGCGCAGGCTTGAATATGAAGGATGAAGGGAAAACATAAATTCCAAGTTGATCTAAAGATTCTATAGCCCCCAAGTAATTTTTAATGGTGGGCGTCAATCTCCACTGTATGAGCCACTTAAGCCTTGGATCTGCCTCATTTTTTAGCTCATACCAAAAAATGATAGGTAAAAATGGATGAATCGGGTGGATAAAACACATACATCACGCCACAGAGCCCCTCGGTGGACTCATTCGGTCCAAAATGGGGCAGGACCAATCCGCTTCCAACTGGATAGATGTAGTGGATGTCACACACACGTCGCAGAAGTGGGCCCCATGGGCATTCGGGTTTCGTGGGCTACAAGAAATCGGGGGCAGATTAGGGCTACCCCTGTATGTTCGGAGCTCGGGATAGGCAGAGGCCCCTAGTGCCACCGAGGGGCCAACGTGATGCATGAATTTTATCCATACCGTCCATCCATTTTTACATATCATTTTCAATAATGATCCCAAATTCAAGGCTCAAATTGACCACAGAGCGGGGGATTATATTCATACCTTTGAAAAATTCTTGAGGCTACAGAAGTTTTGGATCAAGATAATTTTTTTTTTTCACTTCATCCAGATTCGCATGACCATATCAAATAAACAAAACGGTGGACCCTAAAAAGGTTTCAATGGTGGGCATCTTTAGCACCGCTGCTTCCTGTGGCATGGTCCACTTGAGAATTGGATCTGCCTTATTTTTGGTCCATTACTCTAAAGTGATATGGAAAAATAGATGGATGGCGTGGATAAAATTCACACATCACGGTAGCCAGGAAATCCTCGTCCCCTGTTTTCGCTTCAGACCCGATGTACTCGTACATAGGTCCAGTTCCTGTCGGGTCGAATAGCATCCAAGCAGGACATACGAAATACTTACCTGGGCTTTCAATTTTTACAAGTGGACCCTGAGTCGGTACCGTTTATTACTATTTGTCTATTGCTTCCTAAAAAATCTAGCCCGAATGACAGTCCATCACGTGAATGGACAATGGATGGAAATTTTCCAAGGTTGGAATATTCCAACCCTTAGTCTTAACTTATTCTACTGTCAATGTGGATATGTGTCTCTTTATTGGCCATTTATTGAACAGCAACATCTTCATATCTAAAAGACTTTTACGGCAACCTCCACAACGAAGATGACCAGATCAACGGTCTGGATCGCTAAATCATGGACCTCACATGTCACAAAGTCGTATGCAATACGGTTGCATGGAAAAGTACATGGAATCTCTCTACAAATTCGGACCGGAAGGAAAATGACATAGGCGGATAATCTTTAGACTAGGTCCACTTATGAGCTAGGCTTTATGTTGGTTTTCCACCGTGTGAAAATCGGTGGTCAGTCTTCAACCGTACACAGATGGCATGGTTTTATGGAAATCCAGGCCATCATATTTAATGACCCAACTATGGATGGAGAATCACCGAAACATTGCACTGATAGGATATTATTAACCCTCTGATGCTTTCGTTTGAATTTGGACCACCCAAGTTTTACTTTAACCATTCATTTATTAGTCACTATTGTTAGGATCGCTTCATCGTTGTAATTTTAGATACATGCTCCACCTGCAATGAGACACATAAGTTTAACAGTATGGATAGCTGTCTACTGGAGCCTCAGGTGATCCTCCTCTTCCTCTTAAACGGTTGTAAACCTTAGTAGTAGACTACAGGAAGTTTTTCTATGTGAATGAAGAAAACTGGTGCGATCCAATCATGAAGGTAATAAGGAATCCTTCGTTTTCTTTTCCACGAAAGTGGACCGTTTACATCGTTCAGTGAAGTCTTACGGAGAGTTTTCACGTATGGACATAAGACCACACCACTGACCTGGTGTGTTGACGTTACCAAGAACTGTGGGCCCGCCATGATGTATGTGCTATATCCACACCGTCCATCCATTTTTCGAGATAATTTTAGGCATAAGACCAAAAATCAGTTAGATGCAAAGCTCAAGTGGACCACACTACATAAAGCAGTGGGGACAATGACATCCACCCTTAAAATCTTCCTGGGACCACAGGAGTTTCGGATCAAGCTGACATTTGTGTTTTTCCTGCGTACATGTCTTTGTGACCTTACGAATAGGTTGGATGTGAAATCAACATTATGGTAGACCCTAGGAATGTTTCAACGTTGTGTCTTTGTGTACACTGCTTTTTCTGGTGTGGTCCACTTGAGCTTTGGATCTGCTACATTATTTAGCTTATGCCTTAAAATGATCTCACAAAATGGATAGATAGTGTAGATAGAACACATATACATTATGGTGGGGTCAACAGAACTTGGTGACATCAATACACCACGGAGATCATGCAGTGGGATTTAGAACACATATATCATCATGGTGTAGACAACAGTAACTTGGTAACTTGGTGAGTCACTGCACCATCGTGGTCATGCAATCGGATACCAATGGCAAATGGGTTGGATGGGGCCGGGAGGACTGATCTTCCTAATAGACTTTGTGCTGTCAGCTGTTCTAATATGAATAAGCACGCATTTTTTTTCATTGGGCTGTATTGATATTTTAATGCTACTGTTTTTACATGTGGATGTGTTTATTTGGCCATGATTGGTTATCATAGTATGCTGTGGCCAATACACAACCGATTAAGAGTTTCGTCTGCTCCATGCATGGCATGGACTATTGTGTCAGAACAAAGGAGTAATGAACATTGAGATTCATATTTTTGTAGCTTCAGTTGATTCTTACATTTGATGAGATGTTTTGATGAAGGATACACATCATAGGCCCAAAAATAAAAACAACTTATATTTGGCATTCCGTCTCCGTTGTTCCTATGATGTCGCCCACTTGAGTTTGGATCTGATGAATTTTTAGTCACAAGGTTTAAAATGGAGCATCAAACCTGATGGATGGAATTGATCTGACATATACAATGTGGTGGGGCACAAAAAAATTGGTTGTTTTACCCACTATGTAAAAAAAGTGTGAACATGATTCATGTCCTCCCAAACCCTAAACTCCACTGGCGATGGTTTTTCTCTCTATTTTTTTGGCGCCATTTTTGACTCATAATGACAAGTCTCTTTCTTAGTTATTTCTTAGAATTTGATATAGCCCCCTTTTCTCTCTATTTCTCATCCATCTTATCTCATGATGAAAAATCTCTTTCTTAGCTATTTCTTGGAAAATGATATGGCACATTTTTTCTCTTTATTTCCCATCCGTCTCCATCTCATAATGAAGATCGCATTGTTAGCTATTTTCTCATAAAAGGATATGGCCCATAAGTAGTTATGAATGAATTGATTGTTGTTATCCGATGTCTTAAATATGAGAAAATTCAACTAGCCCAAGTAAGTTTGGGTGAAAATCTAGCAATAATTTATTTTCACTTATAGCTATTTTCTCATAATAGGATATGTGTACTCCTGATGTGCACGCGCACCACCTGGTGTGGGGTCCCCAGTGATGTCTTTGAGAAATCTACTCCGTCCATCCGTTTTGTTAGTTCTAGGTACAACTCGCCTTAAATTAAAATATCAAGTGATCTCGATTCTTAGGTGGTCCATATCAAGTGAATATTTGTTTTAACTATGGATCTTGCTGATCTAAGGGTTGAAATTTGGCATGTACGATTAATTTATGATATATTGGCATGATGTTAGGTTTCTCATCAAATGGATCGTGAGAACCTTGTGATCTAGAATTCGAGGTCCATGTTAATGGCATTTTCGTAATTATTTCTAATCTAAGAGTTTTGTGAGATTTAATGGCTCTACATGGTTGTATGCACCTTTCTAAACAATTCTTACAAACAAACTTACATCTAGATCATTATGGATAGGGAGATATTCGCCAATTCATTCAAGGGAAGGTACCTACATCAAATCACATGATGGTTGATAGAGAAGGGATTCGCACTCTCACCTCCTTAGGGAATGTTCGGTTCCAACATATTTGTAGAGAAGGGAATGGGCCAACAGACAGATTGGTGAATTTTGGAAGTAGGGAACAACAATCTGCCCTCTTATCCAATAGTGCGGCTCTTCCTCAGGTGGTAAGAGGGCTTCTTTTCCTTGATAAAGTGGGATTAGGATCCTTCAGGAAGAAGTTTAGGGGGTAGTGGCATTGGGGGATCTAATAGCTTGGTCAGCCTTCCGTTTTCCCAGGAGTGTCTCAGAGTCTGTATTTTGGGCTGTAGGTAATTACTGCTTCATGTTAGGCGGAAAAACCCCCCTGCCCTGTTTATATCACATGATAGGTGGGCCCTCCCTTTTGTAGGGGTCCACCTGAAAGGTTGTACATTTTGTTGATCAATGGAATCTTGGCTTAGTGCCTTCTTTATAAAAATAAAAATAAAAAAAATAAAAATCACATGATGTTTGGTCTTATCTTAAGATTAACGGTCAGATGGCTTGATTTGTGTATAGATACTATTCCAAATTGTCGAATTTGCGTTGGAAAATAGATGTAGGGTTAGGTTAGCTAGATTGGTACCGTACACATGTACGTAATAGGTTAAATTTTATGGTAACACTCCGGAACTTTCAATACTTAGGTATTGAAAAGTTCAATGTGTTACAGGGCCTCTACACACCATTACATATGTCTGGCGGCCCTTGGTAGGACTTATATATGGACTTCGTGCTTAGTCTCTCACGAACATAGCGCGGCATGGATTCAGTGTTCATGGTGGTAGATCGCTTCTCAAATATGGTACACTTTATCCCATGTAAGAAGCCACTCGATGTAACACACATGGCGAATCTATTCTTCAGAGGTCGTACGCCTACACCGGATTCCTAAGACCATTACTTCTAACCATAACACGAAGTTCATTAGCTGCTTCTGGTGAACTTTGTGGAATCGGTTCGATACGCAATTTCAGTTCAATAGTGCATACCACACAGATTGATGGGAAGACTGAAGTTATGAATCGCACGTTGGAAAACCTCCTTCGGTGTATTTCAGGTGATAAACTAAAGCATTAGGATTTGGCCTTGTCTAAAGCAAAGTTTGCATTCAATAACATGGTGAACCGCTTGACAAGAAAGTCTCTTTCCAAATTATTTATGAACAAGTAGCCCACCACACACTTGACTTGGTCTCTTTTCCTAAGCTCCCAGACATGAGCATTGCAACAAAGCATATGGTGAATTGAATCATGGGCATTCATGTAGATGTGCAAGCTCCTCGAATGATAAGTACAAGGACCAAACTGACAAGCATCAACGACAAAAGGTGTTCGAAATGAGCAACCATGTTATGGTCCATCTATGCAAGGAGAGATTTCTGACTGATACCTATAACAAGTTGAAGAACAAGAAGATTGGACCAGTACCGATCCTTCGAAAGATCAACGACAGTGCTTAATTACTTGTTGATCTTCCGGATGACATGGATATCTCTTACTATTTCAACATTTGCTTTGGACGAGAACTCGGGGTCGAGTTCTTTTGAAGTGGAGGGGACTAATGTAGAGTGGGTTGTGGACACTTTCATGGCCAATATGAACCAGAGAAGGCCCGATCGGAGGCAAAAGTGATCAGGACAGTCAAAACCTTAAAATGGTCGTATCTTGCAAACTGGAATGATTTTTCCAACATATCATATATGATTTTGGGGTAGGAGAAGCAACTTTAGTCAACCAAACTCACTACACCAGGTTTCCCACAGCGGATTTGCGAGATTTCATCAGATCGGCGTTCGAAAGTCCATTTTAATTTCAATTTTATTATAAATAGTAAGTTTTAATTTGATCATAACTTTTTGTCCTTTGAAAATTAGGAGTGGTGCCCAAAATGAAAATGGCTTAGAAAAATAAGGAGAAGAATGTGGTTGGGCCAATTTGGAAACTTACTATTTTTTTGGGCCAATAGTAAGTTACTATTTATAGTAAGTCACGTTTTTAGGGTGTTTGAGTTTTAAACTCCCTCCAATGTTTGACTATACTATTTAAAGGATTGTAATTTCATTTTTCTTATTATCAATCAATTAATTTATAATTTATTAGAATTTATTTTTATTTTCAAGGAATCTCTATGAGGAGTCTAGAGATCCATGGATTCAAAGTAGTTATCCCTGAGGAAGATGGTGATTCACCTTATCACGTCCTCAATCCCCTGCGTCATTGAATTTAGCTAATATTTTGCCACAAGGCTTAACATAAAGGATCAAACCTGATGGACGAAGTTGATCTCAAATGTACAATATGGTATTAACGTAGGGATGAACGTGATGAGGATAACTACTCCGAATCCATGGAGCTTCTCTGGACTCCTCACAGAGACTTCTCAAATCCACGAGGAAAGAAAGTAGAAAATAGAAATAAATTCTAAGAAATTCAGAATTGATTAATTAATGACTAAAAACGAGTTCACAACCCTTTAAATAGGGGTACCAAGCAATGGGAAAGAAATCAAAATTAAATTACAACTAAAACTCCCAAAAATCGCGACTTACTATAAATAGTAAACTTAATATTTATAGACGGTCGTGATGTCTACTAGTGCGCAAGGTTTTCGGCCAAAAATAATAACTGTCCTATTTGGCTTTACCAAACCTTTCTCCTAATTATTCTAAGCTCTTTTCATGTTGGGCGCAACTCCTAAAGCCCGACGGATGAAGAGTTATAATCAAAGTAAAACTTACTATTTATGGTAAAAATGAAATTAAAATAGGGAAACGACCATCGATCTAGGGTTTTTTCATAATTTCGGGCTGCAAAACTTGGCATAGCGGGGTTGGTTGGCTAAAGTAGCTTGTTCTACCCCAAGATCATATGTCTTACGTCAGGTAACTCATTCCGGATTGTGAGATACGCCCGAACTAAGGTCCGACGGTCTGGATCACTTCTGTCGTCGACCGGGCCTTTTCTGATCCATGTTGGCCATGAAACTGTCCGCGACCCACTCTACATTAGTGGGCCACAGAAAACTTAGTTGTTTTACCCATTATGTAAAAAGAGTGTTAAGATGATTTGTGTCCTACCAGACCCTAACTCCATCTTATGTTGTTCTTCTCTCAATTCCTTGGCCATCTTTATCTCATAAAGATTATCTCCTTCTCAGCTCTTAGACATCTTCGTCTCATAAAGACAATATCTCTTTCTTAGCTATTTCTTAAAATAGGATATGGTCCCTTTTTCTCAACCATCTTCATCACGTAATGGCAATTATTTCTTAGAATAGGATATGACCCGTTTTTCGTAGCAATCTCCATCTCATAATGAAAATCTCTTTCCTTGGAATGGGATTTAGCTTGTTTTTCCTAGCAATCTTCATCTCATAACGAAAATCACTTTCCTTGGAATAGGATATAGCCAGTTTTTCCTAGCAATCTTGATGTAGAGCGGGTCGCGGACAGTTTCATGGCCAAGATGGATCAGAAAAGGCCCAGTCGGCGACAGAAGTGATCCAGAACATCAGACCTTAAATCGGGCGTATCTCACAATCCGGAATGAGTTACTTGACGTAAAATATATGATTTTGGGGTAGAACAAGCTACTTTAGCCAACCAACCCTGCTATTCTGGGTTGCGTGCCCGAAATTGTGAAAAACCCCTGGATCGACGGTCGTTTCCCTACTTTAATTTCGTTTTTACTATAAATAGTAAGTTTTAGTTTGATTATAACTCTTCATCCGTCGAGCTTTAGGAGTTGAGCCCAACGTGAAAAGAGCTTAGAATAATTAGGAGAACGGTTTGGTGAATCCAAATAGGACACTTACTATTTTTGGCCGAAAACCTTGCGCACTAGTAGACATCACGACTGTCTATAAATAGTACATTTACTATTTATAGTAAGTCGCGGATTCTAGGAGTTTTAGTTGTAGTTTGATTCTAATTTCTTTCCCATTGCTTGGTACCCCTATTTAAATGGTTGTGAACTCATTTTTAGTGATCAATTAATCAATTTTGAATTTCTTAGGATTTATTTATATTTTTTTGCTTTCTTTCTTCATGGATTTGAGAAGTCTCTGTGAGGAGTCCAGAGAAGCTCCGTGGATTCGGAGTAGTTATCTTCATCACGTTCATCCCTGCATCAATTGGTATTAAAGCGAGGACTCCTCTCGGGCCGATGGCAAACAATGAAGGTATGGATTAAAATCCTGTGGACGGTGATCCAGGGCTTCGTTATCTTTTGGAAAGAATGGAAGCTTTTCACCGAGAAAGTCAGTTGAACATGCAAGGGTTGCAGGCAACCCTCGACCGTCTTGCGGATGCGCTACTTCTGCCCCGAGCCCTAGGTGGTGCTCCACCACTTATGGTTGCTCCACCACCCATGGTTGTTGTACGAAGCAACCCTGATTTCCGTAGAGTACTACCAGTGACAAACCGTAGGGCTACACCAGATGATTCAAGTTCTAGCGACAAGAACCTTAATGAGGATTTTGCCCGATGACCAATCCATGGAGACGATCACCTAGATCGTGCTAAAAGAGACTATCGAGGTAAGGCTGAACTTCCTAGTTTTAATGGTTTATTACGTATAGAAGATTTCCTCGATTGGCTAGCCGAAGTAGAGAGATATTTTGATTATATTGACGTGTCAGTTCATAAAATGGTAAAATTGGTTGCGTTTAAGTTAAAATATGGTGCTTCTGCATGGTGGGAACAATTACAACTCTCACGAGCCCGCCAGAACAAGGTGTCCATCTCATCATGGCCACGGATAAGATGTCTTCTTCGATCACGATTTCGTCTCAATAATTATAAGCAGATATTATTCCAGCAATACCAAAATTGCCGACAAGGAAATAGAACCGTCACAAATTACACTGAAGAATTCCAGCGGTTAGCTACACAAAACGATCTGTCAGAATCTGAGTCACAGAAGGTGGCACAATTTATAGGTGGGTTGCAACCAATAATTTAGGACCAAGTTCAAATGTACCCAGTCGGGACCGTAGATGAAGCAGTTCAATTGGCGAGTAGGGCAGAAACACAACTTGCAAGAGTTCCTGCTCGTCCCTATCCCTCAACTCGATCCCCCATGACAGGTCCCACGCAGGATCCAGTGCTAGCACGAGGAAAAGATCCAGTAGGAGAATGTCATCAACCTCCTACAACCGTAAACTATGATACGGGGAGCGGCTCATCCAGACCTCAACGTGTAGCACCCACAACAGCGGGCCCGAGTAGGATTCCAAATTCTTATGCTCGGCCAATATCGAACAATTGTTACCACTATGGCCAGCATTTCTAAACATTTTCAATAAAAACCAGCATCGATTGCGACCATCAATTCACGATCTGATGGACTGGATCATCTTTTAAAATTAAAAAACACTCCCAATAAAAACCAGCACCGATCACAACCATCGATTCATAATCTGATGAATTGGATCATCTTTCAAATTAAAAAAGCACTCCTAATAAAAACCAACATCAATTAAGACCGTCGATTCACGATTTGATGGACTGAATCATTTCAAACATTTAAAGATATTTACAATAAAATTTGGCATCAATCGTGACCGTCAACTCGCAAATCGATGGACTGGATCATCTCTCAAAAGTACCAAAAAACATTTTAAAATCCCAGAGTATTGCACATCGTGGGATGATGAAATTAATCATGGATTGAAATCTTGATCACAAAACCATGGGACGACGAAATTGATCATGGATCAAAATATTAACCATACATGATGACAAATTTGATTGGTCATAAATCGAAATCTTGGCCACAAACCCGTGGGATAACGGACTCGATTGGTTGCAAATTGAAATCCCGATCGCCATCCATGGATAAATTTACATCATCCATAATAAAAATTGGAGTTGATCACAATTGAGAACCCAGATTAACTCAAAACACAATCAAGTCTGATTACTCTGTGAGATGATGAAATCGATCTAATTGGATTCTTGATCACAATCACCAAACAAACTTGCATCGAAAACTATCGCCAGCATATCTTAGTCCCAATTGAGACAACCAAAATACAAGCAATAAAATACAAAATCTTAAAAATCCATAATCCCCAAGAAAGTCAATTCAAATCACAACCAGCAAATGCAATAGCCCCGCACTTGTTTTCAATGAAAATTAGCATATTGAAGTCCCAAAGGCATCCCCAGTGGAGACAACTAGTAAGCTTGACACATTTTAAAATCATCTTGCAATAGAAATCCCCACGGAGTATCACTCCCCAATGCGGGGCGATTTTCAAAATCACAAAATATTTCCATAATAAAGCATCAAACTTCCGAGGCACTAAGTTGTATTCCATATCTCTAGGTGTGAGTTAACACAAAATCAAATAAAACTCTATATCTAGTGGTTTCCTTGGAGATTATTACATCCGAATGCACGTCAAAGTACAATCAGATTGAAATTTAGTGTCAGCTCCATCATATTAAATGTTAATGTTATGAAAAGATGATAGGCCAAGACTAGTTAGAAGAAATTATCTAAACGGTGAAAAAGACAAATTGTAATTTAAATGTCAAGACTAGAAGATTGCATGGAAATGGGTCACCGCACATATCTAGGCATGGATGCTTGCGGAATTTGATTGAGTCCAAGTTAGCGTAATGAATTCTCCTTAAGGCCACAGAAAGTGCATGGTAGATAACCACTTTGACAATCAAGCAAACCAAGTACTTTGGGGTAATCTGGAAAGCAACAAACAATTCAGTATGAGTTAGTATCCACATAAGGTTGAAAAAAGTGCAGAGGCTCTAATGTACCTTTCTGATGTTAGTACCGATCATGAGTGAAAGGGGTGCGATTGGGGGCTTGCGCAGGGACAATCACAATATTTTCCTTAAACCCTCGTGATATGTGCGAGTTATCTATTACCAGGCAACTAGCTCACACAGACACAAAAGCAGGCAATGAATCTAGATCACAATTCATAACCGATTGGCAAAGGAGGGGTGTCCACATCCTAGGCTGATAAGTTGATTGACTTTGAACTAATGGATAGTCAACCAAACCCCAATCCTAAACCCTAAACCCTAGAAGCCTAAACCACAGGAACCACAACCTAAACCCCAAACTCAACCCAATTAGCCCATTTAAACCAGACAACCCTAACCCTGAAACCTAAGAACCTAAAACCTTAGAGCCTTGAGTCAGCTGGGTGAGTTAACTCACTTAGTCAAATCACTGAGTCAACTCACTTGGTTAACCTACTCAATCCAACAACCCAGTCAACTCACCTAGTAAAGCCCAAAACCAAGCCCGAACCAAATCCCGAAAGCCAGCACAATCGAAGAAATATGCAAAACCTTAAAGCAACAACCTTCACAACAGAGCCTCCACATGCTTGGAGGAGGCTGCCTGCCAAAGTAGGGAGTCCGAGTGAGGACCAACGGTAACCAGTTTATATACTCTCTTTCTTTATATATGATTAAGGTGAGAGTTTGTAATCCAAACTCGACCTAGGTTCTTGTGTATGACATTAGCTCTTGTATAAGACTTAAATCTTAGGTTCTTGTGTATGATCTTAACTCTTGTATAGGATCTAAATCAAGTCTTTGTGTAGGTTACCCTGCACTAGTGCTTGTGTGCCTGGTTTCGTAGGAGCTTCTAACTGAAGTAAATGTAGGGTCTTGTGTAGGACCAAGGTTGTTGGTTAACTTATAGAAAACCAACTAAAGTCTTTTGTGTGAGCTCTGATAGGAGTGTATATACTAGGTTCTTGTGTAGGACCTTTGCTCTTGTGTATGCCCTAAATCTTAGATTCCTTATGTAGGGATGTAAAGGTTAGAAGTAAACCTGATTTAATACATCCGATAGTGAAATCCGATACACTCATGGGTTGAATGCATCCGCCGGGAGTGGAGTAGATGATTAGCCGAAATACTATATATGATTGTGTCTAGGATTTTTATTTTCCCACTTGTTTACTTATGCTCATGTGTTTGAATGTTTAATTATGAATACATGATTAGATGAATGCTTAATGTTGATAGTTAGCATATCCCACATACACATATACTATCATATTTTAGACTAGTTGGTTATTTGCAAATCAGTTATAGACTAGTGGAGATACCTCGTTTCAACACTTGAGGTCTTGGTATTGATCCCTAGTGGGGGTGGCTAACAGGGAGTGTGTGTACTGACATGGTGTGTACTAACAAGCTTCTCCCCCCCCCCCCCCCCCCCAAAAAAAAAAAAAAAATAAAAAAAATCAGTTATAGACTAGTTAGCACATCCCACACACATATATACACCATCTACTTGATATGTGGAATATGATGTTGAAGGGAGTCTTAGAAAATGGATGACCTGAACGTTACATCAAGATTACAGTGGGCCCAGATGCTTGAAATGACTGTCACTGTGGAAATCGGAGTTGAATTTAAAAAAAAAAAAAAAAGTCTGAAAGTAATTTAAGTACTGGATCCATTGTGTATGAATTTACTCTTTGGTGAATTATTTGTAAACCCTTAAATTTAGTATGAATCCAAAATTTTATGTCTTATAAAAAAATGTATTAATTTTTACTGAAGTACTAATGTCCTAACATGATTTGGAAAATGGATGGAACGGGTGAATTTCTCACAAACATCACACTGTCCCTCTTAACTTCCGGTGCTACTAGTACCACACCACATAAAGGCATGTGTACATTGATTTATACCACGGATGAAACCTTCATAGAGCCTATAATGATGTTTATTTGTCATCCAACCTTATAAAAAGGTTGCATAGGCTTCAACGAAGGTAAAAAACAAATATTAGATTGATCCAGTACTTCCGCAGCTTTTAAAAAGTTTTCAATGGTAGACGTTCAATCCTCACTTCTTTTGTGGTGTGGTGCAGTTGAGCTTTGTATCTGCCTTAATTTTGAGGCTATGCCATGAAATAATCTCGTAAAATGGATAGATGGTGTAGATGAGAGACACACACATTATGGTAAGTCCACAAAACTTGGTGACGTCAACACGGTGGTGTGTGGCACGTTTCGCACGTTTTCGTGACGAATTGCTGGTATAGAACACGTCACCGGAGGCTGGTACCGTGTTAACATAGCAAAGCTTTGTATACTCCACCATAGTGTATGTGTTAGATCCACACTGGACATCCATTTTTTTCAGATTATTGTAGGTCATGGTCCAAAAAATAAGGCGAATCCAAAGCTCAGATGGACCAAACCAGCAAAAACAATGGATATTGAATGTCGGCAATTGAAAACTTCTTGAGGCCACAGAAGTTCTGTATGAGGCTGATATTTGCTTTTGTGGTTCATCCAGGTCCATGTGACCTTATCAACAGTTTGGATGGAAAATAAATATCATTAGATGGCAAATAAACAACATGATGGGCCCTAAGAAGGTTTCAAAGGTGGGTGCCATTGCTTCCACAGATCTTTTTGTGGTGTGGTCCATTTAAGTTTTAGATGTGCCTCTTGTTTTATATGATGTCTTACCATTATCCGAAACAGTGGTGATTATATGCCTATCCTTTTAACCGTTTTGGATCAAGCTGATATTTGCATGTAGCTTCATCCAGGTTCGTATAATCTTACCAATAGTTTGGATGGCAAACAAACAAACATTGCGGTGGGCCTTATGAAGTTTTTAATGGTGTTATTGAATCACACAGTTTCCTGTGTTGGGGTACCCTTAGGACGGAATCGTTCCATGCAGGGGCTTTGTGGGCCACCGTGATGTATGGGATTTATCTATGCGGTTCATCCAATTTTTCAGATCATTTAATATAATAATTCAAAAAAAGACGTGGATTAAAGGCTCAGATGAGCCACACCATAGGATGCTGAAGTGACCGTGATTCCTACCATTGAAACCTTCCTAGGTCCATCATGATTTTTATTTTCCATCCAACCTTTTATGAGGCCACAGAAACTTGGATGAAGGGAAAACACAAATTCCAAGTTGATCCAAAAATTATGTGGGCCCCAACAAAATTTTAATTGTGGGTGTTTAATCTCCATTGTATGAACCACTTGAGCCTTGGTGTAGACACCCCACCAAAAACGAGGATGCGACACTCTTTGAGCTTCGACCCGACTTCAATCAATCGTCTCCTGCAGATTGGTAAATCATTAAAAACTCAAGCGGATCACGGTGGAAGCATACTCGGCACGCACTAGAAATGACTAACGAATCAGATTGGCCGGCACCAAATTCAGCGGTGATTCGGTTACGACCAAGCGTCCAAACTCCAAAACCCCTGAAACTCTCTGTATGACCCAACCGACAGGCGAAAATGGATAAAACAAATACTTTCTACTCACGAATCACTCTTTGTATCATTCAGTCTTGCTGAGTAGCGTTGCATCGAGGTTAAAAAGTCGTATCTTCGAAATCAAGGGAAAATACGGTCGTCCCGATATATGAAATGGTCATGATATTATTTGAGGCAAATCCTGACCGATTATGATGATTTATGATTCATTGGAAATGTGGTCAAATAATCTTCCTAACAAACTTAAATTTACTCCAATCTGAGTCATGATTAAGAAGATCCATCTCGTTTATCAAAATCATGCACTGTCGATTGACCGAAATCGGAAAAAACTTTGGCTGCGCTTTAAACTAGTCAAACAGGATATGATCGAGATGATTTCAGTTACATTGAAAAACTTATTAGATGACGTTTCCAATAATCCTAATATCATCAAAGGCAGACCACTAGTCAAATTGTAAATAACCGATTTTATATATTGGACGGACGTATTTTCTGAATATCAAACAAGGTCTGATTGATGTGATCCTAGTCTTCTTAAGAAGCTTGCCTAATTACCTTTCTAACAAGATAAAAATTATCCAAATTGAACAGGTAATAAAAAAGATACGAGTATTTAAATATTTACCATTAAAAAACAAAAGATAAAAACAACTTTTTTATATATACACGTAATATATAAAATAACCATTACTTTTAACTTTTATAAATATATTACGTGCATATATAAAAAAGTTAGAAGTAATGATTATTTTATATATTACGTGTATATATAAAAAAGCTGTTTTTATCTTTTGTGTTTTAATGGTAAATGTTACCTTTTATATATATTATAATATAATATATTATAACAATTACCTATACACGTCAGGCCCAAAAGCCAGGACGTTAACTATGTATATTATAATAGTTGTACGTACATGCCAGGCCCACAAGCCAGACGCTGCCTCTTAGGTATTATAATATAATATATTATAACAATTACGTGTGCACGTCCGTACAGGATCTACCGGTCAGGAGTTGGGTATATATATTATAATATAATGTCTCGCATACAACGTCCATCCCTGCAACGAGCCATGCAGGGCCCACCAGTCAGGACAGGCACCCACAATACATGGTGGGCGCCTACAATGCAAACTTACGCTATCTCGTCCGAGATAGTGGCTCGATGCCTATATAAGGTGGTCTGGCCATACACACAAGGAGGAGGACGGAGGGAAGAGAAAAAATCAAAGGGATGAAGAAAAGGAAAAATCAAAGGAATCAGAGGGATAAAGAAAAAATTAAAAGAGAGAGGGAAGAGAGTTCAAGTAGACAAAGAAAATAGAAGGCAGAAAGAGAGATACAGGGAGTGTTTGAGATTTGGGAGTTTGCCTAGAGGTGCTACCAAGAGTACTTTAAATATTTCCAATGTACCAACATGCCACCCAACACAGGAGACAAAAATGGTCATCAAATGAGTCAAAAAAGCTAAGAATTTGTCTATTTCTATTCAATTAGCATTCTACTCCACCCATTTCTGTTGCATTAATCACCTTCACATTTTATTCTGCATCATTCTCCATCTTCCATTTTTCATTTTATCTGCCTGCCCAGGACCTTAAATCATATGAAGTAAGGCTAGTTGGTGTTTATTTCCATTAACTGTTTTACTTTATTTGCCTACCGAGGGCCACTTAGCTTTGCGATGTAAGGCTAGATAACCTTTTTTTTTTTTTTGCCGACCTAGGATCTTGAGTCCTGTGAAGTAAGGCTAGTTAGCATTTTGTCTTATTTACTGCTTTTATTTTATTTGCCTACCAAGGGCCACTTGGCTCTGTGATGTAAGGCCAGATGACTTTTTTTTCTTATCTTCTCCTGCCCGGCCCACCAAGGTAATGCGAAGCATGGCCAAGTACAAATGCCGAGATTCCATTAAATCCTCAAAAATTACAAATCTTGTAAAGTATAGACCGCACGTTGTGTGGGTGGAAAAAGGTGCTTAAACCCTTCATTTTCCATCACCGAGGTCCTTACTTAGAATCTACGGCCGCAGACCAACCGCGGGAGTCACTTGAGTTGGAAAATCGTGAGATTGCCTAACTCCTAAGCGATTCTACAGTTCCTAGCCGGCCGTATATTTTATGCTTCATTTGGCTAGTGGCGACTCCAAATTAAATGCATTTTTACACCTGAGTCAATAGCACACATTGGCCACAATAGCAAACAATCAATACGAAAGTCAACCAAGCGATGCCACCACAACGCTGGGGGGGCGGGGGGGGTGTGGCGACTCCACTGGGGATTGTGCTAGTTACCAGCCTAGGCCCAACTTGAAACACATGATTTTTTTCAATTTATGGGGCTTTTATATAAATTCGGCATATCTACTTTCCTGCACTCCAGTGAATACTGGTCTTATTTACTCTCCGTAGCATGCCTTTTAGCATTCCAGTTAATATTGGTCTCCTACTAATGCACTAATTCTCTAATTGTCCAGTCCATACTGGTCCACTTTACCTTCATGTCTACATCCTACATTCCAGTCTATACTGGTGTCTTTTACTTTCTCGCAAGCATACTGCATCCAGTTCCTACTGGTCTATTTACTTTTCCGTTAATCCAGTGTGCACTGGTCCTCCTGTATTTTCCTGACATTTACGTTTGCCTTTTACAAAAAGAAAAGAAAAAGCCAAAAAAAAAAAAAATCAAAAAAAGAAACAAAAACAAGAGAAAAAAAGAAAATACAAAAAAAGAGGTGATCACAAGGTACACCTATTGCAAGGAAGTAGCGGGCCATTCTGTAACCATTGCGCCCAAAAATCAATTACGGGTTCGTCGTCCTGCACAATCATCGCGTACTTACCAAAGTATCATCCGAACCCGTGCACAAGCAGCCATGTCAGCTCAAGGTGACAATCCTCCAACTCCTCCAGAATCGCCAAGATCGTAAGCCTCTCTACCGGCCGCATCCACTCCCTCGACAACCAAGCTTGCCCACGGCTTAAACAATTTAGAGAATATTGTGAATCGCATTCATGCAGAAATGGCGCCACTCATTCATAACATGCATCCACCAAGCATCCATGTAGGTCTATCAGACCCAACAGTCAATCAATTTCAACCCATTCCTCTTAACGGAAATCGGGTTCACTTTCAAAACCCATCAGTCACAGCAACTCAAACTTCAGCACCTCCTCCCCCTGATGGGAGTCAACCAGCACATTCTGGTCAATCACAGTCTGGTCAATTCCAACAACCTTCTCCCAGTGGGAATTTATTTCAATTTCCACCCAGTCAACCACATCAAATACCTACTATGCATGGACATCCACCCATCCAAGCTCGCCCGCTCGGTGGGACCGCATCCCAATTCCCACACCCCACCATGCACTTAATCCCTGTGACCGAGGAGCACAGGAACATCGAAGAAGTCAAGCATTATGAAGAAGAGGCTAACCGAATGCCAGAAGGAGCACGACCTCCTTTGTCCCAACCAAATGAATTTGATAGACTGCGAAAAGACTTCGAAAACCAGCTAAAGGCAATGCGAAATGAACCTAAAAAATAACATGGGGTGGAACTCCTGTCCACAAAATTCAGGGATCTTTGCCCATTCCCCAATGCTAGGGTACCTGCAAACTTCGAGGTACCCAAGTTTCAATGATACGATGGTACGGGATGCCCAACTGCACATTTAAAGGCCTTTTGTGGTGAACTTGATGCCATGGCAGAAGATGATGGAGCATTGATCCGTCTGTTCCAAAAATCCCTAAGGTGTGATGCATTAGATTGGTACACATCTCTGGACTATCACAAGATTAGAACATGAAAACAATTATCCCAAGCTTTTGTAAATCGTTTCGCGTTGAATTTAAATGCAGCACCCCGAAGGTCAAACTTGGTAGCCCTTAGGCAAAGGAGCGACGAAACGCTGTCTGCATACGTGGGGCGATGGAGAGCCATGGCTGCACGAATGAAAACACCGATCGACGAAGAAGAACATATTTCTATGATTGTCCATTCAGCTAATCCAAATATATCGGGATATCTGATTTCATACCCGTATGCCAATTTTACTCAGCTAATCCGTGCGGGGGAACAGGTGGAGGCTGGAATAAGAACCAGCACAATCGCACCATGGCCCCACCAGTCTACCTCGGTACGAAAAGCGAAGCTTGAAGAAAAGACAGGCAAATACGGAGTAAGAAATAGAGATATGGCTCCTCCTCGTCCAGCGGAAACTAATAATGTTGTTGCCTCCGCACAAGGAATGCCATGAAATCCTCCACAGGAACAACAATACCACCCTCAGCAGCAGCAACCTAGGTGGAATCCACGATACACAAACCAAAATAGGTAAATGGGTGTGGCACAGGTATCTAGGCAATTTACACCATTAGCCCAATCATACACGGACATTCTCACCACACTCATGTAAAGGAAACTCTTGACACCTCTCCAGCTTAGACCGCCGCCAAACCCGTTGCCTCCAAATTTCAAAGAAAATGAGTATTGCGCATTCCATCAAGGGCGGGGTCATACCACAGAACGTTGTTTCTCTTTGAAACATGCAGTACAAAATTTGATTGATCAGAACCAGATCACGGTCATGCCCCCTGAAACAGCTACTGCTAATAGTAGTAACATACTCCAAAATCCTATGCCACAACATCAAGAATGCCCTAACACTTCTAGCACTCCCACCATCAATGCCATCCAGGGAGAATATCCTCCCCATGTTTGCCAAGCATTCTCGGCCAAAAGCTACGACATGGAGATTCCTCCATTCATTTTGCAAGGGGCATTACCATCTCCTCTGTTGGTCCTTCAAGGGAAGGCCATGATCCTCATCCCAGTCCTCCTCATCACATAAAACAAACATGGGATCAACTGTTGGTCCTACAAAGAAGAGCCCCCACGTCAACACAAACCAACAACTCCCACCAGTCAGGAGTCCACCAGCCAGCCGTCCTTACGGGGAAGGCTCTGTCGCCTATGCCCAATCATGTACCATACCATCTACACATTGATGCACAAGAACGATGTCCTCTTCTGTTCCGCATGCCACACGAACTCGCAAGATCCGGACGGACAATCCAGGAAGGCCCTCCTTCACAACCCTTGGTACTCCTAGGGGCACCATTGGCTTCGCCATTGAAACACACATCTGCTATCGTTAACCCTCTATCTTCTCTAGAATCTTCACCTCCTCTGGCTCTTCAAGGAAAGACGGAACTGGTCTCAGACAACAAGGCAGTCCCCTGGCATTACCCAGAATGCGCTGAGGTGGGAAACATGCATCCCAATGGGAGATGTCTTTGAAAAGAAGGACCAGAGGAGATCCTAAGGGACCTTTGGCCAGAACGACACACAAGGCCGACACCACATACGATGTAGCGGCCTAGCTTATAACCATCCCGGCCCAAATATCCGTTTGGGAACTCCTCTGTACATCGCAGGCACACCAGGAGATTTTTGTTAAAACTCTGAATGATGCGCATATTTCCCCGGAAGCTGCCCTGAAATGGTCGGGCACATGATAGGGCAACTCCTGGCACCCCGAGCCATAACTTTTTTAGATGACGAATTGCCACCAGAAGGCCGCGACCATGCCAGGTCATTAAATGTAACTGTCCGTCATAAGGACAAAAGTATCCCACTGGTATTGATTGATAATGGTTCAAGTTTGAATGTCTGTCCACTTCGGACTGCCTTATATTTGGGACTAAATCCGTCTATGTTCAGGCCAAGCAATATAAATGTGAGAGCATTCGATAATTCCCGAAGACAAGCATAAGGAGAAATTGATCTTGAACTACAAATTGGCCCCGATACGTCCACCATTTCCTTTCAAGTTTTAGATGTCCCTTCATCATTCAATCTTCTCCTTGGTCGGCCCTGGCTTAACGAAGTTGGGGCCGTACCATCAACGCTTTACCAGAGGGTCAAGTACATCCATGGGAATAAAGTGTTATGCATTCTGACAGATCCTGAACCACTTTTTCCCGCCGAAACAAATCTTCAGGGGGATCCTAACATCCCAGTTATTGACGCAAGGAAATCAGACAAAGACAAACTATATTATAGCTTCCAATTTGAAGCAGTGGATCACATCCCATCAGTATGTCCTTTAAAATCAAACCGTATTTTCACTCCAGCCGAGCGTCAAATCCTGAACTACCACCTTGAACACCAAGATAGCGCCAGGGTGATTGAGGTTCAAGAAAGAGTTGGGAGGGTAGGACTGGGATATGAGTCTCCTCCACCAGAAAAACTAGAGAAGGTAGATACTGAGAGGAGGTGGAAGGGCCAAGAGACGAGCCATCCTTCCCATTTCACACCAATCCAATTTGTTAGCGCCGGAGTCATCCATCCAAGTCAAAATCTGAATTCCGATCTACCGGGTCATGATAATGGCCTCAGTCTCACTAAGTTGCCCAAGCAACAACTGGGCAAGGGGAAGGAGCTACCGTCTCTTGATTGGACCACAACGATGGTCCCACCAGAGCCACAACAACTTGAAGAGCTCCATAACACAGGGAGTGAAGAAGGAAGGTCCGATGAATCTGACATCGAGTCAGAACCCAGCCCTCGCTACATCATGATGATTGGACATAATAGCAAAAATCAGCCCACTACATCCCAAAACCCTGCCTCTCGAGGGGAGAGAGCGCGGGGCTCCACCTGGTTCACCACTCCCATGACGCTTGAATCGGCCGGTCAGTCTTCTCGGAGTACCGGTCTGGAAAAAAAAACGTCCTTGTAAATAGACATTTGCACCCCGGGCAAGACCATGATAGACACTAGTTTGAAACTCCAACTTACTCGGTGTTTGTTGAGGGTCAAATATTGCATATTAGACCTCATTTATTACCTGGAATTACAAACAAGATACTGTTTAACAGCCCGATTTACTTGTGTTTGTGTTGCAAGGTGACTTTAAGAGCTTGGATTGAAAAAGGGTGCTAAATGCATGGATTGACTCTCCGAATTCACCAAAGCATGAGACAGACCTTAGGGGGCCAAGATCGACGGAATTACATGCCAGAGATCCAAGAAAATCGAGAAACTGAAGCTCAAGTGGCCCAAAAATTATCCAGAATGCAAGATCATGGTGTTCCCACCATCTGTTTGGGTCAAAACTTTATATATGGCCTAAGGACCATAAATTAACTGTACACGTCGAAAATCATCCATTGGATCTTTGTGGAAGTGGAACAACATACAGATCGGTCCCTTAAATCCCTAAGTGAGGTCCACCTGATCTCTACAAGTGGATCCTTGGCACCCTAGTTTTCTTTCCCTGAATTCTTTAAGTTTTAGATAATTATTTCATCATTATTCCTCAACTTACACTCGATTTAAATTTCATCTCATTCTAGTTCTAGTTATATTTAATTTCAGATAATGTACAAGTATCAGTCCCTTGGGATTCGACCTCGGTCATCTAAAAAAATGTTGAAGTTGGATGTCTGTACACGTTGGAACTCGACCTATGAAATGTTAGATGTGGTAATGGAATTACAGCTTGTATTTCGTGAATATGCGGTGCGTGACAGAACGTATTCTTGGTTGTCGAGCACAGATGATTGGGCCAAAACACAACAAGTTCACATATTTCTCTAAGTTTTCTCGATTGCACGAAGATTTTTTTTGGAATCAGTATCCAACTGCGAATCTATTTCTTCCATCTCTTTGGAAGATTAAGGATGCTCTACAGAAAAATGCCAGTGCGGGTCCAGATTTCATACGCCAGATGATAGTTGGTATAAAGACGAAGTTCGATAAATACTATGACGAATGTCATCTGTTAATGTCCTTGGCAGTTGTTCTTGATCCCCGTTGTAATATGGGATTAGTTAGCTTTATTTTCATGAATCTTTATCCTACTGAAAGAGCTGTAACAGAGACGTTTAAGGTTCGTGAAGCCCTTGAAGATCTGTATAAATCGTATGTTAATACTTTACCTGCAGCGGGTGTTGAAGAAAATAGAGATGCGGATATTTCTGTACCTGGTAATCCGGATGTGCTAAATGAATATATATCATATTTGGCACAAGCACGAATGTGAGTTGATACTAAGGAATCAGAGTTAGAAATGTACCTCAAGGAGCCAATCGTAGTATGAGCTGAATTTGATGTGTTGAAATGGTGGAAGATGAGGGTTAGTGAATCAAAATACCCTACATTATCTATGATGGCACGAGACATATTATCAATACCAACTTCAACAGTGGCATTAGAATCCGCATTCAGCACAGAAAGCAGGGTTGTGAGCAAGTATCGAAGCTCACTTTCGCCAAACACAGTTGAAGCGTTAATTTGTACGCAAGATTGGTTGCGCCCGATATGGGGAGGAGATATGAATGATGATGATGAAGAAGAGGAGATTGAGATTCGTGACGAGTCTCTACCTATAGATCAGTAATTATTTTCAGTTTTTCAATTTTTTTGGCTGAATGTTAAATGATCTGTAATATTATTTCACTGCAACTGCAAACACGAAAGTATTGGTCCTTTTGGAATGTGGTTTGGAAGACTTTGAATCTTTGATATTTATTTACATATGCCTGTTCATTTGCTTTTATTTTTGAATTTTGATACATTTATATTACTTTTTTTTTGCTATATCAAGTTCAATTTATTTATCAATATTCTGATTTTTTTATTAAAAATTGAATGTAGATATGTCGTCATCTGAGCCATCAACAAACATTTGAGACTCTGCTTCCCTAGTTGAATCACCGCCATGGTCTGGAAAAATAAAGATTAAGTGTGGTTTGTGTGGAGCAAAGTTTGTGCACAAGACTAATCACTTTCGCTTACACTTGTCATGTCGAGGTGGTGATGTAAAACCATGCCCCAATGCCCCTAAGGATGTCCAAATTATTTTTCAAGCATTGTTAGATTCGAATAAAAAGCCTTCCACTCTATCCAAACCTTCTGCTTCTGGATCTGGTACACAAATGACATCTATAAAAGATGCAGAAGAGGAAGCCAGATTAAAAGATTTGGAGGAAGAACAATTCCAACTTACCTTAAAACGCAGTATGAAAGATGTTTCTAAACTTCAACGATATTCGAGTCAAAGACAACACGATGTTGAAGCAGGGTCGAGTTACTCGTCGAGTATGACAAACAAGAAGAAGAAAAAGAGTAACAAATTGAAATTCCTGACTCATCTCGGTGAATTTTGTAGGACATTGGGTACTACATACAATTCTTCACATAAAGCAAGTTTGAAGAATCTAGTTGAAAGTGTAGAAGAGCACGAAGGAAAAATCTCTTCACCTTCTGACTCAGAGGAAGTGAATCAATTTGTATATGAAAAAATAGATAGCAGTTCCGATGGATCAGATGACAATACAGGAATAGGAAGGCACTCATCTTATGGAGGTTATTAGTTATAAATTGTCATTTTAAACAATGTAATATAATTATGTAAATACGTTAATGTAATTATGTAACAATGTAATGTAATTATGTGCATTTTATATATTTTATTGTTTCGTTTAACTTCGAATTTCAATTGACAATCGAATTGAAATTCAAATTAATCTCAATTTATAACTCGAACTTAGTTCAATGCTCGAACTCGTTACTTGAAAACCCTACTCGAATTGGGCTCAAATTCAGACTCGGACTCGAACTCACCTAAAAAACTCGCACTCGGTACTCAACTCGTGTGCTTGTACTCAGACTCGACTCGAAAACTCGGACTCGACTCTACTCATTTATTACTCGTACTCGGCTCGTACTCGGGCGAGTAGAGTACGATCAGGGGGTCCCTGCTCGTTGGTTGAGTATAGTCGAGTATGAACAACACTCAGGCATTAAGAGCCGAGTACAAGTAGGGCGATACTCGACTCTACTCGTGTACAACTCTAGTTTCAATCAACCAAGTGATCACATCGATGCTTCCCCTATTGATTTTCAATCTGTCTGTGTAGGACTAGAGTAAGAGAGCGTACATCCGTCCATTATCAAGGATGATGGATTCCTTGGGCAGATCATCACGAGCTCCAATGTGAAAAATAAGTCACACTCAACTGAACTTCCCAACTCTTGGGATTGCTTGGTACACTTTGCAGATTCAAATGATCCCATGTTAAAAGATAAAGTGGATACCTTGCAAGACGACATCTCGGTAGTCATCACTGACAGAGATAACCCTTATTCTGAAGCCCCTTCTTCCCCTGAGCCTAAATGTCTACCATTAAAGGAGGAGGAGCTAGCTGAAAATTGAACTAAAGTTTGACACTTCGGAATGTGTTGAGGCTACATCACTTCTAGCGAAGTTTTCTAAACTTTATATACTTGTAGTCTCTGATTCACTATGGGATACTAACGTTGAAACTTCTTCTGTTACAGGTGAATCATATATACTCTGGATACTTTAAGCAACTCAATGAAAAATTTCTTATGAGGTATAAAAGTCCCTCTGAAAAGTCGTGCTTCAGGGCGCCCAAGCCTATTGCAAAAAGGGCTTTTAGATGATTTTTTTGAGGAACTTACTGAGAAACTTATCTAGATACTGGCCAGAAGAGGAACCTTGCAGCATGATTGAGTAGTTTTTTCCTGCTTTCATAGGACTAGAGTAGTTTGCTTTATACTGTTCTAGGTTAGATGGTTTTATGCCATTAGGTTAGTTTGCTTCCTGCATTATTTTAGGATAGTTTGCTTTCATGTCTTCACTCTCGTGCTGACCGGCTTTCATACTGCTATATCTTGAAAAGTCTCCCTCTCGATTTGTTATCCAGGTACTATCTTCCCATCACTTTTCCTTTACTTACATTGTCCCATGTGCATTGCATGTTTATATCTTTTACATTGAGGACAATGTAAATTTTACGTTGGGGGTGGGAGATTAGGTTCCTAATCATTGTTTTCTTGGTCTTGAGCAAAATTTGTGAAAATTTTTTATTTTTCTTGGAATTTCTTATGAATTCGAAGTGATTTTGACGGCCATCTAGGGCACTTAGAATTTCTGGATATGTAATGTTGGGTTTATGACTCTTAGATTCAGTTATCTATTATAATAGATTTCACAGTTAAAGTTTGAATTGTTAATCCAGAATTAGAAGTTGTAAACATTGATTGAGTCATGATTTCACATGTCACATCTCGCTTTCACAGTAAGGTTTCAGTTTGATATTGAAGGGTTAACTTGGTAAACACTAAGCATGTAAAGAACCAGCTTGGAAAACTTGCCTGTTATGATCAACTGAAGAAAAAGAAAATACCGAGCTAAAAACAAAAAAACAAATACCTTTGGAAAGGGTTGGGCAAATAATCTTCACCATGGGTTTGCTCCCTATAGGTGTAAATTTAATTCCCCATAGATGATATGTGAAAAAGGTTGGGTGTACGATCTTCACCATAGGTTTTGCTCCCTATAGGTGCGGATTCGATTCCCCTCCCCCTCGATGGAAAAATCGAAAGCTGGAAGAATGAAAAAAAAAAAAAAGAACTGTAGGGCAAGTTCTGGTTTAGGTTTTGATTGTCCTAAATGCTCATTCGATCACCAATGTATCATGGAAATTGACAATTGAATCTCTTAATAATGGTAAACCAGGATTACACTATACACCCATGGAACTCAATGTTTAGAAAATTTCTAACTAATGAATTAATACTTTGAACTTGATTATGAAATTTAACATGCGCTTGAGTCTAGGAGAAATTAATACCCAACATTCATGAATCTTAGACTTATAGTATTTGGATTGTTTTTCAAAAATCACTTGAGTTTATAGAAATTTTCCTATACGTCTCAACTTACTTTTCGCATACTTTCCTTGGGACTAGCAAGATGCTGGTTGAGGGTTGTGTTGAGGGTCAAATATTGCATATTAGACCCCATTTATTACCTAGATTTACAAACAGGATATTGTTTAACAGCCCGATTTACTTGTGTTTATGTTGGAAGGTGACTTTAAGAGCCTGGATTGAAAAAGGGTGCTAAATGTATGGATTGACGCTCCGAATTCACCAAAGCATGAGACAAACCCCAGGGGACCAAGATCGATGGAATTACACACCAGAGATCCAAGAAAATCGGGAAACTGAAGTTCAAGTGGCCCGAAAATCATCCAGAATGTAAGATCACGGTGTTCCCACCATCCGTTTGGCTCAAAACTTTATATATAGCCTGAGGACCATAAATTAACCATACACGTCGAAAATCAGCCATTGGATCTTTGTGGAAGTGGCCCAACATACAGATCAGTCCCTTAAATCCCTAAGTGAGGCTCACCTAATCTCTACAAGTGGATCCTTGGCACCCTAGTTTCCTTTCCCTGAATTCTTTAAGTTTTAGATAATTATTTCATCATTATTCCTCAACTTACACTTGATTTAGATTTCATCTCATTCTAGTTCTAGTTCTATTTAATTTCAGATAACGTACAAGTATCAGTCCCTTAAGATTCGACCTTGGTCTTACCGAGTTTATTACTACATCACAACCCTATAGTTGGGGAGTGAACAATGTTCGATAAAAATCTTTAAAAACCAAAAACAATAGAAAACTTTCAAAAACAAAAAACAATAGAAAACCCTCAAAAACAAAAAATAATAGAAAATCCACAAAACCCAAAAACAGAAGAAAATTTACAAAAACCAAAAACATCAAAAAAAATTTCAAAATACCCAAAAATCAGAAAACATTTCAAAAGCCACAAGCAATAAAGTGTCAGACTCATCTAAAGAGCTGCATAAGGCCGAAGTTGGCATCTATGACTTTGACATAGAGCTAGACTTCGTACTCATGGGTTTAGAAGAGGTCAAGGACTAGGAAAATGATGATCTGGCTCCAAACTTGAGGATCTCCTCAATAAGTTCGATTCAAAAGCCAATGTTGCACCTGACGATTTCGAGGTGGTCAATCTCGGAACCCTCGAGAATCCTCGAGAAGTACACATTGAAAAATCTTTATCTTCGAGCGACAGGAAGATGATCAAGTTTTTGAAACCGCGGCTGTCAAACTTTGCCTTCTCCTACGAAAATATGCCTAGACTCGATGAAGATCTGGTGGTACATCATCTACCCACAAAGCCCGAAATTAAGCCGGTCAAGCAGAAGTTAAGAAGAATGCGACCAGAGTGGATCCTGAAAATACGGGAAGAAGTAATCAAGCAATACAACGCCGGTTTCCTGGTAGTATCCAACTATCTAGAATGTCTGGCCAACATCGTTCCCATTTCCAAGAAAAACGGCAAGGTTCGGATGTGCATCGACTTCCATGACCTCAATAAAGCCAGTCCGAAAGACGACTTCCCACTGCCCCACATCGACACTCTGGTCAACAATACGGTAGGTTACAAAATCTTCTCATTCATGGATGGTTTCTCTGGCTACAACCAAATCAGAATGGCCGTAGAAGACCATGAAAAGACATCATTCATTACGCCGTGTGGAACGTTTTGCTACCAAGTCATGCCATTTGGGTTGAAAAATGCTGGAGCTACGTACCAGCGAGTCATGACGGCACTATTCCACGACATGATGAACAAAGAGCTGGAAGTCTATGTAGATGATATGATCGTCAAGTCTGAAAGTATCGAGGGGCATTTCAAAGACCTCGAAAAACTCTTCGACATATTGGAAAAGTTCAAGCTCCGCTTCAATCCGCAAAAGTGTCTTCGGGGCAACCAGTGGTAAGTTGCTCAGTTTCATCGTCAGCGGAAATGGCATTCGAGTCGACGAATCAAAGACAAAAGCAATTCTAAAGATGCCACCACCCAAAAATGAGAAAGAAATTTGGGGTTTCTTGGGCAGAATCCAGTATATCAGTCACTTCATTGCCCAGCTTACGCCCATATGCAAGCCCATATTCAAGCTGCTCCGCAAGAACACGCTAAAAGAATGGAACGAAGATTGTCAAGAAGCCTTCGATAGAATCAAGAAGTATTTGCTAAATCCACCAGTGCTAGTCCCACCAGTGCTCGGACGGCCCCTACTACTTTATATCTCAGTCACCGCAGACGCCATTGGGTGCGTCCTTGGCCAACACGATGACATAGGAAGAAAGGAGCAAGCAATCCACTATTTTAGCCGTCGATTCACTGATTATGAGTCCCGATACTCGTTAATCGAAAAGACATGTCTTGCCCTCATGTGGACCACCCAACACCTTCGCCAATACATGATCGCTTATCCAATCCTCCTACTCGCACGAATGGATCCATTGAAGTACCTGTTCGAGAAACTGGCTCTAACTGGAAGGATCGCAAAATGGCAATTATTACTTTCCGAGTTTGACATCACCTATGTCACTCAGAAAGCAATCAAGGGGCAATTTTTGGCTGACCATCTCGCAGCACACTCTCTACCTGACTATCAGCCGCTGAAGACTTTCTTCCCTGATGAGGATATTTTATTCCTTGAGAGAGAAGAACGACAAGAGGCAGATGAATGGACCTTATATTTCGACGGTGTGGCTAACGCTAAAGGAAGCGGAATAGGGGCAATCCTCTACTCTCCAGATGACATCCCCATCCCTATTTCGAGAAGACTATCCTTCGGGTGTACGAACAACATAGCCGAGTATGAGGCATGTATAGTAGGCTTAAAAGAAGCAATCATTTTGGGGGTGAAAAAGCTAACGGTCTTCGGTGACTCTCAACTCATCATCAATCAAACGAACGGTGACTAGAAGATGAAGGACGAGAAGCTGATTCTGTACCACGTTTATCTCGAGAATTTCATCGACAAATTTCATAAAGTCACTTTTACATACATGCCACGTGCCAAGAATCAATTTGCTGATGCCTTGGCCACATTAGCATCTATGTTAAACATTCCCAAGGGAGTAGCATAATGGGAACTTACAGTTGAACTACAAGAAGATCCAGCGTTCTGCCTGCAGATCGAACAAGCTGAAACGCCACCGGACATGCAACCTTGGTATACCGATATCAAGAGATACCTAGAAGATCAGGTATACCCGGAAAGTGCCACGCCAACAGACCATCGTACGATCCAACAATTAGCTGCACAATTTACTATTAACGGTGGCATTTTATATAAATGATCCTTCAATCAGGTCTTATTGTGATGTGTGGACAAGGCAGAAGCTGTGAAAATCATGTCTGAGGTCCATGACGGAATCTGCAGCCCACACGTGAACGGACACATGATTGCCAAGAAAATCCTACGATTAGGATACTATTGGCTAACTATGGAGACCGACTGCTGCCAACACGTCAGGACTTGCTTTAAATGCCAAGAACATGCAAATCAGATCAATGCGCCTGCTTCCAAGTTATATAACCTGACCACACCCTGGCCATTTTCAATGTGGGGCATCGACATCATTGGCAAAATCAGCCCTAAAGCTTCCAATGGCCATGAATATATCCTGGTAGCAGTCGATGATTTCACCAAGTGAGTGGAAGCGGTATCTTTTACCACCATCAATGCTTCTCACGTGGTACGGTTCCTAAAAAATAACATCATTAGTCTATATAGAATCCCACACGCCATCATCACAGATAATGGGACGCCTTTTGTGAACCGAAAGATGTACAACTTCCTCGAGCAATTTAAAGTCAAAAGGCATCGATCCAGCCCTTATCAACCGTAAATGAATGGAGGGGTATAAGCAGCTAACAAAACACTCGTTCGTATCCTCGAAAAAATGGTGAAAATATATCGTGACTGGTCCGAAATGCTCCCATACGCGCTTTGGGCTTATTGAGCATCCATATGCACCGCAACAGGTGCCACTCCATACAAACTCACATTTGGAATGGAGGCAGTTCTACCGGTTGAAGTCGAAATTCCCTCACGGCGCATTCTATTAGAAAGTGAAGTGGAAGAGGGAGAATGGTTACAAGATCGCTACGATCAACTGGATCTGATAGACGAAAAGCGCATGCGGGCTTCATGTCATTCCCAAGCCTATCAAAGAAGGATTGCACGAGCTTACAACAAGCGGGTCCGTACAAGAACCTCTAGAATAGGAGACGTAGTAATGAAGAAGATCATACCTACTCATCTACTGACCCAAGGGGAAAATTCAAACCTACCTGGGAAGGCCCGTTCGTTATATGTGAAGTGCTCCCTGGAGGTGCACTCTGCCTCACCAACATGGAGGGACAGGATCTAGCCGAGCCCATCAACGCCGATCACGTCAAAATACACTATGGATAACGAGTAAGCTAAGGAAATGTTTCCTAAGATCGAATCTTACAACTCCCTACCCAATTACCCTTAGCCACAAAGTAGGACACAAAAAAAAAGATGTATGTACATATGACGATTCAAAATTTCCAAAAATAAAAAAAAAAAAGGAAGAAGAAGAAAACATTAAAAAAACAAAAAGAGAAAGGAATGAAGAACCAAATAGAAAATCTAGGATACACATCCATCAACCTTACCCCCCCTGTTTGCAGAAAATTTTCAATCCTAGAAAGCATTCCAAAGCCTCTCGTTGCCCTAGAAATCATTTTCGGCCAACATGGAGAAAGTTTTTAGATAAAAAAAAAGGAAGCAGAAGTGTGTCTAAGCAAAACGGGCGAGGTGAAAACCTGCAAGGGCGCCTCGAGTAAAAACAATGAACAACGGACTGGTGAAAACACAAAGGCGCCAAAGGCAAAGACCGCTAAGGGGCAGTCAAGAGCAAATACCCGGGACGTGGTGAAAACTTGAAAGGGCGCCACGGGCAAAAATGACGGGCTAAGCCAAACGTAACGAAAACTCATAAGAGCGTTACGGGTAAAAATGGCAAGAAAAAAAAAAGAAAAAGAAAAACAAGGACAACAAAACACTTCAGTCACAGCGACAAATTCGTATCCTGCGATGTTTCAAGAATTATCAAGCATAGCCTAAGCCAAGAGACATTGATTCTCACTACGTACTCTCGAAGATAAGTTCAAAAATCAATTCGAAAGTCGTATATGATGAACAATGGAAAAGTCAAATGTCCGATCCCTACCGACCAAAATATAAACCATGCTCATAAGGCAAATCTGGCAAAAGAGAGAGAGAGAGAGAGAGAGAGAGAGAGAGAGAGAGAGAGAGAGAGAGAGAGAATTTCCATTTTATTCATTTTCTTTATTTACATGCATCGAAAAAAAAAAGAAGAAGAAGAAAGAAGCGAAAAAAAAACTTTTGCAGGTTGCAACATGAAGTTATGGTCGCATCTTCAAAACACCCGACCGGACAACAATCTCTGCTGGCTACTCAGGTTAGTTTCGCTCCCTTAGCACCAAACTCTTCGATCGTTCTATTAAGCTCTCTTTCTTTACCAGAATTGAGGCTCCCTCAACAACACACTAACATGAGCAATACGCTTGGAATTGGACACCGAGCAGAGAATGTGCTTCAATAAGAACCAACTTCGATAAGGACCGTCGAAATCCCCAGCAAAAGTGATCGGTAAGACCTTGAAAAAAAAACTGCCTGATGACACCCCCCCCCCCCCCGAGATCAAGCGGATCTTTTCAAAATAAATGGCTTAAAAAAATGTTTCAAAAAAAAAAAAAACACGACGCACATGGTATCCAAGGCACTGGAAGTCCTCCATACTTTCCGATGGGTACCAACGTAACAACAATAATTGATTTTAATTTTATCCGAATCTTCGGTTTCTCTAAAATTAAAGTGGAACATGGGACGGCCGGACCGAACTTTTAGTGTCACTCTGATCGTCCCAGAATGCGAATTGAATATATCTAAGTTAGCGTAACCATACTTTAAGTAGTGGGAAAAACTACGACAACCATGGTGTTAGACTCGAAAAATCGAATGGCGAAGAAAGAACTTAAGGCAACTCTAGTCCGGGACACTTGTCAGCCTAGTATATTGTAATGCGGTAGATCCGTAAAGCCGCAAAAAGCGCAGGCAACTGCCCATTACAATAAATAATCTTATAGGTGGTCCTAGGAGATTACACGGCATCGGGAATTACTCTTCAAAATCAAACATGTTAGGCGGATCCCCTTAAGGCTGCGAAAAGTGCAGGGGCACTAACCACTCAAAAATTCATACTTACAAAAATCTATCGATGCAAACCGCTAATCACGACGTAAAAAGGTTGTGATTTGATGCCCCGTAAAGCCACAAAATGCACGAGGACAAATCACAACGTTTTCCTCAACCCTCATGAGACACCTGAATTACTCTTCAACTAGACGAATCTTTCGATAATGACACTTCGGTAGAAATAGACTATACCACGTCTACATACGGAAGGCAGGGTGTCCACTTCCTTTGGCATTTGGTTATCCACAACCTTTGCCAAAGAGGGGCATCTGTAGACACCTCACCTAAAACAAGGATGCGACACTCTTTGAGCTTTGACCCGACTTCAATCAATCGTCTCCTACGGACTGGAAAATCATTGAAAACTTAAACGGATCACGGTGGAAGCATACTCGTCACGTGCTGGAAATGACCAACGGATCAGATTGGCCGACACCAAATCCAGCGGCGATTTGGTCACGACCAAGTGTCCAAACTCTAAAACCCCTGAAACTCTCTGTACGACCCAACCGACAGGCGAAAATGGATAAAACAAATACTCTCTACCCAAGAATCACTCTTTGTATCATTCAGTCTTGCCGAGTAGCGTTGCATCGAGGTTAAAAAGTCATATCTTCGAAATCAAGGAAAAATACGGTCGTCCCGATATATGAAATAGTCATGATATTATTTGAGGCAAATCCTGACCGATTAGGATGATTTATGATTTATTTGAAAGGTGGTCAAATGACCTTCCTAACAAACTTAAATTTACTCCAATCTGAGTCATGATTAAGAAGATCCATCCCGTTTATCAAAATCATGTACTGTCGATTGACTGAAATCAGAAAAAACTTTGGTTGCGCTTTAAACTAGTCAAACGAGATCTGATCGAGATGATTTCAGTTACAATGAAAAACTTATTAGACGACATTTCCAATAATCCTAATATCATCAAAGGCAGACCACTAGTCAAATTGCAAACAACTGATTTTGTATATTGGACGGACATATTTTCAGTATAGCAAACAAGGTCTGATTGAAGTGATCCTAGTCTTATTAGGAAGCTTGCCTGATTACCTTTCCAACAATATAAAAATGATCCAAAACGGACAGATAATGAAGAAAATACGAGTATTTAAACATTTACCATAAAAAAACAAAAGATAAAAATAACTTATATATATACACGTAATATATAAAATAATCATTACTCTTAACTTTTATAAATATAGGATATATATATATATATATATATATCATTACCTTTTATATATATTATAATATAATATATTATAACAATTACCTATACACGTCAGACCCACAAGCCAGGACGTTAACTGTGTATATTATAATATAATATATATAACAGTCACGTATACACGTTAGGGCCCACAAGCCAGACGTTACCTCTCATATATTTAATATAATATATTATAAGAGCTGTACGTACACGCCAGGGCCCACAAGCCAGACGCTGCCTCTTAGATATTATAATATAATATATTATAACAATTACGTGTGCACATCCGTACAAGACCCACCGGTCAGGGAGTTGGGTATATATATTATAATATAATGTCTCATATACATCGTCCGTCCCTGCAATTAGCCATGCAGGGCCCCCCAGACAGGACTGGCACCCACAGTACATGGTGGGCGCCTACAATGCAAACTCACGCTATCTCGTCCAAGTCAGTGGCTCGATTCCTATATAAGGCAATCTGGCCATACACACAAGGAGGAGGACGGAGGGAAGAGAAAAAATCAAAGGGATGATAGAAAGGAAAAATCAAAGGAATCAGAGGGAGAAAGAAAAAATCAACAGAGAGAGGGAAGAGAGTTCAAGTTGACAGAGAAAATAGAAAGCAGAAAGAGAGATAGAGAGATACAGAGAGTGTCTGAGATTTGGGAGTTTGCATAAAGGTGCTACCAAGAGTACCTTAAATATTTCCAACGCGCCGACATGCTACCCAACACAGGAGACAAAAATGGTCATTAAATGAGTCAAAAAGGCTAAGGATTTGTCTATTTATATTCAATTAGCATTCTACTTCACACGTTTCTGTTGCATTAATCACCTTCACATTTTATTCTGCATCATTCTCCATCTTCCATTTTTCACTTTATCTGCATGCCCAGGACCTTAAATCTTGTGAAGTAAGGCTAGTTGGCGTTTATTAACTGTTTTACTTTATTTGCCTACCCAGGGCCACTTGGCTCTGTGATGTAAAGCCAGATAACTTTTTTTTTTTTAATTTGCCTGCCCAGGATCTTTGAGTCCTGTGAAGTAAGGCTAGTTAGCATTTTGTCTTATTTACTGCTTTTATTTTATTTGCCTACCAAGGGCCACTTGGCTCTGTGATGTAAGGCTAGATGACTTCTTTTCTTATCTTCGCCTGCCCGGCCCACCAAGGTAATGCGAAGTATGGCCAAGTATAAATGCCGAGATTCCATTAAATCTCTAAAAATTGTAAGTCTTGTGAAGTAGAGACCGCACATTATGTGGGTGAAAATGGTGCTTAAACCCTTCCTTTTCCATCACCGAGGCCCTTAAAATCTACGGCAGCTGACCAACCGCAGGAGTCACTTGAGTTGGAAAATCGCGAGATTGCCTAACTCCTAAGTGATTCTACGGTTCGTAGCCGGCCGTAGATTTTATACTTTATTTGGCTAGTGGCGACTCCAAATCAAATGCATTTTTATACCTGAGTCAATAGCACACATCACCCACCATAACAAACAATCAATACGAAAGTCAACCAAGTGATGCCACCGCAACGCTCGTGAGCGCGTGCGGGGGGGAAGCGTTCACACTTGGATCTGCTTATTTTTTAGCTCATGCCAAAAAATAATATGTAAAAGTGAATGAATCGGGTCGATAAAACATATGCATGACGGTGGGCTCCACAAAGCCCCTGCATGGACCGATTCCATCCAGACAAGGGCTGGACGTAATCCACTTCCAACTGGATAGATGTAGTGGATGTCACACAGACATCCCAGTAGTGGGCCCACGGGCATTTCGGTTTCGTGGGCTACAGGAAATCGGGCACGGATTAGGGACTACCCCGTGCGTTCGAAGCTCGGGACAGGTGGAGGCCCCTAGGGCCACTGAGGGGCCAACGTGATGTATGAATTTTATCCTTACCATCCATCCATTTTGACATATTATTTTATATGTTGACCCCAACAATAGAAAAGATCCAAGGCTCAAATTGACCACAAAGTGGGGATTAAATTCCTACAGTTGAAAATTTCTTAAGGCCACAGAAATTTTGGATCAAGATAATATTTTTTTCACTTCATCCAGATTTATATGACCACATCAATAAGTTAGTTGGATGGAAAATAAACAAAACGGTGGACCTTAAAAAGGTTTCAATGGTGGGCATCTTTATCTCCCCTGCTTCTGTGGTGTGGTCCACTTGAGAATTGGATATTTCTTATTTTTGGTTCATTACTCTAAAGTGAGATGGAAAAACGGATGGATGGTGTGGATAAAATTCATACGTAACGCTGGCCAGGAAATCCTCGTCCCCTGTTTTCACTGCAGACCCGATGTACTCGTAGATGGGTCCAGTTCCTGTTGGGTTGTATACCATCCAAGCGGGACATACCAAATACTTACCTGGGCTTTCAATTTTTACAAGTGGACCCTGAGTTGGTGTTTATGACTATTTGTCCATTGCTTCCTAAAATAATCTATCCCTAATGACGGTCCATCACGTGAATGGACAATGGATGGAAAATTTCCAAAGGTTGGAATATTCCAACCCTTAGTCTTGACTTATTCTACTGTCAATGTGGACATGTCTCTTTATAAGCCATTGATTGAACGGTGACCATCTTCATATTTAAAAGTTTTTACTGCAACCTCCACAACGGAGATGACCAGAGCAACGGTCTGGATCGCCAAACCATGGACCACAAACTCTTATGCAATGCGGTTGCATGGAAAAGTACATGGAATCTCTTTAACAAATTCGAACTCGAAATAAAATGAAGAAAAAGTAACCAATACTGAGGAGGTGACGTCAACAAGATTAGTTATTGGGACTACTGGAATCTAAATCTAACCCGTTCATTTTTTAAAAGCTTTCTATTTATATAGGAAGATCCTAACTTCTTGTTGACACTACGCCAAAATCGAGAATTTGTGACCCAAAAATCACTTGGTTTAACGACGGATTTAATCCGTCGCTAATGATAAAAGTCCATCGCTAAGCCCGTCTTTCTTCAAAATCTGTAGTCTGAACGTCGTGGGATTTTGCAGCGGACCAGAATCCATTGCTAAAATCTGATTTACGACGTATTTATGACAGCCTTTCATCCGTCGTAATTTGGCGACGGACTAAATCTGTTGCGAATTTTGATTTTGCGATGGGATGTGATTAGTTGCAAATTCCTGCCCAAAATACCAAATGGCAACGCTTTTCAGTTGCTTTTGTGATGAATCATGGTCCGTTGTAAAAGGACTTTTGCCTTGACATTAATTTTTTTTTCATTTTTTTAAGAATATGGTGGAAAATTAAGTTTTTTTTAGTCTAATAATTGTTTTTTTAAATAGAATTTCAGTGGTTTAATTGTTCATATTTGTATCTAAGATTATTTTTTTAACAATTGGTTGAATACAAAAAGAAAATTTATTTTGTTTTTATATCAAATGAGTGGAATTTTTATTTTTATTTTTTAATTTAAAACTAATATTTAAATAATTTGTAATATCACATGAAAAAGAATATTGAGAAGTTCAGAAAATTTAACAATGTTTAAGAAAAAAAATGAGATTTTGAAAACATAAAAATCGTGATTTAATAAAAATCTATTTTGTGGGAAAAAAAAGAATATTGAATAAAGTTGATAATTTTGAAAAAAAGAATTTGATTTCTAGAAAAATAATATCCTGAAAAAGAAAATTAAAAAGATTATAAAAAATGTGAAAATTTTGACAATGTTGAAAAATGAAAATATTTTGAAAAAGAAAATGAGAGTTTGTTTTTTGAAAAATAAAATAAAATTGAGAAGTTCAAAAAAAAATTGATAAGTTCAAAAAAAAAAATGCTTTTAAAAAAAATGGAGAAGTAAGAAAGAATTAAAAATTTTAAAATTAAATAATATTAAAGAATCAATACTTTAACAAAAAAAAAACAAACATTTTGAAACGAAAAATAAAGAAGTTGAAAATTTTGTGATTTTAAAAAATAATTGAAAATGTTAAAATTTTGAAATTAAAAGAAAAAGTTATTTATAAAAATATTGAGATTTTGTAAAAAATATATATATCATTTAAATTGTTTTTTGAAAAGTTGAAAACAAAATAATGCTTTTAAAGAAAAAAATCGGCATTTTAGAATTTTTGAGGAATAATAAAATAAGATTTGAGAATTTTTTTGAGATTTTGAAAAAAAAAAATCAGAATTTGTATTTTAATTTTTTTTTGAAATATTTTATAATAAAAATTATATCTTGTTAAAAGTTTTTACAGAAATATTAAGCGTAAAAAATATACATTTTGAAAAACATGTTATTTTTAAATGGAAATTGAAATTTATCTGTGAAAAAAAAAATGTAACCTGATTGGCCTGACTAGCTAGTCAAATTGAGGGTATAGATCAGTAAAATAGAGTGAATGGACCAAACATATAAAATGGGCCAAATATTATTGTTAAAATTGTGACCCAACTTATTGACTTCGCGAGAACCTAAGAATTAATGTAAGTTTTGTGGGGCCCATCATGATGTGTGTTGAACATCAACACTATGCATTTGATGTGTCCCATTTAGGTTATGAGATATCTCAAAAATCATCTGTATACGAAACTCAGGTGGGCCATACCATCTAAAACTATGTGAACACATCCTAAAAAATATAAAAGCACTTGGTGGGGCACACATGAGTTTTGGATGCGGCTAAAACTTGGTCTGACCCCTCATCCAAGTGGGACACACATAATAAGTTGATTGGATATGTGAATCACATTTAGGAAAGCCCAATATATGATTATGAATGTTTTAAGGAAACCCCTCTCCACTCCATTTAGGTGAGTTACTAATTACCCTTAGCATACTGAGTAAACTCTGTGGGGTTCACCATTATTTATTTATTTTATCCACTCCATTCATCCATGTTAACAGATAATTTGAGGTCTAAAGAATAAAAAAGAAGCATATCCAAAGCTCAAGTGGACCACACCACAGGAAATAATGTGATTAAACCTCTACCATTGAAAAATTCTTGGAGGCCATAGAAGTTTTGGATCAAGCCGATGTTTGTGTTTTCTTTTCATTCATATCTTTTTGATATTATGAACAGGTTGGATGACAAATAAACATTACCGTGGGCCCAAGGAAGGTATCAACGGTGGAAATCATTATTCTACACTGTTTCGTGTGGCATGGTCCACTTGAGTTTTGGATTTACCGAAAATTTGCGATCAACCCACATCGTTCATCCATTTTTCGAGATCATTTTAGAGAATTATCCAAAAAATGAATCATATCCAAAGATTAAATGGACTGCATCACAAATACCAGCAGGGGTGATGATTTTCACCGTTAAAAAATCTGTAGGGCCCACCATAATGTTTATTTTCCATCCAATCTATTCATAAGGTCACAAAGACTTGGATGAAGAGGAAAAACAAATTTCTTATTGATCCAAAACTTCTGTGACCCCCAAAAGGGTTTCAATGGTAGATGTACAATCCCCCATTGTTTTTTATCGTGTGGTCCACTTGATAGTTAGAATTGTCTTATTTTTCATCTCAAGCCTTACGACAAGCTCACCATATAGATGGATGGTTTGGATATAACACATACCTCATGATGGGACCCATAGAACTTGCTGACGTGACCCAGCCCATTCCCATCCGCGGTATCAACGGGCGCGGATTAGCTATGGACATGAGACTTGCTACTGAAGTGACGTCACTAAGTTCTGTGCACCCAACCATGATGTATGTTTTATATCCACACCATCCATCCACTTGGAAAGATCATATTAGGGAATGATCCAAAGAATGAGTGAGATCAAAATCTCGAGTGGACCGCACTGCAGAAAACAGTGGGGAGAGTGACGCCCACTATTAAAAAGTTCTAAGGTCCACAAAAGTTCCAGATCAAGTTGATATTTGTGTTTTCCCTTCTTCCATGTCTTCTCTAACACATGAACAGGTTGGATCTCGAAAAAACATCATGATGGACCTTTGGAAGGTTTCAACGGTAGCCATCACTCTCCCCGCTGTTTTCTGTGGTGGGGTCCATTCTAGCCTAGGATATGCATCATTCTTTGGTCCATACTCTAAAATGATCTCTAAAAATGTATGAATGGTGTGGATGCAAAACATACATCATGGTGGGGCCCACATAACTTGGTGACATCACTTCGGTAGCGAGTCTCGCTAAACCTATTAGTAGCTAATCCGCATCCGATATTAACGAGGGCTGGTTAGGGCACCGGCCCTAACCACTCCCTCTCCCTCCATCTCTCCTCTCTCTCTCTGCGCCTCTCCCACTCTCTCTCTCTCTCCGCCTCTCCCTCACTCTCTCTCTCTCTCTCTACCCTCTGCCTCTCCCTCTCCGCTCGATCTCTCTCTCTCTCTCCCTCTCCACTCTCGAACCCTCCCCTCTCCCTCTCTCTCTCTCTCCTCCTCTCTCTCTCTCTACCTCTCTGCTCTCTCTCTCTCTCTCTCTCTCTCTCTCTCTCTCCCTCTCTCGCCTCGATCTGCCTCTCCCTCTCTCTCTCGATCTCTCTCTCTCTCCCTCTCCACTCTCGAACCCTCCCCTCTCCCTCTCCGCTCGATCAAGCTTTCTCCCCTCACTCCTCTCTCTCTCTCTCTCTCTCTCTCTCTCTCTCTTTTATTTTCTTATTTTCTTTGGTTCAAAGACATCAAGAAGCTTTCTCGCAACATCGTATCCCTATCCTCTCTCTCTCTCTCTCTCTCTCTCTATCTCTCTCTCTCCCTCTCTCCTTATCTATTCATATCAATTTGGGCATTTTTTATAGCATTTTTAATCCTTAAAGTAACATTGTGCAATGATTTGTGTATTGGAAAATTTTGAGTTTCGAATCCCTAATTAGGGATTTGTAGTGTCGATTCCCTAATTGTGGATTATAGATTAAAAAACTGAAAATCCCTAATTAGGGATTCAAAATTCAAAACTCTTAATTAGGGTGTTCCCATTTTTTTTTCTCATTCGACATCTTCAATTTCTAGAATTCTAGAGCTCTTTGATTGGTTGCACTGTTCTTGAAAAATTTTCAGGTACAAATATTCAGAGGAATGAGGAGGTTGCCATTAATCTTATAAGCCTTTTCTTCCATTTTTACTAAAAAATCTGACCCTTTTTCGTTTTAATTTTTGGTTTCATTGCATCTGCTCAATGCGTTTCCTTTGATAATAAAATGTTCTTTATTGAATGTTGTAGATAGGAATCGACACTGTGTAGTAAATTGTACAGTTCAATATATATATATATATATATATATATATATATATATATATATATATATATATATATATATCCTCCCTCTCTCCTTTTTCCTTCAGTCTTCTCCTTTAATTTCCAGATTTGAGAATGATAGATCTGGAAGATCGGATCTGTGACAAGCAAGCTTTAGATCTAGAAATTCTGATCCAGATCTACGAGTTGTAATCCACATCTCACTGATGCACACCCAGCTGATCTCCTCAACATCCAATTGCTCTGCTTTCTCTTGAACTGCTGTAAATCTCCATGTCCCAGTCAAGATTCTCATTAGCTCCTGCAGCAGATCAACAGACCCTACTGTAGATCAGCTGCTTCCTCTTCTTACAGACTGTGATCAGATACATACCATCCAGATCGCCTAAGAGCTATTCACAATTGATCAGTAAGCAAAGCCATCCATCAGGTGGGCCGTATTGAGGTCCATAACCTGGTTTATAGTAGTATCCAACATGCGGCATCTTCCATAGCTGCTGTTCTCTGCTTCCACCGATCAGCCATGAAAGATGTCCACCTCCGCTCATCATCTCAGTTTCCACACTTTCATGGCAGATTACACTAATCTCTTGATTGTTGATGGTGAAACTAGGTGTAGCGTTATCAATGCCCTAACCTCCACCGTTCACTATGCGTGGAACCTGGCATCTATCTGTACAATTGATCTGAGATTTCAATAGCTGAGCGTGTTGCATGAGGTAATTATCCCTTTCATATAACAATTGTTGTCTCTTTACATAGCATAGCCATTTCAAGCTTGTGGCACATGCACAGTCTAACTAGGTCCGTATTCAACTTTCCATGTTCAGAACTGTTCATCTGACTATATCATCAGATGGGATATACACACACACACACACACACACACACACACATATATATATACACACACACACACACACACACACACACACACACACATATATATATATATATATGAGCTATGTTTTTCTGGGATAAGTTCGGTAACAAAATGCACCAACAGCTCCGGTTCCTGCTGCTTTCCACTCCTTAAAAATATAATCACACACATATTGGATTTGATGGAGTTTACCATCTTCAGTTTGTGACAGCATTGCTACTCTTTTGTATGTCTATAGCCCAACCTTCATAAGCATATTCAATACATGACATACATGCTAAATCGCAGCCGTCCATTGGTAGGAGTCATGGACTAGTCTGGAGATTTCGTAGCCCAAGAATCACACTAGCCTGGTCATCAGGTAGGGCACACAGTATAATAATGTGGACCGTTTGTCAACACATTTTTAATTGTGAACTGATTTCATGTGTTATGGCTCATCTAATGACTGGATTGTTTTGAGTCTTAGGCCTTGGCTTCTAGGAGTTGTGGGCCACCCGATTGATAGCTTGAGTCTTGCATTTGTGCCATGTTGGTGCATATTCAGGTGTACCAGCAATGGGTTGTACACTATACATGGGATTAGCGAATATATGACATGCTATACTTTTTATTCTATTGGCCTTTGTGCATTTTGGGTTCTTGTTGGAGAAGGCTTAGAGTTGTGAGATGTCTAAAATGGTAATACTTGCAATTGGGATTTCACCTTGCAACTGCAATGGATTGTTTTTAATGTGATTTGAGTTTGTGGAAAGCTGATCTATGCCTTTTCACACCTCCTGAAGTATGTGCATTTTCCATTTTCCTTTTCATGACCCACGTTTTATTAATATTTGTCCTTTCATGCATGTTTATGCTTGAGTGTAATCCATCCTACCCTGAACATAAGGAATTGCCTCAAAAGTGATGCTTGTGTTCCCTATTTTTACCAGTGTTTCTTTGTTTCTTTCTAGGAAAATGTCAAGACAAAGCATCCACAATTCTTGTATGAATCAAAGTTGTACAGGATCCTACAGGGAGGAAGTAATGAAATTTCTTGTTTCTTTTGATTGTGATTTTGTATTTTACTAGTCATATTTCCCTTTTCTTCTTTTTTTGCAACTTTTCTTTTTCAAAATTTGGTAGATGGAATTCCAAATGTCAGATGGTTTGGTGTTGAAGGCGACTATAATGTTCTAGTGATGGACTTGTTGGGTCTAAGCTTGGAAGACCTTTTCAACTTCTGTAGTAGGAAACTGTCTTTGAAGTCTGTTCTTATGCTCGCCAATCAGATGGTAAGGTTCTGTCTATTTTCCATTCATGGTGTATTATTTATATGGCAGTTTGTTTGCTTTGGCTATTTTCTTGCGATCCTTATTGTTTTTATGCTAGATCAACCGAGTTAAGTTTGTTCATGCCAAGTCTTTTCTACATTGAAATATCATGCCAGATAATTTTCTTATGGGCCTAGGGAGACGAGCAAATCAGGTGATTTACTGGTTTTTTAAAGTTTACTTTGGGTGTTTTGTTCAAGAGCATTATGAATGTTTGGCATGATGTGCGATGTACTATTGCACTTGGAGCACCACAGAGTGCAGAGAGTACCACAGAGTGTAGAGAGTATCATCTATGCATCCACATTTAAGGGAAACAGTGTGTTTAGCACATCCCTCAAAATGTTGATGGCAGGAAATGGTTTCCATGCTACTAAAGTCATAGTTTTAACCCATTTCGAAGTGCATGCAAATGCACCCAAGAAAAATAAGTTGCAGAAGAAAATAAAAAAATGTCACAAAAAATTGGCAGTATCTTAGATGACATTAATAATAATTTTTTTTAAAAAAAAAACACAAAAATGTTCACTAGGTTACGTAGTATAACCCTCATGAAAGTTGTTGGCAATCAGCTAACTCCTCTTGCAAACTCGGAAAATGGTTATAAATGAACCCGTACCGCAATTCTTTATCCTGGAATGAAAGGTTAAAAATGTTATTTTCCTATGTCACAATAGTACAACAAAAAAATGTCACCATAAGGATGCATTTCCCATCAATAGCATTGCTAAACACAGTATAACATAGCCTAGACAATACTTCAAAATTACACAAAGCAAAAAGGTACAAATATTTGTCTCGAATATAGAAAATTCAGAAGAGACTCATTATGACTGCAATTTTCTCCAGGATAATTCCTGCATTACATGGCATCATGATGCTAATATGCTTCAGAAAAGGTGACTGATCAGTTCATTAATTTTGTGTTGGTAATCTCAGTATGTAAACACATCCTGCATAGTATAGAATAGAAAACAAAACTTCCACCTTTTCAAGAGTTAAGATCCATTATGAAAACAGGACTGGATTGTAAAACAAATCTCTATACTATAGAGTCATGAAATTAATACTTGAATTAGCAGTTTTCATATTATTATTTAAATGAGAATAATGGGGTGACATGCACAAACCCATTTCTTGAAATTCTAAATGCCCTTATAAATTATTTGTTTCAGAGTAAAATTGTCATTATCATGCAACTCTTTTTTCCTTTCTAAAACTCATATAATAAAGAATGATGTGTTTCCAACCACCATCAAACCTAATGACTTGAAAGTTTTACTTCTACTTTGTTACATTAGCTAAGAGCCTAAGATTAAAATGCTTCTAAGAATTAGTTAAAGATCTCATGTTAGCGAACTACCGAGAAATCTTTTCCCGCTGATATGGCTAGATTAGTTCATCTTTTTTGACGAATAATGAGCAATATTTTTTTTCTTGGATTTCTTTAAAATGAGTACTATATCCGAAGCTGAATCTTACAGTTTAACTTTGATATAGTTCATTAAAAAAGAAAATGAAGAAGAAAAGATAAGTACCATACTGGATACCCATGTCAGACATTTTTTATGCACTACGTGAAAAATGGAAATAAATGACAGATTTAGAGACGGTTCTGGACCGTCTCTAAATTTGCTTGGTTTAAAGATGCTTTAGAGACGGCCGTAAACCGTCTCTAAAATTAGGGACGGCTCCTGACCGTCCCTAATATTGTCTTTAAATGTTTTACGTCCGCAAACAATATAAGACGGTCTCTGACCGTCTTATATATGTCATCTAAGATGGTCAAAGACCGTCCGTATTAGAGACGGTCTTCAACCGTCCTATATGCGGTCATCTGAGACGGTCACTGGCCGTCCGTATTAGAGACGGTCATTGGCCGTCATTTACTTGTAATCTGAGACTGTCAAAAATCGCCTCTATTAGAGACGGTCCTTAGCCGTCTTATTGCCATGTCAAAAACCGTCTCTATTAGAGACTGTTACTGACCGTCTCTATTAGAGACGGTCCTTAGCCATCTTCTATGACCGTGGAAGACCGTCTGTATTAGAGATGGTCCTTAACCGTCTCTAATGCTCAGGTACCTCCTGCACTAGAAAATAGTTGATAACTTCTACAATGTTTTTTTTTTTTTTTTTTTTTTTTTTTTTTTTTTAAACTGTGATTTTATAAAATTCTACATTTTGAAAAAACAAAATTTAAGAACTTTGAATAATGTTGATAACTTTGAAAAAAAAAAAGATTTCAATAAAAAAAAATGATATTTTGAAAAAGAAAATATAAAAAAATAAACAAAATTGTGAAAAAATTGACAAATTGTAAAAAAATATATATTTTAAAAAAAATAAAACTAGATTTTGTATTTTGAAAAAAAAAATTAAAAAGTTATATAACAAGATTTCGATAAAAAAAAATGATATTTTGAAAAAGAAATTTAAAAAAAAATTAAACAAAATTGTGAAAAATTTGACAAATTGAAAAAAATATTATTTAAAAAAGAAAAGTAGATTTTGCATTTTTACAAGAAAAATTGAAAAGTTATATAACAAAAGTGATATTAAAAAAATGATATTTTAAAAAAGAAAATTTAAGAAATTAAACAGAATTGTGAAAAAATTGACAAATTGTAAAAAATATATATTTTAAAAAAGAAAACTAGATTTCGTATTTTGACAAAAAAAAATTTAAAAAGTTATATAACAAGATTTCGATAAAAAAATGATATTTTGAAAAAGAAAATTTTAAAAATTAAACAAAATTGTGAAAATTTTGAGAAATTGGGAAAAAATATATTTTTAAAAAAGAAAACTAGATTTTGCATTTTGACAAGAAAAATTGAAAAGTTATATAACAAAAGTGATATTTTGAAAAAGAAAATTTAAGAAATTAAACAAAATTATGAAAAAATTGACAAATTGAAAAAAATATATGTTGATTTATTTGCGTCTCCATTAGTTGAGATTTTCATTACTTACTCAGTTAAGAAATGAAAAAAAAAAAGGCAAAAAAGTTAATCACAGATGTATGAATTTATCAATAGGGAATCCTGTACATGGCAGGACCAATCACATCAACAGACATAGTATAGATTTATCAGGAGATTCAGGACATTAATAACATATGCATTAGAACATATTCCTTGGCATTGAAGCAACTTTAAAAGAGCATAAGAAAACAAGATCTTAGAAAGGATTTGCATTGTTTGGTGATATAAATGAAAAAAAAAAGAGTACCAGTTATCGGTTACCTCTTCGATACTTGGCCATAGCATATGTTTGATATTGTGCATGCCCCTTCTCTCACAGTTTCTGGTCTTTGATTATTTTCTGCAAACATCATAAGAAAGAAAGTGCCGCTTGATTAATGAGTTAGACTTGAAATATTGACCTGAAAAGTTTGGAGGTTGTATGGCAAATAAACATTCGGGTGAGATTGAGAGAGATTGAGAGAGAGAGAGAGAGAGCAGACAGAGAGAGAGAGAGAGTGAGAGAGAGAGAGAGAAATACCTCAATGTTACTGGAGATTTGGGGATTTGAGGGGAAGATGGAGAAATGCACTCTCTCTCCGTCTGCAACGGCCGCCCTCCCTCTCTGCAATCTCTCTCCATCTGCAACGACCGCCCTCCCTCTCTGCAATCTCTCTCTCTCCGTCTGCAAAGGCCGCCCTCCCTCTCTGCAATCTCTCTCTATGCTTGCAACGACCGCCCTCCCTCTCAACTCCTCCCCAAGACGATAGGGTTTGATCGCAATGTCTCCTTTTCTTTTCTGTTTTGAAAATGGGAGTGGATTAGGTGTTACTCGTATGCATGCTCACCTGTGCACGTGCACACGTGCGATCCTTTCCACACATGTCATGGGATTCTAATTCGAACGGTTCATGTGATGAAACATCCCATTAAACCCCGTGGACTAATTTTCACTATGATCTAAAACTCCGGTGGGTCATAGAAAAGTGATATGAAAATCAAACGATAAAACTGTTTTCTTTTGACATGACCCAGAAAGTTTTCGATCAATGTATGTTGTGCCCACCGTGAATTTATGTAGTCTATTCATGCCGTTCATCCGTTTTTTCAAATAATTTAAGGGGTTGAACCCAAAATTGAAGCATATCAAAAGATCAAGAGGATCATACAACAGGAAACAGTGGGAATAATGATTTCCACCGTTAAAACCTTACTAGGCCCCTCAATGATGTTTATTTGTTATCCAACATGATCATAAGATTGTATGGACATGGATGAATGGAAAACATAAAAATAAGCTTGATCCAAAACTTATGTGGCCCCCAAGAATTTTTCAACCGTAAATTCACACTTGTTTTTTGTCATGTGGTCCATTTTAGTGTTGGATAATATGCTTAATTTTTGGGTTATAAAGTCCTAAACTTATCTGATAAAATGGATGGACGAAGTGGATCAAATACATAAATCATGGTCTACCTCATGGAGTTTACTCAGTACGCTGAAATTTGGATGTGCTCCGTGAGCCGACAAAATGGATGAATGGTATGGATACACAAATATCATCTTGATATAAAAGTTTTGGAGCCTTTAGATATATACACAAATAAATCATATCCAAAGATTAAATGGACTGCATCCATGTTAAGGCATGTGAAGTAGTTCTATTTTAGGTCATGAGATGGGTTGTATCTTGCACAAATTAATAGTGATTTGAAAGCAGATGTGATATCTTTTTTTTTTTTTTTTTTTTTTTTTTTATAAGTAATCTTTTAAAACTGTTCAGTCAATTTTAGGTTGTAATTCCGCTTCATTTGAGATCCACACAAAATAGAGAATTAGCATAACCTAGTAACATTGTTACATTGTTTTTTTTTTTTTTTTTTTTTTTTTTAAGTACAAGCAATGGCCCGCATTGGTGGTCAATTTCGGGTCAGGTTGGTCCCAACGTGCATTCTGGATTGTGTTTAAAACATTGCATATGTATGCAAGTGGATAATAATATTCAATAAATATTTTGAGATATTTTTAAATTTATCATACCAGTATAAATACATTGGGTCACATATATTAGAGTTAAAGTTAGTGGTTGATAGGATATGATGTCTGATATTTGATGAATCAAGACATTTGACATACGGCTATTATAGTAAGTAGTAGAGCTGGGCACGAGATGACTCGACTAACTCGACTCGTTCGGACCCAACTCGATTAAAGTTTTGGATGAAGCTGATATTTATTTTTTCTCTTCATCTGGGTCTGTATGACCTAATCAACAGATTGGATGTCAAATAAACAGTATAGTGGGCCATAGGAGGATTTTAATGATTGATATGCAATCACTATTGTTTTCATGTGGTGTGATCCACATGAGATTTGTATCCCTCTCATTTTTAGGATCAAGCAATAAAATGATCTTTAAAAATGGATGAACGGAATGGATGAAACACATTTATCATGGTGGGGCCCACAGAGCACCGACCATCAGGGTGGGGCCGCATTTCATCTCAAGTGGCCGCCCACATTTCGTTCCAGCGCCCCCTTTTCGCACCCTATTTTCATTGCAGCGCCCCTCCAAAGAACCCTCTCGCTTGTTTCTCTCTATCTTCTCCGCACCTCTCTCTCTCTCTCTCTAGCTCGACTCCCCATCTCTCTCAATCCCTCTCCATCTCGACTCCCGACCAAAACAATCCCATCCTCGACTCCCCATCTATCTCCCTGCCGATCTTCATTTGGCCGAGCGGTGGTCCAAGGCCCTCCCTATTCACGAACACGAGGTATCTCTCTCTCTCTCTCTCTCTCTCGCTCTCTCTCTCTCCCCGTTTCAATCTCTCTCAAGCTAATGTTGATTTATGAATTTGGGGATTTAGAAGTTTGTGGATTTCCAATTCGAATGTGGACCCTCATTTAGGGATTTGGGGATTTTAGGGCTTACAGATTTTGGCAACAACCATTAACAAGAAACATCCAATTCAAATGTTGTTTATATTGCCAATGTATCAATATCACCAAGTTTGATGGTGGGTCCACTACAAAAGGTGTTATTGTGTTGAAGCAAAGATAGTATTGAAGCAACCAAATCCCCAAAGAAGGCTAGAATCAGATGATCTGAATCTGTCACTCTTTTTTATTTGGTGTATATTTGCTAAATCGAATATAATGGGAAGATTGATCTTGCACCTGTATACAAGGAAGCTCTTTACTGTTGCCGTACTTGTCTTTTTGCCTATCAGTTCTGCTCATCTTGCTAGGGCATATAATTCTCAATCTAAAAATTTTAATGTTTTGGGGAAAAAAATATAAGCCCTTAAGCGAAACAACACAATAGTTGCATTCTTGACAAAAGGGTTCTAGGGATGCTCTGCACAGATTTGTTGCGAACTGGTCTTGGCAAGCGATGGCTGAAGTCAGTAGCATTTTTCTTGGGGGGTTTTGGGATGGTTGTATTTTTGTTTTTCTTTTTGTTTTGAATGGCTAGATAGCAGTCTAACGAGAGGGCCACATCTTCTCTGTCTTTTTCCCTTTTTTTGTATGTGTTTTTTTATATAAAGCTGTAAACTTTCTTATTCAGACCCATGGCCCACTATAGAGCCCAGCATGTGCTAATTTTGAACTGTTTATTTATACATTTGGGCCCTAAATATCAAGAGCAACAATTTACAATTTGTGGGGGATATGGAAGGAAATGATGGATCATGTGGGGCTGATTTAATTTAATGATCTTGCTGCTGATTTTGAACTATATATATATATATATATATATATATATATATATATATATATATATATATATATATATTTAAAAAAAAATGAGGCAGGTCCAAATCTCAGGTGGACCGTATCACATGAAAACAGTGGTGATTGAACACCGAGTACCATTAAATATTATAGTGGCCCCTAGAAGTTTTAAGTGGTGGGCATTCAATCATCTAGTTGAAGGACATTACTGATCTGTGGGCCATACTTAAATGTTTGGCCACTGATTCCAGCATTAGAAAGGGTCCTACCAATGCTGAGATAGAAATAATCAGTCCATGATCTTGGAGCCAGGCCATGTTTCAGGCTCTCCTTCAAGAGTTCCACCCAAAGGGTCCCACCACTTACATCTCAATAAGAAAAACCAGGCTCTCTATCTCTTTTCCTGTGGATTTCTATGGAAGGAGGTAGAGAATCCATTTCAATGACAATGCCATTGACTGCTTGGGCAGCCACAAATATTTTTTCTCCTTTGAATTGTACTAGAATATCGGTGCAGCCACAAATCTTTTTTCTCCTTTGAATTGTAACAGACTGTATCGGTTGCATTTTTCTTTGTCATACAGGTTGTGGCTATCAAAGATATAATATCACCTCCTTATAGGGAAACATTTAATGATGTGTACAGGTAAATTCATTTTTTCCAAGCAGGACATTTATCAAAGGAGCACTATCAGGTGATATTTAAGATTTTCATTATAAATAGATTAAGAGCCAATGATAATTATAAGTAGACTTGTAGCAAAAAATAAAGAATTTGATTTTTTTCAAAACATGGAAAGACTAATCTGTCCTACTTCTTGTAACTTCAGCCACTACTTCAAATGGAGGGACTACACAAATATTTGGTTAGGGAGACTACTGATGGTCAACTAGCAGCTGCAACAAATATGAGAGCTACAAAGGTAAAAAGAAACATAAGGCGTTCGGTAAGATAAGATAGATTGACAGTACTTGTTTCAATTTTCTTGAATGGATGATGAATGTAATTGGGAATGTAAATGAAAATAAAAAAATTATAATATATATATATATATATATGTTATCAATGGAAGATACCTTGTTTAGGGGGACATGAAATTCTTATAGCTTATGGTATGGTGCCCCAATATTGGTTGTATGTTACTAGTATGTAGTAGATAATACTAGGTTCAGTAGTAGATAATACTAGAGAATCCCTAAACCTAAACCTATACCTAATCCTAATCTACTCCTAAACCTAAACCTAAACTTGAAAACCCAAACCAAAATCCGTATACAAACCCGAACCCGAACCCGATTCCTAAACCTAAACCTTAACCTATTCTCAATTCCCTAAACCGTAACCTATAACCTATACTTATAACTAAACCTAAACCTATAACCTCAACCTAACCTTAACCTAAACGTAAAACCTAAACCTAAACCCAAACCCGATCCCGAACCCAAATCAATCCCTAAACCCTTAGCCTAAACCTAAAACCCAAACGTAAACCCGATCTCGAACCCGGACCTGATTTCCTATACCTACACCTTAACGTATTCTCAAATCCCTAAACTTAAACCTACACCTAATCCTAATCTCAACTCCCTAACCTAAACCTACACCTAAACTTGAAAACCCAAACCTAAACCCGATCCGAGCTTGAATCTGAATCCCTAAATGCTTAGCCTAAACTTAAAACCCAAACGTAAACCCGATCTCGAACCCGAACCCAATTTCTATACCTAAACCTTAACGTATTCTCAAATCCCTAAACCTAAACCTACACCTAATCCTAATCTCAACTCCCCTAACCTAAACCTAAACCTAAGCCCGAACCCGATTTCCTAAATCTAAACCTTAACCTATTCTTAATTTCTAAACCTTAACCTATAACCTAACCTAAACTTAAACCTAAACCTATAACCTACACTTATAACCTAAACCTAAACTATAACCTAAACCTAAGCCTAAAACCTAAACCTATGACCTAAAACCTAAATGTATTCTCAAATCCCTACACCTAATCCTAATCACAACTTCTAACCTAAACCTAAACTAAACTTGAAAAACCTAAACCTAAACTTGAAAACTCCAAACCTAAACCCCATAACCTATTCTCAATTCCCCCTAAACCTATTCCTAAACCCAAACCTTAACCTAAATCTAAACCTAAACCTTAACTCAACCAAATCCTATGACCTAAAACCTAAATGTATTCTCAAATCTCTAAAACTAAACCTACACCTAATCCTAATCTCAACTCCCTAACCTAAACCTAAACCTTCCGAACCCGATTTCCTAAACCTGTACCTTATTCTCACACTACGCCAAAACAGCGAAAAAAGGACGGTCCAAAACCGTCTCAAATGACCAAAAAGGACGGTCATGGACCGTCGCATAGGCAGTCAAATTTTGACGTGTCCTATTACTTAAAAGACGGTTGAAAACCGTCATTCTTATTGACGAAAAAAGACAGTCATGGACCGTCGTAAAAAAGGACGGTCATAGACCATCCTTAAAATGGACTGTCATAAACTCTCTTATGAGCCTAACAAGGACGGCCATGGACCGTCCTTTAAAAGGACTGTCATGGATTGTCCTTAAAAAAGACTGTCATGAACTGTCTCTTATGGTCCTTCAAAGGACGACGATAGACCGTCCTTTAAAAGGACTGTGATGGCCCGTCTTGTATGAGCCTTCAAAGGACAGCTATAGACCGTCCTTTAAACGGATAGTCATGGACCGTCCTTAAAAAGGACTGTCATGGACCATCTCATATGAGCCTTCAAAGGGCGGTTATAGACCATCCTTTAAAAGGACGGTCATGGACTGACCTTTAAAAGGACTGCCATGGGCCGTCTCTTAACACCCTTAAAGTACATTTCAAATTTAACCTGTTACAATCTTCTTCCTGATATACACCTGTTATACAATATATTTCATCACATTCACATTCACATTCACATCCTGATATACACATGTTATGCAATATATTTCATCACATTCACATTCACATCCTGATATACACCTGTTATACAATATATTTCATCACATTCACATTCACATTCACATCCTGATATACACCTATTATATAATATATTTCATCACATTCACATTCACATCCTGATATACACCTGTTATACTATATATTTCATCACATTCACATTCACATCCTGATATACACTTGTTATACAATATATTTCATCACATTCACATTCACATCTATCTAAACCCACACTCACACAATCTTCCTGATATATACCTGTTAAACAATATATTTCATCACATTCACATCCATCTAAACCTAAACTACGTAAATCCATCCAAACACACAATCTTCCTGATATACACCATTTATACAATATATTTCATCACATTCACATTCACATCCATCTAAACCCAAACTACGTAAATCCATCCAAACACACAATCTTATCCACATTACATTCATCCATGCATAATACATATAAGTTTAACTTCATAAGTAAAAAAACAATCTTATCCACATTTCATCACATTCACATTCATCTAAACCCGAACTACATAAATCCATTTAAACATAAACTACATCCATCCAAACACAAACAATCTTATTCACATTACATTCATCCACGCATAATACATATAAATAAGTTTAGGTTTAGGTTAGGTTATAAGCTATAGGTTTAGGGAATTGAGAATAGGTTAAGGTTTAGGTTTAGGAAATCGGGTTCGGGTTCGGATCGGGTTTAAGTTTGGGTTTTCAAGTTTAGGTTTAGGTTTATGTTAGGGAGTTGAGATTAGGATTAGGTGTAGGTGTAGGTTTAGGGATTAGAGAATAGGTTAAGGTTTAGGTTTAAGAATTCGAGTTCAGGTTTGGGATTAGGTTTAGCTTTGGGTTTTCAAGTTTAGGTATAGGTTTAGGTTTAGGTTAGGGAGTTTAGATTAGGATTAGGTTTAGGTTTAGGGATTTGAGAATAGGTTAAGGTTTAGGTTTAGGAAATCGGGTTCGGGTTCGGGATCGGGTTTAAGTTTGAATTTTCAAGTTTAGGTTTAGGTTTAGGTTTAGGTTAAGGAGTTTAAATTAGGATTAGGTTTAGGAATTTGAGAATAGGTTAAGGTTTAGGTTTAGGTTTAGGTTTAGGATTAGATCTAAGCTATAGGTTTAGGGAATTGAGAATAGGTTAAGGTTTAGGTTTAGGAAATCGGGTTCGGGTTCGGGATCGGTTTAGGTTTGGGTTTTCAAGTTTAGGTTTGGGTTTAGGTTAGGGAGTTGAGATTAGGATTAGGTGTAGGTGTAGGTTTAGGGATTTGAGAATATATTTAGGTTATAGGTTATAGGTTCGGGTTTAGGTTTAGGTTAAGGTTAAGGGTTTAGGTTTAGGTTATAAGCTATAGGTTTAGGGAATTGAGAATAGGTTAAGGTTTAAGTTTAGAAATCGGGTTCGGTTCGGGATCGAGTTTAGGTTTGGGTTTTCAAGTTCGAGTTTAGGTTTAGGTTAGGGAGTTGAGATTAGGATTAGGTGTAGGTTTAGGTTTAGGGATTAAAACAGTTAAGGTTAAGGTTTAAGAATTCGGGTTCGGGTTCGGGATTGGGTTTAGGTTTGGGTTTTCAAGTTTAGGTTTAGGTTTAGGTTAGGGAGTTTAGATTAGGATTAGGTGTAGGTTAAGGTTTAGGGATTTGAGAATAGGTTAAGGTTTAGGTTTAGGAAATCGGGTTCAGGTTCAAGTTCGGGTTTAGGTTTGGGTTTTCAAGTTTAGGTTTAGGTTTAGATTAGGGAGTTTAGATTAGGATTAGTTGTAGGTGTAGGTTTAGGAATTTGAGAATAGGTTAAGGTATAGGTTTAGTTTAGGTTAAGGTTTAGGTTATAAGCTATAAGTTTAGGGAATTGAGAATAGGTTAAGGTTTAGGTTTAGAAATCGGGTTCGGGTTCGAGATCGGGTTTAGGTTTGGGTTTTCAAGTTTAGGTTTGGGTTTAGGTTAGGGAGTTAAGATTAGGATTAGGTGTAGGTGTAGGTTTAGGGATTTGAGAATATATTTAGGTTATAGGTTATAGGTTCGAGTTTAGGTTTAGGTTAAGGTTAAGGGTTTAGGTTTAGGTTATAAGCTATAGGTTTAGGGAATTGAGAATAGGTTAAGGTTTAAGTTTAGAAATCGGCCGGGTTCGAGGATCGGGTTTAGGTTTGGGTTTTCAAGTTTAGGTTTAGGTTTAGGTTAGGGAGTTGAGATTAGGATTAGGTGTAGGTTTAGGTTTAGGGATTTGAAAACGAGTTCAAGTTAAGGTTTAAGAATTCGGGTTTGGGTTTGGGATTGGGTTTAGGTTTGGGTTTTCAAGTTTATGTTTAGGTTTAGGTTAGAGAGTTTAGATTAGGATTAGGTGTAGGTTAAGGTTTAGGGATTTGAGAATAGGTTAAGGTTTAGGTTTAGGAAATCGGGTTCGGGTTCGGTACGGGTTTAGGTTTGGGTTTTCAAGTTTAGGTTTAGGTTTAGGTTAGGGAGTTTAGATTAAGATTTGTTGTAGGTGTAGGTTTAGGAATTTGAGAATAGGTTAAGGTTTAGGTTTAGGTTTAGGTTAAGGTTTAGGTTATAAGCTATAGGTTTAGGGAATTGAGAATAGGTTAAGGGTTTTAGAAATCGGGTTCGAGTTTAGGTTTGTGTTTTCAAGTTTAGGTTTAGGTTTAGGTTAAGGAGTTGAGATTAGGATTAGGTGTAGGTGTAGGTTTAGGCATTTGAGAGTATATTTAGGTTATAGGTTATATGTTCAGGTTTAGGTTTAGCTTAAGGTTAAGGTTTAGGTTTAGGTTTAGGTTATACGCTATAGGTTTAGGCAATTGAGAATAGGCTAAGGTTGAGGTTTAGGAAATCGGGTTTGGGTTCGGGATCGGGCTTAGGTTTGGGTTTTCAAGTTTAGGTTTAAGTTTAGTTTAGGGAGTTGAGATTAGGATTAGGTGTATGTGTAGGTTTAGGGATTTGAAAATAGGTTAAGGTTTAGGCTTAAGAATTCGGGTTCGGGTTCGGGATTAGGTTTAGGTTTGGGTTTTCAAGTTTAGGTTTAGGTTTAGGTTAGGAGTTTAGATTAGGATTAGGTGTAGGTTTAGGTTTAGGGATTTGAGAATAGGTTAAGGTTCGAGTTTAGGAAATGGATTCGGGTTCATGATAGGGTTTTAGGTTTGGGTTTTCAAGTTTAGGTTTAGGTATAGGTTAGGGAGTAGAGATTAGATTAGGTGTCGGTTTAGGTTTAGAGATTTGAGAATACATTTAGGTTTTAGGTCATAGGTTTTGGTTTAGGTTAATGTTATAGGTTTAGGTTTAGGTTTAAGCTTTAGGTTTAGGTTATAAGCTATAGGTTCAGGGAATGAGAATAGGTTAAGGTTTAGGTTTAGGAATCGGGTTCGTGTTCGGGATCGGGTTTAGGTCTGGGTTTTCAAGTTTAGGTTTAGGTTTTGGTTTAGTTTAGGAAATCGGAACTGGTTCGGGATCGGGTTTAGGTTTGGGTTTTCAAGTTTAGGTTTAGGTTTAGGTTATGGAGTTTAGATTCGGATTAGGTGTAGGTTTAGGTTTAGGGAATTGATAATAGGTTAAGGTTTAGGTTTCTGAAAATCGGTTTGGGTTGGGATCGGGTTTAGGTTTGGGTTTTGAAGTTTAGGTTAGGGAGTTGAGATTAGGATTAGGTGTAGGTGCGAGTTTAGGAATTTGAGAATAGGTTAAGGTTAAGGTTTAGGTTTAGGTTAAGGTTTATGTTATAAGCTATAGGTTTATGGAATTGAGAATAGGTTAAGGTTTAAGTTTAGGAAATCGGGTTCGGGTTCGGGATCGGGTTTAGGTTTGGGTTTTCAAGTTTAGGTTTAGGTTTAGGTTAGGGAGTTGAGATTAAGATTAGGTGTAGGTGTAGGTTTAGGGATTTGAGAATATATTTAGGTTATAGGTTATAGTTCGAGTTTAGGTTTAGGTTAAGGTTAAGGTTAAGGGTTTAGGTTTAGGTTATATGCTATAGGTTTAGGGAATCGAGAATAGGTTAAGGTTTAGGTTTAGGAAATCGGGTTCGGGTTCGAGATCGGGTTTAGGTTTGGGTTTTCAAGTTTAGGTTTAAGTTTAGGTTAGGAAGTTGAGAGTAGGATTCGGTGTACGTTTAGGTTTAGGGATTTAAAAACAAAGTTAAGGTTAAGGTTTAAGAATTCGAGTTCGGATTGGGTTTAGGTTTAGGGTTTTCAAGTTTAGGTTTAGGTTTAGGTTAGGGAGTTTAGATTAGGATTAGGTGTAGGTTAAGGTTGAGGGATTTGAGAATAGGTTAAGGTTTAGGTTTACTGAAAATCGGGTTCGGGTTCGAGTTTAGGTTTGGGTTTTTAAGTTTAGGTTTAGGTTTAGGTTAGGGAGTTTAGATTAGGATTAGTTGTAGGTGTAGGTTTAGGAATTTGAGAGAGTAGGTTAAGGTTTAGGTTTAGGTTTAGGTTAAGGTTTAGGTTATAAGCTATAGGTTAAGGGAATTGAGAATAGGTTAAGGGTTTTAGGAAATCGGGTTCGGGTTAAGGTTTGGGATTTCAAGTTTAGGTTTAGGTTTAGGTTAGGGAGTTGAGATTAGGATTAGGTGGTGTAGGTTTAGGGATTTGAGAATATATTTAGGTTATAGGTTATAGGTTCAGGCTTAGGTTTAGCTTAAGCTTAATGTTTTGGTTTAGGTTTAAATTATACGCTATAGGTTTAGGAATTGAGAATAGGTTAAGGTTTTTAGGAAATCGGGTTCGGAGTTTAGGTTTGGGTTTTCAAGTTTAGGTTTAGGTTTAAGTTAGGAGTTGAGATTAGGATTAGGTGTAGGTGTAGGTTTTTAGGGATTTGAGAATATATTTAAGTTATAGGTTATAGGTTCGGGTTTAGGTTTAGCTTAAGGTTAAGGTTTAGGTTTAGGTTTAGGTTATACGCTATAGGTTTAGGGAATTGAGAATAGGTTAAGGTTTAGGTTTAGGAAATCGGGTTCGGGTTCGGGATCGGGTTTAGGTTTGGGTTTTTATGTTTAGGTTAGGGAGTTGAGATTAGGATTAGGTGTAGGTGTAGGTTTAGGATATTTGAGAATATGTTAAGGTTTTGGTTTAGGTTCGAGTTAAGGTTTAGGTTATAAGCTATAGGTTTAGGGAATTGAGTATAGGTTAAGGTTTAGGTTTAGGAAATCGGGTTCGTGTTCGGATTGGGTTTAGGTTTGGGTTTTCAAGTTTAGGTTTAGGTTTAGGTTAGGGAATTGAGATTAGGATTAGGTGTAGGTGTAGGTTTGGGGATTTGAGAATATATTTAGGTTATAGGTTATAAGTTCGAGTTTAGGTTTAGGTTAAGGTTAAGGGTTTAGGTTTAGGTTATAAGCTATAGGTTTAGGGAATTGAGAATAGGTTTAGGTTTAAGTTTAGGAAATCGAGTTCGGGTTCGGGATCGGATTTAGGTTTGGGTTTTCAAGTTTAGGTTTAGGTTTAGGTTTGGGAGTTGAGATTAGGATTCGGTGTAGGTTTAGGTTTAGGGATTTGAAAACAAAGTTAAGGTTAAGGTTTAAGAATCGGGTTCGGGTTTGGGATTGGGTTTAGGTTTGGGTTTTCAAGTTTAGGTTTAGGTTTAGCTTAGATAGTTTAGATTAGGATTAGGTGTAGGTTAAGGTTGAGGGATTTGCGAATAGGTTAAGGTTTAGGTTTAGGAAATCGGGTTTGGGTTCGGGTTCGGGTTTAGGTTTGGGTTTTCAAGTTTAGGTTTAGGTTTAGGTTAGGGAGTTTAGACTAGGATTAGTTGTAGGTGTAGGTTTAGGAATTTGAGAATAGGTTAAGGTTTAGGTTTAGGTTTAGGTAAAGGTTTAGGTTATAAGCTATTGGCTTAGGGAATTGAGAATAGGTTAAGGTTTTTAGGAAATCGGGTTCGAGTTTAGGTTTGGGTTTTCAAGTTTAGGTTTAGGTTTAGGTTAGGGAGTTGAGATTAGGATTAGGTGTAGGTGTAGGTTTAGGGATTTGAGAATATATTTAGGTTATAGGTTATAGGTTGAGGTTTAGGTTTAGCTTAAGGTTAAGGTTTATGTTTAGGTTTAGGTTATACGTTATAGGTTTAGGGAATTGAGAATAGGTTAAGGTTTAGGTTTAGGAAATCGGGTTTGGGTTCTGGATCGGGTTTAGGTTTGGGTATTCACGTTTAGGTTTAGGTTTTGGTTAGGGAGTTGAGATTAAGATTAGGTGTAGGTGTAGGTTTAGGGATTTGAGAATATATTTAGGTCATAGGTTATAGGTTCCGGTTTAGGTTTAGGTTTAGGTTTAGGTTATAAGCTATAGGTTTAGGGAATTGAGAATAGGTTAAGGTTTAGGTTTATGAAATCGGGTTCGTGTTCTAATCGGGTTTAGGTTTGGGTTTTCAAGTTTCAGGTTTAGGTTTAGGTTAGAGAGTTGAGATTAGGATTAAGTGTAGGTTTAGGTTTAGGGATTTGAAAATAGGTTAAGGTTTAGGTTTAAGAATTCGTGTTTGGGTTCGGGATTGGGTTTAGGTTTGGGTTTTCATGTTTAGTTTTAGGTTTAGGTTAGGAAGTTTAGATTAGGATTAGATGTATGTTAGGTTTTAAGGATTTGAGAATAGGTTAAGGTTTAGGTTTAGGAAATCGTGTTCGGTTTTGGGATCGGGTTTAGGTTCGGGTTTTCAAGTTTAGGTTTAGGTTTAGGTTTAGATTTGGGAGTTTAGATTAGGATTAGGTGTAGGTGTAGGTTTAGGAATTTGAGAATAGGTTAAGTTATAAGTATAGGTTTAGGTTAAGGTTTTGGTTATAAGCTATAAGTTTAGGGAATTGAGAATAGGTTAAGGTTTAGGGTTAGGAAATCGTGTTCGTTTGGATCGGATCCTGTAGGTTTGGGTTTTCAAGTTTAGGTTTAGGTTTAGGTTAGGGAGTTGAGATTAGGATTAGGTGTAGGTGTAGGTTTATGGATTTAAGAATATATTTAGGTTATAGGTTATAGGTTCGGATTTAGGTTTAGGTTAAGGTTAAGGTTTAGGTTTAGGTTATAAGCTATAGGTTTATGGGAGTGAAAATAGGTTAAGGTTTAGGTTTAGGAAATGCGGTTTGAGTTAAAATGATCGGGTTTAGGTTTGTTAGGGAGGTTAAGGTCTTAAAGGTTTGAGTTCGGATCGGGTTTAGGTGGGTTTAGTTTAGTTTAGGTTAGGGATTGAATTAGATAGTGTAGGTTTAGGTTTAGGTTTAGGATTTGAAAAATAGGTTAAGGTTTAGGTTTAAGAATTTGGGTTCGGGTTTGGGATTGCGTTTAGGTTTGGGTTTTCAAGTTTAGGTTGAGGTTTAGGTTAGGGAGTTTAGATTAGATTAGGTTTAGGTTTAGATTTAGGGATTTGAGAATAGGTTAAGGTTTAGGTTTAGAAATCGAGTTCGGGTTCGGATAGGGTTTTAGGTTTGGGTTTTCAAGTTTAGGTTTAGGTTTAGGTTAGGGAGTTGAGATTAGGATTAGGTGTAGGTTTAGGTTTAGAGATTTGAGAATACATTTAGGTTTTAGGTCATAGGATTTGGTTTAGGTTAAGGTTATTGGTTTAGTTTAGATTTAGGTTAAGGTTTAGGTTAAGGTAATAAGCTATAGGTTTAGGTTGAGAATAGGTTAAGGTATAGGTTTAGGAAATTGGGTTCGGGTTCGGGATCGGGTTTAGGTTTTGGTTTTCAAGTTTAGGTTTAGGTTTAGGCTAGGGAGTTGAGATTAGGATTAGGTGTAGGTTTACGTTTAGGGATTTGAGAATACATTTAGGTTTTAGGTCATAGGTTTAGGATATAGGTTTAGGTTTAGGTTTAGGTTTAGGTTAAGGTTTAGGAAATTGAGAATAGGTTAAGGTTTAGGTTTAGGAAATCGGGTTCGGGTTCGGGTTCGGGATCGGGTTTAGGTATAGGTTTTCAAGTTTAGGTGTAGGTTTACGTTAGGGAGTTGAGATTTGGATTAGGTGTAGGTTTAGGTTTAGAGATTTGAGATTACGTTTAGGTTTCAGGTCATAGGTTTTGGTTTAGGTTAAGGTTATAGGTTTAGGTTTAGGTTAAGGTTTAGGTTTAGGTTATAAGCTATAGGTTTAGGAAATTGAGAATAGGTTAAGGTATAGGTTTAGGAAATCGTGTTCGGGTTCGGGATCGGGTTTATGTTTAGGTTTAGGTTAGGGAGTTGAGATTAGGATTAGGTGTAGGTTTAGGTTTAGAGATTTGAGAATACATTTAGGTTTTATGTCATAGGATTTGGTTTAGGTTAAGGTTATAGGTTTAGGTTAAGGTTCGGGTTTAGATTTAGGTTATGGTTTGGGTTTAGGTTATAAGCTATAGGTTTAGGGAATTGAGAATAGGTTAAGGTTTAGGTTTAGGAAATCGGGTTCGGGCTCGGGATCATGTTTAGGTTTGGGTTTTCAAGTTTAGGTTTAGGTTTAGGTTAGGGAGTTGAGATTAGGATTAGGTGTAGGTTTAGGTTTAGGGATTTGAGAATACATTTAGGTTTTAGGTCATAGGTTTAGGTTTTAGGCTTAGGTTTAGGTTTAGGTTTAGGTTAGGTTATAGGTTAAGGTTTAGGAAATTGAGAATAGGTTTAGGTTTAAGAAATCGGGTTCGGGTTCGGGATCGGGTTTAGGTGTGGGTTTTCAAGTTTAGGTTTAGGTTTATGTTAGGGAGTTGAGATTAGGATTAGGTGTAGGTTTAAGTTTAGGGATTTGAGAATACATTTAGGTTTTAGGTCATAGGTTTTGGTTTAGGTTAAGGTTATAGGTTTAGGTTTAGGTTATGGTTTAGGTTTAGGTTATAAGCTACAGGTTTATGGTATTGAGAATAGGTTAAGGTATAGGTTTAGGAATCGGGTTCGGGTTCGAGATCGTGTTTAGGTTTAGGTTTAGGTTAGGGAGTTGAGATTAGGATTAGGTGTAGGTTTAGGTTTAGGGATTTGAGAGTACATTAATGTATTAGGTCATAGGATTAGGTTTTAGGCTTAGGTTTAGGTTATAGGTTTAGGTTTAGGTTTAGGTTTAGGTTAGGTTTTAGGTAAAGGTTTAGGAAATTGAGAATAGGTTAAGGTTTAGGTTTAGGAAATTGGGTTTGGGTTCTGGCTGGGGTCGGGTTTAGGTTTAGGTTTTCAAGTTTAGGTTTAGGTTTAGGTTAGGGAGTTGAGATTAAGATTAGGTATAGGTTTAGGTTTAGGGAATTGAGAGTACATTTAGGTATTAGGTCATAGGATTAGGCTTTAGGCTTAGGTTAAGGTTATAGGTTTAGGTTTAGGTTAGGTTATAGGTTAAGGTTTACGAAATTGAGAGTAGGTTAAGGTTTAGGTTTACGAAATTGGGTTCTGGTTCGGGATCGGGTTTAGGTTTAGGTTTTCAAGTTTAAGTTTAGGTTTAGGTTAGGGAATTGAGATTAGGATTAAGTGTAGGTTTAGGTTTAGGTTTAGGATTTAGAATACATTTAGGTTTTAGGTTTAGGTTTAGGTTATAAGTTATAGGTTATAGGTTTAGGTTTAGGTTTAGGTTTAGGTTTAAGTTTAGGTTAAGGTTATAAGCTATAGGTTTAGGGAATTGAGAATAGGGTAAGGTTTAGGTTTTTGGAATCGGGTTCGGGTTCGGGATTGGGTTTAGGTTTGGGTTATCAAGTTTAGGTTTAGGTTTAGGTTAGGGAGTTTAGATTAGGATTAGGTGTAGGTTTAGGTTTAGGGATTTGAGAATAGGTTAAGGTTCAGGTTTAGGAAATCGGGTTCGGGTTCAGGATAGGGTTTTAAGTTTGGGTTTTCAAATATAGGTTTAGGATTAGGTTAGGGAGTTGAGATTAGGATTAGGTGTAGGTTTAGGTTTAGAGATTTGAGAATACATTTAGGTTTTAGGTCATAGGTTTTGGTTTAGGTTAAGGTTATAGGTTTAGGTTATAAGCTATAGGTTTAGGGAATTGATAATAGGTTAAGGTTTAGGTTTAGGAAATCGGGTTCGGGTTCGGGATCAAGTTTAGGTTTGGGTTTTCAAATTTAGGTTTAGGTTTAGGCTAGGGAGTTGAGATTAGGATTAGGTGTAGGTTTACGTTTAGGGATTTGAGAATACATTTAGGTTTTAGGTCATAGGTTTAGGTTTTTAGCTTAGGTTTAGGTTTTAGGTTTAGGTTTAGGTTTAGGTTATAAGCTGTAGGTTTAGGGAATTGAGAATAGGTTAAGGTTTAGGTTTAGGGAATCGGGTTCGGGTTTGAGATCGGGTTTGGGTTTGGGTTTTCAAGTTTAGGTTTAGGTTTAGGTTTAGGTTTAGGAAATCGAGTTCGGATTAGGGATCGGGTTTAGGTTTGGGTTTTCAAGTTTAGGTTTAGGTTTAGGTTAGGGTGTTTAGATTAGGATTAGGTGTAGGTTTAGGTTTAGGGAATTGAGAACAGGTTACGGTATAGGTTTAGGAAATCGGGTTCGGGTTCGGGTTCGGGTTTTGGTTCGGGTTTTCAAGTTTAGGTTAGGGAGTTGAGATTAGGATTAGGTGTCGGTGTAGGTTGAGGAATTTGAGAATAGGTTAAGGTTTAGGTTTAGGTTTAGTTTAAGGTTTAGGTTATAAGCTATAGGTTTAGGGAATTGAGAATAGGTTAAGGTTTAGGTTTAGGAAGTCGGGTTCGGGTTCGGGATCGGGTTTAGGTTTGGGAGTTCAAGTTTAGGTTTAGCTTTAGGTTAGCGAGTTGAGTTTAGGATTAGGTGTAGGTGTAGGTGTAGGTTTAGGGATTTGAGAATATATTTAGGTTATAGGTTATAGGTTAAGGTTTAGGTTAAGTTTAAGGTTATGGGTTTAGGTTTAGGTTATAAGCTATAGGTTTCGGGAATTGAGAATAGGTTAAGGTTTAGGTTTAGGAAATCGGATTCGGGTTCGAGATCGGGTTTAGGTTTGGGTTTTCAAGTTTAGGTTTAGGTTTCAGTTAGGGAGTTGAGATTAGGATTAGGTGTCGGTTTAGGTTTAGGGATTCAAAATAGGTTAAGGTTTAGGTTTAAGAATTTGGGTTCGGGTTTAGGATTGGGTTTAGGTTTGGGTTTTCATGTTTAGGTTTAGGTTTAGGTTAGGGAGTTTAGATTAGGATTAGGTGTATGTTAAGGTTTAGGGGATTTGAGAATAGGTTAAGGTTTAGCTTTAGGAAATCAGGTTCGGGTTCGGGATAGGGTTTTGGGTTTGGGTTTTCAAGTTTAGGTTTAGGTTTAGGTTAGGGAGTTGAGATTAGGATTAGGTGTAAGTTTAGGTTTAGGTTTAGACATTTGAGAATACATTTAGGTTTTATGTCATAAGATTTGGTTTAGGTTAAGGTTATTGGTTTAGGTTACACTACCAAAAAAATGAACAAAGGCTATGGACTATGAGAGTTTTTTGCTACGGATATAAACCGTAGCTAATTTACTACGGTTTTAATCCGTAGCTAAAGGATATTGCACCCACCACAGACAGCTGAAAGTTTTACGGTACCCTACGATCCTCCATGGGCCTGCTGCAACATGCATGTTTTATCTTAGCCTTCCATCCATTTGGACAACTCATTTTAAACCATAAGCCCAAAAAAGGAGGCAGATCGAAGGCTCAAGTGGACCACACCGTTGGAAATAGTCGATATTAAGTCGTCGCCATTTATATTTGTGTGATCCACGTGGTCCTTCAATTTGGCTCCTTTTTTTGTATCATGCATATAATTAGAATCTAAAATGAATGAATGGATTAGATAAACCATGTACATCATGGTGGGCCCCACGAGCCCATGACAGGACCGTCCATGAAATGACGGTCCCCAAAATTTCAGCTCTTTCTTTTACGTAAAAGAAACCTCCGCACACTCCCGCCCTCACTTTCCCTTTCCCTCTCCCTCTCCCTCACCTTCCCTCTCTCGCACTCCCTTGCCTTCGCTCGCCCTCGCCCTCTCTCTCTCTCTCTCTCGCATTGTCTCCAGCATCATCTCCATCATCTCCAGATCTGGTGCGGCGCATCGTCTCCAAAGACCATCTCCAGATCTCAAGGCGGCCAAAGAACCCCACCCTTCACCTCTTCCCCAACCAGGTACTCATTTCTCTCAAATGAAGATTTAGGGTTTTTATATCTAGATCTGCAAATCTGCATATTATCATATTTTACAATATTGGAATTAGGGCTTTCCTAAAATCTGTAATGGGAAAAGGATTTAGGCTTTCGTAAAAATCACTTTTACAGTTTATTTTTTTGAATCTGTAATGGGAAAAGGATAATCTTTTCCTTTCATTTCGTTGGTGGGAATTTTTTTTTTTTTTGAATGATTTTGGGGTCTGATCGTGTTGGGTTTGAGGGTGGGTTCTTTTTGTTGTTCGTTTCAACATTTTCTTTTGGGGGTATGATGGGTTTTGTGTTTTGGGGATTTGGGTTCCTGGGTTTATGGTATTTATGCTTTCTTCAGTGGGGTGTTTTGTTTTGGGATTTGATGGTTTTTTGTCCATCTAGATTTGGGTGTTTGGGTATCACATTCCTTTTTTTTTTTTTTTTCCAGCTTTGATGTTGAAATCTCTTTTATAATTCAGATTTCTCCCTTTGTTTCTCCCTTTGTTTGTGAAATTTTAAGGAATCCTATTCCTATAAAATAAAAAATAAAAAAAAAAGAAATATTTACTCATTCTTCATGGTTATGAAGTATCTGCCCTTGTTGTAGCAGTAGTTGAACTTGTTGAACATTGTCTCTTGAAGAAGAATTATAGTCTTCATGTAAAAATTTTTTTTTTTTTTTAAAAGAGGCACTCGAGGTACTCTCTCTTTCTCTCTATTTTTCTCTTTTGATGGCAGGAAATTGGGCAGCAGCCATGGCAGTGGCAGCCATGTCCGCCACTGTCCATGGGCCCCTACATGTTTGAAGAAATGCTTCAACCAATATTCTCAATTGTGTCATGTACTCTTTCAGAATATGGATTAATTCTACAGATGCCCAGCACATGTTGGCATCTACCTAGATTCTAGCACGTCCCACACCTTCACATCACGGGCTTTCATTGAATCACAGGCATTTGGATGCACCGTGACCAATTAACCATGGTTATTTCAATAGAAAGGAAATGGTGAAATTGTCTATTTATGACATGAGTGAGTAGCCCTCAAGTTGCAGTTAACTTCCATTTGTATCTGACATGATGGTAATATAATTGAAATTTGGGGATTGGTTCCTCAATATGAATACCAAGGTAATTGCAATTTTGTCACTTCCACTTCAAGTTGTTTCAGTTCACTTCATTAGTACATACTGTGCCAATTCTTAATCATATAGCCTCTACTATTGAGATCTGCTGTTAAATTTTAGTAATGGAAGTTCATTTTTTAATGTTCTAGAATATTACAACAAGAACATTATTTAGCAGCTGAATCTAATATTATGCTTGTAATTGTTGCTCATCATTGCAGGTTCTTATATACAGAGATTGGACGTCTTCAGAACATTCTTCAGAACATTCACAATAGCCATAGATGCAGTGGATACGAACAATTGCAAGTCGATGATTCTACAAGCTTGTTTTTTCTCTCAGGGACAGATTTTCCTAGCCAAGGAAAATGCAAAATGAGACCGGGCTGGAAATTGCATCTATATATCACACAGATGCCATGTAACTCTTACCATTTTTTTCTTTAAATTATTATTGTGGTGGTCCTGTTAAATCTATGAAGTTTTCAATTGTTTTCACCACTCATGTCAAGGAGATTTTACTATTGTTTCTTATTAAAGTTGCTTATTTGTTGATACTGTTCTATACTTTTTCTTTTTCCTGCAATAGGTGGGGATGCATCAATGACTTCACCATTGTCATCATTGAGTGATGAGCCCCAACCAAAAGAAAATTTGCAGTCTATACTCAAAGCCCCAGGTTCTATGGGTGAGTGTCCAGAAGTGTCCTTAAAGAATGTAGGCAATTGGAGTTAGTTTTTTTTTACTATCGTAGTGAATTTCATTAGTTATAGGAAGCTATTTTTTTAATGCCTCTGTTTTTCTCTTTCACATCCTCAAAGAATTACTTTCTTGCATCCTATTTCTCGGGTTAGATGAGGACTACTGGAAGGCCAGTCTCCTCTACCTTGGAAGTACCTACTTTCATGCCTCATATTTCTTGCATTTGTTGCACACAGTCACATAAATGCTACCACAAATATTTAAAAATGGCATGTTTCATGCATAGTTTTGTAGACATGTTGATGATGGCTCCTTGAAGAACTCATTATCAAGTCATTCTGCTGTTCTAGATGTTCTCATTAATATTAATCATTGCATTGCTCAACAGGATGATGATTTAGATGAATCGATTTACACTCCAGGATTGTTGGTTTGAGCTAATCCCTTTTTTTCTTTTACTCTTCTCCATAATCTTTCAAAAAGGGACAAAATCTTCATAATTCATTAATTCTTTTTTCCATATAGATAGCTGATGTGTTGTTGGGAGCACGTCATCTCAAAATTACAAAAGATTACTGTTCTATTTTTTGTTTCCTCCGATGAATCTGTTTTGGAGCAATTCCATACTTTGTTTCATTTATTTTTCAAAAATAAAAAATAAAAATACAGTTCATCTAAAAAATCATGGTTCACAGTTCCATGTTCTGTTTCTTGAAGAGAACAGTTCCATAGTTCATAATAGTCACTTCTTGGGCTACAACGCTAAGAAGTGAAAATAGAAAACTATGGAGGTTCAGTTATCCAAACCAGTAATATGATGGGTTTCACTATTGATGACCCACACACCAAAGTTCCTCAAGATTGAAATATTCCAACCCTTCAATACCTAACCAAGAAGTACACATTTAAGAAAGAAAAAATACCGATCCCTCTGTATGCGCATAGCTCGAAACTCAACTGTCGCTCTTATATTTATTACGAGAATTTTCATATTCTAAAATCTTGGGAACTCTTTTAATTTAAGCCAGTTCAAGAAGAGTGAAACAAAGTGTTTCCTTTTTTATTAAGTTCTCACTCACGGAACACTTTATATGGCCGATGGCTTGCTTTAGTGGCTTTAGCGGTTGGCCGCTCAAGAAGATTTTTCCAAGTGAGAACTCTTTGCCAGATAGTACCTATAATGCAAAGAGATTGATCAGTTCGTTGGGTATGAACTATGAGGTGATACATGTATGTCGTAATGATTGTATTTTGTACTGGAAGGAGCATGCTAATAGGGAAAGTTGTCCTACATGTAAAGCAAGCAGATGGAAAGTGAATAGTGTTGTAAGATCAAGAGTCTCACATGTACCATGGAAGGTGCTAAGATACTTCCCATTAACACCAAGGTTACAAAGACTTTATAGCATATCATGGATTGCAGAGAATATGTTGTGGCATTCAAAGGGGGCTAAAAATGACTCGTACATGCGTCATCCAGTGGATTCTTCTATGTGGAAGTTTGTAGATAGAAAATTTAGTGATTTTGCTGCGGATCCACGTAACGTTCGGTTGGGACTTGCAACAGATGGATTCAACCCCTTTAGGCATATGAGCATCTCATATAGTTGCTGGCTTGTTATGGTTGTTCCATACAATCTTCCACCTCATTTATGCATGCGAAAGGAATTTATTCTGTTAACACTTTTAATTCCTGAAAAAATGGTCCAGGGCATGACATCGACATATATTTACAACCATTAATTGAAGAATTAAATGAATTGTGGAAAGGGTCGATAACATATGACTCGTTCGGGAAGAACAGGTTTACAATGAAGGCAATTTTATTATGGGCAATACATGATTTTTCAGCCTATGGACATCTTTCTGGGTGTAGGACGGGAGGAAAGTATGCATGTCCTATTTGTAGTGAGGAGACCGACTCTGTTTGGCTAAAACATGGAAAGAAGTTTGCTTATATGGGGTACAAAAGATTCCTCCCAAGAGCTCATATCTTTAGAAGCCAAAGATCTTGATTCAATGGGAATGATGAAAATCGGCAGGCTCCAAAGAGTTTGTCTGGAGAACAGGTAGTGGTTAAAATGAATAATATACAAACCAAGTTCGGAAAGCATATAGGAAATAAGAGGAAGAAGACCATGGATGAGGAGTCTAAACTTACTGCTTGGTCGAAGAGATCAATCTTCTTTACATTGCCGTATTGGGAGCATATGCTGTGATGCATGTTGAGAAAAATGTTACTGAGAACCTTATTGCAACAATCATGGACATGAAGGACAAGTATAAGGATGGTTTACAAGCCTGTCAAGATCTTATGGCTATGAAGATAAGATCAAAATATTGGCCAGAGGAAAAAAATGGTAAGTTGTTATTGCCTAAGGCTCCTTTCACATTATCTAGATCTGAAAGAGAACTCATTTGTCGAACCTTGAGTGATTTGAAAGTTCTGAGAGGGTATAGTACAAACTAGAAACATCATATTAGTATGGATGACTGAAAAGGCCAAGAGATATATGTCCTAGAGGGGGGGGGGGTGAATAGGACTATGCCAAATTTAAAAATAAATCAATGAACAAAAGTAAATCAATACTCTTACAATAATGAATCAATTCACAATGCTAAATATAAATCACCTTGATAAATAATTATTGAGAGATTGATACAAATTCAGTTCTAAGGACAACCTTACACCATAATAAACAAGGGCTTATGGTAGGACAACCTTATTTCTAGAACCTCTTTTGAATCAAGAACTCAATGTTAATATAAGTAAATGAAATAGCAAGGAATTGAAAATAAATGCGTATAAAGATCTAAATTATTACAACAATCCCCACACTTGCTTGAAAATGTAAATAGTTACAACATTCACATCCACTTGTACATTCCACACAATCGAATGATAAAAGATATGAAAATTAATCAAGCATTCAATCCACAAGACAAAGAGTTATAGTGGTTCGCTTGTGTACACCAACTGCTTTACAACAAACCACACAGAATGCTACTCCACTCCTAATATCCTCACACAGGGGATATTAGCGTTCACTATCAAATAGGTTTTCTCGTGTTCACCAAAAACCTTTACAATTGTGTCTTTTTCACTTGGGCTTACACAATTCAAAACCCCTTTTTCTCGAGTTTTGGTTTTCCTCGACAACCAATACAATGAGATTTTTCTCGCTCAATCTCAAACAAAACCAATACAATGAGATTTTTCTCGCTTAACCTCAAACAAAACCAATAACAAATGAATTTTACAATTGTAAAATACCCGGATTTCTCCTTTAGCAAATTTCAGAGAACCAATCGGAGTAGATGATTGAATATCAAAGTTCAATTTCCAATACTCACATTCATAGGGTTCTAAATTCTAATAGATTTTAGATTTTGACTTGTTGGGCGTAGCTATATTTGATTTTGATTCCAAGAAGAAGGAATAATATAATTCCTCTTTTCAAATAAGATTGGAATAGAGAAACAAAATCAAATTAAATAAGCTAGCAAAAAGGAATATTAAATAAGCACAATTTAGCTTAAAATAAACACAGACTTATCTCAGAGTGATTACTTGAAAATTCTTGAATGGAATGGAGTTCTGGATGTAAAAACTCTGAATTTCGTGTTCAATTTATAGAAGAAAAAATCGTTCCTACGACCGGGTCTTAGAAACCTAGGACTGGTCGTAGCTCTAACAGATTTTTGAAAATTTGAGCGCGATCTTTGAAAACCGTTCTACGACTGGTCGTGTGTACCCTACAACTGGTCGTGGGACACCTACGACTGGTCGTGGGACACTTACGACTGGTCGTAGGACCATGAAATAGGTTGCTGGAATTTCAGTCGTAGCTCCACGACTGATCGTGGACGAGTCGAAGCGAACCTACGACCGGTCGAAGGACCTCCAGGACTGGTCGTGGGGCGTTCCAAAAATCCGAAAAATCTTCAACAAATTAGGACTGGTCGTGGAATTTCTTGGACTAGTCGAACCAATGCTAGGACTGGTCGAACAAGAGCTAGGACTGGTCTTGGAACAGACTAAGCTTATGTAGAATAAACATTTGATTTATGTATCCAAAATGACCTACTTAAAGGGTCAACCTAAGGTCATTCAAACCTGAAATATGACGTATGGACATTGAACTTCAACCATTCAACGAATGTAGATTGTTTGAACCAATATCGAGGCTTGAAATCTTGAACAATATCAGGCTTGAAGTCTTGAACAATATCAGGCTTGAACCTTGAGATCTTCATCAACATAAATCAACTTTGAGATCTTCAACATCTTGAGCTTCATCTTGTAGCTTTTTAAACTTTAACATCTTGTGCTTCAACTTGTAGCATCTTGAAGTATAAAATCATCATACCAAAGACAAGACACGAGATAGATGTTTTGACACATCAAAATTTGACAACCAAAGGAGTATGAGACCATAACCCTTACAATCTCCCCCTTTGTCAAATTTGTGACAAAACACCACACCAAGTAATAATTCTTCCAATAGACATAAGAGAAGTACAAAGCAAGCACAGATGTACAGATGATAAGCAATGTATACAGATGATAAGCAATGTATAGACATGTATGACATGTATAGACATGATAAGCAATGATCATTTTCCCACAACTCATGAGAAGATTAACTCCCCCTGAGTAAACAAAATTTTCCCTTGACTAATAGCTAGCACAACAAAATTTGTAACATTCACCAAACTTCTCCCCCTTTTTGACACAAAATGACAAAGGAAGAAAAGCAGTTAATGTGCATAACCAAGTTGGAGTTAAAGCAAAAAAAATAGTCCATAACCAACAAAAAGGTTTAAGATGCAAGCTAATATCAGTAAATATTACAGACCAAAAAAATTCAATGTAACCGTAAGAGGGTGCAGGATTAGATGGATCAATTTTGTGTAATCCCTTAGCAATTCGCCTCATATATTTACGCATATAAGAAAATTGTGTGTCTTGAGTAACACGAATTTGAGCCACCTGCTCTTGAAGAGAATTCAACCTTTCATCAAAATCAGAAGGCTGAAAATCAGGATCATCAGCCGAGTCCGACTCAAGTTCGTCAAATAAGTCATCCATATTCACGTCCTCAGGAAGATCACTAGCTTCAAGATGATTACACCTTCACCACCACATCGCTACCAACATCCACTTGGCCTCTAGCCAAATCTAAAGTCATCTTATTAAGATTGGAGTTATTAAAAGGAAGATGGTGGATGGGTTTTTCTCTAGTAGGCATGGCTATGAGCATATGATTTGCTAACCTAGTCAGTAAATAACCAAAGGGTATATCACTATGTCCAGGATGGTGACGTGACAGAATAATGGAATGACAGATTAAAGAAGGGAGGCATATATTAACACCAGAGACAACAGAATGCAAAACACGAACCATAAAAGAAGTGAGTTCGGTTTTGTTACCAGAACGTGGATAAAGATTCGAAATGAATATCTTATGAAGTACTCTGTGTCTGGGTAACAAATACCTTGAGGGAAGTACATGACCTTTATGAGTCCAATGAACATCCATATTACATAAATCTCTAGTAAGCATTCGTCGTTCAGATTCTGAGAGACTATCATGTAAAATATTAATTGGAATGCTTTCATCATTAATAGGTATTTCCATAATATCTGCAATCAAATGTCGATCTACAACAAACAAACCTTCTTGAGTATCAACTTTAAATGTTAAATTCTCAAGAGAAAAATCGCAGATACATGCAAACATGGATTGGGCAATGGACCGGTATGCACTCCACCCCAATGTAGGATGTTATCCCATCCCACGATTCCAACAAAGAAGGAATACCAAAAGAAGCAATGTGATTGATATTAACATGACGTTCAACAATTACATTACGCATACGCAAATCTCGAGCATCAGGAGAATCATTTTCGGAGAACGAAGATGACGTTGAACAATAGAAGTTGATCTAGAAGAAGATGGACCTCGAGTAGTTTTCTTTTTACCTCTAGGATCCATTTTCAAAGAAAGATTTCAAGGAAACAACAAGATGCAAGATAGAAGGAATGTGATTTAGATAGAACAGATTTTTTAAGAGAAAACCCCAAATCCTGCAATCAATGATCAAATAGATTCCACAAACATGAGTTTTGAAGTACTAAAAGTAAGAATCTACAAGAAAAATGTAAAAGAATCACTAACCTTGAAGAGCAATGAAGATGGGTTGGGGCAGCCGTAGCTAGGACGGTTGGAAAGAAATGAAGAAATGAAGAAGAAGACTAAAATCCCCAATTTTAAGTGAAATCCCGTGCTTTACGACAGTCGTGGTACGTGTTTCGACTGTTGTGGGTACGACCGGTCGTCGTATTCTCACGACAGGTCGAGTATGACAAAAAATTTGCAATTTTTTTTTAAAAATAATTTCAAGCAAATAAAATATAAAACTTATGCTACACAAAATCATGCAAACTCAATTTAAATTGCACATACCGAGATCAAATTTTAATTTATTAAACCGGCTTTTGTCGAGCGGTTTAGTGAAAATGTCCAAGAAGTTGAATCTCGGTTGGAATGTAATCTAAATTTATTAATTTTTCTTCCACTAATTCACGAATGTAATGAAATCTAATGTCAATATGCTTAGTACGTGAATGCTGAACTGGATTTTTAGAGATATTTATTGCAGACCGAATTATCACAAAATAAAATCATAGAATCTTGAGTAATTCCATAATCGCTTAACATTCGTTTCATCCAAACAAGTTGAGTACATGCATTTCCAAAGAAGAATGTATTCAAATTTCTCAGCTTGATAGCGATATAGAACTTTGCTTCTTGCTAAACCAAGAAACAAGACAATTTCAATGTAGAAACAACCACCACTGGTTGATTTCCTATCATCAATGTTTCCACCAAACAAGATCTCAAGGCATCTACTAATTGAACATTAGTCTCATGTGGATACCAGAGACCCAATTTAGTAGAACTTGCGACATAACGCATGATCCGCTTAACAAGAAGCTTAAGTGAGATTCTTTAGGATTTGATTGATAATGAGCACAAATACCAACACTCAAAGCAATATCGTGTCTACTAGCGCTTAGATAAAGTAAACTACCAATTAAACTACGATACAATTTAGGATCCACATCATTACCCGTAGAGTCTTTTGAGAGTCTTACGCTTGTACTCATTGGAGTATCAAAATTTTTACCTTTCTCAAATCCAAATTTTTTAATTAAACTCGAGCATATTTGGTTTGTGAAATAAATATTCCATCGAAGTTGTTGTTTTACTTGCAATCCTAGGAAATAGTTTAATTCTCCAACCATGCTCATTTCAATTTAGACTTCATCAAATCTGCAAACTCAACAATCATGTTAGTACAGGTTGATCCATAAATAATATCGTCAACATATATTTGAACCATTAGAATATCATCGTTATATTTCTTAACAAAGAGTGTCTTATCAACACATCCCATCTGAAAGTTATGACTCAGTAAAAACTTAGTCAATTTTTCGTACCATGCTGCTGGGAGCTTGTTTCACACCATAGAGAGCTTTCTTAAGACGATACACATGATCAAGAAATTTAGGATCTTCAAACCCTGTAGGTTGTTCAACATATACCTCTTCATGTAAATCACCATTCAGAAAGGCACTCTTTACATCCATTTGATAAATTTTAATTTTCTTAAAACATGCTATGGAGATAAAAAGTCTGATCGATTCAAGACGAGCTACAGGGGCAAATGTTTCATTATAGTCAATACCTTCGATTTGTGTATATCCCTGTACAACTAGTCTTGCTTTATTTCAAATAATATTTCCAAGCTCATCGATTTGTTTTTGAAAATCCATTTTGTTCCAATAATATGTTTATCTTTAGGTCTAGGAACTAGTTGCCGACATCATTTCGACAAACCGATTAAGTTCTTCTTGCATCGCAAGAATCCAATTTTCATCGGAAAGTGCTTTTTTACGTTACCCGGTTCAATCTGGGATGTAAAGCATACGTAGTTACATATGTCCTCTAATTGTCTACGAGTGCGCACACCAATGAGAGGGTTTCCAAGTATTTGAGAGGTTGGATGATCTTTAACAAATCCTTAATTCAGATTAGTTTCACTTGATGAAGTTTCTTGTTTTTCAAGTATAAGAACTTCATCATTATCTAAACTAGGGACAAAATTCAAAAGATCGTCAATCACAACATTTATTGACTCTTGAATCACACCGGTCCTGTTGTTCAGAACACGATAAGCACGACTGTTTAAAAGAATAACCTAAAAAGATCCCTTCATCACTTTTAGTGTCGAATTTTCCCAAATTTTCACGGTCACGCAAAATATAGCACTTGCTGCCAAAAATTCGAAAATATTTGACAGAAGGCTTTTTCTCAAACCACATTTCATAAGCCGTTTTATTATTAGATTTACAAATATAAACACGGTTAATAATGTAACAGGCTGTATTCACGGCTTCAGCCCAGAGATTCCTAGGTAGCTTCATGCTATTTAACATAACACTCCCCATTTCTTGAAGCACTCTATTCTTCCTCTCGACGATTCCATTTTGTTGAGGAGTTTTAGGTGCAGAGAATTCATGCGATATTCCCTGATCGCTACAAAATTTCTCAAAACCGCTATTTTCAAATTCAGATCCATGATCACTACGGATCTTGCTGACTTGAGAACATTTTTCAGTTTGAATCCGTTTTATAATCTTTTTCACTTCATCAAGGGTTTCTGATTTATCTTTCAAGAATGAAACCCAAGTGTATCTTGTATAATCATCTACAATAACTAAGATGTACTTTTTGCCACCTCGACTTTCCGTTCTTGTTGGTCCTATAAGATCCATATGGAGAAGCTCGAGTGGTCTTGTGGTGATATTGGAGTTCACCTTTTTGTGAGAGCTCCTAGTTTGTTTACCATACTGGCATTCACCACAGATCTTGTCTACTTTTTGCATTTTAGGTAGACCTTTTATTAGTTCACTTTTGCTCAATCTGATAAATTTCGGTAGTGTACATGTCCAAGGCGTTTATGCCATAAATCTGTCTCATCGGTATGGACCATGTAGCACGTTTGATTAGATGAGCTACCATTGCTTACTATATAGCAGTTTTCAGAAGTTCTGCGACCGCTAATATTACATAACCCTTTTCATTTGTAATTTCACAACCTTGATTAGAAAATTTAACATTATGGTTGTTATCGCATATTTGAGATATGCTCAACAAGTTGTGTTTTAAACCCTCAACATATAACACATTTTTAAATAAGGGAAGGTTATAGAGTTGGACCGTACCTTTGCCAATTATCTTGCGATTGCTACCATCACCAAATGTGATCTGACCCATCACCATATCTTTAAGATCGGTGAATAGAGCTTTGTCGCTTTGTCATATGTCCGGAGCATCCACTGCCTAGGTACCATTTTGAATGGCTTGTAGCTTTGAAAGCAAGTGTGAGCAACCAAACAAGTAACCTTGGGAACCCATTTCAAGATCTTGTTTTGGGTTTAGGAGAATAATTGGTCTTCTTTTGTTTATAGTTATAAGAGTGACCTCATCGAGTTAGATTTTAACACTCCTTAAGTAAATCAATAATTTTTTCAAATAGCGGGTTTCAATCTGATTTTTGAAATTTATATAGTCGCTTTTGTGTTTTTGAAAGGTTTTTGTATTTTTAGAAACAAATTGATTAGTACCTTTTCCTTTTGAGTTAGAAGTCTCTCCTTTCACAAAAATGGAAGGAGCATTCTTCCGTTTAGGAGATGTGTTTTTATCAAAGCCCAACCCGGATCGATCACCACATTTTCTTGATCCTGGACAATAATTTTTCTAATTTTGGATCACCTTGGGCATATCTCCATGTGTCCTTCAAACTCGTAAGAGAGGATAGTTCATTTTTAAGTTTCTCATTTTGATTTTAAATTTTCAATTAGAGAGGTTTTGTATTCTAAATCACACTTTGATTTTTCAAAACAATCAAATTTGAGATTTTTCTAAAACAAGGGTTTCAAAACATTCTTTTAGTTTAAAGAACTTTTCTTTTTGAAGTTTAAGTTCGACAAAGAATTTTACAACTTTCCTTATATAAGGCATTGTAAGCATCTTGAAGATCTTCATCATTTTCATGATCACTATCCAAATTTTCTTCACTTGTTGAATCATCGTGATCTCAAAAGGTAAACTTGGCTAGAGTCATAAGGGCCTTAAGTTCACTGCCCGACTCGGTTTCTCAATTTTCTGATTCAAGAGGCTTCAGAATCGACGATTCATCCCAAGTAGCCAACATACCCTTCCTTTTGGATCTGTCCTTTTAGGACATTTGTTTGCTAAATGCCCATATTCTTGACAGCTTGTAACATTGACTATCTTTCAATGATTTCCAAGTTTTAGACTTAGGTTTAGAACGTTTTCATTTGCCTTTTGAAAGTCGACTCTTTTCTTACTTTTGAAAATCTTATAAAACTTTTTCGCCAAAAGGCCATATCATCTTCAGACTTTTCAATCAATTTTCTTGAGTAATACTTTTAGATGATTTCAAAGCAATAGACTTACCTTTAGGAGCTTTAAAACTTAATTCATAGGTTTGCAAAGAACCAACTAATTCTTCTACCTTCATATTGTCCGTATCACGAAGTTCCTGGATTGCGGTTACCTTTGAATTGAACCGCTCAGAAGAGAGCGTAGTATTTTTGCACACACTTTACTTTCTCGAGATCTTTTCACCAAGACCCCACATAGAGTTTACAATGTCATTCAATCTAGTGTAAAAGTCCATAAACATTTCATTTTCCTCCATATGAATTTCTTCAAATTTAGTTGTGAGGAGTTGGACTTTAGATTTCTTGACAATTGTAGTACCTTCGTGTGTCATTTCTAAAATATCCCAGGCTTGCTTTTTGCATAAAGATCACAGATATGATTCTTTTGAACTCATCCTATGATAGTGCGCATAGTGATTGCATTTAGTGCTTTAGCATTAGCACTACTCTCATTTTTCTCAAGTGTGGTCCATTGGAAAAATGGTGTAATTTTTATAGATTTTGAACCATCAACACCAGCTTACTTCCATGGTAGGAGGATTCCATTCACCATCACTGGCTAGCCACACACTTTCATCCATTGATCTGAGGAAGATTCTCATTCTGGCTTTCCAATAGGCATAGTTGGAGCCATCAAAAGGTGGAGGCCTAGTAACTGAAAGGCTATCAAAATTTGACATCTTTTTAAATAGCTTAGATCGTTAGCTCAGAAATAAATCCAAATAAAAAGTAACAAGAAATGAGCTATTAGGCTCGATACAACTTGAAAAGGCCAAGCTATATGTCCTAGAGGGGGGGGGGGGTGAATAGGACTATGCCAAATTTAAAAATAAATCAGCGGAACAAAAGTAAATCAATACTCTTACAATAATGAATCAATTCACAATGCTAAATATAAATCACCTTGATAAATAATTATTGAGAGATTGATACAAATTCGATTCTAAGGACAACCTTACACCATAATAAACAAGGGCTTATGGTAGGACAACCTTATTTCTAGAACCTCTTTTGAATCAAGAACTCAATGTTAATATAAGTAAATGAAATAGCAAGGAATTGAAAATAAATGCGTATAAAGATCTAAATTATTACAACAATCCCCACACTTGCTTGAAAATGTAAATAGTTACAACATTCACATCCACTTGTACATTCCACACAATCGAATGATAAAAGATATGAAAATTAATCAAGCATTCAATCCACAAGACAAAGAGTTATAGTGGTTCGCTTTGTGTGTACACCAACTGCTTTTTTACAACAACCACACAATGCTACTCCACTCCTAATATCCTCACACAGGGGGATATTAGCGTTCACTATCAAATAGGTTTTCTCAGGTTCACCAAAAACCTTTACAATTGTGTCTTTTTCACTTGGGCTTACACAATTCAAAAACCCCTTTTTCTCGAAGTTTTGGTTTTCCTCGGACAACCAATACAATGAGATTTTTCTGCTCAATCTCAAACAAAACCAATACAATGAGATTTTTCCGCTTAACCTCAAACAAAACCAATAACAAATGAATTTTACTGAAATTGTAAAATACCTGGATTTCTCCTTTAGCGCCCGAGAACCAATCGGAGTAGATGATTGAATATCAAAGTTCAATTTCCAATACTCACATTCATAGGGTTCTAAATTCTAATAGATTTTAGATTTTGACTTGTTGGGCGTAGCTATATTTGATTTTGATTCCAAGAAGAAGGAATAATATAATTCCTCTTTTCAAATAAGATTGGAATAGAGAAACAAAATCAAATTAAATAAGCTAGCAAAAAGGAATATTAAATAAGCACAATTTAGCTTAAAATAAACACAGACTTATCTCAGAGTGATTACTTGAAAATTCTTGAATGGAATGGAGTTCTGGATGTAAAAACTCTGAATTTCGTGTTCAATTTATAGAAGAAAAAATCGTTCCTACGACTGGTCTTAGAAACCTAGGACTGGTCGTAGCTCTAACAGATTTTTGAAAATTTGAGCGCGATCTTTGAAAACCGTTCTACGACTGGTCGTGTGTACCCTACGACTGGTCGTGGGACACCTACGACTGTCGTGGGACACTTACGACTGGGTCGTAGGACCATGAAATAGGTTGCCGAATTTCGATCGTAGCTCCACGACCGATCGTGGACGAGTCGAAGCGAACCTACGACCGGTCGAAGGACCTCCAGATCGGTCGTGGGCGTTCCAAAAATCCGAAAAATCTTCAACAAATTAGGGGTCGTGGAATTTCTTGGACTAGTCGAACCAATGCTAGGACCGGTCGAACAAGAGCTAGGACTGGTCTTGGAACAGACTAAGCTTATGTAGAATAAACATTTGATTTATGTATCCAAAATGACCTACTTAAAGGGTCAACCTAAGGTCATTCAAAACGAAATATGACGTATGGACATTGAACTTCAACCATTCAACGAATGTAGATTGTTTGAACCAATATCGAGCTTGAAATCTTGAACAATATCAAGCTTGAAGTCTTGAACAATATCAGGCTTGAACCTTGAGATCTTCATCAACATAAATCAACTTTGAGATCTTCAACATCTTGAGCTTCATCTTGTAGCTTTTTAAACTTTAACATCTTGTGCTTCAACTTGTAGCATCTTGAAGTATAAAATCATCATACCAGCACAAGACACAGATAGATGTTTTGACACATCAAAATTTGACAACCAAAGGAGTATGAGACCATAACCCTTACAATCTCCCCCTTTGTCAAATTTGTGACAAAACACCACACCAAGTAATAATTCTTCCAATAGACATAAGAGAAGTACAAAGCAAGCACAGATGTACAGATGATAAGTAATGTATACAGATGATAAGCAATGTATAGACATGTATGACATGTATAGACATGATAAGCAATGATCATTTTCCCACAACTCATGAGAAGATTAACTCCCCCTGAGTAAACAAAATTTTCCCTTGAGTAATAGCTAGCACAACAAAATTTGTAACATTCACCAAACTTCTCCCCCTTCTTGACACAAAATGACAAAGGAAGAAAAGCAGTTAATGTGCATAACCAAGTTGGAGTTAAAGCAAAAAAAATAGTCCATAACCAACAAAAAGGTTTAAGATGCAAGCTAATATCAGTAAATATTACAGACCAAAAAAAAATTCAGTCAGAACCAGAAGAGGGTGCAGGATTAGATGGATCAATTTTGTGTAATCCCTTAGCAATTCGCCTCATATATTTACGCATATAAGAAAATTGTGTGTCTTGAGTAACACGAATTTGAGCCACCTGCTCTTGAAGAGAATTCAACCTTTCATCAAAATCGAAGGTGAAAATCGGATCATCACCAGTCCGACTCAAGTTCGTCAAATAAGTCATCCATATTCACGTCCTCGGGAAGATCACTAGCTTCAGCATTACACCTTCACCACCACTTTGCTACCAAAGATCCACTTGGCCTCTAGCCAAATCTAAAGTCATCTTATTAAGATTGGAGTTATTAAAAGGAAGATGGTGGATGGGTTTTTCTCTAGTAGGCATGGCTATGAGCATATGATTTGCTAACCTAGTCAATAAATAACCAAAGGGTATATCACTATGTCCGTGGATGGTGACGTGACAGAATAATGGAATGACATATTAAAGAAGGGAGGCATATATTAACACCAGAGACAACGAGAATGCAAAACACGAACCATAAAAGAAGTGAGTTCGGTTTTGTTACTTTAACGTGGATAAAGATTCGAAATGAATATCTTATGAAGTACTGCGTATGCGGGTAACAAATACCTTGAGGGAAGTACATGACCTTTATGAGTCCAATGAACATCCATATTACATAAATCTCTAGTAAGCATTCGTCGTTCAGATTCTGAGAGACTATCATGTAAAATATTAATTGGAATGCTTTCATCATTAATAGGTATTTCCATAATATCTGCAATCAAATGTCGATCTACAACAAACAAACTTTCTTGAGTATCAACTTTAAATGTTAAATTCTCAAGAGAAAAATCGCAGATACATGCAAACATGGATTGGGCAATGGACTGGTATGCAGCTCCACCCCAATGTAGGATGTTATCCCATCCCACAGATTCCAACAAAGAAGGAATACCAAAAGAAGCAATGTGATTGATATTAACATGACGTTCAACAATTACATTACGCATACGCAAATCTCGAGCATCAGTAGAATCATTTTCAGGAGAACGAAGATGACGTTGAACAATAGAAGTTGATCTAGAAGAAGATGGACCTCGAGTAGTTTTCTTTTTACCTCTAGGATCCATTTTCAAAGAAAGATTTCAAGGAAACAACAAGATGCAAGATAGAAGGAATGTGATTTAGATAGAACAGATTTTTTAAGAGAAAAACCCCAAATCCTGCAATCAATGATCAAATAGATTCCACAAACATGAGTTTTGAAGTACTAAAAGTAAGAATCTACAAGAAAAATGTAAAAGAATCACTAACCTTGAAGAGCAATGAAGATGGGTTGGGGCAGCCGTAGCTAGGACGGTTGGAAAGAAATGAAGAAATGAAGAAGAAGACTAAAATCCCCAATTTTAAGTGAAATCCCGTGCTTTACGACAGGTCGTGTACGTGTTCGACCGGTCGTGGTACGACCGGTCGTGTATTCTCACGACAGGTCGAGTATGACAAAAAATTTGCAATTTTTTTTAAAAAATAATTTCAAGCAAATAAAATATAAAACTTATGCTACACAAAATCATGCAAACTCAATTTAAATTGCACATACCGAGATCAAATTTTAATTTATTAAACCGGCTTTTGTCGAGCGGTTTAGTGAAAATGTCAGCAAGTTGAATCTCGGTTGGAATGTAATCTAAATTTATTAATTTTTCTTCCACTAATTCACGAATGTAATGAAATCTAATGTCAATATGCTTAGTACGTGAATGCTGAACTGGATTTTTAGAGATATTTATTGCACTGGAATTATCACAAAATAAAATCATAGAATCTTGAGTAATTCCATAATCGCTTAACATTCGTTTCATCCAAACAAGTTGAGTACATGCATTTCAGCAAAGAAGAATGTATTCAAATTTCAAAGTGATTGATAGCGATATAGAACTTTGCTTCTTGCTAAACCAAGAAACAAGACAATTTCCAATGTAGAAACAACCACCACTTGGTTGATTTCCTATCATCAATGTTTCCACCCGAGTCAAGATCTGCGTACCTGACTAATTGAACATTAGTCTCATGTGGATACCAGAGACCCAATTTAGTAGAACTTGCGACATAACGCATGATCCGCTTAACAGCAGTTAAGTGAGATTCTTTAGGATTTGATTGATAATGAGCACAAATACCAACACTCAAAGCAATATCAGGTCTACTAGCAGTTAGATAAAGTAAACTACCAATTAAACTACGATACAATTTAGGATCCACATCATTACCTGTAGAGTCTTTTGAGAGTCTTACAGTTGTACTCATTGGAGTATCAAAATTTTTACCTTTCTCAAATCCAAATTTTTTAATTAAACTCTGAGCATATTTGGTTTGTGAAATAAATATTCCATCAGGTTGTTGTTTTACTTGCAATCCTAGGAAATAGTTTAATTCTCCAACCATGCTCATTTCAATTTAGACTTCATCAAATCTGCAAACTCAACAGTCATGTTAGTACAGGTTGATCCATAAATAATATCGTCAACATATATTTGAACCATTAGAATATCATCGTTATATTTCTTAACAAAGAGTGTCTTATCAACACATCCCATCTGAAAGTTATGACTCAGTAAAAACTTAGTCAATTTTTCGTACCATGCTCTGGGAGCTTGTTTCAGACCATAGAGAGCTTTCTTAAGACGATACACATGATCAGTAAATTTAGGATCTTCAAACCCTGTAGGTTGTTCAACATATACCTCTTCATGTAAATCACCATTCAGAAAGGCACTCTTTACATCCATTTGATAAATTTTAATTTTCTTAAAACATGCTATGGAGATAAAAAGTCTGATCGATTCAAGACGAGCTACAGGGGCAAATGTTTCATTATAGTCAATACCTTCGATTTGTGTATATCCCTGTACAACTAGTCTTGCTTTATTTCAAATAATATTTCCAAGCTCATCGATTTGTTTTTGAAAATCCATTTTGTTCCAATAATATGTTTATCTTTAGGTCTAGGAACTAGTTGCCAGACATCATTTCTGACAAACTGATTAAGTTCTTCTTGCATCGCAAGAATCCAATTTTCATCGAAAGTGCTTCTTTTACGTTACCGGTTCAATCTGGGATGTAAAGCATACGTAGTTACATATGTCCTCTAATTGTCTACGAGTGCGCACACCAAGTGAGAGGGTTTCCAAGTATTTGAGAGGTTGGATGATCTTTAGGTGTCCTTAATTCAGATTAGTTTCACTTGATGAAGTTTCTTGTTTTTCAAGTATAAGAACTTCATCATTATCTAAACTAGGGACAGTGTGTCTTCAAAAGATCGTCAATCACAACATTTATTGACTCTTGAATCACACCGGTCCCGTTGTTCAGAACACGATAAGCACGATTTGTTTAAAGAATAACCTAAAAAGATCCCTTCATCACTTTTAGTGTCGAATTTTCCCAAATTTTCACGGTCACACAAAATATAGCACTTCTTCCGCAAAAATTCGAAAATATTTGACAGAAGGCTTTTTTCCAAATCACATTTCATAAGCTGTTTTATTATTAGATTTACAAATATAAACACGGTTAATAATGTAACAGGCTGTATTCACCGCTTCAGCCGAGATTCTAGGTAGCTTCATGCTATTTAACATAACACTTCCCATTTCTTGAAGCACTCTATTCTTCCTCTCGACGATTCCATTTTGTTGAGGAGTTTTAGGTGCAGAGAATTCATGCGATATTCCCGATCGCTACAAAATTTCTCAAAACCGCTATTTTCAAATTCAGATCCATGATCACTACGGATCTTCTTGACTTGAGAACATTTTTCGGTTTGAATCCGTTTTATAATCTTTTTCACTTCATCAAGGGTTTCTGATTTATCTTTCAAGAATGAAACCCAAGTGTATCTTGCATAATCATCTACAATAACTAAGATGTACTTTTTGCCACCTCGACTTTCCGTTCTTGTTGGTCCTATAAGATCCATATGGAGAAGCTCGAGTGGTCTTGTGGTGATATTGGAGTTCACCTTTTTGTGAGAGCTCCTAGTTTGTTTACCATACTGGCATTCACCACAGATCTTGTCTACTTTTTGCATTTTAGGTAGACCTTTTATTAGTTCACTTTTGCTCAATCTGTATAAATTTCGGTAGTGTACATGTCCAAGGCGTTTATGCCATAAATCTGTCTCATCAAGGTATGGACCATGTAGCACGTTTGATTAGATGAGCTACCATTGCTTACTATATAGCGGTTTTGAAGTTCTGCGACACCATTAATATTACAGAACCCTTTTCATTTGTAATTTCACAACCTTGATTAGAAAATTTAACATTATGGTTGTTATCGCATATTTGAGATATGCTCAACAAGTTGTGTTTTAAACCCTCAACATATAACACATTTTTAAATAAGGGAAGGTTATAGAGTTGGACCGTACCTTTGCCAATTATCTTGCAGTTGCTACCATCACCAAATGTGACTGACCCATCACCATATCTTTAAGATCGGTGAATAGAGCTTTGTCGCCTGTCATATGTCTGGAGCATCCACTGTCTAGGTACCATTTTGAATGGCTTGTAGCTTTGAAAGCAGTGTGAGCAACCAAACAAGTAACCTTGGGAACCCATTTCAGTACTGTTTTGGGTTTAGGAGAATAATTGGTCTTCTTTTGTTTATAGTTATAAGAGTGACCTACTGAGTTAGATTTTAACAGCTCCTTAAGTAAATCAATAATTTTTTCAAATTTAGCGGGTTTCGAATCGATTTTTGAAATTTATATAGCTGCTTTTGTGTTTTTGAAAGGTTTTTGTATTTTTAGAAACAGCTTGATTAGTACCTTTTCCTTTTGAGTTAGAAGTCTCTCCTTTCACAAAAATGGAAGGAGCATTCTTCTGTTTAGGAGATGTGTTTTTATCAAAGCCCAACCCGGATCGATCACCACATTTTCTTGATCCGGACAATAATTTTTCTAATTTTGGATCACCTTGGGCATATCTCCATGTGTCCTTCAAACTCAGAAGAGAGGATAGTTCATTTTTAAGTTTCTCATTTTCAGATTTTAAATTTTCAATTAGAGAGGTTTTGTATTCTAAATCACACTTTGATTTTTCAAAACAATCTGAAATTTGAGATTTTTCTAAAACAAGGGTTTCAAAACATTCTTTTAGTTTAAAGAACTTTTCTTTTTGAAGTTTAAGTTCGACAGCAATTTTACAACTTTCCTTATATAAGGCATTGTAAGCATCTTGAAGATCTTCATCATTTTCATGATCACTATCCAAATTTTCTTCACTTGTTGAATCATCGTGATCTGAAAAGGTAAACTTGGCTAGAGTCATAAGGGCCTTAAGTTCATCGCCTGACTCGGTTTCAATTTTCGATTCGAAGAGGCTTCAGAATCGACGATTCATCCCAAGTAGCCAACATACCCTTCCTTTTGGACTGTCCTTTTAGGACATTTGTTTGCTAAATGCCCATATTCTTGACAGTTGTAACATTGACTATCTTTCAATGATTTCCAAGTTTTAGACTTAGGTTTAGAACGTTTCTTTTCATTTGCCTTTTGAAAGTCGACTCTTTTCTTACTTTTGAAAATCTTATAAAACTTTTTCGCCAAAGGGCCATATCATCTTCGACTTTTCTCAATCAATTTTCTTGAGTAATACTTTTAGATGATTTCAAAGCAATAGACTTACCTTTAGGAGCTTTAAAACTTAATTCATAGGTTTGCAAAAAGAACCAACTAATTCTTCTACCTTCATATTGTCCGTATCACGAAGTTCCCGGATTGCGGTTACCTTTGAATTGAACCGTTCGGAAGAGAGCGTAGTATTTTTGCACACACTTTACTTTCTCGAGATCTTTTCGCCAAGACCCCACATAGAGTTTACAATGTCATTCAATCTAGTGTAAAAGTCCATAAACATTTCATTTTCCTCCATATGAATTTCTTCAAATTTAGTTGTGAGGAGTTGGACTTTAGATTTCTTGACAATTGTAGTACCTTCGTGTGTCATTTCTAAAATATCCCAGTGCTTGCTTTGCAGTATCACAGATATGATTCTTTTGAACTCATCCGGTGATAGTGCTAAGTGATTGCATTTAGTGCTTTAGCATTAGCACTACTCTCATTTTTCTGAAGTGTGGTCCATTGGAAAAATGGTGTAATTTTTATAGATTTTGAACCATCAACACCAGTTACTTCCATGGTAGGAGGATTCCATTCCATCCTTTGTGGCTAGCCACACACTTTCATCCATTGATCTGAGGAAGATTCTCATTCTGGCTTTCCAATAGGCATAGTTGGAGCCATCAAAAGGTGGAGGCCTAGTAACTGAAAGGCTATCAAAATTTGACATCTTTTTAAATAGCTTAGATCGTTAGCTCAGGAAATAAATCCAAATAAAAAGTAACAAGAAATGAGCTATTAGGCTCTGATACCACTTGAAAAGGCCAAGCTATATGTCCTAGAGGGGGGGGGTGAATAGGACTATGCCAAATTTAAAAATAAATCAGCGGAACAAAAGTAAATCAATACTCTTACAATAATGAATCAATTCACAATGCTAAATATAAATCACCTTGATAAATAATTATTGAGAGATTGATACAAATTCAGTTCTAAGGACAACCTTACACCATAATAAACAAGGGCTTATGGTAGGACAACCTTATTTCTAGAACCTCTTTTGAATCAAGAACTCAATGTTAATATAAGTAAATGAAATAGCAAGGAATTGAAAATAAATGCGTATAAAGATCTAAATTATTACAACAATCCCCACACTTGCTTGAAATCGTAAATAGTTACAACATTCACATCCACTTGTACATTCCACACAATCGAATGATAAAAGATATGAAAATTAATCAAGCATTCAATCCACAAGACAAAGAGTTATAGTGGTTCGCTGTGTGTACACCAACTGCTTTACAACATGCACACAGAATGCTACTCCACTCTAATATCCTCACACAGGGGGATATTAGCGTTCACTATCAAATAGGTTTTCTCAGGGTTCACCAAAAACCTTTACAATTGTGTCTTTTTCACTTGGGCTTACACAATTCAAAACCCCTTTTTCTGAGTTTTCTGGTTTTCCTCAGACAACCAATACAATGAGATTTTTCTGGCTCAATCTCAAACAAAACCAATACAATGAGATTTTTCTGGCTTAACCTCAAACAAAACCAATAACAAATGAATTTTACAGAATTGTAAAATACCTGGATTTCTCCTTTAGCAGCCCGATAGAACCAATCGGAGTAGATGATTGAATATCAAAGTTCAATTTCCAATACTCACATTCATAGGGTTCTAAATTCTAATAGATTTTAGATTTTGACTTGTTGGGCGTAGCTATATTTGATTTTGATTCCAAGAAGAAGGAATAATATAATTCCTCTTTTCAAATAAGATTGGAATAGAGAAACAAAATCAAATTAAATAAGCTAGCAAAAAGGAATATTAAATAAGCACAATTTAGCTTAAAATAAACACAGACTTATCTCGGAGTGATTACTTGAAAATTCTTGAATGGAATGGAGTTCGGATGTAAAAACTCGAATTTCGTGTTCAATTTATAGAAGAAAAATCGTTCCTACGACCGGGTCTTAGAAACCTAGGGCTGGTCGTAGCTCTAATGCAATTTTTGAAAATTTGAGCGCGATCTTTGAAAACCGTTTCTACGACCGGTCGTGTGTACCCTACGACTGGTCGTGGGACACCTACGACTGGTCGTGGGACACTTACGACTGGTCGTAGGACCATGAAATAGGTTCTGGAATTTCAGTCGTAGCTCCACGACTGATCGTGGACGAGTCGAAGCGAACCTACGACCGGTCGAAGGACCTCCAGGACTGGTCGTGGGCGTTCCAAAAAATCCGAAAAATCTTCAACAAATTAGGACTGGTCGTGGAATTTCTTGGACTAGTCGAACCAATGCTAGGATTGGTCGAACAAGAGCTAGGATCTGGTCTTGGAACAGACTAAGCTTATGTAGAATAAACATTTGATTTATGTATCCAAAATGACCTACTTAAAGGGTCAACCTAAGGTCATTCAAACCTGAAATATGACGTATGGACATTGAACTTCAACCATTCAACGAATGTAGATTGTTTGAACCAATATCAGGCTTGAAATCTTGAACAATATCAGGCTTGAAGTCTTGAACAATATCAGGCTTGAACCTTGAGATCTTCATCAACATAAATCAACTTTGAGATCTTCAACATCTTGAGCTTCATCTTGTAGCTTTTTAAACTTTAACATCTTGTGCTTCAACTTGTAGCATCTTGAAGTATAAAATCATCATACCAGCACAAGACACAGATAGATGTTTTGACATATCAAAATTTGACAACCAAAGGAGTATGAGACCATAACCCTTACAATGACTATCACCTCAAGGGCCTTAAGTCACATGATTATCACATTCTAATGCAGCAGTTACTACCTGTATTATTGATGCATTCATTCAAGAAAGAAAAGTCATTGTGCGCCGCCATTATACAATTGTCAAGATTATTTAACGTCATATGTTTTAAAGAAATTCATCGTATGGAGCTTCAAGAAATGAAAAATAAAATAGTGGAAACATTATGTGTTTTCGAAAAGTATTTTCCACCATCGTTTTTCGTTTCTATGACACACCTGGTTGTGCACTTAGCGGAGGAGGCACAAGTTTGCGGACCTATCAGATATCGATGGATGTATCCTTTTGAGAGGTAACTTTAACTGTTTTAATTTATTAACTTTTTCAAAATAGCTTATATTTTTTCATCAATACCTGATTTTAATATTTAACAGGATGATGAGAACATACAAGAAGTATGTGATGAATCAAGCTTACCCAAAGGGCTGTATTGCGGAACACTACATTATAGAGGAATCTATGATGTATTATATGGAATACTGTCCTAATAATACAATAGGAGGTCATAAGCAAGGACTAAAAATATTCAATGATGATGAAAATACTGGTGATTCCCAGAATGATAAGAAAGGAAAAGTTTATGATCTTACTACAGTGCAATACCAACAAGCACGCAGATGGGTTTTGCAACATCACATTGAAAATCATTAATGGGATGAGTAAGTTAATGAAGTATATTATTCTTTTTTATATTTTTAAATGGCTTATGGTAATAAACATTGTTATATATATAATTAATAAACACTGTTATATATATATGTTTGTAGGAAGTATCAAACATACATCCAGGGCCAAACACGTACGGGACAAAATCGAAAGGGTAATGTCAGAAGGAAAACAATGGAATACATTCCTTGGTTAAGACATCAACTACATAATCAAGAAATGACTCAATTTAAGAAAATTGCCGATGGTCCTGACTTCAAATGCATATCATATAATACTTACTCAGTAAATGGATATGTTTTTAGCACTGCGAATTCTAAAATGAACAGAACAACACAAAACAGTGGAGTCTCAATGAAAGCACTAACTAGCTTCAGGGCAAGTGCCAAGGATAGGAATCCTATAGAAGAAGAAGTCACTTATTATGGCATCATTAGACAAATTCTCGAATTGAACTACTTTGACTTCAGAGTAGTACTCTTCTATTGTGATTGGGTGCATATTGAAGATAAAGTGAATGGATGTTTCATAGATCCCGAAACAAATTTGATATTTGTCAATTTAGGAAGGTTTAGACGGAACTTAAAGGAAGACAATGAGCCGTTTATTCTTGCATCTCAGGCAGCTCAGGTCTTCTACTGTAAGGATCCAACTAGAGATGACTGGCATGTTGTACTGGATGCTCCTATGATATTGACAAAAGATGCATATGCATTTGAAGATCCACTTGAGTTTGAGGCCAGAAGGAATGTAGGTTCTTCAGCACTTTCATTAATTAATGATTTAAATGATGAAGATGAAGATGTATAGGAAAAATCATGGGTAGAGAGTGAGCCGAGTACCTCACGTCATAGGAAACGGAAAAGAAACTAATAAGATTCAAATCAGTTTGAAAGTGAGTTGAATTCTATTTAGTAATGATTGTTACAATCTTTTAGCTATCAAAATTTAATAGAATGCCAATTACATAATAACGAGATATTGTTTTGTTTTATAAAATTGCAGGAATTATGTTGGATTTTGGTGGTTCAACAGCTTCAGCCCAAGGAAGCAATACAAGGAAGAGACTTGAATTAAATGAATATAAACAACTAGTCGGAGAAACATCGGCGCCTTTCAACACATTTTTAGGGCAACTTGGTAGGACACACTGTCCAATTTCATTTGCTGATTGGCGCAAAGTGCCTGGTGCAATTAAAGATAATATCTGGTCTATGGTTTTGGTGAGCATGTTTGTTCTTGATTTTATTTTTAATTCTTACTCAATAAGATTGTTTGATTATAAATTTAATGAAATAGGCCATGTACGACATCGATGATGATTTAAAAGAATATGCATTTTTGAAAGTAAGCAAAGCTTGGAAGGTATGGAAATACAATCTGCGAAAGGAATATGATAAAGTTGATAATGATGTAGAAAGAAGAAGAAATTGTCCCATTGGTGTAAAGCAAGAGGATTAAGACATTTTCATTAATTTACAATCCACATAATTATTAATTAATCTTCGTAAGAAGGGGAAGACTTCCAGAGCACTGGTGAAATGCCGTCACACGTCTGGAAGACGAGGTGCTGCTAGGACATTAGAGAAAAAGGTAATTTGTACTACATTTTTTGACAATTTAATTGATAAATATAAATTCTTGTTAACTAATTTACTTATATAATTACAGCGAAAGGAAAATCCAAATACTATCATCACCAGGACCGACTTGTTTGTTGCCACTCATAGCAGACCTGATGGGTCTTACCCAACACAAACACATCTTGAAACGGCGGTGAGAATAATTTTTCAGTTTTTAATCATTTTTTTATTTAAGTACAATAAAGGATTTATTGTAACAATTATCTTCTATTAGGAAAGAATATTATCGATAGCTAGAAGTGATCCTTCCAGTAAGTACAAGGATTTAGACCACGACCTAGTTTCACAGGTTTTCTATCAATTCTACTCACTTTACATACATTGTCATTGGTTTTTTTTTTAATAATAATATACACACATCACCAAACTTAAAAATAATTATTTAGGTTTGTGGTTGTGACAGCAGAGGCCGGGTTAGGGGCATGGGTTTGGGTATTTCTAAGACTACTATGAAGGTTGTCACCCCCTACATTATAGAAGCTCGGTTAGAGAGGAATGCACGTATATCCATTGAGGCTAAATTTGAAGATCAATGACTCAATTTACTGAACTTAGGTAAGAATTTGCTGAACTTAGGCAACAAATTACTCAAAGCCGACTACTTCACCTCTCTCCTAATACAGCTGTATCTCAGGTATTACATTTGTCGTGATCAAATGATATAATTATTATTTTTAAAGATAAAAGTAGCATTTTTATTTACATGAAACCATTATTTTAGGTCCATCGTCGATCTGGTGAGCCGAGTATTCGAGAAGACTCTGCAACAACTCCATCGATGGAACAAATTTGCCAATTGAGAGATTTCCATGGTCGGATTGTTGCTAGTGGGCGAATGGTGTCAGATAATACTGGCATCCCTCCAGAATGCATCAGAGTTGTAATAAATGATATCAACGTTCGCACAGTAGAGTTGTTTAATGATGACAGGACATTTGAAGATATTCAATTGGGTGAAATGGTTGTTTGGCCCAAATTCCTGATGAGAATTTGAATATTTAATAGTTTTGATTAACTTTTTGAACTTTAGGACATTTTGTATGACGAAAACTTGATTATTCAATGAAATGCTTTTTTGATCAAGTTGCCTTTTTTATTTATTTAATCTTTAGCATCCTTTTTATTAATTATGGCTGTTGTCATTTGTTTTTTATTAACCAAGTCACTAAAGGATTTCAATTTCAAATGTAACAGAAGTATTGACAGAATGTTGTCACTTGTTGCAGTATGAGATGTAACAAGAATATACATTGATTGTGCACCAATTTATTTTTTTAAATGCACCAACCAGAAACGATTTGAGACGACGTTCAATGATACTTTGTTAAATATGAGATTTATGACCTTTAGTAACTTGTTTAATTAAAAAGAATTACGTAGTGGCTTGATCCCAATCTGACTTTTTGGGTACGTAGGCAGCCGTTCGTAATGTACTAGAATATCGGTGCAGCCACAAATCTTTTTTCTGCTTTGAATTGTAACAGACTATATCGGTTGCATTTTTCTCTATCATACAGGTTGTGGCTATCAAAGATATAATATCACCTCCTTATAGGGAAACATTTAATGATGTGTACAGGTAAATTTATTTTTTCTTATTCCTTATATTGTTTCCCAGTTATATTTGTGTTGGTTTCAGAGTACAGGTAATATGTAGGTTAGCAGTAATTCTCATTTCCATCCATGGTTTGGTTTTATTTTCAATTCTCCTAGGCAATATGCAAGTAACTAATTCCTCAACCATCTCATGGCCAACATCAATTTGAGTCAGCATAAACCTTTGGATCCTCTTTTTGAAAGGTATATTCACTCTAATCCAACTCCCAAGCCTGCAAATAAATTCAGCCCACAAATGTATTTCTTGCAATAATTCAAAATCTGAATGATATTTGTTACATTGCTGACACTAACATTGTTTTCTAATATGTGCCACCAAAAAATTGGATATTAGCTGCCTTGTGGTTCTATTTGTCATTGAATTATTTTTACTTCATGTTTTATATTTACTTGATAGTTTTTGGCAATGATTATTGTATTTTTCAAAACGGAGGTAGTAATTCCTTACTTTGAAGTGTTAGGATTACCTTCACTCCCGCCATCCAGCAGTATAGCATGGCAACAGGGCTTAAGGCATTATATTGATTTAGCTGAGTTAAATTCAATTGTTTCTTGTATTTCAGGAAGCTATCAATTTAATGTTTAAATTTTGATAAAACACATGTATGTATAAAACAAATTATTTGTTCCAAACAGGACATTTATGATAAAACAAATTATTTGTTCCAAACAGGACATTTATCAAAGGAGCACTATCAGGTGATATTTAAGATTTTCATTATAAATAGATTAAGAGCCAATGATAATTATAAGTAGACTTGTAGCAAAAAATAAAGAATTTGATTTTTTTCAAACATGGAAAGACTAATCAGTCCTACTTCTTGTAACTTCAGCCACTACTTCAAATGGAGGGACTACACAAAGATTTGGTTAGGGAGACTACTGATGGTGAACTAGCAGTTGCAACAAATATGAGAGCTACAAAGGTGAAAAGAAACATAAGGCGTTCGGTAAGATAAGATAGATTGACCGTACTTGTTTCAATTTTCTTGGATGGATGATGAATGTAATTAGGAATGTAAATGAAAATAAAAAACTTATAATATATATATATATATACATATATATATATGTTATCAATGGAGGATATCTTGTTTAGGGGGACATGAAATTCTTGTAGCTTATGGTATGGTGCCCCAATATTGGTTGTATGTTACTAGTATGTAGTAGATAATACTAGGTTCAATAGTAGATAATACTAGAGAATCCCTAAACCTAAACCTACACCTAATCCTAATCTACTCCATAACCTAAACCTAAACTTGAAAACCCAAACCTAAATCCGTACACAAACTCGAACCCGAACCTGATTTTCTAAACCTAAACCTTAAGCTATTCTCAATTTCCTAAACCTTAACCTATAACTTAACCTAAACCTAAACCTAAACCTATAGCTTGTAACCGTAACCTAAATCTAAACCTAAACCTATAACCATAACCTAAACCAAATCCTATGACTAAAAACCTAAATGTATTCTCAAATCTCTAAACCTAAACCTACACCTAATCTTAATCTCAACTCCCTAACCTAACCTAAACCTAAACCCAATCCCGAACACGAACCCGAACCCAATTTCCTAAACCTAAACCTTAACCTATTCTCAATTTCCTAAACCTTAACCTATAACCTAAACTAAACCTAAACCTAAACCTATAACCTACACTTATAACCTAAACCTAAACCTAAACCTATAACTTAAACCTAAACCTACACTTATAACCTAAACCTATGACCTAAAACCTAAATGTATTCACAAATACCTAAACCTAAACCTACACCTAATCCTAATATCAACTCCCTAACCTAAACCTAAACCTAAACTTGAAAACCCAAACCTAAACCCGATCCCGAACTCGAACCCGATTTCCTAAACCTAAACCTTAACCTATTCTCACCCCTAAACCTATAACTTATAACCTTATTCTAAACCTTAACCTAAATCTAAACCTAAACCTATAACCTTAACCCAAACCAAATCCTATGACCTAAAACCTAAATGTATTCTCAAATCTCTAAACCTAAACCTACAACTAATCCTAATCTCAACTCCTAACCTAAACCTAAACCTAAACCTAAACCCGATCCCACAGAACCCGAACCCGATTTCCTAAACCATAACAAATAACCTAACCTAAACCTAAACCTAAACCTACAACCTACACTCATAACCTAAACCTAAACCTATAATCTAAACCTAAGTCTAAAACCTAAACCTATGACCTAAAACCTAAATGTATTCTCAAATCCCTAAACCTAAACCTACACCTAATCCTAATCTTAACTACCTAACCGAAACCTAACCTAAACTGAAAACCCAAACCTAAACCCGATCCCGAACCCGATTTCCTAAACATATACCTTACCCTAAACCCAAAACCCTAAACCTTAACCTATAACCTAACCTAAACCTAAAACTAAACCTAAATCTAAAGCCTACACTTATAACCTAAACCTATAACCTAAACCTAAGCCTAAGCCAAAACCCAAAACCTATGACCTAAAACTAAATGTATTCTCAAATCCCTAAACCTAAACCTACACCTAATAATAATCTCAACTCCCTAATCTAAACCTAAACCTAAACTTGAAAACCCAAAATAAAACCCGATCCCGAACCCGAACCTGATTTCCTAAACCTAAACCTTAACCTATTCTCAATTACCTAAACCTATAGCTTATAACCTTAACCTAAACCTAATCCTAAACCTAAACCTATAACCTATAACTTATAAGCTAAACCTAAACCTAAAACCTAAATGTATTCCTAAATCCCTAAACCTAAACCTACACCTAATCCTAATCTCAATTCCCTAACCTAAACCTAAACTTAAACTTGAAAACCTAAACTTAAACCCGATCCCGAACTCAACCCAATTTCCTAAACCTAAACCTTAACCTATTCTCAATTTCTAGACCTTAACCTATAACCTAACTTAAACCTAAACCTAAACCTAAACCGATAACCTAAACCTAAGCCTAAAACCTAAACCTATGACCTAAAACCTAAATGTATCCTCAAATCCCTAAACCTAAACCTACACCTAATCCTAATCTCAACTCCCTAACCTAAACATAAACCTAAACTTGAAAACCCAAACCTAAACTCGATCCAGAACCCGAACTCGATTTCCTAAACCTAAACCTTAACCTATTCTCAATTCCCTAAACCTATAGCTTATAACCTTAATCTAAACTTTAACCTAAATCTAAACCTAAACCTATAACCTTAACCTAAACCAAATCCTATAACCTAAAACCTAAATGTATTCTCAAATCTCTAAACCTAAACCTACACCTAATCCTAATCTCAACTCCCTAACCTAAACCTAAACCTAAACCCGATCCCGAACTCAACCCAATTTCCTAAACCTAAACCTTAACCTATTCTCAATTTCCTAAACCTTAACCTATAACCTAACCTAAACCTAAACCTAAACCTATAACCTACACTTATAACCTAAACCTAAACCTATAACTTAAACCTAAGTCTAAAACCTAAACCTATGACTTAAAACCTAAATGTATTCTCAAATCCTAAACCTAAACCTACACCTAATCCTAATCTCAACTCCCTAACATAAACCTAAACCTAAACATGAAAACCCAAACCTAAACCCTATCCCGAACCCGATTTCTAAACCTATACCTTACCTAAACCTAAACCCTAAACCATAACCTATAACCTAACCTAAACCTAAACCTAAACCTATAACCTACACTTATAACCTAAACCTATAACCTAAACCTAAGCTAAGCCAAAACCTAAACCAATGATCTAAAACCTAAATGTATTCTCAAATCCTAAACCTAAACCTACACCCTAATAATAATCTCAACTCCCTAACCTAAACCAAAACCTAAACTTGAAAACCCAAACTAAAACCCGATCCTGAACCCAAACCCGATTTCCTAAACCTAAACCATAACCTATTCTCAATTCCCTAAACCTATAGCTTTAACCTTAACCTAAACCTAAACCTATAACCTATAACTTATAACCTAAACCTAAACCTAAAACCTAAATGTATTCCTAAATCCCTAAACCTAAACCTACACCGAATCCTAATCTCAATTCCCTAACCTAAACCTAAACTTAAACTTGAAAACCTTAACGTAAACCCGATCCCGAACCCGAACCCAATTTCCTAAACCTAAACCTTAACCTATTCTCAATTTCCTAAACCTTAACCTATAACCTAACCTAAACCAAAACCTAAACCTATACCTATAACCTAAACCTATGCCTAAAACCAAAACCTATGACCTAAAACCTAAATGTATTCTCAAATACCTAAACCTAAACCTATACCTAATCCTAATCTCAACTCCCTAACCTAAACCTAAACCTAAACTTGAAAACCGAAACCTAAACCTGATCCCGAACCCGAACCCGATTTCCTAAACCTAAACCTTAACCTATTCTCAATTCCCTATACCTATAGCATATAACCTTAATCTAAACCCTAACCTAAATCTAAACCTAAACCTTAACCTAAACCTATAACCTTAACCTAAACCAAATCTTATGACTTAAAACCTAAATGTATTCTCAAATCTCTAAACCTAAACATACACCTAATCCTAATCTCAACTCCTTAACATAAACCTAAACCTAAACCCGATCCCGAACCCGAACCCGATTTCCTAAACCTAAACCTTAACCTATTCTCAATTTCCAAAACCTTAACCTATAACCTAACATAAACCTAAAGCTAAACCTATAACCTACACTTATAACCTAAACCTAAGCCTATAACCTAAACCTAAGCCTAAAACCTAAACCTATGACCTAAAACCTAAATGTATTCTCAAATCACTAAACCTAAACCTACACCTAATCCCAATCTCAACTCCTAACCTAAACCTAAACTTAAACTTGAAAACCCATACCTAAACCCGATCCCGACCGAACCCGATTTCCTAAACCTATACCTTACCCTAAACCCTAAACCCTAAACCATAACCTATAACCTAACCTAAACCTAAACCTAAACCTATAACCTACACTAATAACCTAAACCAATAACTTAAACCTAAGCCTAAGCCTAAAGCCTAAACCTAAGACCTAAAATCTAAATGTATTCTCAAATCCGTAAACCTAAACCTACACCTAATAATAATCTCAACTCCCTAACCTAAACCTAGACCTAAACTTAAAAACCCAAAACAAAACCCGATCCTGAACCCGAACCCGATTTCCTAAACCTAAACCATAACCCATTCTCAATTCCCTAAACCTATATCTTATAACCTTAACCTAAACCTAAACCTAAACCTAAACTTAAACCTATAACCTATAACTTATAACCTAAACCTAAACCTAAAACCTAAATGTATTCCTAAATCCCTAAACCAAAACCTACACCTAATCCTAATCTCAATTCCCTAACCTAAACCTAAACTTAAAATTGAAAACTTAAACCTAAACCCGATCCTGAACCCGAACCCAATTTCCTAAACCTAAACCTTAACATATTCTCAATTTCCTAAACCTTAACCAATAACCTAACCTAAAGCTAAACCTAAACCTAAACCTAAACCTAAATCTAAACCTAAGCCTAAAACCTAATCCTATGACCTAATACCTAAATTTACTCTCAAATCCCTAAACCTAAACCTACACCTAATCCTAATCTCAACTCAGTAACCTAAACCTAAACCTAAACTTCTAAACCCAAACCTAAACGTGATCTCGAACCCGAACCCGATTTCCTAAACCTATACCTTAACCTATTCTCAATTCCCTAAACCTGTAGCTTATAACCTAAACATAAACCCTAACCTAAACCTAAACCTATAATCGTAACCTAAACCAAAACCTATGACCTAAAACCTAAATGTATTCTCAAATCCCTAAACCTAAACCTACACCTAATCCTAATCTCAACTCCCTAACGTAAACCTAAACCTAAACTTGTAAACCCATACCTAAACACGATCCCGAACCCGAACCCAATTTCCTAAAACTAAACCTTAACCTACTCTCAATTTCCTAAACCTAAACCTAAACATAAGCCTAAAACCTAAACCTATGACCTAAAACCTAAATGTATTCTCAAATCCCTAAACCTAAACCTACACCTAATCCTAATCTCAACTCCCTAACCTAAACCTAAACCTAAACTTGAAAACCCAAACCTATAACAGATCCCGAACCAGAACCCGATTTCCTAAACCTAAACCTTAACCTATTCCCAATTCCCTAAACCTATAGCATATAACCTAAACCGTAACCGTGTGACCTAAATCTAAACCTAAACCTTAACCTAAACCTATAACCTTAACCTAAACCAAATCCTATGACATAAAACCTAAATATATTCTCAAATCTCTAAACCTAAACCTACACCTAATCCTAATCTCAACTCCCTAACCTAAACCTAAACATAAACCCGATCCCGAACCCGAACCTGATTTACTAAACCCGTACCTTAACTTATTCTCAATTCCCTAAACCTATAGCTTATAACCTAAACCTTAACCTAAACCTAAACCCAAACCGTAACCTTAACCTAAACCTATAACCTTAACCTACACCTAATCCTAATCTCAACTCCCTAACGTAAACCTAAACCAAAACTTGAAAACCTATACCTAAACACGATCCAGAACCCGAACCCAATTTCTAAAACTAAACCTTAACCTACTCTCAATTTCCTAAACCTAAACCTAAACATAAGCCTAAAACCTAAACCTATGACCTAAAACCTAAATGTATTCTCAAATTCCTAAACCTAAACCTACACCTAATCCTAATCTCAACTCCCTAACCTAAACTTTAAACCTAAACTTGAAAACCCAAACCTATAACGGATCCCAGAACCGGGCAGATTTCCTAAACCTAAACCTTAACCTATTCTCAATTCCTAAACCTATAGCATATAACCTAAACCGTGCAGTGACCTAAATCTAAACCTAAACCTTAACCTAAACCTATAACCTTAACCTAAACCAAATCCTATGACATAAAACCTAAATATATTCTCAAATCTCTAAACCTAAACCTACACCTAATCCTAATCTCAACTCCCTAACCTAAACCTAAACATAAACCCGATCCCAGAACCCAAACTGATTTACTAAACCCAGTACCTTAACTTATTCTCAATTCCCTAAACCTATAGCTTATAACCTAAACCTTAACCTAAACCTAAACCCAAACCAGTAACCTTAACCTAAACCTATAACCTTAACCTACACCTAATCCTAATCTCAACTCCCTAACCTAAACCTAAACCTAAACTTGAAAACCCAAACCTAAACGCGATCCCGAACCCGAACCCAATTTCCTAAACCTATACCTTAACCTATTCTCAATTCCCTAAACCTATAGCTTATAACCTAAACCTAAACCTAAACCTATAACCTTAACCTAAACCAAAACCAATGACCTAAAACCTAGACGTATTCTCAAATCTCTAAACTAAAACCTACACCTAATCCAAGTCTCAACTCCCTAACGTAAACCTAAACCTAAACATGAAAACCCAAACCTAAACCTGATCCCGAACCCGAACACGAACCCGATTTCCTAAACCTAAACCTTAACCAATTCTCAATTCCCTAGACCTATAGATTAGAACCTAAACCTAAACTCTTAACCATAACCTAAACCTAAACCTGAACCTATAACCTATAACCTAAATATATTCTCAAATCCCTAAACCTACACCTACACCTAATCCTAATCTCAACTCCCTAACCTAAACCTAAACCTAAACTTGAAAACCTAAACCTAAACCCGATCCCGAACCCGAACCCAATTTCTAAACCTAAACCTTAACATATTCTCAATTTCCTAAACCTTAACCTATAACCTAACCTAAACCTAAACCTAAACCTATAACCCAAACCTAAGCCTAAAACCTAATCCTATGACCTAATACCTTAATGTACTATCAAATCCCTAAACCTAAACCAACACCTAATCCTAATCTCAACTCCCTAACCTAAACCTAAACCAAAACTTGAAAACCTAAACCTAAACGTGATCTCGAACCCGAACCCGATTTCCTAAACCTATACCTTAACATATTCTCAATTCCTTAAACCTATAGCTTATAACCTAAACCTAAACCTTAACTGAAACGTAAACCTAAAACCTTAACCTAAACCAAAACCTACGACCTAAAACCTAAATGTATTCTCAAATCCCTAAACCTAAACCTACACCTAATCCTAATCTCAAATCCCTAAACTTGAAAACTGATACCTAAACCCGATCCCGAACCCGATCCCGATTTCCTAAACCTAAACCATAACCTATTCTCAATTTCCTAAACCTTAACCTATAATCTAACCTAAACCTAAACCTAAACCTAAGCCTAAAAAACCTAAACCTATGACCTAAAACCTAAATGTATTCTCAAATCCCTAAACCTAAACCTACACCTAATCCTAATCTCCACTCCCTAACCTAAAGCTAAACCAAAACTTGAAAATCCAAACCTAAACTCGATCTCGAACCCGAACCCGATTTCCTAAACCTAAACCTTCACCTATTCTCAATTCCCTAAACCTATAGCTTATAACCTAAACCTAAACAAGAACTAAATCTAAACCTAAACCTTCACCTAAACCTATAACCTTAACCTAAACCAAATCCTATGACATAAAACCTAAATGTATTGTCAAATCTCTAAACCAAAACCTACACCTAATCCTAATCTCAACTCCTAACCTAAACCTACAAACATAAACCCGATCCAAACCCGAACCCGATTTGCTAAACCTGTACCTTAACTTATTCTCAATTCCCTAAACCTATAGCTTATAACCTAAACCATAACCTAAACCTAAACCTAAACCTAAACCTTAACCCAAATATATAACCTTAATCTAAACCAAATCCTATGACCTAATACCTAAATAGATTCTCAAATCCCTAAACCTAAACCTACACCTAATCCTAATCTCAACTCCCTAACCTAAACCTAAACCTAAACTTGAAAACCCAAACCTAAACGCGATCCCGAACCTGATTTCCTAAACCTATACCTTAACCTGTTCTCAATTCCCTAAACCTATAGCTTATAACCTAAACCTAAACCTTAACCTAAACCGAAACCTATAACCTTAACCTAAACCAAAACCTATGACCTAAAACCTTAACGTATTCTCAAATCTCTAAACCTAAACCTACACCTAATCCTAATCTCAACTCCCTAACGTAAACCTAAACCTAAACTTGAAAACCCATACCTAAACCCGCTCCAGAACCCGAACCCGATTTCTAAACCTAAACCTTAACCTATTCTCAATTTCTAAACCTTAACCTAAACCTAAACCTAAACTTAAACCTACAACCTAAACATAAGCCTAAAACCTAAACTTACGACCTAAAACCTAAATGTATTCTCAAATCCCTAAACATAAACCTACACCTAATCCTAATCTCAACTCCCTAACGTAAACCTAAACTCAGAACATGAAAACCCAAACCTAAACCCTATCCCGAACCCGATTTCCTAAACCTATACCTTACCCTAAACCCTAAACCCTAAACCATAACCTATAACCTAACCTAAACCTAAACCTAAACCTATAACCTACACTTATAACCTAAACCTATAACCTAAACCTAAGCCTAAGCCAAAAACCTAAACCAATGATCTAAAACCTAAATGTATTCTCAAATCCCTAAACCTAAACCTACACCTAATAATAATCTCAACTCCCTAACCCAAACCTAAACCTAAACTTGAAAACCCAAACCAAAACCCGATCCAACCCAAACCCGATTTCCTAAACCTAAACCTTAACCTATTCTCATTTCCCTAAACCTATAGCTTATAACCTAAACCTAAACCTAAACCTATAACTTATAACCTATAACCTAAACCTAAACCTAAAACTTAAATGTATTCTAAATCCCTAAACCTAAACCTACACCTAATCCTAATCTCAATTCCCTAACCTAAACCTAAACTTAAACTTGAAAACCTTAACGTAAACCCGATCCAGAACCCGAACCCAATTTCCTAAACCTAAACCTTCACCTATTCTCACTTTCTAAACCTTTACCTATAACCTAACCTAAACTAAAACCTAAACCTATACCTATAACCTAAACCTAAGCCTAAAACCAAAACCTATGACCTAAAACCTAAATGTATTCTCAAATACCTAAACCTAAACCTATACCTAATCCTAATCTTAACTCCCTAACCTAAACCTAAACCTAAACTTGAAAACCGAAACCTAAACTTTGATCCAACCCGAACCCGATTTCCTAAACCTAAACCTTAACCTATTCTCAATTCCCTATACCTATAGCATATAACCTTAATCTAAACCCTAACCTAAATCTAAATCTAAACCTTAACCTAAACCTATAACCTTAACCTAAACCAAATCCTATGACTTAAAACCTAAATGTATTCTCAAATCTCTAAACCTAAACATACACACCTAATCCTAATCTCAACTCCTTAACATAAACCTAAACCTAAACCTAAACCGATCCAGAACCCGATTTCTAAACCTAAACCTTAACCTATTCTCAATTTCCAAAACCTTAACCTATAACCTAACGTAAACCTAAAGCTAAACCTATAACCTACACTTATAACCTAAACCTAAACCTATAACCTAAACCTAAAACCTAAACCTATGACCTAAAACCTAAATGTATTCTCAAATCCCTAAACCTAAACCTACACCTAATCCCAATCTCAACTCCCTAACCTAAACCTAAACTAAACTAAACTTGAAAACCTAAACCTAAACTCGATCCCGAACTAACCCGATTTCTAAACTTATACCTTACCTAAACCTAAACCTAAACCAAACCATAACCTATAACCTAACCTAAACTAAACTAAAACTTAAAACTTATAACCTATACTAATAACCTAAACCCGAATAACTTAAACTTAAGCCTTCTAGCCTAAAGCCTAAACCTAAGACCTAAAATCTAAATGTATTCTCAAATCAGTAACCTAAACCTACACCTAATAATAATCTCAACTCCCTAACCTAAACTAACTAGACCTAAACTTAAAAACCCAAAATAAAACCCGATCTGAACCCGAACCCGATTTCCTAAACCTAAACCATAACCCATTCTCAATTCCTAAACCTATATCTTATAACCTTAACCTAAACCTAAACTTAAACCTAAACTTATAACCTATAACTTATAACCTAAACCTAAACCTAAACCGAAATGTATTCTAAATCCCTAAACCAAAACCTACACCTAATCTAATCTCAATTCCCAACCTAAACCTAAACTTAAAATTAAAAACTTAAACCTAAACCCGATCCTGAACCAGAACCCAATTTCCTAAACCTAAACCTTAACATATTCTCAATTTCCTAAACCTTAACCAATAACCTAACCTAAACCTAAACCTAAACCTAAACCTATAATTTAAACCTAAGCCTAAAACCTAATCCTATGACCTAATACCTAAATTTACTCTCAAATCCCTAAACCTAAACCTACACCTAATCCTAATCTTAACTCTGTAACCTAAACCTAAACCTAAACTTCTAAACCCAAACCTAAACGCGATCTCGAACCCAAACCCGATTTCCTAAACCTATACCTTAACCTATTCTCAATTCCCTAAACCTGTAGCTTATAACCTAAACATAAACCCTAACCTAAACCTAAACCTATAATCGTAACCTAAACCTAAACCAAAACCTATGACCTAAAACCTAAATGTATTCCCAAATCCCTAAACCTAAACCTACACCTAATCCTAATCTCAACTCCCTAACGTAAACCTAAACCTAAACTTGAAAACCTATACCTAAACACGATCCCGAACCAACCCAATTTCCTAAAACTAAACCTTAACCTACTCTCGATTTCTAAACCTAAACCTAAACATAAACATAAGCCTAAAAACCTAAACCTATGACCTAAAACCTAAATGTATTCTCAAATTCCTAAACCTAAACCTACACAAATCTAATCTCAACTCCCTAACCTAAACCTAAACCTAAACTTGAAAACCCAAACTATACGATCCAGAACCTAGAACCCGATTTCTAAAAACCTAAACCTTAACCTATTCTCAATTCCTAAACCCATATAAGCTATATAACCTAAACCTTAATGTAATCGTGACCTAAATCTAAACCTAAACCTAAACTAAACCTATAATCTAAACCTAAGCCTAAACCTAATCCTATGACCTAATACCTAAATTTACTCTCGAATCCCTAAACCTAAACCTACACTAATCTAATCTCAACTCAGTAACCTAAACCTAAACCTAAACTTCTAAACCCAAACCTAAACGCGATCTCGAACCCGAACCCGATTTCCTAAACCTATACCTTAACCTATTCTCAATTCCCTAAACTCCTAAGCTTATAACTAAACATAAACCTAACCTAAACCTAAACCTATAATCGTAACCTAAACCAAAACCTATGACCTAAAACTTAAATGTATTCTCAAATCCAGTAAACCTAAACCTACACCAATCCTAATCTCAACTCCTAATGTAAACTAAACCTAAACTTGAAAACCCATACTAAACACGATCCAGAACCCGAACCCAATTTCTAAAAACTAAACCTTAACCTACTCTCAATTTCTAAACCTAAACCTAAACATAAGCTAAAAACCTAAACTATGACCTAAAACCTAAATGTATTCTCAAATTCTAAACCTAAACCTACACCTAATCCTAATCTCTCAACTCCCTAACCTAAACCTAAACCTAAACTTGAAAACCCAAACCATACCGGATCCCAGAACCGAACCCGATTTTTTCTACCTAAACCTTAACCTATTCTCAATTCCCTAAACCTATAGCATATAACCTAAACCGTAACCGTGACCTAAATTTAAACCTAAACCTTAACCTAAACCAATAACCTTAACCTAAACCAAATCTATGACATAAAACCTAAATATATTCTCAAATCTCTAAACCTAAACCTACACCTAATCCTAATCTCAACTCCCCAACCTAAACCTAAACATAAACCCGATCCCAAACCTTGAACACGATTTACTAAACTTTTGTACCTTAACTTATTCTCAATTCCCTAAACCTATAGCTTATAACCTAAACCTTAACCCAAACCAGTAACCTTAACCTAAACTTTAAACCTTAACCTACACCTAATCCTAATCTCAACTCCCTAACCTAAACCTAAACCCTAAACTTGAAAACCCAAACCTAAACGCGATCCCGAACTCGAACCCGATTTCCTAAACCTATACCTTAACCTATTCTCAATTCCCTAAACCCTATAATAACCTTCAAACCTAAACTAAACCCCTTAACCTAACTTAAACCAAAACCAATGACCTAAAACCTAAACGTATTCTCAAATCTCTAAACTAAAACCTACACCTAATCAAGTCTCAACTCCCAACGTAAACCTAAACCTAAACATGAAAACCCAAACCTAAACTTAGATCCAGAACCCGAACCCGAACACGATTTCCTAAACCTAAACCTTAACCAATTCTCAATTCCTAAACTAGACCTATAGATTAGAACCTAAACCTAAACCCTTAACCATAACCTAAACCTAAACTGAACCTATAACCTATAACCTAAATATATTCTCAAATCCACTAAACCTACACCTACACCTAATCTAATCTCAACTCCTAACCTAAACCTAAACTTAAACTTGAAAACCTAAACTTCTAAACCCGATCCCGAACCCGAACCCAATTTCCTAAACCTAAACCTTAACATATTCTCAATTTCTAAACCTTAACCTATAACCTAACCTAAACCTAAACCTAAACCTAAATCTATAACTAAACCAAACCTTAAGCCTAAAACCTAATCCTATGACCTAATACCTTAATGTACTATCAAATCCCTAAACCTAAACCAACACCTAATCCTAATCTTAACTCCCTAACCTAAACCTAAACCAAAACTTGAAAACCTAAACCTAAACGTGATCTCGAACCCGAACCCGATTTCTAAACCTATACCTTAACATATTCTCGATTCCTTAAACCTATAGCTTATAACCTAAACCTAAACCTTAAGCTTTAAACGTAAACCAAAACCTTAACCTAAACCAAACCTACGACCTAAAACCTAAATGTATTCTCAAATCCCTAAACCTAAACCTACACCTAATCTAATCTCAAATCCCTAAACTTGAAAAAACGATACTAACTAAACCCGATCCAGGAGCCCGATCCCGATTTCCTAAACCTAAACCTTAACCTATTCTCAATTTCCTAAACCTTAACCTATAATCTAACCTAAACTAAACCTAAACCTAAGCCTAAAACCTAAACCTATGACCTAAAACCTAAATGTATTCTCAAATCCCTAAACCTAAACCTACACCTAATCTAATCTCCACTCCTAACCTAAAGCTAAACCAAAACTTGAAAACCCAAACCTAAACACGATCCCAACCCGAACCCAATTTCTAAACCTAAACCTTCACCTATTCTCAATTCCCTAAACCTATAACATAACCTAAACCTAAACCCAACCTAAATCTAAACTTAAAACCTTCACCTAAACCTATAACCTTAACCTAAACCAAATCTATGACATAAAACCTAAATGTATTGTCAAATCTCAAACCAAAACCTACCCTAACCTAATCTAATCTCCTAAACTAACCTAAACTAAACACGAACATAAACCCGATCCAGAACCCGAACCCGATTTGCTAAACCTGTACCTTAACTTATTCTCAATTCCCTAAACCTATAGCTTATAACCTAAACCATAACCTAAACCTAAACCTAAACCTAAACCTTAACCCAAATATATAACCTTAATCTAAACCAAATCCTATGACCTAATACCTAAATAGATTCTCAAATCCTAAACCTAAACCTACACCTAATCCTAATCTCAACTCCCTAACCTAAACCTAAACTAAACTTGAAAACCCAAACCTAAACGCGATCCCGAACACGATTTCTAAACCTATACCTTAACTCGTTTCTCAATTCCTAAACTGTAACTTATAACCTAAACCTAAACCTTAACTAAACCTAAACCTAAACCTATAACCTTAACTTGAAAAAACCTATGACCTAAAACCTAAATCTATTCTCAAATCTCTAAACCTAAACCTACACCTAATCCTAATCTCAACTCCACTAACGTAAACTAAACCTAAACTTGAAAACCCATACTAAACCCGCTCCCGAACCCGAACCCGATTTCTAAACCTAAACCTTAACCTACTCTCAATTTCTAAACCTAAACCTAAACATAAACCTAAAACCTAAACCTATGACCTAAAACCTAAATGTATTCTCAAATTCTAAACCTACACCTAATCCTAATCTCAACTCCCTAACCTAAACCTTTAAACTAAACTTGAAAACCCAAACCTATACCTGGATCCCTAACCGTAACCCGATTTCCTAAACCTAAACCTTAACCTATTCTCAATTCCCTAAACCTATAGCATATAACCTAAACCGTAACCGTGACCTAAATTTAAACCTAAACCTTAACCTAAACCAATAACCTTAACCTAAACCAAATCCTATGACATAAAACCTAAATATATTCTCAAATCTCTAAACCTAAACCTACACTAATCTAATCCTAATCTCAACTCCCTAACCTAAACCTAAACATAAACCCGATCCAAACCCGAACCCGATTTCTAAACCTTTGTACCTTAACTTATTCTCAATTCCCTAAACCTATAGCTTATAACCTAAACCTTAACCCAAACCGTAACCTTAACCTAAACCTATAACCTTAACCTACACCTAATCCTAATCTCAACTCCCTAACCTAAACCTAAACCTAAACTTGAAAACCCAAACCTAAACGCGATCCCGAACTCGAACCCGATTTCCTAAACCTATACCTTAACCTATTCTCAATTCCCTAAACCTATAGCTTATAACCTAAACCTAAACCTAAACCTATAACCTTAACCTAAACCAAAACCAATGACCTAAAACCTAAACGTATTCTCAAATCTCTAAACTAAAACCTACACCTAATCCAAGTCTCAACTCCCTAACGTAAACCTAAACCTAAACATGAAAACCCAAACCTAAACCCGATCCCGAACCCGAACCCGAACCTGATTTCCTAAACCTAAACCTTAACCAATTCTCAATTCCCTAGACCTATAGATTAGAACCTAAACCTAAACCCTTAACCATAACCTAAACCTAAACTTAAACCTATAACCTATAACCTAAATATATTCTCAAATCCCTAAACCTACACCTACACCTACACCTAATCCTAATCTCAACTCCCTAACCTAAACCTAAACTTAAACTTGAAAACCTAAACCTAAACCCGATCCTGAACCCGAACCCAATTTCCTAAACCTAAACCTTAACATATTCTCAATTTCCTAAACCTTAACCTATAACCTAACCTAAACCTAAACCTAAACCTAAACCTATAACCCAAACCTAAGCCTAAACCTAATCCTATGACCTAATACCTTAATGTACTATCAAATCCCTAAACCTAAACCAACACCTAATCCTAATCTTAACTCCCTAACCTAAACCTAAACCAAAACTTGAAAACCTAAACCTAAACGTGATCTCGAACCCGAACCCGATTTCCTAAACCTATACCTTAACATATTCTCAATTCCTTAAACCTATAGCTTATAACCTAAACCTAAACCTTAACTGAAACGTAAACCTAAAACCTTAACCTAAACCAAAACCTACGACCTAAAACCTAAATGTATTCTCAAATCCCTAAACCTAAACCTACACCTAATCCTAATCTCAACTCCCTAACCTAAACTTGGCCTTGATACCTAAACCCGATCCCGAACCCGATCCCGATTTCTAAACCTAAACCTTAACCTATTCTCAATTTCTAAACCTTAACCTTAACCTATAATCTAACCTAAACCTAAACCTAAACCTAAGCCTAAAACCTAAACCTATGACCTAAAACCTAAATGTATTCTCAAATCCCTAAACCTAAACCTACACCTAATCCTAATCTCCACTCCCTAACCTAAAGCTAAACCAAAACTTGAAAACCCAAACCTAAACCTGATCCCGAACCCGAACCCAATTTCTAAACCTAAACCTTCACCTATTCTCAATTCCACTAAACCTTATAGCTTATAACCTAAACCTAAACCGTAACCTTTAAATCTAAACTAAACCTTCACCTAAACCTAAACCTTAACTTAAAACCAAATCTATGACATAAAACCTAAATGTATTGTCAAATCTCAAAACCAAAACCTACACCTAATCCTAATCTCAACTCCACAACCTAAACTTAACATAAACCCGATCCCGAACCCAAACCCGATTTCTAAACCTGTACCTTAACTTATTCTCAATTCCCTAAACCTATAGCTTATAACCTAAACCATAACCTAAACCTAAACCTAAACTAAACCTTAACCTTAACCTATAACCTTAACCTCTAAACCAAATCCTATGACCTAATACCTAAATAGATTCTCAAATCCCTAAACCTAAACCTACACCTAATCCTAATCTCAACTCCCTAACCTAAACCTAAACCTAAACTTGAAAACCCAAACCTAAAAACGCGATCCCAGAACACTCGATTTTTCTAAACCTATACCTTAACTTTATTCTCAATTCCCTAAACCTATAACTTATAACCTAAACCTAAACCTTAACTAAACCAAACCTATAACCTTAACCTAAACCAAACCTATGACCTAAAACCTAAATGTATTCTCAAATCTCTAAACCTAAACCTACACCTAATCCTAATCTCAACTCCTAACGTAAACCTAAACCTAAACTTGAAAACCCATACCTAAACCCGCTCCCGAACCCGAACCCGATTTCTAAACCTAAACCTTAACATATTCTCAATTTCCTAAACCTTAACCTAAACCTAAACCTAAACCTAAACCTACAACGTAAACATAAGCCTAAAACTTAAACTTACGACCTAAAACCTAAATGTATTCTCAAATCCCTAAACGTAAACCTACACCTAATCCTAATCTCGACTCCACCTAACCTAATCCTAAACCTATATTTGAAAACCCAAACCTAAAACCCTATCCAAACTTGAACCCGAACTTCCGATTTCCTAAACTTTGAACCTTAACCTATTCTCAAATCCCTAAACCTAAACCTACACCTAATCCTAATCTAAACTCCCTAACCTAAACCTAAACCTAAACTTGAAAACTCAAACCTAAACCTAATCCCGAACCTGAACCCGATTTCCTAAACCTAAACCTTAACCTATTCTCAATTCCCTAAACCGATAGCTTATAACCTTAACCTAAACCTTAACCTAAATTTAAACCTAAACCTTAACCTAAACCAATAACCTTAACCTAAACTAAATCCTATGCCTAAAACCTAAATGTATTCTCAAATCTCTAAACCTAAACCTACACCCTAATCCTAATCCCAACTCTGGCTAACCTAAACCTAAACCTAAACTTGAAAACCCAAACCTAAAACCCTATCTCAAACCCGAACCCGAATTCCTAAACCTAAACCTTAACCTATTCTCAAATCCTTAAACTAAACTTCAAACCTAATCCTAATCTAAACTCCCTAACCTAAACATTAACCTAAACTTGAAAACCCAAACCTAAACCACAGAACCCAAATTCTTAAACCTAAACCTTATCCTATTTTCAAATCCCTAAACCTAAACCTAAACCTACACCTAATGCTAATCTCAACTCCCTAGCCTAAACATAAACCTAAACTTGAAAACCCAAACCTAAACCCGATCCCAAACCCGAACCCGATTTCTAAACCTAAACCTTAACCTATTCTCAATTCCATAAACTATAGCTTATAACCTATACCTAAACCTCAACCTTAACCTAAACCTAAACTTTGAACCATAACCTATAACTTAAATATATTCTCAAATCCTAAACCTACACCTACACCTAATCCTAATCTCGAACTCCCTAGCTAAAACCTAAACCTAAAATTGAAAACCCAAACCTAAACCCGATCCCAACCCGAACCCGATTTCATAACCTAAACCTTAACCTATTCTCAATTCCCTAAACCTATAACTTATAACCGTAAACCTTAACCTAAACCTAAACCTATACCTTAACCTATTCTTAAATTCATAAACCTACACCTACACCTAATCCTAATCTAAACTCCCTTACCTAAACCTAAACCTAAACCTAAACTTGAAAACCCAAACATATACCCGATCCAGAACCCGAACCCGATTTCCTAAACCTAAACCTTAACCTATTCTCAAATCCCTAAACCTTAACATACACCTAATCCTAATCTAAACTCCTAACCTAACCTAAACCTAAACCTAAACATGAAAACCCAAACCTAAACCCAATCCCAAACACAAGCCGAATTCATAAACCTAAACATTAACCTATTTTCAAATCCCTAAACCTAAACCTACACCTAATCCTAATCTCAACTCCCCAACCTAAACCTAAACCTAAACTTGAAAACCCAAACCTAAATCCAATCCCAAACCCGAACAGATTTCCTAAACCTAAACCTTAACCTATTCTCAATTCCCTAAACCTATAGCTTATAATCTAAACCTAAACCCATAAGCTTAACCTTAACCTAAACCTGAACCTATAACCTATAACCTAAATATATTCTCAAATCCCTAAACCTACAGCTACACCTAATCCTAAACTCAACTCGCTAACCTAAAGCTAAACCTAAACTTGAAAACCCAAACCTAAACCCGATCCCGAACTCGAACCCGACTTCCTAAACCTAAACCTTAACCTATTCTCATTTCCCTAAACCTATAGTTTATAACCTAAACCTTAAACTAAACCTAAACCTAAACCTTTACCTATTCTCAAATTCCTAAACCTACACCACACCTAATCCTAATCTCAACTCCCTAACCTAAACTTGAAAACCCGCTTAGAAAAACCCGATCCAGAACCCGAACCCGATTTCCTAAACCTAAACCTTAACTTTCTCAATTCCCTAAACCTAAACCTACACCTAATCCTAATCTAAACACCCTAACCTAAACCTAAACCTAAACTTGAAAACCCAAACCTAAACTGATCCAGAACCCGAACGCGATTTCCTAAACCAAAACCTAAACCTAAACTTGAAAACCCAAACCTAAACCCGATCCAGAACCCGAACCCATTCCCTAAACCTAAACCTTAACCTATTCTCAATTCCCCTAAACCTATAGCTTATAACCTAAACCTAAACCTAAACCTTAACCTAAACCTATAACCTTAACCTAAACCAAACCTATGACCTAAAACCTAAATGTATTCTCAAATCTTTAAACCTAAACCTACACCTAATCTAATCTAAACTCCCTAACCTAATCCTAAACCTATATTTGAAAACCCAAACCTAAAACCCTATCCCGAACCCAAATCCGATTTCTAAACTTTGAACCTTAACTTTTTCTCAAATCCCTAAACCTAAACCTACACCTAATCCTAATCTAAACTCCCCCAACCTAAACCTAAACCTAAACTTGATAACTAAACCTAAACCCGATCACGAACCCGAACCCGATTCCAAAAACCTAAACCTTACCCTATTCTCAATTCTAAACCTATAGCTTATAACCTTAACCTAAACCTAAACCTAAACCTAAACCTAAACTATAACCTATAACTTATAACCTAAACCTAAACCTAAAACCTAAATGTATTCTAAATCCCTAAACCTAAACCTACACCTAATCCTAATCTCATTCCCTAACCTAAACCTAAACTTAAACTTGAAAACCTAAACCTAAACCCGATCCAGAACCCGAACCCATTTCTAAACCTAAACCTTAACCTACTCTCAATTTCGTAAACCTTAACCTATAACCTAATCTAAACCTAAACCTAAACCAAAACCTATAACCTTAACCTAAGCCTAAAGCCTAATCCTATGACCTAATACCTAAATGTACTCTCAATTCCCTAAACCTAAACCTACACCTAATCTTAATCTCAACTCCCTAACCTAAACCTAAACCCAAACTTGAAAACCTAAACCTAAACCCGACCAGAACCCGAACCCAATTTCCTAAACCTAAACCTTAACCTATTCTCAATTTTCTAAACCTTTACCTAAAACCTAACCTAAACCTAAACCTAAACCTAAACCTAAAACCTAAACCTACGCCTAAAACCTAATCCTATGACCTAATATATTAATGTACTCTCAAATCCCTAAACCTAAACCTACACCTAATCCTAATCTCAACTCCCTAACCTAAACCTAAACCTAAACTTGAAAACCCAAACCTAAACGCGATCTCGAACCCGAACCCGATTCCTAAACCTATACCTTAACCTATTCTCAATACCATAAGCACCGTAGCTTATAACCTAAACCTAAACCTTAACCTAATCCCTAAACCTATAACCTTAACCTAAACCAAAACCTATGACCTAAAATCTAAATGTATTCTCAAATCCTAAACCTAAACCTACACCTAATCTAATCTCAACTCCCTAACGTAAACCTAAACCTAAACTTGAAAACCCATACCTAAACCCGATCCAGAACCCGAACCCCGATTTATGAAACCTAAACCTTAACCTATTCTCAATTTCCTAAACCTTAACCTATAACTTAACCTAAACTTAAACCTAAGCCTAAGCATAAAACCTAAACCTATGACCTAAAACCTAAATGTATTCTCTAATCCCTAAACCTGAACCTACACCTAATCCTAATCTCAACTCCTTAACCTAAACCTACACCTAAACTTGAAAACCCAAACCTAAACATGATCCCGAGCCCGAACCGGATTTCCTAAACGTAAACCTTAACCTATTCTCAATTCCCTAAACCTATAGCTTATAACCTAAACCTAAACCATAACATAAATCTAAACCTAAACCTTAACCTAAACCTATAACCTTAACCTAAACCAAATCTTATGACATAAAACCTAAATGTATTCTCAAATCTCTAAACCTAAACCTACACCTAATCCTAATCTCAACTCCCTAACCTAAACCTAAACATAAACAAGATCACGAACCCGAACACGATTTCCTAAACCTATACCTTAACCTATTCTCAATTTCCTAAACCTATAGCTTATAACCTAAACCTAAACCTTAACCTAAACCTAAACCTATAACCTTAACCTAAACCAAAACCTATGACCTAAAACCTAAACGTAATCTCAAATCTCTAAACCTAAACCTACACCTAATCCAAATCTCAACTCCCCAATGTAAACCTAAACCTAAACTTGAAAACCCATACCTAAACCCGATCCTAAACCCGAACCCGATTTCCTAAACCTAAACCTTAACCTATTCTCAATTTCCTAAACCTTAACCTAAACCTAAACCTATAACCTAAACCTAAGCCAAAAACCTAAACCTATGACCTAAAACCTAAATGTATTCTCAAATCCCTAAACGTAAACCTACACCTAATCCTAATCTCAACTCCCTAGCCTAAACCTAAACCTAAATTTGAAAACCCAAACCTAAACTTGATCCCGAACCCGAACCCGATTTCCTAAACCTAAACCTTAACCTATTCTCAATTCCCTAAACCTATAGCTTATAACCTTAACCTAAATCTAAACCTAAACCTTAACACTACCAGAAAAATGGGCAAAGGCTACGGATTTAATCCGTAGCAATAGACCTATAGCTACGGATTAAATCCGTAGCACGACCGTCGTCGTAGGTGCCGAGCCAATAGGTCTAAAATCTATGGCTACGGATTTAATCCGTAGCCATAGATTACAATAGCTATGGACCTAATCCGTAGCAAATATTTCTGTAGCCAAAAGCACCTACAGCTACGGATATTATTGGTAGCTAAAAGTGGTGTTGGATCCGTAGCAATAGGACGAATTTTATAACAGCAACGGTTGTCAGATTACAAGCTACGGTTAATATCCGTAGCTATTGCCTAGATTAAAAAAAATATTACAATCATTCATTCATTCAATTACCACCTGCATAATCATTCATTCATTCAATTACTACCTGCATAATCATTCATTCATTCAATTACCACCTACATAATCATTCATTCAATTACAATCATTCAGTCGATTATCATAATTCATTCAATTACAATCATTCATTCGATAATGAATCAATTACAGTCCTTCATTTAATCAAAAAAAAAAGTGAGGACAGAGTCTCTTGGTAACCAACACATTTTCATTTGCCTCCTGGAAAATCAAATCCTCAAATTCCACTTGGTAGAGAGGGCTGAACACAAACCTAATTCAAAAGAATGACCAGAAGCAAATAATAGTTGGCCACATTAGAAAAGAACAACAGAAAACGCTTCCACCCTCATTCTTCATAAGGCCATGGGCTATAGTTGGGCGCTATTCCTTATTCTTCATCTTACAGATCTCCGTATTTTGCTGCTCAAGGTAGCATACAAAGTGAACATATGATGCTAAACTTAGGCTACTTTCATATACAGCACTGATAACAACCATCTTTTCATGTTGTTGTGCTCATTTTGCAATCACTGCTGTATTTTTAAACCCCCCCTAGTTTAATAACCTGTCAGGACCATCATATATAGTAAAATCAGGTCATGTTCACAATACAATATATTGAAGTCATTAGTAACCTCTTCTAAGTTGTAACTTCATAAAGAATTAAAGATTAGTTTTTACTTACAACAGCAACTATTCCTAGGTGTACAAATGGCATAAGCTTATTGAGAGGATCTCCTTGAATATGGTCAATAGTTTCATCTAATGCCACAGGTAAACCAGTTTCTTCACAGAACTTTATGATATCACCTTCAGAATGCACAGGTTCCTGAAAATTTGAAAGGTAATATATAAAGAAATTAGCAAACACAATCCCAAAGGTCAACTTTAAGAAGGCATCCATGAATCTTGCTAATACGATTTGACAAATCCAACATATCAAATCCAATAGTTCCAACGGTGGGACATAATAAACATGGCATCTTGCAGTGCAATAGGACAGAGACTCATCTATGGTGAACTTGTGGAAATGCAGCATGTCCATCATGTTGACATGTGCAAGAGAACATGTAGTAGACAAGCTGCACCTTCAAAGAAGGAACTTTAATAGGACTGAACTTCTTGTAGCAGACACGATACATTGTTTACTAACTTAATCTACTTCACTCAAAATTTAAGCACTATAGACAACATTTGGAACCAGGCAACAACATAATTATGAGTAAGAAATGACATGCAATAAATCATGCTCATAAGATTTTAACATAATCTACGGAGAGAAGGTCCACATGAAAATGAAAAAAAAAAAAAAGAGGACTTGTCGAGTACTCAACCACTTGATTGACTTTTCCAAGGATTTCAAAGAATAAAGTTTCACCTTTCAAAAAAAAAAAAAAAAGTTTTGCCTTTAACTACTCGTTCATATTATTGAGCACTGATATAAGATATAGCAACAAACCTTACATAATAGGATATCACTGGCAATGACCAAGTCCAAATATGGATCAGTTGTTGGAAAGGGGTCGCCCCATGAATTTGGGAAAAAAAAATTGTCCATTCATTATCATTGCATTAAAAAATAATAATAGTACCACATTTTCTCCTCAATTAATTAGTTGCCTATGAGTTTATGTAACCACTCCAAAAGGCCACTGCATAGAGCAACCTCTGTTTTTAACCACCTTACCAAGGGTAGTTGATTCCAACATCAGATTTTAGCCACCTTACAAGGAATAGTTCATTTTGTTTGACACATGGTGAATTTCAGGTCATGATAGAATTGATTAACTAAAGCATTTGGTGAGAATTTCATTCAAAATGGCCTTAATACGTACGCAAGCATTGGCACTGCGGTGGAACCACATAATGTTCATGGTGGGACCTGATTGATGGATGGCTAGCTAGGGTCTTAAGAAGGTGCTCCTCGGCTAGCAAGTGTCGTGAAAACAAAAATCTCGAGGAATCATAACAAACAATCGGAGGAAAGGAAAAATAAAATAAAATACTACAAGAACCCCAAATAAAAAATATGTTTATCAGTTTTATAGTTACCCACCTAGTTGTCTTCATCATGATACACACTTGCAAGAAAGAAAAAATAAAAACAGGAATTCCAATTTTTCAACAGGAGAAATTTATTAAAGAAACCAAAACCACAAGCTAGCAAGGTCCCAAGGTTTCAAATAAACGATTCCTCCACATCTCTACAATTTGCATTAGCAAATATGTCCATAAACAAATTAAATTGAACCATGATCCTAGTGGTAGTGGTAGTATAACCAGCTAATCTTTGGATATCATCGTCACCTTTTCTAATTGAAGTATCCTTGCCACGTTGAATGCCAATGAGAGACCTTCATGCTCTTTTTCTTTTCTAATTGATGTTTTTCACTTTCTTAGGCAATTTGATTGGAAAAAAGAAAATGCAATCTAAGAAAAAAGCACATATTGGATTAGATAACCAAATATGGATTGCTGTCACAGTTTCCAATGCTCACGGGTCTTAAAATTACCTCACAAAGCCAATCAAAGGCAAAATTCTTTAAAGCGGAAAATGATAGCCTGCTAGTTGTATATTGAGTTCCGTGCAACCCCAAATGCTTAGTAGAGATGAATTTAGATGTAAATAAATTCCCAGTGAGTAGAATGCCCACTTGCCTCAATTACCATTGTTCCTGATCCTTTGAATAAAGAAACTAGCTCACTCTGCCATTGCAAGTTGGTTCAACAGAGGAAGTCCATTCCACCCAATGCAGAATGTGATTGCTGCATTTTCCAAACAACACACCCTTGAATATTTGGGTGGAACTAATTGGCTGGGCTTATTAGGTTGGGTGGGTCTACACGAGATATTGATTTTGCATGGCCCAGGCCACCCTAACTACTTGAGATGTTTCCATGAGCAATGGATCTAATAACAACAAATGCATCCAGGGTAAACAATCATCAGATGCTAAGATTTCTTTTCTTCAAGTATCAAATCAGGAAACAAAAGTTACTCCTCAACTATCATACTTTGAAGGATCACTAATAGTTCTGAATTTTGTAGTACATGCAACTGTAAAAATTATTAAAAACAAATTAAAATAAGTAAAAGAGGAGAACAAACCACAAGCATGAAGCATTAGAAAAGAGCACTCCCACAACAACGTAAGAATGTCAATTAGGATGGCCGAAAGAGAACTACTAATAATAAAAAAAGAAAATACTAATCAGAATTTTCAACAAATTGATTAAACAGAGCTTCTTCGAGAGTGACAAGGTCCTTTGCATACCTTGTAGATCATTATGTAAACTGTGGCCTACTAAAATAGTCTCATGTGACAACAACTTCTTCAAAGATTTCTACAAAATGCAAAGACCAGTCAGTAAAAGAAAATGCAGGAGCCAAAGAATTAACAGGTACAACTTACAATACGTGTATACCTACCAAAGAAGAGGTTACTATAAGTTTGACCCATGCCAGTTTTGAACCTACAGCCTTTGCATTATTAGTACAATGATGATTTTGTTGCAGTTCATGAGTTACAGCAGTTTGGTTGCAAGTTAATTCTTTAGCAAGAAATAAAGATGTATTGAATTACCTGAATAACTGTCTTTGAGCTGACAAATGCCTCGATTTTCTTCCAGTCACGATCAAAGCTGAAAACAATGAGAAGAATTACAATCATGTCATGGTTATATCCTGTCATCTATGCCATAGTTATGACAAATTGGAAAATAATTAAGTGATGCAGTATGCGACAGAGACATGAACCAAAGACCAACCACAAACTTTCCCTTATTAAATTTCCATCTGTATACCTGAATCTTCGTTACTTCACTAATGCTTTCATGGTAAAACAGAGAATACATGCAAACCCAATCAATTGACAGAAAAACAACCAACACCCAAAAATACCTTCACAGGTAGAACCTTGGGAGAACTCCCAACTCCCCATATAAAGAACTCAAATATGGAAGAGCAACCACCCATCAAATGTGATTAAACAAACGGACCTGATATAGGCCATATACCGTTTTTGGCACTAACATTGAAAAGCATGAGAAAAACCTGCAAGAGCTAGTTTGAAAGAGTACTTGAGCCGACATGTGGCTCAAAGAGAATAAACAATAACGATTATCACTAATACATGAGAATAAACAATAACGATCATCACTAATACACACCATCGAACCTTTTTTTCACATAAAAGTAAATCATCTTCAAAATAAACAAATAAAATTACACCCACCCTGTTAGGCATGCTTCTCCCTTATAATTCATAAATCAGTACAAGTTGCACTATCATATTATCCAAGTAGAATTTAAATAAACTATTTGTGAAATGAACTAAGTATAACTAGACAAGCATCTTGTGTGTGAAACTTTCATGAGATCCAACCGTCGATCAGTCCACTGCCTCGTCTTTCAATATTCATGAGACCAATAATGAAGTAACTAAAATATATTTTGCAGCTTTGCTCCAGTGAAATCTACAGTAAAATCTGCAGTTTCTAGTGGAAGGATCTCCTTTTCCTCCTCTGACCGGAAAAAATACAAAGCAGATGGACCATAGGAGGAGGTAGCTTTTATGATAAGGTCCAATAACTAAGGGACCAAAAATGAGAACTGAAGAACCAGCATCATTTGAACTAGGTTCCTCTACTAGAACATGTTATGACCAATCTAGAGAAAAGTCCACATGTTATAAATAAGCAGACGTAAAATGACAAAGAAGTATGGTTCAAATTGTTGATGTAATGCAACCAAAAAAAAAAAAAAAAAAAAAAAAAAACCCAAGATTGCTAGATCCTAGTCATTGATATTTGGCGAGTTTTCTATTGAGTTCGAACTATGTAAATCTCTAAGGCCAACTTATAAATACAAAATGTACATCTCATGGTGTAGATCTAATTAATAAACTTATAAACAATACATCAACATATAAATTTCAAAATACAGCAACTTATAAACAAGTTTAGGTAATTTCAAAAACAATACAGTAACTTGCAATAAACAATACAGCAACTTGCAATAAACAATACAGCAACTTGCAATAAACAATACAACAACTTATAAATTTCAAAATACAGCAACTTATAAACAATACAACAACTTGCAATAAACAATACAACAACTTGTAAACAATACAGCAACTTATAAATTTCAAAATACAGCAACTTGCAATAAACAATATAGCAACTTATAAATTTCAAAATCCAGCAACTTATAAACCATGCATACATACATACAAACATGTGTTTTATCATAAAACCATACAGCAACTTGCAATAAACATACATCAGATTCGATTGGTTGATGTTTATATAAACATTCAATCGCCTTCATTTTGATGTGTTTTAAGAACCTATTATCTGCTTTTCTTCTCACTGCATTCCCTTCCCAATGATTTCCTCAACGAAAAAATAAGTTGTTCTTGTCATCTGCCGCCTTTTTTTTTGCTTTTGGAATTCTAGTATTTTTTAGTTGCCTGTTTTTAGTCCTGTTTCTGCCACTCTAATGCAACCTTGATTAATGAATTACATTTATTTCTCTAATTTGAAATGTATTTGTGCATCAACCACATAAACTAAGTTTAAAGAGAGTGGGAGAGAGAAGAAAATCAACAATTTGGTTTTTCAGAATCTCAGTATTTGCAAAATTTACAGAAAATCAGCAAAATTTATCTCTCTCTCTCTCTCTCTCTCTCTCTCTCTCTCTCTCTCTCTCCCTCCCTCCCTCCCTCCCTTCTTCCATGGAGTTCACCATGGTTTGCACTAGAGTTAATGTCTTAGTTCTCCTTTTGGCCCTCTCCTCACCTTGCATATTCATTCAAAGTCCAATGGGTTTTGGTCCCTTGAACTTCCTCTAAAAATAACCACAGCATCTCTTGACTTTGGGAGGATCCTCTTCAATTCTCCTTCTGTGGTTCTCCAACCCCAATCCTTGAAAGAGATCCTTCAGCTCCTCAGCTTCCTCTCTTCTCCCTCCTTCAGCAAGGTTACTGTTGCATCAAGAGGAGTCACTCCATCCATGGCCAGGCCCAAGCAGTCAATGGCATTGTCATTGAAATGGATTCTCTACCTCCTTCCATAGAAATCCACAGGAAAAGAGATGGAGAGCCTGGTTTTTCTTATGCAGATGTAAGTGGTGGAACCTTTGGGTGGAACTCTTGAAGGAGAGCCTGAAACATGGCCTGGCTCCAAGATCATGGACTGATTATTTCTATCTCAGCATTAGTGGGACCCTTTCTAATGCTGGAATTAGTGGCCAGACATTTAAGTATGGCCCACAAATCAGTAATGTCCTTCAACTAGATGATTGAATGCCCACCACTTAAAACTTCTAGGGTCCACTATAATATTTAATGGTACTGGGTGTTCAATCACCACTGTTTTCATGTGATACGGTCCACCTGAGATTTGGACCTACCTCATTTTTTTATATATAAACAGTTCAAAATCAGTAGCAAAATCACTAAATTATACCAGCCCCACATGATCCATCATTTCCTTCCATATCCCCCACAAATTGTAAATTGTTGCTCTTGATATTTAGGGCCCAAATGTATAAATAAACGGTTCAAAATCAGCACATGCTGGGCTCTATAGTGGGCCATGGGTCTGAATAAGAAAGTTTACGGCTTTATATAAAAAAACACATACAAAAAAAAGGGAAAAAGACAGAGAACATGTGGCCCTCTCGTTAGACTGCTATCTAGCCATTCAAAAAAAAAAAGAAAAACAAAAATACAACCACAACAACTAGCCCAAAACCCCCTAAGAAAAATGCTACTGACTTCAGCCATCGCTTGTCAAGACCAGTTCGCAATAGATCTATGCAGAGCATCCCTAGAACCCTTTTGTCGAGAATGCAACTGCTGTGTTGTTTTGCTTTAGGACTTACATTTTTTCCCCAAAACATTAAAATTTTTAGATTGAGAATTATATGCCCTAGCAAGATGAGCAGAACTGATAGGCAAAAAGACAAGTACGACAACAGTAAAGAGCTTCCTTGTATACAGGTGCAAGATCAATCTTCCCATTATATTTGATTTAGCAAATATACACCAAATAAAAAACAGTGACAGATTCAGATCATCTGATTCAAGCCTTCTTTGGGGATTTGGTTGCTTCAACACAATAACACCCTTTGTAGTGGACCCACCATCAAACTTGGTGATATTGATACATTGGCAATATAAACAACATTCGAATTGGATATTTCTTGTTAATGGTTGTTGCCAAAATCTGTAAGCCCTAAAATCCCCAAATCCTTAAATGAGGGTCCACATTCGAATTGGAAATCCACAAATTTCTAAATCCCCAAATTCATAAATCAACATTAGCTTGAGAGAGAGAGAGAGAGATACCTCGCGTTCATGAATAGGGAGGGCCCTGGACCACCGCTCGACCAAACGAAGATCAGCAGGGAGATAGATGGGGAGTCAAGGATGGGATTGTTTTGGTCGGGAGTCGAGACGGAGAGGGATTGAGAGAGATGGGGAGTCGAGCTGGAGAGAGAGAGAGGTGCAGAGAAGATAGAGAGAAACAAGCGAGCGGGCTCTTTGGAGGGGTGTTGCAATGAAAATAGGGTGCCAAAAGGGGGCGCTAGAACGAAATGTGGGCGCCCACTTGAGATGAAATGCGGCCCCACCTTGATGGTCGATGCTCTGTGGGCCCCACCATGATGTATGTGTTTCATCCATTCCGTTCATCCATTTTTAAAGATCGTTTTATTACTTGATCCTAAAAATGAGAGGGATACAAATCTCATGTGGATCACACCACATGAAAACAATAGTGATTGGATATCAATCATTAAAATCCTCCTATGGTCCACTATACTATTTATTTGACATTCAATCTGTTGATTAGGTCATACAAACCCAGATGAAGAGAAAAAACAAATATCAGCTTCATCTAAAACTTTAATCGAGTTGGGTCCGAACGAGTCGAGTTAGTCGAGTCATCTCGTGCCCAGCTCTACTACTTACTATAATAGCCTTATGTCAAATGTCTTGATTCATCAAATATCAGACATCATATCCTATCAACCACTAACTTAACTCTAATATATGTGACCCAATGTATTTATGCTGGTATGATAAATTTAAAAATATCTCAAAATATTTATTGAATATTATTATCCACTTGCATACATATGCAATGTTTTAAACACAATCCAGAATGCACGTTGGGACCAACCTGACCCGAAATTGACCACCAATGCGGGCCATTGCTTGTACTTCGAAAAAAAAAAAAAAAAACAGTGTAACCACTAGGTTATGCTAATTCTCTATTTTGTGTGGATCTCAAATGAAGCAGAATTACAACCTAAAACTGACCAGAACAGTTTTAAAAGATTACTTATGACCCAAAAAAAAAAAAAAAAGATATCACACCTGCTTTCAAATCACTATTAATTTGTGCAGCATATTACCCATCTGCAGCCTAAAACAGAACTACTTCACATGCCTTAACATGGATGCAGTCCATTTAATCTTTGGATATGATTTATTTGTGTATATATCTAAAGGCTCCAAAACTTTTATATCAAGATGATATTTGTGTATCCATACCATTCATCCATTTTGTCAGCTCACGGAGCACATACAAATTTCAACGTACTGAGTATAAACTCCATGAGGTAGACCATGATTTATGTATTTGATCCACTTCGTCCATCCATTTTATCAAATAAGTTTAGGACTTTATAACCCAAAAATTAAGCATATCCAACACTAAATGGACCACACGACAAAAAACAAGTGTGAATTTACGGTTGAAAAATTCTTGGGGGCCACATAAGTTTTGGATCAAGCTTATTCTTATGTTTTCCATTCATCCATGTCCATACGATCTTATGAACATGTTGGATGACAAATAAACATCATTGGGGGGCCTAGTAAGGTTTCAACGGTGGAAATAATTATTCCCATTGTTTCCTATTGTATGATCTGTTTGGTCTTTTGATATGCTTCAATTTTGGGTTCAACCCCTTAAATTATTTGAAAAAACGCATGAACGACATGGATAGACTACATAAATTCACGGTGGGCACAACATACATTGATCGAAAACTTTCTGGGCCATGTCAAAAGAAAATAGTTTTATCCTTTGATTTTCATATCACTTTTCTATGACCCACCGGAGTTTTAGATCATAGTGAAAATTAGTTCACGGGGTTTAATGGGATGTTTCATCACATGAACCGTTCGGATTAAAATCCCATGACACGTGTGGAAAGGATCGCACGTGCGCACGTGCACAAGTGAGCATGCGTACGAGTAACACCTAATCCACTCCCGTTTCCAAAATAGAAAAGAAAAGGAGACATTGCGATCAAACCCTACCATCTTAGGGAGGGGTAGAGAGGGAGGGCGGTCATTGCAGGCAGAGAGAGAGATTGCAGAGAGGGAGGGCGGCCGTTGCAGATGGAGAGAGAGTGCATTTCTCCATCTTCCCCTCAAATCCCCAAATCTCCAATAACATTGAGGTATCTCTCTCTCTCTCTCTCTCTCTCTCTCTCTCTTTGCTCTCTCTCTCTCTCTCTCTCTCTCTCTCTCTCTCTCTCTCTCTTTGCTCTCTCTCTCTCTCTCAATCTCTCTCAATCTCACCCGAATGTTTATTTGCCATACAACCTCCAAACTTTTCAGGTCAATATTTCAAGTCTAACTCATTAATCAAGTGGCACTTACTTTCTTATGATGTTTGCAGAAAATAATCAAAGACCACAAACTGTGAGAGAAGGGGCATGCATAACATTAAACATATGCTATGGCCAGGTATCAAAGAGGTAACCGATAACTGGTACTCTTTTTTTTTTTCATTTATATCACCAAACGATGTAAATCCTTTCTAAGATCTTGTTTTCTTATGCTCTTTCAAAGTTGCTTCAATGGCAAGGAATATGTTCTAATGCATATGTGATTAATGTCTTGAATCTCCTGATAAATCTATACTATGTCAGTTGATGTGATTGGTCCTGCCATGTACAGGATTCCCTATTGATAAATCTATACATCTGTGATTAACTTTTCTGCCTTTTTTTTTTTCCATTTCTTAACTGAATAAGTAATGAAAATCTCAACTAATGGAGACACAAATAAATCAACATATATTTTTTTCAATTTGCCAATTTTTTCACAAATTTGTTTAATTTCTTAAATTTTCTTTTTCAAAATATCACTTTTGTTATATAACTTTTCAATTTTTCTTGTCAAAATGCAAAATCTAGTTTTCTTTTTTAAAAATATATTTTTTCCAATTTCTCAAAATTTTCACAATTTTGTTTAATTTTTAAAATTTTCTTTTTCAAAATATCATTTTTTTATCGAAATCTTGTTATATAACTTTTTAATTTTTTTTTGTCAAAATACGAAATCTAGTTTTCTTTTTTAAAATATATATTTTTTACAATTTGTCAATTTTTTCACAATTCTATTTAATTTCTTAAATTCTCTTTTTTAAAATATCATTTTTTTAATATCACTTTTGTTATATAACTTTTCAATTTTTCTTGTCAAAATGCAAAATCTAGTTTTCTTTTTTAAATATATTTTTTTTTCAATTTGTCAAATTTTTCACAATTTTTTTTAATTTTTTAAATTTTCTTTATCAAAATATCATTTTTTTATCGAAATCATGTTACCTAACTTTTTAATTTTTTTGTCAAAATACAAAATCTAGTTTTCCTTTTTGAAAAATATATATATTTTTTACAATTTGTCAATTTTTTCACAATTTTGTTTAATTTTTTATATTTTCTTTTTCAAAATATCATTTTTTTATTGAATTTTTTTTTTCAAAGTTATCAACATTATTCAAAGTTCTTAATTTTTTTTTTCAAAATGTAGAATTTTATAAAATCACAATTTTTTTTAAAAAAAAAAAAACATTGTAGAAGTTATCAACTATTTTGTAGTGTAGGAGGTACCTGAGCATTAGAGATGGTCTTCCACGGTCATAGAAGACGGCTAAGGACCGTCTATAATAGAGACGGTCAGTAACAATCTCTAATAGAGATGGTCATTGACAGTCTCTAATAGAGACAGTTATTGACAGTCTCTGATAGAGACAGTCTTTGACAGTCTCTAATAGAGATGGTTTTTGACATGGCAATAAGATAGCTAAGGACCGTCTTTAATAGAGACGGACTTTGACAGTCTCAGATTACAAGTAAAAGACGGCTAATGACCGTCTCTAATACGGACTGCCAGTGACCATCTCAGATGACCGCATATAGGACGGTTGAAGACCGTCTCTAATACGGACGGTCTTTGACCGTCTCAGATGACGTATATAAGACGGTCAGAGACCGTCTTATATTGTTCGTGGACTCAAATCATTTAAAGACAATATTAGGAATGGTCAGGGGCCATCCCTAATTTTAGAGACGGTTTACGGCTGTCTCTAAAGCGTCTTTAAACCAAGCAAATTTAGAGACGGTTCAGAACTGTCTCTAAATCTGTCATTTATTTCCATTTTTCACAGTGTCTATTCCCTAAACCTATAGCTTATAACCTAAACCTTAACCTAAACCTAAACCTTAACCTAAACCTATAACCTTAACCTAAACCAAATCCTATGACCTAATACCTCAATGTATTCTCAAATCCCTAAACCTAAACCTTAACCTAAACCTATAACCTTAACCTAAACCAAATCCTATGACCTAATACCTCAATGTATTCTCAAATCCCTAAACCTAAACCTACACCTAATCCTAATGTCAACTCCTCAACCTAAACCTAAACCTAAACTTGAAAACCCAAACCTAAATGCGATCCAGAACGAACCCGAACCCGATTTCCTAAACCTATACCTTAACCTATTCTCAATTCCCTAAACCTATAGCTTATAACCTAAACATAAACCTTAACCTAAACCTAAACCTATAACCTTAACCTAAACCAAAACCTATGACCTAAAACCTAAATGTATTCTCAAATCTCTAAACCTAAACCTACACCTAATCCTAATCTCAACTCCCTAATGTAAACCTAAACCTAAACTTGAAAACCCACACCTAAACCCGATCCCAAACCCGAACCCGATTTCCTAAACCTTAACCTATTCTCTATTTCCTAAACCTTAACCTATGACCTAACCTAAACCTAAACCTACAAACCTAAACCTATAACCTAAACGTAAGCCTAAAACCTAAACCTATGACCTAAAACCTAAATGTATTCTCAAATCCCTAAACCTAAACCTACACTTAATCCTAATCTCAACTCCCTAACCTAAACCTAAACCTAAACTTGAAAACCCAAACCTAAACCTGATCCAGAACCCGAACCCGATTTCTAAACCTAAACCTTTACTATTCTTAATTCCCTAAACCAATATCTTATAACCTTAACCTAAATCTAAACCTAAACCTTAACCTAAACCTATAACCTTAACCTAAACCAAATCCTATGACCCAAAACCTAAATGTATTCTCAAATATCTAAACCTAAACCTACACCTAATCCTAATATCAACTCCCTAACCTAAACCTAAACCTAAACCGATCCCGAACCCGAACTCCGATTTTCTAAACCTAAACCTTAACCTATTCTCAATTTCCTAAACCTTAACCTATAACCTAAAATAAACCTAAACCTAAACATATAACCTACACTTATAACCTAAACCTAAACCTATAACCTAAACCTAAGCCTAAAACCTAAACCTATGACCTAAAACCTAAATGTATTCTCAAATCTCTAAACCTAAACCTACACCTAATCCTAATCTCAACTCCCTAACCTAAACCTAAACCTAAACTTGAAAACCCAAACCTAAACCCGATCCCGAACCCGATTTCCTAAACCTATACCTTACCCTAAACCCTAAACCCTAAACCTTAACCTCTAACTTAACCTAAACCTAAACTTAAACCTATAACCTACACTTATAACCTAAACCTAAACCTATACCCTAAACCTAAGCCTAAAACCTAAACCTATGACCTAAAACCTAAATGTATTCTCAAATCCCTAAACCTAAACCTACACCTAATAATAATCTCAACTCCCTAACCTAAACCTGAACCTAAACTTGAAAACTCAAAGCAAAACCCGATCCTGAACCCGAATCCGATTTCCTAAACCTAAACCTTAAACTATTCTCAATTCCCTAAACCTATAGCTTATAACCTTAACCTAAACCAAAACCTAAACCTAAACCTAACCTATAACGTATAACCTAAACCTAAACCTAAAATCTAAATGTTTTCCTAAATCCCTAAACCTAAACCTACACCTAATCCTAATCCCAATTCCCTAACCTAAACCTAAACCTAAACTTGAAAACCTAAACCTAAACTCGATCCCGAACCCGAACCCGATTTCCTAAACCTAAACCTTAACCTATTCTCAATTTCCTAAACCTTAACCTATAACCTAACCTAAACCTAAACCTAAACCTATAACCTAAACCTAAGCCTAAAACCTAATCCTATGACCTAATACATAAATGTACTCACAAATCCCTAAACCTAAACCTACACCTAATCCTAATCTCAACTCCCTAACCTAAACCTAAACCTAAACTTGAAAACCCAAACCTAAATGCGATCCCGAACCCGAACCCAATTTCTAAACCTATACCTTAACCTATTCTCAATTCCCTAAACCTACGACTTATAACCTAAACCTAAACCTTAACCTAAACCTAAACCTATAACCTTAACCTAAACCAAAACCTATGACCTAAAACCTAAATGTATTCTCAAATCTCTAAACCAAAACCTGCACCTAATCCTAATCTCAACTCCCTAATGTAAACCTAAACCTAAACTTGAAAACCCATACCTAAACTTGATCCCGAACCTGAACCCAATTTCCTAAACCTAAACCTTAACCTATTCTCAATTTCCTAAACCGTAACCTATAACCTAACCTAAACCTAAACCTAAACCTAAGCCAAAAACCTAAACCTATGACCTAAAACCTAAATGTATTCTCAAATCCCTAAACCTAAACCTACACCTAATCCTAATCTCAACTCCCTAACCTAAACCTAAACCTAAACTTGAAAACCTAAACCTAAACCCGATCCCGAACCCGAACCCGATTTCCTAAACCTAAACCTTAACCTATTCTCAATTCCCTAAACCTATAGCTTATAACCTAAACCTAAACCTTAACCTAAACCTATAACCTTAACCTAAACCAAATCCTATGACCTAAAACCTAAATGTATTCTCAAATCCCTAAACCTAAACCTACACCTAATCCTAATCTCAACTCCCTAACCTAAACTTAAACCTAAACTTGAAAACCCAAACCTAAACCAGATCCCGAACCCGAATCCGATTTCCTAAACCTAAACCTTAACCTATTCTCAATTCCCTAAACCTATAGCTTATAACCTAAACCTAAACCTTAACCTTAACCTAAACTTAAACCTGAACCTATAACGTATAACCTAAATATATTCTCAAATCCCTAAACCTACACCTACACCTAATCCTAATCTCAACTCCCTAACCTAAACCTAAACCTAAACTTGAAAACCCAAACCTAAACCCGATCCCAAACCCGAACCCGATTTCCTAAACCTAAACCTTAACCTATTCTCAAATCTCTAAACCTAAACCTAATCTAAACTCCCTAACCTAAACCTAAACCTAAACCTTAACTTGAAAACCCAAACCTAAACCCAATCCCAAACCCAAACCCGAATTCTTAAACCTTAACCTTAACTTATTCTCAAATCCCTAAACCTACACCTATACTTAATCCTAATCTCAACTCCCTAACCTAAACCTAAACCTAAACTTGAAAACCCAAACTTGAACCTGATCCCAAACCCGAACCCGAACCCGATTTCCTAAACCTAAACCTATTCTCAATTCCCTAAACCTATAGCTTATAACCTAACCTAAACCTAAACTTATTTATATGTATTATGCATGGATGAATGTAATGTGAAGAAGATTGTTTGTGTTTGGATGGATGTAGTTTATGTTTGGATGGATTTACGTAGTTTGGGTTTAGATGGATGTGAATGTGAATGTGAATGTGATGAAATATATTTTATAACAGGTGTATATCAGGAAGATTGTGTGTTTGGATGGATTTACGTAGTTTGGGTTTAGATGGATGTGAATGTGAATGTGAATGTGATGAAATATATTGTATAACAGGTGTATATCAAGAAGATTGTGTGTTTGGATGGATTTACGTAATTTGGGTTTAGATGGATGTGAATGTGAATGTGAATGTGAATGTGATGAAATATATTGCATAACAGGTGTATATCAGGAAGATTGTGTGTTTTGATAGATTTACGTAGTTTGGGTTTAGATGGATGTGAATGTGAATGTGATGAAATATATTGTATAATAGGTGTATATCAGGAAGATTGTGTGTTTGGATAGATTTACGTAGTTAGGTTTAGATGGATGTGAATGTGAATGTGATGAAATATATTGTATAACAGGTGTATATCAGGAAGATTTTGTGTTTGGATAGATTTATGTAGTTTGGGTTTAGATGGATGTGAATGTGAATGTGATGAAATATATTGTATAACAGGTGTATATCAGGAAGAAGACTGTAATAGGTCAAATTTGAAAAGTCCTTTAAGCGTCATAAGAGACAGCCCATAGCAGTCCTTTTAAAGGACGGTTCTTGACTGTCCTTTGAAGGCTCATACGAGACGGTCCATGACAGTCCTTTTAAAGGACGGTCCATGACCGTCCGTTTAAAGGACGGTCTATCGTCGTCCTTTGAAGGCCCATAAGAGACGGTTCATGACAGTCTTTTTTAAGGACGGTCCATGACAGTCCTTTTTGGGCTAATAAGAGACGGCCTATGACAGTCCATTTCAAGGACGGTCCATAACCGTCTTTTTTTCGTCAATAAGAATGACGGTTTTCAACCGTCCTTTAAGTAATAGGACACGTCAAAATTTGACTGCCTACGTGACGGTCCATGACCGTCCTTTTTGGTCATTTGAGACGATTTTGGACCGTCCTTTTTTCGTTGTTTTGGCGTAGTGATGAGCACAAGACAATGCGGGTATCAAGGAAAACCTTCGATTATGGGTTGGTGGTATTATGCATATACTGTTTATGTAGTTTAATGTATTGTGCATAGATTTGTTTCTGACTCAACAACATGTCCATGTCCAAGTTTCATATAAAAATGCCCAATTTAGGGGCTACAAGTTTCTATAGTGACCTTGATCCAAGGTATTTCATAATGGTATCAACCAACATATTGTGCTAGCTTGCTGGTCGATACAATATGGCCACTATAATGGCCCTTTTTTGGGAAAAAATCCTAAAAATTATTAGTATGTTTCATGACATGTTGCTTTTAGGAGTAGAGATTCAATGCATCTCTTCCATATTTCACCTGATGGAAAGATATTGGTAGCAACCCATGGTTCCACATTGCATGTACGCATACATCTTCACTCACCTTTTATCATTCACCGTGCTTTCAATTTGCAGGATGATTTGCAGGCTTTCTAGTTAATAACATCTCTAACTACAAAGCCAATGAGAGTTGCATGTGTGAGGCTTTCTGGAAGGAGGGATGATTGTGATGGATTTGAGAAGCATGCTTAATTGTTTTTACTTGTTTGCTCCGGCGAGTGTATCTACATCTAAACCTGGGTAAGCTCTGCCTCTCTAGATCCTTTTGCTTATGCTTTAATCTTTTTTTATTTCTTCCTTGTCTTTTGTATAATTTCCTCTCTCTATGTTGGGACATTTCAAAGGATGTAAAATCAAGGTATTATAGGCCTACTAACATGACAAACTTTTTCATCTCTTAGCGATGGGCATCATTGCCTTCATTTTTCATTTTTCTTTTGTATAGGAATTATCTCTTGTTTTAAGTAGCTGACAGTAGAATTATACTCGAGGACTTTCTCATCTTGCAGTACTGTAGACAAGGCCCATCTAAGGATTGCTTGACAAAAAAAGCGCTTCTTTGTCAAAAGTTGGGATCAAAAAATACCGATTGATGTCTATTATTCGACTTTAAGATTATCACAGGTTGGATCTTTTCTTTCATGCGAAGTAATTTGTTTGAAATGGCTGTTTACTAAGCATTGTATTCATCTTCTTAGAATGAAGATAAAATGTGTTGATTGTTTCGTTGCCTTTTGTAGTCTAAAAGCATATGATGTTTGCTTCTCTAGAGATTTTAATATGTTTCACACTAGTAGCAGCTGATTTTATCTTGGCATGCAAGATATCTCCCCACAAGCTAGGAAGTTATTCCTCAGTAAAGTACACTAATATATTAACAAGGGTTTCTGGATGCGAAGTATGCTTGTGGCTTCTTATTCAACATAACTGGATCCCATCCACTTGAGTTTAAAGAGGCAAGCATTTCTTATAATTTATCCTATAGAGCACTCACTTCGCAAAGTTTCTCTATGCTGCATTTTACTGAATGTTGTGCCTTTTCTAGCTTATGTGAATGGGGTTGAAGTTTCTTATACTGGCAAATGTCTTTCTATCTTTTGTCATATTGATTCCACAGGACAAACATAACTTAATGGAGGTTGTTCAAATGTGTTACCAACTGAAGGCACGACAACTTTCTATGTAATGTGATGTGAACTTGTCCTCTTATCCAGAAAATATTCTCACATATTTGGTCCATGCACTTGCACATCATCCTTCATTTCCTAATGTTGATGAATGCAAGGAAGTTTAAGCATTTGAGTCAATTTACCGGTATCGTTTCTCTTCTCTGTTGCATTTGTTACTTTGTACAATTACTCGTCTTTTAATTGCTCTAAATGAGGATTCTACATGGAATGGTCTCTTGATTGAATACAAGCAAATATCCAATTATGTTTAAATCTGTGTATATAATTCTCAGTTCTGTGTATGCAACTTGGGAAAATTGTGCAAACATAGGTGTTGGGTGTTACATGTTGATTGAAGTGTCTGAGCCCAATTTTCAATGGCCATTATATATGTAACGCCCTAAAAACCGAGGGTCGTGTGTAAACTCGACTCCCGAGTTCCCGGGGTCACTTAACACCGGTTTTCGTTAATATGCATTTAATCAGGTTAAAAAGCGCAGCGTGGAATTACTTGGAACATGAAGCACAATCACAACTAATCTGCTGAAATGAAAAGAGATCAATATATACAGGTCCAAAAGAATATAAATGGGCCGCACAAAGCGTCGCCCAACAAAAATATAAAAATGTCATGTCCAAAGAATGGTGCGCTGAGTCCACTACTCAGCGATCTAGAATCCAGTCTCCTAATCCGATGAAGGGCCGTCCATCAACGCGTGAGTAGGACAACTCGTTGTCCTCCTCGAGGCTCACGTCACCGAGCTCCTCGTACTCCACATCACCTGTAGCTAAGGAAGAGTTTGGTTGGCTTTTAGAACACCGTCCTAGAGTGGGAGTGAGTGATCAACTCAGTGGGTGTTATTAGTCTTAAGTTGTACAAGCAACAGTTATATTAAGAATTTAATGAAAAACATTTATCCACAGTGTTTAAACTATCTTGCGAATGCGCATGCATGATAGATGATATGATGCATGCCTTCGCCTCTCTCAAGCGACTCCATCTAACGATCGCGTATGTCAACACTCCCTCAGAGCGACCTCGACTGCCGAGTCGCCACCCTAACTAATGCGATCATGTTAGCCGAGTTCTTAGTTAAGTCCATTCATCCAGCAGTTTTAGGAAACTGATATACCCCACGTATCAATGCCAGGAACTGGTTGCGAGGCCAAGACCCCCCAACATGTGAGGCCAAGTCCCCGTGATCCTTGATCCCGTTGGGTTCCCTATCCCCGACTTCAAGCACATGGGGAGTGCCGAGAGAAAGGGATCGCTCGCAGTCACTATGGGGAGGTGCATCACCCTAGCGTAGGCCGACAGCTCGGACACAGTGTCCCATTCCACCATGCCTAGCTCACGAGGCAGTGGATCAACTTCAAGTGATTATCGGTGGGCTGCAACGGTGGTGGGGTGTTCCAAGTTCCATACATATGTGAGCAAATATGGTTAACAATCGAGATTGGTCAGTAATAGGCTAAACCGCACGAGTCAGGCGAACTCTTGACGAATGACATTGGATACAATAGACCCATGTAGTCGAACTACTGCCGCCCGTACACACCCGCCCAATCCGCGTGTTTAGTCTTAGGGTAAACCAACCAATGGGACTACCGTCTCTTCTCATGTTCCTGACCAATCAAAGGGTTTGATAAGAATTCGTAGCATACAATCATCCAGGTTATCAACTAACATACAGTATCATGTTGCATACATCTTATCATACAATTCAAATATTCCTAACAAGCATGTTACATTATCATAAGCAAGGTGCATGTGAGAGGTGTGGGTTAGCGAGGAAGTGAAACACTTCCTACATTTCAAATAATCAAAATGCACAAGGACAAGCATCATACATATCATAGGCAACAACATATGAGAAAAATCACGCAACACATGAGTATATAGTTATCCACAATATCTCAAACATATGAGAGGCAAAAACATCATCATAAGAAAAGGTAAATAAACATACAATTCCATACATCTCAAACAACCATCCAAATTCTAAGGTCTCTCTAGATTCTACATATGCATCATCCAAGTAAACAAAATCATTAAACTCATGATATAATTAGTGCTAGGCCACCTAAGATTAATAGTCCGCACCTATGGATCATTGAAAGCTTGGGAAATGACCTAGAAGCACTGAACTCGGTGTCGATCTGCCGGAATCCTAAGATAATAAACTTGCATGTTAGAATCTCATGCAAACCCTCCTCAATCACATGAGTTTCAACGAAAATGGGTGATGGGTCTTACTTAGGTGATCAACGGGGAGAAAGGGCGGTCGTGGTTGAGCGATTCTTCTTAGAGAAGATGTAGGGAGTTGTGGGGTTTAATTTCCTTGGGCCCCACCTTGATTTAGGGTCCACCTTGCTCTCCTTCACCCTCTATTTCTTCTCTCCTTGGTGGTTGTGGGGAATAAGAGAGTTATAAAAGGGGGTTTGTTGTTGGAGAATGGATGAGAATATGAGGGGGATTTGTTGGAGAATGGAGGAGAATATGGGGGAGAGGGATTTATTGTTGTTGGAGAATGGTGGGAGATATGAGGGAGAGAGCTAGGGTTTATTTTCTAGACATGGGCCCTTTAGCCCCAAGTTTCCACAAATTTTCAAAATAGATCGCTAGGACTCCCTATTGGTGTTGGGGCAGCCCTAACACGTATCTTGCCACCAAATTTGGTGTGTAGGTGACTCATGGCCCGATGAGGGGTCATGCAAAGTTTAGGAACAAATGGATGAACGAGTATGGGGTTCAAGCATACGATTTCGATCTTTAAGTGGCCCTGTGGGGCCCATTTCAGAGATTGGGGCAGTTTTGGTGACCCCTTGGCCATGAAACTTATAGGATAAGTGGTCCATGGCCCGATGAAGGGCCATGCAAAATTTGAAAATGATTGGATATGGGGTTTGATCGTACGGGCCCGATTTGCGATTAACGATCACCTTGCCATGATCGGGACCCAGATTTTGTGGGCGGGCGTAGAAAAATACATTAAACCTTCACTGTAAATTTGGAAGAAATCTGATGGCTGGAAAGCCTGGTATCTTGATTTTTTTTACAAGTGCCAGATTCCAATCTGGCATTGGTGGGGTGCATTTGGCAAGTGCCAGATTCCAATTTTGGGTATCCATTGGATCCGTGGTCTGCGATGGACCACAAGCCCAGTGAGATCTTTAGTTCCCTAAATTTTAAGATTTTTCTGACCCTCCTCGGTTGCTGGGTGGCCCACACGGGCTGTTTCTAAGTGTAAACGGACTATCTGGCTTGACGGCCCGCACTTTGCCCCATCATAACTAGACTGGTCCACCCCAACATACACTAACATTGAGTGCTAATGGTTATTAAGTGATATTATAAGTTAATTAATTTTTTTTAAAGGATTTTTGAAAATCCAAAACAGTGAAAATCAAGGATATTACAAACTACCCCCCTTAAAAACAATTTTATCCCCGAAATTGCCTAAGGGTAATACGTAAATATATTATCATTTCCTTTGCTTAAGTTTTGTTGGTTTCGGGTTTATATATGTTGTTGGGTATATATAAGAAATACACTAGCCTAGCTCATTGTGATCTACCCCCCTTAAAAGTTTTCACCTTTGAGGTTTGAAAACAAATGTGAAAATCATTATTATCACACTATGTGTTTGACAATAAAGTTTACCTAAGGTATATTATGCTTTTCATTATCAGGCTAATACGGAAAAACGGTTGTGGTAGGCTCAAATTCGATACGTCGATTGTCCGCCTGACCAGGGTAGACAACTCATTGTATCCCTTCTTTATCCTGATGGATCCTGGTCTTCTGCTTGGTTAAAGCAGTGAGCCCATTGGTAGTCACTCAGGATTAAGAATTGGATCAAGCCGCGAATACTTCACAAGTGTATGGTCTTGTGATTTCTTGTTCGATCAACCTAAATATTTAGGGAAAATCACACTTCATTGAAAAGTTAAAATCTCCTATTTATATAGTTGTCATTCGGGTCTTATGCAAAGAGAGTTCTCGTTTTAATTCATGTCCAAATTAGTAATTAATAAAATTTTCATTATGCCTATGGTTAAACAATTATCCTAAAAAAGGTTTCCAATGGACTAAGATTGTATCTTTATGTTATCATCTCAATCCTATAGTCAGTGGGTTATGAGCAAACCATGCTTGGGTTTCATAAATTTCAAGAATGAAAGAATAGTCGAAGGTTTTAAGGTATTCTGAAGGTTTAGAGTGCAAATAACGTTAATAAGGACGCAGTAAGGCTATCCATATATTCATATTGGATTCAAAGTGCCATTAGTATGGCCAGTTACATCCTACAGTATGGATTACACCATAGATATTCTAAACGTAAGGGAAATACAACCTAGTCAAGAAAAAGTTCTAATTATCCTTCAATACATGTAGGTAGACCTAACTGACTTAGAGTAAACTATTAATTATCAGTATGGTTATGCTACTACTCTCCTGGGTCGGGCGAAGATGAGGGTGCTTCTCCCCCATGAGGTAAAATCACTGGAATGGAGATGAAGGAGGCAACGGTTGCTAGGAATGCCATTTCCCTCGGTAAGGAAATGGATTGTTGATGACAACGTTTTGGAAAAAAAATGAAATGGGTTTAGTGTTGGATTTGTGAATGGGTTTTGAGATGGGTTTTAGGAGTGAAAGAGTGAAAGTGATGGAGTGAGATGGGTTAGGGAGATAAGAGATGTGAAGGGAAAGAAGATGGCTTTAAAGAGGATGATGTGTTGAGGTTTAGAGAAGGAGATGGGCTTTTCTCTAAAGATTTGGGAGAATGGAGGATGGTGAAGTGAGAGTGAAAGAGTGGATGGGTTTAAGGAAAATGGATTTGAGAAATGGGAGTTGACAAATGTTTGGGAAATGAGTTGGAGAAATGAGAATTGAGGAGGGTTGGAATGGGTTTGAGATGGTGTTGAGAATGGATATGGTGATGGGTTTGTGAAGGAGGAGAAGATAGGTTTGGAGATGAGTTTAAGAAAATGGATTTGAGGGATGGAAATTGAGAAGTGATTAGGAATGAGTTGAAGAAATGATATTGAAAAAGTTTGGAAAGGGTTTGAGAGAATGAGGATTGAGATGGGTTAGAGTGAAGAAGAAGATGGTGGGTTTGGGGATTAGGTTTTAAGATTAGGAGAGGGAGAGTTTTCTCTAGGGTCTAGAAGGGATGGTGGAGGGTAATGGGCGTAGTAGAGATATGTTTTATGGACTCTAGATAGACCCACATAGCAAGTGAAATGGGCCCCACTCGTGTGTACATTAAAAGGGAGGAGGGGAACTATCTTGTAATGTTTCTTATACTTTTAGTAACTGAATTATTTTTAAAATTTTAATGATTATTTATCATTAAGTTTTAAGTCATCCCTCAAAATTTTATATCATTTGGAGTTGTAAATAAATTATTAAAATTCTAGGACCAACAACTATCCGAAATTAATAATTTTTGGATAGTTGACAGAACAGTTTAATTTTAACTATATTATAATTTTTATTTTATTTATTTTCCTATTTTTATATAAAACTAGACTCATCAATATTCAATCTGACTTTTGAATCACCTAAATCGGAGTTGTAACGAAGGAGATATGAATTTTTTAAGTTGACCTAAAATTGTAGGAACTATGGCGGGGGCAACGTGGGTCGGCGGGATCGGCCACACAGAATCGGCGGGGGCCACGCAGTCCTCTGGACCGTTGGCAGGGTGACAATGTGGATCGGTAGGGTGACCTCACTGATTATTGGCTTGGAGGTCTTTTGACATTCCCGGGCGTCGAAAAAGCTCCCTGGGAAGTACCATATATGATTTTGGGGTAGAACGAACTGATCTACGCAATGGGCCTATTAGTTTCATGAGATTCTTCCCGGTTAGAGTCCAAAAATTATATTTTCCTACATTTTCACTATTTCCGGTGAATTTTCATTCGCCCCTACATATTTATCCATGAATGGGTTGGAACTATCAAGTTTGGCCCATATTAGCTCATTTGGACTAGGACGATGGCTCCGATCGTCAAATCTTTCAATTTCTGACTTATCCTACCAATGTACTGGGGGAGTTCAAGAATAAAACAATGTCAGGTGAATATTTGAGGAGGTACGTCGGGAAGAGGAATTTCGACTTAGGCCTGGCTGGCTACACGTGTCTAGTTGTATTGAATGGGGTTCCAATGCCACCCTTAACTCAATATCTGAGAATGACATGTCTGGAAGGAGTGTGCGATGAGACTCAAATTCATTTCACAGGCTTTACTAAATGAGCCTAGCGTTGGATGGTGTAATGTGGGATTTCCAAATCCCAGGAGGATGAATTTCTAAGTATGTTGGGAAGGAAGACCCGGGATTTACTCTTAATTGAATACATTCCAATTGGGCATTATAGAACATGGGATGCACTCATCCTAGGGACAATACCTTACACCTTCATTTATCGTTACTATAAAATTCAACACACCCTAATCCCACCTATTTCAGTTGGCCCAACGGGCCCTAGGAATTTGATAGACTAAAATAGCTAAATCACCTAGTCAATTGAATCGAGTCTTGCCACTAGGCTCCCAATTTCTTACCCAAGAATGGGTCGTGGCATTGTAAGACTCTCGAATCCCCCTCTCTAGCGTTACTTTTCCCTCTCTCGCTACCCATTCCTAACTTCTTGGAAGTCCTACCCTCCGTCTACAATTGTTGGTTCAGGGTCTAGGATGGTTCTTAGCGTTCTAAGTCCCTGTTACATTTTCTAATACGGATCCTCTCAAGTCAGTGGACGCGTTAGTGAGTTCATGACCCATGGCCCATTCCAAACTATTCTCTGATACCATCTTTTAACACCCTGAAAATCGAGGGTCGTGTGTAAACTCGACTCCCGAGTTCCCGGGGTCACTTAACACCAGTTTTCGTTAATATGCATTTAATCAGGTTGAAAAGTGCAGCATGGAATTACTTGAAACATGAAGCACAATCACAACTAATCTGCTGAAATGAAAAGAGATCAATATATACAGGTCCAAAAGAATATAAATGAGCCGTACAAGGCGTCGCCCAACAAAAATATAAAAATGTTGTCCAAAGAAAGGTGCGTTGAGTCAACTACTCAGCGATCCACAATTCGGTCTCCTAACCCGATGAAGGGTCGTCCATCAATGCTTGAGTAGGACAGCTCGTCATCCTCCTCGAGGCTCACGTCACTAAGCTCCTCGTACTCCGCATCACTAGCAGCTAAGGAAGAGTTTGGTTGGTGTTTTAGAATACCGTCCCAGAGTGGGAGTGAGTGATCAACTCAGTGGGTGCTATTAAGTTGTACAAGCAATAGTTATATTAAGAATTTAATGAAAAACATTCATCCACAGTGTCTAAACTAATCTTGTGAATGCGCATGCATGATGGATGATATGATGCATGCCCTCACCTCCCTTGAGCCACTCCATCTAACGATCGTGTATGTCAACACTCCCTCAGAGCGACCTCGACTGCCGAGTCGTCACCCTAACTAGTGCGATGTAATGCCATCGTGTTAGCCTAATTCTTAGTTAAGTCCATTCATCCAGCAGGTTTAGGAAACTGATACACCCCACGTATCAATGTTCTGAACTGGTTGCGAGGCCAAGACCCCCCAATGTGTGAGGCTAAGTCCCCGCAATCCTTGATCCCGTCTGGTTCCCCATCCCCGACTTCAAGCACATGGGGAGTGCCGAGAGAAAGGGATAGCTCGCAGCACTACAGGGAGGCGCGTCACCCCAGCGTAGGCCGACAGCTCGGACACAGTGTCCCATTCTACCATGCCAGGCTCACGAGGCAGTGGATCAACTTCAAGTGATTATCAGTGGGATACAACGGTGGTGGGGTGTTCTAGGTTCCATACATATGTGAGCAAACATGGTTAACAATCGAGATTAGTCAGTAATAGGCTAAACCGCACGAGTCAGGCGAACTCATGACAAATGACATCGGATACAATAGACCCATGTAGTCGAACTACTACCGCCCGTACGCACACGCCCAATCCGCGGGTTTAATCTTACGGTAGACCAACCAATGGGACTACCGTCTCACCTCATGTTCCTGACCAATCTAAGGGTTTGATGGAATTCGTAGCATACCATCATCCAGGTTATCAACTAACATACAGTATCATGTTGCATACATCTTATCATACAATTCAAATATCCCTAACAAGCATGTTACATTATCATAAGTAAGGTGCATGTGAGAGGTGTAGGTTATCGAGGAAGTGAAACACTTCCTACATTTCAAATAATCAAAATGCACAAGGACAAGCATCATACATATTATAGGAAACAACATATGAGAAAAATCACACAACACATGAGTATATAGTCATCCACAATATCTCAAACATGTGAGAGGCAAAAATATCATCATAAGAAAAGGTAAACAAACATACAATTCCATACATCTTAAACAAATATCTAAATTCTAAGGTCTCTCTAGATTCTACATATGCATCATCCAAGCAAAAAAAATCATTAAACTCATAATATAATTAGTGCAAGGCCACCTAAGATTAATAGTCCGCACCTATGGATCATTAAGACTTTGGGAAACAACCTAGAAGCGCCGAACTCGGCGTCGATCGACCGAGATCCTAAGACAATGAACTTGCATGTTAGAATCTCATACAAACCCTCCTCAATCACATGGGTTTCAACGAAAATGGGTGATGGGTCTTACCTAGGTGATCAACGGGGAGAAAGGGCGGTCGTGGTTGAGGGATTCGTCTTGGAGAAGATGTAGGGAGTTGTGGGGTTTGATTTCCTTAGACCCTACCTTGATTTAAGGTCCACCTTGCTCACCTTTACCCTCTCTTTCTTCTCTCCTTGGTGGTTGTGGTGAATGAGAGAGTTATGAAAGCGGGTTTGTTGTTAGAGAATGGAGGAGGATATGAGGGGGCTTTATTGGAGAATGGAGGAGGATATTGGGGAGAGGAATTTATTGTTGTTGGAGAATGGTGGGAGATATGAGGTAGAGAGCTAGGGTTTATTTCCTAGACATGGGCCCTTTAGCCCCAAGTTTCTACGAATTCCCAAAATAGACCGCTAGGACTCCCTATTGGTGTTGGGGCGGCCCTAACACCCCTCTTACCACCAAATTTGGTGTGTAGGTGACTCATGGCCTGATGAGGGATCATGCAAAGTTTGGGAACAAATGGATGAACGAGTATGGGGTTCGAGCATACGATTTTGATCTTTAAGTGGCCCTATGGGGCCCATTTCGGTGATTGGGGTAGTTCTGGTGGCCCCCTAGCCATGAAACTTATAGGATAAGTGGTCCATGGCCCGATGAAGGGCCATGCAAAATTTGAACATGATCGGATATGGGGTTTGATCTTACAGGCCCGATTTGCGATCAACGGTCACCTTGCCACGATCAGGACCCAGATTTTGTGGACGAGCGTAGAAAAATACATTAAACCTGCACCGTAGATTTGGATGAAATTCAACGGCCGGAAGGCCTGGTATCTCGATTTTATTTGCAAGTGCCAGATTCCAATATGGCATTGGTGGGGTGCATTTGGCAAGTGCCAGATTCCAATCTGGCATTGGTGGGGTGCATTTGGCAAGTGCCAGATTTCAATTCTGGGTATCCACTAGGTCCGTGGTCCGCGATGGACCACAAGCCCAATGAGATCTTTAGTTCCCTAAATTTTTAGTTTTTTCTGACCCTCCTCGGTCATTGGGTGGCCCACACGGGCTGTTGCTAGGTGCAAACGAACTATCTGACTTGACGGCCCGCACTTTACCCTATCATAACTAGACTGGTCCACCCCAGCATACACTAACATTGAGTGCTAATGGTCATTAGGTGATATTATAAGTTAATTAAAATTTTTTTTAAGGATTTTTGGAAATCCAAAACAGTGAAATCTAGGATGTTACAATATATACCAAAATACAAGGGCCACAAATGATTTCAATATTTTAAAGAAGTTTCTTTTGAACAAGAAATGGATTCCAGAGTTGAGAGAGCATCTTTGTGTGTTGGAATGATTTTTGCATTTGTAATGCTTCCTAGCTCCATTAGTATAGCTTTTTACCCATAAAAAATGAATGAACATAAAATTACAAATTTGCAGATATAGTTGTGATTTTGGTATAAAAGACATTCTATTGGTTTCATTTCCATATGATATTCTAGAATGTACTTAATAGTAATAGGTGGGAAGGGTGGGTGTATAATGTGGCTCCCATCTAATGTTGCTGCTTTATTTTTCTGCTAAGCAATTACACTTCACTAGAAGGTGTTCTGTACTGCAAGCCTCACTTTAAACAGCTTTTCAAGGAAACTGGCAGTTTCAACAAGAGCTTCTAGTCACGTAAGGCTTCTCTCTTGAGTTATATCAAATTCTCTTTGATTTCTATCTACTTAATTGCATGATGTGTTTTTTCTTTTTAGCAGCTACAAAGTCGGCAGAGAAGTTGACCCCAGAACTGGTATGCTAAAACCATTAGACCTATCCATGAATTTGTGTGGCAAGATTTTTACTTTTGTTAGAAAAATAATACATAAAAGGTGTGGAATAATGTTTAAGATGTTCTTCCATTTGTGGATTTCAGACAAGATCACCTAGCAAGGTTGGCGGCATGTTTTTGGTTTCCTTAGTCCCCCCCTCTTTTGCAAATGAGGGAAACCTTCACATTTGAGAAATCGATTTCCTTTTTTAAAGGTACTTTTTATTTTCTCAATCTTATCTTTTGCAAATGAGAGAACTATGACTCAATTACTTTTTTATTTTCTCAATCTCATCCCCGTGTGAATTATTTTTTGAATGACTATCAGGTGTAAGATTCAAAAAAAAGCAAATGAGAGAACTATGACTCAATTACTTTTTTATTTTCTCAATCTCATCCCCGTGTGAATTATTTTTTGAATGACTATCAGGTGTAAGATTCAAAAAAAAATAAAATACAAACAAATCTGATATTTTTTTTAAATTCGTAGATAGTTTAGCAACGGACCAAATCCGTCGCTAATTTCTGCAAAAGACAATGGATGATGGATTTGAGGTCCGTCGCTCTCCTCATATTAGCGACGGACTTTATCCATCACTAATATTTTTAATGACGACTAATTCGGGTGGTTTTTTTGAATTTCAGCGACGGATTTTTTTATTTTTGCGACGAATCTTATCCGTCGCTAATATGCGACAGACCTTTTCTGTCGTAGATTAGACCATGGATTTTATCCGTCGGGAAAAGAAAACAACCCAGTAAATAGTGATGGAGCAAGCGATGGACAAAACCGTCATTTATTTAGTTTTACGACGGATTTGGTCCGTCGCAAATCTGTGATTTTGGCATAGTGTGATATATATATGAACTCTCTGTGGCCAACGAAATCTGATAACTTATAAAAGTGTTCATTTGATACAAACTATTTTCTTATAATGTGGTGAATGTGACCGACAGATGTTGATCATGCTTGAAAAAGAAGAAGCTCAAGAAAAATAATATAGATGAGAAAAAATCTCCATAAGGGACCAAGTTCCGAAGCAAGGGTATTTTCATCCACTAATTCTTCAAAAAGCGATCAAAAAGCTAACTAAATAATATATTTAAGATGACAAATGTTTTGGGCATTTAGCAATACCACGGGACTATTACGGTCAAAATCCCTTAGACTAATTTAGTGCCTACTTGGATAGTGTGAAAAGAAAAGGAATATATATATATATATATATATATATATATATATATATATATATATATTATTTATCATTTAGATGATTTTTCAAGATTTCCTATGAGCATGCATTTCATGATTCCCCTTTCAGATGTCCCCATCCAATCGGTGGACTCGGATTAGCTACTTATAGGTTCAGTGAGACTCACTACAGAAATGACATCATCAAGTTATGTGGGCCCCAACATGATATATGTGTTGTATCCACACTGTCCATCCATTTGGATAAATCATTTGAGGACGTGACTCAAAGAATGAGTTAGATCTAAAGATGGAGTGGACCCCACCACAGAAAAATAGTGGGGAGAGTGACGCTCACCATTGAAACCTTCCTAAGGTCCACCATGATGTTTATTTGAAATCCAACCTCTTCATAAGTTAACACAGACATGAAAGAAGCGAAAAAATATTAGCTTAATTAAAAACTTTTGGGGCTATTAGAAGTTTTTAATGGTGGACGTTACTCACCCTACTGTTTTTTATGGTGGGGTCCACTTGAGCTTTTGATCTGACTCATTCTTTGGATCTGTGGATGCTGGAGGGTGGATTTCTCGAGAGGACAGGAGATCGACTCTTGCTTCTTTCACTAGTTGACTCGCTTGAGGGCTTTCATTAGAGGATTAGAAGGTGTAATATTTGGCCAAAGTCATCGCTAACCAATTATTAAGATTTTACAGTCGGTTAGACCCCGTAGAAGCGCATAAAATTGAGGACCTGAAGATACGTAACCCTAAAATAACTCGTGAGTTTATGTTTCAGATATTCTAAGGGACCGCGGTTACGAAGAGGGAAGTTGTTAGTCATCCACTTTGCCCGTACGGACGTACAGTCTTTACTTCACAAGGTCTGACTAATTTGTGGGGAATAAGGGTAGTTCTCGAGTGTAGAAAATATAATGTGATGTAATAATGGCAATAGTTATCAATCGATCCAAAATTTTTATTGGCAGGATCCGATTATATTAGCAAGCTGTAGAGCAAACGTTCAAAACGATCAAATGCAAGGTGCAAAGTATATATGTATGGGATGCTTGCTGTTGTATAGATGTTTATGATAAAATGACAGCCAACCGGATAAGGTTTCTGGTTGAACTGCTTTGATTATATCACCATGGCTCATAGCATACGCCCGCTAGTCAGATAAGAGAAAACAATGGAATGCAATGTATATGTTAAAACAACGATTAACTGGCTAAGGTTTCTAGTGGGTAGGATCCGATTATATCGACAAGTGTCAGAGCATACGCTTGCCAGTTAGATGTGAGAAAATGATGAAATGCACTATGATGTTAATGTATATGAGGAGCAAGGGGCTTGAGAAGATAATGAATGTTGTTATTTTGAAGTTTTGTCTTTTTACTCCGATTGGGCTTGATTTTGGTTTAGGTTCAATCTTAACTAGGTGAATCGACTAGGTTGTGGAGTTGGGTAGGCTGACCGGGTGAGTTGATTCGCCAAGCCAACTCAAGGCTTCAAGTTTTTGGGTTTCTAGGGTTCAGGGTTTTAGGTTTTTTGGATTCAGGGTTACGCTGACTGGATTGACTAGGTTGAGTTTAGAGTTTAGGATTGGTGTTCGTAGGATTTAGGCTTTAGGATTAAGATTCCTAAGGTTTAAGGTTATAAGATTAAGGGTTTAGGATTGAGGTTCCTGGGATTTAGGCTTATCGGGTTAAGATTTAAGATTGGGGTTGGGTTGTTTCGTCCATCAGTTCAAACTTAATCAACTTGTTAACCTTGGGTGGGAATGGAGTGTCTATAGCTCATGCCCTAAAATGATATCTTCAAATGAATTTATGATGTCGATGCAAGACATACATCATGGTGGGACCATATAACTTGGTGACATCACTTCAGTAGCTGGATACTTAACCGGTCAGCAGCTAATCCACCTCCCCGATCAGTGGCTACAACTTACACCCAACGGTCTACATTTATCAAAAGGGAAAGTTACACCCAATCCGGTGATCAGGATCATCCTACTAGTCAACCTCCTATCTGCAGTGAGCCCTATCAGATTAACATCCTAGATCACGAAGTTATGCTCCCGGGACCGCAAGTTCCACCCCATGGTGCAAGTTCCTTCTTAGAGTGAAAATTGCATTTTGGTCATTTTGTCACCAGTTTTTTTGGTCATTTTCGGTCATACATCGCCCCTTTTAAATCTGCACTTACAATTGTATCCTTGAGAATCCAAGCTCAAGTCAGGTGTGGAAAACGCTGCACGTCATCGTTATAAATTTCTGAACAGGCGTGTATGGAACAACCTAGCAGGATGAACTTGTCCTGGCAGGGGCTTTGTGGGGCCCACCTATGAGACTTTAAATAATCTGCATCCATGGAAAACCTCCTGCCCCTACTAGGACCAAGTGGGGAGGGTATCAGGTGAGAACCTGCCCTCACCCAAGATGTGGAACCCACCTTGATGTATCTATTTTATATCCATGTTGTCTATCCATTTTCCCAAATCATTTCAGGGCATGATCCCAAAAATGAAGAATATCGAAATCTCAGATGAACCATACTCTGAAACAGTGATGATTGAACTGACCTACCATTAAAAGCTTTTTAGGGTGCACCTTAATGTTTCGGTAGTATTATCTGCCATCCAATCCACTGATAAGGTCTAATAAGCCTTGATGAAGGTTATATATATATATATATATATATATATATATATATATATATATATATATATGGAAAAGGTACTATGCGCTAGAGCTTATTTTAACGTCCCATGAGGTCGAGCTGTGTGGGCCCCACCATGATGCGTTTCGAACATCAACACTATCAGTTAGATGCACCATTCCATCGTGGGCCTTGGTCTCAAAAATTAAGTCCATCCGTACTTGTGTGGGCCACACCGCATACAGAAGTTGAGAGGTGTCGTGCACCATTAAAACATTCATAACCATTTTTTTGGGCCCACCAAGATGTGGTTTGCAAATCCAGCCCATCCATTATGTGTGTCCCACTTGTATGAGGGTTCGGACCACGTTTCAGGCGCATGCAAATTTCATGTGGGCCCCACCAAGTGCTTTTATATGTTTTAATGGTGTCTTCACATGATTTTAGATGGTATGGCCCACCTAAGTTCCGTATACGGCTGATTTTTGGGATATCCCATAATTTAATGGGGACCCATCAAATGCACAGTGTTGATGGTTGACACGCATCACGGTGGGGCCCGCACAGCTCGACCTCATGGGAGCTTATCGTCAGCTCGAGCGCATTGTACCTTTTCCCATATATATATATATATATATATATATATATATATATATATATATATATATATATATATATATATATACTATACACAATTAGTTAGACACCATATATTTTGGTCCAACTAGCACGGCATTTAATGAGAAAATTTTTCTCTTCAACACAAAATACTTTCACATGAAGTTCGTCCGCAAGGATTCTAGGTGGGGCCTAATGCAATGTTTGTGAGAAATCAAACCTGTCCCTCTGTTTTTCAACCTCATTTTAAGACATGCTACAAAAAATGAGGAGAATCCAAAACTTAACTGGGCCATAGAAGATGAAACAGTGGGGAAAGGAATGCCTACTATTGAAACCTTTATAGGCTCCACCTTGCTGTTTATATGCCATCTAAATTGTTTATAAGGTCATTTTCACTCAGATAAAGTGAAAACAATAAAAAATTGGACCGTTACGAGACTTTAATTTATTTCCATATAAATGTTTCAACGGTGGTCACTAAATCTCCACTGTTTTCTCTCCTGTGGCCCACTTGAGTTTTGGATCCTTCTCATTTTGGGTCTCATTTCATAAAATGATCTTAAAAAATGGATAGAGGGGTTGGATTTCTCACAAACATCTAAGTTGGCCCAACACATAATCCTTGTGCAGGAACTTCCTTGGAAAGGCTTTAGCAGAAAATTACGGTCCCATACCTATTTGGCATTAATTAATGCTAATTAATGTTATGAGAGGAAGTGTTCGCTTCACATTAGCTTTTCAAGAGGTCTTTTGAAAATGATCTAGGCTTGGGTGGGCTCCACTGTGGTCTTAATGTAAAATCCACCTGGACTATTAGGTGTGTCACCCCCATGTTAGATTTAGGAACCGAAAATCAACTCCATCCATGGTTCAAGTGGACCATACAATTGGAAATAGTGTGAAAAAAGAAGAAGCTTGCCTTCCAAAATGATTCCTTTAATGAGGCACACTTAAATCAAGTATTGCCCTAATTTTTAAGTTCTAAGTCTAACCTTTGGTGTGGCATTTAATGATTGGAGTGGATTTCACTTACTCATAGCTGTGAATCCTGTAAAAATCAAAGGTAGATTTCTCTTCCTCTACTATTCTATTGGTGTGGTCTACCAGGATCCAAAGTCAGTATGATATTTTGTCTCAATATGTAGAATGAGATGACACATCTGACAGTCGTAGTAGATCTCACATGCACATCATGATGTGCCGATAAAAATAAGGTTAGGGGTTCCTCTTCTGACGTTAAGCTCTCGAGGCTCCGTTACAAGAAAAAAGGGCCAAATTAGAAAAAAAAAAATAAAAAATAATAATAATAATAATAATAAGAGAAGAATAAGAGTAGATTAAGTGTGGCCCTTTCCTTATGCAACACAGTTCGTCCCTAATCATGCCACCAACTTTGATGTAAGTATTACATATCCCTGTTGTCCATTGGTTTTTTAAACTTAGTTTAAAACATCGATTAGAAAAATGAAGCAGTTATAAATCTCAAGTGGTCTACACCATAGGAAATAGTGGATATTGAACACTTACCATTAAAATTTTCCAAGGCCCACTGTAATTTTTACTTGGCACCCAAATTATTGAAAAGGTCACAAAGGCTTTGATGAAGTAAAATAAAAATTAAAAACAAATTTCAGCTTGATCCAAAACTTTTGGAACACAAAAAGTTTTTAATGGCCAATCACCACAGTTTTTGTGGTGTGGTCCACCTGAGAATTTTATCTACTTGATTTTTTGAATCATGTCCTACCATGAGCTGAAAATATGGATGTAGGGCATGGATATACAATACGTACATCAAGGTAAGCCCAGGGTCAAGGATGCACAGTGGTGCGTGAGAACATGTTGCACCTAATCTCCTAGCTAGCACTTTTTTGGGAGCATTCACCTTTTTTCTTGGAACCGGTAGAAGTTTAATAGAAAGAGATAAAACCAACCTTGATTTTTGATATGGGCCACCGTCTCATATATGTAAGATCCACTCCAACCATCAGATGTGCAATCTCATTGTAAGTTTAGAGCCAAAATATAAGGTAGATTTGTAAGGTGAGCCACACCAATAGAACAATTGAAGTAGAGATGTCCACCTTTGATTTTTATAGGACCCCAATCATGATTATGTGAAATCCACTCCAACCATTAGATGCTACAGCAAAGGCTAGGTGAGGGACCCAAAAATAATATCCACATGTGATTCATGTGGGCCTCATCAAACGAACCATTTTGGAGGGTGAGATTTTTCAGCACACTGTTTCCAATTGTGCGTTCCACCTGAACCACCAATGGGGTTGATTTTCAGTCCCTAAGTCTAACATGGGATGACACACGGGTTGGTCGGGTGGATTTTACATTAGCACCACGATAGGGCCCACCCAAGCCAATGATCATTTTAAAACACTCGGTTTGAAAGGTAAAATAAACAAAGTCCTATCTATCTCTCAACATTAATTAGCATTCATTAATTCGAACTAGTTGGATGGTGCAACTAGTTGTGTGTGAGCATTTCTCATATATATATATATATATATAGCCATGCTCACCCACCCACGTGTATGCATTTGCACATGTGTCATGGATGTCTAATCCGAACGGTCCAATGTAGAATCCCATGAAACCCTAGGGTACAAATTTTTATCTTCATCTAAAATTCTGGTGGGCCATAGCAAAGAGAAATGCAAATCAAGGGAAGAAACTATTTTCATTTTTCAGGGCTCACCAAAGTTTTGGATCAAAGTAAAAATTGAGTTTTAAATCATGCCCTAAGTGGTAGAATGAGCGATGAAAACCTCCTATGAGGTCGACCTCATGGGAATTCCCATGAGGTCGAGCTGTGTGGGCCCCACCGTGATATGGGTTGAACATCTACCTCATCAGTTAGATGCACCATTCGATGGTGGGCCACGGCCTAAAAAATCAAGTCAATCCATGTCTTGGGTGGGCCACACCACATACAATAGTTGAGAGGGGTTACCAAAGTTTAATGGGCATTTAATCCAATTGGTCCATGTGATGCGGAATCCTATGAAACCCAAAGGTACAAATTTTCACTCTATCTAAAATTCTGGTGGGCCATAGCAAAGAGAAATGCAAATTAAGAGGAAAATATTTTCATTTTTCATGGCCTACCAAAGTTTTGGATCAAAGTAAAAATTGGGCCCAGGGAGTTTCATGAGATGCTGATTCATGTGGACCATTTAGATTTTGGAGTCATATCACAGATGATGAATTCTCAAAAAAGTTCGTACGAGTTGCAAACTGGCGTGCAACTGAGCATTCGGTTATATATATATATATATATATATATATATATATATATATATATATATATATATATATATATATATATATATATATATATATATATATTCTTTCTCCATGATCTAAATGGCCATTAGACCAATGAGCATATGCCACATGTCATTGACTAGGTGAGTCGTCCCAATGATCTTTATACTCGAATGAAAATATGACTTGCACAGATGCATTGGTCGTTGTTACACTAGAGCTTTCGTTCTCTTGACATCTTTTCGACAGATGGACAACGGGCACTCCATTATTGTCCTGGCCGGGGTATCATTTTTGTGGGGCAGTCCACTCATTTATGCCCATGTGATGATCCTAACCATCCCATTACTGACATGAAAAATGGATGATTAAGATGGAGTGGAGAAAGGAAGTAATCCAATTATCTTCTTGAAATGTTTGTTTATAATACATTACTAACATGAAAAATGGATGATTAAGATGCAGTGCAGAATGGATAAATAATCCAATCATCTTCCTGAAATGTCTATTTAATACGTCCTACTATTGATTGTTTGTGCTTCCAATCAGTAGGTTGACTGATTGTGATCAATCACTGGGTCCTGGTCTTTGTTGAGGACTCATGTGATCCTTGGGCTAAGGATAGTGTCTTCAGGCACATTCTATTCCAGGGGACTTGATGGATCAATCCAAGCCGTCTATTTGATAGTAATTACATTGGGACCGTCCAACCCCAGCCATCTGGCTCTTGGTCTTTTTACGTTAAATTTGGACCATCGTTAAACATTGCACGATAATGATCCTTCATTTGGCATAATCTCATTTGGGTATTTGGGGCTTTCTCCATCCTTTGTGGACCTATCATATTGACGGTCAAGATTGTATGATCATAGGCTTCACAGGTGCCGGAGGATTTTATAGAAATCCACTATTGGGTAACACCTAATTCCTTCATCCGGTGGACCTCATCATGGATGGTTCTTGCACCAACACGTCCCATGTCAGATGTCCACAGCTATCCAATTCGTAGCTTACATCTAATGGTATACATTTAACAAAAGGGAAAGTTAGGCGCCCAATCGGATGATCAGGATAATCCTATAGGTCAGATCTTTTAGGCAACCTCCCATCCCTAGTAAGCCCTACAATTAGAACATCCCAGCTCACGAATTGATTCCCCCTACACGTTCCATCCAACAGCGTGTGTTCCTTCTCAGAGTAAATCAAAATCATTTTCGTCATTTTGTCACAAGGTATTTTGATCATTTTAGTAATAGATGGCTTTTGAAATCTGCCCTTAAGATTGTATTATTGAGAATCCAGACTAAGGCTCGGGTTTAACACATACGTCAATGTTGCAGATTTCTGCCCAGGCGTGTATGAAACGGTGTGGAAAATGGGGAAGTGGAATGGGTCAAGCGGGGTTAACACGGAATTTTGTTAGGCCTTAGAACGCTAGAAAGCGCCTCTCCAACAAACATCTAGCAGGTCAATGAAATAGCGCACCCTCTTAATCAGACAGAACTCGATGTTACCCCAGCGTTACTCGATCCTGCCCCCGTCATGACCAAGTCGTCCCGGAAGAGTCTATGTGGAGCCCATTGTACAAGTTTTATAATAAATTTGACAGGGACGATGTCTGTGGAAAATGGCCTGTACTGCCAACCATTTTGAATTAATTTCACGCGGAGAAGGTAGGTGAGGCCTACATTACACTGCCTTCGGAAGGTAGGTGAGGGTAATGTTTGTAAGAAATTCACTCCGTGGGGACTGAATGTTCAGGGTTGAAACATTCGTGGTGCCACGGAAGTTTTAGGTCAAGATAATGCTTTTGCTCTTTGAGTTTATACCAGTGTGAGTGACCTTATGAACAGTTTGGATGACATAAGAACATCACGTTGGACTAGGGGTGCTGATGTAGAGCGGGTCGCGGACAGCTTCATGGCCAAGATGGATCAGAAAAGGCCTGGTCGATGACAGAAGTGATCCAGACCGTTTTGACCTTAAATCGGGCATATTTTGCAATCTGGAATGAATTACTGGACGTAAAATATATGATTTTAGGGTAAAACAGGTTACTTTAGCTACCCAACCTGCTATGTTGGGTTTTGCAAGCCAAATTTGCGAAATACCATTGGATCAATGATCATTTTCCTATTTTAATTCAGTTTTTACTATAAATACTAGGTTTTATTTTGATTATAATTCTTCATCTGTTGGGCTTTAGAAGTTGTGCCCAATGTGAAATGTGCTTAGAATAATTAGGAGAACAGTTTTTTGAGGACAAGTAGGACATTTACTATTTTTGGCGGAAAACCTTATGCACTAGTGGGAAATCACGACCGTCTACAAATAGTAAGTTTACTATTTATAGTAAGTTACGAATTCTAGGAGTTTTAGTTGTAGTTTGATTCCGAAATTTCTTCCATTGCTTAGTATCCCTATTTAAAGGGTTGTGAACTTGTTTATTTCATTCATTAATCAATTTCAAATTTTATAGAATTTATTCTCTATATTCTTGTTCTTTTCCTCGTGGGTTCGAGGAGTCCAGAGAAGTTATGTGGATTCGGAATAGTTATCCCCTTGAGAAAGACGGTGCTTGACCTCACGTCCTTCCCTGCGTCAGGTGCACACATAATGGGTGGTGCCGGTAAAACAGATTGGAACTGAATAGACTGCATGGTTTGGTCTGGTTATGAGCACACTGGTTCTGGTTCTAGTTTTGAAAATTAAAGAACCGGCGGTTCGGTTCTCGGTTTGGGGTTCTGTAAAACTGAACTGGACCATAAAACCGAACCTTGGATTCAAATATGGAATCGGACCCCTTAGTTAATAAATTTTTATTTTTTATTTTTTTTACATAAATAAGCCAAAAAAAAAAAGGAAGAAAATCCTAATCGTTCTTTATTCTCCCCCTATTTCATGGCTCTCTCCATCTCTCAAGAACCACACAATTAGACTGGATTATGAAAGAAAAAAAAAAACCATGCAATTGGGCTAGATTATAAAAATAAACTATGCAATTGGACTGGATCATAAAAATCCTAGAACCATAAAACAGAACCGGAACCAAACCAGTTTCTTATGGTCCGGTTCAGATTCGGTTCTAGGGTGCAAACGGTCCGGTTCCGGTTCTTGTTTTCCTATAACTGTTGGGAATGGTTCGGTTCCGGTTTCACCCTAGAACTGAACCGAACCGAACCATGTGCACCCCTACCTTGGATGGTAGGCATTTCCCTCCCTCCTTTTCATGACCTATGGCGCACTCAAGTCTTGAATCTACTTATTTTTTGGGCCAATATATTAACATGAACTGGCAAAAATGGATGCACAAGTTGAATCTCTCACAAAACATCACAGTGGACCTACCTAGCTAGCTTCCAACTTAAAAAAAAAAAAAAAAAAAAAAAAAAAAAACTTATTTACTTCAAATCAAAAGAGGGATTACAGAGCTGTACTTCGGGCTGCCCAATTGTCTCAAAAGCGACAGAGGGCGGCCTATCCTGAGGAAAAAGCTATACATGAACAACCCTTCTAATGGCACCGATGCCATTAGAGTCTAAAAGTAACCTGCCTGTAACCCCCTGGGGAAGATCCTGGATGTTTGTGTAGAAACAACTAATTTGAGACCTACCCCCCTCCTTGGCCAGGCCATCGGCTGGGCCATTGGCCTCTCTGAAAATATGAGACAGCTGAAAAGATCCAAGGCTGAGGAGGTTATGGATATGGCCAATCCAGTGCTGCCATTTCCATCCCCCATTATAAGACCCCTTAACAAGCTCCACCACCATCATTGAATCCGATTCCACCATCACCTGATGCAGACCCAGATGAGCACACCAAGTAAGGCCCTCGAGAAGAGCCGAGAATTCAGTAGAATTATTGGTGCCTTCCCCGTAACCCTTCGAAAAAGCAAAGACCATACTATCGTCTGATCTTCTATAAATGCCGCCACCACCAGAAAGGCCCGGGTTACCCTGGGCTGACCCATCAACGTTCAGTTTAACCCAGGGGTTAACGGGTCTGTCCCATTTAACAATAGAGGGACGCAAGATAGGAGGACGAGATTCGGGAATGCCAAGGCAGTTGAGAAGAAGCCTAGTGGGCCAGGAATTGGGAATGGATTGAGGCTTACCTTTGAAAGCCCAACCAAGCCACCACTTGATCCGAGCTATGACTGTCCCGACCATAATCTGAGAATCATCAAATCTTGCGAGATTTCTGGCTTTCCAAATTTCCCATAGGAGAAAGATTGGGGTTAGACCCATGATCTGAAAAGTGGATGCCCTCTGATTGAGAGCACCCCACCAGTGGCTCAATCTGACGAGAATGGGTTGAGCTGATGCGCCCGAGACATCCAACAGTCCCTGGAAATGGTTCCAGATGGAGACAGCAAGGTGGCCAGAAGAGAAAACGTGGTCCAACGATTCCAGGGACGGGCGTTTACCAGCGAAAGCGCAGCAAACGCAAGCTGAGGCAAGGTTAACCCCCTTCTGTTGCACACGAGAATCGACCGGGAGCGCTCCTGCCAAGAGACGCCAAAGAAAGACAGAGATTTTTGGGGGAACCTGCTGATGCCAAACCCACCTAGACCAGTGCCTGATTTCTGATCTATTAATCCTGACAACCGCCCAGGCGGATTTAACTGAAAAATCTCCCGAGGAAGTGAAGGGCCAAATGCAGTGGTCATCAGAGTCTGAGGTGCAAAAGCCTCCCTGGAAGATGTGCCGGATGACCTCCTGAGGAAGGAAATTGAAAAAAGAAGAAGGGGGCAAGGGGCCCTGAGGACCGATTACATCTCTCACCCTTTGATCAGCGAGGGCCAGCGGAACAGCGGAAGAAATGGAATCTCGAAGCGGGCCAAGGCCGGTCCAGTCATCCTCCCAAAGCTAGCTTCCAACTCCTGCTGTTGGGTTGCGGCCAATCCACATTTAAATTCTACTGAATTTATATCTTCTAGCTTTGTTGGCATTAAGGGGATCGTTTGGATCTTAAGTTGCTTAAGATAAGTTATGCCACAAGTAGCTTATCTTAGTTTTTACTTATTAAGAAGATAAGTATATTTGTTAAACAATACACTAATCAGCTACCCCTCTTTCCCGTCTCTCTTATGCCTTTCTTCAACAACTTATGAAAAAGTAAAAAAGCTATATATATATATATATATATATATAAAAACTGATTAAGTACTTTTAATTTTTTTTAATCTTTTTTAAAAAGTTACCTATAACTAACCCTAAACCAAACTAACTTATCTTAAATAAGTTAGTTTGATTTAAATATATAGGCTGCCTTTGGTGGTTTTCTTTCCTGGAGGCAGCTGGAAGAGCCGAGTTTAGAGTCCTGTATAGTTTTAAAAATATATATCATAAAATTATTTTTAAAAAAAAAAAGAAAAAAAAAGAAAAGAAAAAAACCTTATCTTAAATAAGTTGCTTACCTACTGTTGTAAGTAGAAAAAGCAACTTATTTAATGGTATCCAAAAGGGCCATAAGGGTTTCAAAATATAGTACATATTTGCTGTAATGCCCGTTTTAATCATTCACATACCATGAAGGTTTGATTCTGGTTACTATTTTATATCCCAGACTTTTGTGATAGTTTTTTTTTTTTTTTTAATATTTTTTTTTATTTTTTTACACACGCACACACACCCCACACACACACACACCACACACGCATGCCGTGGGATTTCACCACTGGTTGGTACTCGAACCCTTGACCCGGTGTTGATACTCCTGAGAGTCTACCACCCAGGTAAGAGTAAGGAGTGATTGTTTACTAAGTTATCCAACCATCCAAATTCACACTAATTAAGTGGTACAAAATCAAATTGTTACCCCCTTTAAATCTTAAATTACCACATGCTCACTAGGTGGAATTTAAAACCCTGCTACACTGAACCAAGACGCGGGGTCACACACCATATAAATCCATCGGAAGCCAACTGGAATATGATCTGAGAAACTTTGAATATTAGCTGGTCCCACCGGAATCTTTGCAAAACTGTTGTAGGCTCCTATATGCGGCCCACCTTGATTTATATGTAAATCCACTCCATGCATTAGGTGAGAACCATTATTTGAACAATGCATACAAAAGATCAGCCCAAATAAGATGATACCGTGGGTCCCACAAATGGGAGCAGCGTAAAACTACTCCTAAAACCTCAGTTAACGTGTGGCCATACCAATTTTTTGGATGATGCTGATTTTTCCATTTTCAGGACATCCACGGTGACTTACACTAATGAAGGGTTTGATTAACGATGTAGACACTTTCTTGGCAAAGAAGGACAAGAGAAGGGGGATCGGAGGTGGTAATGATCCGGACAGTCAGAGCCTTAAAACAGTTGTATTTCGCAAACCGAGATGAGATTTTGGACATATAATATATGATTTTGGGTAGGAGAAGGTACTTTAGCTGACCAACCCCAGTACGTTAAGGGCCCGTTTGGACGGGCGTCTTAGAGTGGAGTCGGTGGTAGTAGGTTGGCTTGCACCAAAAACGATGCAAATTAATGCAGTTCAGTGGATTGTCTCCTGTCCGGTTGGATAGGCCGATCCAGCGACATAATCGTGTGCGCGTTTGGACGGTCAGCAAATCCAACCGTCCAACATGCCGTGTATGTTTGGCCGGGCATGGATTGCATGCATTCCCATCCAATCCAGCTACATCCGTGTTTGGACGGTCCGCCATAACCAACTGAAGATGGTGCGACCAAGGTGCGGTTCCCGGTTCACCCAAGATGGTGCGACCCTTAACGTGGGGGACCACCTTGATGTATGTATTCAAAATCCACACCGTCCATCCGTTTTTTCGGATCATTTTAGGGCCTGATCTCAAAAATCGAAGCATATCCAATTATTGTAAGTCTACCCTACTAAATGAAACAATGGTGATTGACCAATTAAGGTCCACAAAAGTTTTGGATCAAGCCGATATTTGTTTTTACATTCCCTTTATCCAGGATCACGTGACCTTATCAACCGTTTAGATTTCACATAAGCATTACCGAAACATTACGGTGGGGCCTAGAAAGTTTTTAATGGTACCACGTTCAATCAACACCGTTTCCTAGAGTATGGTCCACCTGAGATTTAAATTTTCTTCAATTTTGGGTTCATAGCCTAAAATGATGACGAAAAAAAGATGGACGGAATGGATATACAAAAAATACATCAGTGTGGGCCCCACAGCAGGAGAAGCACCGCACGTAACCCGCTCCCAGCAATCTCAACCATACCTAACCATGGGTCAGGTTAATCCTAACCATGGGTACTGATCCTGACAGAGATCTGGCCCACTTAATTCCATACCATCTAATGTGAGCAGATGGGTGTAATGCCTACAGCAGCAAAATCCAAACACTGACCAGATACTAGCTATTTATCAGCAATCACCCATGTGGGTGTTTCTCCTAAGTTCAGGAAATCAAGCTGTGCTTGTAGAAAATAAGAAAGATCTGTGACATGGCCCACCTAAAAGCAGATGTACGATCTATACTGAATAAAGGGTGTTGGGGTGAATATATTCAGGGAATTGATATCTGCACCCTTTGTTTTTATAGGTACACCCCCTTTTTCCTACTTTTGGTATTACTAGTACTCTAATACTAAAATTAGAAAAAAGATTCATGTCCAAACAGATAGGTGTAAGGTGTTCCTTGTCCTTGTTTTTGCTGCCCGGTAATTTATAGGATGCAGATTGCACGCTGACTCTGTGGCCCTCACTATGATGTATGTGTTTTATTCATTCCGTCCACCCATTTTTTCAGATCATTTTAGGACATGAGACTTAAATTGAGGCAGATCTAAGTTTTAGGTGGGCTATATCATATGAAAGAGTGATGATTGAACTGCCACCGTTAAAAAATTCTCCAGGGCCACAGAAGTTTTGGATTAAGCTGATATTTGTGTTTCCCCTTCATCCACGCCATCCATATATGCCATTGTCCAAACAGATGGACACATTCATGGATGTCCAGCCATTCCATTCATTTCAAACCGATAGAATCAAAACACTTCAGCCAAAATCAAAACACTTTGCCAAAATTAAAACGACATATGTCGACATATATCAATACAACAAAGTATTTCCAAAAACCTGCACACAAGCCTATAATACAGTAAACCATCACATGACAAACAGTCTACAAAAACCATAAACATAAGTCAAAGAAATAATCAAAATATAAACAATAATATTTAAAATTTAATTATAATAAGCAATGCAAAAATAAGAATCAGAAGCCCCACGAAAATCACAAGGACTTTCTCGCTATCCGATCGATCAAGATCATCAGTTGATGTCGCCTCTCCAGCACCTCCTGTGTCGTCTGGGTCGACTGATGGGTAAGCCTAGTCGTGGCGTGCTGCATCTCGAGCTCAGCAGATGCGGTGGCAACTGTAAACACGGAGACGCAATGGCGGTGGTCTGATGACTCACATGCAAGTGCGGTAGTAATCGTCCCCAATAGGCTACGCCTCCTTCCGGCTCCGAAACGCCCGGTGCACCGCCACCATCAGATCCCTCAACTTCAGCACGTGCCTCATCCCAGGTATTATAAATCCCAGGGCGCCGTCCGACGAGGACAACGTAAAACTTTTTTTTCCCCATCTACCATTGGTATGCATAAATCATCACGTTGATATATGAAAGAATGATTTGAAATAAGCAATACTAATCATAAGTTCTGAATTTCAAAATCGTATATACGTACCCTTCCTGCATTATTTGACCTGTCTAATCCAATATAAGTTAATGTGAGTAATGCAAGCATGTGACTACATAGACTGAATTGCGGAAGCATAAGATACTTAGTCAATAAGATAGCAGTAATAGATTGTATACATTACGCATACCATTCCATCACATGAAATTAAAAAAAAAAAAAAAAAAAACCCACAAATTCAACCAAGTTAGAGCAACCATGACAAACAATATAAGTTATTACAGGCCCCGTCCAAAAACCAGCAAAACAAACCCATTGAGACCACTATGTCATATGGAAGTAACACCTCCATCACCGAAATGATCACGGAGTTTTTCCTTTAACCACTCCACTCGGCGCTCGGGTCGAAGACTAACAAAGAACGACGCCAACAATTTGTCCTTACTCAGGAGCTCACCAACATCGATAAATTCTTTGGTAGTCAGGCCTTTCACCTCCTCGAGAACATCGAGTACATTCTTAGTACGATTAACCTGTTTGCCGAGCCCAAATTTCATCATTAACTCGGCAACAGTGTTCAGTGAGGCCCCGAGTACATCACATGGACGAGCCGGGCGGGATCGTTTCCTTGTTAATATCCCTCCGCGAGTACCATCTGAATTAGGAGTGTGAGTTGGAGTGCCACGGGACCCGTGATGTCCCGTCGCAGGACTGTCCGATGGTAGTGGAATCGTCCCTGTGGAGTCTGTGACGTAATCCTCTGATAGATCTATCGTATCATCCACATCGTCATCAACAGAATTCCATGCTTCATTTAGGTCTCGTTGCAGACGAGAGGAAGATGCTGACGCGGCCATACTCTTGCTGCCTCGTACGTAGCGGCCCGTGGCTTGGTCGGATCCGCATATCATTGCGAGGTCATCCATCCTGTCGATTCGTTTACCGCGGAGTCTAGCGGCGTTTGGGTGAGACTGCCAGATGAATAAGACAAGTGTAATATTAGGTAAATATTACATAGAGTTGGACCATAGGAAATTCAAAACCAATTGAACGTACCCTGAGATATTGCTCCCAAACTTCATCAGGGGCTGTCACAACCATCCTCTCCGAGTCCCAACCAAAGCCACTCGCTGCCAGCATATCCTTCACTGCAGTATACTCTCGCTTGTAATATCTCACTCGATTGGACACATTTTGCCATGTGACAAATACCCCAATGTGCTTTGCAACTTCGTCGGCCGCAATCTGGTATGCCTCCCGCTTGAATCCGTTATCTGCCTTACGACCTAGTGCGACCTGTTCGAGGAAAGTGTCGAAGAGTATCTGGTCCATAGCACTTGTCCATTTGATCTTTGGCGCTCTAGATGAAGGCTCTGCGAGAGATTTAGTGGTTTTCGCACGTGGTGAACATCGGGTGGCTACAGGCGGTGTCTTCACCGGTGACTGGGTTGGTGTGCATGTTTCGGTGAAGGAGTCTGTCATTTCACCTGAATATGAAGTAGGTATGATTTTTTTGACGCATTGCAACTATAATCAGTAAAACAACAAATATGTCAACAGGCTTATAGAACATAAATCATCAAGTCCTTATAACAATCCAAAAAACCACCAACTGTAACTCGGTGACCATAATTCACTAGTTTTCAACGTTTATATGGGAACCTTAACTATAGCATCACGAACTATTGTACGAAAAGTAAATAAAAAGTATTATCATCTATTCCTACTATTTCGTTGAGCATCTGCCCACATTCTCGTTGCAATGTCATCGCGGATTCGATTCCAAGCATCTTTTTCAGGCTGCGTTACTCGAAGTAACCATTGCCGCTCATCGTTGCTTGATAGCTCTTGTGGCGTTGGGATACCCTCCACATCAGCACCAGATATAGTAGCGAAATCATTGTCCTGTAGAGAGTCATTTTGGCCACGTATATAATTGTGTAGGACACAGCAGGCTATCACAATCTCGACTTGTGTTTCGAATTCGTACTGCATAGCGCTCTTCAAGATGGGAAACCTGCCCTTCAATAAACCGAAACATCGCTCGATTGCATTGCGCAATTGTGCATGTCGGTAATTAAACAACTCCTTCATGTTCGTAGGAGCTCTTCCGGTTCGATATTCTTGTAAGTGATACCGAACGCCTCGATACGGAGCCATAAATCCAGGTGAATGAGCATATCCAGCGTCGACAACATAATATTTTCCTATACATTTGAATCAGAGGTTATATTAAGTAAAAAACGATGATTGTAGTAATAGTTAACAATTAGATAAGCACTTTCATAGCAGATATACAGTACCATTTGACACAAGCAAGGGATCATCAGATCGAGACAATGCATTGTGTAGCACTCTCGCATCCGAAGCAGAACCCTCCCAACCGGCCAACACATATGTAAAATTCATATCGAAAGTACACGCTACCAGTACATTTTGAGAGAGCACCCCCTTCCGGTTACGGAAGCTCGCGTGGTCAACCGCCAACACATGCGCTGGAATGTGTGTACCATCAATTGCACCAACGCAATCCTAAATGTGAAGAATCAAGAACCATGAAGCGACCGTACAGAAGGAAAAAAAGAAAAAATACGGACTTACAAAACACACCTATAACAAATATACCTGAAAGTAAGGAGACCAAATTGGATTTGTTTGAATCTCTGACGGCGTCTCTATGCTGGCCGGTTTAACTAAATCAGGGTACATTGATATAATTGCCTGCAGCACACGGTGAAAGTGCCGACTGACTGTCTCACCCGATCGGATAAATCTGTGACCTAAGACCCGGTTACGAACATTGTGTCCCAACGTGTGAAGGAAAATAACTAATTGTTCTTCGAGACTAACATTACGCGTATCACGGAGTCGTTTCTTCTCGCGTAGCAGCGCACACAGTTCAAAAAAGGATTCTCGATTCATCCTAAGCTGATCTATACAATCTCGGTCGCTAGCCCGAATAATCGAATTGATGAACCTTGCTCGCTCATCATCCCCATGACGCGCCGGTTGCTTGAACATGTACGTACGACAATATTCCCCAACAGCCTGCACACAAGCTGCCACCGCTTGGAAGACAATTGTCCTATCTGGCGATTCCTCATCTGACAAATCCATCGTCCAGAGATGACCTACACTCTCATGTGTGTATTTCTCATGAATATACATTGCAAACAACAGGGGTACATATCAAAATATTGGACAGAGGTATATATGTATATGAGTAGGACCTTCATGGTCGGCCTCTAACAGTGGCTATAATGGTTTCCTGTGAGACCTAATTGAGCTTAGAGCAACCATCAATGACATGCATAGGAAAGTGTCAACAACAGCAGTGCCTACTAGCGTATGTTGTGACACCTTATATCCACTATAAAATTAAAATAATTAGCATTAAGCGACTATAATTGTCAGTTAAGGAACTGGGACTTTGCATGCAAGATCATTTTAAGCCTTCAGTAAGACAAATATAATAGTCAGAAAGTGAATATTAAACAGAAAGAACATTACTTGTGTACCTATAGAGAATATATAAATTGGCCAACTGGGTACAAGTTCATATTAAGTCCCCAATTAATGAGAAGAATGTATGTGGCATTTGGTAAACATTATCATAAATTACAAAAACGTAGCCATTTTGGAGACTTCTCAACAAACATACACTCCTAATTGTTGTAAACTCATATGACTATCAGTTGGTGCACAACTAATTTTAAACAGAATCAGATGATAAAAAATCACAATGATGAGTGATGACAATGATGTCAATGACCATCAATACGTAGATCCAATTGTTCGAGTTTCAACATGAATTACCATTCTCTGTCATTCCATCAGGTGTCTGTCGTGGAAGATGTTGTGCAGGCTTCACCATGGTCAATTTGGTTACTTAGAAGAAATAGCAAAATTTTTAGTTGGAAGGTTTCCTTGAGCAGGTGTATAGTTAAGATCTTCAGTCTTATTGCATTGTGTGCAAAAGCTGATTCTAGAATTAGAGAATTCTCTCCAATCTTCCAATTGCAAGTATATGATTCAGTGTCAATTTAGTGTGTGCTGGAAAGTCCCTCCATATGGCCATTTCATGGTAAATTTTGATGGTTCATCTGCAAGAAATCCTGGATTTTCCGGGGTTGATGTGGTGTGTCACAACAGCGGGGCTGCATTAGCAGAATTTCGGGCCCTACTAGAGTCCATGACTCTTGTTACAATCCACACAAGCCCAGCGATCATTGAAGGTGATTTTACAATGCTATTTCTTAGGCTAGAGCAGATGCATGCCCATGGAGGTTAGCATATCTGGTGGAGGAAGAACTTGAGGATACTTGCTCTACGCTTACTTGGGTTTCCTTCCTTCATGACACAGAAAAACCCATCCAAATCAATGGACAGTCCGGGGGGATTTTATCCATGTCCGGATGATCAACTATTCCTCAAAATGCATCAATTCAGTAATACTTCGGGGACTGAAAGTGCCCCCTAAACAACTAACGGAAATATTCCACTTCAAAGCTGCATTATAACAACAGGGTTATCAAATGCAGTAGCATAACTAATAGAGAAATGCATCAGATAAAGTGGTAAACTAGGAGCACTCCCAAATACCACAGAAGTACACGTGATCATATTCAAATGAAATAGTTTAAAATAGCAAACCTCTTTCCAAAGAAGAGAAGGATACAAAAAAACTTAGGGCTTGTTTGGATGCCACTTAAAAACGAGTTCATCTCGTTTTAGTTAATTGTAGTATTAGAGATCTTTTTAGTAAGGACTAAAGTAATCCTGATGACCAACAATTTATGTAAAATATGATGACTAATATGCAATTACTAATAACTTAAATGAGATGAACTCATACATGGCACCCAAACAGGGCCTTATCAACTAAAGAAAAATTTATATGTCATCCTGTAGAGTTAAATGCGGTATTATTATAAGGTTATGCTCACTTGTTTCATTGGGCTATTTAGTTACTTCAGCATTGCTTACTATTTATTCAATCAATTTGAGTCTTAAGTTCCTTCAGGCGAGCACACATGTCATCTCAAATCAATGGATACTTATTTTGGACAGTTTTTCACCAGGTATTGACTGACAAAACCAAAACCCTCAACCTCAATGTTGAAGAATGTTGAGGAAAAAAAAAAACTCTTCCTAACTAAATTCACAAATATTCTTCAGGCATGGATTGAATACAGTATATCCCTCATACATTTAAGAGACAGAAAAGCCTCGCGTGGTGATCCATTTCCCTGGGCAGCCACTCAGTCAAGTTCTTGAACTGCGTTAGAAATATAATGAGGAAACAGAAAACTTGCCAAGTTAACTCAAATTGATTTAGTCGAGACTAGTGTCATGTTAAGCAGATGAGTCTTCAAAAGCACTGAATAAATTAGACTGAACACTCGAGAAACTCAATGTAGACAAATTACTAGAAAAACTCAATAGAGAGCCACAGAATTTTTAAAAATCAAGCTACAAGCCTACAACATATGCCTTTAAATCAAAAACTTAGTTGAGTAGCCGACCAGGGTTCCAGCTGATTCAAGACTTCAGCTCTCATAGAGTATGAATCAAGTTTCGAGTTTTTAATTCAAACTCATGATTAATCACATGGGTGCTAAAAACAGTTGCCAAAACATTCGAGCTTCTGTTTGGATTAGAACCCAAAACCAGTAATGATGTTAGAGCTATCTTTTTCTCAAGTATTGTTATTGAGGAATTTCAAAATAATAATAAATAGATAAATAACAAGATGACCATTCTCACATCAAGGAAAGCTTAAAAACTAAAACCAGTTCCTTGCAAAGCTATGGCAGTCAAGAATCAGAAAGGTAATCTAGCAAGAAATTAATGCCCCATATAAACGACCCAACCCAAGTAATTAGCTGCCATGTGTCAGTTTGATCAACACATTCTAATGATCTTTCCTCCTGTAACCCATAAATCACCATGAAAAAACAACTACTCCGGAGACGTAATTTTGCATAACAATGGGGTAAACATAACACAAAAAAATTACACTGAATACCCAAATCAACCAAACAATTAAACTAACCAACATCAGTGAAAGCATCTGAAACTCAAAAAAAAAAGGCAGTAGGTTGGTAAAGAATCAGAGTAATTTACTTTAACAATTAAAGAAGAGTGGGTTGTAAAGAGAAATTATAGGGTCCCAATGCATTAGGATGCCAGTAGTGTATGGATTCACTAGGTGTGCATAAGTGGGGCCCATGGTTTGGCAATCCATACCATTGATCTGATAAGAGTCATCACAGTGGAAGATGCTATCCCTTGTATCAGTAGCCTGAAAGAAGATGGTCAAGGAAAACAATACAGGTCCATCGGGTCCAGCATGCAAGCCAAATATTGAATGGCCAGGGGCTTGCAATCGCAAATTTTTAGACATCTCCCCATCCACGGTGGAGGCCATCAGGTCAGCGGTCTGGATCGCCGAACCACGAGGCCATTGTACATTCCTAACTTCATTGCAACAATTGAGATTTCTTCCTATAATGAATAACTAACCAAATTAACCAACGTCCATCAAAATATAACAGCGTAGATTGACCATAGCAAGATTTTGATGAATCGGAAAACTCCACAGAATTACAAAATCACCCAAACATCAAAAAAGAAGAAGAAATCAAAAAGAAAAACAAAAGTAGTCAAAATCAAAAGGGGGAATAAGAAAAAGTATTTTTTTTCCTTTTATTTCATCTCAAAGTAATAATCTAAACTTATTTAATTCTTAATCTATCAAGATCCCAAAAAAAGAAGAAGAAGAAGAAAAATGAACTCCTCAGAATCATCTTTCAATGAAAAATGCATCCAAACTTCAAACAATACAAACCCAAATCACAAAAAGAGGGAAAAAAATCAATAACCTGGAAAAATCAATAACCTGGAGAATCCCAGCAGGAGAAGTATAAAAATAAAAAAGACCCATTTGATGATATGAAGTCCAGATTCAAGTCTAAAGAAAATGAAAGAAAGGAGGGATGAGAAAGGCACCTTTGGAGTATCAGAAGAACAAGAAAGAGTAGAAGCTTGCAAGGAGAACTGAGAAATGGGTGCTTTTGATGGTGTGGAGAATAGCTGGAAACTCCCCCAAAGCATCAAACAAAATAAAAACCAGTATGATTTCTCCAGAAAACATTACAGTTAGATCAAAGCACAAAACATTGAAATTTGGCACAGGAACCCTACAGCTAACAATTCCGTTCCAAACAAGAAAAACAAAAATCAAATCCGCTCAAATCAAGCCAGAAAAAGCTCAAATCCAACCCCATCTGAAGGAACCCCCACCATCTACTCAAAGATTACAATGAACCATTTCCAGAAAAGGCCATAGGAGGAAGAAACAGTACCTGCGCGCAGCAACGGTGGTGGCAGTGATGGACCGATTTGAGTTTGAAAATACCTGGGATTTATAGATTGTAGGGTGGAAATGGTCCTTCCCGCCACTGCTCCCGCCATATCCAGCGAGCTTCGATCCCATCCATCAGTCCGTACGAAGGACGGGGATGGGCTCGAGGCAAATCCAGCGGAGAATGGTGGCGAATCCGGGCAAATCCAACGAGAGAGAGAGACTGAGAGGCAAGATATCCCGCGATTTCACGCTGTCCATCACTCAATCCAGCAGGACAGTCCGCCCTGCTCATCCCTCTCCCGTCCAAACAGGCTAGCGGACGTACTCTGTAGGAGTAGACGCTCCTATCCAACCTACTACCACCGACTCCACTCTAATACGCCCGTCCAAACGGGCCCTAAGGTACCCACGCCGGATTTGCAAGATTACATCAGATCGACAGTCAAAAGTCTCTTTTATTTTTGTTTTCTTAATACTATAAATAGTAACTTTTAGTTGGAATATAACTTTTGATCATGTGAGTTACAGGAGCGGTGCCTAACATGAAAATGGCTTAGAGAACAATTTGGCTAGGTTAAATTAGACACTTACTATTTTTGGCAAAAACCATGAAGTCTAGAGGAATATGGTGACCGTTTATAAATAGTAAGTTTACTATTTATAGTATGCCACATTTTTAGAGAGTTTGAGTCTAAAAGTCCATCCTAACTTTGAGTTTTTTATTTAAAGGACTGTAATTTTATTTTATTTTTTTTATTATAAAAAAATTTATTTTTGAATTTATTAGAAATTATTCTTATCTCTGTAGTGGATTCAAGGAAGTTGTGTGAAAAGTCCAGAGAGCTTCATGGATTTGGCGTAGTTATTCCATGTGAAAAACGGTATAATTGACCTCATCATATCCCTCTCTACGTCAATGAAAGATAGTATCATGTTTGCCTGCACACAAACGTATGTCTGGCATCCCATCCAATTGTTTCCTATGATGTGGCAAGCCTTAGTTTTGCGTCTTCCTTTTTCTTGCCCCAAGTGATGGCATGAAGTTTGAACTTGATGGACGTAGTGGATTTTACATATACAAGGTGGTGGGCCATATAGGCTTGGCTGTTCTATGCTCTAAGTAAGACAGGTGTTTTAGATGCTTTCAGCGTGTCCTAATTTCTTTTCCGTGGGAAGGGGACCACTTCGTCTAAGCTGAGATATGAACAGTGGGTAGGCCCATGACCTTCATCCCAACAAGTCAAGTCGTCGTCCGCACCCCCGTTATTTTCACATACATTTAATGAGGAGCAAAGCCATGACTCATGAAAGATGGCGCTGTCTTTTGTCCAAAATCTGTATCCGTCGAATTCAAGACTCGGTAGTGACTCTGATCGGTACTGGTTGGTGCTGTGTATGTTTTATGCATACGGTCCACTGATTTTATCATCTCATTTATGGCATGAACCCAAAAACACGGCGGATCTAAATTTCATGTGAACCATTTCACAAGAAATACAGGTGATCGAACGCCCACAATTAAAAACTTGCCGGGTTACAAAAGTTTTGGATCAAGCTGATATTTGTATTTTTCCTTCATCAAGTCTTTGTGATTGTTGGACGTTCGGTTTGTTTTATGTCATATGTAGTGTGTGCTTGCATGCCAAAATCAATAAAGCAACTCAATGCAAACGGATCAACTTTGACTCCAAGTGCTAAAATAATTAGATAAGTTTTTTTATTCTTTTTTTTTTCGAAAAGGATTATATATATATATATATATATATATATATATATATATATATCACGAGGAAACCATTACAATTTCGGGCGGCCCCTGGATAACAAAAAAAGTTCCACCCAGGCTGCCTATCATATCCATATACAAAGGAATCCCCGATTAGAGGCTAGGAACCAACCTTGGATTCTCTAATCGCACCCAGACCAATTTTATCTAACATGTACAAACCTCTAATGTAGGTTAGTAAGTCTTTCGCAAACTTGAATAGAACATTGCCTTGCCTATACACCCCGAATTTTGCCAGTCCGTCCGACGGTCCATTCTCTTCCCTAGGAATGAGAGAAATCACAAAGCTACCCCTCATTCTAAGGTGTTCAATCCTTGACACCCAATATCTCCACTTCCATGCTGGCTTGGAGCTGCTCTTGAGAGTATCCACCACAAACTTGGAGTCCGATTCGAGCATTACCTGATTGAATCCAAAATCGACACATACTACCAAAGCGTCGTGGACCACACGGAGCTCAGCCCTATTGTTTGTCTCATTCCCATATCCCGAAGAGAAAGCAAAAAAAGAATATTACCGAATGGCCCTCTACAAATACCGCCTCCCCCTGACGGCCTTGGATTACCCGTAGTTGCGCCATCAACATTCACCTTCACCCAACCCAAACCCGGTTTGGCCCATTTAACAATCTGGAAAGAATTTGGCGAGGGACGATGCCTAGATTTCTATAAATTAGAAGCTGGATAACCCTCCACATGAAGACTGAAATCTTAAGAGGAATCTTCTCATCCCAAATCCACTTGGCCCATGGTTTGATCTTCCCTCTCAATCTGCAAATATCCCAACCTGATTTGATAGAGAAATGGCCCGAGCGATCGTGGGGCTAGAAGCGTTGGTCTGGCTCGGACGATGTGCAAATACCTCCCTGGATGATGTGCTGCACAACTTCATTTGGGAGGAGAGCAATAGCAGGAGATTGACGGTTTAGCCCCTCAAATTGACAACATCCTGGACTTTTAATTGGAGAAGATCTTCTGGGATTTGATGGGATATGCTTTCAGCAAGAGGGCCTAAACCAAACCAATTACAGTCACAAAAACCGATCAAGCCATGGCCCACTTTCCATTGAATGTTGATGTCCAGAAGAGGGAAGAGCTTGCTAATACATTTCTAGAGGAGGGATGCACAGGTTAGAGGGGCGCCGCCAGACTGACCAGGATGGAGGGAGCCGTACTTGGAGGAAACAAAATCAGCACAGATACTGTTACCGACATTGAACTTTGCAAACCAGGCCAACTTTAGTCTAAGAGCCTTCATGACCTCTTTCAGTTTTCTAATACCAAGGCCTCCTTCTTCCTTTGGCATAGAGATTCTTCTCCAATTCACCTAGAGCAATTTTTTCTTACCATCATGCCATCCCCAGAAAAAATTTGCGAAATTGGTTTCCATGTTGGCTAGAATTTGGGCTGGGATAATGGTTGCAGCCATGGCGTGGACAGGGATTCCGCAAAGCGCATGGTTGATCAGCGTGCCTCTTCCTGCCTACGATAAGAGTCTAGCTTTCCAACCTCGAATTCTGACTTCAATATTGTCAATCAATGGTTGATACACAACACATATGGTCTTGCCTCTAATCAAAGGCACCCCAAATAGTTGAAAGCTGGTACTGAACTGGGGATCCCGATAGTTCTTTCAATTGTTCGAACCATTCCAAATAGAAGCTTTGAGGAGAAGTAGAAGCAGCTCTTCCATCGATTAATCTTCTGCCTTGATGCATTTTGATAGATGGATAGAAAATCTGCAGTGGCTTTGAGGGACAGTAGACCACCATTAAGGAAGAGAACCGTGTCGTCAACATAGAGGACGTGAGAAATTTTCTTGCATCCTTGCTTTAATTTAAATGACTTGCACTCACTGTTGGACACCAAGGTAGAGAATCCTCTACTCAACACCTTTGCAGGTAGAATGAATATGCTTGGAGATAGAGGATCTCCTTAGCGCAGGCCTCTTGATGACTTGAAGAAACCCACTTCAATATGAACATATATGGCCAGATTCTGAGAAAATTGGTCGCTTACTCAACCACTTACAAAATTTTATAACAATCAGGCAATAATTTGAGGGTAGGGTTTTTCCTCTGAAGATGTGTTGCTTTGTGCCTTCCACAAGAAAAGACTTTTAGAATACCAGTGCAATCAAACAAAACGAAAAACTCACAATCGGTCACTAGAAGTAACTGCAATAATGCGTCTCTTGAAAGAATTGTGTAATATTGGATAGAAAACAAATCTAACGTATGAGCGTAAATTTAGATTACAGTTAAAGATTATAACTAAGAATTACCGCTACTCCTACGATAAGCTGAGATAAAAGATTAAAAATAGTCTTCTGTGGCTAGCGATCATATGTTATGTAGCTGCCAGCTATGTAGCAGTGTCGTACAATTTTTCGGGTTGATTTAGCTAATGTTTTCCTTGGGATGTTGTGGGTCCATGCTCTCGGCAATATTTAGCTGTTCTTCCATTTTTTATGTCTGAACCTGTTCTTTCGGTCAATTCAGTTTGGACACTATGGCAACTTCTCTTCTGGTCTTGTATCTCTATTTCTTTGCTCCTCGTCTTGGTATAGAGATAGCCAAATACGGCTAGGAGTTGGAAGATTGGATGGGTTATTGGTTGAGGCAGTTTTCTCAGTGTAGGTGGCTTCTGTAGGTTATTTTGTTGGTCAGTGGTTGGTTTGCTTGAATTAGGATCTTTGGGTGGGAAGCTTGAAGCAGTGGATTGGTTGCTAGTTTGGCGTGATCTAAAACATAGCCCTCTCAAGGAGGGTTGACGCATCTAGTTCTTCTCTTCTTTCTTTTATTTTCCTTTTGTCAATTAGGAGATATAATAGGTGAGGCCCAATGTTCTTGTGGAGCCCACCCAAAAGTCTAATATCTACATCCTTATTTCAAATTAACAAAGATACATGGGCCTAGTCCCCATTTTTTGGAGAAAAAAAAAAAGCTGAGATAAAAGGTAAATTAATTGATTAGTTGTTTTTTATTGGATTATGTTGAACTGGACTTGCTCTGTTGATTTCCCATGCTATCTATAAATTTTTGTTGTAACTTATTAATATTCTTCTAGATTCTTCTTCCATTACTACAACGGTTATTATGGTCAAAAAGCCTTTTCTAGATCCTTCTCTCGCATAGATCATTTTCTATTTACATTTCTTTTTTGTGATTGTTCTTCTTCTGTCGGCCAAACTTTGTTCCTCTCGGTTGCCTTTTGTAACTTAAATTACTTGACCGTGTTTCTCTCTTCGCTCATTAGACTTTTTGAGTAACTCAACTACATCACTTCGTCAACCATCCACTGACGTGTAAAACTGGATTTATGCTAGTTATGATTTTACAAAAAGTGCTCCAAGTATCTTAAATATCTTTTCATCAACCTCTTATTTCTTATGCAATGTCACACGTCACATTCCTATTGGCTTAACCCAGAATGGCCAGAAATAGGGTATAATATTGCCCTCATGTCGCTTCACCTTTGGGGAAGAGGTGAAAGTGATGTTATTCCATTCCTCGATACAATAAATGCAATTAGCCAGTGGTCCACATGTTGTTTCCCCATTAATTCTACCTTACCAAGACCGTACTAAAACATATTTTTTGCCTCACCCTTTTAGTTTGTCCATATGACACGTCGCATAAAATCATCTCGTGTGAGGAGTCATGATTATCCATTCATTAATGCGCACGTATCACAGCCAATATATAAACAAACTCTAAATCGGTGCGCATCTCTTCCTTCACCATTTGCTTCATCTCGTTTACGTCAAACCCCGTTTTCCAGTTTTCTCCTATCAATTATCATGGTTGCCTCATACTCTTCTTTCACTCTAGCTTTTTATCTAGAATCGTTCATCAAAGATTTATATGTTCTATTATCAGGAGTAGTTAATGACCTCCTGTTCAATACACTGATCGAACCAAACAAGGCATTGCTAACACTTAGTCCAACCTTCCATCCTGTTATCACTCATGAACAACTTTGTGAGATCGAACCTAACTTTATGAAGTGCCCCAATGAAGTTCTGTTTGCCCAATCTGACAATCTCTCGGATCCTTCCAACACGTTTAAATCACTGCAAGTATGGTTAAAACTGATGAATGGCTGGGCCGAATGATTCACTCGCGTTGAAGCATAACATGGTGACACATGGAGGAATAACTTTGTGAGATCAAACCCAACTTTATAAAGTGTCCCAATGAAGTTCTGTTTGCCCAAATCTGACAATCTCCTGCATCCTTCCAACACGTTTATGCTATTATTTTGAAAAGCTTCAATTATAAGTCCAAAATGAAATGGGGGAACGGGAGCGGGAGCGACCTTGGGAGACAGTAAGCCCTAGGCACTCGCGCCCACGAAAACCTCCCTTCACCATGTTTGCTACAAACCTTACCTTTGACACCTCGAAAGAAGACCTTCTAAGGATTTTCAGCATATATGGAAAGATAGCAGATGTCTACATCCCAAGAGATTAGGTTCTGTTATGAACAGGAAGCGCTCAACGCTGCCCAATGCCTCAATGGTAGAAGAATCGACAGCCGCATTGTGGCATTGGCTTGGGCAAGAAATCAGAGGAGGCATGTCAATCCGATTAGGAGAATATCCCCTCACCCGATTCCAACTGCAGCGCCTCGACCATCCTTCTCGGAGGCAGTCAGAAGCCACCCCGTTCCTGAGAAGCTTCCTGCGCAGAGAGAAGAGGCCCCTATCCCTAGCCATTACACGGATTCATTCACTATAGAGGCTGACATTACGGAGGTTGAGAAACTACAGGGTGCCCTATTAGTGGCTCTCATTGCCTCATGTGTTAAGGAGGTCTCCATCTTGCATCTGATTAACTCTTTCCAGAGATCTAACTTCTTAGCATCCTGAGTCGATTTCACTAGGATAGCTTCGAAGAAATTCCTCCTCAAATTCCAATCAAGGCAGGAGATGGCTACCTTTGCATCAGATCATGATCTTCATCGGTAGATGGGCATATCGGAAGTGAGCTCATGGTACACCCAAGCCACCTCGCTGATTAAGGGAGTTTGGATTCTGCTGGCGGGAATACCAGCCCGTGGCTGGTTCCCGGGTGCCATTGAAGGTTTAGCAATAACGTATGGGGACGTGCTAGAAATTGATAGTGTGGCAGCTCTAGGTATCTTTCAGGCTTTTGCTAGAGTGAAAATTAGACCATCCCCGGGCTTCGATATACATAGTCTGAGATATTTGAAGGTTAATGGTTAAGCATTTCTTGTCATTGGGTTTCTGGAGAGACCTGCTTTCCAGGGAAACCGTATTACGTCTCTTGGTGAGCAGTCCAAAGGTTAAGAATCCACCAGAGAATGGGTAGAAAAGTCCTTTTCTAAGCACAGAGCCGCCCTATCGCTTTTCCATACACCTATTTGTGAAAATGCCAAGGATATAGCCAACTCCTCTGAGCAGGCTCCTACAACCAGCACTCCCCTTCCACATCATCCGAATCAGCTCCTTCTGACTGGTCCAATCTGTTTAGAACCACCCTCCCTGCAGATGGGGAAGGTGAAGTGGATCCCAAACATCCGAACTTGAGTAGCCACCCTATTATCTTATCCCATTCTCCTATTCAAACCCTCCTACCTAAGCTTTCAGCTCCGTCACCCGTCACTACTGCCAACTTCCTTGACAATCCCTCTCGATCGCCTAATAGTCCTAGGCTGAAACCCGTCCAGGACTCGGAGGCCTCAACTCTCAATGGTCCTCTCCAAGTTTGGTACCCCCCGATTGCTGGGGGTAGCGATCCTTTGTTTTCAGATGCTGGGAGGCCCATTCATTGCCATCGAGAAGCAGATAAAAAAGTGGATCATTCAGCTTTGCAGTCACAAGACCAAGATCCCCCCTCTCAAACCTTTAGTTTGGAAGGAAGGAAGGTTCCATCACTCCTGGGAACAGAGAAGCTAGTAGTCTAGTTGGTGAGGGTGTGAACCACGCCCATATCGGTGTTATCAGTAGTCAGGTGAATCCTGTGAGTTGCAGCAATGAGGTTCTATCTTTCCAGACCTCTTCTCCATCCCTACCTGCTGGGTCAGAAAGGTGGGTTTTCATTCAGAAGGCGTTGTGACCAAGTGGCCAGATGTAAAGCAAGGTCTGCTGGATGCTCGCCGATCCATTGGCGCTCTCATCCCCAGATTTTGCTACGTATCCATGATTCTCAGCAACGAATTGTGGAGCCTTTGAGAAGGAACTGGCTTAACTCTTTTCACCAGAAGAAAGACAACAGTGAAGCAGAACACACAGGGTGAATTGAGGTTGATTTTTCCCCCTACTTTGGCCAGGATAACAAGGAAGGCAGTAAGTTATCAGACACTAGATAGGTCTAACCTGCCCAATCTGGTCTGATGTCAAACCCCTCTATTGATCTAGAGGGAACAACGAATTCCACATTGGAGCAGAACCCTTGCACTCAGGTAAAGGCCTCTTCTAGACCCAGAAATGATCCCGAGGTCATGAGAACTCTAGGTAGCAAGTCTATGAAAGGCGAGAGGAGAAATGTATCTAGCAGGAAGGTGGCTAGACTGATTGAAGAAGGAGAATGGTTTTGTAGACTTCGACGTCTGAAGAGAAGGGCCGTTAACTCAGGGTGTGTCACAGATGGGTAGTGCCCTTATTTGGAATGCTTGCGGTCTAGGCAATCAGCCCACCATCAGAACTCTGAAGAAACTGATCAGGAAGTTCAACCCGCTACTAGTTGCTATCCTGGAGCCGATGACCAGAGAGGAGTGAAGGGTGGTCATTGGTTTGAAGCTAGGATTTCATTCCTCTCTATCGAATGGCGAAGAAGGGGGTAAAATCTGAGTTTTTTTCCACAACCAAATCAATGCGACCATGCACTCTAAATCGTCTCAAATGCTTTCTTCACATATTTGTTTTCAGGATTGCAGTTTTCCTGTTTTGTTGTCCATTGTATATGTTAAATGCTCATATATATTTAGAAGGTCCCTGTGGTTGGAACTGGAAAATCTTAACAGGAACATCACAGGTCCATGGGCTGTTGGAGGCGATTTTAATGCAGTCTCAGAAGCCAGCGAGAGAAGATGTAACAGAGTGGCAGGAAGGCTGAGTATGACAGAATTTGCTTGTGCCATTCAGAACGTTGGACTGCTGGATGTAGGGTTCTTTGGAAACAGCTTTACGTAGAGTAATAATTGGACGGGGAATGACAGACTTTGGGCCAGATTGGATAGAGTTCTCATGAATGTTAGATGGGCGAAAGCCTTCCCATCTTTCCGGGTTAATCACCTACCCCGTGTCAATTTAGACCATGCGTCATTACTGATTTCCTTCCCCACTCAGCAGTTGTCCCCCATTAGACCTTTTCGATTCCTCCATATGTGGACACTCCACGACTCCTTCCAACTGGTAGTTAAGAAGGCATGGGAGGGAGTGTGCTCCTTCCACCCCATGATAAATGTGCAACTGAAGCTGAAAAAGACCAAGCAGTTACTGAAAGTCTGGAACAAAGAAGTTTTTGGAAATATTTTCCTTCAGATTAAGCCAGCCGAGGCAAATCTCGATTAGTTGGAAAGTAGAATGCAAGACTCTGGATCTGAGGACCTGTTTCAAGAAAGTTTAACAGCTAGGAGAAAGCTAGCCCACCTGGAACTGATGAAAGAAATCTTTTGGAAACAGAAAGCCAGGAATTCTTAGTTGGATGAAGGGGATAGGAACACTAAACATCTTCATGCTTCAGCCCGTGAGAGAGTCAGGCATACTGCGATCAACTCGATTAAGGATGATAGTGGAACCACATTCCTAGGCCAGGCCCAGATCAAGGCTGCTGCGGTGCAATATTTTGAAAGGCTGTTTCAGGCAGAGCCTACTGCTCAGTCCAGCGTCTCATAGCCATCCCCCGAATCCTCTCCTTGCAAGATAAATAAGGCCTACTAGCCACTCCATCCTTTCAGGAAACTCAGACTGCAGTGTTTGACATCCCTAAGGACGTCGCCCTAGGCCCAGATGGGTTTCTTCATCGTTCTTCACTGAGTGTTGGCAGACGGTGGGTGAAGATATCCATAAAGCAGCTTGCTCGCTATTCTCGGGAGGAGCGATCCCTAAAGCATTCACTGCCTCCGTGATATGTCTAATTCCAAAATCCTCGTCTGCCACTAAATTCGCTGACTACCGTCCGCTTAGTCTATGCAATGTGGTATATAAAATATTTTCAAAAATTCTTGCTTCTCGTCTGAGCAAGGTCCTTCCTAAGCTGATCTTATTGGAGCAAGGGGCTTTCGTTAAATGAAGGTTTATCATAGAAAATATTGTGATGGCCCTGGAGGCAATGAGAAACCTCGATAGAAAAACTAGGGGTGGAAATATCATACTCAAGCTGGACTTGGAAAAAACTTACGACAGGATCGATTGGAACTTTCTTAAACATGTATATTGCATCAGTTTGGGTTTAGTGACAGATGGGTCGCGCTGATGGAAGCTTGTTGGAAAAACAGTTGGTTCTCAGTTCTTATCAACGGGGAGGCAGCGGGTTTCTTCAAATCTTCTAGAGGCCTGTGCCAAAGGGACCCTCTCTCCCCTGGGCTTTTCATCCTAGCAGTGGAAGCTTTTTCCAGATCCTTCAAGCAGCTGATAGTTAGAGGTTGGTGTAAGCCGTTCAAGCTTTAGAGAGGATGCCCACCCATTTCTCATCTGTTATTTACAGATGATACCTTGCTTTTTGTGAATGGCAGTCGGGAATCGCTGAATGTAGTTAAGGATTTTTTTAGCTCCTTCCAAGAAGATTCTGGCCAAAGGATTAACAATAATAAGACCTGCTTCATTTGTTCCAAGGCTTTATCAATGGTCAGGATCAGAAGTACAGAGTGAATTCTAGGCTTCTCTAAAGCCAGAACGGGTGTTCTATACCTGGGAGTTCCTCTATACAAAGGCAGAATTACCTCGGCTATGTTCCAGACGCTCATGGACAAGATAAATAGCAGGATTAGTGGCTGGAGTGCTCAATTTTTGTCCTAAGCTGGTAGTCTAACCCTCATCAAGAATGTGTTGAGGAGTATCCCCCTTCACATCATGGCAACCACGAAGATGCCAGCCCAGGTTGTAGCCAATATGGAGCGCAGTTTTGTTCAATTTTTTTAGGGTTGGACTGAGGGAAAGAAGAAGTGTCATTAGATTGCTTAGAGAAAGATTTCAACGCCGATAGAGGAAGGTGGCCTGGGTGTTAGAAAATTGAAAGATGTGTTGTCCGTTCTTCGTATGAAGATGGCCTGGAATGTGAAGTACAAGGAGAAGGAGGGCCCTTGGGTGGCCCACATGAGAGCCAGGCATCATAAAGATCTGGAGGATAAGAGCGATGGCAGAGCGTCTAGTCAGGCAACTCCTTTTTAGAAAGATATCAAAAATGTGCTACCGGCTATAGCCAACAACGTCCAATGACAGGTGGGATCGGGCGTGTTGAATTTATGGACAGAAAACTGGACAGGCCTCGGCCCTCTCCAGCAACTAGCCATCAGCCACATCCCGAGTTTGTTGCATTCCCTTCAGGTCAGAGATTTCATCGGACCTTCTAGTCCCCCGCCTCCCTCCTCAATTTCTTTATACCTGCCCCAGGATGCTCTAAACTCCATATTCTAGGGAGGGTTTGCTACTGTTGATGAAAGACCAGCGGTTTTCTGGCCGCACGATCCTTCTGGCTCCTTTTCAACGAAATCGTCTTGGAAGGTGTTAAGAGACCTGTCTCCGGGTAGATGGTGGTATAACTGGATCTAACATACCAATATGCCTCCCAAGATGTCCCTGTTTCTTTGGAGATTGCTGCAGGGGGCGACTCCAGTCGATGAAAGGGTGCAGACAAAAGGCATTCATTTAGCGTATATATGCTCTTGTTGTGTTGATGCAAACATTTCTAGACCGCATCAGGAAATCATTCATCACCTCTTTCTTTTTGGGTAGATTGCCAGACAGATTTGGCACCATTTTTCAGCGATTTGTGGGGTCTCTCTCCTCCATCATCTTTCAGTGGAAGACAGGTTGGTTCAATGGAAAAAATGCAGCGGCTCAAGGTTCGGCGGCAGCCCCCATTAGGAAAGTCATCCCAACCCTCATTTGCTGGGAGATATGGCGAACAAGGAACGGGGCGAGGAAGGATGATCGCCCTATGTCTGCAACCCCTTCCATTGCTAGAATAAAATGGTGGGCTATGCACATTTTGGAGGGTCAGTTGGACTGCCTCAAGGAGTTAGGTGTGGCAGGATTGGTTAATCGGTCCCGGCCCAGACAAGTTCATACCATGTAGATTGTCATATGGGCTAAGCTAGCTAGGGGATGGGTGAAACTGAATGTGGATGGTTCGGCACGTGGTAATCCGTAGGGGTGCACACGGTTCGGTTCGGTCCGGTTTTGGGGTGAAACTGGAACCGAACCGTTCCCTACGGTTATAAGATTTTTGGAACAGGAACCGTACCATTAGCACCCTAGAACCGAACCGGAACCGGACTGTGAAAACCGGTTCGATTCCGGATCGGTTCCACGGTTCTGGGCTTTTTAAACTCTAACCCAATTGCACTTTTTTAACAATACTATTAAGGTCTTGGAACCATACAATCGAGAGTGAATGGATGGGAATAACTTTGTATCAATTCTTGGACAGTTTGGATGTTTTACACACTAAAGATGTGGACACATATATGGCAGATGAACAGTAACTTATCATCCAACTAGTTACATGGGAGACCTCTTGTAACGCCCTGAAAATCGGAGGCCGAGTAATTACTCAACGCCCGAGTTCCCGGTGTCACCTATCACACCTTTTTATGGTTTATGGTTTATCAATTTAAAAATTTGCGCAAGCTGGAACAACCTGGAACATGAATCACAACCACACATCCACTGAAATGAAAGGATACAACACACAGCACTATATACAGGTCCAAAAGAACGAAGGGGCGCCCATGACGCCATACAACTAAATCACAAAAATAAACAAGTCCAAAAGAATATAGCTGAGCTCCCGGCCCAGCCGACTCCCGATACATCTACGGGTCCGATGCGACCGCCCATCAACCGAAAGTAGGAGTACTCCTCCTCCTCCTCCGGACTCAGATCTTCTAGGGCTCCTCCCGATCATCGCCACCGCATCTACTTAAGGAAGCGTCGGTTGGTGTTTTAAAACACCGTCCCCAGAGTGGGAGTGAGTGATCAACTCAGTGTGAACTATTAACCTTAAGTTATAACAGGCATCAATTTGAACATGAAGTTAATGAAAAGCAGCCAATCAACAACACCTACAACTCTTATTAAATGCGTATGCAATGCAATGATATGATGCATGCCCTCACCGCAACGCTCCCTCGAGCGACTCCATCTAACGATCGCATATGGCAACACTCCCTCAGAGCGACCTCGACTGCCGAGTCGCCACCCTAGCTAATGCGATGCAATGCGATCGTGTTAGCCAAGTTTTTAGTTAAGTTCATTCATCCATCAGGTTGGGGATTCTGATTCACCCTACCTATCACTGCCCTAATCCGGTTGCGAGGCCAGGACCCCAAAGAATGCGTGAGGCCGAGTCCCCGCGGTCCGTGATCCTGTCGAGGTCCTCATTCCCGACTCCCAAACACATGAGGCGTGCCGATAGGGAGAGGATCGCTCGCGGTCACTACGGGGAGGCGCGGTACCCCAGCGTAGGCCGACAGCTCGGTCACAGTGTCCCATTCCACCATGGCCGGCTCACGAGACTGTGGACCAATTTCCTTGTCATGTTATCAATGGGCCACCAAGGGTCGTAGGGTGCATCAGGTTCCATGCATAAGTGGGCAAACATGGTTAACAAACGGGGATGATCAGGTAATAGGCTAGTCTGCACAACTAGGCGGGCATGAGACGAATGGCCTCGGGAACAAGGGTCCCATGTAGTCGAACTACAGCCACCCGAACACTTTCGCCCAATCTGCCAGACTAGCCTTAGAGTAGCCCTACCAATGGGGCTACCCTCTCTCGTCCATTTCTAACCATCCCAAGAGAGTAAAGGAGATCTACCGCATGCTACGATTCATGTTATCATTCATCACATCCATATCACATTTTCATACATTCCAATCATACAAATCAAATACCTTTAACAAGCTAGCAATTATCATTTAGAATTAAAGTGCATGTGAGTGTGTGAGTGGGGTGAGAAAGTTTTCACTTTCTCCATCTTGAAAATCATGAGTGTCCCAACAATTTTTCACACATACCATGAAACATCACACATGAAGGCATAGAATCACATGCTATTCACACATTCCATGAAGCATCACCATGAAGGCATAGAATTACATGCTATTCACACATACCATGAAGCATCACACATGAAGGCAATGAATCACACCCGCAAGCATGTTATCATCCAACCTCATAATATGAGAAGGCACAATGCATACCACATTTGGGAATTAGACATGCATATTCTAACAAATCCAACAAATCATGAAAACCCCTAAAGTTCTCTCTAGAGTTTCAACAAGGCATCCAAGCACTCAAAATCATTACATCCATGCTAAAATTGGTGCTAGGCCACCTAAGAGCAATAGTCCGCACCTTAATGTCGGCGGAGGCTCGGAAACGGCCTAAAGGCGAGGGTTTCAAGGTTGGCGGCGGAGTCCCTAAAACGATTCAAGCATGAGAGAAATCTACCCCATTTCTCCTTCAAGACAAGGATTCCAAAGAAAATATTAAGGGATCTTACCAAGGTGACCCAAAATGAATTTTGGAGTGGCGGTGGAGAGTTTTTCCCCTTTTCGGAAGGGTTAGGATGTTGAAGGATCGGATCTCTTGAGCCTCCACACGTTTTAGGGTCCACCACAACCTCCTTGCCTTCACTTCCCTCCTTCTACACCTTCCTTGGTCGTTGGAGAAGGGTGGAAGCTACAAGGGAGAGCTTTGTTGTTGTAAGGTGGTGAGGATGATGAAGGAGAGGTTGATTGTTGGAGATTGGGGAAATCAAGAAGGAAAAGGGATGGGTTGTTGAGAGTTGAAGGGAGAGATAGGAGGGAGAGAGTTGTTGTTGAGAGAGTGAAGGGTTTGTGAGAAGAGGGTTAGGGCTTATTTCCCTAGAGTTGGGTCCTTTGGCCCCAAGCTCCCAAGTCTTCCTAAAATAGACTTATGAGACACCTATTGGTGTTGAGGTGGGCCCGACACTCCACAAGCCACCAAATTCGGCATGGAGGTGTTTTATGACCCAACTAGGGTCCATGCAAAATTGAGGGTGAACGGATGAACGGATATATGATCCGAGCAGTACTTTCGTCCCAAAATGGCCCCGTGGGGATCAGTGATTGGGGCAGTTCTAGCGGCCCTCTGGCCATGAAATTTGTAGGGTAAGTGCTCCATGGCCCGATGAAGGGCCCTGCAAAATTTGGAGGCAAACGGATGCGCGGTTTGGTCGTACGGGTCCAATTTGCGATCAACGGTCACCGTTCCACGATCGGGTCCCAGATTTGGTGGACGGGCGTAGAAAAATATTTTAAACCACCATCACAAATTTGGGGAAAATCCGACGGCTAGATCGCCCGGAATCCCGGTTCCATTGTATGTGCCAGGCTCCAATTTCTGTTTGGCATTGGCGGGGTGCATTCGGCTAGTGCCAGATCCTAGCTCGGGGTGTCCACTGGGTCCACCGTCCGCGATGGTCCACAAGCCCAGTGTGATATATGATTTTCGAAAGTTTTAGATTTTTCTGACCATCCTCGATCACTGAGTGGCCCACACGGGCTGTTGACGAACGCATACGGCCATCTGGCTTGGCGGGCCACGCCAGGTTCCATCATGGGCAGCCTAGACTGTTCTAACGAGTTGATCCTAGCCTAATCCTTTTATTACTGGTGGTACCCCACCCAGAGCAGCTTAAACGGATGGTCCTGCGGCAATCCCGACGTGGACGCCCCAGGATACTGTGCTGATTGGACAGGACGTTACAATCTACCCCCCTTATAAATAAATTTTATCCTCGAAATTTGTACCTGTTCGTATTGCTGAAGCAGGCTCGGGTAATGCTTGCGGACTTCTGCTTCTGTCTCCCAAGTGGCCTCTTCTTCATCATGATGGGTCCATAGGACTTTGACTAATGGGATGACCTTGTTGCGTAGAACCTGTTCCTTCCTATCCAATATTCTAGTGGGCCGAAGAATGTATGTGGCATCATCCTTGAGTTCCACATGTTCCCACTTAATGATATGCGAAGGATCGGGGACGTACTTCTTCAACATGGACACATGGAAGACGTTATGCACTCCAGCAAGCGGCGTAGGTAGGGCCAAGCGATAGGCAACTGCACCTACCCGGTCCAAAATCTGGAAAGGCCCGATGAATCGGGGCGTAAGCTTCCCCTTCTTGTCGAATCGCAGACACCCTTCATTGGGGAGATTTTGAGGAATACATGGTCCCCAGCTTCAAATTCCAAGTCTCTTCGCCTTGTGTCGGCATAGCTTTTCTGCCTGCTTTGAGCCGTTAAGAGGCGACGCCGGATAATTTCAATCTTCTCAGTCGTGACCCGCACCAAATCCGGCCCTAGCAAGCTCTTCTCGCCAATTTCTTCCCAACAATGCGGGGCTCGGCATGGACGCCCATACAAGGCCTCATAAGGCGCCATGCCGATGCTAGCCTGGAAGCTATTGTTGTAGGCGAACTCGGCATATGGGAGACAATCGTCCCAGCTCTCCTGAAAGTCTAGAACACAAGCCCGTAACATGTCTTCCAAAATCTGGTTCACCCGTTCGGTCTGCCCATCTGTCTGCGGGTGGAAGGCGGTGCTAAATTCGTTTTACTCCCATAGCTTCCTGGATGCGGGTCCATAAAATCGACGTGAAGCGAGTATCCCGGTCCGACACAATCTCCAATGGGACGCCATGGAGCCGCACTATTTCCTTGATATACAACTTAGCCAAATCATCGGCATGAGCTTGAAGTCTTGATTGGCGAAAATGGGCCGATTTGGTTAGCTTTGTCCACAATCACCCATATCGAGTCATGCCCTTCCTAGTCTTGGGCACCGGAAATAAAATCCATTGATATGAAGTCCCATTTCCATTCCGCTATGGGCATGGGTTGCAAAAGGCCCTGGTGGTCGGCGGTGCTCACCTTGACTTGTTGACATGTGAGGCATCGGGACACATACTCCGCTATTTCTTTCTTCATGTTGTCCCACCAATAGTTCCGCCTCAAATCCCGGACATCTTTGTACTACCGTGGTGCATCGCCAACTTAGAGTTGTGAGCGAGATTTAGGACCTCTTCTCGCAAATCCCAGTAGGTTAGGAACACAAAGGCGGCCTCGGTAGCGCAATCCCCTATCCTTTCCAATTCTCCACTCGGACTTCAGTATCATTCCTCGCTCTTACCCTCATCTTCTGTAATAGCTCATCGCCCTCTTGGGCTTCAATGATTTTGCTATCAATCATGGGCTGAGCTTGAAGGTGGGCTACTACCGCATACGGCTCCTCTACGGTTAGCTTCATGTCGAAGTCCCGTATGAATTCTACCATGTCCCACTCTCTCACCATCAGCGGGGCCGCAAATTCAATTGTTTTCTTGCGACTCAATGCGTCCGCCACCAGATTGGCCTTACCAGGGTGGTACGAGACCTCGAATTTAAAATCCTTTAACGTCTCCATCCAGCGTCGTTGCCTCATGTTCAGGTCCTTCTGGGTGAAGATGTATTTGAGGCTCTTATGATCAGTAAAGAGCTCAAATTCCTCACCATAAAGATAGTGTCGCCATATCTTCAACGCGAATACTACCGCCGCAAGTTCGAGGTCATGGGTAGGATAATTCTCCTCATGTTTCCTCAATTGCCGGGATGCATAAGCAATTACCCTGTCCTTTTGCATAAGCACACAACCCAAGCCCACATGGGAAGCGTCTGTATAGACAGTGTACTTGATCCCTTGCTCAGGAAGCACAAGCACAGGTGCTGAAGTCAGTTTATCTTTCAGCTCTAGGAAAGCCGCCTCCGCCTTCTCATTCCAGGCAAACTTGAGGTCCTTCCGTGTCAGTTGGGATAGTGGCCGAGCTATCTTTGAAAAGTCCTTAATGAACCTCCGATAATAGCCAGCGAGACCGAGAAAACTCCTCACTTCCGTGACCGATTTCGGTTGCTTCCAATCTCGCACAGCCGCAACCTTGGCGAGATCTACCGATATGCCCTCCTTGGACACTACATGACCCAGAAATTTGACCTCCTCTTTCCAGAAGTCGCACTTCCTAAACTGTGCAAACAATCGATTCTTCTCAAGAGTTCCAAGGACCGCCCTTAGATGCTCTTCGTGCTCCTCGCGGCTCTTTGAGTATATCAATATGTCATCTATGAATACCACAACGAATCTGTATATGAACGGCCTGAAGATCCTGTTCATGAGATCCATGAATACCGCTGGGGCATTGGTGAGTCCGAACGACATAACTAGGAACTCATAATGGCCAAAGCAGGTTCTAAAGGCCGTTTTCTGTACATCTTCATCCCTGACTCGTAGCTGATGGTACCCTGATTGTAGATCGATCTTGGAGAAGTATTTGGCACCCCTTAGCTGATCAAACAAGTCGTCAATTCTGGGCAATGGGTACTTGTTCCGAACCGTCACTTGGTTCAATCTCCTGTAATCCACACACAATCGCAATGAGCCGTCCTTCTTCGTCACAAATAGGACTGGGGCTCCCCACGGCGAGACACTGGGCCGGATAAAGCCTTTTTCTAGCAAGCTGTCAATCTGAGTCCGAAGCTCTTCCATCTCACATGGGGGCATGCGGTAAGTAGGCAAGGAGATGGGCTTAGCGCCCGGAGTCAGATCGATGGTGAAGTCTATTTCCCGTCGAGGAGGGAGTCCAGGTATGGCTCTAAACACTTCATCGAAGTCTCGGACTACGGGAGTGCATGTATGCGAGGGCCCATCATACCCGTCCTCCAAAGAAGCATAACATAGAATCCTACGATCGTGGCTAACCTGGACTGGAAACGTGAGAGAAGCGCCGTCATCTTCAAATATTTTCACTTGTCGGTGTCTCGCAACAATCTCGGCCTTCATCGTGGTCAACCAATCCATACCCAGATAACATCATAGTGAAAGATCTTAGTTACTATCAGGTCCACAAAAGCCACCTTGCATCCCAAATCGATGGGGCAATCACGGCATATCTTCGTCGCTTCTGAGACAGTACCGGCGGCGGCAATGATCCTCACCCCAGTAAAGGGAGTAGCGTGCAGTCCTAGACGCTTGATAGTAGCATGTGCTATGAGGGAAGTAGTGGATCCTGTGTCCACCAACAAAAAGATGGGGGTACCTTCAATGTGTGCCGTCATCTCGAAGGCCGTAGGAGTGGGGATGGTAGCATCTTGGCCTTCTGCAGCCAATGCATGGACTCGCGCCTGTTGAGGGAAGTTCGATCGTTGCATAGGCCGTTGTGGCGGTCTGACTTGAGGTGCAGGGGGACGGCGAAACTGTGGGCTAGGCCCCATCGTCCGTAGGGGCGGAATCTGTAATGCTTGTTGCGGAGGCCTGTTGTTGCGTTGAGGCGGCGTGAAGCCGAGGTCCCTCATCCGAGTAAAGCAGTACGGCTCGGAATGGCCCGGCCTCCGACAGTAACTGCATGTCTGAGTAGGTCGTGAAGGAGGTGCCGGTGCAACAGCTGACCGCGGTGGAGAATTCGGGCGCGGTCTCTTCCCCGTAAAAGAAGAGGACGGTCCTTCAGTCCGGTTTCGTGGCCCCAACTGTGTACGGCCCCGTGAGACACGCTCTTCGTCCTGTTCAGCTCGTGTAGACATCTCAACGAGCTCCGCATAAGTCCCGATGTTCATGCAACACAGTTTGGAGCGAATGCCACTCCTCAGCCCTGCCGTATACCGCCTCATTTTGATCGCCTCGTTGGCGATCATTTCAGAAGCGTAGCGAGATAGTTCGGTGAACCGGTTTTCATACTGCGCCACGCTCATTCCCCCCTGTTGGAGGCGGAGGAATTCATTCTCCCGCTCATGCTGGTAGGATTGGGGAATATATTTCCCGTTGAAACGGGTTTCAAATGCTTCCCACGTCCATATGTGGCCCTCAGGAAGAGACCTGAGGACACTCTCCCACCATAAATCCGCCTCTTTCTCAAAGAGGTAAGAGGCGAGCTCCACATTCTCCGCTTCAGAACAGTGGAGAGGCCGCAGCAACTTGGTGACTTGATTGAGCCAGTATTCCGCTTCCTCTGGGCGGTGGGTACCGGCAAAGGTAGGCGGCCTATGCCGTTGGAATTGCTGAAATAGGTTGCTCGAGCCGGTCGCGGGAGCAGCCATGGCGGGTATCTCCGGTTGCGGCGTACCCAAATTCTGGGCCAAGGCCCCCACCACAGTGGCCAACATGTTTTGTTGTTGTTGCATATTTGTGGCCATCATCTGCTGTTGTTGTTACATATTTGCGGCCATCATCTGTTGTTGTTGCTGCATGAGAAGCAGCATTTGACTCATCTGGTCCATGGACGGTGGCGGAGGGGGTATAGGTGCCGCGGCTTGTGGCGGCGGAGCATTTGGGGCCGCCTCCTGAGTGGTACTACCCGTATTTTGGGAACCATCCGCACCTTGGGGGCCTTGTTGCTCGACAGGACTGGTCCCGATCGACCAAGCCGCCAGTGGGAGGCGGACAAATCGACCCTCTTGTCGCGGAGGCATTTCCTGGAAGAATGTCCCAAAAATAGGTTAGGTACTAGAACATTTCTCATGCTCAGGTTATGCGTACTTATGCGAGATTTCATACAATCCATTTGTGAACACCAGCAATGTACATACAAGCATGTCAAGATGACAAAAGACCTGCCGAGGCAATCCACACATTCACATTGATTTCAAAATGCCATTGACATGGCCAGTTACATGTTACAGTATGGATTACAAGCACACTAAACAGAAAGAAAATACATGTTACTGAAGCAAAATCCTAAGCATCCACCCATACATAGTGTTAGACCTAAACAACTTAAAGTAAGCTACTAATTATCAGTCTAGTAGTACTACTACTCGTCCGAGTCAGGCGAGAGCGGAGGCGCCTCCTCCCCCTTGCTGCAGCAGATCAGGGCTTTTATGGCCCGATACATCTTTTTGTTCCACTTCTCCTGCTTTGCTTGATTTGCCTCAATTCTCGCTTGGTGCTCTTTGATCCCAGCTACCTCTGCCTGGAGCGCGTCCAAGCGCTCGTGTATACCTGAGACGGTGAGAGGCTCCTGACTAACCACCCTGATCCCCTCAGCCTCAGTTGCCTCTTCGGCTTCGTCCTCATCTTCGTGCTCGCTCTCGCCACCTTCCTCATCTTCCTCTTCCTCTTCATCTTCCTCCCCATACTGATCAATGTGGGCCTGCCTTTGCCTGGGTCCTACGCCCATAGAGTTTAGCACTTTGTTTCCCAGGATTTCAATCGGTACGTGATCTCCGTCTGATCCACCAATTCCATACTGGTCGGCTATAAAGCAGGCTAGTCGGCCAAATGGGAGAGCTATGTCCTTCCGAGTCGATCTCGCGGCCTTCACGATCTGATAGAGCACTGTGCTAGGGGCGCACACATTTGCTCCCTGGCCCACCTGGTACAAGAACTCCACCATGTAGCGAGAGCATTCAGTACAGTTCTTCAACCTCGGGTATACATTGTGGGTGGCAACGCGGTGAAGCACCCGATACTTGGGGATCATGTGGGTCGCGTACAGACCGACATCCCGGATCCAAGGGACAACTTGACCGCAAAGGAAACGGGAATGCTCATCGCGAGCCGCTCCCGATTCGAGATTCGCTTCATCAATCTTCACCTCCCCTAGCGGCACTCCCAACAACTCGGCGAACTCTTCGACTCCCAAGTGAATTTCCTCCCCACGCACAATAAGATCGAAACCAAGGGGTTCAAATTTTGGATTTCTAATCCGAGTGTAGAACATCCTAGCCTGCCCCACATCGGCCTGCGTGTTTACATAAAAGATGGGACCCCATTCATTCTCAATTAATCGGTTGAGGAGGGAGTTGTTACCTAAGAGGGGTTCCTCTACGAAGGCCTCGAAGGCGACTTGACGCACTCGAAAATTTCCCAAATCATTGGCGAGCGCTTCATCTCTTCGGGAATCACTCCGCCTCTTCGATCGAACCTCAGTGCTTGCCTTTCCAGACGGATCACCCTTTTTCTTTCCGCGTCGCCCTTGGCTCGGTCCCGCTTCCCCGGAAGCCGGTCTTTTCTTCCCCATAAGGGAAAGGATCACCGGAATGGTGAAAAAGGACACAATGGTGGCAAGGAAGGCCATCTCCCTTGGTTAGGATGGAATACTTTGGGAATGCCTTGAGAAAATGTGGCTAGGATGAAATGTGGGTTTTGGAAATGGGTTTTGAAAATGTGGAAGATGGGTTTGGAAATGGGTTTGGAAATGGTTTTGGAAATGGGTTTTGAAAATGGGTTCGGAAATGGGTTTTGAAAATGGGTTTGGAAATGGGTTTTGAAATGGGTTGGGGAAATGTGGAAGATGGGAAGTTGTGGAAAAATGAGAGAGAGAGGTGGAAAGGAATGGTTTTTTTTTTTTTTTTTTTTTTTTTTTTAGAGAAATGAGAGAAAAGGAAAAAGGGATGGAGAGGAATAAGTGGAATGGGAGAGGGAGAGGTGGAGAGAAATGAGGAGAGGAGAGAGAGAGTGGAGAGAAATGGGTTTTGAGAGGAATGAGAGAAAAGGGAAAGAGAAATGGAGAGGAATGAGTGAAATGGGAGAGGGAGGGGGTTGTTTTAAGTGAACAAAACAGTGGGGCCCACCCAAATTTCGAATTTTGGGTGTGGAGTGGGATGGGCGGTCCGGCGGGCGAGCACGCCGCTCGGCGGGCGGGGCGGGACGCGGGTCGGCCGGGCGAGCACGCCGCCGGCGGGTCCACGCGGACGCCGGAGGGTCGGCGGGCGACAACGCCACCGGCGGGCGAGCCCGCGGCTCGGCGGGGCGAAAACGCGGACGCGGCGGGGCCACGCCGCCGCCGGACGTCCGGCGGGCGACAACGCCGGCCGGCGGGCGGGCCCGCCGATCTCTCCTAGTCCGATTTTTGACGGGGTATTCCCGGGCGTCGGGATGCTCCCCGGGGAGTGCCATATATGAATTTGGGGTAGGAGAATCTGATCTACGCAATGGACCTATTCGTTTCGGGAGATTTTTCTTTCTCAGGGGTAAAAAGTCCGATTTTCTATGTTTCCCCTAATTCCGAAGAAAATTTGTTCACCGCCACTACTCTATCCCTGATTGGGCCGGAACAGTCGAGATTTGTCCGAAACCATCTCACCCACACTTGGCGTTGGCTCCGGCCTTCAATTCCCTTGATCCTCAGCGCGATCCTAGACCGATACACTCTAACCCTGGAATAATTCCTCTTGTCCTAAGTCCCGGTTACGGCTCCTAATGTGCACTTACGCGCGCCAGCGGATGCGGAGCGGGTTCATGACCCACGGCCCAGTTAATTCCAAACCATGCTTTGATACCAACTTGTAACGCCCTGAAAATCGGAGGCCGAGTAATTACTCAACGCCCGAGTTCCCGGTGTCACCTATCACACCTTTTTATGGTTTATGGTTTATCAATTTAAAAATTTGCGCAAGCTGGAACAACCTGGAACATGAATCACAACCACACATCCACTGAAATGAAAGGATACAACACACAGCACTATATACAGGTCCAAAAGAACGAAGGGGCTCCCATGACGCCATACAACTAAATCACAAAAATAAACAAGTCCAAAAGAATATAGCTGAGCTCCCGGCCCAGCGACTCCCCGATACATCTACGGGTCCGATGCAAGACACCGCCCATCAACTGAAAGTAGGAGTACTCCTCCTCCTCCTCCAGACTCAGATCGCTTCTTAGGGCTCCTCCTGATCATCGCCACCTGCATCTACGGAAGCGTCTGGTTGGTGTTTTAAAACACCGTCCCAGAGTGGGAGTGAGTGATCAACTCAGTGTGAACTATTAACCTTAAGTTATAACAGGCATCAATTTGAACATGAAGTTAATGAAAAGCAGCCAATCAACAACACCTACAACTCTTATTAAATGCGTATGCAATGCAATGATATGATGCATGCCCTCACCGCAACGCTCCCTCGAGCGACTCCATCTAACGATCGCATATGGCAACACTCCCTCAGAGCGACCTCGACTGCCGAGTCGCCACCCTAACTAATGCGATGCAATGCGATCGTGTTAGCCAAGTTTTTAGTTAAGTTCATTCATCCATCAGGTTGGGGATTCTGATTCACCCTACCTATCACTGCCCTAATCCGGTTGCGAGGCCAGGACCCCAGCAATGCGTGAGGCCGAGTCCCCGCGGTCCGTGATCCTGTCGAGGTCCTCATTCCCGACTCCCAAACACATGAGGCGTGCCGATAGGGAGAGGATCGCTCGCGGTCACTACGGGGGGCGCGGTACCCCGCCGTAGGCCGACAGCTCGGTCCACAGTGTCCCATTCCACCATGGCCGGCTCACGAGACTGTGGACCAATTTCCTTGTCTTGTTATCAATGGGCCACCAAGGGTCGTAGGGTGCATCAGGTTCCATGCATAAGTGGGCAAACATGGTTAACAAACGGGGATGATCAGGTAATAGGCTAGTCTGCACAACTAGGCGGGCATGAGACGAATAGCCTCGGGAACAAGGGTCCCATGTAGTCGAACTACAGCCACCCGAACACTTCCGCCCAATCTGCCAGACTAGCCTTAGAGTAGCCCTACCAATGGGGCTACCCTCTCTCGTCCATTTCTAACCATCCCAAGAGAGTAAAGGAGATCTACCGCATGCTACGATTCATGTTATCATTCATCACATCCATATCACATTTTCATACATTCCAATCATACAAATCAAATACCTTTAACAAGCTAGCAATTATCATTTAGAATTAAAGTGCATGTGAGTGTGTGAGTGGGGTGAGAAAGTTTTCACTTTCTCCATCTTGAAAATCATGAGTGTCCCAACAATTTTTCACACATACCATGAAACATCACACATGAAGGCATAGAATCACATGCTATTCACACATTCCATGAAGCATCACCATGAAGGCATAGAATTACATGCTATTCACACATACCATGAAGCATCACACATGAAGGCAATGAATCACACCCGCAAGCATGTTATCATCCAACCTCATAATATGAGAAGGCACAATACATACCACATTTGGGAATTAGACATGCATATTCTAACAAATCCAACAAATCATGAAAACCCCTAAAGTTCTCTCTAGAGTTTCAACAAGGCATCCAAGCACTCAAAATCATTACATCCATGCTAAAATTGGTGCTAGGCCACCTAAGAGCAATAGTCCGCACCTTAATGTCGGCGGAGGCTCGGAAACGGCCTAAAGGCGAGGGTTTCGAAGGTTGGCCGGCCGGAGTCCCTAAAACGATTCAAGCATGAGAGAAATCTACCCCATTTCTCCTTCAAGAAAAGGATTCCAAAGAAAATATTAAGGGATCTTACCAAGGTGACCCAAAAATGAATTTTGGAGTGGCGGTGGAGAGTTTTTCCCCCCTTTCGGAAGGGTTAGGATGTTGAAGGATCGGATCTCTTGAGCCTCCACACGTTTTAGGGTCCACCACAACCTCCTTGCCTTCACTTCCCTCCTTCTACACCTTCCTTGGTCGTTGGAGAAGGGTGGAAGCTACAAGGGAGAGCTTTGTTGTTGTAAGGTGGTGAGGATGATGAAGGAGAGGTTGATTGTTGGAGATTGGGGAAATCAAGAAGGAAAAGGGATGGGTTGTTGAGAGTTGAAGGGAGAGATAGGAGGGAGAGAGTTGTTGTTGAGAGAGTGAAGGGTTTGTGAGAAGAGGGTTAGGGCTTATTTCCCTAGAGTTGGGTCCTTTGGCCCCAAGCTCCCAAGTCTTCCTAAAATAGACTTATGAGACACCTATTGGTGTTGAGGTGGGCCCGACACTCCACAAGCCACCAAATTCGGCATGGAGGTGTTTTATGACCCAACTAGGGTCCATGCAAAAATTGAGGGTGAACGGATGAACGGATATATGATCCGAGCAGGTACTTTCGTCCCAAAAATGGCCCCGTGGGGGCTGATCTGGTGATTGGGGCAGTTCTAGCGGCCCTCTGGCCATGAAATTTGTAGGGTAAGTGCTCCATGGCCCGATGAAGGGCCCTGCAAAATTTGGAGGCAAACGGATGCGCGGTTTGGTCGTACGGGTCCAATTTGCGATCAACGGTCACCGTTCCACGATCGGGTCCCAGATTTGGTGGACGGGCGTAGAAAAATATTTTAAACCACCATCACAAATTTGGGGAAAATCCGACGGCTAGATCGCCCGGAATCCCTGTTCCATTGTATGTGCCAGGCTCCAATTTCTGTTTGGCATTGGCGGGGTGCATTCGGCTAGTGCCAGATCCTAGCTCGGGGTGTCCACTGGGTCCACCGTCCGCGATGGTCCACAAGCCCAGTGTGATATATGATTTCCGAAAGTTTTAGATTTTTCTGACCATCCTCGATCACTGAGTGGCCCACACGGGCTGTTGACGAACGCATACGGCCATCAGGCTTGGCGGGCCACGCCAGGTTCCATCATGGGCAGCCTAGACTGTTCTAACGAGTTGATCCTAGCCTAATCCTTTTATTACTGGTGGTACCCCACCCAGAGCAGCTTAAACGGATGGTCCTGCGGCAATCCCGACGTGGACGCCCCAGGATACTGTGCTGATTGGACAGGACGTTACACCTCTTTTTTTAATAACCTACACGATGCAATCAGACACTAGACACGTGGCTTGCATGTAACAAAATCCAAACCGTCCAAATAATGGGACCCACTATAGATGGGACAGAGCTCCAAATTTAGATTCATTAGACAATTCTAACCTCTGATCAATGGACATTTTCCTGTTGATTTGGACCGTCGAAGATTTCTCACTATAACAGTCCATCAGATGTCCACGAATCAGCCAGTTAAGATCATATGCTAAATGATGATCGTTCGATACTGGGCCCACTACTTGGACAGTTCAATTTAAGGTACATGTGTGCCATGTGTAATGATACTGACCGTACATGGGACGTAGCCATACCATCAGATTGAGTCGGCCATGCTGTTTGCTAAGCTTGGAATTCAATTCAATGTACATCTAGTTTATTGAATTTGAATATGTTGCTTTGACCGTTCATCTAGATGTCCACCGATCAGTTAGTTATGACTGACGTTCATTAGATGTCACGGTTCGAATCTATGATTTGTGTAACGGTTCGGATCAACGGTTCAGTTCGGTTCTACAGGGCCCTAAACCAGAACCGATCCGTAATCAATGGTTCTGGGAATTTTGGAACCGGAACCAGACCGTTATCACCCTAGAACCGAACCAAACCGGACCTATCCAACGGTTTCGGTCCGGTTACATGGTTCCTATGGTTTGATGTGCACCCCTAGTAATCCGGGTCTATTTGGGGGAGGCAGAATATGTAGAAGGGATGATGACAGCTTTGTCTTTGCTTTCTCGTCTGCCTATAGGGTGGGTTCGAATAACAGAGCGAAGCTTCAAGCTATATACGATGGTATGGTCCTCTGTTTGGAAAGAGTGTTTTTTAGAATTGAAGTAGAAACTGATTCCAAGGTTGTGGCGGGCCTACTATCTGGGACCTCCATCACCCCTTGAAAATGGAAGCCTTGGGTTTCTAGGATCAAGAACTTGGGCCAGATAGCCTCTTTTGTGTTTTCGGTCATTTCCAGGGAAGGGAATGGCCCGGCTGACGGCATGGCTAGGGAGGCTAGCAGGGCAAGCGTTAGTAGTGATTTCCCACTTTGGGAATCTCCCTTTCCGAGTTCGCGGCCTTCTGTTTTTAGATAAGGTCGGATTAGGTGCTATTAGAGATACCCGTGTGAAGATGTAAAGCTATTTTTTGTGCTTTTGTCTGTTGGTGGTCTTCTGTGACTGCCTTTATGATAGGCGGCCTTATTTTTGTCCCAGTGAGAAGATCCTTCATTGTAAAGCTTTATTGTCAATGGAAAAACCTTTTTTTAAAAAATGGTGACACATGGAGGCAAACAAGAATCTTTGAATGCATCAAACTCTCCTTGCACAAATAGCCAGCCAATACCTTCCTCCTTATTGTATTATCAACTTTCCAGAATCAATCGAGAAATACATTCCATTTTGGATGCAACCCAATGGGTACAACAATCATGGATCTACGTGCATTCACCCACCTTCTGCCCTTCAGGGAGCCTGTCTATTCGGGCTTCGCATTAAAGAATCAATATCCCTTTACCCTTCCGGACAAGACCAACAAGGAATATTCTACCTTCATGGCTTTACAACACAAATCTCAGGATGAAGTGAATGAACAAGAACACATGATTTTCCTTCTAATTTGGATTTGCTTATTTTTGTTGCATGTGAGTACCCTGCAAATCACCAAGGAATATATCCATCTGGACGAGGCGCATGCTCAAAGACGTTAGCTTTCTCTCGCCCCTTTAGTACTAGGCCGCATTTATTGTAGCATGTTTGAAGCAACTACAATGCAATTTTACCACTCTGGTGGGCCTATCTGGCTTGTCAAGATGTGGTTTTATGATTATTTTTGAGCAAAATTCGTTAAATCTATTCCAGCATACCTGGATTTTATCTCCTTTAGTCACCCCATTAACTCTTCATCTATTGGGTTTTATGAGTTTTTATTTTTTGTTTTTTTTTTTTTTTTTTTTTTTTTTTTTTTTTTTGGGGGGGGGGGGCTTTATGAGTTGCGTTCAACATGAAAAGTGTTTAGAATAATTAGGAAAATAGCATGGTTGAGCCAAATAGGACACTTAATATTTTTAGCCAAAAACCATGAGGTCTAGTGGAAATCATGACTATGTATAAATAGTAAGTTTACTATTTATAATAAGTCATGATTTATAGGAGTTTTAGTTGTAGCTTGATTCCAAAACTTCTCCTCAGGGTATGTTACTATTTAAGAGGTTATAAGCTCATTATTTATTTATTTTTTATTATTATTATTATTTATCATCAATCAATTTATTTTGAATTTTATTAGATTTATTTTCTGTCTCTTCTCTTGGATTCAAGACATCTTTGTGAGGAGTCCAGAAGTTCCATGGATTCGGAATAGTTATCCCCTAAGGAAGACGGTGCTGGCCCTCAACACATCCTTCCCTGCATCATTAATCCATGGTGAGGTGCAGGAGACTGACCACCTAGATTATTGCACCAATGGCATGATTCAATTGATTGAAAAGTTGAGCAGTCCGATCGGACTAGTCTTCAAGATCAATGGTCGAAATCAACCAATTTCAAAGATAAGATTATTGCACCAATGGCATGATTCAATTGATTGAAAAGTTGAGCAGTCCGATCGGACTAGTCTTCAAGATCAATAGTCGAAATCAACCAATTTCAAAGATAAGCAATCTGATCAGACCAATATTTAAGATAATCGATCTGGTCGGACTGATCTTCAATACTATGACTGCTATATGAACCATATTCAAGATAAATGGTCCGATCAAAATGATCTCAAACATGGACGGTCCAACTTGATATATTTCAAAGATGAGCGGTCCAATGGGAACAATATTATTGAAGATTAATAGTCTTATTCTAATGATTTTAAAGAAAGACGGCCTGATCTAGCTGAGCTTTAAGATCATTAGTCCGATCCAACGCCACAATAAAAACTTGTGGATGAAATGTCCATCTTTTATATTTTTCATCCATCCCATCTAGAAAGTGAGGCTGGCACACATTGAAATTCAAAATGTTCCAAAATTTAACTGGGGGACACAACAAATGAATGCGTAAAATGTAGGTATGACTCTACATTGATCCATGTGTTGTCTTCCATCTAAGTTTTTAACTGGGATGATTCATGCGATATGCATGACTCGAATGAGAAGTCTCACCGACTAATGTTATGGATTCTTAATAAACATGAAGGGTGGGCCATACACAGTTCAACGTAGAGTCACTAACAGCCGCTTGAGGGCATGTGATCATGACCAACTTAACAATGAAAGCCCACGGAAAGAGAAGCATGAAGGTTAGAGAGGGAAACTTTGATGCTCTGCAGTGTGTGATGGATGATACGCCAGCGCTTAGAAATTAATCAAAACATGCACATGCATGCATGCGGTAAATTAATTAAGGGAAATGGTATTATGACTCTACGAGGTCGACCTCATGGGAACTTCCCATGAGGTTGAGCTGTGTGGGCCCCACCGTGATGTATGTAGAAAATCTACCCCATCAATCAGATGCACCATTCCATGGTGGGCCATGGGCTTAAAAATCAAGTCAATCCATGACTTGAGTGGAACGCACCACATACATCAGTTGAGAGGGGTTACCCCCAAATTTAAAACATTCATAATCATTTAGTGGGCCACCAAGGTGTGGTTCACAAATCCAGACCATCCATTGTGTGTGCCCCACTTGGATGAGGGGTCGGACCAAGTTTCAGCCTCACCCAAAACTCAAGTGAGCCCTATCAAGTGTTTTTATATGTTTTAGGCATGTCTTGCATGGTTTTAGATGGTATGCCTCACCTGAGTTCCTTATATTGCTGATTTTTGGTATCCCATAACATGAAGGGGACCCATCAAATGCACGGTGTTGACGTTCAACACACATCATGGTGGGGCCCCCACAGCTCGACCTCATGGGAACTTCCCATGAGGTCGACCTCATGGTACCATATCACATTAATTAAACCTTTTCAAATTATGATTCTCTAGCAGCGTGTGAGCATATGATATTCTCGACTTTCTATATTTAGTAAAACATTCCTCTGCCGGTGTAAACGGAGGATGGAAAATTAAAACTACCTGAGAATTTTTGCATAACCGGTCTTTCCTTGGTAAGGAACTTTTGAGAAATCAGAAATTATGTTAGATTTTCAAAAATCCAATTCAATCACTAGTTGTTGCATGAATTAGTTTTGGGTGTTTTGGGTGTAGGCATAAAAGAAAGCTCAATCCGTGATTTAGGTAGACCATATGATAGGAAATAGTATATATAGTGATTACACCCTCTAAACTGTTTTCCTCCACGTGACTCACCAAAATGATGGATTGTGCTAATTCTTTAGCCCTAGGCCTAAATGTTTTTGTAGAATCTAATGGTTGGAGTGGATTTCTTATAACCTTCACAGTGGACCCTTTAAAAAATTAATGTTAGACATCTCACCCAACTGTTTCCTCCCATGAAGCCCATCTAAATCACAAATCAGCAGACTTTTGGTATTTGGCCTCTGGTGGGATTACACAACTAATGGTTTGAGTGGATTTCACATGAACATTGCAACGGGCTTAAGTGCGCCTGCTTATAAGTTTTCTTCTTTTTGTAATATACGAAAGTTAGAGGTAGATTGCCTGGTGTGCATCAGTCATGGTGGTGGTTTGTACATCACCAAGTTTTGTGGGCCCCATCACAATGCATGTGTTATATCCACACCGTCCTTCTATTTTTTGAGATCATCTTAGGGAATTGGCAAAAAATGAGACCAGTCCAACGAAAAGTGGACCACACCATAAAAAGCAGTGGGGATTGAATGCCTACCATTGAAAACTTCTTGGGGGCCACATAAGTTTTGTATGAAGCTGATATTTGTGTTTTCGCTTTGTCCTTGTGCCCTTTATCTATGTGACCTTATGAACAGGTTGGATGACAAATAAACATCATGATGGCCCTACGAAGGTTTAATGGTAGACATCATTGTCCCCACTGCTTTCTATATTGTAGTCAACTTAAGCTTTGGATTTATCTCATTTTTGGGCCCATGCCTGACATGATATCACAAAATGGATGGACGGTGTAGATATAACACATATGTCATGATCGGACCCATAGAACTTGGTAACATCAGCACAGCACGCTTGCTAAATCTCTTCGAGTATTAGTTGCGGGAAGGATGCTACTGTCAATTTTTCGTGAGACCGACCGAGATGTGTATGTGAAACGTACTCCCACCATTAGTTATGTAATCCAACATTAGGCCTATGAACCAAAACACCAAGCTGACTTATGATTCAAATGCGCCACACAAAGAAATTCTAAACATTCATTAGACGGTTTAAAATGCAAAAATCCAATGGTCCTATTTCAATAATGCAGTCCACAAATGAGAGGTTAGGATTTATAGAGTTTGGTATAGAGACTAGTGACGGTACTAGGCTCCACAATTTAAGAGGGTTAACTTAAGCTAATGCATGCCTTATGTACAATTTCTAAGTGCTCCATATCATGTCAATGGTCTTTGCTCAGGCCAATCAAAATCAAAATTTTGAATATGGATAGCCCGTCATGCCTGTCCTAAACAATTCAAAATCTGGGCCCAAGCTAACCCAAGCCCAGCCCACTGACGGTTCTAAGCGTTATAAGATGAAAGTCTGTCTCTTAATTGTTTTTTAACAAGATTTTCTTGGAAATTTTTTCTTCATTTCAAGATACGATATTTGGAGAAAAGTAATTTTAAATTCTTTTACTGAAAGACTAGGGAAAGATGCATCAATTGAAAATGGATTACCATATTTATGTCACATTGGCTCTAGTGACACTTTGGCATTTTGGCATGTTTGAAGATGAATGGTGGCCTATGCCGAACATATGGCATGTGGGATAGGCTTCAACTGGAGCTTGACCCATTTGCTTAGACGGCCACATTAATAACATGACCCAGTGCAGCTTCTTGTTTTCATTTGACCAGCCCCAGAAGAAATTGGCAAAGTTCTTTTTCATATCTGCCAGAATTTGGGCTGGCATGGGGTAGGCATTGATGGGTTTGGACCTGATTGACGTTAAAATTTCATGCGTCAGCTCACAAGTTTGTGGAGATGAAACCGTGATGGGTTTGTCAGTGATCCATCCAACTAATCTGTTGTGGACAGGAATCAGTTATTAGATCATGACTCGAAGATGAAGGTAGTAACCGGTGGCTTCAGATCTCAATCAGGGAAGTTTTCTTTGTGGGCAATGGTATGGATCACCACTGAGATAGGTCTGGCCTCTGTAGTTTGATACTAGAGGGTGGCCAACAAAGAAATGCTACGATGCAAGCAGGTCGAGATCAGGTTCTATGCTGATGTGAGTCAGGACAGTGAGGCACAAACAAAAGGGACAGACTGCCTGAGACCCAACTAGTGGGGGCCGCTGTAATGTTTGTCAGAAAACCACCTCGTCCATCCTTTTTCTATCTCATGTTCTGCCATGAGCTCCAAAAATGAAGCAGATCCAAAACTCAAGTGAGCTGTGGCAGAAAAAGTGAGGTGGGAAATTCCCAACATTCAAACCTTCCAGGTTCCACCGCCATGTTAATATGGCATCCAAACTGTTCGCAAGCTCATTCCCACTCGGATGAACTAAAAACATAAAAATATTATCCTGATCTAAAACTTTTGTGGCCCTGTGACTTTTTTAATGGCAGGCATTCCACTCTCTTGTCGTGTGGCCCACTTAGTTTTAGAACTGTTTCATTTTTAAGTTCATGTCCTAACATGAGTGGGAAAAATAGTGGGCAAGGTGGATTTCTTGCAAGCATCATGGTGGCCCCACCTAGCTTCTAACCTGAGGGTCATAGGCAATCCACTTTCCAACAAAAGAACCCAGGTCATGGGTTGATCTAGATTTGGGATGGTAATACTTTTGGAATATGATCCGGATTCATTGTTGATCTGGTGGAAATAGGAATTGATGTAGAAGCAGGTCCTGGATAATCTCATGGCCAAGATGGACCAGGGAAGGCCTGAACGAAGGCGGAAGTGATCCAGACCGTTGGAACCTTAAAACAGGCGTATCTTGCAAATCGGAATGAGTAATGTGACATGCCACATATGATTTTGGGGTAGGAGAAGCTACTTTAGCCAACCAACCCACTATATTGGGTTTCCCATGCCGAATTTTCCCGATTTCATCAGATCGACAGTCAAGATTCCGTTTTATTTCTGTTTTAACTATTTATAGTAAGTTTTAGTTTGATTGTAACTCTTCATCCATTGGGCTTTAGGAGTTGTGTCCAACAAAAAAAGTCCTTAGAAAAGTTAGGAGAATAGCATGGTTAAGCCAAATAGGACACATTATTTTTGGCCAAAAACCGTGATGCCTAGTAGGAATCATGACTGTCTATAAATAGTAAACTTACTATTTGTAGTAAATCACGATTTTTGGGAGTTTTAGTAATGGTTTAATTCGAAAACTTCTTCCACGGTTTAGTATCCCTATTTAAATGGTTGTAAACTCATTTATTTCATCAATCAATCAATTTTTAAATTTCTTTATTTCTATTTTTTTATTTTCTCTCGTGGATTTGAGGTATATCTGTTAGGAGTTCAGAGAAGCTCCATGGATTCGGATTAGTTATCCTTGAGGAAGACGGTGATCGACCACCTCATGATCACGCTCATCCCTGCGTAAGGAATGTTTTGGTTCAAAGGCCCCTATGGGGCTATGGTACTATGTTAGAGATCTTGGGACTACAATTTGAAAAAAGTACGTCATACACATTTCAATGAGAATGAGAGGAATGGATAGCAGAGACCAACAGATATATGTAGGTGATCTTAGTAGATAAACAGAAATGTATCCATATAGTTGTACATGTGTATTTTATACTTGAACACACCACATTACGGTGGACATCAGTCAAGCAGCTGAACAACACTTACTCGTAGGCGAATACAACACTTTTTTACCTCAAAGATATCTCCCTTGGCACCATAATACATTACTGTTTTACCTGAAATGTAAAGTAAAAGTCAAATACCATATTAGAAAATGGAGCCATTACTTGCACCCACTTTGATGATTTGCATACACTACTTACCCATTTTTGGAATTGAATGGGTACCGTACAAGTGGGTTGGATGATACAATGTACCAACCCCAAAAGAACTATAATATGGTAGAGCCATCTCTCCACATAGAACACGTGGCAGGTTAATGCACCTATTAGGTCCACCAATGCATTGGCACCAAGATGGATACCTTACATTAACAATAAAACTATGAGACGATCCTTTCCTATACATTTTCTACCATTCATCCCACTTCAGATTTGATAGTTCAAGTATTTTCTTTTTCAACACTATAATGCCAGATAAGATATGAGTCATTTTTTAGATAAACCATCCATGTTAGCCCCTGCATCTAGGTGGGCCCAATTCACACATCAGCTTGGCACGTGTAATGTAGAGAGGTGGCTGCACCATATTCTGCTTCTTCCGTCTCCACCGTATTAACAAAAGGGTACAATTTCAATTTCAAAAACAGAACATGGTTATATGATCAAATCAATTAGGATTGGTGAAGATATCAATTACCTTTGTGCTATTCATCTTATTTACAAAAACACAATCAGATGTTAGGGTATTACTTACGAAACAAATAAGTGTGGCCAAATCTTGTCAGTGGAAATTGAATGGAAGAGAATCAACGCCCTGTCTCTAGTGCTGATAGGGTGTGGCCATCAACACTATATTCATTTGTTACATTGCCAGAGTAGCTCTGCGAAGGTCCAGGTTCACCTAGCAAGTTCTTAGTCTCTTCGTGGTTCTTTGGCTCCCAAGGATGTTCATGAAACCTTCTTAGGCCCTCCAACTCCACCACCACTTCCTTCATCGTAGGCCGTTCTTCTCCTTTAAGTTTCAAGCATCTCTTAGCAAGCTGAGCAACTGCAATGAGTTGTTCTTCTTCCCCTTCGTCTCGAACTCGTTCCTCTAAAATTTCAAAGAGCCGATTCTCTTTCATTGATGAGAGGAAGTAGTTGGAAAGGCTTTTATTATCTTGGGATCTAGTGGAAGAAATGGGTCCCTCGCCGGTCAAGAGTTCCACAAGAACTATGCCAAAGCTATAAACATCACTCTTTCCTGTTAATTGGCCTGTTTGATGGTACTCTGGGTCTAGATATCCCCATGTCCCCATCACCAATGTCGTTACCCGAGTGTGATCTAATGGAACCAATCTTGAAGCTCCAAAATCAGACACTTTCGCCGTGAAATTATTGTCCAAAAGTATGTTAGCAGACTTGACATCTCTATGAAAAATGGGTGTGGAAGCTGCAGAGTGTAAATAGTAAAGTGCCCCTGCCGTTTCTGCAGCAATCCTTAGACGGTTTTCCAAGGAAATTGATGATGCATAGCCCTCACCATGGATATGCTGGAAGAGGGTTCCGTTGGAAATAAATTCGTAAACCAGGATGGGAACTTCAGCTTCTAAACAGCAACCCAAGAGCTTCACAATGTTCCTATGGATGATCTGAGATAAGACGTGGACTTCATTTATAAATTGCTCGATTTGGGTCTCATCGACTATTTTTGACTTTTTAACGGCAACAATTCTATTGTCTGGTAAGATTCCTTTGTAAACTGTACCATAACCTCCCTCACCAACAATTTGGCTCTTGTCATAATTATTGGTTGCCTTTCTCAACTCTTCTGTAGTAAAGATTTTGCACGGCTCGGCAGATGATTGACGAGAAGAGATCTTTTCTTTTAATAGGAAACCTCCATTTTGTTTAAAGAATTTTTCTTTGAGTTTGATGAGCCTTCTTTTCCTCCATGCCCAATACAAAGAAACACTACCGATGAGTAGAAATAAGAGACTTAAGCCAATACCTGCATGGATACTCAAAGGTAAGTGAACTAGACTTTCATAATATGCCTACATGATGAGAACTATATATTAGGCATGTTCTAATTAGAAAATGATCTTTTCATACCACTATATATTTATTGTTTGAGAACACGTCTGTTGTACATGTCTCACTTGTGTAAGCCTTTCATTAAATGATACATTGGGACGGTTGGGTCATTTGAGTTTTACATGTTGTCTATTGCCCGTTTTCAACTTTGTTGATTTGCAAGGAAATAATCATTTTATGGATCTAAGTGTCGAACCTGTCTCTTTTAACCTTATTTCATGTGATTTGAGGATTATTATTATTTTTTTTAATTTTATTTTTTATTGAAGGTTTTAATTCGATGTACAGGACTGCCGGAATGGTTAATTTGATAATTTCCGAGCTCAGGAAGTGAGGACTTTGGGACTTGAAAATGAAATAGGAAAAATGCTTCTTTATTTTTATTTATTTATTTAGTTATTTATTTAAGATGATGAGTCATAGAAGTGAGACTCGGTCCATATTGCCGTGAGTCCGAGTCAGCAACGATATAGGATGTGTGTCACCCTCAGTAATCAGATAGGATAAGGAAAAATATAAATATGACAAAAAGTTCAACAAAAATCTTTTAGTAAATATGTATGTCTTTATCAAACCTAACTTAAATGAAAGTAAAATTCTAATACCTGTAAGCAGAAGTAAATAAAAAATTCACACATTCAATATTTAACAAAGGGCACATAAAAGATCAAAGGTTATAGATCTTCCATTCTAACAAAATTTTAGTGCATCCCAATGCACAGAAGGACCTTTTTTTTTTTTCAAAAGCTATTCCATTTAGGGGTGCACATGGAACCGGTAGAACCGCGGAACCAGACTGGAACCGACCAAACGGTCCGGTTTGGTCCGGTTCCGGTTCCGGTTCCAAAAATTAAAGCACCGTTTAGTTCGGTTCTGTTCCGGTTTGGGGGTATGTAGAACCGAACCGGACCGTGTTCCGAACCGTGGATCCAAATCGTGAATCTGAACCATAGATCCGATCCTTGGAACCGAACTTAGAACCGAACCGTGGAATCAAACCTGGAACCGTGAGTTTACAATATATTTTAGTTGTATATTTGACTCATGATTTATAGTTTACAATGTACCCTTTGCTTGTTTTCATAAATGTATTTTTTCACACCATATACAATATCTAAACCATTCATTAAGTGGATCACAACACGAATGAACACGGGCTAAATTATAAAATAGAACATGCAATTGGGCCGGATTATAAAAAGCCCAGAACCGTGGAACCAATCTGGAACCGAACCGGTTTTCACGATCCGGTTCCGGTTCGGTTATAGGGTGCTAACGGTCCGGTTCCGGTTCCAAAAATTCTAGAACCGTAAGGAATGGTTTGGTTCCGATTTCACCCCAGAACCGGACCGAACCGAACCGTGTGCACCCCTAATTCCATTGATTGGAAAAGGATGTACATATAGCAGAAATTTTGAGCAGGCCCATAAACAAAAAGGAATAGGCCCACCTATCATAAGAGGAAAGGAGAAAAAAGGAAGGGAGAAAACGATTAGCCTTCCCTTAAATTCCCCATACCAACTATATCAAGGAAGAGTAGACCAAAGATAGGAGAGGGAAGGTCGGCTGCAGAGTTGAAGACTCTATTCACTTGGCCAGCGCTGCCCCTACAGGCTAGAGCATCAGCAACACTGTTCGCCTCCCTAGGTGTGTGGGATGCACAAAAGGGCCTATCATATTAATGTTTTAGGTCGACAGAAATGAGTCATAGGTACCATGACTAGTGCTTTTTTTTCTTTTTCTTTTTCTTTTCTACATAAAACGTTATGGATTGTTATTGCAGAGGCTTGGAAGATTAAGTTTATTCTACAAGGGTTGCATACGAGGCACACAATGGTGTGCGTGTTGTTAATCTAGTGCAGAGAAGACCTCTATCTCGGTTCGACTGGTTTCCCATCGATTCAACTGAAGTAGAAGGTGATTCTCAATTTGCACGCTGCGCACTTTTGCATGTTTTCAATTTGACCGGTATATGTGTCAATTTTTATCGATCTGACCGAAGGTCCCATCTATCTGAATGACAGAACGTGTAGGTGCAAGTTTTATTTCCTAATTCTATATGGGTGTATAAATAGCCTTGTTAAGTTACGATTAAGGAAAAGATTCGAGGGTTTTGGATCCTAGCATGAATACTCAAGGGTTTTGAGAGGAAAGATAGGGTTTTTATTGTATGTTGTTCAATGTTTTGCAACCTTCTTTTGATTATAGTGGAGTGATCGTTGCTTTGTGCCATGGTTTTTTCACAAGGGTTTTCCATGTTAAATCTCGTATATTATCTATGTTTGTTTGGATTCTTGTTCTTTATCGCTTGATTAATTCTATTTTGAGGTTGCTTCCACGCCCATCAAGTGATATTGGAGCTTAAGGTTAGGGTATCAGTTTGAATTTGAAAATATGACATCGAAATGATCGAATATAAAGTTTGAGATAGAGGAGTTTATAGGGAAAAATAATTTTGAACTATAGAGGTTAAAGATGAAAGCAATCATAGTTCAACAAGGGCTACAGTATGCACTCATTGAGAAAGCATATTGTCCGGAATCTATGAAGGAGGATGATTAAAATGAACTTGATTAGAGGATAATTAGTACAATCCAATTGTGTTTGGCAAATGAGGTCCTTTATAATGTCATCGATAAGATGACTACTGTAGGCTTATGGACAAAGATGGAGAGCATGTACATGACGAAGTCACTCACCAACCATTTGCATTTGAAGAGATAGTTTTACACTCTAGAGATGTCAAAAGGGTCGGATCTCTCTTAGCACTTTAACATCTTTAATAGGCTGGTTTGTAAATTGATAAGCATGGAGCTGAAAATCAATGAAGAAGACAAAGCCCTTATTTTGTTGACATCGCTCCCAGAGTCATATGAGTATATGGTTTCTACTCTTTGCTATGGTAGGGATATATACCTTGGACATCAAGATCATTATCTTTGCCCTTCACTTGAAGCAATTGAGAAAGAAAAGCAGAGGCGAATGTACTTCTACGGATGCATTGTTTATTCGGGAAAGATTATCTAAGCTAGAGAAGGGAAAGTCGCAATCTATATCTAAATCGAAAGGCAAAAGCAAGTTAAAGTGCTGGAATTGTCAGAGAACGAGACATACGAAGAATAAACTGTCAATATCCCAAAACCCAAAAGGAAAATAAATAAGATAATTCACCGAAGGAAGCAAATTCAGTGGAATCGAATGAATGATCGAAGAATTGTGACGTGTTGTCAGTGTTTGAGACCGGTTGCTTATATTAGGAGTGAATTTTGGATAAGGGGTATCATACCATATATGTCCTCATCGGAGTTAATTCACCACATATAGTGGGTATAATGGTGGCCCGGTTCTTATAGGCGATGATCATACCTATAAGATGATCGAAATTGATTTAGTTCACATCAAGATGTTCGATAGGGTGGAGTATATTCTAACTAATGTGAATCATGTTTTGGATTTGAAGAAGAATATGATCTCTCTGGAGCTCTAGATGCACTTGGGTGCAAGTTTGTTGGTTATGAAGGTATTCTAAAGGTTTCAAAAAGAGCACTCATATTTTTGAAAGCATAGATGAGCAAAAATTTTATAAGTTCATCGAAAATACTATATCGGGTGGAGCCACAATGTTTGTAGTGGAGTCCACATTGGCACGTTTGTAGCATGCACGCCCAGGCCACATGAGCAAGTAAGGTATAATGGTACTTCTCGATTGTTGTTTAATTCCTAATTTTAGAAGTTTTGATTTAGATATATGTGAGTTTTGCATATATGGAAAACAATTAAGGTTATGCTTTAAAATAAAAAAGCATGTTATTAAAGGTCAACTGGATTATGTACATTTAGATGTGTGGGGGTCGTCCTGTTATTTATGGATGAGGGTTGTCATTCTTTATTACATTCATTGACAACTTCTCTAGAAAGATTTGGGTTTATTTTTTAAAACACAAATTCGATATTTTCAACACTTTCAAGTCCTGAAAACCAATTATTGAAAATAAAAAAATGATGAAAAGTGAAAATTCTAAGGACAAATAATGACAATGAATTTACTTTAAGAAAATTTAATTAATAATGTAAGAGTGAGGGGACAATGAGGTATAGCATAGTAAGGCATACATTAGAGCAAAATAGTGTGGCTATACATAAGAATCAGACTCTTTATGAAAGGCTCCAGAGTATGTTAAGAAATTCTGGGTTGGGCAAGGAGCTATGAACTAAAGCCATCTTTAGGGCTTGTAATTTAGTAATCCAATCAGCCTCTATAGCCATTGATTGTAAAATTCCATAAGCAGTATAGAGTAATCAGGTAGTTGATTACTCGGGGTTGTGGTTTGGTTGTGATGCTTGTTAGTGCACTTTTGTATCTTGTTTGTCAATCACGTGAGTCCATGTGTCATGTAGTCAGTTAAGCCTTTGGAAACTGAAGATCCAAGACATAAGGGGACAAGAGCATCAAGGAGCAAATAACAAGAAAATGAGGTACCTTGGTGACCCTAATCCTTGACCTGAAACAACCCTTGAACCTCTAGTTGATCCTTGCCTAATAAGTAAACCTTATTGATCATTACTTAGCCTTAAAAACCTAATTGGAATATGATAAGTAAGGTTATAAGAGGTGCAAAGTTGCTGTGAAATCGTGTGTCTAAAAATAGTAGACTTTCAAGTGGTGCTTGATCTCATCAAGAAGACCTCGAGGGGTCTTCGATAGCATCGAAGACCACTCGATGGAATCGAGGAATCGAGATATGTCCCTTGAGTTGTATATTTTGATATGAGTTTATTGATGGAATCGAGGAACCTTCGATAACATCGAAGGGTCCCCTTGATGCCATTGAAGACCACTCAATGACATCAGATAATTGCGTGAAAACTATCCAACAACAATTCAACTGGAAATCTGAATTTCTCAATGCCATCGAAGGCACACTCAATGCTATCGACAAAGTCGTTATCTACCCATTTTTTTACCATTGGAGCTCGAACATTTTGTAAAGGGCATTCGGTTCTTGCTATTCAGATGAGTTTTTAGTGCAATAGAAGCTTAGGTGATTACATGATCATATACATCATCCCAAGCCTCTAAATCAATGAGTTTTAAGATATCTTCCTTAAGCTAACACTCTAATGAGGATTTCAACCTCCACATTTAAGATGTGCTTGAATTCCATTATTTTCTAAAGATTAGACTCAACATGTGTAGGTATTTTTTTTAAAAAATAAAAAATCAAAAGGGTTGCCGAAGGCCCTGTATTCATTCAATCATCAACAAGATATACATTCGGTATTGCCCAGGAAAATAATTTTGGGCAAATCTATCATGGCTACCGGAAAAAAAAAAAAAAAAAAAAAGCTAAGTACAAAAATGCGAAGGGGCAAGAAAACTAACGCTCCCTAATCACATCTAGCCCCACTTTGTCAAGGAAAATAAGCCCTCTGACCTGGGGAGGAAGCTCAGCAAGCAAAGGGAAAGAAGAAAAATACTGGGTGTTACTACCTAAATGGGCCAGATAGTTAGCCTCCCTAAAGATATGCACAAAACGAGTCTGACCCATAAGCTTGAGATTCTCAATTCTTTTAAGCCAATATCTCCACTTCCAACCTGGGCAGGAAGCCCCATTCAGAATGTTAACTATCAACTGGGAATCTGATTCCACCAACACCTAAAACAAGCCCTTGTGCAGACAAAAGGAAAGGTTGTCATGGATGGCTCGAAGCTCTGCACAAGTAATGGTGCCATTTCCATAACCGACCGAGAACGCAAAGATAAAATCCCCTCTATCACTCCTATAGACACCTCTACCACCTGAAGAACCTGGATTCCCTCTAGAGGAGCCGTCAACATTGATCTTTACCCATTCTGTACATGGCTTGGCCCACGCAACCATCGAAGGCTGAGAGAAAAAATTCCTTGAGGCTGTTGTCAGGCCCTCTTGAAAGAAACGGGGACGACGCTGGAGCAGCAGACCCCCTGCTGGGTTCATTGATATAAGCAATCCACCACTTCACATTTGATAGGAGGGCAGGAATCGAGACCAGTCTGTCATCAAAGATCGCTGCATTTCTGGATTTCCATAGTTCCCAACAAATGATGAAAGGGGCCGAGCCAAGTTCGAGTCAAGTCGAGTCAAGATCCACTATCATTGAACTCGGCTTGTTTTCAAAATGAGCTAGGTCATTTGAAGCTTGGCTTGCCTCGAGTTGTCGTACGAGCCGAGTTAAGTCGAGCTAGATCGAGCCGAGCCGAGTGAGCTTTTCAAGCTAGCTTGGCTCGTGTACAGCCTTAGTGGAAAACGATATAAGCTGTTGCTAGTCTATGGACAATGGTCTAAAACATCTAGAGGGAGATTCATGAGGGGAAGAGAGTCACGAGAAGAAGGGAAAAAATGAAAGATACGAGGCTTAGCTACGGACAGCTTCAGTAGCCATCTCACTATTGAAGTGACGTCAACAAGTTCTATGAGCCCCACTATGATGTATGTGTTGTATCCACACTGTCCATCCAATTGGAGAGATCATTTTAGAGTATGAGCCAAAGAATTAGACAAATCTAAAGCTCAAGTGGACCCACCATAGAAAACAGTGGGGATTGAACGCCTGCCATCAAGCTGATATTTGTGTTTTCCTACGTTCTTGTCTATTTGAGCTTATGAAGAGGTTTGATCTCAAATAAACATCATGGTGGGCCCTTGGAAGGTTTCAACGGTGGCGTTACTGTCCCCACTGTTTGCTGTGGTGGGGTCCGCTTGAGCTTTAGATCTGCCTCATTCTTTGGCTCATGCCCTAAAATGATCTCTCCAAATGGATGGACAGTGTGGATACAACACATACATCATGGTAGGCCCGTAAAACTTGGTGACGTCAAATCCGCGTCCATGAGAAAGCGGAGGCCGTGAGAGGGAGAGACCGGGCGCATCACTTGGGAGGGAGAGATGGTCAGGTTGACCTTTGATTTTATTTTTTTTTATTTTTTGTTGTCACCAAATTTATTGACATCAAGAGCATTGAAATGGCTTTACAGTTCTATAATCCGAGTCATCAAATTAGTATTTGTTGTCTCTTTAGTTCAAATTCTGGATTCAGTATTTTATTTATTTATTATTTTTTTTTTACCTTTGATACTTGATGCTTCGGCAGAAGAATGTGATGAATGATTCACGGGCACTGAAAACTTACTTAGAGGCATTAGGTGCAAATTGAACGGTTTGATGCCTATAAAATCCACACCATCCATTAGGTGCACCACTACTTGTTCGAACTTGATCCCCATAAGCCTGGTTGCTCCAACAATCACATGGGCTAACCATAAAATTATACCTAACATCTTTAGATTCCATTTTTATGGCTCGCCTGAGTTTTGGAATAATGATTTTGGGAATTCTTTCATTTAATTGGGCACATTAGATCAATGGATTGGATATCATATAAACGCCACGATGAGTCTTAGAAAATACTAATGGTGGATGTCCGGTACCAACCGTTTCCTGTGGTGTGGCCTGATCATGATTTTTGAAAAGCCACTTTTGATAGATCTGAACCATTAATCAGGTGGTCCACATTCTAGAGTGGTAAGATCCTTCATGTCACATCTCTTGTTTACGATCAAGGTGAGTTGGATGTTCTCATGAAAAATTGGACAGTTACACTTGATTATGGATAGTTTTATCATTTGAAAATATGGTGAGAGTTTAGCGAAAACTAACAAATAGTGGTGAGATAAACTCAATATATGAGTGTTGACTTCTTCTTTTTTTTTTTTTTCCTTCTGTTGTGGTTCCACCTAATTAGGCCAAAATTGCACGGTTGTCATGCCTCACAGGTAAACAGTACGGTGTTCCGAGACACGAGGTCACGAGTTCGAGCATCGCTGGTGGTGAGAGTATGCGACTGTGTGAGGATGTAAGTGCGTGAGTATGAGTGTGTGTAAAAAATAAATATAAAATAAAAATTAGGCCAAATATAAGTGGGTTTTCATTGTTAAATAAAAAAACAAACAAACAAACAAACAAACTATAAAATGACACCTGGAAAATCATGAAATACTACTTTAACTTGAGGATAACTCAACAGATTAAAAAAGAAAAAAAAAAAAAAAAGAAAAGAGGAAAGCTCAGAAACAGATTAAAATATTGCAATAGAACTGAATAATCTACTATCTGGTTAGGTGGACCGATATTAATTCAATCTGCGTTGATTTAACGAAGTTTGTAGTCCACCAATGAGTTCTTGAACTACTAGTATAATTGGAATTGAGAGATTACCTAAAATAACAGAGACTACTGGAAATTCATTTCTATCTTTAACGCAGACTTCTTTATCATCGCGGAGTCCATGGTAGCCCTTTCGACAAGAACAAGAATAACGTCCTGGCAGATTTATGCAATCATGTTGACAACGTTTCTTCACCTCATCCTTCTCACACTCGTTGATATCTACAAACCAGCCATCACAACCAACAACAACAAGTCAGTAATTTACATCACACTAATGGGGTAGTTAGGATCCTTGGATCTACTCTTTAGACTTTCTAGTTTGTATGTAAACTTCAAATTTTAAGGTACGGTTCCTCGACTAGTCCATTCCAGCTCATTTTCCGTCTGGGAACATGCCCCAGAAAGGAAACATCATGCCTTGGCACCCTCCAGGGAGTTGAGGATTCACCCCAAATCGAGATAGCAATTGCTATTACAGAGGTCCATTTCAGCCCTCTGGTATATCTGATCTCCCATGTCCCAGTCGAGCACCATTGAACGATTTCGCTCCTATTCCAAAATCGATACCGTTTAGATCTGATGCATAGAAATTGAATACCTTTTCATCCTTGAGATGGGCCATCAAGGATGGGCACCACGTGGAGGATCCTTACCTCGTAAGATTGGATTGGACCCAAGTTACAGTTAAGATTGATGATGGGACTTTGCATTGGATAATAATAGTCTTAGAAAGGATTATATATCATACCTTGGCACCCTTGAGGGAGATAAGGATTTCCTTGGTAACCTCGAGAGCAATTGCACCGGTAACCCAGACCATTAGCCGAGTTGTAACAGTGGCTATTCTCACTCACGCAAGCGAATGTGGCCGAGTCCTTCTGTGCGATCTCGCATGATTCATTTCTGATGGCCCAGTCAACCACCACTGGAACGGTTTTGCTTCTATTCCAAAATTTGTAACCTTCCAGATCTGATGGATTGAAGCTGAACGCATCTTGGTCCACCAGAAAGGCATAGCTGCACGGATTGAAACTCCAGACATCCGTATGGTTAGAAACGCTACCAAGATCCGTCTGGAAACTCTTGAAACCCATTGGGATGTCGGTTTGGCAACATCCTATACCGGAGCAAGAGCCGTTGATCACGCTTTCATTGTTGTTGCAAAATGACATACAACCACTCTTGAAGTCGCGGCCCCATGAGCCAGTGATGTAGGCCAAGGTATCACAACCGATGGCAGTGAATTTGTTTTGGGTTTCTGAGAACGTGAACGACAAACTATCGTCCAAGTTAACCCAATTGGTGAAGTTGGACTGTTCTCCTGTCTTTTCGTAACAATCCCAGCTTATATAGTTTGAAATTCTCATTACGCCTGAAAGTAATGATATATCGAGAACTTCAATCTCACCCCATAACGGTTTTGGAGGTTCATAATTAGTGTTGTTGCAGGTGATATTGAAGGCTCCGCCAATGTTGCAGCTATCGCCGATACCAAACGGGTAAGGAATGTCAACATTCCCGCATTTGTCGGGGCAGCCGGGCTTGGTTGTTACTATAGGTTGTGATGCTAATCCTTTCAGTGTTGTTGCTAGCCAGAAGAGCCGAAGCAACAAATACAAAGCCATCTCTCTCTCTCTCTCTCTCTCTCTCTCTCTCTCTCTCTCTCTCTCTCTCTCTCTCTAAATGTAGGTGGTAGATGGTAACTATAAATAGGCCATACATCACTCAATCCTAGGCCACACTTGTTCCAAGCTTTTCCCAGTGGGGCCCACGATTGATTGGTGGTGACCGTTGGTTTGAACCATACCCAAATACCTCCGGATTGGAAGATGGCAAAACGTGGAACGACGCCCACACTCACACCAAAAGTTTAGTAAAAGGAGTCCGTCAAAGGTCAGTAGGATCCACACGTGTTTGTGATATCAACTTTGTCCATCATTAGTGCCATATCATATTAGAACTTAGTCCCAAAAATCAGGCCCATGGAAATCCCATGTGGATCACACCACAAGACAAAGTGACCATTGGATGCATGCATTTGAAAGGTTTTTTTGGGCCCACCGAAGTTTTATATAAGACTGGTATATTAATGTCCCTACATCTTGATGGAAGTCACCTTATGATGGGGTTGGATGACATATAAACATGACGGTGGGTCCCTCGGAATGATTCAAAGGTTGACACTTCCAAACCAACTGTTACTCATGTTGTGCCCCCAGTTAAACTTCCGATCTGCTTAATATTTAGAATAAAATGATGAAGGAACCCTAAAAAGATGATGGACGGCCTGATGTTACATCAGAAATCTGGTGGGGCTATAGACCATTCAATTTAGATTTCAGTTGGTTGTTATAGAAATGACTTTGGTTGTTGAAACCGGAGCAGAATAGTCCGCATTGGAGGCGGTTTTAGTGACGTGGGAAACACAGACTTCCGTGAGGCCGTGGGGCCTACACGTATGAGTTATATATCCGTGTCATTTTCCGCCGTGGTTAAAAAATGAAGCAAATCCAAATCTCGGGTGGACAACATCACTATAAAAAGTGGTGATTTAATGTCCAATCTATTAAAATAATAATAATAATAATAATAATAAATTGTGGATCCAGGTCTATGTGACATTATCAACACTGTCTGTGTGACATTATCAATAGGTTGGATGGAAAATAAACATTATAGTGCCATGGGAAGTTTTTATTGGTGAGTGTTGTTAGTGCAGTGATTTTTGTTTTTTATTTGTCAATCAAGTAAGTCCTTGTGTTACATAGTCGGTCGAGCCCTTGAAAAGTGAATACCGAATACACAGTGAAGATAAAGCATTAAGGAGAAAAGAACATTTAAAAGATATGCCTTGGTAACCCTAACTCTTGACCCAAAACAACCATTAACATCTAGATGATCTAGGTTAAATAAGAAAACCTATTTGATTATCCCTTAGCTTTAGGAACCCACGTGGAACATGATAGATAAGGCTAAAAGAGATACGAAGTTACTATGAAAACAAATGCCCAAAATAGTAGTTTTTTCGATGGTTTTTTGATCCCATCGAGCTGCTATCGAAGGGCCATCGATAGCATTAAAGGCCCCCTCGATGGCATCGATCAAGAATCAGAAATGTCCAGCAAGAATTCATATTTATTTACGAATTTCTCAATGCAATCGAGGCCACCTTTGATGGCATCAAAGGTTAAGTTCGATGACATTAAAGGTCCGTCGATGACATCGATCGAGAATCAGAAATGTCCAGCAAGAAATCACATTTCTTTCTAAATTTCTTGATGACAGCGAGGCCACCTTTGATGACATAAAAGATTAAATTTGATGGCATTGAAGGTCCATCAATAGCATAGAACAAGTAAGTCAAATATGTCCATCAAGAATATTTGATTTTCTCGATGGCATCGAGGTAGCCTTCAATGGCATCGAAGCCTCCTTCGATGGCATTGACATAGCCATTTTCTGCCCATTTTTTTACCGTTGGAAATCAAACTTTTTATTAATGGCATTCGGTTCTTGGGGATTAAAATGAGTTTTTAGTGTAATAGAAGCTTATGTGAATCCATGTTCATATCCCTCACCCTAAGCCTCTATACCATTGAGTTCTAAGTAATCTTCCTTGAGAAGTATAAGAGGCATCTGCATCCCTAATGGACATACCTGAGAGAAGTTGACTGCGACAGGAAGGATGTGTGCTACATAGTCCTGGGGTTCCAACAGTTTCCCAAGTGTTGCATAACCCTCAACAGCCAACAATCGCACATAATCTTGATTTGAAATGCAGCAAATTGGATAGTCATGCTGCTAGCAGCCAGATAGCGCATGCAAAGAAAGAAAGTCAACAACAAAAGATACAAGCAAGATGGCATGCAAAAACAGAATACAAATCACCAAGTTGAAAAGGCCAAATTTTTTTTTTTCTTTTTTTCCCCCCTTCCTTCCTTTCATTCTTTGTTCTGTTCTTTTCCTTTCTCCAGTCAAAATTAAGTTGCTCGAAGATCAAAAAATGCAAAAAAAATATGTCCACTAACATTTAAGATTAGATACACTTCTAAAACTATGAAGCAGATAACATTCATCATTGGAAGAAGTCATGATCAACACTAATCAGATAGCATTTTCAGCAAGTATTCGATAAAACTTCACAACCATACAGTCAAATTACTGGAAGAAAAAATAAACCAACATATTAACTGATTACAGAGAGTAAAATAAATCAGAAGTATTTACAAGCTCCAACAAACATTATAAGAATCCATACCATCTTGTGTCGGATCCTCAAATATCAACATGATATCGGTCTTCAAATGGTTAGGTTCAACCATAGCGACAAACTTTCCTAAGTTTGATGCGATTAGATCTTCTCACCATGGACATATCATCTTGACACAACTGATCAGTATATAGAACGTAGTTACTGCCTTCAACACTACGGTGCACTTGGGTAAGCAATATAAAGCAGTCCACAAGAGGAAACTCGAAAGCGAGAAACCATTCATCACCGCTAGTCTCTGAAAGTACAAATTTGTAGCTTGTAAAGAGATGACGAATTGATTGAAAATAGAAAGGTACCAGATACAAGAAATCAAGATAGGAACGTCAGCAATGCAGTGACAGGGTAATTACTTAAATGAAGTGGAAAAGATGGGCATTTAGAGAGAACAAGAAATCACCTTTCTTTTTCTTAAAAGGAACCACATTGTATAGTCTTGAATACAATAAAACTGGACTAAGCTCAACTAATTGCTAAATCCCCAAATCCACAGATCTCGAACCCGAACACGATTTCCTAAACCTAAACCTAAAATCCAAACGTAAACCCGATCTCGAACCCAAACACGATTTCCTAAACCTAAACCTTAACGTATTCTCAAATCCCTAACCTAAACCTACACCTAATCCTAATCTAAACTCCCCAACCTACACCTAAACCTAAACTTGAAAACCCAAACCTAAACTCAATCCCGAACCCGAACCTGATTTCCTAAACCTAAACTTATAACCTTAACCTAAACCTTAACGTATTCTCAAATCTCTAAACCTATAACTTAACACTTATAACCTAAAACCTAAACCTAAACCTATAGCCTAAACCTAAACCTAAAACCCAAACGTAAACCCGATCTCAAACCCGAACCCGATTTCCTAAACCTAAACCTTAACGTATTCTCAAATCCCTAAACCTAAACCTACACCTAATCTTACTCCTTAACCTAAACCTAAACTTGAAAAGCCAAACCCAAACCCGAACCCGATTTCCTAAACTTAAACTTATAACCTTAACCTAAACATATTCTCAATTCCCTAAACCTTAACCTACACCTAATCCATCTTGTTGTTGTTATTAACAAAGTTTTGAAAAAGAAAGTCTAGTATTTAAAGAGAAAAAAGAATCTAAGTGATAATTAATATTTTAATTCATAGCAGAGTACAAAAACATCAATAGATTTCATTACACAATGTGCTATATATTACTATGGCAATGCAGATCATGCAGTCGAATCAGCAAGAACTAGCAAAGCTATTTCTTACCTAGCAGATCATTCCTAATAGGCAAATGATCCTTAAATAAAAACTGACAGAAGCCATTAGGTATAGAAGTAATTCCTAATAGGCAAATGATCCTTGGAGCCTATAGAGATTTATGTAACCTAGAATGTTAAATACAAAATCCCAAATAATGCCCAAACAAAGGTTTGACTCGATATTTATGGGAGTTCTATGCCAATTTAAACATAAGGCACAATACCAAATTGAAGAATAAATCAAGTATTGTACTACTAAACAGATCAATACATTTTATTTTCAAAGAACTATCAATGCAAGAAATCTCTACTTGAACACAATGCCCAAACCTTTCATCATTTTATTAAATCAAAGTCAAAGAAATAAACTACATCATGTTCAATTTGAAGAAGATGATCCACTCTTGCATGACATCCACTATGAGCAGTTGCTCCAGCTAATGTTGTGAAATATGTCGAAAATTTTAAGATTTAACAATCGACATACCTCAAATCATGCCTTTGAGCTATAAAGGTTGTGATGCTAATCCTTCTAGTGTTGTTGCTAGCCAGAAGAGCAGAAGCAACAAATACAAAGCCATCTCTCTCTCTCTCTCTCTCTCTCTCTCTCTCAAAATGTATCCGTGGAGTATAGGTGGGAGATGGTAACTATAAATAGGCCATACATCACTCAATCCTAGGCCACACTTGTTCCAAGCTTTTACCAGTGGGGCCCACGATTGATTGGTGATGACCGTTGCTCAAAGCCTCTACCAGTGGGGCCCACGATTGATTGGTGGTGACCGTTGATTTGACGTAACCTGGGTTGGCTATGGGACCATACTCAAATGAATACGGATCGGAAGATGGCAAAACGTGGAACGATTCCCGCATTCACACCAAAAGCTTAGGAAAGGAGTCCGTCGAAGGTCTGTAGAATCCACATGTTTTTGTGAAATCCACTTCGTCCATCATTTGTGCCATATTATATTAGCGCTTATTTCCAAAAATCAGGCCCCTGGAAATCCAATGTAGATCACACCATAAGGAAAAGTGAAGACTGGATGCATGCATTTGAAAGGATTTCTTGGCTGGATCCTTACACTTGCTCCGGTGGTAGACTCTCAAGAGGTTCAACGCCCGGTCAAGGGAGGTGGTGAAACTCCACTGCGGCGTGAGTGTGTGGGGTGTGTGTGCGTGTGTAAAAAAAAAAAAATTAAGAAAAAAAAGAAAGAAAGGATTTTTTGGCTGGTGTACCGCACACCAGCTATATAGCTGGTGTAGATACGTGTCGTGCGAAGATGAGCGTCGACGCTCCTCGAGCTCCGAGTTGTACGAACAGTTCAAAGGAGATCAAAGTTACATGGACCCATAATGATGTATTTATTATATCCACACCGTTCATCCATGTTTTGAGATCATTTTAGCGCACTAGCCAAAAACTGAATCATATCCACAGCTCAAATGGGGCACACCAAAAATGGCAGCGGGATAATGATTTTCACCGTTAAAAAATTTGTAGGGCCCACCATAACAATTTATTTTCCATCCAATCTGTTCATAAGGTTGAAAATACCTTTACGAAGAGGAAAAGAAATTTTCATGTTGATCCAAAACTTCTGTGACGTCGGAAGGGTTTCAATGGTAGAAGTTTAATTCCCCGTTGCTTTTTGCAGTGTGGTCCACTTTATCTTTAGATCTATCTTGTCTTTCGTCTCAAACCTTACTACGAGCTCGAAAAAGTGATGGATGGTTTGGATATAATACAGACCTCATGATGGGACTCACAAAACTTGCTTATGTCAATACCCCAACTATATAGCTGGTGTGTGGTACACCAGCTAATCCACTTCCTGTCTTTTTTGGGCACGGATTGGATACTGACAAGGTCAGCAGCCAAATGGCTATGAAGTGACGACAAGCTCTGTAGACCCCACCACGATGCATGTGTTGTATTCATACCGTCCAACCATTTTTAGAGATCGATTTATGACATTACAAAGAGAATACGGTAGATCTAAAGTTCAAGTGGACCCCACCATGGAATATAGTGGGGAGAGTGACATCCACCATTCAAAACTTCTTAGGAGCCGTAGTAGTTTCCGATGAAGTTGATATTTTTGTTTTCACTTCATCTATCTCTATGTTAACTTATGAAGAGGATGGATCTCAAAAATACATCACTGTGGGCTCTATAAATGTTTCAACGGTGGGTGTCACACGGCTCCCACAGTTTTCTATGGTGGGTCCACTTGAACTTTAAATTTATCTCATTCTCTTTGTAATGCCATAAAACGATCTCTAAAAATGGTTGGACGGTATGGATACAACACATGCATCATGGTGGAGTCCACAAAGCTTAGTGACGTCACTTCAATAGCGATTTGGCTACTGACTTTGTCAGTATCCAATCCACGCCCATCTTTTTCGGGCTTTTTTTTTCTTTTTTCTTTTTTTTTTTTTTTTTTTTTTTTGGGTTTAGCTTGTTAGCACGGAAGCAGATTGACTCAAACCAGTTATATAGCTTCTATAGGTACGTGTCGTGCGAAGACGAGCGCTGATGCTCCTCAAGCTCAAAGTTGCGGGAACGGTTCAAAGGAGATCAAAGTTACATGGGCCCCACAGTGATGTATCTACACTGTTCATTTAGTTTTAGAGTTTATTCTAAAGCATTATCCAAAAAATGAATCATATCCAAAGATCATATGGACCACACCATAAATAGCAGCGAAGATAATGATTTCACCGTTAAAAAAAATTGTAGGGCCCACCATAATGTTTATTTTACATCCAATCTGTTCATAAGGTCACAAATACCTTATAAAGAGGAGAAAAAAAATCCATACTGATCCAAAACTTCTATGTGACCCGAAAAAGGGTTTCAATGGTAAAGGTTCAATCCCCCACTGGTTAGTGTTGAAACGAGGTATCTTCACTCAGTCTACCACTTGTGCTATGGATCAGGGTGTTGATGAAACTCACCTTATGAAGGGGGTTGGATGACATATAAACATGACAGTGGGTCCCTTGGAATGATTCAAAGGTTGGCACTTCTAAGCCAACTGTTACTCATGTTGTGGCCCACTTAAATTTCCGATCTACTTGATATTTGGAATAAAATGATGAAGGAACCCTTAAAAGATGATGGACGGCCTAATGTCATGGAAATCTGGTGGGGCCATAGACCATTCAATTTAGATTTAGGTTGATTATTATATAAATGACTTGGGTTGTTGAAACTGGAGTAGAATAGTCCGCAATGGAGGCAGTTTCAATGACGTGGGAAAGACAAACTTCCATAAGGCCATGAGGCCTACCTTGACGTATGAGTTATATATCTGCACCGTCCATCCATTTTCCCATGTCGTTTTCTGCCATGATCCCAAAAATGAAGCATATCCAAACCTCAAGTGGACTAATCACTATAAAAAGTGGTGATTTAATGCCCATCGTGAAAAAAAAAAAATTATGAATGAAGCTTATATCTATTTTTTTTCCCATCCTCCAGGTCTATGTGACATTATCGACAGGGTTTGTGTGACATTATTAATAGGTTGGATGGAAAATAAACATTATAGTGTCGTGGGAAGTTTTTATTGGCGAGTGTTGTTAGTGCACTGATTTTTGTACTTTATTTGTCAATCAAGTGAGTCTTTATGTCACATAGTCGGTTGAGCCCATGAAAAGTGAATACTGAAGACATAGTGAAGATAAAGCATTAAGGAGAAAAGAACATTTAAAATATATGCCTTGATAACCCTAACTCTTAACCTAAAACAATAATTGACCTCTAGATGATCTAGGCTAAATAAGAAAACTTATTTAATCATCCCTTAGCTTTAAGAACACATGTGGATTATGATAGATAAGGCTAAAAGAGATGCGAAATTACTACGAAAACACCCAAAATAGCAGTTTTTTCGATGGTTGTTCGATCCCATCGAGCTACTATCGAAGGGCCATTGATGGCATTAAAGGCCCCCTCGATGACATTGATAGAGCTAGAATCAGAAATGTCCAGCAAGAATTCATATTTATTTATGAACTTGTTGATGCAATCGAGGCCATATTTGAAGCATCGAAGGTTAAGTTCGATGACATCAAAGGTCCGTCGATGACATCGATCGAGAATAAGAAATGTCTAGCAAGAAATCACATTTCTTTCTGAATTTCTTGATGACAACGAGGCCACCTTTGATGACATAAAAGGTTAAGTTCAATAGCATTGAAGGTCCGTCGATGGCATCGAACAAGTAAGTCAAATATGTTCATCAAGAATATTTGATTTTCTCGATGGCATCGAGGTAGCCTTCAATGACATCGAAGCCTCCTTCGATGGCATCGACATAGTCATTTTCTACTCTCTCTTTTTTTCACCGTTGGAAATCAAACTTTTTATAAATGGCATTCGGCTCATAGAGATTTGAATGAGTTTTTAGTGTAATAGAAGCTTAGGTGTATCCATGTTCATATCCCTTACCCGAATTCTCTATACCATTGAGTTCTAAGCAATCTTCCTTGAGATTAACACTCTTATAAGGATTCCAACCTTTACCTTAAAAATGTACTTGAACTATTTCACTTTCTAAAGAATAAACTTAAGTTATTTTGGCATATCATTATCTAAATCCTTTAAAAGACCCATTTAGGTAAATCTCCTAGGAAATACAACTTTTCATTAGTTGTAAGAGATTCAACCAACTTCCCATCACCTTAGTCACCTCGAACGAGCATCATATGTAAAGTGTTTAATCTTGGAGTTAAGGCCTTGAAAAAATAGCGGCATCATTATCGGGGGAGCATCTATTGGGGACCTTGCACAAAACCTTAGGATCTAGCCTCCCAAAACAAACCAGAATTATGGAATAATAATGTAATGAAATAAATCAAAGCATCAACCACACAACACAAGAGATTTTTACGTGGAAAACCCTCAAAGAGGTAAAAGCCACGGGACCTTGTCCAGATCAACAATCCACTATGAAGTAGAACGTTACAACCTTCTTCACTCACGTAAGAGTGGATAAACAATAAGAGAAACAAAGAAAACAGAGAGATCTCACCGATTACGAGGATGTGGAAGCGCTGAGATATGGTAGATCACCTCTACGAGCATAGCCTCCCTTCCACAAGCTTCCTCTCTCTCTCTTTCTCTCTCTCTCTCAAACCTTTGATAGTCCTAAGCCCTCCTAGAAAACCTTTAGGAAACCTTAGAATACCCTAATCTCGTTTTGGAACCCCTTAAATAGAGAACCGGAGGAATTAGAGTCACATAAGGAAACTGCGCATAAGCGGAGAAATTAGAGTCAAATAAGAAAACTGCGCTATCTCTCCTCTGAACTGAGGAGGAAAACCCCTTCAAATCTCCCCCTTTCCGACTCAGGAGGAATTCGCATTCTTCAAGCCAGCCAGGTTTCTACAAACTTCAAACTTGCCCTTGAGTAATGCCTTGGTCATCATGTCTGACCCATTATCGTCCGTATGGACCTTCTCAAGCTGTAATACCTTCTGTTCCAAAGTATCCCTGATCCAGTGATACCGAATTTTTATGTGCTTCGACTTGGAGTGCTGACTTGGATTCTTGCTCAAGTATATAGCGCTTTGACTATCGCAATAGACCACGTGCTGCTCCTACTTCAGGCTATGTTTCTGTAGGAACCTCTTCATCCAAAGCATCTCTTTACATGCCTCTGTGACCGTAATATACTCGGCCTCTGTCGTCGACAATGCTACGACCTTCTGTATCTTGCTCTGCCAAGAGACCGCTCCCCCTGCAAACATGAACATGAACCCTGATGTAGACTTTCTGAAGTCTATATCACATGTCATATCTACATCTGTGTAGCCCTCTAACATAGGTTTTCCGTCACCATAGCATAGGCTTAACCTAAATGAGCCTCTTAGATACCGTAGTATCCACTTCACCGTTGCCCAATGCTCTTTACCAGGATTGGCAAGATACTGGCTGAGAACACCAACTGCATATGCTATGTCTGGGCGTGTACACACCATAGCATACATCAAACTTCCTACTGCTGATGTGTAGGGTATCTTCCTCATCTCATCCACCTTTGCCTTCATCTTGGGACACTGCCTGTCGCTCAATCTAAAGTGACCATCCAGTGGAGTACTGACTGGCTTCGCTGCATTCACATTGAATCGCTCTAGGACTTTCTCAATATACCGCTCTTGTGACAGCAAAGCTTCTTACTGCTTCTGTTACGGGTTATCTCCATTCCTAGGATCTGTTTAACCAGGCCCAAGTCTTTCATCGCAAATGATTTGCCCAACTCCTGTTTCAGCTTGTCGATCTTCTTGATGTCTTTTCCCATGATGAGCATATCATCAGCGTATAATAGCAGAACTAAGAAATCACCATCTGAGAACTTGCTTGTGAACACACAGTGGTCTGACTCCATTTTGTCATACCCATGCTTTAACATAAATGAGTCGAACTTCTTGTACCATTGCCATGGAGCTTATTTCAACCCATATAAGCTTTTCTTCAACCTACACACCATATGTTATTTGCCCTTGACTTCAAACCCCTCTGGTTGGTGCATGTGAATTTCTTCTTCCAGGTCACCATGGAGGAAGGCAGTTTTAACATCTAACTGCTCTATCTCCAGATCCATGCTAGCCGCCAACCCAAGCAACACCCATATGGATGTCATCTTCACCACTGGTGAGAATATCTCCTCGAAGCCTATACCTTTCCTCTGACCAAACCCTTTCACCATAAGTTTGGCCTTGAACCATGTCTGTGAATTCTTATGCTCAACCTTCTTTCTGAACACCACTTGTTACTCGGAGCAGTTTCACCCTTAGGCAGTTTCACCATGTCATAGATGTGGTTCTTATGCAAGGATTTCATCTCCTCTTGCATAGCTTTCAATCACTCCCCCTTATGCTCATCGGATAGGGCCTCAGAATAATCTTCTAGCTCTCCCCCATCAGTCAGCATAATGTACTCATGCGGCGAGTACCTCTTGGACGGCTGTCTGTCCCTAAATGACCTCCTCACCTGTGGTTCAACCGGTGGATCAAGTGGGGGTTGCTCCCCTGGTCCATCTTCTAAAGGAACTCCCTCGTCCTCTGCACCTTACTGTACTCCCCCGTCATCAGGCACTATGGGAGAAATAATCGGATCCATGTCCTCTAGCTCAGCTGAATTAGGTTGGTTCTTCTCTGGCTTACTAATGTCTTTTATACACTGATCTTCAAAGAAAACCAAATCTCTGCTCCTGACAAGCTTCCTCTCGGTAGAATCCCACAATCTGTAACCAAACTTTTCATTAACGTACCCTAAGAACACACACTGCCTGATCTTTATATCGAGCTTGGACCTCTCGTCCTTTGGTACGTGAACGGATACCCTGCATCCAAACACCCTGAGATGACTGTACGATGGATCCTGTCCAGTCCACACCTTCTCAGGTACTTCTCCATTCAACGGGGCTGATGGAGACCTGTTTATCAAATACACTCCCATATGCATTGCTTCTCCCCAGAATGTCTTGGGCAACTTCGCATGGGATAACATGCATCTGATTCTCTCTACAATAGTGTGATTTATTCGCTCAGCTACATCATTATGCTGGGGGGTCTTGGGATCCGTCTGTTCATGCCATATACCCAGGGACTTATAATACTTATGAAAGTCACCAATGTATTCACCACCATTGTCAGTGCGGATGCACTTCAATGATCTACCTGTCTCTCTCTTGACCATAGCATGAAACAATTTAAACACTCCAATGACCTCGTCCTTGGATTTCAAAGCATAAACCCAAACCCTCCTAGATGCATCATCTATAAAAGTGATAAAATACAATGCCCCACCCAAGGTTTTTATCCTCATAGGACCACAAACATCAGAATAAATCAAATCTAATGCATGCACTTTATTAACGTGAGAAGTAGTTTTAATAAATGAAACTCTATGTTGTTTCCCTGATAAACAATCAATACAGGTTTTGAGAAGTGTACCTGGCACGTCTGGAAGGAGCTGCTTCCTCGCTAGTAGCTGGAGCCCTTTTTCACTCATGTGGCCTAGACGTTTGTGCCACATGCCAATAGCTGAATCTTCCATTGTGTTCAACCCACCGTTGCACACACTGACACTTGCCTTGTAAAGGGTGCAACACTTCTTTCCGCTGGCTGCGATCAACGAACCCTTGATGAGCTTACAGTGCCCACCAGCAAACTGACTTTCATGGCCATCATCATCTAACATTCCCATCGACATCAAGTTGAGGCGAAGGTCTGGGATATGCCTCACATCCTTAAGAATCAATGTGCAGCCCACATCGGTCTTCACACAAATATCATTGACCCTTAAGATCTTTAATACGCCAGAATTTCTTATCTTCACGGTCCCAAAGTCACTTGACTTGTAGCTTGTGAAGAAGTCCCTACGTGGAGTCGCATGAAAAGAGGATCCCGAATCTATCACCCAGTCGGTGTCCTGACTCGTAGCCATGAGACATATATTATGATCTGCTCAAAGAATAACTACAACGTCGTCATCTGAAGCGACCGCAGTGGAATCTGATTCATCTTCCTTCTCCTTTCCTTTTCCCTTCTTGTCGTTCTTCTTACCATGACATTCATGCTTGTAGTGTCCCTTCTTGCCACAATTCCAGCAATCAACATCCTTTCTATTATTCGACTTGTCTCTTAATTTATCTCGGACCTTCCCACCCTTCCTGTTCTTTCCTCTCCCCCGTTCCTGTGTCATAAAGGCCTCTTGCTGAGTAGATTCCTGAGACTTCCTCCTTATCTCCTCATTGAAGAGACAGCTAGTAACCTATTCCATGGATATCTTTCCATCTGGTACGGAGTTACTTAGAGACACCACCAATGTCTCCCAACTGTCAGGCATCGAACTAAGCAATAACAAAGCCTGTAATTCATCATCTAGGACTATCTTCATAGCAGAGAGCTGGTTCACTATATTGCTGACCTCATTCATGTGCTCTGCCACAGAACTACCATCTTTGAACTTGAGATTCACAAGTCGCCTTATCAGAAAAATCTTATTACTGGTTGTCTTCCTCTCATATAGCCCTTCTAATTTCAGCCATAGGCTAGCGGATGAGGTCTCTATAAACACATGGGGGAATACGGAATCATCCAACCATTGTCTAATAAACCCCAACGCCTTTCGGTTTATCTTCTTCCAATCATATCAGCTATATCCTTGGATTTTGCTGATATGCCTAAAATTGGAGAATATAAGTCCTTACAATAAAGCAAGTCCTCCATCTTAGCCTTCCATATGGTCCAGTTAGAACCATTTGAGGCTGATCATCCTTGATGAGCCACCTTCCATAATTCAAAACCGATCCTACCCGTTCAATGAACTTGGCTCTAATACCAATTTGTTGGGGGCCTTGCACAAAACCTTAGGATCTAGCCTCCCAAAACAAACCAGAATTATGGAATAATAATGCAATGAAATAAATCAAAGCATCAACCACACAACACAAGAGATTTTTACGTGGAAAACCCTCAAAGAGGTAAAAACCACGGGACCTCGTCCATATCAACAATCCACTATGAAGTTGAACGTTACAACCTTCTTTACTCACGCAGGAGTGGATAAACAATAAGAGAAACAAAGAAAACAAAGAGTCTCACTGATTACGAGGACGTGGAAGTGTTGAGATATGGTAGATCACCTCTATGAACATAGCCTCCCTTCCACAAGCTTCCTCTCTCTTTCTCTCTCTTTCTCTCTCTCTCTCACACACACCTTTAATAGTCTTAAGCCCTCCTAGAAAACCTTTAGGAAACCTTAGAATACCCTAATCTCATTTTGGAACCCCTTAAATAGAGAACCGGAGGAATTAGAGTCACATAAGGAAACTGCACATAAGCGAAGGAATTAGAATCAAATAAGGAAACTGCGCTACCTCTCCTCTGAAATGAGGAGGAAAACCCCATCAGCATCGTGGAGCTGATTAAAGCACGAGAGAGTGACGATCAAGCAACCCAAGAAGATGCTACAAAAAAGGCTCAATCCGACAAGTTATCAAGTGTAGGAGTCCATATACTCTCTTTCCTTGTGTATGATTGAGGGTAAGAGTTTGTGATCCAAACTCAACTGAGGTTCTTGTGTAGAACCTTAGCTCTTATGTAGGGCTTAAATCCTAGGTTCTTACGTAGGACATTTGCTATTGTGTAGGGTCTAAATCAATTTCTTATGTAGGCCACTTGACACGAGTGTCTAGGTGTCAATCTCTGTGGGAGTCTTCGGTGGGAGTAAATGTAACGACCTATAAATTTTCGTACATTGGGTCGAGTACCACCTCGACCAGAAATTAATTATGATTAAATCCTTTAGAAATTTAACAAAGTTAACTAAGTACTAAACTCGATTAGCTATGAAATCCGTTAGGATCGCTTTAAATATGATCTGCAAGACCCAAAACTTGCATAATCAGTGACTCTAAGTTACCCTAAAGTTTAGAACCAAACTCATTTCCCGTCTGCTCTCGGGAATGAAACGAAACTTCATATTAGGTCTAGATCGCACATCGGGAGTCCGATTAACACAAAGCTAAGGAACTAGGACCGCCTCACTGGGCTTAACAATCATCTAAAAAATCAGCTCCATCCGATGTCCTACGGCCATTCGCTTCGATCCGGAGCGAGGGTGTGTGAAAAACACTATTCCCATCCTAATAAAAATATCAGGAATAGTGATCTGGCATCGTTCAGTTGCACGTCAGTTTTAAGCAACCTGACTATCGGAATCAGACCAAATTACACCCTCGGATTAAGAAAAACTTCAGGAACATTTACATGTACTTAGAATTTCTGATCGTGGCCCACTGACCGTTGAACTGAAAGTGGTCCGCCACGTGCGATCTGGGAATCCGATCAAGTCGAAAATGTAATCCCACGTAGATCCATAGATGGTGAGTTTAAGTCTGACGTTTGGCTCAAGGAGGGCCACCAGAACCTCCCTTTTGAGCTGAAAAAGTGGCGAAATGCCTATATAAGCAGTCACGCTTGAACCTGAGTCTATTTTGGGAATGTTTTTGGCTATAAAAGGGGCTTAGAACAGCCCCTCTCACAGCCATACGAATTTGGGAGAAAAACCCTAGAGAGAGAGAAAGAAAAGAGAGAGAAAGGCTTGGAATTTGTTGCCGATCTTCCTCCTACTCCTTTGGGTTGTCGCACGGCCTACACCGCCCCGTTCTAGGTGTTTTCCCGGCGGTATTCATCCCATTTGAAGGTAAGAAACCCTAACCCTAGGTCTGATTTAAGGTAGAATCGTTGTGGGTTATGTAAAGGCTAACCGATTCCGCTCTTTAGGCTAGAAAACACCCGTATACGGAAGCTCTACTACCCTTGCTGATTCGTTAGAATTCCAAGGGCAAAGGTGAGGACTTTAAGTGTATAAGTTATGGTTTTCAACGCTTTCAATGTCAGATAATGGTAGATTCATGATCTGCATGCAATTGCACATGTACAAAGTGCTTTCCGTTTCCAGTTTCGATTAACGTTGTAAAATATGGAATTTCACATACTCTAGGTATACGTAGAAATACCGTATACGTATTTTTTTTGGGAAAATGTTTGACATGTTTATTTAATGTATGATTATATAATATATGAATAAAATACTAGTTTGGCGGAAGGAATCGCCAAAATACATGTTCACTTGTAAATGCAACGTATGTTGAAATTGTGTATTCTAGAAATACCGTATACGTATTTTTTTTGGAATAATGTTTGACATGTTTATTTAATATATGATTATACAATACATGAATAAAATACCAGTTTGGCGAAAGGAATCGCCGTAATCTATGTTCGCTTGTAAACACTATGTATGTTGAAATTGTGTATTCTAGAAATACTGTCAGATAATGGTAGATTCATGATCTGCATGCAATTGCACATGTACAAAGTGCTTTCCGTTTCCTGTTTCGATTAACGTTGTAAAATATGGTATTTCACATACTCTAGGTATACGTAGAAATACCGTATACGTATTTTTTTGGGAAAATGTTTGACATGTTTATTTAATGTATGATTATATAATATATGAATAAAATACTAGTTTGGCGGAAGGAATCGCCAAAATACATGTTCACTTGTAAATGCAACGTATGTTGAAATTGTGTATTCTAGAAATACCGTATACGTATTTTTTTTTGGAATAATGTTTGACATGTTTATTTAATATATGATTATACAATACATGAATAAAATACTACCATGAAAGGAATCGCCGTAATCTATGTTCGCTTGTAAACACTATGTATGTTGAAATTGTGTATTCTAGAAATACCGCATATGTATAAATTTTGGAAGTGTAATTGTCATGATTATTTGTCGGATGAATATGGTATGCGCGGATAAAATAACCGCTTGGCGAAAGAATAGCCCTAATACGCATTTGCTAACATACGTCATGTATGTTGGAATGACGTACTCTAAGTGTTGTGTAAGTGCTTGTGTGTGTAAAGGCTTGTGTATTAGTGCCTTAGAAAGGTGCTGATATGGAATTCCCGACTCCCTTAGAGACATGTAGAATCTCCTCCATGCGGTGGTTCGCTAGAACCACTCCCTTGTAATGTGTACGTAATTGTATCCCTATGTGGATAGTGCTTTACTACATGCTTCATAACATGCTTTACAACATGCTTTACATCATGTTTTACTTCATGCTTTATAACATGCTTGCTAACATGCTTGTATTGCTTGTTTATCATGCTTTACTCCACATGCTATTGATGAAAACTATTTGAGTTTGGGACTATGTCTATAGTCCAAACATTCGGTACTAGACTTACGGTTGTGGCGGAGATTCATATCGCCACAACGGACGTGTCTGGTGAACCTGAGTCGTACTTCGGTTGGCGATAGTGGTTGGCCACACGGAGTGCTTTTGCGCTCCATATCGCCCAACTTGTGGTGCGCTCGAGCTAGTCAGGCTCGTCAAGTAAACCGAAGTGTATATGTGTGTTCACCATGTTGGTCGCTACTGCTTGAACCTAGGGTACCAAACTTACCAGTGGCGATCCCGTTAACCATGGTACCTCGATCCGCTAAGACGCATGAGCCGGGCATGGTGGTATGGGACACCGTGGTCGAGCTGTCGGCCTCTGCCGGGGCCATGTGCCTCCCGTAGTGACCATTGCGTAACCAAACTCGTGAGCCGATTATGGTGGTATGGGACACTATATTCGAGCTGTCGATACTTACGGCGAGAGCCGAGTACGGTGAGACCTGTGCTCGTGCTGACGGGCGACGAGTCCTCCGTAGTATCTTCGAGTATACTCCAAGTGTCTATGATTGGCGACGAGTCTTTCACAGTAACTAGAGTATGAGTTGAGCCGAGTACGGTGAGACCTGTACTTGAGCTGACGGTTAGTGATTGAGCCAAGTACGGTGAGATATGTACTTGAGCTGACGGCCAGCAATTGAGCCGCATACGGTGAGATCTGTATCCGCGCTGACGGGTGAATAGCCCTTTGCGATGCCTTCACTACGCTTCTCAAACCATAATATCGTATGAGATTAGCTAGAATTGACGACCCTAGAATGGATCATGTTTGGGAATGATACAAGGGAGGTACCTTAGTTTCTCAATACTGCTGTTTGAAATGGACTAATAATAACTCGGTAATCATGATCATCATCGCACCGCATGTGCTTAGTAGATGTGGCGCACTGAGGGAGTTAGCATTCGCGAACGTAAGATGATGTCGCATGAGGGTGGTTTGGCAAGGGCATACAGCATCATGTCATATCATTTTTGCACTTAACAAGATTAGTTAGAAATGTTTGATTTATACTGCTTTATCATTACTGCTTGATTGATTTGATAACATGTTAACCTATGCTTTATTGTTCCACTGAGTTAGCTACTCACTCCCACGTTACGGGACGGTGTTTGCAACACCCACCAGACTCTGTCGCAGGTGTAGATGGCGCCTCCGTTCAGGAGCCGGAGCCCGACTTCGAGGAGGATCAGGATGAGTTCTCCTTTATGCAGTACTCTGACGGCTATGCTTAGGCCGACTGCATCACGGGGATTCCAGGGCTTCTCTTGGGAGTTATATTTTGATTTTTGACTTAGAAACAATACATGTATATTGGTACTCAGTTAGTACTCATACTCTGGAGTTCACAAAATTTTGTTACTTTACATACTTTGAATATAAAAATTTCAGTCTTCCGCTTGCCTTTATATAATTGAACTGGAGTATGATTTACTGTTTTGGTATAATCTCATTCATGTTTATTGCTCTAACTCAGACAACATTTAACCATCATTGTGTATGTTGCATAAGTGATGCGTTGGAACTCGGGAGTTGAGTTCATACTCGACCCCCGATTTTTAGGGCGTTACAGTAAATGTAAGGCCTTGTGTTACACCAAGGTTATTGGTTAGCATATAGAAAATTAACTAAAGTCTCTTGTAGGAGCCTCCGGCGAGAGTATGTACCAGGTTCTTGTTTAAGACCTTGACTCTTGTATAGAACTAAAATCTTAGAGTCATTGTGTACAACAGTTAAGGTTAGAGGTTAATCTGATTTAAAACTTCCGATAGTAAAATCCGGTACACTCATGGGTTGAGTGCGTTTGTCGGGATGGAGTAGGCAAGTAGCCAAACCACTATATATTATTGTGTTTGAGATTTTTAGTTGTGCACTTGTTTAATTATGCTCATGCGTTTGAATGTTTAATTACGTATGCATGATTAGATAAATACTTAGTGTTGATAGTTAGCACATCCCACACACACATATACACTATTATGTTATAAACTAGTTGCTTATTTGCAAATTAGTTATAGACTAGTTAGCACATCCCACACATATACTTAAAAATGGACGGCCTGAATGTTACATCAAGATTATAGTGGGCCCAAATGTAGGCCCAGATGCCTTGACTGACTGTCATCGTGGAAACTAGAGCTGAATTAAAAAAATCTGAAAATAATTTAAGTACTGGATCAATTGTGTATGAATTTACTCTTTGGTAAATTATTTCTAAACAATGAAATTTAGTATGAATCCAAAATTTTCTGTTTGATAAAAATATCTATTAATTTTACTAAGTACTAATGTCCTAACATAATTTGGAAAATGGATGGAACAGGTGGATTTCTCACAAACATCACATTGGCCCCACTTAACTTCCTGTGCTACTAGGACCACACTGCATAAAAGCATGGGTACAATGATTTCTAACTATGAAACCATCCGGGAGCCTATCATGATGTTTATTTGTCATCCAACCTTATAAAGAGGTTGCATAGACCTTGAGGATGGGAAAAAACAAATATCAGATTGATCCAAGACTTATGCTGCTTGTAAAAAATTTTCAAGGGTAGACTATCAATCCTCTCTGCTTTTTGTGGTGTGGTCCACTTTAGCTTTGTATCTGCCTTATTTTTGGGGCCATGCCATAAGATAATCTCGTAAAATGGATAGATGGTATAGATGAGAGACATACATTATGGTGAGCCCCATAAACTTGGTGACGACAACACGGTGGTGTGTGGCACACCACGTAAATTTTCCTAACGAATTGCCTAGTGTACAACACGTCACCAGACAGGTACTGTGTTAACATGGAAAAGTTTTGTAAACTCCACCATGATGTATGTGTTAGATCCACACCGGCCATCCATTTTTTCAAATTATTTTAAGTAATGATTAATAAATAAGGCGGATTCAACGCTCAGGTGGACCACTCCAGCAAAAATAGTGGGGATTAAATGTCTACAATTGAAAACATCTTGATGCCACATTGGTTCTGTTTCAGGCTAATATTTGCTTTTTCGGTACATCCGGGTCTGTGTGAACTTATTAACATTTTGGATGGTAAATAAACATAATTGAATAGTAAATAAACAACATGGTGGGGACTATGTGGAGCCCACCGTGATGTGTGTGTTTTATCCACCTGGTACATATCATTTTTTGGTATGAGCTAAAAAGAAAAAATTAGGACTGTAGACGAGTCCCTACAACGTTGGTTTTTTTTTTTCACCGCCTGGAAACTTATCTCACTAAAGGCAATTTTTAAGACACGGACGTTGTTTTTTTGACAAAAATACCCATGCCTATTAGGGTAAGCAGCTGGAAAAAGTAGAGATATTTTCATCTTTTTGGATTTGCCCGTACGAATAGTAGTATATATATGGTAATTTAGGGTTTTTTCGGGTCGAATGAAATAACATGGGTAGTCCATCGGGTCTATACTAAAAACTTACCCAGCTAAAAAATGAGGGCTCAAGTGGTTCATACAATTGAACACCCACCATTAAAAATTTATTGGGAGCCACAAAATTTTTGGATCAAATTGGAATTTGTGTTTTCCCTTCATCCAGGTTTCTGCGGCCTTATGAACAGGTTCAATGGAAAATAAAAATCATTATACTAAATGATCTGAAAATTTGGATGCATCGCATAGATAAATCCCATACATCACGGTGGCCCCGCAAAGTCCCTGCATGGAACGATTCCGTCCTAAGGGTACCCCAACACAGGAAACTGAGTGATTCAATGACACCATTAAAAACTTCATAAGGCCCACCGTCATGTTTGTTTGTTTGCCATCCAAACTGTTGGTAAGATTACACAGACCTGGATGAAGTGACATGCAAATATCAGCTTGATCCAAAACATTTTAAATGATAGGCATCTAATCACCATTGTTTCCTGTAGTGTGGTACACTGAAAAGTTTGATCTTCTTTAGTTTTTGTTCCCTTCACCAAAATGAGTCGGAAAAATGGATGGACGGTATTGATTTACAACACATACATCGAGTTGAGCCCACGGTCATGGCCTCACTTAATTTGCCTACGTTGTAGGGGCTGTTTATTTACCACTTAATATGCTCATGAAATCTAAAAATCAGATTTCAGATATTTAATATGTTATTTTGGGTGTTCGTTTAATAGACTTAAAATTAGTTTTTAATCTAAATTACGCAATCCGCTTCCATCTGGATAGATGTAGTTGGATGTCACACAAAAATCTCATTAGTGGGCCCCACAGTCATTCGGGTTACGTGGGTTACAGGAAATCGGGCGCGTATTATATACTACCCCCATATGTTCGGAGCTTGGGACATGCAGAGGCCCCAAGGGCGACTGAGGGCCAATGTGATGTATGAATTTTATCCATTTGTCTATCTATTTTTACAAATCATTTTAGATAGTAAAACCTACAATAGAGAAGATCTAAGGCTTAAATTGACCACAAAGCGTGGATTTAATTCCTGCCATTGAAAAATTCTTGGGGCTACAGAGGTTTTGGATCAAGATGATATTTATTTTTTCACTTCATCCAAGTTTATATAACCATATCAATAGGTTGGATGGCAAATAAATAACACGGTGAATCCTAAAAGGGTTCAATGATGGGCATCCTTAGTACCACTGCTTCTTGTGGTGTGGTCCACTTGAGAAATGGATCTGCCTTATTTTTAGACCATTACTCTCAAGTGGTATGGAAAAATGGATGAATGGTGTGGATAAAATTTGTATATCATGGTGGCCATTCAGTAGTACCTAATCCGCCCACGGAAATCCGCATGCTCCATTTTCGCCGCAGACCCGAGTACCATATGTAAGAACTCTATTTAGTGGGCCTTACTGATCAACGGTCTGGATTGTCATTTAGTTGGACTGGATGATTGAGTGTACCAGTGGGCCCTACTTCATGTGATTCACTGTGCAATTCTGATTGAACACCAGTGCGTATTAGGGCTGGAATGCTATGGCTGTTTACGCAGACAGTAGTTTGAGTCGAACTAGGACACTGCAATGTGGAGCGTGGGAGAGGGAGTTTTGATGGGTTCCAAACTCCCCCTCCACAGTCTCTATATAAGAAAGTTGGGTCCCTGATCCTACACCACGGCAGAATATGAGTCCCATCTATAGTTTTGTAGAAAGGGTGTGAAGGAGAGGAAGATCCTACCTTTATCTTCTCTGGTATTCTATATAGAAGATCTGGTATTCTATTCTCAGCAATGACGTCTCAGTGAGGTAAGCCATCCGGCCCCTTGATCACCATGTCCCATGCACAGACAGATCCGTGGGCTTATTCCGCATATAGATTAGGTTCCACAGTTGGTATCAGAGCTACATGTGCACAGGTATAGATGATCACATCCAGCTATATCTGATCATATCAGGGATTTTCGAATTCCTGAAACAATTGTGATCAGGGATTTCCGAATCCCTGAATCCAAAAATATTTAGATTAGGGATTTGAATTTCGAAAACCCTAAAGACAACTATTCGAATTAGGAATTTCAATTCCCACATCTAGAATTAGGGATTTCGAATTCGAATCCCTAAATTCAGATATCAATTAGGGATTTTTTTTAAATTCGGAATCCCCAAAATTTTGTAATTAGGGCTTTCAGATTTGAATCCCCAAATTAAGAAAATTAGGGTTTTCAGGTTCAAATACCCCAAAATCCAGATTTTCATATTAGGGATTTGGATTCAAATCCTAAATTCAGAGTTTCGATTAAGGAATTTGGATTTGAAACCCTAATTACGAAAACCCATATTAGGGATTTTAAAAATCCTAAATCCGATTTTTCGATTGGGGATTTCGATTCGAATCCCGTGATCGAAATTAGGGATTTCCATTCCGTAACCCCAAATTCAGTAAATATTCGGGATTTTGATCCCATCGAACCTCATCGATCTAGTCTCTTACCTTGACCTGATGGATCGGCGACCATTGACGAACTACGTCACAGCTAGACGAAGGTGATGGCTCACCACCATCTTTCTTCCTCTTTCCGAAGCCATTACCAGCGTCTCGAGCTTTCATGTTCACCAATGGCAACTGCGACCACCACTGTTTCCGACACCGTTTAAGTGCTGTGTTGCTGTGTCTACAAGAAATCCTGCAGATAAGAGGAGCTTGATCTCTCCTTGTCGCGTCGGGCGGACAGCCTGATCGGCTCTCTCTCTCTCTCTCTCTCTCTCTCTCTCTCTCTCTCTCTCTCTCTCTCTCTCTCTCTCTCTCTCCCCTACGGTGAGAAATTTCAGAGATAGGCTTGGGAAGAGTCTAGGGCGTTCTGCCCTGTTGAGATTCTAAGATGCAAAAGGTCAAAATTTCTCCCGTTTTAATTATCAGGTAATCGGACCCGATTTTAGTCTATTCAGGTCCACCTCATGGATCCGTGAATTGGGATCTGATTCTATTAGGGCCTAAGTTGGATAAGGCCCAGTCGTATCTGGGCCTTGTATCTGGTCTCCGTTTAGGATGAATAGGCATACTATATATTAGATCGGCATGTTTAATTTATAAGCATATAGTTTTGGTACATTTAGATGAACAGTGAAGTAGATGAACCTACCATCATGTGTAACGGATCTTTTGTATCCATTTGACACTTATATAAGCATCTCATTAACCACTTAAAATTGTTCTAGACCAGGCTTATGCTGCTCATTATAGATTCTGTTGATCTCATAAAGAGTCCTAATTCGGCCCTATTATAGGCCCATCACCCATCCTTAAGAGTTGATATGGACCATTGGAATATATCGTATGAAACCTATCCACATGTTTTACTTTAAGTTTCATATATTTTCCAATGATCAATACTGACCATCTTATGGGCCGCATCGGACTGATTAAGATATAATCCAAAGAGAGGCAGGATTATAATAGCAATCTTAAAGTCTATATTTGTAGTTTTGGATTCAGTTGTTTTAGCCACCATAGTGACCTCAATCGATGAAAAATACTACAAGTACAGACCTGTAACATTGGGATAAACGGATTGCATACAGTTGCGTTCACGTTTTCATGCATACAGTAACGAAAACACAGACGATTACTGTTTGGCAGTCAAGTGAACAGGTGAAGTAAATGGTGCTGGTTATGTAAAGCTGAAAGACTCATCTCACCCCCAGGTGTTGAGTGTCTCAGATTTACATGACTTACATACTTAGCTTCATGTTCAGGAGGATCACTAACATGTTGTTATTACCTCCCACAGGAGGAATGATGATGATGTAACAGATTCTCACCAGGATGTGATGGTTGGGCCCATTTTCATCTTAGATGATTCAGTTGATGCCTCCCTTAGCAACTGAATTGATTAACTTTGCCTGATAATTTTGTTTATAGTCACGAAATTGATTTGTGAAACTATGAACTAATGTGAGTATATATGGATCTATTTTATTTCAGTCTCAATTCCAACTAATCAGAATCAAGTCCCTGCCCTTAATGGATCTAATTACGCTCAATGGAAGAACGCCATTGAAGTTGTACTGGGTTGTCTTCAATTAGATCTTGCCCTGATAACACCAGAACCGCCAAAGCCATCTGATAATGCCACTGAAGCTGAATATAATCGATGGGCTGCATTGTTTAGATCAAATGATACATGCCTGAAAGTCATTAAGTATTCAATTTCTGAATCGATGAAGGGTGTCATGCCTAAAACAGACAAGGCCAAAGTTTTCCTGACTGAAATGGAAAAATGATTCAAGAAATCTGATAAATCTGAAGTGGACATTCTTCTGAATAAATTGACTTGTTCGTCCTACGATGGAAAATGCAACATCCATGAATACATTGTAAAGCAGATCGAAGTTATTTCTAAGATCTGTGCTCTAGGGCTTGTACTCACTGATGATCAACTGGTTCATTTGATCATGAACAACCTACCTCCCCAATTCGGCACATTCCTGGTAAACTATAACACTCTGAAAGACATGTGGACATTGGATGAACTCATCACTCAGTGCGTCCAAGAAGAAGACAGGATCAAGCAGATGGTAAAAGTTCAAAATGTTAATATGGTGACCTCAGGTCATGTGCAAGGGCAAGGGAATAACGGTAAAGGAAAAGGAAACAAGGTTCTAATAAAGGATTCTCTAGTCCTCCATTTGGAAACCATGAGAATCAATCTGAAAATGGATCTAAACGTAAACAGGTTAAAGGTAAATCGTGCTTCTTTTGTAAAAAGGCGGGTCATCTAAAGAAAGACTGCGAAGGTTTTCAAAATTGGCTCATAAAGAAAGGTAATCATTCTGTTTTTGTCTGTTTTGAATCTAATTTGACCGATGTGTCAGTGGATTCCTGGTGGATAGATTCAGGAACTACTATTCACATTTGCACTTCTATGCAGGAATTACTACAGGTCAGGCCACCAACTGATGTGGAGCGCTCAGTATACGTAGGCAATGGTGTTAAGGTTGACGTGGAGGCAATAGGCGTCTGTAGGCTTAAGTTAAAGTCTGGTCAATTTTTTAATTTAGTAGATACATTCTATGTGTCGTCTATAAGGCGCAATTTAGTTTCAATTTCCTGTTTGGATAAGTTGGGATATTCATTCCACTTTGGAAATAAAAGTTTTAGTATTTACTTTAATTCGATTAAAGTTGGAACCGACTCTATAGTAAACAACTTATACCAGTTAGACTTGATTGCCTCTCACGTCTATAATATTAATTCATTGCATGGAAATGTAATGGGATCCAAGCGAAGACTAGACTATGAGAATTCCTCCATGTTGTGGCACAGGCGGCTATGCCATATATCTCGTGAGAGATTAGAAAGGCTTGTGCGAGAAGGAATTTTACATTCTCTAGACTTCTTTGATTATAAAGTATGCATTGATTGCATAAAAGGGAAACATGCTAGAACGAGAAAGAAATGTGCAACCAGGAGTGTAGATCTATTAGAGGTTATACATACAAATATTTGTGGACCATTCCCTACAGCTTCATGGAGTGACCACAAATATTTTATTACCTTTATAGATGACTACTCTCGCTACCTGTACCTATACCTTATTAGTGAGAAATCAGATGCCCTGGATGCTTTTAAAATCTATAAGGTCGAGGTTGAAAATCAACTCGATAAGAGAATTAAAGTTGTCAGATCTGACCGTGGTAGTGAATACTGTGGCAGATATGACGAATCAGGATGCAATCCAGGGCCATTCGCTAAATACTTACAGGATTGTGGCATTGTCGCTCAATACACTATGCCTGGTACTCTAGAGCAAAATGGAGTGGCTAAGAGACGCAATCGCACCCTTACGGATATGGTGTGAAGTATGGTTAGCAATTCGACATTGCCAGAATCTCTGTGGGGTGATGCGATCAAAACCACAGTTCATATACTAAATAGGGTTCCCAGCAAAGCAGTAAACAAAACTCCTTTTGAATTGTGGAATGGGAGAAAACCAAGTCTCCGATATCTACATGTTTGGGGTTGTCCTGCTGAGGCCAAAATTTATAACCCGCATGAAAAGAAGCTTGATCCTAGAACCGTAACTTGTTTCTTCATTGGATACCCAGAAAGATCAAAAGGCTATCGATTTTACTGTCCTTCCCACTCCATTAGGATTGTTGAGACTGAGAATGCCAGATTCATTGAAGACACTGAAAATAGTGGGAGCACGAACATAAGAAATTTTATATTTGAGGAACAAAGGACTGTGACTCCTATCATAGTCAATCCAGATCACGTGGATATTAATGATGCAGTCGATTCTGCAGTCACCGTAGAGCACCACGTAGAACCTCATATACAAACCACTGATGAGGAAAATCAAGTTCAGACCCAACAAGTTGAACCATTGAGAAGATCTGAAAGAGAGAGAAGACCTGTAAATCAAGACGATTACATCGTATACTTACAGGGGCACGACTTTGACATAGGGGTGGAAAAGGATCCTGAATCCTTTACACAAGTCAAACAAAGTGCTGATCCTTCTCGTTGGTTTGATGCCATGAAAGATGAGTTGAAATCCATGCAGGACAATAAAGTATGGGATCTTGTAGAGTTACCTACTGAAATTAAGTTGATTGGTTCTAAGTGGATATTTAAAACCAAACGGGACTCCAAAGTAATGTCGAACGATATAAAGTCAGACTTGTTGGTAAGGGTTTTAACCAACGTGAGGGCGTTGATTTTAAAGAGACTTTCTCACCAGTATCTAAGAAAGACTCATTTAGGATCGTAATGGCTCTTGTAGCTCATATGGATTTAGAGTTACATCAGATGGATGTAAAGACTGCATTTCTCAATGGGGATCTAAATGAGAATGTATATATATTGCAGCCCGAAGGTTTTGTGGCTACTGGCTCAGAATGTCACGCCCCAAACCCGGAAATCGGATTCACAAGAATCCCGATCGCCGAATCTGGTGCCGACAGCCTCTGTAGTACCCCATTCTCGGCTCCCATCGCCCATATGCCAGGTTCCGATCCTGAGATCCTACAAGGAGAATTTTTCCAACATACATTTATCTCGTAAGAAGCATAACACAAGTATACCCAAATCATAAAGGCAACATCATTATCACATATCCACTAATATAATCATTTGAATATAATGCTGAAAGGTAAATACATATGTCAAAATCAAAGCTCCAAAAAACTGCTACACGCTCCATGCTCCACTCTGCTGCAACCTAACATCACCTGCATGCATCTATCGTGCATAAGCTTATAAAAAGATTAGTGGGTAGTGAAAGTGTGTGCACAAAGTAAGTGCTAAGTAAGCAATATCAGAGAAATCAGTGTAAGCGAAAATATATTGATAGGCCCATAAATACCATCAGCCTTATCCAGGCTATGCGATGCAGAAATATAATAAAAACAATATCATATACTGATGAAGCAATGTAGGTCAGATACGCAATGCGGAGACAGCAAGCCAAATATCAGATGTCGATGATGCAGTGCAATATGCAAATCCTAATGAGTCCACGAATACCGTTAGCGTATCTAGGCCGTATAAATTCATAAACATAGTAACTCAAAATGCTAAGTACTGCAGATGCAATGTAATATGTGGTAGGAATGAAATGACCATGCTGGAGTGTGAAGTCGGGATGATAATACGTAGTATCGCAGGCTACGGGGTCTACCACAAAGGACTCCTATCCCAACCAGTCTCATACCAAAATTTAGATAGTTAAACACAATGTATGTGGTAAACTCCTGATCTCAGGTTAGTCGCGTGCCCAATCGAAATCCTGGCCATGCGAAGGTACATGTAATAAATAATTACGCACCACCAACCTGAGTGGATAGTGAATGAATGAATGATTATGCAATTCATGTTCACTAAGTCCACATATCAGTACGGTTACTCTCTGGGGAATCACCGGGGTCTATTACACTCTAAACCAGTTTGTCGCCTCATCGCGCGCAACAAGATGAGTGGAAGAGACCTCACTATCCTCCTGTCAATATCAGGCCCGGTTGGTCGATAGTGGACCCATTCCTCGAGCTGGTTAGACTCAGCTTAGGATTGTCCCCTCCTTTCTGGCAGGTAAGGCCGTACCCCCTCCCAACCGACCACAACACAGTGGGAGACGCGGCCTAATGGTATACGGCCCTCATGCGCTCATGCATCCACTCGGTCTAGATGTTGGAGCAACCTCTGGAACCAAGAGGGTTCTGGGACTTTCACTCAAGGATATCTATAGCACCCCATGTAGAACAGATTTTCGGTGTCCCATATGGCCATCCACGAAATACTTGTGGAGGCTACAGCCTTGATGTCGCTAGGGCGTACGGTGGTCATGTCACAAAAATACGAGATGCATGAGTCACACAGTCCAATCATGCATTAATCTTGCGCATGTCGTGCTCTCATGTGGGGCAACTCCACCTATCAGGGAGCCCCATAAACAACTTGCCCTATGGCATATGCAATGATCAATCACATCTCATAACAAGTATGCAGATGATGCATATGGGCATGTATTATGATGCTATGCTGTCACATACTCATAATCGTTATCAATAACCGGCATCAATAACCGGCATCAACAATCGGCTTCGACAATGTGGACATTTAACCAACATTGCCCCCAAGGAATGGCCACATAGAGCCAAACATATGATGGGCCCACGGCCTCACACAAAGGACTAATATACAACATAATGAGCCTTACTCAAGGGCCACATATACACAACAGGTGGACCCTGCTCATGGGCCTAATACATATCACAATGGGCCTTGCCCATAGGCCATGAATACATCACAATGGGCCTTGCCCATGGACCATGAATACATCACAATGGGCCTTGCCCATGGGCCTCAAATACATGACATGTGGGCCCTACACATGGGTCTTGAATACATCAAATGGGCCATGCATCATGGGCTTAATACGTGTCACAATGGGCCTCAACTGTGGGTCGCATGTAATCATATAAGTTTCGACAATCGGCCTTGGCAATCGAAATCGGCCTCGATAATCGAGGTCGACCTCAACAATCGAAATCGACGCTTGGAATCGGTCAATAATCAGAATCGGCAATCGGTCACGTCAATAAAAAATCGTCAATCGGTCATGATAATCGGCCTCAATCGCTAATCGGCAATCGACCATGACAATCAGAATCGATCGATAATCGGAATTAGCAAATCGGTCACGTTAATCGAAAATTGTTAATCGGTCATGATAATCAGCCTCGATTGCTAATCGGCAATCGGCCACGACAATCGGAATCGATCGATAACCGGAATTGGCAAATCGATCACGTTAATCAGAATTGTCAATCGGTCACGACGATCAGAATCGGTAAGAATGGGCCTAACAAGGCCTAATGGAAGGTCACAATGTGGACATTCCACCATCATTGCCCATCAATGTCGACATTTAACCAACATTGCCCCCAAGGAGTGGCCCACATAGAGTCAAACGTATAGTGGGCCCATGGCCTCACACAATGGCCTAATGTACATCACGATGGGCCTCACTCAAGGGCCAAGTACACATCACGACAGGCTGAATACACGGGCCTAAAATACATTACCATGGGCCACGACCCATGGTCCTCAGATACATCATAATGGGCTACGACCCATGGGCCTCAATATACATCATAATGGGCCTCGAATACATCACCTTAGGCCACAACTCATGGCCTTCAAATATACAATAGGTGGGCCCTACACATGGGCCTAATACAATCAAGTGGGCCTCATACTTGGGCCTCCAATATATCTCAATGGGTCTCAACCCATGAGCCCCAAATACATCTCAATGGGCCTCGACCCATGGACCCCAAATATATCACAATGGGCCATATCAAATAGGCCACAATGACTACACTATTCATCCATCTATAGAGATTATTTTAGAGCATTATCCCAACAATGAATCATATCAAAAGATCATCCGGACCATACCACAAATAACAGTGGTGATAATAATTTTCATAGTAATATTTCTAGTGGGCCCACCACAGTATTTATTTTCCATCCATACTGTTCATAAGGTCACAAGGACCTAAACAGGGAAGGAAAACAACTATTATATTGAATCAAAACTTTTGTAACCCAAAGGGGTTTCAAGGGTGGGCGTTCAACACCACTGTTTTATGTAAGGTGGTCCACTTGATATTAGATCTGCCTTATTTTTAGTCTCAAGCCCAAGGACAAGCTCACCAAATGTATAGACGGTTTGGATAAAACACATGCGGCATGGTGGGCCCATGTCCAATCTGATGGACGGCTTGGACATAGAATACATACATCAAAAGGAGGCCCACCGTCCCATCATATGGACGGCGTGGATAAGACCCACACATCATGTTTGGCCCCTCAAATTAGATGAACGGTGTGGATACAGCACACGCATCATGGTAGGGCCGCACACACGTCGAATGGATAGACGGCAAGGATACATCACGGTGGGCTCCACCCGTAAGATGGATGGACGGCTTGGCCGTCATGGCTGCTACACCGTCCAGCAAATGGACGGTGTAGATGCAACATACATCATGGTGCGGTCGACGTAGTGGCCCACCTTAACATATATATAACATAATATAATATATTATCATATAATATAATATAATATATTACATTATATTATAATATATCATGACACAGAGAAAGCCACCGTCCAGAGAGTCTGATGATCTGGACGGTGCAGATTTGATGCATATGAGGTGGTGGGTCCACACGTGTGGCCCACCAATATGATATTATTAATATATTATATATTATATACATTACATATATATACAGATTTATATATAAATGTGTGTGTGAGAAAGTGCAAGGGCCAGCGTTGAATGCAAAACATGCATCACGGTGGGGTCATCCAGATGAAATGACTGGACGATTTGGATGAAAATACATCCATTAGTGGTGGCCCCATCTGCCACCATCCAGATGGACAGATGAAGTGGATTGTACTTACATCACGGTGACCCCTAGCTCCTGCTGTACGTGCAGCGGCTACAGGCCCACCGTCCATCAGACGGACGGTGGGGATCAAAAATACATATATCGTGGGAGGGCCCAGCCCACAGGACTTGATGATGTCACTGTGTCCAGGTGGATTCCCACCGTCAACACATACAGTGGAGTCCACAGAGCTAGTGACGACACTACTCCCACCTCAAAGCTTGGTGATGTCACTCAACAGCTAAATAGCTGAAGTGATGTACCCAACCAATCCGCTTTTCACGATAAGTGGGTCTCACGTGGGGCCCACCATAACGTTTATTTTCCATCCAATCTGTTTATAAGGTCACAGAGACCTGAATAAAGAGGAAAAACAAATTTAATATTGATCCAGAACTTTTGGGACCCAGAAAGGCTTCAATGGTAGACGATCAATCCCCTACTGTTTCGATGGTGCGGACCACCTGAGTGCCGTGAACGGCTGATTTTTGGGGGATCTCAATTACCAAAGGGGACCCATCAAATACATGGTGTAGATGTACCACATATATCATGGTGGGGCCTGTGATGGGACCCACGGTTCCAACATCAAAGGCAGCAAGGACGCTGGCAGCAGCAGTGTCCCGACACTTTTTTTTTTTTGATTTTGTGTGGATTTTTATAGGTGGGACCCACATCAAGAGAATCTACCCTATTGGTTGGATTCCCAGGCTCGAGACAGGGTTAAGGAGCCAACATTCGATATATTTCGGCGAGTAGAAATATCACAGCGGGCCCTAACAGTTTACACCGCCCAAACCCCTATTCTCTACAATATGGCCCACCAGAGATTCAGTTCAGCTTCATTTTTTAGCTCAACGCCTAAAATGATCTAGGAAGTGGGATGGACGGTGTGGATTGGATACATACATCAAGGTCAGATCCATGTGTGTGTGGACAATGTATTGTATAAAATATAAAAATTTTGTTGGGCTCCCTGGATGCACAGAGTGCATAAAAAAATATCACTGTGGTTTCCACCACCTAGACAGCAAGATGGATGGACAGTGTGGGTGTGACACATACATCAAGGTGGGTTCCACGTGGGTGGGGTCCATGGCCAGACGGTGTAAATAAGGCACATACATCATGTAGTGCCATGAGGATGGGCCACCACCGTTTGGATCAAGCTGTTATTTGTGATTCCCTCCATCAGGGTCTGTCCCGCCATTAACAGCAATGTGGGCTCCACCAACTGGATCAGGTGGGCCACACACACACATCAGGTGGGCCACACCTCACTATCATTAGTACCATAATAAAAGGTAAAGAGAGGGATAAAGGGAGAGAGATCGGATGGTGGAGGGACTCTGCCACTATAGGCCCCTCGATACAAGGCATACATCAAGACGGGTCCCACCATATGTGGGTCCTCAAATGACAGAATCAACGGTAGAAAAATATAAAATTACCCACCTCGAGATTTCTTCTTCCTTCTTCCGCCAATAGCTCTAGAGCTCCAAGGGAACGTTTTTAACGATTGAGATGGGCTTTAGATGTTGGGATTGGGTGGTAGGAAAGTGGGCCACACCAAGCACTCTCCTCTCCCTTAGACGTGGGTTGCTCTCATGGAGCTTGAGGGAGAGAGAGTTGTAAGAGAGAGAGAGATGGGAGAGTGATGGGTGATGGGTGATGGATGTGTACTTGGTTGTAAGAGAGTATTGACTTTCCAGTTACTTGTGGATGGGTGTTTGTACTTGACATGATGGGATGGAGTACTTGACACTTGATGCAATTGATGGGACATTCTCTTGGGATTGCAACACGCGACCTTTCCCTTGAACTGAACGCAGGCCCACTTCTCCTGGCTTGGGTATCGTCTCGGCGCCTAATACACAGCGTCGGAACCGCGGCGACGATGCGGTCGCTAGGGTATAAGTCTTGGGTCGGGCCGACTCTAGAATACGAGATATGACGCAGGGTTGCACGCAACAGCTGATTACAGATCGCATGTCGTCGGAATTCGACCGGGAGGACCGCAAAAGCCTATGGAATGGTACGGTTTAGGATACGGGCCTTACATAGAACATTTGGTTTGCAAACTTAAGAAGTCCATCTATGGGTCGAAACAGGCATCGTGACAATGATACCTTAAGTTTCATGAAGTAATTTCCTCATATGGTTTTGTAGAGAACACTGCAGATGAATACATCCACATTAAAACCAGTGGGAGTAAGTTCGTTACGATAATTTTGTATGTTGATGATATTCTATTGGCTAGTAGTGATATCGGGATGTTGAGCGACACCATGAAATTCTTAACTCAAAGGTTTGAAATGAAAGACCTTGGTGAAGCTTTTTACGTCATCGACATTGAGATTCGCTGTGACAGAACACTTGGACTGCTCAGCCTGTCACAGAGGGCCTATATCACTAGGGTACTCGAAAGGTATGGCATGCAAAATTGTGCTTCAGGAAAGTCGCCCATTGTGAAGGGCGACAAATGTGGTATATTTCAATGTCCAAAGAATGATTTAGAAAAGAATCGAATGAAAGAATTTTCATACGCATCAGTAGTAGGGAGTATCATGTATGCTCAAGTCTGTACACGACCGGACATTACCTTTGTCACTGGAATGTTGGGAAGATATCTATCTAATCCAGGAATGCAACATTGGATAGCTACAAAGAAAGTATTACGGTATCTTCAGAGAACGAAAGACTTCGGACTCACATACAGAATATCTGATCAGTTGGAATTGATCAGATATTCAGATGCAGACTTCGCAGGCTTCGTTGATACTAAGAAGTCTACTTCAGGATACATATTCATGATGGTGGGAGAAGTTGTGTCATGGAAAAGCGTGAAACAGACTGCCACAGCCTCATCCACTATGGAAGCTGAATTTATTGTCTGCCATGAGGCATCTAATTAGGCGCTATGGTCACAGAGTTTCTTCTCAGGTTTGCGGGTACTGGAGCATATCCCGAAACCATTGAGAATATTTTGCGATAATTCGGCTACTATTTCCTTCTCTAGTAACAACAAGCATTCGTTAAGGTCGAGGCATATCGACATCAAGTACCTTTTTGTAAAGGAAAGAGTTCAGAATCATCAAGTGTCTGTGGAATTCATTGGCACTAAGCAGATGATTGTAAATCCGCTCACTAAATAGCTCTTAATCACACCATTTCAGGAGCATGTAACATCCATGAGAGTCATTGATCTCACAGATGTTTTCAGTTAGTGGGAGTTGAGCGTATTTTGATTTTTCACGGACACTTAGAGATTTCATTTTATACAGTTTGTTTGGATGATTTTGATATAAAGATCTATTTCTACTTCTCTATATATATGTGCAAATTTTGAGTAAGTAGAACTGCAGTCGTGTCTCATTAGAGACATGTAAAAGCTTTAGGACCTCTTAAGGATAGATACATATCATCACCTTAAAGTGTGTAATCCTTATACTACATTTCCTAGTTCGTGATCTATGTCGTTAAGATTGAAAGTACTTGTGATCGCGCTTAGTCTCACTTTGCCTAAATTAAATGTTGTGACGACTACCGCGCTTCGATACTGACAGTCTTAATGGACCAAATTAAATAGCATTACTCATATTGTCCAACAATTTCATTGGTTAACCATTTGGATATTTTCTTAAAAAATTAAAACTTGTTTTCAAAATTATTCTATATGACTATCATTGACGTTGCTCAATGAGGCCCAAGTGGGAGAATGTAAGAACTCTATTTAGTGGGCCTTACTGATCAACAGTCTAGATTGTCATTCAGTTGGATTGGATGATTGAGTGTACCAGTGGGCCCTACTTCATGTGATTCGCTGCGCAATTCATGATAACAATTCTTCTTTACATTAAGATGGTATTAGGCAATCCAAACAGGCCCTAAAAGCTGTAACAGTTTCTATTTTTCTTACGACTCTAAGGGAGTGCTTTGCGTAGGGCATTAGATGGGATTAGGTGGGATAGAATTGCATTTGGTCTCGTGCAATTCCATACAACATTTGGAGAGGATGAGAAAGGTTGGAATTATGTGGGATGGAATTGCATTTGGTCCCATTTTCATAGATTTTGAAATCCACTACACATGTGAGCCCCACATTGATGTGTATGTTTATTCATACCGTCCATCCTTATACACCGTTTACATGTGACATTCTAGTTATATATGTGTACAAGTGAACAACATCCATTGTGAATTTGGTCTATTGATTACAATTTCATGGTCTACCAAACATGATTTAGCTTAATCCGGTGTTTTCCCGTAGCAAAAATTTTATCCCAAACATAGGATTGGATGGCTACAATACCATGATATTTCCAGACATGCAATCATTGTGCAATGATGATATTAATCTCATCTAATACAATTTAGTACCATTCAACTCCACAGACCATACACGCCCAAGCGGGATAGGGCCAGGCCAATTAATTTATGGGTTGGTTCGAAGCTGACCTGATCTATTTTGATCTATTCAGTTCTCATTTTGGGCCGTGGATACATGGCTCGGATCGGACTATACTGAAAACCGAGTACTTGGTTTTGGAAATTCATATCTTCAGTTATCGACCCAACGGCCACTCAACTGCAACCCAACCAACTTCCTTTCTTCAGGTCAATCATTTCGGCTTCACATGCGGCCTGTCCCTTTGGTGGTCCCAGTAATGAATGGGCAGTTGCCCATAAATCCAACTGGTCGGATGGTCCGCGTACCTAATCCAGTTCCCGTCTGCTCGTATATCATCCAAGCGAGCATACGAACTACTTTCCTGTGCATTCAATTTTTACAAGTGGACCCAGAAGCGGTGTTTATGACTATTTGTCCATTGCTCCCTTAAAAAATCTAGCCCGAATGACGGTCCATCACGTGAATGGACAATGGATGGAAAATTTCCAAGGTTGGAATATTCCAACCCTTAGTCTTGACGTATTCTACTGTCAATGTGGACATATGTCTCTTTATAAGTCATTGATTGAACGGCAACCATCTTCATATCTAAAAGACTTTTACTGCAACCCACACAACCGAGATGACCAGAGCAACGGTCTGGATCGCCAAACCATGGACCACAAAGTCTTATGCAATGCGGTTGCATGGAAAAAAGTACATGGAATCTCTCTACAAATTCGGACCCGAAGGAAAATGACTAGGCGGAGAATCTTTAGACTGGGTCCACTTATGCACTAAGCTTTATATGTTGGTTTTCCACCGTGTGAAAATCGGTGGTCACTTTTCAACCGTACACATGACATGGTTGTATGGCAATCCAGGCCATCCTAATTAACGACCCAACTGTGGATGGAGCATCACAGAAAAATTAAATTGATAAGATATTATTAACCATCTGATTCTTTCATTTGAATTTGGACCACTCAAGTTTTACTTTAACCATTCATTTATTAGTCACTATTGTTATGATTGCTTCATCATTGTAATTTTAGATATATGCTCCACCTGAAATGGGACACATAAATTTAACATTATGGATAGCTGTCCAGTGGAGCCTCAGGTGAGGATGATGATCCTCCACTTCCTTTTAAACGGTTGTAAACTTGCATAGGAGTTTACTCTTGCTCGGGTGGTAGACTCTTAGGAGTTTCAACACCCGGTCAAGGTTTCGAGTACCCATAGGTAGTTAAATTCCACTAGCGTGATTATGTGGGTGTGTGTGCGCATGTGTTAAAAAAAAAAAAAAAAAAAAAAAAAAAAAAAAAAAAAAAACTAGTGCGATCCAGTCATGGAGGATAAGGAATCCTTCATTTTCTTGTCCACGTACGTGGACCGTTTACATCATTCAATGAAGTCTTCGCACAATTTTCACGTATGGACACGCATAAATGGCAAAGGAAGCTGATTGCGTGGTGTGCCACACCACTGACCTCAGTGGTGTGTTGACGTTACCAAGTACTGTGGCCCTCACCATGTTGTATGTGCTATATCCACACTGTCCATCCATTTATTGAGATGATTTAGGGCATAAGACCAAAAATCAGTCAGATTCAAAGCTGAAGTGGACCACACCACATAAAGCAGTGGGGACAATGACATCCACCAATGAAAAATTATTAGGACCACAGAAGTTTCGGATTAAGCTGATATTTGTGTTTTCCCTTCTAACAAGTCTCTGTGACCTTATGAATAGGTTGGATGTCGAATCAACATTATGGTAGACCCTAGGAATGTTTCAACGTTGTGTGTTATTGTCTACAATAATTTTTTCTAGTGTGGTCCACTTGAGCTTTAGATCTGCCACATTATTTAGCTTATGCCCTAAAATGATCCCACAAGATGGATAGACGGTGTAGATAAAATATATACATCATGGTGAGGCCAACAAAGCTTAGTGACATCAATACATCACTGAGGTCATGCATGTTGGGGATTGTGCTACAGAATCACACAGATGAATCTAGGATAACAATTCAAGAGCACTAAGCAAGCACAAGAGAACACAAAGATTTAATGTGGAAAACCCTTTCGAGTACAAATGAGTATCCTAAAATTGACTTTCCAAGAATTCACACTGCCTACGTAGTCTGAATCCACATACACTACCAACTTTGCCCTTGTCTTCTCAAAAGTTAAGACGTAGCCTTTTGTACCTCTAATGTATCGAAGTAGCCATTTCACCGCTTTCCAATGTTGCTTGAAGGGGTTTGACATGTATTTGCTCACAACACCGACTGTCTGTGAAATATCTGGTCTCGTACAACCCATGACATACATTAAACTGTCAACCGCATTCGAATAAGGCACATGAAATATAATCTGTTTTTTCTCATTTGATTTAAGACATTGTTATGAGGAAAGCTTGAAGTGAGCCACGTGGGGAATACTCACTAGATTTGCCTAGTACATCTCATACTTGATCAGTACCTTTTTAAGGTATTCTGCCTGTGATAATCAAAACTCATTCCTCATCCTATCTCTATGAATATTTATGCTGAGAACCCTCTTTGCAGCCTCCAGATCTTTCATCTCGAATGTCCCTGATAACTGAGTCTTTAGTGCGTTGATTTCAGACATATCATGATAGGCGATCAGCATATCATCAATATACAATACTAGGATGATGAATTTATCATCACTCAGTGTCTTGTAATAGACACAGTGATCGTATTCACTCTGAGTAAATTTCTGACTCAACATGAAAGAATCAAATTTTTTATACCACTGTCTAGGTGACTATTTTAGGTCGTACAACCATCTCATGAACTTGCAAACCTTTTTCTTTGCCCTTTTAACTTCGTAGCCCTCTGGTTGCTTCATGTATATCTTTTCTTCCAACTCCCCGTGCAGGAAAGCAGTCTTGACATCCATTTGTTTCAGCTCGAGATCATATTGGGCAATCAGCGCCAACACGAATATGATGGATACTTGCTTAACCACTAGCGCGAATATATCTGTGAAGTTGATTCCTTCTCTCTGAGAATATCCCTTCGCTACCAGCCTTGGTTTGTATCTATCATGTTTCCTTTTGAATAATCACTTGCATCCGCTCGCTTTTCGGCCCACTGGAAGTTCCGCCAACTCTCACGTATGATTTTTGTCTAACGAGTTCATCTCATTATCCATAGCCACCTTCCGCTTTTCTGCAACAGGCTCATCAAGAGCCTCTTGAATAGTTGATGGGTCCCCCTCATCTGTAATGAGTGCATATGCGATATTAGAGTTGCCCTTTTATCTTGTCGGTAACCTGCGATCACGTGATGAGTTCCTTATCATAGGTAGCTGCTTCACCTACTCTTGTACCTTTGTTTGCGCATCTGTTTGTCTGAGTATCATTTGTATCAATTTGGACGTCTACGATCAACTTTTCTGGTTCCTCTTGCTCCTCTTGATCATTCTTGCGGAATATGGAGCTTTCATCAAATCTGACATCACGGCTAGTGATGACCTTGCGTGTGACCTTGTCGAATAACATGTAGCATTTCACACTAATACCATGGCCAATAAAAATATATTTTTTGGCTCTATGGTCTAGCTTATCTCTCTCAACTGATGGTCCATGAGAGTAAACCTCACAACCAAATATGCGCAAATGTGAGTAGTCTAGCTTATGACCACTCCATACCTCCTCTGAGATTTTACATTCAATTTTCGTAGACGGGGATCATTTCACCAAATAGCAAGCCATGTTAACGGCCTTTTGTCCATAGGTCATTGTCCAACGTAACATTACTTAACATGCATTTGGCCCTTTCCAAGAGAGTCTGATTCATCCGCTCAGCCACATCATTTTGTTCGAGCGTGTGTCGCATTGTGTTATGCCTAATGATTCCTTCATCCTTGCAATATTCATTAAAATTAGTGGAAGTAAATTCTCCACCATTATCAGTCTTTAAAGCCTTTATTTTTCGTCCTAACTGTTTTTCCACCATTGCCTTCCATTGTTTGATATGGTGAAAACTTTGGATTTACTTTTCATGAAGTAAACCTAAACTTTCTTAGAGTAGTCGTTAATGAATGAAACAAACCATGACGACCCCCCAATGGAAACCTGGCGATGGCCCCCATACGTTAGAGTGCACATAATCAATCACTCCCTTACATACATGTTTTCAAGATTTAAAAGATAATCTAGATTATTTACCATATATACAATGCTTGCATATATTTATTTGTGGTGCATGATGGGCTGTCTATTTGCTTCTCCTTGGGCCTTTCCAAAGTGGTAGTTGAATCTGAATTCCAACTTCTGATAGCGTCCTTCCGAGCTAGAAATGGAGATATTGGTTGGTCAGAATTCAGATATTGAACACTATAAAAAATAGGGCAATGCCGACGGCTAAAAACCATTGGCAATGACCTTCCCCGACGGCTAAAAGTCGTCGGATGGTCCATCGGGAAAGGGGGCGTCGGTGTTGCTCACCGACGGTTTGAATCCAGAAGTTGCGCCTTTTCTTCTTTCTCACTGCGTAAGTCTCTGTGTCATCAAACCGTCCTTCGATGTCATCGAGCGAAGCTTCGATCTATCGAACAGGTCTTCAAGTCATCGAGAATATGTCCAAAACAGTCCTGCGAGTTGTTTCAATTTCTTCAATAAATTCGATGTCATCGAGCACTCTTTGATGTCATCGATCACCTTTCTTCGAGTCATCGAACATGTCTTTGATTGATCGAGAAATGCACCCAATATGTCCAGCAACCAACTTGATTTTCGTGTATAAATTCGATGTCATCGAACTGTGGTCGATGTCATCTATAGATGGCTTCGATGTAATCGACCGGTTCTCGATGACACAGTCTTTGTGATTTCTGCGCTTGTTCCTTGACTTCCTTCCTTTTCTACTTGGTTTTCTTAGATCTTGGGGTCTTGAAATCTTTAATTTTAGTCTCCAAATATCCATTCTTTGCTTTGACAATTCTTGAGCACTAAATCCATGCTTTTAACATTCTTTTCAATGCAATCTCTTAAATTCACCTTGCAACACAAACACATGTAAAATATACCATTAAGCCATATTATGTTTGTAAAACCAAGAAATAAATGGGGGATAATATGTAATATTAGACTCTCAACAAGAGACTCTCTATTTTCTGTTTTTAGAAATTACTTTCTAATTCTAAGATAGAGACTTTCCTACTTTGGTTTTTTTTTTTTTTTAGAAACTAATTTTTTATAGAAACTTTCTATTTTCTGTTTTTAGAAACTTTCCTTATTTTCTTTTTAGAAACTAGGTTTCTTTCCTTATTTCCTTTTTAGAACCTAATTCACTTTTCTTTTTTCTTTTGTAGGATCCTAACATAGAACCTTCTAATTTGGTAACTTCTTTCTAATTCTCTGTTTTTATTTCTAGATTTCTATTCCCTCTTTCCTTTTTAGGTTTATGTTAGATTCTGAAATTGAGGGCTGAGAGTGTTTCATGCCCAAGTGGGTTCGTGACAACACTCAATGTCTTTTGAGTGAAGGAGGATTAGTTGAGGGGTTATCTATCCATCACAGGATTAGACGCCACTCGAGATCCTCAGAGTTAATTGAGGTTATGGCTGCCAATCAACCAGCCAATCAACTATAACCTTGAGCTGCGGAAGTCCAGGATGAGAATGAGCTGCACCATGAAACCCCGCCTCGTACTTTACAATATTATTTACAACTGGTGGGGGTGAGCACGCCCTCATGTATGATTTTTCCAGGAAACATAGGAAACATGGATATCAAGCCTGGAGTGATCCAACTCCTTCCAAAATTCCTTGGACTTGAATATAAAAGTCCATACCTACACTTGGGAGAATTCGACGAGATTATAGCCACTTTATACTTTTCTAACGTATCTGAGGACACAGTCAGGCTGAAGCTCCTTCCTTTCTCCCTGAAAGAAAAGGCAAAGACGTGGTTGCACTCACTACATCCGCGATCTATTAGCACATAAAATGATATGATGAAGGAGTTCATAAAAAAATTCTTTCCATAGCATAAGACGAACACCATCAAGAATTCGATCACAAACTTTGCCCAAAAGGAAGATGAAATAATCTTCTAATGTTGGGAGCAGTTCAAGGATCTCATTAGTTCATGCCCACAACACAATTTTGAAACGTGGCATATAACAACTTTCTTCGATGATGGACTGACATCTTCTATGCACCAATTCATCGAGATGATGTGCAACGGGGAGTTCATGAATAAAAAATGTCGATGAGGTGTGGGATTACTTTGACAAACTCGTTGAAACCGCGCAATCATGTGACATCTGCACAAAACTAAGCACCACATCTAAGCTTACTCAAGAAAAGGAGAGGGGTGGGATAAACTTGCTGAAAGAGGATGATGATATAAATGCTAAAGTGGCCAGTCTCACAAGGAAGGTCAAGGCTATGAAACTTAAGAAGGATAAGGCTAAGGAAGTTATTTACGGTATCTATGCTTGCAACATACATACAACTGAAAATTGCCCAACAATACTTGCTTTTCAAGAGGCACTGAGCGAGCAATCAAGTGCCGTGAACAACTACCAAAGACTTTTCAATGGACCTACCTCTAACATATATAATCCTAGTTAGAGAAATCATCCGAACTTTAGTTGGAGGAATGGACAAACTGCTACTCCTCAAGGAATCCCTAACCAATTCTTGAATCAAGGGAAACCTCAAGAGGATCCGCTCTGGAAACATATTCAAAACCAAGAGATTATCAATCAGAGTATATTGCAAACCCTTCAAGACCTTTCAAAGGCATACAAGGGCATGAAATAAAAAATTTAATTGGGAAAAAAGGGATTCTTCCAGCCCATCCTTTCCTCAATCCTAAATCGCAATACGAAATAAGTGATCCAAGCTCTTCAAATCAAATGGAGCAAGCTAAGTCTATCACCACTTTTAAGAGTGGGAAGATAATTGACAAATCTATTCTGGTAAAGGCTGAAAAGTCTAAGGACCTAAAAGTAGATGAAACTAATTGACCTAGTAACAATCCACAAGAGTTAGAACCAGAACTCCAAAGCAAACCGATTGCACCATTCCCCCAACGTTGGATTGCATCAAAACCTCTCTCTAACTCTTAGGATATTCTAGAGGTGTTGAAACAAGTGAAGGTCAATATTTCTTTACTGGATGCGGTTAAACAAATACCTTCATATGCTAAATTTCTGAAAGACTTGTACACGACTAAGAGACGGCAAAGTATCAAAAAGAAAATTTTTTCTGACAAAAAAGTGAGTATCATCCTAAAGCAAGATGTGCCACAGAAATACAAAGATCCCGGTAGCCCAACCATTACTTGTGTAATTGGAAGTTACCGTATTGAGCACGCACTTCTTGATTTAGGAGCGAGTGTAAATCTGATCCCATACTTGGTCTACGAATAACTGAGTTTAGGTGAATTAAAACCCACCCGGACTATATTACAACTTGTCGATCGCTCAGTTCGTGTACCGAAAGGGGTAATTGAGGATGTGTTTATGCAAGTTGACAAATTCTACTACCTAGTAGATTTTATTGTCCTAGATACTCAGCCCATCGTAGACATGAGCACTTAGATTCCTTTCATTCTTGGTCGTCCATTCCTTGCCACATTAAATGCAATCATTAATTGTAGGAATGGAGTCATGCGTTTGTCTTTTGGAAATATGACATTGGAGTTGAATATCTTTTTCAATACGGGCAAATAGTTAAAGGATGATGATGATGCCCACAATGTTAACTTGATTGATTCTTTCGTGGATGATAGAACTCTGATGATCTTTTCCTCTGACCCTTTAAAGATGTGCTTAACCCACTCTCATGATTTGGACGATAATATGATTAAGGAGACGAGGGCCATGCTTGATACTGTGCCGGTGCTTGAAGTTAACCGGTGGAGGCCACAATTTGAAGAATTGCCCCAAACTGATGTAGTGCCTCTATTGTTTAACCTCAAGGCACCAAAGCTTAACCTAAAACCTTTGCCCTCTAATTTAAAATATGTTTATTTAGGTCAAGATGAGACATACTCGGTGGTGATTTCTTCCCACCTTGAGCAAGAAGAAGAGAGTATGTTCATTTCTACTCTCATTGAGCATAAGGGAGCTCTTGGATGGTCGATTGTGGACCTCAAGGGAATTGACCTTTCGATTTATACTCACTGCATTTATCTAGAGGATAATGCGAAGACCTACAGGTAACCACAACGTAGATTAAATCCAAACACGAAGGAAGCGGTTAAGGCCGAGGTTCTTAAGCTATTGGATGTGGGTATCATATACCCTATATCCGATAGTCAATGGGTGAGTCCAACTCAGGTGGTTCCTAACAAGTCCAGAATCACCATCGTAGCCAATGCTGACAATTATGAACTTGTGCCAACTAGAGTCACTACTGGTTGGAGAATGTGCATTGACTACAGGAAGTTGAATACTGTTACGAGGAATGGCCACTTTCCTTTGCCCTTCATTGATCAAATTTTGGACAGGCTAGCTGGTCATTCCTATTACTGTTTTCTTGACGAATATTCGGGCTATAATCAGATCGAGATAGCCCTTGATGATCAGGAAAAGACCACGTTCACATGTCCTTTTGGCACCTTTGCTTACCGAAGGATGCCATTTGGACTATGTAATGCTCCCGCCACCTTTCAACGACATATGTTGAGTATTTTGTTGATATGGTGCGGCAATATTTAGAGGTCTTGATGGATGATTTCTCAGTTTTTGGTCCATCCTTCAGCGAATGCTTGGAAATTTTAAAAAATGTGTTGAAGGGATGTGAGGAAAATAATTTGGTACTGAATTGGGAGAAGTGTCATTTCATGGTTTATAAGGAAATTATCTCGTCCAAGGGGATTGAGGTAGATAAGGCTAAAATTGATCTTATCTCTAACTTAACTCCACCCAAGAACATATGAGACGTGCGATCCTTTTTAGGACACGCTGGATTTTACAGAAGATTCATAAAAGACTTTAGTCACTTCTCTCCTCCTTTATGCAATTTACTTCAAAAACATGTACCATATGAGTTGACTAAGCAATGCTAGGAAACTTTTACTAAGTTCAAGGGCATGTTAACCACTGCACCTATCATGCAGCCACCCGAATGGAGCCTTCCTTTTGAACTTATGTGCGATGCGTCTAACTATGCTCTTGGGATGATTTTAAGCCAAAGAAAAGAAAAGAAGCCCTACGTTATTCATTACACAAGTAGAACTCTAAATCATGCCCAAGTGAACTGCTCAACTATTGAAAAGGAACTCTTAGCCGCAGTATTCGCTTTATACAAATTTAAGTCCTACTTGATTGGATCCAAGATCGTCATTTACACAGATCATGTGGCCCTCAAGTATCTTCTTTTTAAGAATGTACTAAGCCCCGCCTGATAAGATGGATCCTCCTACTCCAAGAATTTGATTTGAAAATAAAAGATAAAAGGGGAGTAGAGAACGCAGTAGCTTACCATCTTTTCCACCTTAATCTTTTCGATTCCCTTGAGACGACACATATAAATGACATGTTCTCTGATGAACAATTGTTCAAAGTCTCCCACTTACCTTGGTTTGCGGATATTGCTAATTATCTTACTGCAGATTTCACGTTGACACATTGGACTGTGAAAGATAAGAAGAAATTCTTTACTGAGGTACGCAAATTCTTCTGGGACGATCCATATTTGTTTAAATATTGCTCAGACCAAATCTTAAGGAGACGTGTGCCAAATAATGAACACCAGAGTGTCATATCCTTCTGTCATTCTCATGCCTGTGGTGGTCACTTTTCTACTAAAAGACCACGGCCAAAATTACCCTATTCTGATTATTGAAGCATTTGATTGCTGGGGCATCGATTTCATGGGACCATTCCCCCAATCTTTTGGGAATTTATATATTTTTTCGTCGTATACTATGTTACTAAATGGGTTGAAGCGATTTCATGCCGGAACAATGACCATCAAACGATCATTAAATTCTTAAAAGAAAACATTCTTTCCCAGTTCGGAACGCCTCGAGCCATCATTAGTGATAGAGGTTCACATTTTTGTAATAGGCCAGTTGCGAACTTAATAAAGAAATATGACATCTCCCACAAAGTGAGCACTCCATACCACCCACAAACAAGTGAGCAAGCTGGTATTTTTAATAGGAAAATTAAACACATCTTAGAAAACACGGTTAACCCTGACCGATGCCTTATGCGCTTACCGTACTGCATTCAAAACCTCTATTAGAATGTCGCCCTTTAAACTTGTCTATGGGAAGGCTTGCCACTTGCCTATGGAGTTGGAACATAGGGCCTACTAGGCTATTAAAAATCTGAATTTCAATTTGGACAACGCTGGCTCACTACGCAAACTTCAGTTGACTGAACTTAAAGAAATTTGGAATGATGCGTACGAGAACTCGAGAATTTACAAGAATAGGATGAAGGTGTTTCATGACCAACACATTCTTTGAAAATCATTCACACCAGGTCAAAAAGTCCTTTTGTATAATTCTCGGTTACATCTCTTTTCGGGTAAACTCCGATCTCGCTTGACCAACCCTTTCACTATTACTAATGTTTATCCTCATGGGGCTGTTAAGATTCGAAATCCAAACAATGACAATGAATTTGAAATGAATGGACATCGATTAAAGCCATTTGTTAAAAAATTTGATTTAAAGGACATGTCCATACTTCTGACTGATCCTGTGTACCAGGATTGATCTCCTAGTCTGATGAAGGTATAGGTAGGTTTATCGCTTTCATAGGACTAAGGTAGTTTGCTTTTGCTGTTTAGGATAGTTTGTTTATACTCTGTTGAGTTTTGTTTTGTGCTAACCTATCTTCACATTAAGATTATTAGAAATGCCTCAGAATTCTTTCTTTAGGTATTACCTTTCCATCACTTCCCTTTTTCTTTTCATTGTCTCTTTTGCATTATATGCTTATTCTTTTACGTTGAGGACAATGTAGATTTTTTGGTTGGGGATGGTAGATTAGGTAAACTAATCAGTATTTTCTTAGTTTTGAGCAAAATTTTTAAAAATTTTCAATGTTTCAAGTTGAAATCTATTTGGAAAGCGATGAATTGTGTACTTAAGAATGCCTTGAGTATGATAAGATAGAGATTGAATCTTGAATTGTTGGAGTTTAATCATCTAAGTAACTTATTACTTAAGTTCTTGCAGTCAATTAATTAAGAGGTAGTTTGAATATCATGTTAATTTAAATCACAAGACACATTAAATTCAATATTGCCTTCAGTAAGATGTACTAGAATTTCTAATTGTCAGTATGTGAATCATTGATAGATGGTGAGAAGTGAGTTTGGAGAATTTTATTCGCCTTAAAAAGAACAGTTAAAAAACAGGAGATCGATCAAGAGGTCATGAAAAAGAATGAAAAGAATGAATAAAAACTGATCGTCGATATAAAATCAAAAACCGAAAAAAGAAGGAAAAGGGGATAAGTTCGGAATCAATACTTGAGTTTTAAACTGATCTTGAAGTGATGAGCATAGCTGACATGATGAATTGATAGTATTCGTACAGAAAATAAATTGACTTTCACTGAGCATATTGAAAAACTTGATATACAAATTATGCTTCAATTTAATAAACAAAGAACTTATTTAATTGGTTGCTTATATGATTGGGTTCTAGGTTTTCAAATTTTCACTTTCGTATCTTATTTGTACCCATTCATACTTGAGTGCACAAAAGATTGTTTTCTGACATTAAGCATTGAGATTTATTTTATGCATATTTTGCTCGCGTCTAGCAAAATGCTAGTTGGGAACCGTGTTGAGGGTCAAATATTGCATATTGGACCCCATTTATATCTTGGTTTTATGAACATGATACTGCTTAATGTCCTATTTTACTCATGTTTGTGTTGCAAGGTGAATTTGAGAGCTTAGATTGGAAAAGGTGCTAAAAGCATGGATTTGACGCTTAAAGATCACCAAGGCAAAGAATGGATCTTAGGAGACAAATATTGAAGATTTTAAGATCCCAAGATTCAAGAAAACCAAGTGGAGAAGGAACGAAGCCGAAAGAACAAGTGTAAAATACACATTGACTGTGTCATCGAGCACCGTTCAATGACATCGAGGACACATTCAATGACATCGAACATAGGTCGATGACATCGAATTGATGAAGGAAAATCGAGTTGGTTGCTAGACAAATTGAAGACATTTTTCGATGATTCGAGAACTTGTTCGATGACTCGAAGCTTCGCTCGATGACATTGAAGACCTGCTTGATGACATCGAATTTTCTGTGAAATTTCAGCAAAACTCACTGGACATATTGGGCACCATTTTCGATTACTTGAAGCACTTCTCGATGACATTGAAGATCTGCTTGATGACATTGAAGGTCTCTTCGATGACATCGAATTTATTGAAGAAATTAGAATAATTCTCTAGATTATTTTGGACACATTATCGATTCTATGAACAATGCTTGATGACATCGAAGGTAGGTTCGATGACATAGAAGGTCGCAGAGTCCGAATGAAGCTACCAAAGCGTGAAAAAAGCACATATAAAAGACACCTTCGATGACATCAAAGTTACACAGAGTGCGTAAATTTGAGGCAGTTTCCAAATTTTTCCAAAGAGGTACGAAAGGAGGTGTTGCACAACTATAAATAGGAGTCCCCGGGGCATCCGTGGGCATTTATCAATCGAATCTAAGGAATCTAGGGTTTGGAGGAGCGAAGCACAAGGGCGAAAAGCTGTTGCCAAGCATTTTTCTTCTTTCTTCCTTAGTTTTTCATGCTTTCTTCTAAGGTTTTAGTTCCAATCATGACTATGGTTGGCTAAACCTTTTAGCTAGGGCTAAGAGGTAAAGCTTGTAGCGTGATGAGATGTTTTCTATTACTTTGATTCATGTTTATGTTGAACTTCTTTAATTTTAGTTTGATATTTAAGAAATACTTTTAATTTTTAATGGTTTACTATTACTCGAATTACGGTAGATCTGTGATAGCTTTGAGTATCTCTTTTCATGTATTGAGATTGTGAAGTTAGTAAATCTTGTTGTTCACCATCGTCTCATGGGCATGGTTGGATGATGGAATTCCTTCTAATCTTCATGATTCTCTTATGTTTGGTTGTGAGATTGGTATATCCTATTGTGAGCCATTGTCTCCTGGGCATGGTTTTGTGATGGAATCACTTCCAGTTCTCACAACTCTCATCCATTGAGAATTAGGTCAAAGGAAGTTCAGATTTGGTTTTACTGAGATATCTTCCAATTAGATAAGATGGGACTTTGAATCAAGTTGTGTCCTTGAATTAAGCATAGATCTCCCTAATTGCTATAAGTGGATCCTTGGAAAACCTAATTCCCACCTTTGAATTTCTTAAGTTTTAGTTAAATAATTCATAATTACTCTCTACACTTCCATATTTAGGTTTACATCTTCTTCTAGTTACTTTCAAAATACTCACGAGATTAGTCCCTGTGGATTCGACCTTGGTCTCACCGAGATTATTACTGCATCGCAACCCTACACTTGGGATTGTGAACACTCGGGCATTCCACACAAGGGCTTTATCCATCAGTAACACACCTTGAATTCATAACCCTCCTCTTTAGTTTCCTCAGTTTGTTGTACCACTCTCCATCCCCTTGCTGAGCCAATACAAGTCTTCTGGATTTCTTGGTCTTTTTTTGTTGATCGACTAGTAACTGATTTTGGTGCAGTAATCTTGGGTTGGCCACTTCCGCCTGGTCGTCTAAGTTCTGGCCACTGAAAATGCTATCTGGACGGGCTTCTGTAACTTCTGCTTGAGTTAGATTTGGCTCAGTTCTCATAGTTTGACCTTCCTCTTCTATTAGATTCTCTCCAATGTCCTGTGCAGGCCTCAAGACACTACAAGAAATTGGCCCTTTACAGACGAACTTAATACCGATGAAATCAATTTCGTCGGTAAACATGACTTTCCTTGACGAAATATGGTTTCGTCGGCAAAAGATTCCCGCCACGACCGAATAAGTTCCAGCCACCATTTACAACAACGACTGGAAACTTTTCCCGACGAAATTATTTATCGTCGGTGAAAACTCTTTTCCCAACGAAATTATTTCATCGGGAAAAGTAATTTTTACCGACGAACCAAATAGTTTGTCGGCAAAAGATTGTAGAAGCTATTTTTCCGACGTTATACAATATCATCGGTAAAGGAACCTTTTGCTGACGAAAAAAATCGTTGATAAAGGAGTTTTGACCGACGAAATACATACATCGTCGGTGAAAATCGGCATTTTGAATTTTTTGATAAAAATAAAATAAAATTTGATAAAATTTTTAAGATTTTGACAATAAAATTTTAGAATTTGTATTTTTTTTTGTGAAATATTTGATAATAAATATGATATTTTGTTAAAACTTTTGAAAGAAAAATTAAGAGTAAAAAAAAATATACATTTTGAAAAAAAAAAAAACGTGATTTTTACCCTTAGCATACTGAGTAAATTTTGTGGGGTCTACCGTTATTTATTTATTTTATCCACTTCATTCATCCATGTTAAGAGATAATTTGAGGTCTAAAGAATAAAGAGGAAGCATATCTAAAGCTCAAGTGGACCACACCACAGGAAATAGTGTGAATGAATCTCTACCATTGAAAATTTCTTGGAGGCCATAGAAGTTTTAGATCAAGATGATGTTTGTGTTTTCTCTTCATTCATATCTTTTTGATATTATGAACAACCTTTAACCGTTTTTGGACAATCTGATCAGTCCAGATTGAAGAGTAAATAACTTCAGATGTTTAAATCAAAATTCACTCAAATTGTTGATCAATCTCATATGCCTAATATCTTTCTCCTATGTAGCATGATCGGGGCGAGTAACTAGTCAAATTGAGGGCTGTAATGATCAGTAAAATAGAGTGAATGGACCAGACATGTAAAATGGGCCAAATATTCTAGTCAAAATTGTGACCCAACTTATTGACCCCCTCATAACGTAAGAAATAATGTTAATAAGTTTTGTGGGACCCATCATGATGTGTGTCAAACATCAACACCGTGCATTTGATGTGTACCCTTTAGGTAATGAGATATCTAAAAAATCATCTGTATACGAAACTCAGGTGGGCCATACCATCTAAAACTATATGAAGACATACTAAAATATATAAAAGCACTTGGTGGGGCCCACATAAGATTTGGATGCGGCTGAAACTTGGTTTGACCCCTCATCCAAGTGGGACACACATAATGAATGGGCTGGATATGTGAATCATATCTAGGTGGGCCAAATATATGATTTTGAATGAGACAGGTCCAAGGCTTAAGTACTAGAGCACAAAGCGGGGATTGAACGTGCACCATAAAAACTTCTTGGAGAAGTTTCAAATCAAGCTGATATTTGTGTTTTCACTTCATCCACGTCTACATGACATTATGAATAGTTTGGATGGTAAAAAAAACATCACAATGTCCCTTGGAAAGGTTTCAATGGTGGGTGTCATTATCACTGCAGCTTCCTTTGGTGTGGTCCACAGGAGCTGTGAAACTGCTTATTTTTTGGAGCATACCTTAAAATAATCTGAGAAAAGTGATGAACGGAGTGGATAAAACAGTTACATAACGGTGTGCGCCATAGAGCCCTGCCCGAATCTTTTGCCGACGAAATTGATTTAGTCGGTAAATATTACTTTTACCGACGAAATTGTATTTTGTCGGCAAAAGATTCCCACCCATACCCAATATTTTCCCGTCGAGAGGCTTTTTTACCGACGTTATATAATATCATTGATAAATGAGGTTTTTACCGACGAAAAAAAATTGTCGGTAAAGGCAAACAAAATGAACGGTGGACATATTATTTCACTTTGTATGGTTGATCATAAATGTTGATTTGTAATTTTTATTTTTTGTGTGCTAATAAGTATGTTTAAAAACATATGTATGGAGTGGATGGGGTTGATAGAGCACGTGTGGGGCCCAAATAGTTTTACAACCTTTTATCGACGAATGGTAACAAGTATTATTGATGAAAATTTTCGTCAGCAATAAGGTTATGTTTTAAGCCAAACCAACTCCAAAGACCCATCCATCTCCCTCTCTCTCTCTCTCTCTCTCTCTCTCTCTCTCTCTCTCTCCACCCACGCTTGTTGCCAAAGCCCTACCCACTCTCTCTCTCTCTCTCTCTCTCTCTCTCTCTCCCACCCACGCTCGTTGCCAAAAGCCCTACCCACTCTCTCTCTCTCTCTCTCTCTCTCTCTCTCTCTCTCTCTCTCTCTCTGAAGCTCGGTTGAGGTATTTCTCTCTCTCTCTCTCAATCTCTCTCAATCTCAATGACGATTTAGGGATTTGGGGATTTTAGGGCCTGTTTGGGAGCATGGATTTAGAACCCCCTAGATTCGGAACCCCCAGGATTGGAAACCCCCTGGATTGGCAATCCTCCCGGTGTGTTTGGCACCCTGGATTGTGAATCAACTTTAATTAAAAAATGCCTATACATGGTATATTTACAGGGGTTTGAATTTAATTACTAAATTAATTTTAATATCTCTAATTAGTGAGATATATAATTTTTGACACTATGGTTGTGATAAGCCCACTGGAATATATGTTTTGCCTGAAAATGATGAAATTCCAAGTCTCGGATGGACCACAAGCACAAGATCATGTCTGAGTGACTAACCAACGATTTTTAATCATTGATTAATATGGACAATGTTTGGATGGTGTTGGACAATGTTTGGACGGTGCTGATTTACATGGACAATGTTTGGACGGTGCTAATCATCATTAGTGGGCCATGTGCCAAATAGAATGATAGTGTACAGTACATACATATTACACCTACAACTATTGAAATGATTTTAGGTGTAATCTAAGCTCTCACTGTGGATTACAAACCCCCTCAAAGAGGGGATCGGAAACCCCCTGGATTGGCAATCCCTAGTTAATTACTTTATGTTGCCAAACAACTAAGGGGATTTAAAACTCCCTCCATTCCTCTCTAATCCACGGTGCCAAACGACCCCTTTATGTAGGAAGTTCCTGCGCTAGAAACCTAGGTGGGGCCCACCAAAAAATTTGTGAGAAATCCACCCTTCCATCCGTTTTTTGAGATCGTTTTAGGGTATGGACCAAAAATGAGCCAGATTCAATACTAAAGTGGGCCGAAAACATGATGATTGAAGGTCTACGCATGGGACCCACTATAGACTCACAGCTACGTGCATACTGGCCCATCTTGGATGCACTGCCACATGTGGGTCCCAAGTTGGACTCACAGCCATGTGCGGTTCCATCTTTAGACTAGGGCGGATTATGTGCAGCCCGCCTCACCCAACACCATCGGGTGTGACCATGGGCCCACCTTGATGTATGTGTAGTGTATCCATGCTTCCATCAGTTTTTCTAGACCATTTTAAGGCATTATTGTAAAATGAAGCTATTGTAAAATGAAACAGAGGTAGATTTTAGGTGGTACACCTACATGAAACAGTGGTGATTGACCATTAAAACTTCCTACGAGGCCACAAAAGTTTTGGATCAGGCTGATATTTGTTTTTCCTTTTCCATCAACCATGTCTGTGTGGCCTTATCAACAGGTTGGATGGCAAATAAACATTACTTGGGTCATAGGAAGTTTTTAATGGTGGGAATTCAATTCCCATTGTTTCTTGTAGGGTGGTTCACCCAGATTTATATCTGCTCTATTTTTGAGCTAATGTCCTTAAATGATCTGGAAAAAAAAATGAATAAACGACGTTGATATACTACACATACATCAAGGTGAATTCCATAGTCAGGCCCGCACCATGTTAGGTGTGGCCGGGCCACACCTAATCCACTCCCATCTCAGGCGCAGAGCATAGGCCGCACATTTGTGCATAGCTTTTTTTTTTTTATCAGCATGTTAGTACACCCCACTGTTAGTTAACACTTCACTGTTAGCCACCCCCACTAGGGATCGATACCAAGACCTCCGTGTTGAAACAAGGTATCTTTCACTCAGTCTACCACTTGTGCTATGGATCAGGGTGTACATTTGTGCATAGCTGAAGTAACTTCAACCTTTTCAAACCATAAAAGCAGGCAGGAATATTTCTTGTATAAAAAATATAATGGGGATATAGACCCCAACCTTTCAATGAGGGACCTGCAATCAATCTCCAAAACAAGACCCACATGCAGAAAATTGTACATCCAACCCATTGGCCAAACCCATGGGAACAATGTAAATTTGCTCCTAAAACCTCAAAGGTCATACGGTACAGCTTGTTGAATGACTTTCGGACCATGCTTATTTTTTCTTGATGAGTTATACCTGATTGAGGGCTTTGATTAGAGATAAACATGAGTGTGGCCACACACATAAACCTATAGTTAGCGTCCACATTATTCCTTGTGTGATTTGCCCATTTAAGCTATGAATCTAGCAGAATTTTTCTAATATATATTAAAATCTAATATAGTGTTAGGAGAAGGCTTCATTCGTGACCACACACTCAACATATCAATCAAAAAATAAATAGAAAGAAAATGCAAACCATAATAGAAAGTTATATATATATATATATATATATATATATATATATAAAAATTCACACCAATCCATCGTTCTTAAAAATAAAAAATGAAAAAAATCAATACAAAAACATTTTTCTCTTTCACAAAAAATAAAAAAAACTTTAGTAGGCTTCTAATCATATCAATTATATTTTCTTGTGAAATTACTACATATGAGCCACACTCTTGATTAGTAATCAGAGTTGGGCGTCCAGATTGCTAGTATAGTCTTTGTTATTGATTAGTTTGATTAAGCTAGTATTATGTTAGAGTATAGGATAAATATGTAGAGCTGTTTATTCCTATCATTCTCAATGAAATACACACTAGATCCCTGTAGCAGTACAGCTTAGTGATCCTTTCACTTTGTTTTGAGATTTTAAGAAACTATTATACTTTGCAGATTGTGGGAGTTGTATTTGATCTTTTCTCATTATTTTAAGAAACTATTATACTTTCACTTAGTGATGCTTAATATGTATTACATTTTTTTCTTAAATTATTATTGTGACTTGTTAGTTTATAGTTGTGACCTGTGATTGTGATTTGTAAGCTAGATAATTAGTTACTCATTTGAGAATTTTTATGTGGTCATACATAGATATGGTGTGTTTTTGGTGGCATAGAAATAGCTCAAATTGTCCCATTTTGGACAGTTCAAGGTTAGATAGATAGTATGCTTTCATATAATCTATTTAAATGTTCATGCCTGATCCGCGGTCTATCTATTCGTTTCTCTCTGCATATGTTTCTTCCATTCCATATCTAATGTCAAATATCTTTACATTGCTTTAGATATTTGGCATCAGAATGTAACGTAAGATCAACTTATCTGGATAGGTATGGGGAGATGCTGCCGAATTTTCGGCGTGGACATTTAAATGGGAATATGAAAGTATTACAATCTATCCAACCTTGGATAGGTAACTGATTTAGAATTTTAATTGAGTGGTGGTCATTAGAAGGTAGGAACTGCTGTTATAACCATGAAAAAATTGTCCATTTTCTATGGACAACAATATGGGTGGCTTGACCATTTAGACAGGCTCGTGTTTATGTATTAGCTCGAAATTGATGGAGCAGACCCAGATGTGTGTCGGAGCTATTCGGATGTTGAGCGGGGTCCCTGGAAGGTGGGAACGCTGATATTTATTTTTTTCCTTCATCACTGTCTGTGTGATCTTGTGAACAGGTTGGATGATAAATAAACATCACTATAAGCCCTAAAAAGGTTTCAATGATGGAAATCATTATACTCATTGTTTCTTGTGGTATGGTCCACCTGAGTTTTGGATATGATTCAATTTTGGTTTCAACCCCTTAAATGATCTGAAAAAATAGATGGACGATGTAGATAAACTACATATATTTACAGTAGGTATAATGATTTCCTAACCCTAAACCTAAACTTGAAAACCTAAACCCGAACCCGTACCCGAACCCGAATTCCTAAACCCAAAACCTATTTTAAAATCCCTAAACGTATAACCTAAACATATAACCTATAAACTATAACCTAAACCTATAACCTATAACCTAAACCTAAACTTATAACCTATAACCTTAAACTAAACCTAAACCTATAACCTAAACCTAAACCTAAACCTATAACCTATAACCTATAACCTATAACTTAAACCTATAACCTTAAACGTATAACCTAAACCTAAACCTAAAACCTAAACCTAAATCTAAACCTATAGCCTATAACCTAAACCTATAACCTTAAACCCTAAACCCTAAACTTATAACCTATAACCTTGACCTAAACCTAAACCTATAACCTAAACCTAAACCTAAACCTATAACCTATAACTTATAACCTAAACCTAAACCTAAACCTAAACTTATAACCTATAACCTATAACCTAAACCTAAACCTATAACCTTAACCTAAACATAAATCTATAACCTAAACCTAAACCTATAACCTATAATCTAAACCTAAACCTATAACCTACACCTAAACCTATAACATATAACCTTAACTTAAACATAAATCTATAACCTAAACCTATAACACTCAGTAACCTATAACCTAAACCTATAACTTATAACCTTAATCTAAACATAAACCTATAACCTAAACCTACAAAGCTAAACCTAAACCTAAACCTATAACCTATAACCTATAACCTAAACCTAAACCTATAACCTATAACCTAAACGTATAACCTATAACCTAGAATCTAAACCTAAACCTATAACTTAAACCTAAACCTAAACATAAATCTATAACCTAAACCTAAACCTAAACATAAATCTATAACCTAAACCTATAAGCTATAACCTAAACCTAAACCTAAATCTAAACCTATAACCTACACCTAAACCTAAATCTAAACCTAAACACCGTAACCTAAACCTAAACCTAAATCTAAACCTATAGCCTACACCTAAACCTAAATCTAAACCTAAACCTATAACCTAAACCTATAACCTATACCTAAACCTAAATCTAAATCTAAACCTATAACCTATAACCTAGAACCTAAACCTAAACCTAGAACCTAAACCTAAACCTAAACTTATAACCTAAACCTAAACCTAAACCTAAACCTATAAGCTATAACCTAAACCTAAACCTATAACCTAAACCTAAACCTATAACCAATAACCTTAACCTAAACATCAATCTATAACCTAAACCTAAACTCAGTGTAACCTAAACATATAACTCGTAACCTATAACCTATAACCTTAATCTAAACCTATAACCTAAACCTAAACCTATAACTTATAACCTTAACCTAAGCCTATAACGTAAACCTAAAGCTATAACCTAAACCCATAACATAAACCTAAACCTAAACCTATAACCTAAACCTATAACCTATAACCTACACCTAAACCTAAACCTAAAACCTAAATCTATTCTCAAATCCCTAAACCTAAACCTACACCTAATCCTAAACCTATAACCCTAACCTAATCTTAAACATATTTCCGTAAACTGATTCTAATCTTTTCATTGTAGAGATGGATAAGAGTTGGATGTGAGCTAAGAACAGGTTTGACCCAGAGTATAAACAAAGAGTTCAAGAGTTCATAAAATTTGCGCGAAATCGGGCAAATTCAGGCAATAGGATTAGGTGTCCATGTCAAAAATGCAAGAACATGGTTCATAAGACTTTAGACATAGTAGAAGATGATTTGTTCATAGTTGGGATTGACCAGGGTTACATTTGGTGTATCCATCATGGTGAAGATATCCACCAAAGAGTTGAGGCCACTGAAGTCCTTGCTGACCCAATTGTGTTGGATGATGATGATGAAGATGTTGACGAAATGCAAGACGTTGACGAAATGCAAGATATCATAGGGGATGTGTTCAGAGGAACAATTGTGGATATTGATTTTGCAACGACAAGTAGTAATCAAGATATTCCTCCTATGGGTGATGTCGAATCAGAAAAGTTTAGTAGGTTGTTGAGGGATGCGCAATGTCCACTTTATCTGGGTTGTGAGAAATTCTCCAAGTTGAATTTTCTTACAAGGTTACTTCATTTGAAGACAATAAATTATTGGAGTAACAAATCGTTCGACATGTTGCTTGACTTGTTGAAAGAAGCATTACCGAACGGTCAGACATTGCCTAAGTCTCATTACGACGCAAAATCCTTGATGCGAGACTTGGGCCTTGGTTACATCCTCATACATGCATGTATAAATGATTGTGTATTATATTGGAAAGAGTATGAAAATGTTGAAGAGTGTCAAGAATGTGGAGAGTCTAGGTGGAAGTATGACAAAGCCAAGCGTAAGAAAATCCTGCAAAAGGTGTTAAGGTACTTCCCATTGAAACCTAAATTGCAAAGATTGTTTACGTCTCTCAGGACAGTTAAAGATATGAGGTGACATAAGGAAAACGTGTTCATGATGATAATACACTGAGGCACCCTGCGGACTCTGAAGCCTGGCAAAATTTTGACAAGAAATATGACTGATTTGTAGAGGATTCTCGCAATGTTCAACTAGGTCTTGCAAATGATGGCTTTAATCCATTTGGTAATATGAGTAGCTCGTACAGTATGTGGCCAGTGGTACTTATGGCTGACAATTTACCTCCTTGGTTGTGTATGAAGGAGTCATTTTTCATGATGTCATTGCTTATTCCTAGACCCAGGTCACCCGGGAATAACATTGATGTGTATTTGCAACCGTTAGTAAATGAGTTAAACGAGTTGTGAAGTCAAGATGTATAGACGTATGACACATTTGCAAGATAGATATTTCGATTACATGCAGCGGTCTTGTGGACAATAAATGACTTCCCTACGTATGGAAATTTGTCTGAGTAGAGCACGAATGGAAAGTTGGTTTGTCCTACATGTAGTATTGAGACCTGTTCATTGCCATTAAAACATGGTAAAAAATGTGTTATATGGGTCATCGTTGCTTCTTTCCAAGCAATCATAGTTAGCACAGGAAGACGATGATCTTTAATGGCAAATAAGATCATAGGCCACTACTGAAAGAGCTATCTGGAGAAGATGTGATACAACAACTGAGTAACATTGGAGAAGTTACATTTGGTAAGGCACCGCACTTGAAGAAGAGGAAATGTACAACATTGGAGCATAACTGGAGGAAGAAGAACATTTTTTAGTTGCCCTATTGGAGTGATATGAAATTATAACACAACTTGGATGTCATGCATATTGAGAAGAATATATATGATAATGTCTTCAGAACATTGATGAATATAGAGAAGAAAATAAAAGATAGTTTCAAGGCTCGATTGGATCTACAAGCAATGAGTTTAAGGAAAGAGTTGCACTTGCAACCACATGGAAATTCATATACTATACCAACAGCCTGCTACACATTGACAAAACTAGAGAAAAATCGTTTATATGAATGGTTGAGATCAGTGAAGTTTTCCGATAGGTATGCGTCAAATATATCTCGACGCGTAAACATTACGGAGTGAAAGGTAACAGGAATGAAAAGTCATGATTATCACGTCCTTCTGCAACGTCTACTACCGGTTGCGATTCATGGATTCCTGAGCAAGGATATCAGTGCGGGGCTGATTGAGCTAGGGATATTCTTTAAGGATTTGTATTCGAAATCGTTGAATGTAGAGGTTATTAAATGAATGGAAAGGGACATTGTCGTAATCCATTGCAAACTTGAAGGAATATTTCCACCTGTGTTTTTCAATGTCATGGTACACCTATCGATTCACTTACTGCACGAGGCGAAGCTTACAGGCCCAATACAATATCGTTGGATATATCCGATCGAAAGGTGGTAGAACCTATTAAAATTTTTATTCATTCTATAAACTACATATATCCATGTTTTCATACATATAACATAGTGGTTTTATGTACAAATATCTTCACACACTAAAACAAATTGTGAGGAATAAGGCACGTCCAGAGGGATCCATTGCTGAGGCGTACATTGATAATGAGTGCCTGACATTTTGCTCCATGTATCTTCGTGACATAGAAACTAGATTTAACCGAGAAGATCGGAATGCCGATGAAGGGCAGGAGCATGAACAAGGACTCCTATCTGTATTCACACATAACGTCCGTCCTTTAGAATCCTCGACGTTTCAGGATATGGACCTTGGGGATAAAGCAAAGACACGATGGTATGTGTTGCACAATTAAGAAATAAAGTTGTACTTAGAGTAAGTCAAATCCTTCGATAATTGTATCTCTATATATGATGATCTTAATGTTTTTTGCTGATGACGTGTCAATTATGTATAGCGAACACATTAAGGAGATGAAGTCCCAATACCCTACAAATTATGATCGAATGCATCTGGATCGGTTTCCAGAATGGTTCGTGAAATGTGTAAGATTTCACCTTGTATCTCACCACACTTAGAATTTTGTTGTATTTAAACTTAAGAAAATCTCTAAACAATTACATTCTGTATGTGATAATAGATGAAGACGTTGCACGCTAGCAACTCTGCGGATGCGTCTGATAAATGTGTATCTAGATATACAGGTTGTATTGTAAATATGATTCGGTTCCACACTGAAGAGCGTGATAAGTACAGGACTACACAAAATAGTGGGGTGGTTGTGAAGGGAACGCATGAGGAGGCTGAAATTAACTTTTATGACATTTTAACGGATATTATTGAGTTGAGTTATTGTATGAGAAAGCGGGTGTACTTATTTAAATGGGATTGATGAAACATTGGAAATAAGAAGTTAGCAATACAGACTGACGACTACTTTACGAGCGTAAATTTATCTCAAAAGTGGTTTAAGGACGACCCATTTGTCCTCGCCAGCAAAGCTGAACAAGTATTTTACCTCACTGATACCAAGTTAGGTGGCTCTTGGCATGTGGTGCAGAAAATAAAGCCCAGGAACGTATTTGACATTCCCGAACCAGATGTTGAAGATAGCGAGGACGAAAGAAATGAAACGTCTAGGGTTGAACAAGCATATCAAGAAGACATGTCATCTGGGGATAGAGGGACTGATCCAAATGTTGATATTGATGTGGTGCAATTGGACAGAGATGATGTGCCACCTGATCATGTTGATGCCTCAATAATATATGACATTGTTATAGATGATAGCGGTTTCATTGATGACAACGTTGCAGATGATGAAGAGAAAATACGATCAGCGATAGTGATGGTGAAGAAGAAATAGTCCTAAGCGATAGTGATACAGACGACGACTATTAAATGTACACATGATTTACGTGTCATTTTTCAATTCGAATAATTTGATTATTACATGTATACATGTTTTACAAGTCATGATTTATTCTTTTAATTGACTTGTTTATAATCCACATTTGCAGTTGAGTTAATTTCTGATCATGTCCTCCTTAAACCGGAGCGTAGCAGAAGCAAGTAGCATACTTCATCAACTATTGTGGATGGACTTTATGACTCTATCTTCTTCTGGTAGGGCCAAAGAGATACCCGGTCTAGTCGATGAGTGTAAGGAGGAATATATCGACGATGACTCAGATAAAAGATTATACAATCTCTATCACACCCCAAACCCGGAAATCGGATTCATAGGAATTCCAATCACCGAATCCGGTGCCGACAGCCTCCGTAGTACCCCATTCTCGGCTCCTAGCGTCCATACGCCAGATTCCGATCCTGGGATCCTACAAGGAGGATTTTTTTTTTATACATTTAACTCGTAATAAGCATAACCACAAGATTACCCAATTTATAAAGGCAACATCATCATCACATATCCACTAATAAAATCATTTGAGTACAATGCTAAAAGGAAAATACATCAATCGACAATCAAGCTCCAAGACCTGTCCGCACGCTCCCAAGCTCAATACTGCTTGCAACTAACATCACACACGCACGCATCTATCGTGCATAAGCTTATAGTAAAGCTTAGAGGGTGGTGTAAGTGTGTGTACAAGGTGAGTGTCAGTATTTAACGCAATGTCATAATCATACAATATCAAAATAGACGCAAGGTCATGAATCATACGTTATCAGAGTAAGTGAAAATACTGGCAAGTTCATAAGTCAAGTAATATCAAAATACGCAATACAGATCAACTATGCAAATGAGGAACAATATCAAATGTTGTATCAAATCCATATAAATGCAGAGACACAGGTAACCCAAAATGCTATATGCTGCGGATGTAATGCAATATGCGGTGCGAATGGAATGACCATGCTGGAGTGTGAAGTCGGGATGATAGTACGTGGTATCGCAGGCTATGGGGTCCATCACAAGGGACTTCTATCCAAACCAGTCTCATACCTAAATTTGGATAGTCAGACTCAATGTGGTAAACTCCTGATCTCAGGTTAGTCGCGCGCCTCAACCGAAATCCTGGCCATTGCGAAGGTACGCGTAATAAATAGTTGCGCACCACCAGCCCGAGTGGATAGTGAATGACTGAATGAATGAGTATGCAACTCCTGCTTAATAAGTCCACATATCAGTACGGTTCCTCTCTGGGATCATCACCGGGGTTTAGTACACTCCAAATGACACTGTCACTCTCCTAGCAGCACAGTCCAAGTGAGCGTAAGAAACCTCACTATTCGCCTAGCCAATAGTCTGCCAATACCTATCCGGCACGTTGATAGCGGACCCATTCCTCGAGCTGGTCAGACTCAACCTAGCAATGCCCCCTACGCTCGGGCGGGTAAGGCCACACCTCCACCCAACCGACCACGGCACAGTGGGAGACGCGATCTACTGGTATTCGGCACTCGGGCTCTCATGTATCCACTCGGTCTAGATGTTGGGGCGTCTCCTGGCCACGGAGGTTTAGGGATTTTCACCCAGGGACATCTATGGCACCCGTATGCTAGAACCAAATATTTCCTTAGGTGTCCTTCTAGCCATCCACGATATGCACATGGAGGCTACAACCCCGATGTCGCTGGGCGTACAAAAATCACAATGCAAGATGCATGAGTCATACAATCTGACATGCATCAATCACAGTGCATACCGATGCGCTCATGTGAAATAACCTCAAACTATCGGGAGTCTCATAACAACACACTCAATGATATATGCATGATGATCAACCACATCTCATAACAAACATGCGGATGATGTGTATGGGCATGTATCATGATCTTTATCTTTATCACATACTCATAATCGATATCGATAACCAATCAACAATCACGCCTCGATCGATGTCACCCATCACCTACGGACAAGCGAATTGAAAATCGGTCATGTCAATCGATAATCGGCCACACCCAGGTGTCGGTCCACGATGTCGACCTCGATCGATGTCGGTCAATCGGCTATGATAAGCGAGAATCGGCAGTCGGCCACGTCAATCGATAATCGGCCACGATCGGTAATCGGTCACGATAATCGGCCTCGATCGGTAATCGGTCAATCGGCCATGACAAGCAGAGTCGGCAATCAGCCACGTCAATCGATAATCGGCCATGACAAGCAGAGTCGGCAATCAGCCACGTCAATCGATAATCGGCCACAATCGGTAATCGGCCACGATAATCGACTTTGATCAGTAATCAGTCAATCGGTCACGTCAAGCAGAATCGACAATCGGCCATGTCAATCGATAATCGGCCACAATCGGTAATCGGCCATGATAATCGACCTTGATCGGTAATCAGTCAATCGACCACGTCAAGCAGAATCGACAATCGGCCACGTTAATCGATAATCGGCCACGATCAGTAATCGGTCACAATAATTGACCTTGATCGGTAATCGGTCAATCGGCCTCGATCGTGGTTATATCAAATCTGATAGTGTAAAACCATCTGTCTAGGGCGAATGAAGCCCACTAATTAGGGTTAACCCACTAAGAGAATGATGAGAATGGGCCTAACAAGACCTAAGGGAAAGTCACAATGTGGACATTAAACCATTATTGCTCATCAATGTGGTCATTTAACCAACATTGTTCCCAAGGAGTAGCCCACATAACGCCAAATGTACAGTGGGCCCACAGCCTCACACAAGGAACATATATATCATAATGGGCCTCACCCATGGGCCTCGAACACATCACAATGGGCCACAACCCATGGGCTTCAAACACACAATAGGTGGGCCTTACACATGGGCTTAATACAATCAAGTGGGCCTCAAATATATCTCAATTGGACTCAACTCGTAGGCCCTAAATACATCTCAATGGCCTCGATAATTGGAATCCACAATCGGCCACGATGATCGGCCTCGATCGATAATCGGCCAATCGGCCACGACAATCATAATCGGCAATCGGTAATCGGCCACGATAATCGGTCAATCGGCCATGACAATCATAATCAGTAATCGGCCACGATAATCGGTCAATCGGCCACGACAATCATAATCGGTAATCGGCCTCGATCGATAATCGGTCAATCGACCATAACAATCATAATCGGTAATCGACCACAATAATCGGTTAATCGGCCACGACAATCGCACCGATCGATAGTCGGAAGTGGTAAATCGGTCACGTCAGTTGAAATCGGCAATCGGTCAAGGCAATCAGAATCAATTGATGATCAGAATCGGCAAATCGGTCACGGTAATGACACCGATAATCAACAGATAGACGAAACGGGGTCCATAAATGATCAGTCGATCAACTATAGTATAAAGATCGGCACTCGGCCGTGGTTATATCAAATCCGATGGTACCAAGTCATCTGTATATGGCGAATGGAGCCCACTTATTTGGGTTAACCCACTAAGGGAAAGATGAGAATAGGCTTAACAAGGCCTAAGAGAAGGTCACAATGTGGACATCCAACCATCATTGTCTATCAATGTGGACATATAACCAACATTGTTTCCAAGGAGTGGCCCACATAAGGGATTCATACACAAGGAAAAAGCCACGCATACATCACATTGGGCCTCACTCATGGGCCTCACATATACCGCATCGAGCTTTATACAAGGGCCTCGAATGTATCACACTGGGTCACGCCCACGGAGCTTGAATACATCACAATGGGCCTCGCCCATGGGCCTTGAATACATCATATTGGGTCTCGCCCATGGGCCTTGAATATATCATATTGGGTCTTGCCCATGGGCCTTCAACCTATCGCAATGGGCCTCGTGTACATCAAGTCGGGCTGTATCCATGGGCTTCATATATAAAACAGGTGGGCCCCATCACATGGGCCTCAGATACAAAATAGGTGGACCCCATCTCATGGGTCAAAAGATAAATAGGTGGGCCCGTACGTGGGTCAAAATACATCATGATGGGCCCCATGGATGAGCCACACCAATGGGCCTCAAATGGGCTTAAATCACACCAAAAATCATTTCGCTAGTTACAGGTATAACACGTGTATCACTTATCACTGTACACTATCATTCTATAGGGCACATGGCCACTAATGATGATCAACACTGTCCAACATTGGTCATGCAAATCAGCACCGTCCAACCATTATCCAGTAAATCAGCACCGTCCAAACACTGTCCAGTACCGTCCAGCACCATCTGGACGGTATGGATGGGATAAGTACATCATGGTGGGGTCCCACAGAACCTGCTGATGTTAAAACAGGTGGGACTCACAGAACTTGCTGAAGTCATGACAGCAGCTATCCTGCTGGTGTGAAGTACACCAGGCAACCTGCTTCCCACCGTCCTTTCCCTGGACAGTGAGGGTACAAACACATCCATCATGGCAAGCTCTACATCATACAAGTGCACACGTGCAAGGTGGGTCTCACCGTCCAAATAATGGACGGTGAGGATATAAGATAAATACATCTGGGTGGGTCCCACGTGGGGCCCACATAATATAATATTATTAATAATATATATTATATCTAATATACATACATGTATAATATAATATATATATATATATATATATATATATATATATATATATATATATATATATATATATATATATATATGGCCTGGATGTAAATCACATCCATCATGGTAGGCCCAACACGAATGAACGTGTGGATGTTGCACACGTACAACGAGTGGGCCCACGTGGCGGCCCACCAGAGTTCTGGACTAGGCTAATATATGTATTTTCTCTTCATCCACGGTGTCAGCAGCACAATGTATATATATATATATATATATATATATATATATATATATATATATATATATATATATATAATACAAGGTGGATCCACGTTCAGACGGTGTGGATACACCACGCATGCAACAAAGTGGGGTCTATGAGCATGACACCCGTCAGCTTTTGAAAGAAGCTGATATCTGTGGTTTTCCCACCGTCAAGGCCTACTGGACGGTGAAGATGAACCATGCTTAGGTGAGTCACACGGACGGATGGTGTGAATGAAATACACACAGTATGTGGGTCCCACTTACACATGTCCCACCATAACACACATATATATATAATATAAATATCCAATCATCCAGTGTCCTATAGCTGATGGGCTACAGCACATTGCAGGAGTGGACGGCTGGAGATATATCCATCTGGTGGGTCCACACGTGTGGGACCTACCAGCTTTTACGATCAAGTAGAAATTTGTTTCTTCCTTTCATCAGGGGTCTGTCCAGGAAGGACGGCCTGGATATGTATCTGGTGGGTCCCACCATCCCATGGTGCTGGAGGTGTGGACACCACACATGTATCATCAAGTGGGCCGCACATGCTGGAGGCAGCATTTGAACCAGGTGGTGGATGGGGGACATACATCACGGTGGCGTCCACGGGAGGGTGGGTCGCCCCACACCAAATCAAAGTGGGCTATAAACAAAGAAAAAGAGTCAGGAGATGGGGAGGGACCCCGCCACTATGGGCCCTCCCTATATAATACATACATCAAGATGGGTCCCACATATGTGGGCCATCAATCCACAAATCAACTCAGAAAAAGACACCCACCTCTAGATCTTAAACTTCTCCTTCTGCCAAAGCATGCTAAAGCTCCAATGGATGGTCTTCAATGGTGGAGATTGATTTTAGAGGGTGAGGATGGGAGATAGGAAGGTGGGCCACACTATCTCTCTCATGGGGAGCTTGGATGTAGGTTGCTTGGGAGGAAAAATGAGAGAGAGAATGAAAGAGAGAGAGATGATGGGAGAGGAGGGAGGAGTGACGTGTAAGAGATAAGGCATGGGTCTCTTTGACTTTTGGGATAAGAGGAATGGGCTAAAGTATGGGTTGCTTTAATTAGTTGGTGGGAGAGGTATGGGTGAGTGATTTGATTGATGTGATTGATGTGATGTTGGGTAGAGATTCTTTTCTCGGGATTTGCAACGCACGGCGTCTTTCCTCGAACTGAACGCGAGCCGACATCTTCTAGTCTGGGTATCGAGTCGGTGCGTGAGTCGCGGCATTGGAACCGCGGCGACGGCGCGGTCGCTAAGGTATAGGTTCTGGGTCAAGCCGACTTTGGCATGCAAGTCTCATCTTAGGATCGTGCGCAACGTTGGCTTTAGGTCGAGGATTGCCGGAATTCGACCGGAAGGATCGCGGGAGTCGATGGAACAGTAGAGACTAGTATACGGGTCTTACAATCTCAAAGAAATTTCAGACCTGATGGAGGAAATAATCGTGAGAAACTTCGTATGGAAGATGCGGTTTTGTCACTTGTATATCTGAATGGAGTCCCGAGAGACCAGATTTCTCCTATTGTGATTGGCATGTTGGCTGTAACAATGTCGAGTGCTTCATACAGCTTGACATATACTTCTGCAGTGTACAATAACTTACACATGGAGTACTTCGAATAATTGATCCAAAGTTGTTTCGTATTACAAAGAAATACATGTATTTAATATAGAATGACAATGTGTAATGGAATTTTGAAATTTTATTAGTATGTTTACAGTTTTATTATATTCTGCTTGTATAGTGTTTTAGTATATTTGTGAGACCCGTATCCTAACCCGTACTGTTCCGTAAGCTTTCACAGTCCTCCTGGTCGAATTCCGGCGACCCGCGACGCATAGATAAAATTTGAGCACAACTCTGAGTCATATCCCGTATTTCAGAGTCGACTCGACCCGAGACTTGTACTCGTGCGACCACGCTGTCGCCACGGTTCCGATGCCGCGTTTCATGCGCCGAAGCGATACACAGGCCAGAATATGTGGGCAGACATTCATTTCGAGGAAACGCCACGCGTTTGCATCCTAAGAGAGAACATGTCAAATCAATCCCATCAATCCCATCAATACCACATCATGTCAAGTACAACCATCCCTCCTCTAAAGTCAACTCTCTCTCTCTTACAACCCATACACGTCAAGTACACATTCATCACCCATCACCCATCACTCCCATCCCTCTCTCTTACAATCTCTCTCTCCCATTTTTCCCAAGCGAGAGAGCAATCGTCCATGGCTTTCCAACGGAGAGGAGAGAAGCTAGTGTGGCCTACCTCCCTACCACTCAATCCAACCCTTTAAAGCCGATCTCAACCATTATAATCCACCCCTTGGAGCTCTAGATTGCATCGGTGGAAGGAGGAGTTTGAGAAGATCAAAGGTGGGTGATTTCATTTATTTGATTTGTGATTTGAGGGCCCGCATATGTGGAACCCATCTTGATGTATGATTTGTATCAAAGAGGGGCCCATAGTGGCGGGGCCCCTCCGCTACTCTCTCTCTCTCTCTCTCTCTCTCTCTCTCTCTCTCTCTCTCTCTCTCTCTCTCTCTCTCTCTCTCTCTCTCTCTCTCTCTCTCCCTCTCTCTCTCTGTGTTTCAGTTTTTTTATGATGATAATGATGCGTGTCTGTGGCCCACCTGATTTGATCAAAATCCTGATCGTCCAGAAGTTTTGGGACGTCTCATTGGTGTGACCCACCTTGTTGTCCGCCATGGGACGGATCCGGCTGAAGAGAAAGCACAAATGTCAGCTTACAACGTGATGAGGTGGGCCACACGTGTGGACCCACCATGATACATGCGTCAGATGTGCACCATCCAGAGCATCAGGGTCTGGACGGTGTACTCTTCATAGCCTATATACATTATATCATATTATAAAATAATATATTATAATATATTATATTATATTATAATATATATGTATGAATACCTTCTGGAGGTGGGCCACGTTCGTGGGACCCACCTGATGAGCGGACTGGAAACGTCCAGACCGTCCCTGCATCTGACGTCCATGTGGACCCCACGCGCATCCCATCCAAACCGTTCATCTGGCTAGACGTGGCGGTGGACCCCACCTATGATGTACATATCCAAGTTGTCCGTGCGTGGGACCCACCTAAAGTATGTGTTGTATCCACCATCCAGCAATGCTAGATGGTGGTACACACCGTTGATGCATGTGGTTTATATCCACACCACCATCTGTTTTAATGTGTGGGCCCACCCCACACGTGTGGGTAGGTGGGACCCACCTTGATGAATTTATCCATCACCATCCATTAGATTTGAACGTCCAGCAGCAGCTGCTGCTGGGTCGTTTGTAAAATAATAATAATAAATAAATAAATAATATCAGCTTTATTTTAAGCAGATGGGTCACACGTGTAGACCCACCTAACATACACATGTGGCCCTGATTGATGCATGTTTTGCATCCACACCATCAGTCCGTCCAGCTAGGACGTGAGGCCCACCTCTGTATATATATAATTTTATGGTGGGACCCACCTGTCTGGAACTAGATTGGCTGGTGTGGCCCCACCTCATGTATACGTTTCACCCATGCCATTCACTGTCCAGATGGGACTGTGGGGCCCTGCACGTGTGGCATCCTCACCATCCAGCAAGGATGGTGGGATCCACCGTGATGTATGTGTCTCATGTCCATGCTGTGGTTGTGGGACCTACCCTGATGTATCCACGGTCCACGTAGGGATGGTGGGACCCACCTACTGTTCGAGTGGGGTCCACCACGATGTATGTGATGCACACAGTCCACGTGGGACGTGGACCCCCACGATGATGTATGTGCTGTATATCCATGCCGTTCGGACCAGCTGGGTGTGAACCCCACCATGATGTATATCCACACCGTCCAGTTGGGACAAGTTACACCGTGATGTACATTTTTTATCTGCATCGTCCAGCTGGGACGGGACCTGCCTGATGTATGTTTTGTATGAACACCATCCATGGGCAGCGGTCCACCATGATGTATCTTCTCCACGTTGTCCACTCGGCGAGGCCCATCTGCCGCATAAAGGGGCCGCCTGCTATATGTAGGGCCCACCTGGTGTAAATAAGGCCCATGTTTGAGACCCATGTCTAAGGCCCATTATAATGTATATGCAACCCATGTACGGGGCTCATAGTGATGTATATGCGGCCCATATATGAGGCCATTGTGATGTATTTGAGGCCATGAGATGAGGCCCGATGTGATGTATGAGAGGCCCATGGTTGTGACCCATTGTGATGTGTATTAAGCCCATGACGTGGCCCATAGTGATGTATTTTCGGCCCATTTGGTAAGGCCCATTGAGATGTATATTCAGCCCATATGATGTGGCTCATTGTGATGCATTTCTGGCCCATTCGGTAAGGCTTAATGAGATATATTTCCGGCCCATATGGCGTGGCTATTATGATGTTTTTGTAGTCCCTGTATGAGGCCCATTACGATGTATATTAGGCCTTTGTGTGAGGCCATGGGCCCACTCTATGTTGTCTCTATGTGGGCCACTGCTTGGGAGTGATGCTGGTTGAATGTCCACATTAATGGGCAATGATGGTTGGATGTCCACATTGAAACCTTCCCTTAAGCCTGGTTAGGCCCATTCTCATCATCCTCTTATGGTTAACCTAGATAAGTGGGCCACATTCACCATAGACGGATGGTTTCGCGCTATCGGATTTGATATAACCACGGCCGAGGGCTGATCTTTATATTATGGTTGATTGGTTGTTTATCTATGGATCCCGCCTTGTTTATATGCTAATTATCGGTGCCGATTGTCAATGCTGATTGTTAGTTCCGATTGTCAAGGTCGAGTATTGAGGCCGATTCCGATTGTCGAGGCCGATTGTATATGCTGATTGCGATTGTCGAGGCCAATTCTGATTGTTGAGGCCGATTGTATAGGCCGATTCCAATTGTCAAGGCCGATTCCGATTGTCGAGGCCAATTGTATAGGCCGATTCCAATTGTCGAGGCCGATTGTATAGGCCGATTCCAATTATCGAGACCGATTGTATAGGTCGATTCCGATTGTCAGGGCCGAGTATTGAGGCCGATTTCGATTGTCGAGGCCGATTGTATAGACCGATTCCAATTTGTCAAGTCCTATTGTATAGGCCGATTCCGATTGTCGAGGCCGATTGTATAGGCCAATTTCGATTGTCGAGGCCGAGTATCAAGGCCGATTCCGATTGTTGAGGCCGATTGTATAGGCCGATTCTGATTTGTCGAGGTTAATTGTATAAGCTGATTCCATTTATCGAGGCCGATTGTATAGGCTGATTCTAATTGTCGAGGCAAATTGTATAGGCCGATTCTGATTTGTCGAGGCCGATTGTATAGGCTGATTCTGATTGTCGATGCCGATTTCGATTGTTGAGGCTGAGTATCGAGGCCGATTGTATAGGCCGATTCTGATTGTTGATGCCAATTATTGAGGCCGATTCCGAGTGTCGATTCCGATTGTTGAGGCCGATTTAGATTGCCGAGGTCAATTGTCGAGACCTATATGATGTATATGCAACCCGTGTTTGAGTTCCAATGTGATGTATATACGGCCCGTATTTGAGGCCCATCGTGATGTGTAATAGGCCCTTATGTGAGGTCATGGGTCCATCATATGTTAGTCTCTATGTGGGCCACTCCTTGGGGGCAATGTTGGTTAAATGTCCACAATGTCGAGGCTGATTGTCGATGCCGGTTATTGATACCGATTATGAGTATTTGACAACATAGCATCACGATACATGCCCATACGCATCATCTGCATGTTTGTTATGAGATGTGGTTAACCATTGCATATGTCATTGAGCATGTTGTTATGAGACTCCCTGATAGGCGGAGATTGTCTCACATGAGTACACGGTATACACAGGATTGATGTATGACTGGATTATATGACTCATGCATCTTGCATTGTGTGTTGTGATTACTGTACACCCTAGCGACATCAGGGTCGTTGCCTCCACAGGATTTTGTAGATGGCCAGATGGAACACCGAAAATCTGTTCTACATGGGGTGTTATAGATATCCCTGGGTGAAAGTCCCTAAACCCTCTTAGTTCCAGAGGTTGCTCCAACGTTTAGATTAAGTGGATGCATGAGCGCATGAGGGCCGTATACCGTTAGGCCGCGTCTCCCACTGTGTCGTGGTCGGTTGGAATGGGGAACGGCCTTACCTGTCCAAGCGGAGGAGGCAATGCAAGGCTAAGTCTGACCAACTCGAGGAATGGGTCCGCTATCAACAAGCCGGGCCAGATATTGGCAGGCAGATAGTGATGTCTCTTCCACTCACCATATTGTGCGCAATGGGGCGGCAATCTGGTTTGGAGCGTAATAGACCCCGGTGGTTCCCTAAAGAGGAACCGTACTGATATGTGGCTTATTGAGCAGGAATTGCATACTCATTAATTTATTCATTCACTATCCACTCGGGCTGGTGGTGCGCAACCATTTATTACTTGTACCTTCGTATGACCAGGATTTCGGTTGGGCACGCGACTAACCTAAGATCGGGAGTTTACCACATTGAGTTTGACTATCCAAATTTAGGTATGAGACTGGTTTGGATAGAAGTCCCTTGTGATGGACCCCGTATTCTGCGATACTACATACTATCATCCCAACCTCACACTTCAGCTTGGTCATTTCATTCGTATCGCATATTGCATCGGCAGACATATGAAATTTTGGGTTGTTATGTTTTCTATACTTATATGGCCTAAACGGACTTAACAGGATTTACATATTGCATTGTACCCTCGGCATCTGAATTTGGCTCTCTATGACTCCTCATTTGCATAGTCGATCTGTATTGCGTACTCTGATATTGTATGACTCATGGACTTGTCAGTATTTCTGCTTACTCTGATTATTCTGATATTGCTTACTTGGCACTTATCTTGTGCACACACTTTCACCACCCACTAATCTTTTTATAAGCTTGTGCACGATAGATGCGTGCAGGTGGCATTAGGTCACCGCAGCGCTGAGCTTGGAGCATGCAGCGGACCTCTGGAGCTTTGATTTTCGATATATGTATTTCCCTTTCAGCATTGTATTCAGATATTTATATTAGTGGATATGTGATGATGATGTTGCCTTTATAATTTGGGTAAACTTATGGTTATGATTCTTAGGAGATAAAAGTATGTTGGAAAATCCTCCTTCTAGGATCCCAAGATCGGAATCTGGCGTATGCGCGTTGGGAGCTGAGAATGGGGTACTACGGAGGCTGTTCGCACCGGATTCGGCGATCAGGAATTTTGTGAGCCCGATTTTCGAGTTTGGGGCGTGACAATATTCCACTTGCACTGTAAAGTTTAATGTGTTTATTATATTGATGTTCATAGACTTGTACTGACATTGTTTAAATTTATAAGTCGTACTTCACAGATATTCAGTCATTGCACCAGGTGGGTGATCACGACGTCATTCGTGCACTGGATCTACCCCTTCCACCCGTGATTTGGCGGAGATAGCATCGATGTCGCATGCTGCATCACGGGCGTCTGATCCCTCGGTTGAGCATACACCAGGCAAGTGTAGACATATATTTCTTTTAGTGACTTCTGTTTATGTTTAGACTTCATATTTCTTTTGTGACAGCATCGTCGACTAGCCATCAAGACGTGGACCCACGTGTGGGTTAGTTTTAGAGCGACTCACGTGTGAGGGTAGGGTGATGGTAGAGTTCCCACAGGACTACCTTAGACCTATTGGGGACAATGCCAGATTGTTTACGTCGGAGGTCGGTGTCCTATGCCAATCTTTGATCCCCACCACCACCCCTCGTTGGGCAGACGTGACAAATGATGTGCGGCAGCCTATCCGTCAGCGCCTTCAGGTAAATTTTATAAATTAAAATTTCTTTTGTGAAAGTTCATTTACGGTTAAGTTATTTTCTTAATAAGTTTATTGCCTTAATTTATTATTTACGAAACTGCAGGATAAATTTGTCTTAGATCTGAGTGTTCCCTGCATTTTCCATGTCGTCGACGACATAGTCAGGGAGCGGGTCAAGGAGTACAGCGAGGAGTTACACCAGCAATACAAGCGGTGCAAGACCCACGAGGAGGTCGTACTGTCCATACCGTCGCAAGTGACTACAGAAGACTGGCGGATACTCTGTGAGAGATTTTTGTCTGAGGCTTTTTAGATAATATTTACATATTTACGATATCTTAAGGTAACAATTAAATTCGTAATTAATAACAATGTATTATGAATAATGTGTTCAGAAAAGGAGCAGAATAAATTCTGTGAATAGGGAAAAGTTAGAAGTGAACCACATAGCTGGTTCAAAGTCATTTGTACGACATCTTCACGACATGGTAAGAAATTTCTGGTGATTATTAAGTTGATATATTCAAAGTCATTTATATTAACTCTATTGTCCTTTCAATTGCGCAGCAAGATTCCGTCACCGGACAGGAGCCTGGACCAGTAAACCTCTACAGAGGGACTCACTATCGGCAGGTGAAGGGATCTTGGGTTCATCCTAGAGCTAGCGAGAATTAGGTAAAAATCCTTACATTGTAAAATTTAATTGCATTGAATTATAATAAGGTCATTCATTATGAAAATTCATATGTTTTCATTACAGGCGGCGATGGACACCATACGCAGTCAGGCCACTCCTGATGGTAGTCAGCGGAGTGAGCCAGATATCCTGAGCGAGGTGCTTGACACCCGTTCTAGATATGTGTGTGGGCTTGGTCATTGTGTCAAGCTCATGGCACCCGTTAGACCTACCTCCAGTCGATCCGTCGTTGGCGAGAGCGCCCTACGCCGAGTTGATATCGCAGAGAGAGAGAGAGAGAGAGAGAGAGAGAGAGAGAGAGATTCAGCAGCTACGACTCGTCGTCGATGAGATTAGAGAGCAGCTGGAGCGACAAAGGGAGGAGGACGAGAGGCGACGGGAGAAGAAGGAGAGGAGGATCGAGGAGATGCTGGTGGAGCATGAGCGACGGATGTAGGAGATGTTTCAGGCTCAAGTTGTACGCTTAGCCACCGATGCGCCACCACCTCCGCCTTCATCTGATGCCCCATCATCTTCATGATTTTTTTATTATTTATTTATTTTAGATACGAATGTTAAACTTATATGTATTTGTGCGTGGATGAATGTGATGTGGATAAGATTGTTTGTGTATAGATGGATGTGGTTTGTGTTAAATGGATGTTGTTTGTGTTTGGATGGATGTGGATGTGAATATGATGAAAATGTATTGTACAGGTGTATATCAGGAATTTTTTCCTGAATTTTGAAAAAAAAAGAGATACTATTACTGACGAAATATTTCGTTGGTAATGGTAAGTCAAAAACGTATACTGACAAAATATTTCTCAGGTAGAAATTAATACAAAGATTTATACCGACGAAATATGTCGTTGGTGAAGTATGTTGAAAACTTATACCGATGAAATATTTCGTAGGTAGAAATTAATACCAACAATCTATATATGAGATATTTTATCGGTAATAGCGGACTTATACCAACAAATATATTTTGTAGGTAAAAGTTTATACCGACGAAATATTTCGCAGGTAAAAGTTTAATCCACAATTTATACCGACGAAATATTTCGTAGGTAAACGTTTATACCGACTAAATATTTCACAGGTAAAAGTTTAATCCACAGTATATACCGACGAAATATTTCGTAGGTAAAAACTGTGGATTAAAGTTTTACCTATGAAATATTTCGTAGATAAAAGTTTAATCCACAGTTTTTACCAACGAAATATTTCGTAGGTAAAAGTTTAATGCACAGTTTTGTTGACGAAATATTTCATTGGTATAATCTGTGTTTACCGACGAAATATATTGTTTTCTCCTACCAAAATTAACATGTTTTGCCGACGAATTTTTTCATCGGTATTTGTTTTACCATTGCCGATGAAGTAATATTTCGTCGGGAAAAGCCTTTATCCACGGTCTTATCGCAATGATATTTCCGACAACATATTTCGTCGGTAATAATAATTATCGACGAAAAATGATGAAATACCGACGAATTATTTTGTCGGTAAAAGGGCAATTTCCTGTAGTGAGATTGGGTTGCCTTCTATTCTATTGGTTTGCCTCTGGTCATCCATAACCTCCTGGGAAGTTCGAATGGGTCCCTGATTCACATATACCGCCCCACTGCATATCGTCCTCTTAGTGAAGTAAGGGGACAAATCTACCTCCACCTCCAGTCTTCTGCAGGCCACCCTCTCATGAGGTGTGTGAGTATCTGGGGATGCCATCTCAGTACCTTGCACATTTACCGTTCCTAGTTTGCTTTCAATATCCTGCTTGTGTCCCTCCCAACCACTAGAAATGTATCTTGTTAAAGGCTGGTCTGTTCCAATGGGGGAACAGCCAACCGACCTCGCTTTGGACATACCTAGTTGACCCGTATCTCCTCTCATAACAGTGCTACATTCTAGAGGGATCCATGTGCTGATCTCCCTATCAATGGCTGAGGTATTAAGATCTTCCCCGGACTTAGGTGAATTACAATTCTCACCTAGGAGAGGGGCAGTCTCAATATGTGCTGCTACCAGCGAAATTTCTAAAGCTTGGGAGATATGGGCTTCAGGAAGAGGGGACATCATACCCTGCCTGTCTTCTCTGGATCCACCCTGATCATTGGACAGTTCTTGGACTGATAATATTTCCCTTGATGTGGAAGTGCCATTTTATCGAGCAGGTTCTGGGTGGGCAGTCCTGTTTGCATCTAAGTCAAGACAAGTCAAGAGATTACTAGTCATACTTTGCCCAAACCTGTTAATAACCCATTCCCTTGTCGATTATGCTATTGATTTAGAGATGCCTATGATTTCCTCCCCAATTTTTAGAGTTGTTTCGACCTAAGCATGAACCAGGAAGATGGATTCTCCCACCTGTAGTTTCAGAACCTGATTTAGATTTGCACCTGCCCGGATTTTTATCCTGATCCTAGCATACATTTGAAATAATCCAAATCTACTACACGAGTCCATCTAAAGAACCTTCTCGAAGTAATTTCCTAGATCTAGGATGACAGATTCAAACCAAGCGTGAGTAGGGATGCCAAATAATCGAATCTAGTTGCCCTCTCCCATTTCCACATCATTTGGAGACCATGGGGTTAGACTTTGAAGACCCATTTGCATGTGGAGTTGTATATCTTCCTTGAAATCCATAAGTTCCTCAGCAGATTTTAGGATAATCAAGAATTTAATCAGAGAGATTCTAATCACATCTATTGCAGAGGCCACAAATTTGGAGGCTCTAATTGTTGTCGTTAGTTTCAGAATAGGGATGGACTAGTTAGACACTACTCCTACCAGTCCTAGTTGAGTTTAGAGGCTACCGCCTTCTCATCGGCCACTGTTATGAAATCTTCCTCATCCTCACCAGTATTATTTGTGGCTGGAATGTTGGATTCACGCTTCACCACTCTTGTGTAAGACAATGGGGGCCTATGGTTCTATGTCGGAGCTAATTGCTTCGTTTGCGGTAGGGCGTTTTGGGTAGCAACCCTAGATCTAGCCTCCTTTACCGTCGCAATCCTGCCATCTATCCTCTGTCCATCCAGCATGCCAATGGCCGTTCTTACTTCATATTCGTAAAGAAATCGTATGAATGCATAACCCCTAGACCGCCTCGAGTCAGGAAATGTAGGGATGTAGACATTTGTAATTTTTCCATATCTTTGAAAAATCCCTCATAAATCTTCCTGAGTGCAGTGGAACAGAAGATTGCCCGCAAACACACTGAATCCATTTTGCTTGTCACGTGTTCGTCGCCATTCTACGGGTTTCACTCTAGCCGCTAATCTACCTCTGCTTTTCCCTCTAAATCAGTCCGTTGAAGCCATTCTTCCATATCTCGAAGCATCCCTGCCTCTACCCCTAGATGGGGCTCGGCCTGTCTCACGCGTCCCTACGTCTCTACGAGGGAGAGTGTTAACACATGGCTCGAAGCGATATATTGTAGAGAGTGAGTCTATTCTAGCTACGGACTAGATCTGTAATGAAAGAATGTTTTAGTCCATAACTATTGGTACCATAGTCATTGCTTTTTAAGGGTCTAGGTTGTCATGTGTTAAGGGTCTATATTACCGTGTGTCAACTTCAACCCTTCACACATGGCAACCTATACCTTTGACACATGAAAACTATGACCCAAGCCCTTAACATATGATAACCTAGACCCTTAACACATAATAACTTAGATCCTTAACACGTGACAACCTAGACACTTAACACATGACAACTTAGACTCCAAGAAAATGTTATTCTACAAAAACTAAAATAAAATTTTCATTTAAAATGTCTTCCATGTATCAATGGCTTCTATCTCTAAGAAATGTGGTCATTAGAGTAAAAACAATACTTTTGCAAGGACTTAGAAGTTGGTGGTGGTGCCCATACGATGGAGAAGTTGATGACACTGAACGTATGTCGGAAAACGTAGTTGAAATGGGTGGTGGTGGTTCCCCGGAAGACATGTTTGAAAATGAAGAAGAAGCTCAAGAAAAATAATAAAGAAAAAGGAAAAAGAAGAAAAAAAGCTCCATAAGAGACTAAGTTCCAAAGCAGGGGTATTTTCATCCACTAATTCTTTAAAATGCAATCGGAAAGTTAAATAAAGAATATATTTAAGACAACAAATGTTTTGGGCATTTATCAATGCCACGGGACTATTACGGTCAAAATCCCCTAGAATAACTTAGTGCATGTTTGGATAGCATGAAAAGGAAAGAAAAAAAAATACTATATTTATCATTATAATGAGTTTTTAAGATTTCCTATGAGCATGCATTTCATGATTCCCATATCAGATGTCCCCATCCAATTGGTAGACGCTGATTAGCTATCGTTAGGTTGAGTAGAGAGACTCGCAACTGAAATGACGTCATCAAGTTCTGTGGGCCACACCATGATGTATGTGTTGTATCCACATTGTCCATCCATTTGGATAAATCATTTGAGGACACGAGTTAAAGAATGAGGTAGATCTAAAGGTGGAGTGGACCCCACCATAGAAAAATAGTGGGGAGAGTGACACTTACCATTAAAACCTTCCTAAGGTCCACCACAATGTTTATTTGAGATCCAACCTCCTCATAAGTTAACACAGACATGAAGAAGGGAAAACAAAAATATTATCTTGATCGAAAACTTTTGTGGTCGTTAGAAGTTTTTAATGGTGGACGTCAATCACCCCACTATTTTCTATGGGTCCACTTGAGCTTTTAATCCAACTCATTCTTTGGCTCTGTGGACACTGGAGGGCAGATTTGTCGAGGGGACAGGAGATTGACTCTCGCTTCTTCCACTAGTTGCCTCACTCGAGTACTTTCATTAAAGAGGTAAGAGGGTGTAATATTTTACCAGAGTTGCCACTAACCAATTATTAAGATTTTACAATTGGTTAGACCCCGTAGAAATGCTTAAGATTGAGGACTCAAAGATCCTTAACCCTAAGATGACTCATGAGTTTATGTTTCAAAGATTTCAAGTAAGAGACCACGGTTACAGAGAGGGAAGGTGTTAGGCACCCACACTACCCGTATGGACATATGGTCTTTACTTCACAAGGTCTGACTAAGTTATGAGGAATAAGGATAGTTCTCACGTACAAAAAATATAATGTGATGCAATGGCAATAGTGACTAATTGATCCAAAATTTTTATGGGTAAGATCCGATTATATCAACAAGTCGTAGAACATATGTTCAAAACGATCAAATGCAGGGTACAAAGTATATATGTATGGGATGCTTGATGTTGTATGGATGCTTATAATAAAACGACGGATGTTGAGTGTCAAATATTGCTTATTTTCCTCTATCTATATCTTGGTTTTATGAACATTATACTGCTTACTATTATGCTTTACTCATGTTTGTGTTGCAAGGTGAGTTTAAGAGCTTAAATTGAAAAGAATGTTAAAAGCATGGATTTGATGCTTAAGAATCACTAAGTAAAAGAATAGACCATTTCACTACAAAAAAAAAAAAAAAAAAATTTGACCAAAGGTTACGGACTATTTTAGTTTTTAGCTACGGCTATAAACCGTAGCTCATTTGCTACGAATTAAAACCGTAGGTAAAACTGTCCAAACCGTAGCAAAAAGATAACTCCGCTAGACGTATGTGCAACCTTGGATACGTCATAAGGGACTCTACGAGGCCCATTAAAATGTGTGTGCTCCATCTAATATGTCTATCCATTTTTTAAGAATATTTTAGGCGTGAACCCAAAAAATGAAGTAGATCGAAAGCTCAAGTGGACCACATGGTAGGAAAGAGTGGAGATTAATCCATTGATCGATGGTGTGGTTCAATTAGACCTTCGATTTGCCTAGATGTTGGGTTCATTTCCTATAAAAAATATTACAAAATTAATGGACGGAGTGGATATATCGATTGCATTAATATGGACCCCACAAAGCCCTTGACAAGGTGTCCGTCCAGATCCCGTCAAATGTGAGCCGTGGAGGACCCGTTACGGATTGTTCAATTGCGTCATTTTATCTTTTAGCTACGGTTAAAAACCGTAGCAAGACTGTAACAGGTAAAAAATGTGGAAAACCGCGCTGCCTTTTGTCTTTCCCCCTTATCACGAAATTCATTTCCCTCCACTCACTCACCCCTATTCCCTCTCACATCCGTCCCTTCCCCCCCCCCCCTCTCTCTCTCTCTCTCTCTTCTCGTCTCTCAATCTCGATCTCATGCCTCCCTTTTCTCTCTCTCTCAAATCCCATTTTCAAAGCCCTTGCAATCTCTCTCTCGCTATCTCCACAGATGTGGAAAAGTGAGCGATTTCTCCTATTCTGTTTATTGATTTCCTTATGCATGTTTTGCGAATCTTCTCCAATTCTCGGTCGAAGATCTCGATTATCAGTGAAGAAATCGGATCTTTCTGTCATGATTTTTGAATTTATCGCCTCATTTGCTGCATTTCCTGTGTTTTTGCTCTTGTTTATCCATTTAGGGTTTTTGTTGATGTGGTTAAAACTGTTTGATAACATCCATTATATGAGCCCCCTCAATATCTCCTTAGTACGCCAAAATAAAAATTTAAGCCGATCCAAACTCAAGTGGGCCACCATGTAAAAGCATGCCTAAAGCATCTCAAATCACGTGGTGTGGCCCACCATAGTCTTGGAATGGACTAATCTTTGGTGTGTCCATCTATCCTGCTTGGGCGCATCTTCCGAATGGATTGGATGGCAAATATGAAACATGATGACCCTACATATAATGTGGAAAGTTTTTAATGATGAGCAACCTCACCTCAACTGCCCCGTATGGTTTGGCCCACTGGAGCTTTGGGTTGGCCTGAATTTTCGGCACCAAGGAGATTGCAGGGTGGATGGATTGCAGCACGCAAATGGTATCCAGCATCAAAGAATGTTGCTGGAAGCTTTTTGCAGTTCTGATTTTTCTTTTTTATTGGTTTGATATTCTTTGATATGGATATGTAAACTCCAAGAACTGCAGCATTTGCTGTTTGCTACAGAGGACTTGGATGATACTGTTGTAGGGTATGGTGGATGATAATCATTCATGCAACTACCATGCACATGGTCTGCATTTTGCTTTTTGTGGATATGTTTCAACTCCCACTGTCCAAATTATGATAGTGTTGTAATGGAGTGTATGTTGGATTGATTATAATTCTTCCATCATTGGGAATCAGCTGGCCAGCTAGAATGAGAAATTGACAACTGACAGAATTCAATGGGCATGTCCATTGATTGGACATTATGATTGTCAAGTCAGTGTGTTTTTGTAGCAATGACACACCCCAGTGGGTCCACACATTGGACTGACTGGAGTGAGTACGTGTCTGTATATTCCAGGTGGATTCATGCACAATATGGTCCATCATACTTTGCCCTTGGTATCATACAATTCTTCTTTTCTAACACATGCATGCATGGAATCACCACTGTTTATGAATAGCTATAGATATTCTTTTAATTGCATTATAATACAGAGTGCTCTGCCCTTTTGAAACAATCATGGATAATTCATGAATTTTTTTAGGAAAAAGCATTTTCTTGAGTAATTTAGAAATTATCTACCAGCTATGAATTATTCACAAATGAGTTCCTGGCTAACTTCATAAGCATCAAGGGACTTGAGCTGCTGACTATGTGGTTTGGAGAGAGTGAGGCTAATGTGAGGGAGATATTCGATAAAGCTCACCAATCAGCTCCATACGTGCTTTTCTTTGACGAGCTTGATTCAATTGCAACCCAGGTAATCTATGCTCTGTACTAAACTCTTATTGTGATCCTTGATGTTCCACTTAAGGAATTAAAATTGTCTTGGAGAGTAACTCAGCTATCTATCAGATCTTAAAATTCCAGCATGGTCAGAATCCACGCATGTATGATTTATAAGGGATTTAACTCGGAATGGTGGTGGCTGAAACTGAGTCGACTTGGATGAGTTGGCTTGGTGACAGGAAGTGTTGATGCCATTGTTCTAGTTTGCAATCTCCTCCCATAGTTGGGGCAACATATAAAACTTGTTTCTGTTAAGTTACTCAGTTTCTTCTCAATTGCCTCAGTATTTTTTACTTGCTGATTTGGATAAGATTGTCTGTTCAGTGTGCACAGAGAGTTGGTGCAAACACATCTTCTAAGTCCCAACATCCAACAATTTGTGGGTGGGAATATTAGCATGCATTTCAAACTTGAGTATTGAGAATTCAAATTTCAAAGTGCCTATGGATTCCTGCCAGCTGCCATTAAATGGTGGGAGTTGATGAATTGTTTGGTCCTTCTATATGATGGTTGGCTTTAATGTATATTTTTTAGTTGTGGCAGTGTAAATTTTTTAGTCAACAAAAATCTCATCGAGGGGCCAAAGCATTTGGATATGTTTGAAGTTGATTCACGCTTCCGCTGCCGCCATTTCTAGGACTGATTGACGCCTCACCTGCACTAGTACCTACATGGTTTGAAGCTCATATTGGATGAAAATGGTAATTTCATATCACAATCTTAAATAGTAATCTAAGAAAGAACCATTTGGGGTGATCTCGGCAATGGAATTGGCCTGTTTCTCCATGCCAACTTGTATCATAGACTCAACATGTCAAATCTAAATGGAAGTTCTTGACCATCAAATCTGTCCTTTTCCCAGGCTTTTGTTTTATTTTTACACAATCATTTATGTATAGGCTGTCGATTGAAGTCTACGGGCATGCTCCATCCACACCAAGATCCATCAAATCAAGTCCAGATTACCACCTACACTGCTTGTAGAGAATTGACCCAAGACAGTTTTCACACCCCAATGCACCATGGTGCCCATTGCTTCTGTTCTGCTCATGGTATGTTTTAACACAAATAGCAGCACATTATTTTTAGGTTTTAATTTGATTATTATTTATTATATATGTTCTTGCTTTTATAGGATAATCAACTAGGAATGCTGAGGCGATTGGACATGATGTAGAGAATGGTCATGAATGAAAATATATTTCCCTTTTATGGATTTTTACAATTCAATTAATTAGTGCATCCAAATGCAGCCCAAACATAGCCAACATAAATTCATTAATTGGGTTCTTGTTTTCAATAGGTTTGCTGGTAATTTACTCAAGGGACAGACAGTTGGAGTGATCGTAGCAGGTTATATTGGATGAAAGAATAAAATCTATTGTTTCTATGTTTATTTCCAATTTAGTGTATTCTTTGATGCACTTAATGATTTGTTATTGATGGCCTTGATACATGAAATCTAGAAACTCCTGCATCAAAAGCCAATGAGAACAGATGGATAAGAATGAAGTGCAGCCACAAGGTCCTTCCCAATGCTCCAAAGACAATGGCCACATCAAAAGAACAGGTGGTCTTCATCAATTCAACTTTCGCGATTCTCTTTTACTCAGAACTAGTCATTTTTTTTTTTTTTTTCTTTTTGAAAAGTTCCTGCAATTTTTTCATCTTGGTTTTTTTCTTTTAAGGTATAGATGCCTTTTTCTCATCTTTGTGGTGACTAGTCAATGGGAAAATAAAAAAATTAAAAAAAATGAAAGTCTGGTCAAAGACTCCATGCACAGAAGCTATTTCTTGAGGGGATTGAATTTGTTTGTGTTTTTTGAGTATTGGGTCCCTTTATTTGATGTTTTATAGGCCTTTGAGGGAGTGGAATGTGGGAAAGATCGGATTTTTGAGGAGTTGGTTGAGACTTGAGAGGTTTTCTGTTGGTGGAGGCTTTTGACATTGAAAGTTGGGATTTTTTTTTTTAATTTTTATTTTGGTCTGAATCTTTGTTTTTTGGACCTTTTTTTGTCTGAAGGGGTGTTTGGTTTCTGGGTTTTTGTTAGAAAAAGGGGACTTGAAGTTAGAGGTTTTTAGCTTAAAAGATGAGGTCTTTTGTCTGAATTTGGGGTCCCTTTGGTGTTTTTGGTTGTGGATTTGGAGAATTGAAGTTGGTTTTTTAATTGCAGGATGCTTGACTTTTACTTTGCTTGCTCCCTACTCTGCTGTCAGCGCTCTTGCCCCTTTGATCCTCGTGACCGGGGTCAGCATGGTGAAAGAGGCCATCGAAGATTGGAAGCGGAAAACGCAGGTAATTTCCTTTCTGAATTGATATTATTAGTACTTCTTTGTATATCTGTAATATATATCTATATGCATTGCTATTGATAGTGGATAATTCAGTAGCCATTGATGTTTACTGTTAGTGATGGAGAGCTGACCACTGGATGGGTAGAACCATCTGATCACTGCAATTTTTGGCCTCTGGCTCATCCATATATGGCTCACCAAATCAATAGTCCCAATCGTAATGTATGTTTTTCAGGTCCACTATGCAGAAGCTGCATAGATCTTTAATGGTAAAAACTGGGCCCCACCAACGTATAGGTGTTGTGGCCTAAGAACATGTAATGATCCTGCTTTTGTAACAGAATTTATCAATCAAAAATAGAACAAATGGGAGAAAAATAACTGTCCAATGTTGAATATTTCAAGTGAAGTTAAGGTTAAGATATGTCATGTGTTTGAATACCTCTAAAGAAAAATGTAAAATAGTGTGTTAAGCCTTGCCCATCTACATGCAAGGACAGATGACAACATGGAATACAAGCTCTGGCCTGAAAATGGGACTATTTCTCTCTTGAGGTGGGCCAATGTTCAAAACAAATGGATGGCGGTGAAAGAATGTTGTAATGTTCATTTGTTTAAATATTGTAGCTCACCTGATGAGTGACACTTTTTTTTTCTTTCTTAAATGTAGATCTAATTAGTACACCCAACTAGATGGAAAGCTCGGATCTTGCACACATGCTTCTGTGCATTTTGGATGGGTGGAGCTCCACATGTAGGCTTTTAGCAGGCTGAAGAAATTTCACTTGCAGTTGTAGGGCTGTCAGCGACCAGGCCCAGCCCTATTAAAAAATTTGGTTTTCCTCAGCCTGGGGTTTGACCCATTGACAGTCTCACAGGATAGTATTGATCTAGTACAAATTTTGGGCATAAAGGCAAAGATGCTTTATCCAAGGGTTCAACTGTTTACTAAGTCAATCCCAAAATCATATTGGATTCTTAGCGACCACATGTAGGACTGTCAATGAGCCAGGCCCAGGCTAAGCAAAAACAAATTTTTAATAAGACTGTCCTAACGGCTCGTCCCTACCAGTTTAGAGTCTAGGCTGAAGCCAGCCCTGGGTCTGCTGTTTTAAATGGTTGAGTCATAGCAGCTTGGACATGTCGACTTAGAGTCGGAGGTAATTTGTGTTGTTGAAACAGATTGGGTCTAGGCAAGTCCGTTGACTCGGACATGTCACATGGGACTCGATCCAAGTCTTAAGACCATGATTTGGAATGATTTCCTCATTCCCCTCCCTCTGAAGTAAGGTTGTTAACTGGTTGGTTTCAAGTCAGGTCCAAGTGTATTCATACCTAGACTTGCATGAAGTGGTTGTGCTTGGGTTGTTGCTTGCAGTTCCAGGTACTGTGTTTAAACCCAGATCTAGTTGGGTTTGGATAACCTGTTGTCTTGGGACCTTGTATTTGGTTAGGTTTTGGATTTGTTCCAGTTTAGGGCAATTTGGATTTAACCATTCATGTATATTGTTTCATTCCTTCATGTGATATACTCGAAAAACTATTGATTTCATCATTAGGTATTTAAAGATTTTCAACTTATCATGTGTAATATGTTGATTTATAATATGTTAGCACCAATATGATTTCAGCAAGCATCCATGAATTTGGGGTTAGGATTTTTCAACCAAAATGATTTTGGTATTATTACATATCTATATTTAAGTCCCATAATTTGGATTAATTAATTTGTGTTGATGTACCCATCTTAACTGAACTTGATCCAATTCAAATTATCACATGAGACCTGACATGACCCTTAAAAAACAAAAATAAATAAATAAAAATCAGGTCTAACATTGTGGACCTATGACTAACTTGAATTTTAAATGGGTAAATAATTTTTTTTTTTTTTTAAAAAAAAAGAAAAAAAAAAGAACCATGATCCATTTAAAACCGGATCGGTAGTGAGCCTGATCCACTTTGGACTGCTTAACTGTAAGCAAATTTTGTGACCTTATGAACAAGTTGGATCATAGTAGCCCCGTGAAGGTTTCAAGGTGGGTGTCATTATCCCTACTACTTCCTGTGGTGTTGTCTACTTGAGCTTTGGAATTGCCTCATTTTCTGTTTCATGTCTAAAATGAGCTCATAAATTAATGGACGGCTCTCCATTCTCATTTTTCTCAGCCCTGCATTAAGAGTAATAATAACACACTAAGAGAATGCCGCCTCTCCATTCTCATTTTTCTCAGCCCTGCAACCCAAAAGAAATTGGCAACTGCAACTCAGCAACATATCAGTTATTTGGATGTGCCAATCTATGAGAAAAAGAAAACACAAAAGAAGTTCTGAGTACTTCCTGACAGCTACTTCTTGAAACAGTTCACAATAGAAAGCTGAGGTGCATACAGCTGATTAGTTTAGAGGATATTCCATAGTGGGATGTGAGAGTTCTCAAAACTGCAACTAAGAGAACTAAAATGCACCGTAATCCATGGGCTGCAATCTGTGTTATGATACATTCATGTCTCTGATGCCCCCACTGAGCTTGTACATGTTGGTGTTTATAGACAGAATTAAAGATCATAGACTTGTGAAGGAAATGTTAAGGCTCTTTTCGTCATAGGCCTGAAAAGAGTTCATCCCATTTTAGTTAACAGTAATTATGTATTACAGGTCCTGATCTGTAATACATAATCACTGTTAATAAAGAAGAAATAAACTCATTTTTAGGTGTCTACCAAATAGGGCCTACACAACAATTAACAGGAAACATATCTGAGCTTAGAGTAGGCAATTTGCAACTATTATTTCCCGAGAAAAAAAAATTGTTACAGGGGTGGATTGGATTATGTTACAGGAAACCTGCAGCTTTGGTATTGTTCGAGAACATAGTATTAGTGTAACACATTATATGCAACTTGCGACTTTGCTTATTGCATGCCGAATTTCAATTAGGATAAGTGATGCCCATGGATCAGTAATCCAGACCATTCATCCATTGTATCCCAGTGGACAGATTGTGCCCTGAGAATCCCCTGGATTTGTTGCATCCTTTTAGCTACAAATCTGGGACTTCTCTAAATCAGAACTAACCACCTACAGGTAGAGCTGTACACGAGCAGACTAAGGCTCGAGTACTCGCTCGACTCGACTCGGAATACTCGACTCGTCTGAGTTAGAGCCGAGTACGAGCGGGTTTTTCAGACTCGTTTAGATTACGAGTAGAGTACGAGTCTAGAGATACTCGACTCGGTACTCGACTCGTACTCGACTCGTGTGCTCGACTCGTACTCGACCATATATATATTCACCTCAAAATAAAAAAACCTACGCCCCCATTTTGTTTTGCCCATCGTTTTCACAGCGCAGCCCGCCCGTTCGAAAATACCCAAATCCCTTCCCTCCCAGCGCCCGTTCGAAAATACTCTCCCTCTCTCTCCTCTCGTTCCCCTCAGGTGCTGTCCACCGTCCGGCCCATCCCTCTTCCCTCTCTCTCTCTCCTCTCCTCACTCCCTGTCCGGCGGAGCTCGTCCACACGCCCGCCGGTGCAGGTGCCCTGTGCCCCAGGTGGAACTCTCTCTCGTTCGGTCATTCCGACGTTCCCCAAAAAAAACTCCAAAAACCCTAACCCGCATAGCCACAGCGATCGTCCGACGGTCCCACGCCCGGTCGCCGCTCTCCCTTACCCTTCTTCTTCCCTCTCTCTCTCTCTCTCTCTCTCTCTCTCTCTCGGCGCTCACATTGCCCTATCCTATGTGCCCACATCGTAGCTCGTCACAATCGCTACCGTCCTGTCCGCGGCCCGTCCTTGCCTTGCCCAGTGCCCGTCCCTGCTGCAGCTCGTCCCTAGCCCTTTAAGGTAGAAAATTGTTATTTTTTTCCTCTTTTTTTTTTTCCTTACTCCACAGATTTCTGCTCGGACTCGACTCGACTCGTTTACTACTCGTACTCAGCTCGTACTCGGGCGAGTAGAGTACGAGCAAGGAGTCCATGCTCGTTGGCCGAGTAGAGTCGAGTACGAGCAGCACTCGGGCGTTAAGAGCCGAGTACGAGTAGGGCGATACTCGACTCGACTCGACTCGTGTACAGCTCTACCTACAGGCACCTATACTGCTATCTGCGGTACAAGGCATTTTTTAGCTCTGAGATGTAAAAAAGTTTTTTTTTTCCCTTTTCTTTTTCCATTTCGTAGCTGAGCACCCGTACTGCAAATTGTGGTAGAGGTGCCTAGAGGTTATCAGTTCCCTTTTTTAATTCAGTGCGGGTCACTTGATTTTCCTACTATAGTCCACAAATGGAAAGGTTAACATTATCTCACAGTAGATTCTTTTTCTTTTTTTTTCTAGTTACACTGTTTGTCGAAGATCCTGAAATTTGATATGGGTTACAGGAATTTGCAGCCCCAAGCAAATCACTGTTCCAAAATTGAAAGCCTACCTACCAATTTACAGCCCCAAACAAATCACCAAAGAAGAAACTGATGTATCGACTCACCAATAGAAAGTTTCCCTATGCAGGTAAGTTGTGTACACATATCCCTTTTTATATTCAAGCCATTCCCTTGATTTATGCAAAACTAGGCGCTACCCAAAATTTATGGACAATTCCCATTGCCTTTGATCTGCTAGAACTAGCATGTGTGGATTGGAAAAAGTGCGAATGCACTTGGCGTAATTAGTAGCAGTGAGGATCTCCCACAATATTGATAAAACTCTATAAAATATGAAATAACTCAAGTTATTATCATAATATGTTGTGTACTCTCTTGGGGTTGTGTATTGGGGCTCAATACACAGTCATATGGTTGTGTATATAGCTGAACATGTATATACCCTTACCATTATGTATATTCTGCCATATGAGGAATTTCCTACATATATACCATCAACATGATTGTTTTATTTATACACAGACATGCTCTAGGGAGTAACATGAAGAAAACGTAGAATCAGTATATATAGGGAGTAACATGAAGAAAAGGTAGAAACAGGTCTAGGAAATGCATATGTTGAAGGCGATGCATCAAGTGCGAGTTGTTTCCTAGCAGCGCAGTTATCCACCTATGGCACTTGTCATAGTTGAAGGTTGCGGCAAGCAAGCGGTTCTGTATTACAACTCTCTTCCATGTCTGCATTTACTGCTTTTTGTACTCATGTACATGTCATCTCACAGATCTTACAATCAGACTATCAGTATTGGACATGACTCCATTTACATTCAGCATCAAATTGGCTGCAGTTGCTTCTCGTAAGGAACACATAAATCTAGAGCAATGGTTGAACAAAAATATGATCACATACAAGGATACTTTTTTCGAGGTGATTCACATGCTTTATTTCATTGCCATTGTATGAATGAACTTATCCTCAATATATGCTGCATTTTTTTTTTCTCTTAATGCTTCTTGAACATGAAAATGTTTAGAGCCCACTCATGGACATGTCTTTCTTTCTTTTTTTCCTAGGATTGCCTCAAGTTCTTAAAAGAAATACCTTCTACAGCAACAAATGATGCATCTGCCAATCCTTTCCAACATTCCATTGAAAATCCTTTTGCAGATTTTCTATACATTAAATACCATTGAAAATCCTTTTGCAGATTTTCTAAGGAACAATGGAACAATGGAAGTTGTTGTTCCAAACTGACATGTTGTTTAAATATATTTGAATGTTCTTGTTGTACAGAACAATGGTAGCAGATTTTTGAAGTGTGTGGAACAGTTGTTGGGGTATGAAGGGTTTACTTGAATAGTTGTTGTTGTATAGAACAGTTGGTGAAGGGTTTTGCAGATTGTCAGAGAGAGATTTGAATTTGGCTTTGTTCTTTTCCTCTTTTTTCTTATTGAGGTTGGGAGTTTGGAATTTCAGGTCCTCGGGGAGAGCGATGGATTTCGATGTGATCTTTAGTCTTTCTTCATGAACTGGAAGTAGGTATTTGGAATTGTTCAAGAAATATGACAGTCCCAAAAAAAGTAAGTTTGCTTATTCTATGTACTTGCTATGAATTTCTTAAATCTATATATGCTTTCTCATCACCATGCCTTCTTTTCTTGCAGTTCTTGAAGAATTCTTTCATTTAAGACTTGAGTTCTATGTAAAGAGAAAGGTGAGCTTTGATCTAGGCCCCCCATTTTTTCTTTTTGGTAATTGTGAAGATGGTAGTATTGACTTGCTACTTTCATGCAGAAAGTAATGTTGGATAATCTTGAAATAAAGCTGTTGAGATTATCTAACAAAGTCAGATTCATCATTGGGGTGGTAGAAAGAGAGATTATTGTCAGTAGCAGGAAGAGAGCGGATCTGGTCCTCAAGTTGTAGCAGAAGGGTTTCACACTATTCCCTAAAACCAAAGGCGTTGATCCCAGTAAGGCAATGGAAACAAAAGAAAATGAAGAGACACCGGAGGTGGGAAGAGTTGCAAGAGCAAGTGATTATGAGCATCTACTGTCGATGCTGATTGAAACCTTGATGCTGGAAAAGGTTCAAGAGTTGTTGGCTGAAAAGGGAAAACAAGAAATAGAGGTGGAGGAATTTAAGAAGAAAACTTCAAAGTCTTTGTGGATGAAAGATCTTGATGCTTTCATTATGGCACTTGATGTGCGTCTTGTCTCATCCCAATTTTGAGGACATGACTTTCCATTTTATTTTTTTTAGGGTCTTTCTTGTCTGATTTTCAATTGATGCAGGAGCATGAGAAGGAAGAAGCCTAGGTGGAGTAGGCGACATGACAGATGGAGGGTAAGGCAAGCAAGCCTCTCGCTAAGGCTTCTAGACAAGTTGGAAAGAACCCAAGAAAGAACAACACTAAGAAAGCCAATGAAGCAGATACTGTTGTTGAATCTGTAGCATCAGTTAGTACTACAGCTGAAACTGGTAGGCATCATTCTTTTCTGATGAATAAAAAGTTATCTTTGTCAGTAAGCCAGTGTTTAGACGTATACGCCAATCGGCAGCAGAGAAATTGAAACCCGATTGGCGTGTTTAAACGTACATGCCAATCGGCAGCACAAAAATTGAAACCTGAAATGGGTGGATTGTTAGTTACCATTTTTTCCCATCTTGAAGATTTCATTCACCTCAATGCATGTTATCTTTTTCTCTCCGTAGGACATGTTTCCGAGGGGGGTAAAACCCAAAGGTAGGGGAGCTCCGAAGAAGGCTCCTGCTAGAAAGGTGTGTTTACAAATCCTGAAACTTCTTATTTCCTAAGTATTTCCCTGTTTTTGTGGACTTCTCATTGCCTTTTTGGTTTGGGTCTTTCAACAGAAAATGCCGACTGCCGTTGATAGTGAAGAGGAAGATGATGAGATGCTCAAGCTGAAAGAACGACTGACAGCATATAACATTGATTCTCCTTTAGATCAAACAGGTATATGATCACCCATGTGCAGTAAGCTTTCGGATCAAAGTGAAGCTGAGAATAGGGTGTTAGTTGATTGCAAATTGATAACCAGTAGATGCACATCCATGGAGTTTTTGCTTGCGATTGCTGAGAAGCTATTTGGCTGCGAGAAGGCAGTGGATCGTGTTGTTAATGAGAACTTTAAATAGACATATAACTATTATGTTAGCATTGTACTTTTGTGAATGGAAATGAGTGATTGTGTTTGATTGAATGAATGAATGATTTAGCCATGAAATATTTATCTATATTAGCTTATAGGAGTTATCAGGGTGTACTATGGTAAGAGCTGTCATTACTAATTAAATTTTTTATTAACAATACGCATTAGCTACGGCTATTAACTGTAGCCCTTTGTTGAAAACCGTAGCTCTTGCTAAATTCAGCTTTTTGCTACGGTTCTCATTCTACTTTTATCTACAGGTAAAATCCGTAGCTGTAAATAATTTTAAGCTACGGACAATATTGTTACGACTTTAATCCGTACCTATAGTTTCATTAGCTACGGCTATTAATCGTAGCCTTGTATCTAAAAACCATAGTTGTTGCTAATTTAAGCCTATTGCTACGGTTTTTACTCAACTTTTAGCTACAGATATAATCCGTAGCTGTAAATACTTTAACGCTACAGAAGCAGCGGCTACAAATTTAATCCGTATCCATTATTTCTATGGCTACGGATTGTATCCATAGCCATAACTTTTAGACCTATGGCTATGACATCAATAGCTACGGTCGTGCTACGGATCTTAACCGTAGCCATACGCTTTTAGCTACGGTTTTTATCCGTAGCCTTCGCCATATTTTCTAGTTGTGTTTGGAGACCAAGATTAAAGATTTCAAGACCCTTAGAGTCAAGAAAACCTAGTGGAAAAGGAAGGAAGTGCATAAATTAATGCAAAAATTCACAGGATCTGAGCTTAGATGACATCGAAGGAGTTTAGATGACATCGAAGAATTACAGGAAAATCAAGTTTGGTTGCTGGTCAAATTGGATACAGTCTTCGATGACATCGAAACCAGTTGCTAGACAAATTGGATGCAGTCTTAGATGACATCGAAGGATGCTCGATGTCATTGAAGGGTTTATGCGGAGCTTATACGGATTGAGAAAATTTGACACGGTTTCTGAATTTTTCAAACCAGTTTGCAGGAGGGAGTTCCCCACTTATAAATAGGACTTCCTAAGGCATTCCTAAGCATCATTCAGAGCATTCAAGGGCAAGATATAAATTATTTTTTTTAGGGTTTTTAGATCTTTTTAAGTTCTTTTTAGATCTTTCTTTATTTATTTTCTTACTTTCTTGTTGCTTTTCCATTCTGCAATTAGTTATGTCTTTCTAGTTCCCTTTAGCCCAAGCTAAAAGGGAAACACATTGGTTTAATGATTTTATAAATTATGATGATTCATTATTTTTAATGATGAGATGAATGGTGTATGCATGTTATCAATTATCTTGGTTTAGGTTTTTGATCCTCATGTGAGATCCATATGTTTCCATCATATGAGATCCATATTGATGGATAGGCTTAACCTGGATTAGTTAGATTTCCTAGATGGGAGATGTTCTCAACCTACTACATTTCTTTGATTCATTATCTCATGGATATTGAATGCTTAAAATCACTGGCACTTGAGAATATAAATCAATGATGTTAATCCATGATTCTCTAATCTTTTATATTATTTATTAAAAATATTTAAACTACTTTTTTTTCTGATTGGGCTTATCAAAGTTCTCAGATCCTAATTGTGTTATCAAAGTCATCATGACTTATGGAACATTAACCTATGTGTGAAACTTTGAAGCTTGGGTGTTGTTTTCAAATTAATTGAATTCCATACATTCAAAACCTTCAAAATCAAATCATCCGTTTAGTTTCCATTACTTAGTTAATTTTGCATTTGATTTCTCATTCTCATAGATCATCTCCCTATGGGATTAACCTTGCATTCACAGGATATTACTTACGAACCTCTGCGCGTGGAGGCAAGCAATCAACAGCCAACTGGATAAGGTTTCTGGTGGAACTGCTCTGATTATATCGACATGCCTTAGAGCATATGCCCGCTAGTTAGATGAGAGAAAACGATGGAAATCAATGTATATGTCAAAATGATGACTAACTAGCTAAGGTTTCTGATGGGCAGGATCCGATAATATTAGTAAGCGTCAGAGCATACGCCCGCCAATTAGATGTGAGAAAATGATGAAATGCACTATAATGTTGATATATATGAGGAGTAAGGGGGTTAAGAAGAGAATGAATTTTGTTATTTTGAAGTTTTTCCTTTTACTCCTATTGGGATTACTTTTTGGCTTAGGTTTGGTCTTAATTAGGTGAATTGACTGGGTTGTGGAGTTAGGTAGGCTGACCGGGTGAGTTGATTCGCCGAACCAACTCAAGGCTTCAGGGTATTTCATCAAACACCTTGTAGACAACATCAAAATCAAGAAAAAAAAGGGTATTTTTTTCATATACATACCTTCCTTGCCACTAGCCGACACTTCATTGAGTCATTTCATCAAACACTTGGTGAGCAACATCAATATCAAAGTAACTGAGTCACCGAACTCGTTCGATCCGAGTTCGATTCAAGTTGGGGTTCGATCCGAGTCGATTCGAGCTCGGTTCGAAATTTTTTCGAGCTCAAAAAATCAGGTCAACCCGGCTCGAACTCAGTTTCGAACCAAGTCTTAAAAAATAAAAATAAATAAATAAATAAAATCCATCAACATTTCATTGAATTGACAAAATATACAGCCATTCGGCCAAGTCCGAACAAAAAGGATTGGACCACACCTATCATATGAAAGAGAAGCTAAGGGTTGAACAATATGGACAAATCAGAAAAGGCACCCGCCGCCTAGCAGCAGGTGGGAGGCACCACAAAATGGGTAACCTCAGACAGTCAGCATGACACCCGCTGAGACAAGAGTGTTTCAACCAAGGCCAACGATGCCCGATGTTAACTAGGGAGGCGTAGTCGAAGGAACGAGAGGAACAACAGGAATGCAGCCAAAATAGCCGTAGACTAGCCCAACTGAAACAGAGGACTGGTAGCGTGGGCAATATAGGGACGCTGACAGGAGAACACCTCCCCCTAGCCAACCTGAGGTAACAAGATCAACCTACACCCATCCTCGATTTTTCGGGTCTTAGAAGCCCCACATTCACCTTGTCTGGAAGAAGGGAGCCCCGGATCGCAAAAGGGAGAGAAGAACAGGAGAAGAAGGTCGAATCAGGGGCACCACCGCTAGTGATCTTGGCTAAAACGTCTACTACCGAATTGCCTTCGTGGTAAGTGTGAGAAAACCGGATATTGATGGACTGGGCAAGTCGATGAATGATGGCGATGTGGTACTAAAGGTTCCAGCCGCACGAGTGAGGGGGAGTAGAGACCGCTTGAAAAATGAGGCGAGAGTCAGTTTCAACTATAATGTTCGAGAGGCCCATGTCCGCGCAGATGCCTAGCCCGTCGACCATCACTTGGGCCTCAGTTGTGTTGTTAGAAACCGTGCCATATTTGTATGGAAAGCAAAAAATCAGGTTTCCAAGGTGGTCCCTACAAATGCCACCCTCGCCTTCGTCACCCACATTGCCCCTATTTGAGCCGTCCACATTGAGCTTAAGCCAACCCCTACTCGGTTTAGCCCATTTGATAATGATAGTCGAGGAGCTAGGAGGTGGATGGCGGCAGGAGATACCCAGAGCCCTCATTATACTGAGTTCCTTTGAGGAGATGTCAATAAGACCCGGAAGGAGCATTCCAATCTCGTTTAGCCATCTGGATATCCTGAAGATCGTCTGCGACACTAAAAAACTGGAGTTCTCAAATCTTGCTGCATTTCTCCCAAGCCAGATTTCCCATAGGATGAGAGGCGGGGCCATACCTCGAAGCAGCTGCCACCTAGAGGATTTTCTAGCCAGCGTACTCCATTACAGGATCCGATGTTCAATGGATTGGTTGGTGATGAGAGGCATGTGGAGAAGATTGGCGAAGTGGGTCCAGACCTCAGAGGCGACATTCCCATGGCAGGGAAGATGGTCTAGACTCTCAACATGAGAGAAGCAGGAAGAGGTTGTATGGTGAGGGGAGGATAAGGACTGGAATACAGGCGTAGGACTGGAATGGAGAGGGGGCAGGGAACAGGGGCGCTGGTGCAGGAGGATGTGCGATAAGATAGGATGGGACTGGGAGCGCTATCAGAAGAAGTTGGTGCAACTGGAGCAGGGGTGCGCTGATCTAGAGAGGAGAAATGAGGGCCATCTGGGTTATTGGAGGGGCCAACGCCACAGCAGGAACATTTAGAGGCTAAGGATATCTTGCATTTTTGAACCGCTACATCCACCGAGATAGCCTTGTGCATCACCTTCCATAGAAAAACCGCTATCTTTGGGGGTACGAATTTGTTCCAAGACCATAAGGTCCAGTGCTGAGAGGGTTGCCGCTTACGAATGGAGTTCCATGCATGCAGATTTCAAGGTGAACTTGCCCGAAGTAGAAAGCTTCCAAATCAGCAAATCATCTCTGTTAGAGGGAGCAAACTCTCTAGTCATGATCATATTGATGGTTTCGGGAGGGAGCTTGTCGTTAATGGAGGAGAGGTCCATGAGCCGTACTGGTTGAAAAAATCCTTAACCTTTACCTCCTTGTCAACGGCAGAGAGTGGAGAGGTGGCAGCACCCAGCAGAAGGCCTCCGCCAGTCCAATTTTACGTTCAGAACTTAACCTCACCTTTCCCTATCATCCATCTAGAGCTGTGAATAACAAAGAGTAGCTGAGCTCTAACGTCCTTCCAGATAGAAGAGCCGACGATCCTGGGATTGTTAATAGAGGAAAGGAACTTGTTCACGTATTTAGCGTAGAAGAGGCCAGCCCAAAGCGACTTGCCTTCCAAAAGGTTCCAAGTCGAATCTAGCTTTTTCGAGTCGAGTCAAGTCGAGCTAATGGAGCTAACTCTTTTCATGTACAAACCTAATCATTACAGGATGCACAACTTATAAAACTTTACTGACTTATCAAACTTTACCGTAATGGGCTATTCGGGGTCAACCAACTTACGTGTCTCTCCATTTCTCAAGAAAATACATGGTTCCTGTTGAGGTCAAAATCTGGTCAACCCTCCTCCTCTCTTCGTGCACTCCGAGCAGGCGTCGAACCAGGAATCCTGCACATAAACCGTAAGCAATGGAGACCCTGGCTAAGCCGGGGGACCCTCTGATGCCTAAGTCAGGACAACAGAATCTGGGTCTAAGTTTAGGAGAAGGGAGAGAGTGTCAGATGTTGCGTACCTATTCTCATGGGATGATGTAATATTTATACCTTTCCATCGCTCGATTAGCATCCGATAATCTCGGCACGATCAGTGGGGTTCGCGGATCGTGGAGATACTGCCCAGAATCCGGAGATCATGTCCTGCGATGTGCGTATCTGCGGGCGAGATAATAGCGCATACCTATACATGGTAGTTTCTCCACTTAGCGCGTGGGACCTTTATCCTCGGAGATACCTCGGCTCGGCTAGACTGAGGACGACGATACTGATCCGAGCTGATGATTGGTTATGTCAATCCGAGCCGAGTTCTTGATCCGTTCACAAGTAATGCAGCTAGCCCTCCTCAGCGTCATGATGGGCATTTGCTCGGAGTCGATCGTACAACCCAAATGTTTTCTCTTCCGACTGCCCCTGGAAAGAAGTTGATCAATAATGGGAGCTTCGTCCATCTTAACTCATTCTCCTAGTATTATGTCGAGGCTCGGACTCTCCGCTCGGAGTAATGGACCGCCAATCCTTCCGATTGTAATCGCCTCGATCTTCCCATAACAGAAGCCCCCTACTCTCTGAGGTCATTCACGAGCTCGGAGAGTAACTAACTGGAAGATCAGTAGCCTCAGTTCTTCGGTGCATTTATGATCCTCGTGTGAAACGTCTCGTACTCGGGATTTAGTGGCTTCGAGCTAACCATGAGCGAACACGTGGCAACGGTTGGGATTCCGAATCGTCACCGACTTGTGAATGACCGCCACGTGCACTCGAGGCGTCGTATCGAGCGCTCTTTTCTGCGCTCGGGTACTGTGTGGATTAACTCACACAACAATCGAGGAGGATATCGTTACTTTTACCATGTTTTGAACCAATGACATGACACCACGTCGGACTCGGAGTCGGCCAGCAATGATTCCGACGCAGCCATTATTACGGGCCGTTTAATGCGGGGTTTCTTCAATCTATAAAAGGCGCGTCCGGGGTCTTCATTCGAGTCCTATCGTTTGCATTTGAGTTGTTTAGCGGAGAAGGCGATTTCCGGCGAGGGCGATTTCCGGCAGAAGTGGTTTCCGATATAGTTTTCACGCTTGCTGAAGCCATCTCCGGCGATTGTCTGATGAGTTTGATCCTTAGCATCATTGTTTCGAGATGTCTTCCGATAGAGAAATGGCTAGAAGTTACAATGAGGACTCCGAGTCAGGGAGTTCTGGTAATGGGAGAGAGACCTCCGAAGGTCCCTTCGAGGCTGTGCCTTTATATCCTCGGCCCTAGAAGCGGACGGTGGCGAGAGCTCACACTCGCCAAGTCAGCAAGAAGGCCAGCAAGAAAGGGGCAAAGACGAGCCCCAGAGCCGCAGCAGTGTCGATGTGCCAGAGATGCCCCCTGGTGGACGGGCGTCGGAACTGGTTCCAGGGGGCTCCGTAATAACAGAGTCTCAAATGGAATGGATCCGTACAGAGTTTGACATACCTCGCTCCGTTTGGATCAGAGCCCCCGAACCCACTGACGCTGCTGGCAATCCTGCGGCCGGGGAGATAACTATATTTTTATGTGGCCTATTATGCGGACTCCGTCTCCCGATGCACCCCTTCATCCGAGCCCTAACTGCTTACTTAGGGCTCGCGCCTGGGCAGTTTGCACCTAATGCTTGGAGGGTGCTGATTTCCGCTTACATCATCTGGCACCAAGTAGGGAACTCGGCGTTGACACCCGCCGAGCTAATGAACCTGTACTTGGTTAAGCACGAAGGCAACGATCCCGGGTACTACTTCGCGACCAGAGGTAGTAAGGGGTCAGGGCTCCTCTTGGGTCTTTCGTCCTTGAATAAGGACTGGAAGAACAAGTGGTTTTGGGCTGCAGGCGAGTGGGAGGCGCCGGCAGTGGAGGTTGGAGCTTTATCGACTCGGGTTCCCGTTCGCTTCACAATGCCAGGTCGGATCGAGATTTCCTTCATGCGTTGCTTTTTACTTCAGCTCCACTTGAAAGAGATTTTTTTTTTTTTGCTTTGCAGGTTTTGCGAGGAGCGTACCCTTTATCACCTCGGACCAGAAGAACCAGATAGCCAAAGCGAGGACATATTCGGAGGAGCATCGCCGCACTGTCGATCTCGATCACACCATTAACCTTTACCGATCGGGGCTTTGCAAGATGAGGCCGCTCCCTACCTCGCTCAGTGAGTATTTTTGTCTTCAACCAATTTATTTTTATAGGTCCGAGGTAACGTTATCCTAATCATTCTCCTGCATAGCACGTATAGGCCGAGGCCTCCTTCTCTGAGGAGGAAAGCTACTACTGCACGAGGAGATGCTGAGGGCCGAGCCCCCGGCGAAGGTAGTTCGGAGGAAGAAGGTCGTTCAAGGAATTCGTCCTTCCGGTTTTGCCTCAGGGGTCGCGGCTCGGACGGTGGCACTTCCTCCCCCTATTCCAAACATCTTGGTTCGGGATACAGCTCCATTTCCTGCCTCAGCACCCTTGGTTGAGGGACCATCTGCATCTGCGATTGTGTCCCCAATTCCAATACTACCGGGCGCAGCCGCATCTGCAATTGTGTCCCCAATTCCAATACTACCGGTTGCAACCACGGGGGCCCCGGTCAGTGTTGATATGGTCGTACCTTTGTGCGGCCCTAACCTCGCCTCTGCTCCAGCAATGGTGGCAACCCCTCCATCTATCGCTGCTCCTCCCAACGAAGGGGCAAGGTTAGAACCTCCGTTGATAGCCGTTCCCTCATCCTCCGAGAGGGAGGAAGCCGTTCGGATGGCCGACGCCATGATTACCCAACCGGGTAATGAGGGGGAGGCTGTACGCGATGCCGAGGGTGAGGCTCAACCCTCGGTAGTAGTCGGACGGAGCCGGGGAGGCGACAGCTCGGCTCTCGCCTGTTGGCACGAGCAGAGGACGATTCGAGCCAGGTTATCACATGTCTTGCTTGACAGACTGGGTGGCGAAACACGTTACGGAGGAATCCATTTCGCGCCTTCTTGATAAACCGGACGATTGCTTCTTGGAAGACTTGGCTGGAGTCTTCTACCAGGTACTTCCTGCCCCTTCCTTTGAAAAAGTTGTAGCTATTTTTTGTATTATATTTTTTCCTCATTTTCATGCTTTGGACCAGTCTGTTCCGATGATCCTCCTATGCTGGGAGAGGGTCCAAGAGCGTCGAAAAATTGACGCCGAGGTTGAAACCCTCTGGAGCGAGGTGGGGGCCCTCCGGACGGAGACGGAGGTTCTCAGGGCGGAAGCGGGAGTCTTACGGGACAATGCTTCTATCCTTCACCGGAGCGAGTGATCGTGGCATCGCCTCAAGGTAGCAGTGTCCGAATCGCTCCGGCCCGAGGGTCGCGAAGGACCTTGAGGCACGTCGTGACGCGGCCGTGGCTGAGCTGGGTCACGCCAAGGTCCGCGCTGACACCCTCGCTGGTGAGGTTGCCCGATTGAGTGAGGACCAGGAGAAGATCAAGGCCGAAGCTGCAGAAGAGAAAAGCAGAGCCGTTGCCGCGGCTCTGGAGACTCAGAAGGCCGAGGCTGAGGCCTCCTTGGCAGCGGCAGTTGCTGCGGCAATAGATTCCTACAAGATCTCGAAGGAGAGGGATATCGAGGCCGCCAAGTTTTACGACTGCGGCTTTGACGAGTGTCTTGTCGAGGTTCAGAAGCTGTACCCGGACCTTGACCTCGATCCCTTCCTACTTGAGGACCCTGCTGATATTGCTGCCGAGGCGACTAACCAGGATCAAGCCCCCGGTTCCCAAGCTCCTCCGACCTCTTGAAGACTCCGCTTCCTTATTTGTATTATCTCACATTTATAACATTTAATGAAAGAGCCAATTTTGGATTACCTCTTCTCTTTATTGGTTGTTCTTGCTTTACTAAGTTGTGTAGTCGAACCGATTCCTTGATTCGTTCGGATGTGATTTGGGCCTCAGTCTGATCCTTAAAAGGATCAACTCGTTTCGCTTTCAGCGAAGGGCCTTCCGTGTAGGTGGGTCCGACTCCCTTACTGGGGGGTCGAAGTTACCCATTGGCTTTGCCCTCCCGGTTAAGGGGGGATGCCTTTGTAGAAATTGGTCCGACTTCCTTAGTGGGAAGTCAGATCGCCTCGTAGCTTCCTCTCCTCAGTTAGGAGGAGACGCCTTTGTAGAATTTATTCCTTTTGTTGATGACAAGAATAAGCCGATCGGATGTATTTTTATTCATAGCCTTAAAGGCTTGTCGCTCGGAGGCGTACATTTATTGAATAACCTTAAAGGTCAATAAGCTACTCGGAGTGCCTCATCAAGGATAGTAAATTTTCAGATGCTCAGCATTCCATGGGTGGGGGAGTTGACGGCTTTCGAGATCCTCCAAGTGGTAGGATCCGGGTTTAGTCGATCGGACCACTCGGTATGGTCCTTCCCAGTTAGGACCAAGTGCTCCGGTTCCCGGCTCAGCCGTATTCTGGAAGACTCGTCGAAGAACTAGATCCCCTGGTCGGAATCGTCTAACCTTCACTTTAGAATTGTAGAATCTGGCTACTTGTTGATGTCGGGCAGCGGCACGGAGCTTCGAAACTTCTCGAATCTCTTCCAGAAGATCTAAATTAGCGGTGATTTGCTCGGTATTTTTATCTTCATTGTAATTATCCACTCGAGCCGTAGGGAGGCCGATTTCAACGGGCACTATTGCCTCCGACCCGTAAGAAAGAGAGAACGAAGTTTCTCCAGTGGAAGATTGAGCTGTGGTTCTGTACGCCCAGAGGATGAATGAAAGTTCTTCCGGCCAGTTACCCTTTGCTTTTTTCAGCTTCTTCTTGAGGTGGTGCTTGATAACCTTGTTTACTGCCTCCGCTTGTCCATTAGACTGTGGATGCCGAGGTGAGGCGTAAGCGTTCTTGATACCGAGCCCTCTACACATTCCCCTAAATTTGTCATTGTCGAACTGCCCGCCATTGTCTGAGACGATTGTATTCGGAACTCCGAATCTGCAGACTATGTTCTTCCAGACGAAGTCAATTATTTTTTGTTTGGTAATCTTTGCGACGGGCTTAGCCTCAGCCCACTTCGTGAAATAGTCGACCGCGACGATGACAAATTTGACTTATCCTTTTCCAGTCGGCAGAGGGCCGATGATGTCGATCCCCCATTGAGTGAAGGGCCACGGACCGCTCATGGGAGTCATTTCTTCTACCGGTTGCCTCGGCACGGCCGCAAAATGTTGACATTTGTCACATTTTTTAACATACTTCTTGGCATCTTCTTTGAGAGTCGGCCAGAAGTATCCCTGCCGAAGCACCTTTAAAGCCAAGGCTCGGCTGCCAGAATGATTTCCGCAGATCCCTTCGTGAATATCCCGGATGACATATTCCGCTTCCTCGGGTCGGAGACACCTGAGATATGGCTGTGAATACCCCTTCTTATAGAGAGTTCCATTCAGAATAACGTATCTTACTGCTCGAACTCTGAGACGTCTAGCCTCCTGTCTGTCCGAGGGAAGCTCCCCTGATTCGAAGTAGCTAAAGATTGGGTCCATCCAGCTCGGACTGTTATCCACCGGATTAACCGTCTTTTTCTCTATTCGATCGATGCTGGGATGTTAAATGAACTCTACCGGAACGATCCGTGGAATCTTTCCTTCTGCGGTTGACGCCAACTTCCCCAAGGCATCAGCCCATGCATTCTCTGTTCTCGGAATCTGGTGAACCGTGCAGTTCCAAAACTTCTCGATCAATTTTCTGGCCTCGTCTAGATAAGCAATCATTCTATTCTCTTTGGCCTCATAATCAGCGGAGATGTGATTTACGACCAACTGAGAGTCGCATCGAACTTGCAGAGATTGGACCCCGAGGCTGGCGGCCAATCTGAGCCCAGCTAATAATGCCTCGTACTTTGCCTCATTGTTGGAAGCTTTGAAGCCGAGTCGAATGGCATATTGGATAATTGTGGAGTCGGGGGCGATCAAGACGATTCCTGCCCCGGCTCGTTTTGAGTTGGACGATCCATCCACGTAGAGGACCCATCCGGCTTCCGAAATGCCCTGTGAGCTGTTTGGGAGGTCATGCGGTGCCATCTCAACCTCCTTGTTGATCGGCTCGTCACTTAGAACGGTGAATTTTGTGATGAAATCAGCCACTGCTTGGCCTTTCTTTGCTGTCGTAGGCCGGAAAGTAATGTCAAACTCTCCAAGTTCAATTGCCCACTTTGTCAACCGACCTGAAACCTCTGACTTTTGGAGAATCTGTCTGAGGGGGGAGTCAGTTAGCACGATGATCGAATGAGCTTGGAAATATGGACGCAACCTCCGAGCCGACACGACTAGGCTAAGTGCAAGTTTCTCCAGAGCGGGGTATCTCGTTTCCGCTAGTACCATGGCTTTGCTTACATAGTACACTGGATGTTGTTTGTCCCCCACTTCTCGGATTAGGGCTGAGCTGACTGCCGAGGCTGAGACTGCGAGGTATAGGAACAAACATTCGCCTTCTTCCGGTTTTGATAGCAGAGGTGGCGAGCCCAGATATTGCTTCAGCTGCTGGAAAGCTTGCTCACATTCAGGCGTCCACTCGGCCTTCTTATGACCCTTCAATTGCTGAAAGAAGGGGAGGCATTTATCAGTGGCTCGGGATATGAAACGTCCGAGCGCTGCTACCCGTTCGGTGAGGCATTGTATTTCCTTGACAGTCCGAGGCGAACTCATGTCGAGGAGTGCCTTAATCTTATCGGGGTTAGCTTCGATGCCTCTCTGGCTGACTTGGAATCCGAGGAACTTTCCCGAGCCGACTCCGAAAACGCACTTCGCAGGGTTCAGCTTCATTTGATATTCTCGGAGGACTTCGAAGGTTTCTCCGAGGTCCGCCAAATGATCGAATGCCTTGACGCTTTTCACCAACATGTCATCGACGTAAACTTCCATCATGCGCCCGATCTGTCTTGCGAACATCTGGTTGACTAGCCTCTGGTATGTAGCTCCAGCATTTTTCAGGCCAAATGGCATGACCCTAACAGTAGAGCCCCCTGTCTGTGACAAAGGTAGTCTTCTGCCTATATGGGGGGTGCATCACGATCTGATTATAACCAGAGTAGGCATCCAGGAAGGAAAGTAGTTCGTGTCCCGCTGTGCTGTCTACTAACTGATTGATTCGAGGCAACGGGAAACTGTCTTTCGGACATGCTTTGTTCAAATTTGAATAGTCCACGCAAACTCTCCATTTGCCATTTGACTTCTTAACCAGCACCACATTCGCGATCCACTCGGGATAGTATACTTCTTCTATGAAGCCGGCGTCCAACAAGACTGAGACCTCTTCGACAATGGCTTCACAGCGCTTGGCATCAAACAGTCTCCTCTTTTGTTTCACAGGCTTATGGTCTGGATCCACGTTCAACCGATGGACCAAAACGTCCGGAGAGATTCCTGGCATATCCGCGTGCGACCAGGCGAATATGTCCCTGTGTCGTCGTATGAAAGTTAACAACTCGGAGCGTTGCTCAGGCGTGAGTGATGTTCCGAGCTGAACCGTCTTGCTAGGATCGGCTTTGTCGAGTAGTACCTTCTCCAAATCTTCAATTGGCTTATTCTCGGTGGGTCCGTGCGGGTCCAAGACGTTGACAGTGAGCGTTTGCTTTACGGACCCTTTTTGAACCGCAATGACATAACATCTCCGAGCCTCACGTTGATCGCCTCGGAGGTGATCTGTTCCGCCTTCAGTGGGAAATTTCATCATCAGGTGATAAGTAGACACGACCGACCGCATTGCATTGAGGGAGGGCCTGCCCATAATCACATTATGTACTGATGGCACGTTAACAACAAAAAAGTCCACCATCAAGGTGACTTGATGTTACCCCTCTCCCGCAGTCACCGGGAGGGAAATAGCTCCTTCGGAGATTACTTTTTCTCCGGCAAAGCCGTGTAAGGGGGTCTTCACAGGTCTAAGACGAGACTGTGGAATCCCCATCCTTTCGAAGGCCTCAGAGTAGATCACGTCGGCTGAGCTTCCAGTATCAACGAGAACCTGGTACACCTTATGATTGGCTATGGTCATAGTGACTACCAAGGCGTCATCGTGTGGGTGTTGGATCCCCCGAGCGTCATCTTCTGTGAAGGTGAGGCTACAGGGACTGACTCGTGGTTCTTTGTTAGGCCGTTCGGTAAGATTGACGTAATGCTCTGGGCTCCTTCGGGAGTGAGCTTTTCGGGCTCTGTTTGAATCTCCTCCGCCTGATGTACCTCCGAAGATGGTGCGGATCTCCACAGGTTCTTCGGTCGGGTTTTTGGGGCGTTCTCGCACTCGTTCCTCTTTCCGAGCAGTTTTCTCTTGCTTGGTGTACCGACGTAAGTGCCCCTTCCTAATAAGGGATTCAATCTCATCCTTGAGATCTACACATTCATCGGTATTGTGGCCATGATCTCGGTGGAAGCGACAATACCTGCGCTTGTCGCGAAGTTCAGGGTCTGTCCGCATACAGACTGGCCAGTTGAGAAGTTTCTCGCTTCGGATGTCCAGTAAGATCTGCTCGGCGGAAGTGTTGAGAGGTGTGTAGGAACGAAATCTCCCCTCCGGTTTTCTGCTTGGTCGGCGATCATGAGAAGAATGATCATCCAAGTTTTTTCTCAGGGCTTGGGGTTCCTCGTTCCTCGGCCTTTTTCCTTTCCCGTTCGGCTCGGTTATTTGAATATTCTTGCGAGCAGCGGAGAACTCATCGGCATGGACATATTTCTGGGCTCTTGCGACGAGCTCGGCTAACGTCTTTGCCGGGTTCTTCCCTATAGAGAAGGCGAACCTCCCTTCTCTCAAGCCGCTACATACTGCAGCGAGAGCCATCTTGTCGTCATAGTCTTCCACCTGTAATGCTTCTTCGTTGAATCGAGCAATGTAGTCCTTCAAGGACTCTTTTGGCCCTTGTTTGATGGTAAGCAGGTGGGTATTGGGTTTTTGGCTTCTCTTACCGCTTATAAACTGGGTAAGGAATGACCGAGCCAATTCTCCGAATGAACATATGGATCCAGGCTTAAGTTGTCGATACCAATTCCGAGCGGATCCAGCTAGAGTAATTGAGAACCCTCTGCACATCATCGCATCAGTCGCGGTCGTATCTACATCCACGAACGATAAGCTTCCACGTGTTCAGATGGGTCGCCGGACCCGGAGTACTGAATGACAGGAGGAATCCGAAATCTCTGAGGCATCACTTCGTTCATGATTTCTGAGGTGAACGGAGGCTCGGTCTCTTCCATCATGGCTTGAACAGCAGCCGGGATTGATGATGGCTGTTGTTGTTTCTGTAACATTAAGACTTGTTTATTCAAGTCTACGAATCGTGATTCCCAGGGATCCCTATTTTCAGCCACTTCTTCCCGAATGTTCTCCGGCTCAGGCATTCTCCTTTCCCTTCTCCTCTCCAGGGTGTGACGAAGGTCCGTTGGAGCCAGAGCCGAGGCCGCTGGGACATCCGTGGGGCCCGAGTCATCACATTCCTGGTAGGAGCTCGCATTGGAGCTGGGGGAGGATTTTGAGCTGACGCCGGTGCTCGGGTGGATCGTTGCGGAGATGTCTCACGCCTCGCACTTCTCGTTGCTGAATGGGCTTGAACGACTGGTCCGACAGCCTCTGGCGCTGGGCTTCTCCGATCGGGTTGCTGACGAGGCTCGCGCTCCTGTCTCATCCGTTCCAGCTCATCGCGCAAGGCCTGTACTTCACCTTGTAAGGTGCGGTATTTGTTGGAACGGTTGGAAGAAAGCTGAGACGGGCCCGGAGCAGACTCCGCATGAAGTAGCGACGAAGAGCGGGTCTACTCCGGTTCCACCATAACTACTTTCTTCTTCCCTCTAGCCATAGCTTTCAAGAACAGGAAACTGACTTTTTGTATCAGTTTCCCACAGACGGCGCCAAAAAATGTTGAGGTCAAAATCTGGTCAACCCTCCTCCCCTCTTCGCGCACTCCGAGCAGGCGTCGAACCAGGAATCCTGCACATAAACCGTAAGCAATGGAGACCCTGGCTAAGCCGGGGGACCCTCCAATGCCTAAGTCAGGACAACAGAATCTGGGTCTAAGTTTAGGAGAAGGGAGAGAGTGTCAGATGTTGCGTACCTGTTCTCATGGGATGATGTAATATTTATACCTTTCCATCGCTCGATTAGCATCCGATAATCTCGGCACGATCAGTGGGGTTCGCGGATCGTGGAGATACTGCCCAGAATCCGGAGATCATGTCCTGCGATGTGCGTATCTGCGGGCGAGATAATAGCGCATACCTATACATGGCAGTTTCTCCACTTAGCGCGTGGGACCTTTATCCTCGGAGATACCTCGGCTCGGCTAGACTGAGGACGACGATACTGATCCGAGCTGATGATTGGTTATGTCAATCCGAGCCGAGTTCTTGATCCGTTCACAAGTAATTGAGCTAGCCCTCCTCAGCGTCATGATGGGCATTTGCTCGGAGTCGATCGTACAACCCAAATGTTTTCTCTTCCGACTGCCCCTGGAAAGAAGTTGATCAAGAATAGGAGCTTCGTCCATCTTAACTCATTCTCCTAGTATTATGCCGAGGCTCGGACTCTCCGCTCGGAGTAATGGACCGCCGATCCTTCCGATTGTAATCGCCTCGGATCTTCCCATAACAGTTCCAATTCGAAAATAAGATTTTAGAGACAATTTACTATTTTTAATAATTTCAAAGTTTTAGCATTCCTTTCTTTTAAAAAAAAAAAAATATATTTACTTGTAATCATGTTAGGACTCCTATAGTAAGGTTTATATGGTTATTTTTTTATTTTTATTTTTTATTTTTTCTGTTTTTTGTAAATTAGGCTTTAGATGAGTTTTACTTTTTTGGATAACTTTCAATTAAGGTTTTAGAATTTCACTATTTTAGATAATTATGAATTAAGATTTTATTTTTCTTTCTTAGTGGCATAATTGAGAATTCATACACATTAGACAATTATTTATTAATAAAAATATCCAAAATTTCTCTTATTATTTCTTGCAGATTCAATAACTACCTAGTAAATTTAAGGTTCTGACCATTTGACAAGACAATGATCTTCCTCATTATTATTATTTTACGCTCTTTTCTGCATCAATGGGTTTATGGCTCTAACTGTGGATGGACCACCCCTAAAAAATTAGCTGGAATGATGATACTCATGTGAAGGAAAGGATGAGAAAATTTCCAGATTCCAGAATATCTGGCAAGTTAGGTGGCGATTCCTCAGTCCCCTTGGAAATGAAACTGGTGGTGCCAACTCCCAATAAAAACTAAGTCGAATTAGAAGAGTTGATGCAATTCAAGTGAGCTTTTCTGTAAAGTCTGCTTGGGACATTTGCTGTCCCAGACGTCCTTCTCAGGGATGGTCCAAGTGGCTGTGGCATGCGAAGATGCCGCCAAGAATTTCCATGCTGGCTTGGAGGGCGCTGCAAAACTCGGTTCCGGTAGATGGGGCGGTCCAGTCTCGCGGGATTCATATGGCGTCTGCTTGTGTTTGTTGTGGTAATGCAGTGAATCTGGCCAAGGTCATGGAGACTGTCAACCACCTCTTTTTGGAAGGTCAGATGGCCCGGAACATTTGGGAGCAGGTCGGTTCCTTTTTCGGTATCAACGTTATGGCAGCGTCGTCGCTCGAATCGAGGTTGACGCAATGGTGGAACTCATTTGCAATCGGGGTGAGGAAGACAGTGGTGCTAGAGCTGACCCCTTTTATAATCTGCTGGAAAATTTGGAAAGCTAGAAATGCAGCATTTTTTTATGGCAGACCGGTCTCCACTCAAGCTCTGTTAGCTAAGGTGAAGTGGTGGATTGCTTACTTCAATGGGCAGAACAGGGAGACTGCTCCTGCGGCTGCCCTGATCGGTTTGAGAGGGCCATATGACCCAGATGCCTCTAGGAACCGTCTCACCCCGCCTTTGGTGGTTAATGGTCCTACCCGTGTCCGATGTGGGTGAAGATCAATGTTGATGGATCCTCTAGGCAGAACCTGGGCTTATCGAGTGGTAGGGGTGTTTGCAGGGATGTTAGGGGAGACTTTATCTCTCGATCGGTTACAGCATTGGCACTAACACGTGTGCAGAGCTTCGTGCCATTCATGACGGTCTCTCCTTTTGTCGGCGAAGGGGGCTGTCTCAGGTTATGGTTGAATCGGATTCCCAGTTGGTGGTCAGTATTTTGAATGGGGAGTCTCGCCCAGGTTGGAAATGGAACCATTCGCTTTTCAGGATTGAGAATCTCAAGGCATTGGGCCATACTCGTTTTGTGCATAATTTTAGGGAGGCTAACTACCCGGCTGACGCTCTGGCCCGTCTAGGTAGCGACTCCCAGTCCTTCTCTTCGTTCTCTTCACTGGTTGACCTCCTTGCACAGGTCAGAGGGCTTCTATTGCTTGATAAAGTGGGTCTGGGTGCCATTAGGGGGAAATAGTTTCCTTTTCCTTTGTCCTTTGCAGTGGTTTGTGTTTAGTTTATGGTTTTTGTTTGCTCTTTCTGGGCAATCCCGAATGTAAATTTTGTGGCTGGATGAAATGAAATTCAGGACCATGGATGCCCTTTTTGGGAAAAAAAAAAAAAAAAAAAAGTGAGTTGGGATCTATTAGGAGCTGTCAAACCATAACCTATTGAGTAAAAAACGGGTAACTTTTAGGCTGGAATATCTGATTGCCTGTTTAGATATAGTGTGAAAAGGAAACAGAGAAAATACTATTTTATCATCTCATGATGATTTTACAAGATTTCCTAGAAGCATGTATTCCACGGATTCCATTTGAGAGTCTTTTATGGATAATAAATGAAAATCAAAATAAATCTCTTAAAAAAGAACATTGTATTTTGGGTTTTAACCCATGGCTCAGTGGTAAATAGAGCGCGTTTGAACAATCAACATTAAGGTCATTGGTTTGAGGCCAGATTACCTTAAAAAAAGTGCTTTGCTTTTTTTTTTTTTTTTTTTTTGTGGAGAATTTGGCTACGATGTTTTGAACAACAATTACAATTTTAAATATTTCCTCTGGTATTTAAATATGGTGAAACGTCCAATGGTTAGAAATTTTATCTACTTTCGATCTCTCTAACTTTTCTTTCTTTTTCTACTATTTAAATAGCCCTAATGGTATACATTTAACAAAATGGAAAGTTAGGCCCAATCGGATGATCAGGATAATCCTACAGGTCAGATCTTTTAGGCAACCTCCGATCCCTAGTAAGCCCTACAATTTGAACATCCCAGCTCACGAATTGATTCCCCCTACACGTTCCATCCAACAGCGCGTGTTCCTTCTCAGAGTAAATTAAAATCATTTTCGTCATTTTGTCACAAGGTATTTTGATCATTTTAGTAATAGATGGCTTTTGAAATCTGCCCTTAAGACTGTATTATTGAGAATCCAGACTAAAGCTCGGGTTTAACACATACGTCAATGTTGCAGATTTCTGCCCAGGCGTGTATGAAACGGTGTGGAAAATGGGGGAGTGGAATGGTTCAAGCGGGGTTAACACACAGTTTTGTTAGGCCTTAGAACGCTGGAAAGCGCCTCTCCAACAAACATCTAGCAGCTCAATGAAATAGCGCACCCTAACAATCAGACAAAACTCGATGTTACCCCCAGCGTTACTCGATCGTGCTCCCATCATGACCAAGTCGTCCCGGAAGAGTCTATGTAGAGCCCATTGTACAAGTTTTTTTTAATAAATTTGATAGGGACGATGTCTGTGGAAAATGGCCTGTACTGCCAACCATTTTTGAATTAATTTCACGCGGACTGCCTCCAACCTCAGTTGGAAGGTAGGTAAGGCCTACCGTAATGTTTATAAGAAATTCACTCCGTGGTGACTGAATGTTCAGGGTTGAAACATTTGTGGTGCGAAGGAAGTTTAAGATCAAGCTAATGCTTTTGCTCTTTCAGTTTATACCAGTGTGAGTGACCTTATGAACAGTTTGGATGACATAAAAACATCAAGTTGGACTAGGGGGTGCTGATGTACGTAGAGCAGGTTGCAGACAGTTTCATGGCCAAGATGGATCAGAAAAGGCCAAGTCGATGATAGAAGTGATCTAAACCGTTTAAACCTTAAATCAGGCATATCTCGCAATCCGGAATGAGTTACTGGACCTAAAATATATGATTTTAGGGGAGAACGGGTTACTTTAGCCACCTAATCCGCTATGCTGGGTTTTGCAAGCCAAATTTGTGAAATACTATCAGATCGATGATCGTTTTCCTATTTTAATTCCGTTTTTACTATAAATAGTAAGTTTTATTTTTTATTTTTTTTATTTATTTTTTTTTTCTTTAATTTTTTTTTTTTTTTTTACTGAAAGTGGCATGTAGCCACTGCTTGAATTAATCACAGGAAAAAACAAACTTTCGGGTGTGGCTGAACAAAAAGGACACAGCCCACACCTATCATATGGGAAGGGGAAACAACAAAAAGAAACCACAAAGAAACTGCCAACACCACCCCAAAGAAGCCCAAAGAAACCAAAGCAGGAAGCAACCGAGAAAGGCGGTCGGACAGATGACGCCAAGCTAACTCATCATCCGTTGGGCTTTAGAAGTTGTGCCCAACGTGAAAAGCGCTTAGAATAATTAGGAGAATAGTTTTGTGAGGCCAAGTAGGACACTTACTATTTTTGGCCGAAAACCTTATGCATTAGTGGAAATCACAACCGTCTATAAATAGTAAGTTGCGAATTCTAGGAGTTTTAGTTGTAGTTTGATTCTAAAATTTCTTCTATTGCTTAGTATCCCTATTTAAAGGGCTGTGAACTTGTTTATTTCATTCATCAATCAATTTCGAATTTTATAGAATTTATTCTCTATTTTCTTGTTCTTTTCCTCGTGGGTTCGAGGACTCGAGAGAAGTTCCGTGGATTTGGAACAGTTATCCCATTGAGAAATACGGTGCTTGACCTCACGTCCTTCCCTGCATCAGGTGCACACGGAATGGGTGGTACCAGTAAAACGGATTGGAACTGACTAGACTGCACGCTTTGGTCTGGTTATGAAGCGCACCGGTTCTAGTTCTGGTTTCGAAAATTAAAGAACCGGTGGTTCGGTTCTCGGTTTGGGTTCTGTAAAACTGAACTGGACCGTAAAAATAAACCTTGGATCCAAATGTGGAACCGGAACCCTCAGTTAATAAATTTTTATTTTTTATTTTTTTTTTACATAAAAAAGCCTAATCTTTCTTTATTCTCCCCCTATTTCATGGCTCTCTCTGTCTCTCAAGAACCACACAATTAGAATGGATTTTATATATATATATATATATATATATATATATATATATATATATATATATATATATATATATATATATATCATGCAATTGGGCTAGATTATAAAAACAAACTATGCAATTGGACTAGATTATAAAAAGCCCAGAACCGTAAAACTGAACCGGAACCAAACCAGTTTGGTTTGGTTCGGTTCCGATTTGGTTCTAGGGTGCAAACGGTCTGGTTCTAGTTCTGGTTTTCCTATAACTGTTGGGAACGGTTCGGTTCGGTTCCGGTTTCACTCCTAAACTAGACCGAACCTAACCATGTGCACCACTACCTTGGATGGTAGGCATTTCCCTCCCTCCTTTTCATGACCTATGGCCCACTCAAGTCTTGAATCTACTTATTTTTTGGGCAAATATATTAACATGAGCTGGCAAAAATGGATGCACAAGTTAGATTTCTCACATAACATCACAGTGGACCTACCTAGCTAGCTTCCAACTCTTGCTGTTGGGTCGCGGCCAATCCACATTTAAATTCTACTGAATTTATATCTTCTAGCTTTGTTGGCATTAAGGGGGGTGTTTGGATCTTAAGTTGCTTAAGATAAGTTACTTATGCCACAAGTAGATTATCTTAGTTTCTACTTATTAAGAAGATAAGTATATTAATTTGTTAAACAATACACTAATCAGCTTCCCCTCTTTTCCATCTCTCTTTATGCCTTTCTTCGACAACTTATGAAAAAGTAAAAAAGCTAAAATAATAATAATAATAATTAACCGATTAAGTACTTTTAAATTCAATGAGTTAGTTTGGTTTAAATATATAGGCTGCCTCTGGTGGTTTTCTTTACTGGAGGCAGCCCGAAGAGTCTGAGTTTAGAGTCCTGTATAGTTTTAAAAATATAAATCATAAAATTTATTTATTTATTATTATTTTTTTAAAAAAATTATCTTAAATAAGTCGCTTACCTACTGTTGTAAGTAGAAAAAGCAACTTATTGAGTGGTATCCAAAAGAGCCCTAAGGGATTCAAAATATGGTACATATTCGCTGTAACGCCCGTTTTAATCATTCACATACCATGAAGGTTTGATTCTAGTTACTATTTTATATTCCAGACTTTTGTGATAGTTTACTAAGCTATCCAACCATCCAAATTCACACTAATTAAGTGGTACAAAATCAAATTGTTACCACCTTTAAATCTTACTCACTAGGTGAAATTTAAAACCCTGCTATACTGAACCAAGACGTACGCTGGGTCACACACCATATAAATCCATCCGAAGCCAGCTGGAATATGATCTGAGAAACTTTGAATATTAGCTGGTCCCACCGGAATCTTTGCAAAACTGTTGTAGGCTCCTATATGCGGCCCACCTTGATTTACATGTAAACCCACCCCATGCATTAGGTGAGAACCATTATTTGAACAATGCATACAAAAGATCAGCCCAAATAAGACGATACGGTAGGCCCCACAAATGGGAGCAACGGAAGACTACTCCTAAAACCTCAGTTAACGTGTAGCCATACTAATTTTTTGGATGATGCTGATTTTTCCATTTTCAGGACATCCACCGCGAGTTATACTGATGAAGGGGTTTGATTAATGATGTAGACACTTTCATGGCAAAGAAGGACAAGAGAAGGGGGCTCGGAGGTGGTAATGATCCTGACCGTCAGAACCTTAAAACAGTTGTATTTCACAAATTGAGATGAGATTTTGGACTTATCATGATATATGATTTTGGGTAGGAGAAGGTACTTTAGCTGACCACCCTGCTACGTTAACGTGTCCACGCCGGATTTGCGAGATTACATCAGATCGACAGTCAAGAGTCTCTTTTATTTTCGTTTTTTTCAATACTATAAATAGTTCATTTTAGTTGGAATATAACTTTTGATCATGTGAGTTATAAGACCCATGCCTAACATGAAAATGACTTAGAAAAGTCAAGAGAACAATTTGGCTAGGCTATATTAAACACTTATTATTTTTGGGAGAAAACCATGAAGTCTGGAGGAATATGGTGACCGTTTATAAATACTAAGTTTACTATTTATAGTACCCACATTTGTAGAGAGTTTGAGTCTAAAAGTCTATCCTAACTTTGAGCTTTTTATTTAAAGGATTGTAATTTTATTTTATTTTTTTATTATGAATAAACTTATTTTTGAATTTATTAGAAATTATTTTTATCTTTAATCTCTTGTATATTCAAGGATGTTGTGTGAAAAGTCCAAAGAGCTTCATGGATTTAGCATAGTTACTCTATATGGAAAACAGTAATTGACCTCATCATATTGTTGCGCAGCATGCCAACAACGCAGTGGGCCTAAATCCAATCTCAGGCCTCACCCACAAACGATAAACAGGAAGAAATATAAACTAGAAACAGATCAAAGCAATCCAAACAAACCACAAGACAATATATACGTGGAAAAACCCCAATCTAGGGTAAAAAATCACGGATGCAAACTTCTACTATGAAGAACAAAGATTACAAGGCAATATACTAACTTCTCCCTTGGAAGAACATAGAAAACCCTTTTCCCATACCTTAGAATTATTTTCCCAATATTTCAATACTCCTAGAAAAGCCCTAGGAACACCTATATATAGTTTAGGCAACTCTCCTTTTCGCATCCCAGTTGAGAAAGGACCTGCGACACGAAATCCGTGCAAAATCGTGGAACGAATCTCTGTAACTATGATCGGTCGAGCAGACTGCACGACCGGTCGAGCGACCCCTACGACCAATCGTGAATGGGCCATGATCGGTTGAGCACCTCGGGATCAAAAAATGATGCTCGTTAGACTTTGAGTCGAATCGGTCCACGACCGGTCGAGCCGGACCCTACGACCGGTCGAGCATGGCTCACGACCAGTCGAAGACGGTCCTAGATGTGGCTCCACATCTTAACAATCTCCCACTTGGAGATACATCATCTTAAACCTTCATCTTCTTCATCCAGAGTGCACCACCTCCCCATCTTCAAGCCTGGAGACCAATCAAAGCTGAACAGAGCTTCAGCTTCTCTCGTATGACCACCTTGGTCAACATAGCTACAAGATTCTCACTTGTATGAATCTTCTCCAGAGCAATCGATCCATCTTCTAGTAACGAACGTATGAAGTGATATCTTATGATAATATGCTTAGTTCTTGAATAAAAGGCTGAATTCTTAGCCAAGTGTATTGCACTCTGACTGTCACTGTACAGCTTGCAATCTGCTTGCTTCTTACCCAACTCTTCCGTGAAACCTTGCATCCATACCATCTTCTTGCACGCTTCTATAGCCGCAACATAGTTTGCATCTGTTGTACTGATAGATACTATCTTCTGTAACTGAGAGACCCAACTGACTGCAGCACTACCTAGAGTAAAGACATAACCTGTAGTGCTTCTTCTGCTGTCGATATTTCCTACCAAGTTTGAATCCACGTAGCCTTGTAGCTTGATTTTTGATCCACCATCGCATAGCCCCATATCCTTAGTACCTACCAAGTATCAAGAATCCACTTCACAGCTTCCCAATGTTCCTTCCCGGGGTTGTTTATGAACCTGTTAATAACTCTCACTGCTTGAGCAATGTCTGGTCTCGTGCTCACCATAGCATACATGAGACTCCCAATAGCTGACGCGTATGAGACTTTAACCATGTAGTCTCATTCCTCCTGCGTCTTTGCACCTTGCTCCTTAGATAGCTTGAGGTGGATGGCTAATGGAGTGCTAACCGGCTTAGGACCTCCCATATTGAATCGATCAAGTACCTTAGCTATGTACTCTGCCTGTGACAAAACTAGTTTCTTATTTTCTCTGTCACGCTTTATCTTCATGCCTAGGATTTGTTTTGCAGCTCCTAAATCCTTCATGGCAAATTATATAGACAGTTGTCTTTTGAGATCTGAGATGTCCTTCATGCTTAAACCAGCCACAAGCATGTCATCAACATACAGAAGAAGGATGATGTACGACATATTAAACTTCTTCAAATAACAACAGTGGTCTGCATGACATTTCCTAAAACTGTGTCCCGACATGAAACTGTCGAACTTCTTGTACCACTGCCTCAGGGCCTGCTTTAAGTCATATAGACTCTTCTTCAGTCTGCACACCTTTTTCTCCTTTCCTGGTGCCACATATCTTGTCGACTGATGCATATATATCTCTTCTTCAAGATCCCCATGAAGAAAGGCTGTCTTAACATCTAGCTGCTCTAGATGTAAGTCCTCTGAAGCCACTATACTTAAGACCATGCGAATCGTAGACATTTTCACCACAGGAGAAAATATTTCAGTAAAATCGATACCTGCCTTTTGTTGAAACCCTTTCACAACCAATCTAGCCCTGTACCGTTTCAAACCATCGTGCTCCTCCTTCAATCTGTAAACCCACTTGTTATGAAGAGCTTTCTTACCCTTATGTAGAGTGACTAGCTATCATGTACGATTAGGCTTAAGAGAGTCCATCTCATCATCTATGACCTGCTTCCACTTAACCCGCGTATCTGAATGTAATGCCTCTTCAAAACACTCTGGCTTACCATTATCTATCAACAGTAGATAATGTAAAGAGGGTGAGTATCGGACAGTGGGCCTCCTCTCCCGAGTAGACCTCCTCACAACCGGTGTCTGTGGCTCTGCCTCATAATGTTCCTGTGCATGATCATCCTGTGGCGCTGTAATACCCGTGTCCGATAACTCTTCCAACTCTATGAATTCCTTTTTCTCGGCCTTATTTTCTTGCCCTCTGTCCTTATGCATCAATTTTTCATTGAAGACTACGTCCTTGCTTCTGATGATTTTTCTATTTTCTGCATCCCGAAACCTATAGCCAAAATCATGCTGTCCGTAGACTATAAACGTGCACCTCCTGGACTTCACATCCAGCTTGTTTCTATGCTCTGCATCAATGTGAATATATGAAGTACAACCGAAAACTCTGAGATGTGCAAGGTTCTCTTCTTTCCCAGTCCACGTTTCTTCTGGTAGCCCACCATCCAATGGTGCTGAGGGACTTCTATTGATGAGATATGTGGCAGTATTCACAGCATCTGCCCAAAAAGTCTTAGGCAACCCTACATGTAACCTCATGCTCCTGGCGTACTCAAGGATGGTCCTATTAATGTGTTCAGCCACAGTATTCTACTATGGTGTCCCTGGAATCGTTTTCTGATGTTTGATTCTATTTGTTGCACAATACTCGTCAAATTTCTTATCACAATACTCTCCCCCATTATCAGATTCAAGACATTTTACTGTTTTACCTGTCTCATTTTCTACCATAACTTTTCACTTCTTAAATACATCAAATACATCAGATTTGTGTTTTAAGAAATAAATCCACAGTTTTCTACTAGCATCATCAATAAATGAAACAAAATAATGTGAGCCACCAAGAGATGATACCTGTGCCGGTCCCCACACATCAGTGTGTACAAGCTCTAACAGATGTATCTTTGGAGCACGTCCCGTCTTCTTGAAGCTTACCCTCTTCTGCTTGCCATACACGTAGTCCTCGCAGAATTTTAAGTCAATAGACTTCAGCCCTGGTAGCTTCCCTTTTGACAATAGCACTTTCATCTCCTTCTCACTCATATGTCCCAACCTTTGAAGCCATAACTGTCTATTCACTCCAATTGATGCGACTGTGAGTGAACAATACGATCTTGAAGTCACATATAAAGTACCTTCATTCTTGCCTCAAGATATCACCAAGGCACTTTTTGTGATCTTCCAGGAATCACTAGTGAATGTCGTCACATAACCGATATCGGCTAACTACCCCCACAGAGATCAAGTTACGTTTTAAACTCGGTATATGTCTGACATCCTTCAATTTCAAGACCGTTCCGTCTTTCTGATTTACATGAACGTCCCCCTTTCCAACAATACTGCACGACTCATCATCACCCAGATAGACTCTCCCAAAGTCACCTGATACATAATTACGTAGAACTTCCTTACACGAAGTGGCATAAAACGAAGCACCCGAGTCTATAACCCAAGACTCATTCCTTGCATCAAGAGATAAGATCAACGCCTCTGTGTCACTCTCCTCAGATAGATTCACTGAATCCTTCCCCGCCTTGAGAGCTTCCTTCTTGTTTCTTAAGTGCCCTGCAATCACGTTTCATGTGCCCCTTCTTGTCGCAATGCCAACACCCGTCTTTGTCTTTCGGTCCATTGGACTTCTTCTTCGACCTAGAATGCCCATGTTTATTGCCTCATTTGTTCAGCAATCTTCCTTTTCCTTCAACGTTTAGAGCATTCCCTAAATCCCCTGAAACTCCTGATACCTTTCTTCTAGATTCTTCGCTGAAAATTAGACTGGCCACATCATCAAATTTCAGCTTTGTCGACCCTGAAGAATTGATCACAGCAATCACCAAACCATCCCAACTATCTGGCAAGCTGGATAGGATCAATAACGCCCTAACCTCATCCTCAAAAATAATGTCAATGGATTCCAACTGGCTCGTGACTGTATTGAACTTGTTTAAATGTTCAGCCACGCTCTCACCATCTGACATCTTCATGTTGAATAGCTGTTTCATAAGATGAACCTTGTTAGATGCTGAGGGCTTTTCATACATGGTGGCTAGGGCTTCCATTAATTCTTTTGTAGTTTTCACCTTCGATATATTGAAGGCGACGCTCTTAGACAAAGAGAGTCGGATCGTTCCTAAAGCCTTCCTATCCAGTAAAAACCATTCATCATCTGTCATCTTTTCTGGTTTCTTCTCTTTTCCTCCTAGAAGAATATAGAGGTCCTTCTGATACAGATAATCCTCCATCTGCATCTTCTAGAAGGCAAAGTTTGAACCATCAAACTTCTCAATTCTAGTTTTCCCTTCTTCCGTCATTGCTCCTAATAGAACTAAACCAATAGCTCTGATATTAGTTGTTGCACAGCATGCCAACAATGCAGTGGGCCTAGATCCAATCTCAGGCCTCACCCACAAACGATAAACAGGAAGAAATATAAACTAGAAATAGATCAAAGCAATCCAAACAAACCACAAGACAAGATATACATGGAAAAACCCCAATCTAGGGTAAAAAAACCACAGATGTAAACTTCCACTATGAAGAACAAAGATTACAAGGTAATATACTAACCTTGCCCTTAGAAGAACATAGAAAACCCTTTGCCCACACCTTAGAATTATTTCCCCAATATTCTAATACTCCTAGAAAAGCCCTAGGAACACCTATATAGTTTAGGCAACTCCCCTTTCTGCATCCCAGTTGAGAAAGGACTTACGACATAAAATCCGCACAAAATCGCAGAACGAATCTACGTAACTACGACCGGTTGAGCAGACTGCACGACCTGTCGAGCGACCCCTACAACCAGTCATGAATGGGCCACGACCGGTCGAGCACCTCGAGATCAAAAAATGATGCTTACTGGACTTTAAGTCAAACCAGTCCACGACTGGTTGAACCGGACCCTACGACCGGTCAAGCATGGCTCACGACCGGTTGAAGACGGTCCCAGATGTGGCTCCACATCTTAACACATATCCCTCTCTACGTCAATGAAAGATAGTATCATGCTTGCCTGCACACAAACGTATGTCTAGCATCCCATCTAATTGTTTCCTGTGATGTGGCAAGCCTTAGTTTTCCATCTTCCTTTTTCTTGCCCTAAGTCATGGCATGAAGTTTGAACCTGATGGACGTAGTGGATTTTACATATACAAAGTGGTGGGCCATATAAGCTTGGCTGTTCTATGCTCTAAGTAAAACAAGTGTTTTAGATGCTTTCAGCATGTCCTAATTTCTTTTCCGTGGTAAGGGGACCACTTCGTCTAAGCTAAATATGAATAGTGGGTAGGCCCATGACCTTCATCCCAACAAGTCAAGTCATCGTCTGTACCCCTGTTATTTTCGCACACATTTAATGAGGAGAAAAGTCATGACTCATGAAAGATGGCGCTTTCTTTTGTCCAAAATTTGTATCCGTCAAATTCAAGACTTGGTAGTGACTCTGATCAGTGCTGGTTGGTGTTGTGTATGTTTTATGCATATGGTCCACTGATTTTATCATCTTATTTAGGTCATGAACCCAAAAACACGGCGGATCTAAATTTCATGTGAACCATTTCACAAGAAATACAGGTGATTGAACGCCCACAATTAAAAACTTGCCGAGTTACAAAAGTTTTGGATCAAGTTGATCTTTGTATTTTTCCTTCATCAAGTCTTTGTGATTGTTGGACGTTCGATTTGTTTTCTATCATATATAGTGTGTGCATGCATGCCAAAATCAATAAAGCAACTCAATACAAACTGATCAACTTCGACCCCAAGCGCTATATATATATATATATATATATATATATATATATATATATATATATATATATATATCACGAGGAAACCATTACAATTTCGGGCGGCCCCTGGATAACAAAAATAGTTCCACCCAAGCCATCTATCATATCCATATACAAAGGAATCCCCGATTAGAGGCTAGTAACCAACCTTGAATTCTCTAATCGTACCCAGACCAATTTTATCTAACATGTACAAACCTCTAATGCAAGTTGGTAAGTCTTTTGCAAACCTGAATAGAACATCACCTTGCCTATCCACCCTGAATTTTGTCAGTCTATCCGCCAGTCCGTTCCCTTCTCCAGGAATGAGAGACATCACAAAGCTACGCCTTAATCTAAGGCGTTCGATCCTCGACACCTAATATCTCCACTTCCATGCTGGCTTAGAGCTGCCTCTAAGAGTATCCACCACAAACTTGGAGTCTGATTCCAACATTACCTGATTGAATCCAAAATCGACACATAATGCCAAAGCGTTGTGAACCGCATGAAGCTCAACCCTATTGTTTGTCCCATTCCCATATCCCAAAGAGAAAGCAAAAAGAAGATTACCGGATGGCCCTCTACAAATACCGCCTCCCCCCGAGGGCCCTGGATTGTCAACGGTCGCGCCGTCAACATTCACCGTCACACAACCCAGACTTGGTTTGGCCCATTTAACAATATGGAATGAATTTGACGAGGGACAATGGACAGCGATGCCCAGATTTCTGTAAATTAGAAGCTGGAGGGTCCTATTCAGGTTTGGGTTGGGCAGCTCGCTGCCGATCTTTGCCAGGACCCGTTTGACATGGCCAATAACAGCACCTACATTCGGAGTCATACCTCGCTGCATTTTTGGCTCACCAGATTTCCCAGGCTATCAAGCACGGAGAGAAACGACGAAGCTTGGACGAGCTCCCTCTAGGAATGTAAGAATGCCACCGAGCAGAAAGCCTGTCAACAATCGAGGAGCAGGCATAGAAAGGGATGTTGAAAATCTTGTTGAAAGCCTTCCAGACTTGAACTGCCAGTGCCCACTAATGAAGAGATGATCCAGTGATTCAACTTTTGGAGAAAATTCCTACTGGCCGTCACAACAAACACACCTAAAATCCAGGTTGATACCTTTATTCTTGATTTTTTTTTCATCAACTGAAATTGCCCCTTGGATAACCCTCCACATGAAGACCGAAATCTCGAGAGGAATCTTCTCATCCCAAATCCGCTTGGCCCATGGTTTGATCTTCCCTCTCGATCTACAAATATCCCAACCTAATTTGACAGAGAAATGACCCGAGCAATCGTGGGGCCAGAAGTGTTGGTCTGGCTCGAACGATGTGAAAATACCTCCCTGGATGATGTGTTGCACAACTTCATTTGGGAGGAGAGCAACCGTAGGAGATTGATAGTTCCGCCCCTCCAAATTGACAACATCCTGGACTTTTAACTGGAGAAGATCTTCTGGGATTTGATGAGATATGCTTTCGGCAAGAGAGCCTAAACCAGACCAGTTACTGTGCCAGAAACTGATCGAGCCATGGCCCACCTGCCATTGAATATTGTTGTCCAGAAGAGGGAAGAGCTTGCTAATACATTTCCAGAAGGGGGATGTATAGGTTGGAGGGGCGTTGCCAAATTGACCAGGATGGAGGGAGCAGTACTTGGAGGAAACAAAATCAGCCTAGATACTGTTCCGACATTGAACTTTACAGATCAGGCCAACTTTAGTCTAAGAGCCTTCATGACCTCTTTCACTTTTCTAATACCAAGGCCTCCTTCTTCCTTTGGCATAAAGATTCTTCTCCAATTCACCCAGTGGAGTTTTTTCTTCCCATCATGCCATCCCCAGAAAAAAGTTGTGAAATTGGTTTTCATGTTGGCTAAAATCTGAGCTGGGATAATGGCTGCAACCATGGCATGGACAGGGATTCCGCAAAGCACATGGTTGATCGGCGTGCCTCTTCCTGCCTGCGATAAGAGTCTGGCTTTCCAACCTCGAATTCTGACTTCAATATTGTCAATCAATGGTTGATACACAACACATCTGGTCCTCCCTCTAATCAAAGGCACCACCAGATAGTTAAAAGCTGCTACTGAACTAGGGATCCCGATAGTTCTTTCAATTGTTTGGACCCTTCCAGATGGAAGCTTTGAGGAGAAGTAGAAGAAGCTCTTCCTTCGATTAATCTTCTGCCCTGATGCATTTTGATAGATGGATAGAAAATCTGCAGTGGATTTGAGGGATGGTAGACCACCATTAAGGAAGAGAACCTTGTCATCGACATAGAGGAGGTGAGAAATTTTCTTGCATCCATGCTTTAATTTAAATGGCTTGCACTTACCGCTAGACACTAAGGTAGAGAATCCTCTGCTCAACACCTTTGCTCAACACTGAGGCTTAGAGATAGAGGATCTCCTTGGTGCAAACCTCTGGACGACTTAAAGAAACCCACTTCAATATGAACATATATCGCCAGATTCTGAGAAGATTGGTTTCTTACCCAATCACTTACAATATTTTATAACAATCAGGCAATAATTGGAGGGTAGGGTTTTTCCTCCGAAGATGTGTTGCTTTGTGCCTTCCACAAGAAAAGACTTTTAAAATACCACTGCAATCAAACAAAAGGAAAAACTCACAATCAGTCACTAGAAGTAACTGTAATAATACGTCTCTTGAAAGAATTGTGTAATGTTGGATAGAAAATAAATCCAATGTTTGAGCATAAATTTAGATTACAACTAAACATTATAACAAAGAATTACCGCTACTCCTATGATAAGCTGAGATAAAAGATTAAAAACAGTCTTCTGTGGCTAGCGGTCAGATGTTATGTGTGTTAAGATGTGGAGCCACATCTGGGACCGTCTTCGATCGGTCGTGAGCCATGCTCGACCGGTCATAGGGTCCGGCTCGACCGGTCGTGGACCGGTTGGACTCAAAGTCCAGCGAGCATCATTTTTTAATCTCGAGGTGCTCGACCGGTCATGGTTCATTCACAACCGGTCGTAGGAGTCGCACGACCGGTCATAGGGGTCTGCTCGACCGGTTGTAGTTATGCAGATTTGTTCCGCGATTTTGCGCGGATTTCATGTCGCAAGTCCTTTCGCAACTGGGATGCGGAAAGGGGAGTTACCTAAACTATAAACAGGGGTTCCTAGGGTTTTTCTAGGCATTAGAAAAGCAAGAGAAAGTTGTTCTAAGGTGTGGGCAAAGGGTTTTCTATGTGCTTCCAAGGGAGAGGTTAGTATATTGCCTTGTAATCTTCGTTCTTCATAGTGGAAGTTTGCATCCGTGATTTTTTACCTTAGTTTGGGGTTTTTTCACGTATATCTTGTCTTGTGGTTTTGTTTGCATTGCTTTGATTCTTTTCTAGTTTATATTTCTTTGTGTTTATTGTTTGTGGGTGAGGCCTGAGATTGGATCTAAGCCCACTATGTTGTTGGCGTGCTGCGCAACAACTGGTATCAGAGCTTTTAATTTAGTTCTATTGGGAGCAATGACAGAAGAAGGGAAAACTAGAATTGAGAAGTTTGATGGCTCAAACTTTACCTTTTGGAATTGCCTTTTGGAAAATGCAGATAGAGGATTATCTGTATCAGAAGGACCTCTATGTTCCTCTAAGAGGAAAAGAAAAGAAACCAGAAAAGATGATAGATGATGAATGATTTTTACTAGATAGGAAGGCTTTAGGAACGATCTGACTCTCTTTGTCTAAGAGCGTCACCTTCAATATATCCAAGGTGAAAACTACAAAAGAATTAATAGAAGCCCTAGCCACCATGTATGAAAAGCCCTCAGCATCCAACAATGTTCATCTTATGAAACAGCTATTCAACATGAAGATGTCAGATGGTGGGAGCGTGGCTGAACATCTAAACGAGTTCAATACAGTCACGAGCCAGTTGGAATCGATTGGCATTATTTTTGAGGTTGAGGTCAGGGGCGTTATTGATCTTATCCAGCTTGCTAGACAGTTGGGATGGTTTGGTGATTGTTGTGAGCAATTCTTAAGGGTCGACAAAGCTAAAATTTGATGATGTGGCTGGTCTAATTTTCAGTGAAGAATCTAGAAGAAAGGCATCAGGAGTTTCAAGGGATTTAGGAAATGCTTTAAACGTTGAAGGAAGAGGAAGATCGCTGAACAAAGGAGACAATAAACACGGGCATTTTAAGTCAAGGAAGAAGTCCAAGGGACCGAAAAACAAAGACGGGTGTTGGCATTGTGGCAAGAAGGGGCACATGAAACGTGATTGCAGGGCGCTTAAGAAATAAGAAGGAAGCTCTCAAGGCGGGAAGGATTCAATGAATCTATCTGAGGAAAGTGACACAGAGGCGTTGATCTTGTCTCTTGATACAAGGAATGAGTCTGGGTTATAGACTCGAGTGCTTCGTTTCATGCCACCTCATGTAAGGAAGTTCTGCGTGATTATGTGTCAGGTAACTTTGGAAGAGTCTACCTGGGTGATGATGAGCTGTGCAGTATTGTTGGAAAGGAAGACATTCATGTAAATCAAAAAGATGGAACGTCTTTGAAATTGAAGGATATCAGACATGTACCGAGTTTAAAATGTAACTTGATCTCAGTAGGGCAGTTGGCCGATACCGGTTATGTGACGACATTCACCAATGATTCCTGGAAGATCACAAAAGGTGCCTTGGTGATATCTCGAGATAAGAAGGAATGTACTTTGTACATGACTTCAGGATCGTATAGTTCACTCGCAGTCGCATCAACTAGAGTAAATGGGCAGTTATGGCATCAGAGGTTAGGGCATATGAGTGAGAAAGGGATGAAAGTGTTATTGTCTAAAGGAAAGCTACCAGGGCTAAAGTCTATTGACTTGGAATTCTGCAAGGACTGCATGTATGACAAGTAGAAGAGGGAGAGCTTCAAGAAGACAGGACGTGCTCCAAAAACGCATCCGTTGGAGCTTGTACACACTGATGTATGGGGACTGGCACAGGTATTATCTCTTGGTGGCTCACGTTATTTTGTTACTTTTATTGATGATGCTAGTAGAAAACTGTGGGTCTATTTCTTAAAGCATAAATCTGATGTATTTGATTTATATAAGAAGTGGAAAGTTATGGTAGAAAACGAGACAGGTAAAATAGTAAAGTATCTCAGATCTGATAATGGGGGAGAATATTGTGATAAGAGGTTTGCAGAGTATTGTGTGGCAAGTGGAATCAAACATCAAAAAATGATTTTAGGGACACCGCAACCGAATGGTGTGGCTGAGCACATTAACAGGACCATCCTTGAGCGCCAGGAGCATGAGACTACATGTAGGGTTGCCCAAGATTTTTTGGACAGATGCTGTGAATACTATCACATATCTCATCAATAGAAGTCCCTCATCACCATTGGATGGTGGGTTACCAGAAGAAGCGTGGACCGGGAAAGAAGTGAACCTTGCACATCTCAAAGTGTTCGGTTGCACTTCATATGTTCACATTGATGCAGAGTACAGAAACAAGCTGGATGCGAAGTCCAAGAGGTGTACATTTATAGGCTACGAGCAGCATGATTTTGGCTACAAGTTTTGGGATGCAGAAAACAGGAAAATCATCAGAAGTAAGGACGTAGTCTTCAATGAAAAAGTGATGCATAAGCACAGTGCACAGAAAAATAAGTCCAAGGAGAAAGAATTCGTAGAGATGGAAGAGTTACCGGACATGGGTGTTACAGTGATACAGGATGATTATGCACAGGAGCATTATGAAGCAGAGCCGTATACACCTGTTGTGAGGAAGTCTACTCGGGAGAGGAGACCCAGGGTCCGATACTCACCCTCCTTACATTATCTACCATTGACAGATAATGATAAACTAGAGTGTTTTGAAGAGGCATTACAGATGAATACACGGGTTAAGTGAGAGTAGGCCATGGATGAGGAGATGGACTCTCTTGAGTTTAATCGTACATATGAGCTAGTCACTCTACCTAAGGGTAAGAAATATCTTCGTAACAAGTGGGTTTATAGACTGAAGGAGGAGCATGATGGTTCGAAACGGTACAAGGCTAGACTGGTTGTGAAAGGGTTTTAACAAAAGGCAGGTATCGATTTCACTGAAATAGTTTCACCTATAGTAAAAATGTCTACGATTCGCATGGTCTTAAGTATAGTGGCTACAGAGGACTTACATCTATAGCAGCTAGATGTTAAGAAAACCTTTCTTCATGGGGACCTTGAAGAAGAGATATATATGCATCAGCCGACAGGATACGTGATACTAGGAAAAGAGAACAAGGTGTGTAGACTAAAGAAGAGTCTATATGGCCTGAAGCAGGCCCCGAGATAGTGGTACAAGAAGTTCGATAGTTTCATGTCGGGAAACGGTTATAGGAGATGTCATGCTGACCACTGTTGCTATTTGAAGAAGTTTGATACGTCATACATCATCCTTCTTCTGTACGTTGATGACATGGTTGTGGCCAGTTCAAGCAAGAAGGACATCTCAGATCTCAAAAGATAGCTGTCTAGAGAATTTGTCATGAAGGATTTAGGAGCTGCAAAACAAATCCTAGGCATGAGGATAAAGCGTGACAGGGAAAATAAGAAACTAGTTTTGTCACAAGCAGATTACATAGCCAAGGTACTTAATCGATTCAATATGGGAGGTGCTAAGTCGGTTAGCACTCTATTAACCAGCCACTTCAAGCTATCTAAGGAGCATGGTGCAAAGATGCAGGAGGAATGAGACTACATGGTTAAAGTCTCATACGCGTCAGCTATTGGGAGTCTCATGTATGCTATGGTGAGCACGAGGCTAGATATTGCTCAAGCAGTGGGAGTTGTTAGCAGGTTCATGAACAATCCCGGGAAGGAACATTGGGAAGCTGTGAAGTGGATCCTTAGATACCTAGTAGGCAATGTAGATATAGGGCTATGTTATGGAGGATCGGAAATCAAGCTACGTAGATTCAGATTTGGCAGGAGATATCGACAGCAGAAGAAGAACTACATGTTATGTCTTTACTCTGGGCAGTGATTAAGTCAGTTGGGTCTCTCAGTTACGGAAGATAGTATCTATCAGTATGATGGAAGTAGAATATGTTGCAGCTACAAAAGCGTGCAAGGAGATGGTATGGATGCAAGTTTTCATGGAAGAGTTGGGTAAGAAACAAGCAGATTGCAAGTTGTACAGTGACAGTCAGAGTGCAATACACTTGGCTAAGAATTCAGCCTTTCATTCAAGGACCAAGTATATTGACATTAGATATCAATTCATCCTTTCATTACTGAAAGATGGATCGATTGCCCTAGAGAAGATTCATACAAGTGAGAATCCTGCGGACATGTTGACTAAGGCAGTCACACGGGAAAAGTTGAAGCTCTGTTCAGCTTTGATTGGTCTTCAGGCTTGAAGACGGGAAGGTGGTGTACTCCGGATGAAGAAGACGAAGGTTTAAAGAGATGTGTCTCCAAGTGGGAGATTGTTAAGATGTGGAGCCACATCTGGGACTGTCTTCGACCGGTCATGAGCCATGCTCGACCGGTCGTGGACCAGTTCGACTTAAAGTCCAGCGAGCATCATTTTTTGATCCCGAGGTGCTCGACCGGTCGTGGCCCATTCACAACCGGTCATAGGGGTCGCTCGACCGGTCGTACATTCTACTTGACCGGTCGTAGTTACACAGATTCATTCCACGATTTTGCGCGGATTTCGTGTCGCAAGTCCTTTCGCAACTAGGATGCGAAAAGGGGAGTTACCTAAACTATAAATAGGAGTTCCTAAGGTTTTTCTAGGCACTGAAAAAGTAAGGGAGAGTTATTCTAAGGTGTGGGCTAAGGGTTTTCTATGTGCTTCCAAGGGAGAGGTTAGTATATTGCCTTGTAATCTTCGTTCTTCATAATGGAAGTTTGCATCCGTGGTTTTTTACCCTAGTTTGGGGTTTTTCCACGTATATCTTGTCTTGTGGTTTTGTTTGCATTGCCTTGATTCTTTTCTAGTTTATATTTCTTCTTGTTTATCGTTTGTGGGTGAGGTCAGAGATTAGATCTAGGCCCACTGTGTTGTTGGCGTGCTGCGCAACAATGTGGCTGCCAGCTATGTAGCAGTGCCGTACAATTTTTCAGGTTAATTTAGCTGATGTTTTCCTTAGGATGTTGTGGGTCCATGCTCTCGGCGATATTCAGCTATTCTTCCATTTTTTATGTCTGAACCCGTTCTTTCAGTCAATTCATTTTGGACACCATGGCAACTTCTCTTCTGGTTTGTATCTTTGTTTCTTTGCTCCTCATCTTGGTATAGAGATAGCCAAATATGGGTAGGAGTTGGAAGATTGGATGGGTTATTGGCTGAGGCAGTTTTCTCAGTGGAGGTGGCTTCTATAGGTTATTTTGTTGGTCAGTGGCTGGTTTGTTTGAATTAGGATCTTTGGGTGGGAAGCTTGAAGTAATGGATTGGTTGTTGGTTTGGCGTGATCTGAAACATAGCCCTCTCAAGGAGGGTTATCACATTGTTGAGGGTCAAATATTGCATATCAGACCCTATTTATTACCTGAATTTACGAACATAGTACTGATTAACGGTTTAAATTAATCGTGTTTTCGATGCAGGATGTATTTAGGAGCTTAAACTGAAATTTGGTACTAAAAGTGTGGATTTGACGCTCAGAATTCACCAGAGCAAGGGACGGACCCCAGGGTACGAAGATCAGTGGATTTACAAGCCAGAGATCCGAGAAAACCGAGAAACTGAAGTTCAAATGGCCTGAAAGACGTACACAATGTAAGATCACAATGTTTTCACCATCCATTCGGCCCGAAAATTCATACATGGCCTGAAGGCCATAAATTAACCGTACACGTTGAAATTCAATTCCTGGATCTCCATGGAAGTGGCCCAACGGATAGATCAGCTCATGAATCTCTGATTTGGGGCCCACCGGACATCTGGATATTCTTCAATTTTGGTTTCAACCACTTAATTTACATGAAGAAAAGAATGAGCGGAGAGGATTCTTCATATACATCAAGGTGGGACCCACCTTAGCTAGTGCGTGTGCACAACACATGCACGGCCACCGCCCACCGAAACCACCAAGTCGGTCAGCGTTGTGCTGACCGACGAAATCTCGTAATCGAGAAGACGCAATAGCGTCTTCACCGCACGGCCGCCGGTTCTTCTCAGTGGGGCCCACTCCACAATCACAAGCCATCTCATCGATCCAAACCGTCCATCGTGACGCTCATTCAAAAATGTCTCAAAGTACGTGGATGTTTTAGAAGGAAAGCAAGGATTGAAGGAAGTTGGGACACTGTTTCCTGACTGCATAAGCTTTGTTCTACGGCCGGATCTGTTGATCCAGGTGGGCCACCAAGGCTGGCCGATGTAAAGATCCAGTCCATCCATCATGAAGGCTTCCCGGAAACGTCTCAAGGGATGTCTTTCCTTTAAGAAAAAGAACAAGGAAATTGGTTCTTTCCTGGACCGTTTTCTTGATTGCGTAACCAAACTTACGCAGGGACTGCGTGAGACTTCCGCACCAACTCAGTTGTTGCGTGAGACTCCGGCTATTGTGCAACTCTTCCAGGCTATAAAGGGGAGAGAAAAAAAATCAGGAGGGGGATCCATTCGGCTGGGACGTGGAGCAGGGACGTGGAGAGCAGCTTGGCTAGAGGCTTGGGTTTGGATGTGGAAGCAGAGAGAGAGAGAGAAACAGGGAGTTTATTTTTTTTTGTTTTTATTTTTTTAAGAGATCTAGTCCACCATGTCTATGTGTGGCTAAACCTCTTAGCTAGGGCTAAGAGGTGAAGCTTGTAGCGTGATGGGAGGCCTCTTTGCTTATGCCCTTTTGTTTAGACTGATCTGATATTGATTTGGGTTTAATTAAGGGAATGTTTTCAGTCTTTAATGGTCTGTTGTGACTGAAATTACAATGGGTCTGCAATGGCTTTGAGCATATTCTTTTCCTCTTTATGTTTATGACGTCAGGAAGCCCTGTTGTTCACTATCGTCTCCTGGGCATGGTTGGATGTCGGTACCCTTCCTAACCTGCATGGCATGTTGATTGGTTGGTAATTAGATTAATTCTGTTGTTTACTTTGTCTCCTGGGCATAGTTTGGTGATGGAATCCATTCTAATTCATACACCTTTCATCTCTTGAAATCTATATCAATGGCAGTTCAGTTAATTTTCCTGATTTGTAATACAGGCATAAGATCTCCCTGATCTCTACAAGTGGATCCTCTGAATCCCTAGTTTCCCTTCTCTGATTTTTCCTAAGTTTTAGATTAATATTTCATCATTATTCTTAAAATTATAATCGATTTAGATTTCATCTCATTCTAGTTCTATTTCTACTTAGTTTCAGATAACGTATAAGTTACAGTCCCTTGGGATTCGACCTCGGTCTTACCGAATTTATTACTACATCACAACCCTATACTTGGGGAGTGAACACACATCCAGTTCTTCTCTTCTTTATTTTATTTTCCTTTTGTCAATTAGGAGATATAATAGGTGAGGCCCAATGTTCTTGTGGAGCCCACCCGAAAGTCTAATGTGTACAACCTTATTTTAAATTAATAAAGATACATGGGCCTAGGCCCCATTTTTTGGAGGAAAAAAAAAAAGCTAAGATAAAAGATAAATTAGTTGATTAGTTGTTTTTTATTGGATTATGTGGGACTGGCCTTGCTCTATTGATTTCCCGTGCTATCTATAAATTTATGTTGTAACTTATTAATATTTTTCTAGATTCTTCTTCCATTACTACAATGGTTATCATAGTCGAAAAGCCTTTTCTAGATCCTTCTCTAGCCTAGATCATTCTCTATTTACATTTCCTTTTCGTGATTGTTCCTCTTCTGTCAGCCAAAGTTTGTTCCTCTCGGTCGCCTTTTGTAACTTAAATTACTTGACCTTGTTTTTCTCTTCGCTCATTCGACTTTTTTAGTAACTCAACTACATCACTTCATCGACCATCCACTAACGTGTAAAACTGGATTTATGCTAGTTATGATTTTACAAAAAGTACTCCAAGTATCTTAAAGATCTTTTCATCAACCTCTTATTTCTTATGTAATGCCACATGTCACATTCCTATTGGCTTAACCCCAAAATGGCCATAAATAGGATATAATATTGCCCCCATGTCATTTCACCTTTGGGGAAGAGGTGAAAGTTATGTTATTCCATTCCTCGATGTAATAAATGGAATTAGCCATTGGTCCACATGTTGTTTTCCCATTGATTCTACCTTACCAAGACCGTACTAAAAGATATTGTTTGCATCACGCTTCTAGGCTGTCCATATGACACATCGCATAAATCATCTCGTATGAGGAGTCATGATTATCCATTCATTAATGAGTACATATCACGGCTGATATATAAATAAACTCTAAATCGGTGCATCTCTTCCTTTACCATTTGCTTCTTCTCGTTTACGTTAAACCCTGTTTTCAGTTTTATCCTCTCAATTATCATGGTTGCATCTTACTCTTCTTCCACTCTAGCTTTTTATCTAGAATCGTTCATCAAATATTTATATGTTCTATTATCAGGAGTAGTTAATGACCTCCTGTTCAATACTCTGATCGAACCAAACAAGGCATTGCTAACACTTGGTCCAACCTTCCATCCTGTTGTCACTCACGAACAACTTTGTGAGATCGAACCCAACTTTATAAAGTGTCCAAATGAAGTTCTGTTCACCCAATCTGACAATCTCACGGATCCTTCCAACACGTTTAAATCTCTGCAAGTATGGTCAAAACTAATGAATGGCTGGGCCGAATGGTTCACTCGCATTGAAGCATAACATGGTGACACATGGAGGCAAACAAAAATCTTTGAATGCATCAAACTCTCCTTACACAAATAGCCAGCCAATACCTTCCTCCTTATTGTATTATCAACTTTTCAGAGTCGATCGACAAATACATTACATTTTGGATGCAACCCAATGGGTCCAACAATCATGGATCTACGTGCATTCACCCACCTTCTGCCCTATGGGGAGCCTGTCTATCCGAGCTTTGCATTGAAGAATCAATATCCTTTTATCCTTCCAAACAAGACCAGCAAGGTGTATTATACTTTCATGGCTCTACTATACAAATCTCAGGATGAAGTAGATGAGCAAGAACACATGATTTTCTTTCTAATGTGGATTTGCTTATTTTTGTTGTATATGAATACCCTGCAAATCACCAATGAATATATCCATCTGGCCAACGCACACGCTCAAGGACATCAGCTTGCTCTCACCCCTTTCGTACTAGGCCACATTTATTGTAACATGTTTGAAGCAACTAGAATGGAAATTTACCACTCTGGTGGGCCTATCCGGCTTGTCAAGATGTGATTTTATGATCATTTTAGAGCAAAATTTGTTAAATCTGTTCTAGCATATCTGGATTTTATCTCCTTTAGTGACCCCATAACTCTTCATTCATTGGGCTTTAGGAGTTGCATTTAACATGAAAAGTGTTTAGAATAATTAGGAAAATAGCATGGTTGAGCCAAATAGGACACTTACTATTTTTGGCCAAAAACCATGAGGTCTAGTGGAAATCATGACTATCTATAAATAGTAAGTTTACTATTTATAATAATTCATGATTTATAGGAGTTTTAGTTGTAATTTGATTCCAATACTTCTCCTTAGGGTTTATGTTACTATTTAAGAGGTTATAAGCTCGTTTATATATATATATATATATATATATATATATATATATATATATATATATATAATTTATTTTATCACCAATTAATTTATTTCAAATTTTATTAGAATTATTTTCTATCTCTTCTCTTGGATTCGAGGTATCTCTGTGAGGAGTCTTGAGAAGTTCTGTGGATTCGGAATAGTTATACTTAAGGAAGATGGTGCCCAACCTCAACACGTCCTTCCCTGCATCATTAATCCATGGTGAGGTGCAAGAGACTACCACCTAGATTATTGCACCAATGGCATGATTCAATTGATTGAAAAGTTGAGCAGTCCGATTGAACTAGTCTTCAAGATCAATGGCCGAAATCAACCAATTTCAAAGATAAGCAATCTGATCAGACCAATATTTAAGATAACCGATCTGGTTGGACTGATCTTCAATACTCTGACTGCTATATGAACCATATTCAAGATAAATGGTCTGATCAAAATGATCTCAAACATGGACGGTCCAACTTGATATATTTCAAAGATGAGCGGTCCAATGGGAACAATATTATTGAAGATTAATAGTCTTATTCTAATGATTTTATAGAAAGACGGCCTGATCTAGCTGAGCTTTAAGATCATTAGTCCGATCCAACACCACAATAAAAACTTGTGGATGAAATGTCCATCTTTTATATTTTTCATCCATCCCATATAGAAAGTGAGGCTGGCACACATTGAAATTCAAAATGTTCCAAAATTTAACTGGGGGACATAACAAATGAATGCGTAAGATGTAGTTATGACTCTACATCGATCCATGTGGTGTCTTCCATCCAAGTTTTTAACTGGGATGATTCATGAGATGCATGACTCGAATGAGAAGTCTCACCGACTAATGTTTTGGATTCTTACTAAACATCAACGGTGGGTCATACACAGTTCAACGTAGAGTGACTAACAGCCGCTTGAGTGCATGCTTAACAATGAAAGCCCAGAGAAAGAGAAGCATGAAGGTTAGAGAGGGAAACTTTGATGCTTTGGCAGTGTGTGATGGATGATATACTTGCACTTATGAATTAATCAGAACAAGCACCTGCATGCATGCGGTAAATTAATTAAGGGAAAAGGTATTATGAGGTCGACCTCATGAGTTTAAGCTGTGTGGGGCCACCATGATGTATGTCGAAAATCTACGCCCATCAGTCAGATGCACCATTCCATGGTAGGCAATCTGCTTAAAAATCAAGTCAATCCCTGACTTGAGTGGGACACACCACATACATCAGTTGAGAGGTGTTACCCTCCCATTAAAACATTCATAAACATTTATTGGGCCCACTAAGATGTGGTTCACAAATCCAGACCATCCATTGTGTGTGTCCCACTTGGACGAGGGATTAGACCAAGTTTCAGCCACACCCAAAACTTAGGTGAGCCCTATCAAGTGTTTTTATATGTTTTAGGCATGTCTTCACATGATTTTAGATGGTATGACTCAACTGAGTTCTGCTGATTTGTGAGATATTTCTTTTTTTTTTGTCTGATTTATGGGATATCCCATAACCTAAAAGAGACCCATCAAATGCACGGTGATGTTCAACAAACATCATGGATGGGCCCACACAGCTTGACCTCAGGGGAAGTTCCCATGAGGTCGACCTCATGGTACCATTTCCCATTAACTGAACCTTTTCAAACTATGATTCTTTAGCTGCGTGAGCACATGATATTCTCAACTTTCTATATTTAGTAAAACATTCCACCGCCGGTGTAAGTGGAGGATGGAAAATTTTATGTCATCCATAACTTATATTTTCAAAAATCCAATTCAATCACTAGTTGTTGCATGACTAAGTTTTGGGTGCAGGCATAAAAGAAAGCCAAATCCATGATTTAGGTGGACCATATGATAGGAAATAGTGTACACGGTGATCCCACCCTCTAAACTGTTTCCTCAGTGTGACTCATCTAAATGATGGATTGTGATAATTCTTTAGCTCTAGGCCTAAATGTTTATGTAGAATCTAATGGTTGGAGCGGATTTCTTATAATCTTCACGATGGACTCGGTAAAAAATTAACGTTAGACATCTCTCGCAACTATTTCCTCCTAGTGAAGTCCATCTAAATCACAAGTCAGCCCTTTTTTTTTTTTGGTCTAAGGCCTATCATAAGATTACACAACTAATGGTTGGAGTGGATTCCACATGCACATTGCAACTGGCTTTGTAATATCCGAATGTTAGATATCTTCAATCAATACCGGCGAAGACGCCACCACATGTACGAAAGCTGGATGTCTGGAGGTAGATTGCCTGGTGTGCATCAATCTTGGTGGTGGTTTGTACATCACCAAATTTTGTGGGCCCCATCACAATGCATGTGTTATATTCACACCGTCCTATTTTTTGAGATCATCTTAGGGCACGGGCAAAAAATGAGACCAGTCCAAAGAAAAGTGGACCACACCATAAAAAGCAGTGGGGACTAAATGCCTACCATTGAAAACTTCTCGGGGCCACACAAGTTTTGTATCAAGTTGACATTCGTGTTTTCGCTTCGTCCTTGTGCCCTTTGTCTGTGTGGCCTTATGAACAGGTTGGATGATAAATAAACATCATAATGGGCTCTATGAAGGTTTAATGGTGGACATCGTTGTCCCGCTGCTTTCTATAGTGTAGTCAACTTAAGCTATGGATTTGTCTATTTTCAGATCCATCCCTGACATGATATCGCAAAATGGATCAGACCCACAAAACTTGATAACATCAGCACAGCACACTTCCTAAATCTTTCCGAGTATTACTTGCGGGAAGGATGTTACTGTTAATTTTTTATGGGACCCACCGTGATGTATATGTGAAACCTACTCGCATCATTAGTTATGTAATCCAACATTAGGCCGGTGACCAAAAAATAATTTAACAAAATAAAAAAAAATAAAAAAAAACCAAGCTGACTTATGATTCTGATGGGCCACACCAAAGGGATTCTAAACATTCATTAGACCGTTTCAAATGCAAAAATCCAATGGTCCTATTTCAACAATGCACTGTCCACAAATGAGAAGTTAGGATTTATACACCAATCTGAGTTTGGGATAGAGACTTAGTTACAGTACTAGGCTCACAATTTAAGAGGGTTAACTTGAGCTAATGCATGCCTCATATACAATTTCTAAGTGCTCCATATCATGTCAATGGTCTTTGCTCAGGGCCTCACGCCAATCAAAATCAAAATTTTGAATCCGGGTTGCCCGTCATGCCTGTCCTAAACAATTCAAAATCTAGGCCCAAGCCAACCCAAGCCCAGCCCACTGACGGTTCTAAGCGTTATAAGATGAAAGTCCGTCTCTTCATTGTTTTTTACCAAGATTTTCTTGGACAATTTTTCTTCATTTAAAGATACGATATTTCGAGAAAATTAATTTTAAATTCTTTTACTGAAAGACCGGAGAAAGATGCATGAATTGAAAATGGATTACCATATTTATATCACATTGGTTCAAGTGACACATTGGCATTTTGGCATGTTTGAAGATGAATGGTGGCCCACGTCGCACATATGGCATGTGGGATAGGCAACTGGAGCTTGACCCATTTGCTTAGAAGGCCACATTAATAACCTGAGCCGGCCCCATTTGTTTAATCAGAGTGGGATTCCATAGTAACTCATCTTGAACGGAAGTTGTTATTAGTCAATACTTTGTCGGCCCACCAAGATTATTTGTCTTATCAATACCATCCATCCATTTTTCCAACTCATTTTAGGGCAAGATATGAAAAATGAGGCAGATCCAAATATTAGGTGGACCACACCAAAGGAAATACTGGTGATTGACTGCTCACTGTTAAAAACTTCTTGGGGGCCACGAAAGTTTTCGATTAATCTGATATTTGTGTTTTCGCTTCATCCAGGCCTGTGTGACCTAATCAACAGGTTGGATGGAAAATAAACATTGCAGTTGGCGCTATGAAAATTTTAATGGTAGGTGATCAATGGCTACTATTTTTGGTTGTGTGGTCTACCTGAGATTTGGATTTGCCTCATTTTTTAGGCTCATACCCCAAAATGAGCTGAAAAAATGGATTGATGGTGTGGATAAAACATACGTATCATGGTAGGGCCCATAGAGCACGGAACTGGGTACTGGAGGGGTCACTCCCGAATCTGAATCTTTCTTAAATGGGCCTCATTTATAGTCAGAGCCGATCGGCTACCCATTTAGCATGGCCCAAACCCGACTAGGAAGCTGGTCCTGCCATTTGATCGACAGGCCAACCCTACCCATTGCCAGCCCACTTGTAGTTCACAATCTCTTACCTCCAAAACGTCTGAAAACCCTCACTCTCTCGCACTCTCTCTGCTTTTCATAGATGTAGAATCTCTTCCGCTTACTCTGAACAACATCATAATCACCACCATTGGCACGAATCACAAACCCTCAAATTCTCGAATCCCGACACAGCCAATCCCAATCCCATCAAAATCTCCCTCTGTTTTTTTTTTCCTCCTTCCCCATCGTTCTGCTTCTATTCCTCCAAATCCTCATCCTCAGCTTCCAAATCCAAATCTGCCAAAGAATCTCCCGCCAAAGCTCCGTAAGGACGCGGATTTCCTGCGAAAGCCTTTCGTATGAAGTTCATGCGCAGGGATGAAGTTGGGGTCCACCATGATGTTTATGAGAAATCCAACCCGTCCATCCATTTTTTGAGCTCATTTTATGACATGCGACCAAAAATTAGGTAGATCCAAAACTCAACTGGGCTATACAAGATGAAACAGTGGGAAAGGAATTCCTACCGTTGAAACCTTCTTAGGCTCGGCCTTGATGTTTATATACCATCCAAACCGTTTATAAGGTTATTTTTACTGGGATGAAGTGAAAACACAAAAAAAAAAAATAAATAAAAATAGACCGATACAAAACTTTTGTCGCCATATAAATATTTCAACGGTGGTCACTAAATCCGCACTGTTTCCTCTCGTGTGGCCCATTTACGTTTTGGAAACCTAAAATGATATCGAAAAACGGATGGACAGGTTGGATTTCTCCAAAACATCACAGTGGATCCCACCCAGAATCCTTGGGCAGGCTTTGGCAAGAAATCCGCATCCGCTCGAGAAGACCCATTCTCTTCTGTCCGCGCCGCCTCCACATAGAGGCAAGATCTCGCCTCGTCCAATTTCGAAGACATCTTTGGCATCCTTGATCCCTTCTCCTTTCAAATCGATATTGGACTAGGAGTGGATTAGCTGTTACCCAGTGGGTGTTACCCTAACAGTGTAGGGCACACCTTGATGGTTTTTTTTTTTTTCATATATTCACACCGTCTATATGTTTTTCCATCTTATTTAAAGACATGATCCCAAATTAAAAGAAGATGGACATTTTAGGTGGACCATACCAATAGAAATAGTGATGAATAACCATAGAAAAAACTTTTTCCGAGTTACAAGAGTTTTTTTTTTTTTTTTTTTTTTTTTTTTTTTTTAAAAAATTTTTATCAATGTGATATTTCTACTTTCCCTTAATTCAGATTTTCTTGATATTATCAATAAGTTGGATTAATGGACAATATTTGAAGTCATTTGTTGATAAATTATCTTTATAGGAAGAGTCCATACCTCTTAAAGATCCCGGTTATCAGAATTGCTCTTCTAGTTTGATAGACATTCATTTTATATATATTAGTAGATTAGGTTTTATTATTTTTATTTGTATTTTTCTTGTTCTAACTACATAGAGAATTCTATCACTTATGATTATTCTCCTCCTTGTTCTTTACATTTCATTTGCTCTCATGTTGCTTTTATTCTTGTATGCATTCATTTTTTAACATTAGGAATAATGTATTGTTTATGTTAGGCGTGGGTTTCCTGCGGGAAGTTATTTCATATTGTGATCTTTTGCTATTTAGGGCTGAATTAAATAAATAGTTTGATTTATATGTATACATGTTATTTGAAAGTAATTTGAATATTGGAATGATAAGGCACTTGGTGATATGAAATTTGAAGCTTAGAAATTACTAGACTTGTGAAGTTCAATGATGAGTTCTTTTTATTAATTTTTTTTTATGGAACTTTATAAACATTATTGGTACATAAGTGAAATGTGAAATTCAAGCTTACACTACCAAGGGCTAAATTTGACACAAGAATTGATAACCTGATGATTACTTAGAGTGCTAGGAACCAAGCCTGCTGAACCTTAATCTTGTTCATTGGTTTTCCTTAAAACAATTGAGAGTATATCGAAAAAGGCTACTACTTATTGAAAAAGGAAAAAAATCGAATACAAAAAGAAGAAATTTTTCAAAAAAAAAAAAAGATTGAAGAATGATTGACTTTGAAAAAAATCAAAAGGCTTTCAACCATTCCTAATTAGGGATTTTGATGTAGAGCGGGTCTCAGACACTTTCATGATCAAGATGGATCAGAAAAGGCACGATTGGAGATGGAAATTTTTCAAACCATCAAAACCTAAAACGGAAGTATCTCACACAAACCAAAATGAACTATCAAATGTACCATATATGATTTTGGGGTAAGACAAGCTAGTTTAGCCATCCTCGCGCATGCCGAATTTACGAAATACCATCAGATCAACAGTTGAATCCCTATTTTAATTTTGTTTTTACCATTTATAGTAAGTTTTAGTTTAATTATAACTCTTCATCCGTTAGGCTCTAGGAGTTGTGCCCAACATGAAAAGTGCTTAGGATAATTAGGAGAACTGTGTGGTGAAGCCAAATAGGAATATTATTATTTTTGGCTAGAAACCATGCGCACTGGTAGAAATCACGATTGTTTATAAGTAGTAAGTTTTTTTTTTCCTTGAAAGAACATGGATTTTTTTTTTTATTTTTTATTTTTAATTTTAAACGGCTGAAGGATTTCATTAAATCACAAAAAATACAGCCAGCCAAGAGGGGCCCAACAAAAGCAACGGGCCACCTCCAACAAAAAACAAAACACCCCGAGACTCCAAAGGCTACTATGTTGTACAACCCAGAAGAAGAAGAACACGAAGGGAAGAAAACAGAGAATAAAACAGGGAAAGTACTCTATAAATAGTAAAGTTACTATTTATACTAAGTCATGAATTCTAAGAGTTTTAATTGTTTAATTCCAAAACTTCTTCCATAACTTAGTATCCTTGTTTAAAGGGGTTTAAATTCATTTATTTAGATATCAACTAAATTACAAATTTTGTAGAATTTATTTATATTTTTCTTGTTTTTATCTTTATGGATTCAAGGTTTTTTAATTTGTGAGAGTCCAGAGAAGTTTTGTGGATTCGGAACAGTTATCCCTCGAGGAAGATGGTGCTTGACCTCATGTCCTTCCGTGCGTCAAATTTTGGTGTAGTGCTAGTGCGTGAACAACATCTTCCTTTATACAGTACCACACTATTCTACCCAAAATGTTGAGTCGGACACCATATTAAGACAGGGAGCCACTATTTACAACCACTTTGGTGATTTGCATACGCTAGTTTTTCATTTTGGGAATTGAATAGGAGTACCACCCATAGAACATATGGCTGACTAATGCACCAATCAGGTCCACCCATGCATTAGCACTAAGACTGTTAGCAACATTTAAATATATAACCACAAGACAATCCCATCCATTCAATTTTATGTTTTTTTACCGTTCATCCCGCTTATATTTGATAATGTAAGTATTGTCCTTCTCAACCATCATTATAATAGCCGAAGATGAGATCTAAGTGATTTTTTTAAGATAAAGTAACGATTAAATGCAGCTAATATCAGGAAATAGGTAAAGTAATTTGTAATCATTCCCCATCTTCTTTACATTTTTGTATTAATTGGCGAAACAAACTGGCCCTTAATGGAAATGAAATGTAAGCTAATCAACGCCCTGTCACAAGTGTTGATAGGACGTGGCCATCCACACTATATTCGCTTATTACATTGCTATTGTAGCCCCGTGAAGATCCAGGTTCGCCTAATAAATTCTGTCTCTTTATGCTTCTTTGAATCCCAAGGATGTTTGTGAAACCTTCTTAAACCTTCTAGCTCTGCCACCACTTCTTTCATCGTAGGTCGTTCTTCCCCCTTAAGTTTCAAACATCTCTCAGCAAGCTGAGCAACTGCGATAAGCTGTTCTTCTCTCCCTTCATCTCGAACTCGTTCCTCTAAAATTTCAAAGAGCCGATTCTCTTTCATCGATGAGAGGAAGTAGTTGGAAAGGCTTCTATTATCTTGGGATCTAGTGGAAGAAACGGTTCCCTCACCTGTCAAGAGCTCCACAAGAACTATGCCAAAGCTATAAACATCACTCTTTCCCGTTAATTGGCCGGTTTGATGGTACTCTGGGTCTAAGTATCCCCATGTTCCCATCACTAATGTTGTTACCCGAGTGTGGTCTAATGGAACCAATCTTGAAGCTCCAAAATCAGACACTTTCGCTGTGAAATTATCGTCCAAAAGTATGTTGGCAGATTTGACATCTCTATGAAAGATAGGCGTGGAAGCTGCAGTGTAAATAGTACAGTGCCCCTGCAGTTTCTGCAGCAATCCTTAGACGGTTGTCCAATGAAATTGATGAATTATAGCCCTCACCATGGATATGCTGGGAGAGGGTTCCATTGGAAATAAATTCGTACACTAGGATGGGAACTTCTGCTTCTAAACAGCAACCCAACAGCCTCACAATGTTCCTATGGTTGATCTGAGATAAGACATGGACCTCATTTATAAATTGCTCAATTTGGGTCTCATCCACTATTTTGGACTTTTTAACAGCGATGATTCTGTTGTCTGGTAAAATTCCTTTATAAACTGTACCATAACCTCCCTCACCAACAATTTGGCTCTTGTCATAATTTTTTGTTGCCTTTTCCAGCTCTTCTATAGTAAAGATTTTGCATGGCTCAGCGAATGATTGACGAGATGATATCTTTTCTTGTAATAGCAAACCTCCATTTTGTTGAAAGAATTTCTCTTTGAGTTTGATGAGCTTTCTTCTCCTCCATACCCAATACAAGGAAGGACCACCAATGAGTATGAGTAAGAGACTTAAGCCTATGCCTGCATAGACATTCAAAGGTAAGTGAATTTGATGTTCATAATATGCCTACATGATGAGAACTATATGTTAGGCATGTTCTAATAAAATGATCTTTTCAGACCACTATAAATTTATTGTTTGAGAACATGCCTGGTGTACATGTCTCATTTGCATGACCATCCAAATGATACATTAAGACAGTTGGGCCATTTGAATTTTACATGTTGGTACTATTGCATATTTCAACTTTGTCAATTTGCAAGCAAATGATCTTTGTATGGATCTAAATGCTGATACTCTGCTGTTTTAACCTAGATACATGTGATTTGAGGAGTTTTTATCTGTGGCTTTAATTCAATCTATACAATTGCCCTTTTTCTTTTCTATTTTTTTTTTAAAGAAGAATTAAACATAGATGGGTAACTAGGTCCATATTGCCCAAACTTTGAGTAAACAATGATATAAGATATGTCATCCTGAAAAATCACATAGGAAGGGCCAAAACAAGGTAAAATACAAACAAGATGAACAAATACAACAAAAATCTTTTAAAAAAATTAATAAAATTTCTCTTTATAGGAAGGTGAGTAGTAAGGGTATGTATGTTTCTATCAAACCTAGCTTAATTAATTAAATAGAAATAAAATTCTAATATCTATGAACATAAGTAAATAAAAAATTTCACACATTCAATATTTGACAAAGGACACACAAAAGATCAAATACTAAAGATCTTCCTCTCTAGAAAAAAATTCAGTGCATGCCAATTCACAATACGGTTTATCATGTCAATGTTTTAGATCAATGGAAACAAGCTACATGTACCGTGACTAAGGCCTTCTTTTCTACATGAAAAGTAATGGATTGCTACTGCAGAAGCTAATAAGCTGAGCAAATAAGTTTATTCTACAAGGATGGCACATGAGGTACGTAGTGGTGTGGATACGGCATCTAACATGTCAAGAAAGCAAAGGCCCTCACTATTTCCTGTACTATTAGACCATATTTCCAGCTAACAAGTGGTGGACCTGGCCATTCGATTTATATCGGACCATTAATGTAAAGGGCGAAAAAAGTTACTTAGAAAAATAATCCTTATTTTATTTTTATTTTTTATTTTTTATTTTGTTGAAAAACGTATGGGCAGACCACCTATTGTATTATTAATCAACGAAACCTCCTAAAATGTAAAAATTAATTATAATGAATGCATAAGTAAAGAGAAACAAATGTCCAGAAAAATAAATCAATGGTTGGATGTGAATAATAGTTAGTTTTTTCTATAAAATCCCACCTACTTTTTGGATTAATTAGATATAACCATCCAAAATAAATAAATAAAAAATAAATTAAGAAGTCAGCACCATGTTTTCAGTTTGACTTTATCTTACTACCATTTCTTTGTTTAAATGAAAATACTAGCCCTTAAATGCAAAATAAAGGAATACCTTCTTTACTATCAAAATAACATAAATGCCCTTCTAATACATTGGATAATTTTAGTTGTTCACGTGAAAGGCACGCGACGTAGTTTCCTCATTAATTTGGGCCGTCCAATCAAAATGAACGACAATCCAGACAGTTCAAAAGCCCATGGGCAACGATTTCAACTGTCCTATAATGATAGAAGTGATCTGGTTGTTTAAAAGTCCTCGGACTCCAATTATATTGGAAAGTAATCGTCCGTTCAAAAGGATGTAGACAAGGATCTGGACCATCCAACGATGCTCGACAAGAACCTACACCATTCAAAATTCTGCGGACAGCTATCTGGACCGTTCAACGATGGTGTAGAACAATTTGTACTGTTTAAAACCCATGGTCAATTGTGTACATCATCCAATGATGGTGGACAGCAATCTGGACCGTTTAAAAGTCAGTGGATAGAAATCTGGACCCGTCCATGATGGTGAAAAGTGATCTAGGCCATTCAAAAGTCCATGGTTAGTGGTCTAGACAGTCTATTGGTGTGGGATGTGAACGTGATCTGGATCTGGACCGTCCAGTGATGGTGTTAAGCAAAATGGGCCATACAAAAATCTATAAACAGTGATATGAACCATCCAACTATGGTTGACAACAATCTAGAACATTTAAAAGTCAATGGACAACGATCTACACCATCCAATGATTGTGGAAAATGATCTGGACTGTTGAAAAGACAATGGACAGTGGAGTTGTAAGGGAGAGAGTTGCGAGAGGAGTGTCGTGAGGGAGGCAGGGAGGGAGGGAGGGAGGAAGGTCATGGAAGCGGATTGCGTACTGCGTAACTCAGTACGGTAAGCGTACTGAGTAAACTCTGTGGGCCCCTGTGTCATTCGTGCATTGTATCCACTCCGTCCATCTCTTTTAACACATAATTTTAGGGTTCTATACCAAAAATGGAGTATATACAAACCTCAAATAGACCACACCACCGTACTGAGTAACTCAGTACACAATCCGATTTCTTGTGCTACACTTGAAGGGCTGTACGTTTTCGGTGATTAATGAAATCGTGGCAAGAGCCCGCTTTTACAAAAAATAATAATAATAATAATAATAATAATAATTTAAAAAAAAAAATTTTAAAAAATAATATGGAACCCGGTGTAGACGTATTATGAACCAACCATAAAGATTATTTGAAAATTGGATTGATGGACATATATTGAATGGTTAAAAATGAAAAAAAAAATCCAACCGTCCTCTTTCCACACACAAGGGTCCACAAATCACAGGTTACACTGATTGTTCAACGAATCTGATCTTATACTATGACTTGGAGACAGTGGGATATAAAATATAGTCGGTTCTATTTTGAGTTAAAATATGCCACATATACATTTTCTGCGTGCCTGACATCATATGCAGCCTCCTATAACTCTTCTGATCATGATACCATTTTACGCGGGAAGACACTTTGATAACTGGCCTATGTACTCCAGGGTTACTTTCACTAACATTGGTGGATGTTTTGATGCGCATAAAATCCATGCCATTCATCAGGTACACCACCCCTAGTTTGGACTAACCCCAAAACCACTAAATTCACATTTTATGGCTCACCTGAGTTTTGAAATCCCGTGATTTTTTTTTTTCCAGTGTGTGTGTGTGTATATATAGGAAAAGGTACAATGAGCTCGAACGTATTATGGTCATCCATGAGGTCAATGACGGGCTGTTGCATGATGCCTTTCGAACATCAACACCGAGATTGTTGCACCATCATCCATCGGGGCTGGACGGCCCAAAATCAGCCGAATACCATGAACTCAGGTGGGCCATACCATCTAAAACCATAAGTATACATGCCCAAAACATATAAAAGCACGAGTGGGACCCACCTCCAATTTGGATGTAGGTGAAACTTGGTTATGAACCCTCATCCAAGTGGGACACACATAATGGATGGTCCGGGTTTGCAAACCACATCTCTAAAGGCCCCAACAAATGGTTATGAATGTTTTAATGGTGCATGGCCCTCTCAACTTAAAATATGTGGTGTGGCCCACAAAAGTCATGGATTGACTTGATTTTGGGCCGTCTGAAAGCCCACGATGGAATGGTGCATCTTGGACGGTGTTGATGTTCGAAAGGCATCAAGGTGGGGCCCAACAGAATGTGACCTCATGCGACAATTACCGATACACTCGAGCTCGTTGTACCTTTTCCCTATATATATATATATATATATATATATATATATATATATATATATATATATATATATATATATATACCCTATGCTCAGTTGGGCATGAACTGTTTTTGAGAACTCATCACACGTGATGTGACTCCAAAATCTGAACGGTCCAAGTGAAGCAGCACCTCATGAAACCCCTCGGGCCCAATTTTTACTTTGATCCAAAACTTTGGTGGGCCATGAAAAATGAAAATAGTTTATTCCCTTAATTTGCATTTCTCTTTGCTATGGCCCACCAGAATTTTAGATCAAGGTGAAAATTTGTCATTTGCGGTTTCATGGGATTCCGCGCCACATGGACCGTTCAGATTAGACGCCCATGACACGTGTGCAAAAGGGTGCACATGCATAGGTGTGCATGTGAGCATGAATATATATATATATATATATATATATATATATATATATATATATATATATATATATATATATATATATATATATATATATATATTCTGAAAAATCATGAAATAATACTTGCCTTCTTTCTTTCCATTTCAAGTTCTAATCGGCCATCAAGTTCTAGAACTACTATGTGAATTGGAATTGAATGATTACCTAGAACAACATGGAGAACTGAAAATTCGGTGTCTTTAATGCAGTATTTGCTATCTTCGTCGAATCTGTAGCCCTTTCGACAGGAACAAGTATAACTTCCAACAAGATTTTTGCAATCATGTTGACAAAGTTTCTTCTCGTGAACCTCATCACACTCGTCGATATCTACAAATCAGCCATCACAAACAACGGTTATAAATCAGTAATTTACATCACATTGATGGAAGGGTTAGGATAATTAATTGGATCAAACTGACTCTTACGATCCACTATTTGAACTGTCTAGTTTATATCTAAATTAAGACCGAAAGAGTGGGCAGCACCAAAGTAAAAGTTAAGATCGATGATGGAACTTTGTACGTGTCCAATACACATCATTTTCACGACCACACGGTGTGCCTAAGCATTTTCATGGGATAATAAATAGACTTGGAAAGGATCATCATACCTTGGCACCCTTCAGGGAGATAAGGATTCCCCTCGTAACCTTTAGAGCAATTGCAGAGGTAACCCAGGCCATTAGTCGAGTTGTAGCAGTCGCTATTCTTATTCACAAGCGAAGGTAGCTGAGTTATTCCGTGCGATCTCGCATGTTTCATTTCCGATGGCCCAGTCAAGCACCACCGGAATGGCTTTGTTTCTTTTCAAAAAGTTGGTATCGTTCAGATCCGAACGTTTGAAGCTGAACGCATCTTTTTCCCCCGGAAATGCAAATCTGCACGCATTGACACTTGAGACATTTCCCAATAACAATCTACGAACTTCCGCCGCGTATCTCTTGAAAACCTTTGGGATTTCAGTTTGGCAACATCCATCAGCCCCAGAGCAAGTGCCGTCGCTCGCACTATCATTGGCGTCTATGCACAATGATGAACAACCAGTAACCAAGTTACCATTCAATGAGTCAAAGATCATGCCAAAGGCATTGCAACCGATGGCCATGAATCTGTTAAGGGTTTTTGAGAATGTGAATGAGTAATTTTCATGCAAGCTGAGCCCATTGTCGGAGAAGTTGCCCAATTCTCCCGTCTTGTTGTAGCACGCGTAGCTTATATTGTTTGAAATTTTCATTATGCCCGATGCTAATGATATGCTTACTACCTCATGCTCTCCCCAAAATGGTTTCGGAGGTTTCAATTTGTCGTTGCAGGAGATATTGAAGCCTCCCATGCCAATGTGGCAGCCTTCGCCGAGGGCAAACGGGTGGGGAATGTGAACGTTCCCACATTTGTCAGCGCAGCCCGTCTTCGATGTTACGAGAGGTTGTGATGATAATTCTTTTATTGTTACTGCTAGACAGAAGAGCTGAAGCAACATATACAAACCCATCTCTCTCCCTCCCTCTCTCTCTCTCTCTCAAAATATATATGTGGACAGTAGGTGAGAGATGGTCCCTATAAATAGACCAAACATCAGTGAACCTCGGGCCACACTTGATCCGAGTTTCTAAAAGTGGGGCCCACGATTGACTGATACTGGGAAGCGGATTGCGTCCTACCCCGCCTGGAAGGAATTGGTCCAGGGAGGGATCTGTGGGACCCACCGTAATGTACGGGTTTTATCCATGCCGTTCATCCAATTTTCCATATCATTTTAGTGTTTGAACCTAAAAATAAGGCAGATCAAAGGCTCAAGTGGTCCATACTTTAAAATAATAATAATAATAATAATAAATAAAAATAAAAATAAAAAAAATTGAGAAAAGTGGACGGGGCTTCCTGAATTTCATTCAACTGAAACATGTACATGATTTGGGATGGTCCAAACAAAAATAAAATGGACCACTCCTATCGTGTCAACCTACAAGGCAGTATACACAAGGAGAAAAGTGACGGCCAGCGATCTGCTGAAAACAGCCCATCCACATTAAGAATTGTGTCTTCGAAGAGAGCCTAGACCTGAATTATCCAAAGACTAAGCACCCTCTGATAAGCCTAGGTAGGTCAGATGGGCATGAAAATGATCCATCGGGACAGCCTTCGCTAGCCGACCTGGTTAGAGCATCCGCCACCGCATTACCTTCGCGAAAAATGTGAGAGAAAGAGAGATTAAGGGGTTGCCTCTTGGCATGAATTTCACCCGTGGTGTACCAGATGCTCCACGGGCAACCAGCAGACGGGTCTTTTGTATCATTTACTACAATAGCATAGTCGGATTCGACTATGATGTTGGATAGGCCCAGGTTTGAACAAATGGTTAGACCCTCAAGCATTGCTTTGGCTTCCGCCACCGTGTTGGATATCACCCCAAATTGCCGTCTGAAAGCAAAGATTAATCTGCCAGAGTGGTCTCTGCAAACAGCGCCACCGCCACTAATATATACCCGGGTTATTTCTGATGAGCCGTCAGTATTTAACTTTAACCACCCCATAGGAGTCTTGGACCATTTGACGAGGATGGGGCTTGCAGTTGCTGGATCAATCTGACATTTGTGTGACCTTGGATTTTTCGTAAACATCATGAGGGGTCCTCGGAAGGTTTCAACAGTGGGAATCATCATCGCCTCTGTATCCTGTGGTGTGGTCCACTTGAGCCTTGGATCTACCTCATTTGTTTTCTCATGCTATAGAATGATATTTAAATTTTGGATGACCAGCATGGATGAAGCCCATGTATCATGGTGGCCACATAGAGGCAGGATGCGATCCGGTTCCCTGATACTGACTATTGGCTTGATGTAACCTGTAGTGAGCTTTTGGAACATGCCTAGAAACCTCCGGGTTGGAAGTGGAACGTTGGCAAGTGTAGCCCGAACTCGTACCAAAATTTTAGGAAAGGAGTCCGTCAAAGAAGGAAGCGGATTGCGTACTGCGTAACCAGTAGGCTTAGTACTGATTTGTTTATTTTATCCACTCCGTTCATATATTTTAACAGATAATTTTATATGATAAAATAAAAAAATGAAGCATTTAAAAGGCTCAAGTATACCACACCATAGGAAACAATATGAATTGAATGTCTACCATTGAAAAATTCTTAGAGGCCATGGAAGTTTTGAATCAAGCTGATATTTGTGTTTTCGCTTCATCCAGGAGGACCATGTGACCCTATCAACCAGTTAGATGTCAAATAAACATTTTAGCGGCCCGTAGGAAGTTTTTAGTGGTGGGCATTCCATCACCACTAGTTCCGTGGTCTGGTCCATTTGAAATTTAGATCTGCCCCATTTCTGGTCTCATGTTATAATATGTGTGGACGAAACTGATAGATTGACTGGATGTCACACAATACTGCAGTGGGCCCACGAAGATTCAGGTTACATGGGCTACACGAAATCGGCCTCTTGTTTGCACGCTAGATCCGATCTAATAGTAAATAGCTCCAGTTCCGGTGGGGTCCTATAGCATCCGAGCGTGACACACAAAATACTCAAAGGGCTTTCAATTTTTACAAGTGGGCCATAGCTTGGTGATCAAGACCATTGGTCTGTCGGTTCCTCAACTGTTGATGGACTGTCCCTCAAAAATCTAGCCCGGAATGACGTTCCATCAACGTGAATGGACAATGGCTGGAAAACTGGAATAACCCTGCCCCTTCAGTCCTGACCTATTCTAGTATCAGTGTGGATATATGTCTCTTTGTAACAATTGATTGAACGGTGAACATCTTCCATCTAGAAGATTTTCGTTGCAACCTCGATCTACAATGAGGATGATCAGATCAACGGTCTGGATCGTGCAACCATGGACCTTTCATGTCACTAGTCTTATGAAAGTTTAGACTCTACGGTTTCGTGGAAATGTACAGCGAATCTCTCTTCAAGCTCGGACTGGAGTGAAAATGACACAAGCAGACCGAATCTTTAGACTGGCCCACTTATGGGCTAGGCCTTATATTAGTTTTTCACCATATAAAGTTTGGTGGTGACATTACAACCGTACACATGGCATAGTTGTATGGCAATCCAGACCATCCTAATTCACTACGCCAAAATCGCTGATTTGCGACGGACTAAATCCGTCGTAAAACCAAATAAACGACGGACTTAGTCCGTCGTGAGGTCCATCGCTGTTTAGTGGGTCGTTTTTGGTTTTACGATGGATTTTATCCGTCATTTAATCTGCGACAGATAAGATCCATTGCCTCATAGCGACGGATAAAATCCATCGTAAAAATAAAAAAAACCGTCGGTGAAATTCAAAAAAATAGTCGTCCCTAAACATTAGCGACGAATCTTATCCGTCGCTAATATTAGTAAGCGACGGACCTCAAATCCGTCGTTAATTTTAACGGTCAGAAATTAGCGACGGATAAGGTCCGTCGCCAATATGAGTAAGCGACGGACCTCAAATCCGTCGTTATTTTCAATGTTCAGAGCATAGCGACGGATTTGGTCCGTCGCTAAAATATCTGCAAAAATATATATATATACCAATAAATTATTATTAAAATTTTTTTAAATCTTGCACCTGATAGTCATTCAAAAAATAATTCACACTATTGTTTGATAAGGATCCTATTCACAAAATTGGTAACAACTCAATTCAATAAAAGAGGAAATGACCCAAGTGGCCCACTGCAACAAAAATTCACTTCAACCCTCCTAACAAACACTTCCCCCTACTAAACTAGGACCCATACAAAAGAAATTACCTGGAACTTCCAACTGTTGGCTATGCATTATTTTGTATTGGCTACTTAGTATCTACACCTGATAATCATTCAAAAAATAATTCAATACGATTGTTTAATAAGAATTCTATTCACAAAATAAATCCTATTCACATGATAGTTTAATAAGAAACCTATTCATCAAACTAAAAAGTTGGAAGCATTATATGATACCTCATATGAAAAATATATGAAAAATACATGCACATAAATGGAATCCACTAAATATGATATCTCATATAACAACATATAACCATCTACTTGCAAAAGCCTGCAACTCCCTAATGAAATCTAATATATACTTGCGACGGGAGCTTTTGATGGGACACTTCTTTCAGAGCACTTACAAAACATGACAATCAATAATTATCACGGTATTTCTAGAAGACGGAACATTAATTAATTAAATACAAATAGAAGAAAAGCCTCGTTAAGAGTACATGAATCTTTGAAGTGGTTTTTGTATCGATAAAAGACTTCCTTGTCCTCCACAGCAGCCTACATGAATCTTTGAAGTGGTTTTTGTATCGATAAAAGACTTCCTTGTCCTCCACAGCAGCCTACATGAATCTTTGAAGTGGTTTTTGTATCTATAAAAGACTTCATTGTCCTCCACAGCAGCCTAAAACCAGTCCAAAGATTGATGATAAACATTCGGCACAATGTCTGTACAAGAGCAAGTCCAATGCTATAGGCAAGCACTATCTAGATGCACATTTCCATTAACAACTCGAATTCCTATTTAATTGGAGAGAGAGAGAGAGAGTAGAGAAAGGAGAGAGCAGAGAGAAGCTTTTTCTCGTTCTTGTTTAAGATTTAGGAGATGGAGTCAGCACAGCCTACAGATACAGAAGAACCGGTGGTTTTGCCGCCGCCTCCACCCGTCATACCACCAAATGTAGTTCCAAAAAAAGTCTCAATGTCAAATCGAGTCCCAATGGCAAGATCTGGTACTGGACGGAAAGGGCAAAGTATACAGCTGTACACAAACCATTTTAAAGTCGCTGTCACTAATGTTGATGGTTTTTTCTCTCACTACAGTGTTTCACTCTTCTATGAAGATGGCAAACCCATCGATGGGAAGGGTATCGGAAGAAGGTTGATTGATAGAGTTCACCAGACTTACCATACTGAGCTTGCTGGAAAGGATTTTGCTTATGATGGCGAGAAGAGCTTGTTTACTGTTGGAGCTCTTCCTCAACAAAATTTTGAATTCACACATGCTTGAAGACATGTCCTCAAACAGACTAGTGGGAATGGCAAAAATTCTGGTGGTAATGACAAATTGGGAAGGAGATCGGAAGAGACAGAGACGTCCATATCAATCGAAGACATTTAAGGTTGAGATTCGTTTTGCCGCCCGAATCCCAATGAAAGCCATAGCGAATGCTCTACGAGGTCATGATTCAGAGAGCTCTCAAGAAGCTTTAAGAGTGCTTGACATCATACTAAGGCAGACGCAAGCAAAACAAGGATGCTTACTCGTACGGCAATCGTATTTCAACAATGAGCCTCGTAACTTCACTGACATAGGAGGTGGTGTTGTTGGTTGTCGAGGTTTCCATTCTAGCTTCCGCACCTCCCAAGGAGGCTTGTCTCTGAATATTGATGTGTCTACAACAATGATTATAAAGCCAGACCAAGTTGCATTTTCTAGTGGCTAACCAAAATGTTAGACATCCCTCTGAGATAGATTGGGGAAAGGCAAAGAGAATGCTGAAAAACTTGAGAGTGAAGACAAGACCTTCTAATATGGAATTCAAGATTGTAGGACTAAGTGAACTTCCATGCGACCAGCAACTGTTTACACTAAAATAGAAAAATGGAAGAGATGCCAATGGTGACAGTCCGGTGCAGACAGTTGAAATCACAGTTTATGACTATTTTGTCAATTATCGCCATGTAGAGATTGGTTATTCTGCTAGTTTGCCATGCATTAACGTTAGGAAACCAAAGCGCCCCACCTACTATCCTCTGGAGCTTTGTTCCCTAGTCTCCTTACAAAGGTACACAAAGTCTCTGCCCACTCATCAAAGATCATCTCTTGTGGAGAAATCTTGACAGAAGCCTCAGGAAAGAATGAGGGTGTTGACTGATGCATTAAAAGGTAATAACTATGATGCTGATCCAATGTTACGGGCGTGTGGCGTTACAATCAACACACACTTCACTCAAGTAGAAGGACGTGTACTAACTGCACCAAAGTTAAAAGTTGGTAATGGAGAAGACTTCTTTCCTCGAAATGGTCGCTGGAATTTTAACAATAAGAAATTGCTGGAACCCACAAAAATAGAACGCTGGGCTTGCGTAAACTTCTCTCCACGTTGTGATATACGGAGCCTTTGTCGTGATCTTAGCAGATGTGGCGAACAAAAAGGAATTTTCATTGATCAGCCATTTGATTACTTTGAAGAGAGTCCTCAGTGGAGGCGTTCTCCACCTACTGTTAGAATGGAGCAGATGTTTAAACTGATCAAGACAAAACTTCCTGGAGCACCACAATTTCTTCTTTGTGTTTTGCCAGAGAGAGAATTCTGATATTTATGGTCCATGGAAGAAAAAGAACCTGTCAAAATTTGGTATTGTTACTCAATGCATTGCGCCACAAAGAGTCAATGACCAATACTTGACAAATGTTCTTTTAAAGATAAATGCCAAGCTTGGTGGAATGAATTCCTTACTTGCAGTTGAACACTCACCTTTCGTTCCCCTGATTTTTAGAGTTCCCACAATCATCCTGGGGATGGATGTATCACATGGTTCCCAGTGCCATCCGACGTTCCATCAATTGCGGCGGTTGTCGACTCTAGGCAAGGGTCCCTGATTTCTCAGTATAGAGAATCAGGAGGACACAAATCACCCAAGGTTGAAATGATAGATTCCCTTTTAAGCCCACATCGACACCGAGGACATTGGCATAGTGAGGGAACTTTACTAGATTTCTATATGAGTTCGGGAAAAGAAGCCTGACTAGATAATCATTTTCCGGGATGGAGTGAGTGAATCACAATTCACACAGTCTTAAACATCGAGCTGGATCAGATTATCGAGGCCTCGTAAATTCCTTGATGAGAACTGGTCACCAAAGTTTACAGTTATTGTGGCTCAAAAAAACCACCACACTAAATTCTTCCAGCTTCAATCTCCGGACAATGTTCCGCCTGGCACTGTTGTGGACAAAGCAATTTGCCATCCGCGAAACCATGACTTCTACATGTGTTCACACGCAGGAATGATTGGAACAACGCGCCCTACTCACTACCATGTTTTGCTGGATGAGATTGGCTTCTCCCCTGATGATCTCCAGGAGCTTGTGCATTCATTGTCGTATGTATATCAGAGGAGCACAACTGCGATATCAATCGTTGCACCGATAAGCTACGCACATTTGGCGGCAACGCAGATGTCACAGTTCATGAAGTTTGAGGATATGTCGGAGACATCATCTGGCCATGGTGGAATTACATCGGCAGGGGCTATTCCAGTGGCCGGAGCCCAAAGCTTCATGAAAATGTGAGCAGCTCCATGTTTTTCTTGAAAGTAGCAGGTGGGTAGGGTTGGTGAACAAAATGACTTTTTGGAGGGCACGGTGGACCTGGACAAAAACATACGGTTGTAAATAGTTCTATTTCTAACTGCAGGCTACGTTAAACCTAGACACCACCTTGGGATGTTGGGTGGTGCAAACTCCATGATGTGGTTTTCGGTTTTATTAGTTTTTGGACTGCTTTGGTTGCAGTTGCACAAGTCACGACTTGGATGATTTATATGGCTAAGGTAGAAGAACAGTATTAGTTTTGCTGCACGGATGGTGTATACATGGCTTTGATGCGTTTTGGCTAAAACAATTCCCAGCTGTCCGTTTGGACAAAATCCAGATGGCTGATGGAATCAATCGTTGATTTTTAAAAAAAAAAAAAAAATTCCTATTTAATTTCTGGTCTGAACCAAATAATGATTACACCCCATCTCGTCCATTTCAATCCTGCACAGATCCATTTCTGCCCCAGTTTTAGTCCCCAATTAGTCAGGTGACTCATTTCAGGTCAAACCAAAAATGATAAGACTGGACGGCACCAAGTTGTATCGGACATCATTTAAAACCATGTTAAACAGGTGGGTGATGTAAGGTAGGGGCTAGAAAAACTTTGTACATAAGAAAAATGAAAAAAGGTGCAGAAAATAAGAGGTAGAGCAGAATTGCGACGTCAAACTTACATTTAAGCTTTTTGACAAGCTCAGCTCACCCGTTATAGATGCAACCTCCTAAGGAAGTCTGAGAGCCTTAAAGAACCATGAATTTTGTAAGAAACAAATGCAAGCAGAAGGATACAGATGCACCAGATAGTGTGCTTGAATACCAAAAGAAAAATTGGAGAAAGTGATGCCAAAGAAAAGCCAAACCTGATATGTTTAGCTATCACAATGTTTCCATCTTCAGCGCCAAGATGGTGTAGTACCACTTCTGCTAACCGGCCACCACGGTATGCATGCTGAAATAACAAAATGCATGAAATCAAGCCCTGGAAAATTGGCGTGCTGTAATGAAACAATTACCATAACAGGTATGTTACAAGTGGAAGATGCAAGACATGAAACCCATAGCATGCAATTATCTGGGGAAAAGGCAATGATCCCTCCCGCCCTCTCAATCCCTTGAAAAGATTCACACAGGTTACAAGGAAGCTAGCACTCACAAAACATGACAAAATCAATAAAAACAATTTCATGATGGAGTTACACATGAACTAGACAAATTGATTTCACTACTAACAACAGGATGGATGTTTCATATGATAAACAGAGCATCGATGCCACTAACCAATAGTTTGCACGGCGTATCCCTTCTCATAGATTACATTTGTTATCTATCATGAAACTTTATGAGGAAGCAACTGGTTCCCGCCATGGAATTTTCAATGGGATAAGCTTCATAATGCTTGGACAGAGATCTATCCTTTCCATACAGTTTACAAAAACTTACAGGGAAAAAAAGGGATACATTAGCTTCTGGATTTAGGATGCTTAAATCTTCTTTTCATGTCAATATCACATTAGCCTAAGCTTCACCACATTTGGTCCTAAATACGATTTCATTGGCCGCATTTTTCTGAATAGAACATCAACAAAGAAGGCTAGATTGATGAAACATAAACACAAAATCTGGTAGGTCGAAATAATCTCAATCACAATTTAACTATTTCTTTTAAGTGAATAGAACATTTACGATTCAATTTGGTGTGCATGCAAGACAATCGTAAGTGAAAGATTGACTAAAAGAAAGGTCTAAAAGAAAGATTGACTAACCAGAATTCATGCATGGTCCATGCAAACTCTTCCAATTCCCATCATGAGCAACACATCAGTGTTGAAATTTCAATCCATAGGTAGATACATCAAGAGAAAAAGTACAATAGCGATCAAATAGATCTCTGATTTTTATTTATTTTTTAACTCAAAAGTTGAATACTCTCATACTTCAATTGATAAAATATCAATTAATAATTTATATAATTGTTAAGTTGATAAGACCAACTTCTATCTATGATTCCACAATGCTCTAAAATGGAATTTGATTTATTTGTGCAAAATCTTTGTAATGTACAATATTACCATAAATTTAGTCAAGTCCGTGACTTAGGCCCATGAGGATGAACTTCCTGTGACAACTTGGCGCCCATGAGAATGAACTTCCTGTGACAACATGGCACCATGTCAAAAGAATAGCAGCACGCTAAAACCCTCATCCTATAATTTGAAAACAAAATCCAAATATATTCACATTACATCCATAATTTGAAGCATATACATGTATTAAAACTAGTCATGTATAAAACAGACAAGAATTAAGTTCCTAGCACCCTTACATGCACATCCAAAAGCAATTTCTACCGCTTTGAATATATTCACATTACATCCAAAATTTGATTCACTAAATACAAATCAAACACTATGGAAGCCATTTTTTATGTCAAAGTATTGAACAATCAGATAACATGATACCATATCAATATATTAGGTCAAAAGAAAGAAGTAAAAAATAAAAAATAAAAATACACATCAATTCAAAAGCATCGTCCATATATCTCACCTCATCTGGCTTCACAACATCAACCAGCATCATGCGAAAAAGCTTAATTGCCTCACCAAATTCCCATTCTTAGCATAGCCTGAGATCATGGCCATCCATGCTACCACCTCTCTCAACCATCTGATCAAACAGGCACCTTGCACAACCATATTTAAGTGGTAAAATATGGGAAGCTGCTTTTTCAAAGGGAAATTGAATCTACTATATACCTTTAGTATGAATATGGACAACATGGACATAATTCTAGTACCTGAACAAGCCCTGCGTTTCTTCTCTGTCCAAGATGGAAGGATGGTCACATAATGCAAAACCTGAGAGAAAGGGAATGAGAAAATCAAGATGACTCAAAGATAACTGTGCATGCTAGCATTTCAATTGAAGAGTTACAAGTTGCCTCTCGAAAGAAGGTAATTGGCTGAAATAAATTACTTTTTCTTAAAAGATACTTATTTAAGTTTGATATCCAAACAAATGGGGCATCTAACACACAATTGGCATTCTCTTCATCTTTTTTTTTTTTCTTTTTTTTTTTTGTAAATCTGGGATCATTGCTCTATTGGGCCCCACTTGTATGGATAGCATTCACAATACAGGGGCTACTTTGGTTTTCACATTCATAAACAATTTCCCAATGGTCCACGTTCACACACACAAGTGGCTCCCTGATGAGCGATCCACCTGATTTCTGGACCAGGTCATCTACACAGTCAGTCACACCTTACAGTTAGCTTAGATGTCCCACATGTGCTAGGTGCAGCCACAAGTAGGGATGTTTGTGGAGTTTTCCTATTTAGTGTGCTTCCCTTGTGATTGGGTAAGCACCTTTTGTACATATTTTTCTCCAAGGCAATGTGTATAGACATTGAGAAAATACCTGCAGGAGGCATTGCAAATTCAGATGCATTTTGGAGAATCTTCTGTCATCTAGCATTTGCTTCTTCAGTGCAAAACCACCTGCATTTAAGGAAATCAGTTTGATGAGTAAGATTATTATTTCTTTATGATCCATCCAGGTATAGGCCCAGTCAGCATATTCCTAGTTAAATACCTAAATGGAGGAAAAAAAAAAGAAAAAGAAAAAGAAAAAGAAAGAAAGAAAATCCCCACTTCATTGTTATCAAGGGTAAGCATTGACTCAAATAGCAAATTTTCACGAGTTTCTCTCTGTTTTGCTTCAAATCTGAGATGGGACAGTAACAATATTTGTTTAGAAGAAAGATTGAAAATAGAATACTAAGAGCAGGCAATGACTGATGCTCTAGTCACTCCATCTTTAGTAAGGAAGTCCAATTGCAAATGGCTACAGGTAAATATTCTCACCATCTCCACTGCGGGACACCAGTAGCAAATCTTTAGCTTTTCTTCTACTGTGTTTTGAAATGGATCATTTCCCACAACACTATTTGTATTAGAGAAATAACCTCTTAATAGTACCCAGCTACTTAGTGCAGCTGGTTATACTCATTATACACATTGGGATAGAATGCGTCCATCCACCACAAAGCCAAAACATTCAAACATACATATTTAGGACCACTATAAGTCACAAGTGCTTCTAATTCTATACTGTAACCTTGGCAATTCAATCTATTAATCTGAACCTTCTAGTTGCATCTGCTCCTAATTCAAGGTTGTCATGCAAAGTTCACCTTGATCGACCATTGTAGCCATCCAATCTATAGCTTATGGTTTGATGGTGGAGATTTTTTTGAAGAGTCTGTTCAGTCAACCACAAATTTCAGATGCAAACACATTTCAGCAAGCACTTATGTGCTGAGATCCAACCAAAAGCCCAAAACCATATATCAGTAAAGAAATCATAGTTTAAGTGCATCTGCAGTCAAGACAATGCTGACTGGCCAATCTACTTTGTAACCCAAAGTGATAAAATCAATGGCATGGACACCTGCAATGATGACATAATAAAAGCTCAATTACAATGAGAAACACAAAGGACAATCAGTCGATAACCATACAACGCATTAAACTTATGCTTAAAAATCAAAAAATGTGCTAGGAAATGTATCTCCAAGGTGCAAGGAGCTTTTGTATATAGCACATGATTATAGATGAAACTTTGATTGCCCACAAGTGCATCAATTCCCAGTATATGGAAGGCAAAAAGGGAAATAGATGAAAGTACAATAGCTGCCATTGGCCTTTTTTCTTTAAAAGGATAAGTATAAATCCCATGGTGGCTTTTGCTAATTTTATGAATCAATCTAAACGTGATTTTAAATAAATCTTAGGATTTACCTTTTCAAAATTTACATTCCAACATGGCATACCATTTAAACATTATATATGCTTCAGTTTTGGGATCAGGCACTAAAATTATCTGATAAAATGGATGAACGGAGTGGATCAGATACGTAAATCATGGTGGACCTCACAGAGTTTACTCAGTACGCTAAGCGTAGTGAGTGACTCACTACGCAATCCGCTTCCCCTTAATTTTTGGGAAAAGATGTACAAGTTCAGATTAACCTGATGGACAGGTTGGATCTTACACCTATTTGCCATGTTGGCACATGTGGTGTAAAACCAATTAAGCACTTCAAATATATATATATATATATATATATATATATATATATATATATATATATATATGGAACAAAACATCGGACCATACCTGAAGTAGAGGAAATATGTCAGAAACAAACGAAATAAATCCCCTTGGCATAATCAGCAACATTCCTTCAAATAGAGATGAGAAGTGTGAATAGAAGATCAACCAACAGAGAAAGTGGAAAGTAAAATTTATGGTGAATAGGAAAACATACTTCAACATGCTACTGAGAACAATAACTCCAAAAAGATTGAGCCCTCCCAATCCTATAACCATTGCCTTCTCTGATGTTCCTACTTTGCTGAAACATCAGAAACCACAATAATGAATCAACATTCGACAATTATTGTTATCAAAGCTTGGCATTACACATGATTGCATGTGCCAACCTAGCACTTGTGTTGGACATCCAAGCCAGGCATCATGCAGTTAGGTGATCTGTCCCAAAGAAGAGGACAGGTCCACACGGTAAGGCACACACGATGCACATGGTCGATGTCATGCACATACACATCTGACCATAGATAGAGGTGAACATAAAGAGGTGTATGTGGACTTTGCCAAGCTACATGCTAACATCCTTTAATATCTATGTTTTCGTCAGCACTCTAGGCCAAACGAGAACATCACCCACATCGCAATCGGCTAACGTCTTCTCAATGTCACCAAACACATTCGCGCTGTGAACTTCAACAACATACCAGTTGAGGCGAGTCTAGGCTGGTGATTGTTCAAGAGGTAGATTGGGCAGCAGAGGTGTTTGTTGGATGTGGCTCCATGCGTTGGCTGTATGCCTCCGCGAGAGAAAGGAATTCCTCTGGAAATGGCCTTGTAGGATGGCCGGATAAAAAACTGTAGCAAACCAGTTGGGCCCTAAGCCTGGCTTTGACTTCGGATTGCTTGCTACGCTCTTATAATGGCCCTGTCTTCAGTAGCTTACAAGAATATCACACAGTTTACAAGAAATAGAAACATGATATCAAACAAAGAACTGATGAAGATCTTTATGAGCTAAGCCAAGCATTGAGGATCCTAGAACCTCATGCATATTAGACAAAGAATCTGCATGCTCTAACAAAGAACAGGCATCAACCTCCCATTCTTCAATATCCTTCGAATGCTCTGAAGCATCTCTCGCTTGCTTTCAAAGAGGCTTTCAGAAGCTTTGACTGAGTGACTAGTTCCTGCAAAATCAAGTGCATGAGTATACAACATACCCACCAGCTTAGAAAACAGATGACTCGAAATGATAAAACGACATCAACATTCAAGGCATTAACTTTCAGCAAAGGATTCAGAGCATGCCCGAACAAACAACAGACATTAAAAAGGGTTGAGATGCCCTTATCCATGATTCAACCATCGATAATGCATCCTTGACATCTTAGAGAGAAGGCAGCTGTGCAAATATGCTTTCTGAAGCCCTGAAATATTCAAAGACAACAATCATAAATTGAGGGATTTATCAAATGATCAGAAGGGTGAGTAACAAGAACTAAAGCACAGGAAATGAAAACCTTAGGGCATCCTCAAACTCAGACATCTGACCCATGCTACAAAGAAGATGCCTAACACTCTCTAATTAGAACCTTACAATTCATTATACCGGTTGATGATGGTAACATTGCGATGGTTGTAGAAGTGAAACCTAGCCATCCAGTTTGGATATTTTCCACATTAAAGAAAGACATGCAAAGAAAAGTCAGAATTTCTAAGGAGCAGCACTTTCGTGGTCCCACCTCTAATAAAACCTCGTAAATATCACCAGCACCATCAACGTCCAAGCAACAGATGTGACGTACATGCTAAAAAATGAGTGCTAAAAAATGAGCACATACATGAACTACAAACAGGACATGTCTACGTGCAACCATTTGTGAATAAGACGGTTGTTTATACTCTAGTTGCATGTGACACTTGGTACACAAAGACCTAGAAATGGTACGGTAGTATATATTGACTCAAATGGTCAAATGGACTTAATCAGGAAAACACTGTTTTTAAGTTACAGATGTAAAACTCAGATCAAGGTTGAACATTAATCCTCTGGATAATTTAGCAAAAGACCAAAAAAAAAAAATCGATTCCAAAGAGCAAGCAACTGCAGGTCCCACCTCTAATAAAACCTGTAACACTGCAGAGGATCCTCTATGTTGAAGGCACAGGTAAAGTCAGCGATGTCCCTTCTCATTGGTCAATGTCACCATCCATGCCACTGTGTCACAAAATACCATTTTCGCGTCTCTTGAATAGACTGTCCATTACACATCCAATGAGTAGGGAAAGTTAAAAAATGAGGCACATTCAATTCTCAAGTGGACTACACCACATAAAGCAGCATTGATTGAATGATTACCGTTGAAATCTTCCTAACCTCCACCTATGAGGTTTATTTGCCATCTAACCGCTTCACGAGGTCACACAAACCAGAATGAAGTAAAAACACTAATATCAGCTTGATCAGAGCCAAAATATTTTCAGTGGTTGGCATCAATTCCCATTGTTTCCTGCAGTTTGGCAGACTTGATCCTTGGATCTGCCTTGTTTATGGTCTCATGCCATTAAATGGAATGGAAAAATGGATGAACAATTAGGATCTGATACATACACCATGATGACACCTGCAGAAGTTCCCCATATCAACACTTCCTGATTTCTCTCTCGAATTCCAGTACCACCACACAATGATCAGTGAATTTCTTGATGTGTGAAATTTGCATGGCCCCACAATGATATATTTCTTAGATCTACACTGTCCATCCATTCTTTTAAATCAACATGATTTTAAAAACAAGGCAGATCCGAAGCTAAAGTGGGGCCACAAAGCTAAAGTGGGCCATACCATGCACAGAAAGCAGTAGGAATTGATGTTAGCATTGAAAACTTCTTGGGCCACTAAAAATTCCCAAGAACTAGCTTCTTCTAGTACTCTAGAAACATCCATGAACAATTTCTCTTTTGTGATTTGTAACCTGAAAGTTATTTTTAAGTTGAAAGATCATGAAATGGTAAACCACAACCATTGGTTAAAACTAAAAAATGCTCAAGAGTCACGACAGAAAAACATACAAAGCAGCTTCTTTCATCAGCTCCTAGATAAACTCCAGTGGCATTTGAATAGTTAGTGTCTGTAGATGTAACAAGAATATTTTATAAGTTTATAACATTTAAAATAATTGAGGTACATACACAAGGTTTTTTTAAAACTATAAGTCAGAGGACTCAAAACTGGAACACTTCAGATGAAACCAACTCATACTTGAATTTAAAACCATGCTCAGAAATCTGACCAAGTGCAATTTGGTCCTACAACCAAATGCTGCCTTGGAAGCTTGAAAGTTTTTTTAATAGTAGAGATGCTTACAAGTGCAAGGTATTTAAAGATATGTATTCACATAGCAGGAAACTAAATACAAAACAATCATTAAAATAGGGACCAGGTAAAACACATAAAGAATGGATGAATATCAATACCTTAAATGCTTTTTCTCTGCAAAGTGAGACTTCCTTAATTCTGCCTTGACATGGGGCAACTGATCAACTGTTTAGGAAAGGAAACTAAATCTCAGTGCCATGGTATAAAGAAAAAACAACCTTGCTAAGAGTTTCTATTGATTGAACAGATCTCTAAAGAGACCAAACCATGAACTCTCAACGATTCTCCAGCTTCCAAAATGCTCGTTAGTTCCTCAACAATCACATTGTAATCCTCCCGATCCTGAATGTTTACAAGACATTCATGAAAACGATGAATCCAGGAGAGAGCATTAGAATGATACTGCCTTAAAAGCTTCAATTCCTAATGTTGACAGTGAAATTATCTGCATCTTGAAGAACAACCTCAAGTTCCTGCATAAGTGAAAATAGTGGGTATATGCCTCCTTTTCAAAATGGAGAATAATAAGTCCCATTTCCTTAAAATATTAAAACTGATGACATCATCTAAGTTTGAACCTTCAGATTGCAGCAGGCTTCTTTTGTGAAATGCATTCCCTTACATCATCTACCCAAACCGAGAGCACAGGATAACACTCATTCAAGTTACCATTACTCAGTACATAAAAATGAAATTGAAAAGAGCAGTAGATATGCAGCAAGTGCAATTGCTATTAACCTAGTAAAGCACTTGAAAGAAGATATGCATGAGAACTTGAAAGGAAGTGCAATAAAGAAGAAAAGGAAAAAACAAAAACAAACAGTAAATTGAGCTGGTGCAAAGCTTTTATCCTGACAGGATGGTTCCTGCAGAGGAGTTGCCAGAACTTTTCAGCCTCACATAAGCTAGCTAAAAATGCTCCCAAAACATTCATTATTGAATTAGGAGGATACTTAGCTTCCCAGGTCTTTCTCGAAAAACAACATCGGGATGATCATGATGGTCATTACCAACATGATGTGAAAGCAATTGTATTTCATAAACACCTACCCTTTGATTGGTTCCAATCAACAAGCCTTCTCATATCCACTTTCTCATTATCCTATAAATGTTATCATCAACAAACTATTACTGATTTTCTACTAAAGAGAAAAAAAAAAAAAAAAGATTGAGAAAAACAGCGAGATTTGAAGTTCCAAAAAGCAAAAAAGATTGAGAACAACACACGAATATGGGACTAGCAATTGCAATTCAATTAGATAGTGCATCCAAATGCACCCAAATAAGTACCAACTCTGAAACAAAACATGAATTTCACAAAAACACACAGGCCGGAAAATAGGAATAAAATCTTTTGGTAGCTAGGCCCATTTTTTCTGCCATTTCCTGACAAAGTTCCAGACTATAAAGAAAGGATGCAAATATCATTTTCCTCACAAATACCTATAAAAACTCGAGACCCAAAAACCCCATCTGACAAAAATCATAAAATTCAAGAGGGGAAAAAATAACCACAAAACCAAAAGCACAACATTCCACGTAAAAAATGCATTTTACAAGCACACATGTGAAAGTGAAATGTCGAAAAATGAAAAAGCTCGAATTCCACAAATACAAAGATCTCTCGACAAAACCAACAAAACCCATCACCCAAACACATGATCCAGAGGTACCCAAACATGAGTTTTTTTATCTGCACCCACTATTTTGATATACACATACACAGTGCATGCCTACATTATAATGCCAATGAGTCCCTAAAGGGGGTGTATCTTCAAACCAAAGGGTGTAAATATCAATTCCCAAACAAAGAACAGAAAACCCACATCTGACAAAAAGTGAATGACAACATTGCAATGACAAAGAGTCCACACAGAGGGTGTATCTATCAAAACCAAGGGGGTGTAAATATCATTTCCAAAACCAAGTACACATAAACCCACATCTGACAAAACAAAGTGCATGGCAACATTACAATGACAATAAGTTCAAAAAGGGATGTATCTATCAAAACCAAGGAGCTGAAAATATCAATTCCCATAACAATTACACATAAACCCAACACCCAAAAAAACAGGGGGTTTCCAATCATGGGGGTTCTGAATCCAGGGGGTTTCCAATCATGGGGGTTCCGAATCCAGGGGGTTACCAATCATGGGGGTTCCGAATATAGGGGGTTTCCAATCACGGCACTGGGAGAGAGAGATTGAGAGAGAGATTAAGAGAGAACCACCACTATCAATCGATTGAGAGAGAGATTGAGAGAACCACCACTATCAATCGATTGAGAGAGAGAGAGAGATTGAGAGAGAGAAAGAGAGCAATACCTGATGTTCGTGAAGAGATTGACAGGAAGAGAGAGGTGGGAGAGACCTCTAGGGTCGGCGCTGGGAGAGGGAGAGACGGAGAGTGGATGAGAGGGAGAGAGAAAAGACGTCAGTTTATTTTAGGGGAAATCGGATTGCTTACTGAGTTACTCAGTACGCACTTATCGTACTGAGTAAACTCTGTTGGGCCCACCATGAATGTTTCTGGTCTATCCACGCCATCCATCCATTTTTCCATCTTATTTTAGGGGTTGAGACAAAAATATAAGCATACCCAACGATCAAGTGGACCATACCGCAGGAAACAGTTGGAATAATGATTTCCACCGTTGAAACCATTACAGGGCCGGCAGTGATGTTTATTTCTCATCCAACCGGTTCATAAGATCACACAAACATGGATGAAGGGAAATCACAAATACAAGCTTGATACAAAACTTCTGTAGCCCCCAAGAAATTTTCAATGGTAGATGTTCAATTCACACTTTTCCTGTGGTGTGGTCCAATTGAGGTTTGGATACACTTCATTTTTTGGCTCAAGTCCTAAAATTATCCGCTAAAATGGATGGACGGAGTGGATAAAATACACAAATCATGGTGGACCCTAAGGAGTTTACTCAGTACGCTTAGCGTACTGAGTTACTCAGTACGCAATCTGCTTCCGTTTGGATTTCCTGCTAAAGCCTTTGGCAGGATGTTAGGTGGGGCCCACCACCATGTTTGTGGGAAATCTACTCCGTTAATCCATTTATAGAGCTCATTTTAGAAAAACATATCAAAAACGAAGTGGATCCAAAACTCAAGTGGGCCACACGAGATGAAACAGTGGGAATTCAGTGAGAACCGTTGAAACATTCTTACGGCCATAAAAAGCTTTGTTTCAGGCTTTTTTTTAAAAAATTTATTTTGTATTTTCACCTCATCCCAGTGTTAATGACCTTATAAACTATTTGGATGGCATATAAACATCAAGGTGGAGCCCAGAAGGTTTCAACCGTAGGTATTTGTTTCCCCACTGTTTCCTCGGTGTGACCCACTTGATTTTTGGATCGACTCATTTTTAGTCTCTTGTCCTAAAATGATCTCTAAAAACGGATTAAAAGAGTAGATTTTCCAAACACATGGTGTTGGGCCCCACCCAGCATCCTTGCGCAGGACACTAAGGGCTTTAGCAGGAAATCCGCATCCAATTAAAAAGTGGCGACCAGCCAATGGCTGGTGGTCGGTGCTCTGTGGGCCTCAACATGACATGCGTGTTTCATCCACGCCATCCATCTATTTTTTCTGAAAATTTTATAGTATAATACCAAAAATGAGGTATACCCCAATCCCAAATGGACCACATTATAGGAAACAGTGTTGAATGAGTGTGGACCATTAAAAACCTTTTGGGGGCCATAAAAGTTTTAAATCAAGCTAATCTTTGGTTTTTCCCTTCATCTGGTCCTGTATGACCTAATCAACTGATTGGATGTCAAATAAACAGTATAGCGGGCCTTAAGATGGATTTTAATGGTGGATATCCAATCGCCATTGTTTTCATGTGGTGTGGTCCACCTGAGATTTATGTCTCGCTAATTTTTTGTATAAAATTGTAAAATAATCTGAAAAAATGGATGAACGGAATAGATGAAACACGTACATCATAGTGGGGCCCTCGTAGCACTGACCACCAACCATGGGGTTGGTGGTAGGGGGAGTAGCCAATCCGTTTCCAGCTAAATGAAGGGAGATGAATAGTTGGTTGACGTCAACAAATTCTGTGGGTCCCATCATGAGGTATGTATTATATCCAAACCGTCCATCCAACTGGCGAGCTCGTCGCAAGGCTTGAGACAAAAAATAAGACAGATTTAACCATCAAGTGGACCACACTGAAAAAAGTAGTGGGGGATTGAACGTCTACCATGAAACCCTTTTGGGGGCCATAAAAGTTTTAGATCAAGCCGATCTTTGTTTTTTCCTTCATCAGGGCTCAGTATGATCTAATCAATAGATTGGATGTCAAATAAACAGTATTGTGGCCCTTACGAGGATTTTAATGGTGGATATCCAATCAATATTGTTTTCCTATGATGTGGTCCACCTTAGGTTTATATTCCTATCATTTTTTTAATCAAGCCCTAAAATGATAAGTAAAAATGGATGAACATAATGGATGAAATACATACATCATGGTGGGGCCCACATAGCACCGAATACTAGCCAACGGGTGGGTGGCGAGAGAGTAGCCATTTTGTTCCCATCCATGCTCGTATTTGTGGTGCGATCCATTTAATCTTTGGAAATGATTCATTTTTGGAATAATTCTCTCAAATGATCTCAAAAATGGATGAACGGTGTGGGTTGATCCCAAATTTTCAATAAATCCAAAACTCAAGTGGACCATGCCACACAAAACAATATAGAATAATGATTTCCACTATTGATACTTTCCTTGGGCCCACATTAATAACGTTTATTTGACATCCAACCTATTCATAATATCAAATATATATGAATGAAGAGAAAACACAATTTGATTTAAACATATGAAGTAATTTACTCTTCAATCATGTACTAATTCGATTGTCCAAAAATGATTAAATGTTCAATTAGTGGATGTGCCTAATAATTTATTAAAAAATATTATTTTTCACAGATAAATATCAATTTCCATTTAAAATTTCATTTTCACGATAAATTACATTTTTTTTTTCAAAATGAATATTTTTTTACTCTTAATTTTTCTTTGAAAACTTTTAACAAAATATCATTTTTATCATAAAATATTTCAAAAAATAAATTAAAATACAAATTAAATTTTTATTTTCAAAATATATTGAAATTTCACATTTTTTAATTTTTTCCCAAAAATTCCAAAATGCCGATTTTTTTCTTCAAAAGCATCATCTTTGTTTTCAACTTTTCAATTTTTTAAAAAATTATATATATATTTCCAAAATCTTAGTGTTTTTATAAATAACTTTTTCTTTTAATTTCGAATTTTGAACATTTTCAATTATTTTTTCAAAATCACAAAAATTTTCAACTTATTTATTTTTCGTTTCAAGATGTTTGTTTTTTGATAAAGTATCGATTTTTTAATGTCGTTTTATTTAAAAAAATTTCAATTCTTTTTCACTTCTCCATTTTTTTAAAAGCATTTTATTTGAACTTGTCAATTTTTATTGAACTTCACATTTTTTATTTTTTTTTCAAATTTCAAACTCTCATTTTCTTTTTAAAAATATTTTCATTTTTCAACATTGTGAAAATTTTCACATTTCTTAAAATATTTTTAATTTTCTTTTTCAGAATATTATTTTTTCTCAAAATCAAATGCTTTTTTTTTTTTTTTCAAATTTATCAACTTTATTAAATTTCTTTTTTTTTGTTCCCACAAAATAGATTTTTATTAAATCAAGATTTTTATTTTTTCAAAATCTAATTTTTTTCACAAACGTTATTAAAATTTTTTAACTTCTCAATATTCTTTTTCATGTGATATTACAAATCATTAAAATATTAGTTTTAATTAAAAAATTAAAATAAAAATTCCACTCATTTAATATAAAAACAAAATAAAACTTTTTTTTTTGCATTCAATTAGTTGTTAAAAAATAATCTTACATACAAATATGTACAATTAAACCACAAAAATTATATTAAAAAACAATTATTAGACTACAAAAAAAAAAAAAAAATTCCGCCAAATTCAAAAAAAAAAAATAGTAAGGCAAGTCCTTTTACGACGGACCTGATCCGTCGCAAAATTATCTGAAAAGCGCGCCATTATATGTTGGGCGGGAATTTGCAACTTAGTTTCCGTCGCCAAATCAAAATTTGCGACGGATTTAATCCGTCGCCTAGTTACGACGGACAAAAATCCGTCGTAAATACGTCGTAAATCAGATTTTAGCGACGGATTTTGGTCCGTCGCTAAATTCCGCGACGTTCGGACTACGGATATCCTGGAAAGGCGAGTTTAGCGACGGATTTTTTCCATTAGCGACGGATTAGATCCGTCGTTAAACCAAGAGATTTTGATCGCAAAAATACGTCGCAAATTGACCTTTTTAGTAGTGATTACTAACGCAAATTTGGACCACTCTTGTTTTACTTAAACCATCCATTTGTTAGCCACTATTGCTGGGAAATACGTCGCACACATCCTTAATGGTATGGATAGCTCTTCACTGGGGCCATAGGTGATGATGATGAATCTCCGCCTCTTTTTAAACTGCCCTAAACTTGCATGGGGGTCTGGGAAAGTTCTTCTCACAGTGAAACCAAGAAAAATGATGCGATCAAGGTGAGAGATCCTTCACTTTCTTGTCCATGAATGTGGGCTGCCCAATTCATTCGATAGAGTCTTTCCCGAAGCTTTTATGTATGTGTATTACTCTTATTTTTAGCCGTCCTTATAAAAACCAATAGGAGAATGACATGTGGCACTGCACAAGATAGAGACAGGAGGTGATTGAAAAGATTTTCTAAGATACTTGCATGTTTTCCGGAATCATAATTGGTATAGATTTAATACTACACGTATGATGATAATAGGCAGAAGTGATGTGGCTAATGTGCAGTTAAAAAATGAGTGGTGATCGGAAAAAAATATGGCTTGGCCGAAAAAAAAAAAAAAAAAAAAAAAAAAAATACAGCAAGAAAGAAAAACTTTACAAGAAAAGGATTTAGACAGAGACTCTTGGACTACTGTAACTACTGAATTAAATAAAATATGTGGAGGAAAGCAGTAGAAAAGATCCATAAATAGCAAACAAAATCAACAAAGAAATTAGTGTCACACTAATCCAACCAAATTAATATATCAAATTACTTTATCTCCAGTTATTATAGGAGTAGCAATAATATAATAGGCCTACGGTTATACTTTGGACTTGATCCTTATCAAATATTAAATAGTTCTTTTAAGAGACACATTCTTGCAGTCATTCCTAGCAAGTGATTGTAAGTTTCATTTGTTTAATTGCATTGGTATACTAAAAAGTCTTTTATTGTGAAATGCAAAGTGCAACCTATCTTCGGAGTAAGAACTCTACCTTCTGATTATCGCGTGGTCATTACAAAACTTTTGCAAGTGGATGAGTTGGCGACCAATTTTCTCATTTTCTAATCCTATACATTTATATTGGACGTATCTACTTATTTCAGTGCTTGGAATCAAAGTTGATCGATTTGAATTGAGCCGATATATCGATTCTAGCATGCCCATACACACCACATGTGATGAAAACACATGGAGTGCCAACAGTATGGACATGACTAGATATGACAAATGGGTTGGGTGGTGCTGGGTGTAAGACACTTCATATTAGACTTTGTACCTCTCGCTGTCCTAATATTAATACACATTTTTAAAATTTTTTTGTACATGTGGATGTGATTATTCCACACTGATTTATATACATAAACATTGTTTTTCACTGTCACGCTAAGATGTGCCCAATACTCGATCGATTAAAAGTTTGGTCGCTAGCTTCTGGTGTCGCATGAACTATTGTTACAATACAACAAGAATAATTATATTGAGATGCATATGCATATAAGATGTATCTCCTAATTTATAAGATAATTGAGATGAGATCTCACGGTGATAGACACAATCAGCTAGTGTCCAGTCAGATCATACAAGCCTATGTGTTGTAGCAGGGATAGATCATTGGTTGAATAGATAAAACCCTTGTGATAACTACATTAATGACAAAAGCTTAATAATTTACAGGTGTCAATTAAGCTGCATGCGATGCAAGACTAATTATTATCTGCAAGTGATGAATCTGTTCCATTCCAATTGTTGTGTGAGTATGTTATTATTGTATATGATTCTAATATTCATATTACTTTATTTTTGTACACTAAAAAAGAAATGACATTACTTAGGTGTAAATTCATTCAATTGGGCCAAAAGCATGCTAGAAAACAGCCTAATAGCATCTAACATCAGATCATGTATATGATATATAGAAGATTGTAGAGGATCATTTCACGGTGATGACGCACGGGATATTTTTCTAAGACATTATTGAATGGTCATTCAAACTTTATTGCGAAGAGTTTTGCAAAAACATTAAAAAAAACATGTATATCTCATATATTAATATTTTTATAATCATGACGCTACCCCCTCCTTTATTAGCATTGGGATCAACAATAAGACTATAAAACTCCTAAGGTTGAACTGTAATATACTCTTACACCTGATTAAAATCAAACGTCTTCCAATAGTCTATTGTATAAGTTGACTACAATCATTGAGTGGATTCTATTCAAAGGTGAAGTGGTATAAAAAACGAAACCACTTTTAAAAAGATAGCTTGGATTTAATATAAATTTTTAAAAAAAAAAAAAAAAAAAAGTAAGTCGTAGGCCCTTGAAAGCGTAGATTCCAAAAAAAAAAAAAAAAAAGTCGCTCGCCCGTCTGACCATTATCATGGCCGGGCCAATGAGAAGAAGAGTTATGATTTTGAAAATCCAAAAAGATGGCTCTTTACCTTTTTATCCAAACCTGTGTCCATCATGGTCAGTATATTTTAAAAATGAGCAATCAATGGGAAGAAACGAATGGCTAGTAAAATATTGACTCATGAAAAATAAGTTATCAATAAGATGGCGCTGTTTTTTTGTGGGGAACTAGTTTCCATTATAGACAAAGGTCGCTCGCCCGTCAGATCACTATCGTGTTCGGGCCAATAAGAAGAAGGGTCATGATTTTTTAAAATCCAAAAAGATGGCTCTTTACCTTTTTATCCAAACAGGTGTCCAGCATGGTCAGTATATTTTAAAAATGAGCAATCAATGGGAAGAAGACGAATGACCAGTAAAATTTTGACTCATGAAAAATAAGTAATCAATAAGATGGCGCTGTTTTTTGTGGGAACTAGTTTCCATTATAGACAACTAATGTGGATTGGTATTACTTGGCCTCTACTGACATTGGCATTAGAATAACATGGTGTGATTTAATTGGATGGCATATGCTGCGGGCCTGCCCTATTGGGTCTTTTGGACACCACTACAGTGGATCCCACATTGACCAAAATGCATGGAACCTAACCACGGGGTTCACCTTGATGTATATGACTACATCCAGGCCCTCATTTGTATTGATAACTCATTTTAAGACATGATGTAAAAAATGAAGTAAATCTAAATCTTAGATGGACCATAATACGAAAAATAGTAGTAATTGATCATTAAAAAATTACTGTGAGCAACAAAAACTTTGGATCAAGATGATATTCATGTGGTATCTTTATATAAGTCTTTGTGACCTTATCAATAGGTTCGATTGAAAGCTTAAGCTTATAGAAAGCTTAGAGGGTGGTGTAAGTATGTGAGCAAATTAAGTGTCAAGTATTCAATGTAATGTCATAATCATACAATGTCGAAATAGGCGCAAGATCATGAATCATACGTTATCAAAGTAAGAGAGAATACTGACAAGTCCATGAGTCAAACAATATTAAAATACGCAATACAGATCAACTATACAAATGAGGAGCAATATCAGATGCCGTATCTAAATCATATAAATACAGAAACACAGGTAAACAAAAATGCTATGTGCCGTAGATGTAATGCAATATGTGGTGCGAATGGAATGACTATGCTGGAGTATGAAGTCGGGATGATAATACGTAGTATCGCAGGCTATGGGGTCCATGACAAGGGACTTCTATCCAAACCAGTCTCATACCTAAATTTAGATAGTCAAACTCAATGTGGTAAACTCCTGATCTCAGGTTAGTCGAGCGCCCCAACCGAAATCCTGGCCATTGCAAAGATACACGTAACAAATAGTTGGGCACCACCAGCCCGAGTGGATAGTGAATGAATGAATGAATATGCAACTCCTACTCAATAAGTCCACATATCAGTACGATTCCTATCTGGAATCATCATCGAGGTCTATTACACTCTACGCCAGCTTGCCGCCCCTATCCGAGCGCACAACTGGGTAAGTGGAAGAAATCTCACTATTTGCCTGCCAATATCGGGCCCGGCTGTCGATAGCGGACCCATTCCTCAAGCTGATCAAACTCAACCTAGACATTGCCCCCTCACTCAGGCGGGTAAGGTCACATCCCCTCCCAACCAACCACGACACAGTGGGAGACGCGACCTACTGGTATACGGCCCTCATGCGCTCATATATATCCACTCGGTCTCAACGTTAGGGTGTCTCCTGGCCACGGAGGTTTAAAAATTTTCACCCAGGGACATCTATGGCGCTCGTATGCTAGAACCAAACATTTTCGGTGTCCCATCAGGCCATCCACAATATGCCTGTGGAGGCTATGACCCTGATGTCGGTAGGGCGTACAGTAGTCACAATACACAATGAAAGATGCATGAGTCATACAATCCAGTCATGCATCAATCCTGTGCATACTGCGCTCATGTGAGATAACCTCTCCCCGTCGAGTCTCATAACAACAAACTCGTCCCGAATGACATATGCAATGGTCAACCACATCTCATAACAAACATGCAAATGATGCGTATGGGCATGTATCATGATGCTATGCTGTCACATACTTATAATCGATATTAATAACCGGCATCAACAATTGGCCTCGACAATGTGGACATTTAACCAACATTGCCCCCAAGGAATGGCCTACATAGAGCCTAACATATAATGGACTCATGGTCTCGCAAAAGGGCCTGATATACAACACCATGGGCCTCACTTCAAGAGCTTAATACACATCATGATAGGCCTTTCAAACAGGCCTAACATACATCATAATGGCCGAATACACATCACAATGGGCCTCAACTATGGGTCGCATATATATCATATAGGTATCGACAATCGGCCTCGGCAATCGAAATCGGCCTTAACAATCGGAATCGGCCTTCGACAATCGAAATCGGCCTCGATAAAACAGAATCGGCCTTGATAATCAGAATTGGCCCACACAATCGGCCTCTACAAATCAAAATCGGTAATCGACCACGATCGATAATCGACAAATCGATCACGTTAAATCAGAATCGGTAATCGGCCTCGATAATCGGCCTCGATCGATAATCGGCAATTGGCCACGACAAATTAGAATCGGTAATCGGTCACGATAATCGGCCTTGATCGATAATCGACAAATCGATCATGTCAA